>FR989956.1:5140000-7640000 GCA_905404175.1 Anthocharis cardamines | reverse complement strand
CGTGCTAGTCCCTTTGGATATAAGAATAATAATTTATAGGATCATTACACGGCGAACAATGTAGCTAAGTGAGTATCGAACTATTGCTACGTCGTAGAATATGATTATTTTAAATATATTGTAAGACAACAGTAGCAATTTCATCATCACGTACGTTATTTAGCTTTATAGTACAAGTAAAACAGATATTACCTTTTCTCATTTCCGTGTTTAGATGAAAATTTAGAAGACAATCGGAGTTACCTTCTTAAGTAACGTAATCTTGCGAAACGAAAGGACCTTATTGGCCATTTCGTAGAGCGGCTTAGAAATGTCCTCAGAAGATTCTCTCATAACAATCTAGACCGTATATTTTTTTATCTAATTACGGACTCAGAGAGTACGTTCTTGAAATATCTTTGTGAGAATATAGTTTGCAATTAATTATGTGTCAACCAATTGCCTATGTATAATGTATATCTATATTTACTATTCAATATAATAAGGCAATGGAATTGAATATATTTATAAGAAATTGATATAGGTTCCTATATAAAACAATTACTAACACTTTTGTGTTTCTGTTTGTTTGTTCGCGCATACCTCGGAAACTACTAAATTGATTTTCATGTAGGTATATTAATAAGGAGCAACATTGCTTTGTTATCGAATAATTGCGAACGCAGTCGCGCACTTTAGCTATTCATTATATACACACCGGCACAATTAGCGGAACACAAAAAAAGCGCGAGAACATCGTCATTGGGATTTGAACGAATGGCAGCAGGTTCTCTTTACTGATGAGTGCAGAGTTCTTTTAAAACAGATCGATGGGAGACAGCGCATATGGAGACGCAAAGGAGAACGCCACATACAGTCTAATTTTGAACACAGAGTGGCTTATGGTGGCGGCTCGATTATGGTTTGGGGAGGGATATGTTTGGGAGCTCGCACGGAGTTAGTGATAGTCACAGGAGGGACCATGACAGCAGATCGATACATCAAAGACATTTAAGAAGAACATGTTGTACCATTTGCCCCATTTATTGATGATGACTTTATTCTAATGCAAGATAATGCTCGTGCTCATAGTGCACAATCGTTACAGGCATATCTGAGCCACGTATGTATACCGGTGATGCAGTGGCCAGCAAATTCCCCCGATATGAATCCGATAGAGCATGTCTGGGACTTGCTAAAAAGAAGGGTTAAATCCAGAATGCCACCCCCCAACAATCTGAATGAACTTGGAAACACATTACTTGAGGAGTGGGAGCGGTTGCCTCAAGAAATCATCGATAACATAATCTGTAGCATGCCCAGACGAATGGAAACCGTAATCAGAGCAAGAGGGGGAAACACTCGTTATTAATTTTGCTTTAATTTTATTGTTAAATCATTTAATGCTTACTTTTTTTTATTTTTTGTGACGGTTCATAAACATCTAAAAATTTCACTTATTTCAAATTTCTTTATTTTTCAATAAAAAATAACGAAGACTTTTCAAAGTCGTTGTTAAAAGATGTTAATCAATTTGTTATTTTGTGTCTAATTACATTTTCGTCAAATATATGCGTTATTATCTCATAGTCTCACTTTTTTTTCTGTTCCGCTAATTGTGCCGGTGTGTATATAAGAATTTGATATTGTTGTTTCGAAGTAGGTACCTACTTGCTAAAGACGCGGTGGCGATATTCAGTTCAAGTAAATAAAAAAAAAATCTGGTTAATAAGGTTTGCGACAAAAATAAAATCAGTAGACGACCGCTGGTTTCAGTTTCTATTAAGATAGCTTGATTCTATACCGCTCCAACAGAGTTGAGTAAGCGAACATAAAAAATATGTTTATGATTAAGTCAGATCTTTTAATAATAAAGCTCAGATTAATGGCGTGACGGCGGTCTGACGCACCCGCTGTCCCATATTATGCTCGTTACATTTTTATAGAGCTACATATATACTCTGTGGCTCCTTTATTTGGAAGCGAATCCCACATGCCACGCGCGTTTTATTGCTTTTCCTCCAAAGGCGAAGATAAAAAATCAAAGGCAACTTTTATTCGTTTCTAAAACGATTTCACGAAGCAGCACTATGAGGTTCAGGAGCTGACTGCTATTTATATAAGAACATAATATATTCGGAAGCATGATTGATTAGAGTAAACGCGGAAGTTTAACATCAACAAAGTTATGAAATAGGTGTTTGTTTGAATTTCGATGGGAGGGTTGTCCGTGACGATGGCGGGCGAGCAGCGCAAAACAACGGAAACTGTTACTTTAATGTTGGCATATTGACAAACATAGTTCTCAGTTCTCACGCAAACGCTCTGTTTCCACTGAACCGAAACAAAGCAAAGGAATAAAGCGCTCTTTAATACCTTAGAGTAATAGAATGAAACGTTCACGATAGCGATATAAATATATTAACATTCGTTTTAAAATTCACTGCTGAGTTTCAATTGCGCTTCCGTGCATTTCATTTTATGAATTGAAATTGGCACTCGAATGTCTTGCTTCTGTAAGAAATAATAATATACCAATTGTCTTTTAGAGTTAGAGGTAATGTCCTGAGTACTGAAACTTTCACAGTAAGCACTAAACTTGATGGCAAATGAGAACATTTTAAGTTTTATTTTACTCTATTCGTAAGATATCACGAATGTAATAGCTACTAAATAAGTAAGTATCTATATCTAGTAAACACAAACAACGTAATTTGCCATTTCAAAGTTATGAAGAGCAGTCATTAGCGAGCAACCTTACGTAAGTTACATTCCAGAAATGTCGTTCCAGACATAAATCCTTTCATATACGAATCTGCCGCAAAATTTCCCCCCAGGAGCAATTTCATAAAGTATAGGTATGTTTTATTAGCTTCAGAGATGCGCACCTAGCTTTTGAAATAACAGCTCTTTGTGAATACATTTTATTGCGATACTTTATGACTGAGCGAACAACCTAAGTCCTGATTTTAAAAATAGGCTTTAGCATATAAAAAAAGTATCATGAGAATTATATCCAATTGAATATTAACAAACAGTTTGCTTAAACGTATGTTTTGATACCAAAATAATATTTATTATCGCTTTCAAAGCAAGGCTTTTCCATTTGTACCACCGGAAATCAATATTACTTCTACGCCAATGGTACTTAATGGTTATTACCATATCAAATGGTAATGGTAGCTGTAATATTTTTATGTCGTATTACTTCAATGTTTCCATATTTTGATTTAACTACAAATTGATAGTAATAAGGATCGCAAACGTATTGTTGTTATAGGTAATATAGCTAATAGCTATTACTTTATGAATATATTTTTTTTGCTTTTATATATATTCTTCGTAGATACAAAAAATGGTAATATACTAAGATGCTCATAACCCTTATTTCTAGGTATACTATAATCCCAAAAGTAGAGTCAGAACTTTTCAATATTATAGGTATGGTTTACAACAACAAAACACCCAACCCTTTAGTTTGTAAGCTGTATTTTAAATGTTATTTATTGTTCTTTAGTACAAAGGATCACACAAAGGTTTATACGAAAACTTGTTGTTTTAATACCGTTAGTTCACCGCCATGTATCACTGCGCGACCGAAACGCGCGTCGTTCGCAGTTCACTCGTGAATCCTGAGTTGTGACATCTACTTACGAGAACTTAGAAAGCAGTCGTTATCTAAACGCCAGGAAAGTTTTCTAAAGACGCTTTCAAAAAAACGATCAAAAATCACATTTTACAGTTATTTAGGAATTAGGAAGTGATGTTTTGAATGGAGAATGATGTATTGTTTAACTGTAACTTGTACCGTTTAACCTTTTCTGTATGCTAAATTTATCCTGATTTATTATGATCCTGATTATTTTCCGAAGTTGCCTGGAATAAATCGATACTAAGCGATACGGTCACCCTTTGTACGGTAATCTAACTACATACCTATATAATGTAATTTCATTTTCGTATGGAAGGAAACAAAACAAGTATCTATGCGTATATTTCAGCTCTCTAACTCGATCCGAAATAAGAATATCCGTTAACAAATGAAAAAAATATATACATAAAGTTTTCTTCACCAAAGCCTGTAAAAAAGCGAATAAATATTGAAACTGGATTTTATTTAATCAAATAGCTGTAATAAAAAGCTTATTTCATAACAATGAATGCCTAAAAACAACTTATAGGCAAGTATTAATAAATTACACTGAAACTGAAATAAAAATGACGGAATACGACGAGAATACATACTTGTATGTAACAAAGTAAGTAAAGTAGAATCAATCAATCGTAAAAATAGAATTTTATTATCTAACCCCTGGAACGTTCATTTCTGTTATGTATTTATTTGATTCATTCAAATATAATTCATTTTAAAAGATCAAAACTTTCTTCAATATTTTATAATATACAGCTGAAACTGAAATAAATTTTTTTCATTTCATTTCAAATAATTATGATGATATCATACAGCATAATATATCCAAAATTATTAATTACTTCATCTTTTTAACAAGTTGAACTAATTAATTATTTAGTTACAAAAAATAAAAATTCCGCAAATAAACATAATTAACTATTATTTTTCCACTTTAACTCAATTTAAGTAAAATATACTATTGCTTCAACTCAATTAGCACAACTATACGAGTTAATTAATTTTTATAGCCATTTTAACTTGAAACTAGAAGTTGATTGCACTCTCCTCAATGAATCAACCGGGTTAATATTAGAAGCTGCCAAGCACTCTAAGAGTACTAGTTTACGGTCGGTGGATCCCACGATCTTCCCCGCTTTAATTACGTGAAGGATGATGCATGTTTCAAACTGGCACCTGTGAAGTATGTAGAGGGGTTTATTTCTGGAGCATCCGGCGTTGGCCAGCTGTCCGGTATGTTAATATGACGACAGCCGTTTGCCCTGTCACTTCTACCCAATCTCCAAAAGTATAAATTAAATGTCACTTTCCCAGAAATATACCACTAACATTCGTAATTCAAGCGCTTTTATTGGTTTTCAACATTCGGTTAGGCGACGAGGGTGATTCAATTGATTTAAGTAAATATTTTTCTTTCTTTTCGTTCATTGCTTAATAAAAGACTAACAGAAATCAAACATATATAATATTTTCGATATAAATATCGATTCCCTAACGGTTTTAGTAATATGGGTCAATATATCGATTTTACACTTAATATTCGTAAAGATATATAAATGATATGAATTGCAAATCACGCGTTTATGAACGTTATAAAAAGCTGAGAAAATAACTCGACCGCTATTTTCACTGCTATTATATGAATAAACCGGAGATGTATTTCAACTTTTATTAACAAAATATATACCGCTTAGAAAAAATTACATATTTTACAGACCAATCTAATTTTAAAATGAATATAAAAATATGAGACATCATATAACGCGGAAGCGTATATTGTATTGTAATTTATGGTTTTCATGAACATAAATAAGATTTTTCGTTACATCATTTAGTATAAAATTAGTTTAATATATCATGGAGTAATAAATGTCATTTATTTATATATTAACGTTATATGTATATATATCATTGTATATTTGAAATCGCTAAACTCCAACGGCAACGTATGACCGATCATCATGAAAACGTATTTGTTTTTTTTTCATGGAGAAGGTTTTCGTGCTTTCCGCTTTCGAATAACTTGCCACCAGTTAGGTAATATGTTAAAATATTTATAGATTCATAATTCATTAAAATAATAATTATACGAGAAAAATAGTTATAGCCTATATGGAAGAGTATCATTGTCAGGAAACCCTTATAATAAAAAAACGCTATAAATGTATTAGAAAGTGCACTTTCATGTTAAACCTATAAGCTGTGTGAGATTTGTGTGAGTGGAAAACGCAACCGTTTTCAAATAATTGTGTATTTCTAATATTATACCAGCTATTGTACTTAACCTCGAATGAAAAACATTCAGGAAGGAATGCACATCGTTGTATGGCAGTGTAATATTTATGAGAACATGATAAATGAAATCTAGTACAAAATAAGAAACATAAATATCAAAATATTATTACAAAGTTATTCTAGCAACGCGGTCGTGAGTTGAAATGAAATATTAGAAAAACGATATAAAAGCGTGGACGTTTTGTATTTTGTAGGTTACCGTTGCTATTTTAATGTGACATTTAACACATGAAGAAAAGGCTTCAGATTCTATACAAAGTCAACTGAAGTGTCAAGAATGTGTAGGTAAACAGTTTATCACAGTAAAAAAATATTTTTATAATCGGTATTTCTTAAACCCTTATAACGTAAAGTACCCATTTATGCTCACGAAAGGCTAAGGCAAAACAAATTACGACTATATATTTGAATCGGTTTTGTTCTTATTTCTGCAATACTACAATGTAACACCCATTTCACCGAATGAATACGTTAGTATCAGGCGAGGATGGGATATTTACCTCGGAATAAAAGTTTGCTGAAATCCAATGGCATTACCAGCTACGGTAACCGTCATTTGAAATAAGAATTTGGGACCTTTTGTTGCTGTCCCTCGAATTTAGATAGCATCGCAAAAATAACTTTTTAAACAATAATATACATATCGAAGCGGCGAGGGAAATTCATATGAAATAATACTTTTTAGGCAAAGCGATCGAGCGCGCCCCGCGGGACGCATAAAACTGCTAAGCCTTCGTCCAAATTGAGAAACTTGCTGAAAAATCTCACATGTGGGATACAAACAGTTTTACGAATTAAATTTGTATTAGCTCATTTATCTGTAAATCTACCTTAATATTGATAGAATAACCAATATGGGTTAAATCAGCAACCATAATGCTATCTTTGCAGAAGTACATTGTAAAGTAAATCCGGTGAAATCCCGGCTTTGTTTACAGTAATACACATTTCAAGTCATGTAGTTAGTTACCGTTGTAGATCCGGTGAAGCTCTCAGGAAAAGCCGCTACCAGCAAATCCTGTCTCCTTTTGTGTGTAAAATCCATAAAAAATGTTTACACATTTCGATACACAGCTACTACGCTTACATTTTAAAAATAGAACTACAGTAAGGAAAATTTCTCTACCAAATGCAAAATTGTAAAATAGAAAACTTCGTTATTAATTATTGCCTAGAAAATACATATTCTAGACTATATTTTGTATAGAGCTCATCTTTGGTGTACTCTGACTGCGTAGATTGTATATTCTTAGTTAAGTTTCTCTGTTATTTATCATAATAACCTAACGACAAACCAAGCTTGTGTTTAAAACAGTGGAAATATACCTAATATCTACCTCTTACAAAAGTAATCAATTGTAGTGAAACTCGAAATCGATTTCTACAGAACAGAATAGAAGTGAAAATATTGCTATGAATACTTAGAATATGTATTCCTTCTAACGTCTTAATTGAGCAAGGTATCTGTTATAATTATTTATGCCTCCGCGACTTACAAACCATAAGACGTCATTATTTCCTCACATTCAAAGTTCTCTGTTTGCGTTAAGCCAGCTTAATATTAATTAATGAATAATTAACTATACGACACACGTTTAAACAACAAAGCGCTTTTAGATTTTATAGATTTATGTAGATATTTGAGTATTTCAAACTACAAATTGAAATTTCATCATTTTTATATATTTCGGAAGACATTTATGGGTGCTATTAACGCAATAAAGGATCTTAGAAAGTGTGAAAGAGTAGTTTTATATATTTTTTAAGCATTGTTAATGACTTTCAAATAAAAAATGAACCCTACAATAGCACGCCACATAATTCTTATCCCAGATGTGCTGCGGGAAGAATCTAATTAACCACTTCCCCTTCCGTGGTAAAATAAACTTAAATGAATGAGGGTACTGCGCGTGAAATCGCTTTTAAAAATACATCCACTTTAGCAATGCGTGGTGATCGATGTCGCTCAGAGAGTTCAACATGTTCACAGATTTGTCTCACGGTGTCGGAATTCGGATGTCGCTTTGACGTTCGACTTGAGGCCGCGTCTCTTCCTTATAGTATCTTTTGAACGATTGTTGTATTTTGTAAACTATTTTATCGATGTATTGATGAATGTGAATTGAACAATTCTGCGCATATCTATACTAATATTATAAAAAGGAAAGATTTGTATTTTTGCATGTGTATGTTATGTATAAACTCAAGAACTACTGGACCGATTTTAAAAATACTTTCACCAGTAGAAAGCTACATTATCAGCGAGTAACATAGGCTTATTATTTGTGTATAGTGAGAAGCCGAGGCGGGTTGCGTTGTATATATTTATTAAATACTTCGCAGTCAAACCGTTTAACAGTTTTTTGATACCTACGGATGATGCTGGTAGCGTAATAAACATATGAAGACAAAAAACAATTCAATATAAGAATGAAGCAATTAATCGTAATATATAACAACACCTACTAGACCACCAAGTTTGATTCCCGACAAGTCGCTACAAAATAGCATTCTACTACAGTTTGCGTTCGAAAGCAATTACATTAATATCATACGACATATTTCGTGCAATTATGTGACGGTCACGCAGCATACTAACGTAGTTTGCTGAAATATGCGATGCAGTGCTCTGATGACACATGACCTGACATCATCGTCCCGAGAGTATGCCCCAGCGGGAGGGGTTATTATGTAAATACCAGTAAGTAATAGCCCATTACTCTCCCACTGTGGACAGAGGCTGCTATCATTGGAGCTATTTCGCCAAACAATAGATGACATAATTGCTATCTATATTAAATTATTAAGATATTATACAACTCTCTCCTGTCTATATATAATATATATATAAATGAATTGACGCTCACAAAAACTCGAGAACAGCTGAACCGATTTGCCTAATGTTGGTTTTGAACTATTTATAGAAGTCCAAGGAAGGTTTAAAAGGTGAGAAATATAATAATTTGTTTTATTTACATATATAAGTTCAGATAACTTTTATTCGCGATACGAAGTTCGCATATACATATTTTCCAGGCTAGTTTTCTTGAGTATAATTCAAAAAATATTAATTTTAAACTTTATAATTGTTAGAAATATTGTAGTTATTTTAAAATACAAATTAAAATACTGCCTGGTTGAATAAATTGCGGTTAAAAAATCGCTTGTATTTTGAAATATGCGGTTTACTTTAATTAGCGTCACTGAACCGTTTAAACGACTTGCGCTTGTCACGCGGTCTCAATGCGGATCCGTTTAAATTAAAAGTTACACATTAATCAACCCTCAGCCAAACAGACGTGGGTTTTTGCCTGTCTCAGAACTCCAATCGCATTAATAATATAGGAAACGAGAGGGAAAGGCTAAGGAACGCGATATCAAAACAAACCTAATTAAAACCATCCGCTTTCGCTAGCGTTATATACCTCTTACCTCGTTACACTAACCTAAATAAATTATACTTGTTTTAAATTAATATTGACAGTCACGTTCAATGTTAGTTTACATTTCAAACAGTTTTTCTTCAATTTTTAATTACTTCAGGAAGGAAATACTGCAGGTTTTATTGGCTGGGTGTAGTCGAGAATAAGATAAATGCTGCCAAAAGTTTCGGAATATATTTCGAATTAAAACTTGGTAATTATAATATATGTATAATACTTTTGATATTAAAACTAATATTATTACTTTTCGTTAAATTATTTTGGGTAATTATACAATTTGGTTACTTTTCCGAAAAACGATGGGATTTTTTTTTTATTACACTTAAAACTCGACTTGTAATGTCAAAAATATTGTACATATATTTGTCAATCGAGATATAATATATCGAGATATCTCTCTTCCGCGAGATATCTCGTGGCGGTCATGCTAGGCCGGCAGGACAGTAAAAAAAAGATTAAGACAATTAGTCACCTTAATATAATTATGTGATAATATAATTCCTAAATGCTTGGTGAATTGTGTTGCCTATAGGTAAGTACCCAATATATCTAAGACTTTCTAGTTTTAAAAACTGATAATACCAAAATGTAAATAAACTCTACTAATAATAATACTCGCGTTAATAAAAGACAATATTATCTTTTATTAACGCGAGTATCACACATTTAAATAAAATACTGTATACCGGATTTAAACTGCTTCTGTAGTCTCCCGCGACCACGGTTGCTGAAAAGCATCCGAAACGTCGGGATAAATAATTTAAATAATAAATCGCGTTTTAATCCGGTATACAGTATTTTATTTAAAAGTAAATAAACCTTTATATTTAAAACTATTTACAAATTCCATTGTCCAGGTTGCAAGTTGTCGCAGCGCGGCGTCCACTATAATTACATAAACCACTTATACGCCAGTCACTCAGCACAGGTGAGCTAAATAATATAATTTCACAAGAGTCCAGCTAAGAATTCCAAGTATTCAAACAATAGCGTTATATAATTTCTGTCGTTATGACACAGTGAAACCACAGTAGTTACAACGAGCTTACAAAACGACGGTGTTACGGCTAAAAGGCAAAATTTTATGTTATAATACACAGCGATTACGGCAGACATTCAGGAAGTTGCTTGAAAATTTTGATCTTGAGTTTGGTACAATTTGCGGTTACTACTGAGGTTCTATATAATGAAATATTGAGTTGTGTTATTAGAAACAAAATATTAATTATCTATATCTATACTTCTAAATCTATATCTTAAAGAGGAATACTAATATTTTAAAGAGGAAAGATTTGTATTTTTATATTTTTGTATGTAACGAATAAATAACTACTGGACCGATTTCAAAAATTTTTCACCGTAGAAAGCTACATTATCGCTGAGTAACATAGGCTATATTTATTACTAGAAAAAATGGAGATCCTTAGAAATTATTTTTGCCATAAAATGTCTTTCGTCGCATGCGTTGCGGAAAATATTGATGATAGAACATAAAAAAGTTCTACAATATTATAAAACATATCAAAAAACTTCGCGAGACCATCGTATATCGTTTTGCTAGAACAAAAAAGGTATGAGTAGAGTCCGGGTTTGTCTTCCTCTTTCTTTATACTAGCAATCCGCCCCAGCTTCGTGATTCAATGTAGATACACAAAAAAGCCTATGTTACTCTTTGATAATGTAGCTTCCTATTAGTAAAATAACTTTTCGGTCGAGTAGTTTTTGAGTTAAATCTTAACAATCAAACAAACAGATCTTTCCTCTTTATAATATTAGTATAGATTACTTACATACACTTTATACATTACGTATTTACTTCATATGTACCTATATTAATTTAATTTTACATATTATATCAATAATTATCATAAAGTCAAATTGAATTCGCACGAGTTAGTTCAGTAGGTACTATTAAGGGGCTTTGAGATTCCATAATAAATCTTGCATCAGATACTCTTATATAGTAGCTGTCCGATATGAATTATCACAGTTGCCGTTTTATCGCCATCTATGCTATGTTATTATTATTATTTTTTTATAGTATAGGGGGCAAACGGGCAGACGGCTCACGTGATGGTAAGTGATCACTGCCGCCCATAGACATCCGCAACACCAGAAGGCTTGCAGGTGCGTTGCCGGCCTTTAAGAAAGATGTAGGCTCGCTTCTTGAAGGTTTCCAAGTCGAAAGTATTACTTGTTGTAATTTGCTATATTATGGCAATATTGGCTAACAGTGTCCTCTTGTTTTTGAATATGTTTAACTTGAGGTTTAAAAAAAACTTTTATCCAAAATTACCATAATATCGAAAATTACAACAAGTAACAAAAGGCACATTGCCTATCCTATACAAGTACTTTCTTGAAAGTTATTTGTGTTCGGCTCTGAAGTTGTAAAACATTTAGAAATTGTCAATTTAAACAATTTGTCGTCAATACCTGTAACTCTGACACAACAGCCAATGTATTTTAAGTTTTATATTATATATAATATTATAATAGGTATATAATTGCACACTAGAATATTTAAAGCTATAACATTTACCTGATGTTAAATGGTACTTAGCGTGGAAAGGGCGTAATTTTACAAACGGTTTACATGTATTTATTGGACTGAAACCTCGATTTAACACAAACTAAGCATGTAATTACTAAGCCCTTTAGTAATAAGTTTGTAGAGGTCAACGAATTTAAAAATAAAATCGGATTAAACATCTGTTATTTTATTTTATAGACTGGTGTTCCTTCAGGAATATTATTTAATATAGTTTCACCTGTATTTGGTGGGTCAGTGTTATGCGAGTTGCATTTAGCATTGGAGGTCCTGGTTTAAGACTGGGGATACAACTTTTAACAAATTGATGCGATCGGACAAGGTATACAAGACTGATAGTATACTTGCCTGTAAAGAAAAATAATCAGTGAAAGAGAAACAAAAATGTATGTCCAACTCCATGTCCAACCAGGGGATTCGGGAATTTACTTTTATTTACATGTTAAGGTTCAAGAAACATAAATTTAAATAAATCATCTTTAGACTTAAATGCGGTTTGTTTATTTCAAAAATATAAATTTAAACTAATATTATAAAGTGGAAAGATTTGAATTTTTTTATGTTAGTAACGAACAAACTCAAAAACTACTAGACCGATTTTAAAAATTATTTCACAAATAGCTACATTATCAGCGAGTAACATAGGTTGTTTTGTGAATAATAATATCTACATTCTTGCATTATGTTGTTTGAGAATATTTTTTATCCGTCACAGTATACCAATTCTCTCTTTCTAACTCATTCCAAGATTTTTCCGTCGAATTCCATCAAATTATATTAACACCATAATATGTAAAATCCCAATTGATGTCGGAAAGTGAATTTTATAAGTACAAATGCGCAAAGGCGAATTCATAATCGTTTTTCTTTACAACTACTAAAGGTTTTACAGCTAAACTTATGCATGGGTGCGAGGTTTTCCTTTGGTATGATCTAATTTTGTCTCAGTAGGAAGGCGGTAAAACGGTGTAATGGGCCCGAACAGAATGGCTCTGATTTATTGAGGGCACGCCACCCAACTCGCACTGACATAAATAGAAAGTGGCAGATAGAAAAAGGGTTACATTGGATGAAATTAATGTTTCAATATTGATATGTTATTTTTTATTTATAAAGACAAAACAAAAACGAATGTTGAAACAAATGAACACATGATACATAATATATTAGGTAGAACAGTTTTCACGATAAGTTAAAATATAAATCACAATCTAAAGTTGGGTTCACAAAAAAGGCACAATAATTACATAAAAAAACCAAAATATACTATAGAAATTACCTAAAAAAGTTAACAAATATACTATATTGGCTTTATTATTGTATCTTGTATTAATGCGAGTATCACACATTTAAATGAAAACAACTTTCATTATATTATTATTAAGAATTAGCTAGGTACTTCGTTCGCCCGCAAATTATATTATTTGCAAATGACGATTTTCTATCCAACATCCGAATTCGATGAAGCAAAGTTTATATGATGCTGCAGGCTAAACTTAATCCTGAAATTCAGTTGTTTCGGCAGTTTCGGTAAGATTAGTGTGAATAATAAACATAAGAAAATAAAAAAACGTACTTTTATGTCTTTCTTATTCGTATAGTTCTATTTTCTATTGTTTTATTTTATGTATAGATATAGGTACATCTTCGATTACTTTTTATCGATGTATAGATATACACATTCGATTACTTTTATCCTAACGTTTTCCCCACTTATTGTGGGGCTTGCTGTGAAACACTCGAAATGTCGGGGTATATTACCTATATAATTAACTAAAGATCCGCCCCGGCTTCGCACGGGTGCAATGCAGATCTACACAAAAAAAAAATACTTAAAGCCTATGTTACTCACTGATAATGTAGCTTTCTATTGGTGAAAGAATTTTTAAAATCGGTTGAGTAGTTTTTGAGTTAAATCATAACAAACAAACAAACAAATCTTTCCTTTTTATAATAGTAGTATAGATTACTAAATTGCATTTTAATCTGGTAAAAGGTTTTTCAATTAAATTTTATAGATAATAAATAACTCTGAATGTTGTCAGGCGACTAGCATAGTCTAAAAAAAACCACAACTGCGCGAATCCCTTGGCACCATCTCGCTCAACCGCTATTTTCCAGCTGTTCCAGCTTTCAGCGGTTTTCCCGAACCAGTATGACTTGAAAACCTTAAAGAACAGAGCCTCTTCATTCCTGATCGATCGGCCATTATGTTGTAGATAATAAGGAAGAGGTTGGATTCGGAATCTACTTAGTTTCAAAAGTGAATGTGAATGGTCCACTTACTATATACATATGTATCCTTGGTGTCATATCAAGTACAGAGCCACGTTATTTATTACCCGTCTGAAAAAACAACCCTTCACTGAAACATTTTTAAAACCTGATGACTTTAAAGTGCATTCAGCATATCTTTTTTGGCTTGAGACCAAAGCAACGTAATATTTATATTGTAATAAATTACGAGATCGAAGTAATTACATTACGATATTGTTATAATTTTTTCGTATTTATGAGATACAGTTGGCACAAAGCGATGACACAATATAACGTAATGGATTGTTAACTAAGAAATTTAAATAGCAATTTAAATTTATTAAGAATATTCAACAATTTCCAACGATCCTCGTAATCCTTTACAGCGTATGATATTTGAATAGAAACAGTACAAGTTTGATAAAATAAAAATGGAGAAAGAAAAGGGATGATTTCCAATCTTCCACCAGTTTTATTTTCATTTTTATCTCATAATGACATCCACTTTGTTTTAGAATAACCCGAGTTTGAATACCAGAGAACCAAGCCTTAAAAATATGTTTCTGTTGGGCGCTGAAGACTGGTACCTATTTGCCTGTAAATAAATTCAATTAGTAAAACGGACACAGAGCGATGTTAGTCTCATACTCCACTAGGAGACTCGGGAATTACTCTTTTTAAGTATGAAAATATCTAACACTATTTAGATATATAACTCTTTTTTCCAACCATAGAGACGGTTCTTACCCGTGTAGTTTACTTTGATATATCATTCACAATATAAAATAATCACTATAATATATATGTAGAAAAGCTATTCGCTAATGAATAACGAAGAACACCACATTTCAGAAATGAAACTTTAGTTTTGCGGTTGCTAAAATACTGCTTTGGCTTATATAATTCTACTTAGATAAAGCTAGTTTCTTTGATTTTCTACACGTAAAAGACGAAAAACTTTTTATGGTTCGTAAACCCAATTGATCCTATGAATTGACCTTGTCTCCTATCGGTGGCTCCGTAATAAATAATATCGCCGAACGCTGTGATTTTTGCTTTATTGAGGCTACGTTTATGTTTTTTATAACTTTATGAGATACCAGCGATATTGTGTTTTTATTCCTGATCGATCAACATTGTTGCAAATTCAGAAGCGGAATCGTGTTACAAACGTTTTCTGTCATTGAGAATATTTATCTTATATATGGGGAATACGATGATGAGTTTTCCATGAACAAACCAAAATCAATAAACTTGTAGGATATACAGAATGAATTTTTCAATTGGGCGTGCATGGCCAAATCCGAAACTAAGAGGACTTGCGAAAAGTACTCAAAGGAATCTCAAGGCCGATTTCGATGAAAACTAAAACTGCATCAATGATTTTTTGAAAAATCCTACCAAAATAGCCTACCGATTCGATTTTAAAAAAACAATATGTTATAACACCATTTGATATTAAACAAAATGAATGGCAGTTACTTCACATTTCCAGACGTCTTGCATCACGGGTGAAAACAAGTCAAACTTAATATAAATTTAAAAAAAAAATCATCACCGCCTCGATGTCACAAATCCACAACTGCGCGTTTTCTCAGGAATCTGGAAATCTGCCTCCCACACTTACTCTATATAACCAGCTGTCACCAGAGGTATTTCCGAACGACTCAGGGACCTTATATTAATTATGAGCCTACCCAAATGGGTAAGCAAATGCTTAAGGTTTAAATCGAGCCTGCAATTCCTATGGTATTGCAGATGTAGGGCGCTGGAATCACTTACCTTCATGAGCCGACGGTCAGTAAAATAAAAAAAAACATGAAATGAAAACTTATTTATTTTAATTAGAATAAATATACTTAATAACTTAATTAGAAAGTAAAGCGAGTTTAAGAAAGCGACTAAAAGGGTGTTATTGGAAAACAGGCGAAGCAAGAAACTTCTGTAACTTAGTTAAATCAAACTTTTACAATACATCTCTGCCTTTATTGTTACCTCCCGAATTGCTGTTAGAAACACTGCTATGATAAATTAAATTTTATATTTCAAACAACTCTTGACTTCCCTCAAAATCGGAAGGGCTTTTCCGATACGCCTTTTTAAAAGACAGGATCTAGGATTCAAGCTTTTTCTTACAGACTATCATGTATAATATTTAGAATGTTATACTTTTTACTTTAAATACTCTTTAAAAAGATTTCGAGTCCACTTTTATACTACTCTCAATTTTTTCCATTTTAAGTCCAAATTTTTAACATTTCTATATAAGTGTTCGTTATTATTTAAAAAAAAACAATTAGATAGTTAGATTCTTTTTATAAAATCATGGAAATATTTGGAAATGTTGGGAGTTTTACTGGTACTTTAAAAATGATAGCTTATTTTGAAAATCAGAGAACTTAAATTCTAATAATATAATAGTAGTTAACTATATTAATAAAGGTATTCATTTTTAAATATTTATTATTTTCTATTCACATAAATAAGACATGAGCAGTTATACCTTGTACATAATAACCTAAAAATGCTAGTGTATAACGAAAACAGACCGCAGCCTATGGTCAGAAGTCCTGGGTTCAAATCCCGGGGAAACAACATAGAAGATTGGTCACCTTGCCTGTTAAGGAGAACCATCTATGAAATAACTACATTTTAATACCAAGTATATATCTACATAGTCACACCTCCAATTCGTATATGTATGACATTTTGGTTAAAGATTCAAAAAAAAATAATTTCAGTTTACAAAGAGAACAAAGTACATAAATACATAGAGAAAGATTATGCATACGACATCTTCTCTTCCGTTCTACGCCCTTGATTTGAGTAAATGTAAAATTAGAAGCATTTAATAGGTATGTATTTTTTATTGTCGTTCATAAGTGTACATTGTGTTACCTATGAATAAATGATTTTTGAATTTGAATTTGAATATAGAAAGTGATACCCAAAGTGGTTTATATCGACCGTCAAGGGTCTACAACAATACACTACAATTCGTAATTTAAATATTTTTAAATGAGAAATATATAATAGCAGCTGTCTAATATACATTTGATCTTTATTTTGCAATATTTTAATATAAAATAACCGGTGGGGTTAGAAGTATCTTCTTCTTCCTGCCCTGTTCCCTTTTTTATTTGAGTTCGGCGCAATAGGTTCTCTTTTTCCATTCTCATCTTTCACTCGCCATATCACACCTCTCAAACACATTTTTCATTCTTTTTTTTTCTTCTTTTGTTTACATAAAAGTGAAAAACAGGGCGAAAGGGAATATAAGGGAAAAAAGTTTGGGAACCTTCGGCTCACCATAGATCGTCTTGTCTTTCAACACAGGCCTCCCAAGTTCCGGCTTTCTTTGTCCAAGTTGATCCTCCTACTTTTTTAATATTAATTATAGCAGAAGGTAAAAATGTATTCCATTTATGTAAAACTATACATGGAACTTGTTAAACTTAGTAAACGGTAGCTACGAGTAACTTGTTCTATCATATTATGCAGCTTTTAAATAAACAAGGTTCGTGAGTGAGGTGCATTTAGTGAACCTAAAACCACTAATAATATTAAAACTTACTTTGAAGGAGTTATCTATACTTCTATACTAATATTATAAAGAGGAAAGGTTTGATTTTTTTGTTTGTTTGTTTGTTTGTATGAATTGAATAGGCTCCGAAACTACTTGGCAGATTTGAAAAATTCTTTCACTGTTGGAAAGCTACATCATTTCTGAGTGACATAGGCTATATTTCATTTTCAAAAAAAATAGGCATCCTTACTAAAATTACGATAACGTAATCCAAGGTGTGAAAAAAATATCAAAAAACTACCTTACATCGCGTGCGCTGCGAAAACTATTGATGATAGAACAAAATGATATACTACATTTTTTTAGAACACACCATTATCTACAAAAAATCAGCGGCAGCATATCTCTAACTATTACAGTCATGTCACCGTTATGTTTACGGCCGGTGCGGCTTCAAGCAGCGCAGCGCAGCGAGCAATGCTGCGAGGGGTAGTATTGTATATACTTTGTCATTTTCTTCAATTTTTGTGGTTTTGTTACGATTTAATACAAAAAATACTTGACCGATTTTAAAAATTCTTTCACCATTAGAAAGCTACATTATCAGCGTGTAACTTATTTTCATCTAAATTGCACCCGTGCGAAGCCGGGGCGTTTTGCTAGTCTTCTATATATTTAGTTGCCGCTACTATATAATTTTACATTTTTTTGTTGAATTTGAATTTACTGGGAAATATTTGTCCGTAGCATATCTACGATATTCGTAGACTTGCTACGGATTTAATTATGTAAAATAAAGGACGATAAATATATTTTGAAGAAACAACTAGTCCAGTAACTAGGACAATGCTAGTGGTACCCAGACACAGATGCAGATCCAGGAAGGGGAAGAAATTAACAGACTAAGACAAAGTTTTGGATCATGCTTGGTAGGTAACATTTCTTTATTTATCTTATACGTATGAGCTCTTATTGTAAAACTTATGCAAAAGAGACTTAAAAAAATCACTACATAGTATAAAACAAAGTCGCTTTCTCTGTCCCTTTGTATGCTTAAATCTTTGAAACTACGCAACGGATTTTGATGCGGTTTTTTTTAATAGATAGAGTGATTCAAGAGGAAGGTTTATAATATGTATAATAATAACAGTTTTTCTGTAGTGTATTTAGTATCAGCATTGCACCGGTGCGAAGCCGGGGCGGGTCGCTAGTATATAATATAATAAAAAAAATACTTGTACATGCAAAAGAAAAATGATTAATGTTTTAGAAAGAAAAATTATTTAAAAAATAACTAACAAAATATTTCAACATTTTTCTAGGGTGCAGTTAGAGATTGAAGGTCGCATCGAGCTAGCTACACTACTACAAAAAACCAGTGCAAATTTCATTTTATCATACATAGATACATGGTTGACTTAAAATGAGACACATTCATAAAAATATTTATAATAATTATAATAATTTTAAATAATTGTATTTCTCTCTGACTAGTTTTGTAAATATATTTACCCACATAAAAAATAAAAAGCATTTTATTTTCTTAATATATAGATCATAAAACTTAATCTAATCTTATAAACGTTAATTGCTTAAACTACAAAATATAATAATAATTGTGTTTGTTACATTTTTTTTATTGTTATATCAAGGACCTCTTAATAGACCGTCTTTCATGTCTCTCCACTGTTCTCTATCAATAGCTTTTTTCTTCCAATTTTCTCCGGCAATATGTTTAATTTCCTTTTCCCATTGTTCTGCTGGTCGTCGTTACACACATATTTTAAGCAAATAATTACAATATTACATTTGAAAATGTATACTTCAAAACAACTACGTTAGTATCCAAATGCTCTAAGCGCAAAAGGTCTTTAGCATAATATTATTGATGTACGTCCTGTAGCTGAGGTATGTATAACTTATCATAAATTGAATCTCACGCTCGTTGTCGTCTGTCAATTTCTGTCAAACGATCGTTATAACTAAACGAATACTGAGAGCAATTTAATTTGTTCCCTATTAAAGAACTTCGTGAATAACATTTAAATTAAGAAAAACTTAAATGGAAAAACTTAAGATATACATAAAAGAATTAGACAACAAATCTCGGAGAAATCGCTGTACAAACAATCGTTGCTTATAATCTCCCATAACTACGCTCAATAATTTTTTAATTACACAAAAAAGTCTATTAATATCTTTTTAATCAGCGAACCTCGTAGAAACAAAATGCGAACGTGACATTTTGAACCCTTTTTTTTTCAAGTCAGTTAATATAGAATCTTAACATTTTAGGTATCATAGAAAACTGGTAGCTCATAGCGTTATATGTGAAGTGACTCACGCCTATTGAAATCAACTTTTGAACAGCGTCGGAAAATAGCTTTTTGAAAGCCATGTATTTTCAACAACGCTGTTGTAAAATCGATCTCGTTAAATAACTATAGCTGGCACACAATTTCGCTTTTGATATATCCATCACACCTGAGCATGACATTTCAAATGTTAACTTAATCTCCAGTTTATGATAGTTCGTATCTTATGTGTAACTTAGCTGACATTTGAGTATTCAGTGTTCGCCGAGATTCACTGAGATTTCAATTTAGGCGAGATCATATCTAATAATTTCTACCAGAATTGATGTAATATAATGGAAATATGTCTAACTTAATTATTTGTTCAGAAAACTAACATCGTATAATAAGGTACGTAAAAAACCAATTACAAGTTTTCACTTATAAAAATCAGTCTCTCTACTTATCTAAATTACATTGTTCACAACAACAAAAACTTTGATCAAAGAATTGTCTGTGTCTGTTAAGCTTTTTTGTAGCATTTTGGGATTTTTAAGTGTAAGGATCAAGAAAGCTCATTACGTCATACCTGTTCGCACTAAATATTACATTTCGTGTATAATTCAATGCTGAACATGTAAAATTTATTATCAATGAAATCTACATGATCTACTTAGAATATTAAAATTATTTATAAGATTATCGTAACCTGTTTGACCAAAACAATTTTCAATTTGTTCCCAATAGATTATAATAACCGATGTATATTCAAAGAGAGAGTGTATATTCGATCTGCTACATCACTTTCGCCGGATCACAGGTGGACGCAACGCTCGCACCTGAATATTTGATGTATTGCCTTAACGCCCCGCCGCCATTATTATGGGCCTTTAGTAGACACAAGTATAATACCATTTTAACATGAATACTCATGACTCTAATATTCAACATTATCTCAACTCATTTAGTATTTTACTTCTTACACTTCTTACTGATTTCGATCTGTAAGTGGCTTTTCTTGAAAACCTCGTTAGCAATTCGAAGCGATTGTTTTTGTGTCACTTAAATATTCGCAGTAAACAGTACCTAGCTTGCTATTACTTAACTATCTATAATCTATATGTTAGAACATCGAATCGTTCACAAAAACATAGTAATATTTTTCCTCATTCTAACAACGGAAACTAAACTCTATCACCTCCTATCTAAGAAGTACAAGTATTTAAATGTACAAGTAAAAATCATTAGAATCTTGAAATTGATGGTGTAATTCAAAGACTAATCTCAGTGCTCTGCAGTAAAGAGAATCCTTAGTTGCAATTTGTGGCTAGAAATTGCAAACAATTGTTTGCTGAGCTTTCTTAACCTTGACGAGCTTAGAGATTAGCCAATTTAGGAATGATTTGTATATAATACTTGTAGTAATGAAATGCTATATATTTTTTATGCAATACGTGTGTGTGTGCATCGATTAATTCAGTAATTACCGATCGCTTCAAGCGATTAAATCTAACACAGATTTGATACGAGGCAAAAATTGGATTAACGCATTCTGACGCTGCGAAACATTCCAGAATAAATTTATATTGGGTCACAGATTAGGGTAGGATAATTTATTGATTATTATTAACATTTAAATTATATTTAGTTACAATTAGTTTCCAAATAAATTGCCAACAAGTCTCTTATTACAATGC
Organism: Anthocharis cardamines; assembly: GCA_905404175.1. Classification (NCBI taxonomy): domain Eukaryota; kingdom Metazoa; phylum Arthropoda; class Insecta; order Lepidoptera; family Pieridae; genus Anthocharis; species Anthocharis cardamines. Next base: position 7,618,307 of record FR989956.1, on the reverse strand, counting down.
GTATAATATTATGTAAGTCGTTAAAACTATACAAATAAATTAACTGTAATAAACGTGGTATACTTGAAATAGTTAAAGTATGTTTGTCTCAAATCTATCTAATATTAAATGATTTTAGAACAAAATACAAAAACAGACTTTAAATATTCCATGGTTATACCACATTTATGATTAAAGGTCTGAATGTTGAAGGTAGCAATTGCACTCAAATATTTTTAATATTTATTCGAGCAAGTTATGCTTCTCCAAACTCTGCATCACCCATTTATTACTCGCGAAGGATTATTGAGGTTATTTGACGCGAAAAATATGAAAACGATTACTGGATCAATGTAATGGAACACCGACCAAATTATCCATCAGGTGTGGTGGATAAGCTTAATTGTACGAATGATTGCTTTATTTCTCGCAATACATACATTATGCTTTTAGAATGTAATTTGTTTTATTTATCTTTATTGTAACCATCGGTTGTAAAAATGTCACTAGTATTCCTTTTATGCAAATTATCCTCCTTCTTTCCATACCAGAAAAGTAAAATATATAATTTATTTTTAGTAAGTATTTTACTCAATTTCATTTTGAAAAAAAAATACCCAATGTTTTCTACTTCCCATTTTCCCATCAGACATCAAACTATGGTTCTTTGGCAGTAAAAAGGAAAATTGCATCGAGACGCCTCGAAACAAACAAAAAATTTCTTAACAACAAAAGTAAACATTAGAGTACCATGTTATTTCTATCTTTTAAATCTTCATATTCATTCATTTTTATACATCTTATAACTATACAATTCTTTTCCAAATGTGTCATAATATTTGGAAAATAATTGTCATTTGAAAAAAGCCTGAAAATAGGTATATAGTTATACATCCTACTTATTACTATTTTTTTTCTTTAGATTGCTTCAGTAATAAGACAGCTAGTGTATCTCTGTAATGATCATTATTATTGGGTATAAAAAAGTAGGTATATTGTAAGATCACATTTTACTTATTAAGAAGTTGTAAGGGCTAACGGAATGCTATATTCTATTTTCGTATGGCGACATGGGTGGCACGACCGTAAATCAACACGATTTGTTCCGAGAATTTGACTGACGCTCTGTAAATTATGAAAATATTACAGAATATAAGAGCGGATATTGTTGATTTACGTTTTCGTGAAAGCATAAATATTACAGCGACAGGAGTTTTTAACATAAACTGTTAAAGTCCTGTGTTTTTAACGGGTGTAGTTCTAACGACCAATAAGTTAATATATTATACAAAGTCTACGTATAGAAACCTATACTATATAGGTATAGTTTAGACCGAAACTGAAATCAATATTATTAAAAAAAGACAAAAATAATGTGTGCCTTCTAAATTATCTTAGATTTAATATTAACGTTTTAGAAAAATTGAAAATTCGTACTCCACGTAATACATTACACGTAGTTAATTATTTGGTATATTGTTCAACTGCCAGGTATGAAATCGTACCCTAGGCGTATGACGTATACCATATAAGTATTGAGGCAATTTTAACGTCAATATTTCGTGTATAAGAGATGATAAAACACTATGATTTCTATGATGTCCTTTGCGGCTCACCTTTGTAAAACGGATACCCAAGCTTATAGATGCTTTTTATAGAAAGTTATTTTTTATAGTCACGAAGCTAATACTAGTATTGGCAACAAGTAGGTACAATAGGCACTCACAATTTAATTACGAAAGAAACATTACCTCCCGGTAGTGAGCTGTGGGGCTGTCAGTTCATTTTCCTTACCAGATTAGTCCTTCTGGAACTATTCACACGCTCGTTAACGTAATGGGCTCCAGCCGAAGATAAATACTTTCAACTACGACAAACCCGACAACCCTTAAATTAGAAAAACGGCTTGTTGTAAAAGTCATGGCCTAATATAACTTTGCTAATGCAGTGAGGTACATTACTTAGTTTTCTAGAAACCACTTTCAAAAATTTAATATTTTATCAGCATCCCAGAGCGAAGATAATAAAAGCTTTCAAAGTTATCGTCCTCAAGCGGCTAACTTCCAAGTAGGTATTTCCCTAATCTCATCTGCATTTAGATAATTTGACATTTTAAGAGATCTCAATCTTCGTAATTCAATCTGTACTCAAATTTTCAGCAATTTACTGTAGCTCTTATATTTACCCGAGGCATCTTTACTATATAATATTATACTCTTGCCTTGTGAGAAAACAATTTTTCTCGAAGGATCCACTACTTATGTTACAATGTGAAAGAATTTTTTACAATATACGAGCTTTAACCCGTGACTTCGTAGATATTTTTGAATGATGACAATGAATTGAAACTACTGAACTTTCATGAAAAACCTCCATCACATATTTAACTCCCTTGGGATTGATTTTTTCAAAACTCTTATAAGTAATTGGTCAAACGCCGTTGAAGTTAAGGGACTTCATATATACAAGCATCTATTTTAAAATATACAAATAAAGAAAGATTGTATTTTCAAATACTAATAATATAAATATTAAATGTAAACACGCGCCGGAGACCTGGCTTGAAAGTATTTTACTACTAGCTGAATTTTTATTAAACCAGCCCCTTCGACATCCAATTTATTTTAGCGTAACTGAGGCCGAGATGCCTAGGTGGTTATTACATTTTAAAGTGTTTTGCTGCTGACTAATAGCATTTCAAACACCTCAATTAGCAATTACTTACACTTTGATGGAACACATTGAATAATAATTGCCACTCTGACAAAATGTGCCACTTAACTTAATTAAGTAACGAAAGTTTCGAACGTTTAAAGCTATTTATCACATTAAATGAATACTACTTAATATCTTTCTTTAAATAATAGGGAATGAAGAATGACAGAAAATTCCAGTCTACTCGAGATCACTACTGAGTCGAAACATATGAATACTCGTTAAAACAAAAGACAATAACTATGTACGTATTAGCATTCCATATTTCCGTAACAGGCGTAAATAGGTTGATAGGTCGCATAGAGTAGGATAGAATACACTTTTTTAGAGTCATTATAGGCATTAGGATTGTTTATCCATGTCCATGCGTCGGGTTGTCTCTCTCCCTAAAATATGGCGAGGGGGTCGATGGCTGGCCATGCGTCATACTCGTGAACGGGTGCTACTTGTGGTGACTGGTCGAACTTGAATTCGTGTATGCGGTGATATTAGTTATTTCGTCTATCTATTTGCGTGTTGTTCCCACGAGAATGTAAGTGAGTGCTCCTATTTCACCATACATTCTGCTGATAGAGGACAAATCTTTGTTTTTATTTATTTTTATTTTTTCGTTTATATATATATTTTTCGATTATTATAGTTAAATACTTAAAGATGTCATGTGGAACATGGTGTAATGGTTGCAGCTCCTTACAAAACATTTGTAAAACAAAAACTTGGCGATTAAAAAAGAGTGGCGGCGAGTTTCTTGCCAGTTCTTCTCGTCCGCTCTACGCCCTTGATTTGAGAACTGGCAGTAAATGTAAAACTAGAAGCATTTAATATGTATTTTTTAATGACGTTCATAAGTGTACATTGTGTTACCTAAATGAATAAATGATTTTTGAATTTTGAATTTGAATTTTTTAATTTATAGGGTGAATAAACATTGAACTATTAGTACTACGACTTATCAACATATTCACGTCTGGTACGGATTTGATATCTGCAAGTTATGAGCATTCCTGTGACAAATTGATGCAATTTTAACCCAATTTACTCTTGTGGTCTGAGATGGACTCCTAATTGTAATGATCTTGTATTTATAGGATTAATCTGCAAACCATGGAACAAGCTGCATTTGACAGTATTACCTAGGTCCTTGATACTGCTCAATCACCCTTATAAAATAGCCTCAAGTTAATGGTTAAGAGTAGATTTCTTATGACGTTAATCTATAAAACCTCGGTAGGTATACATGTTCTAGATGTATTGAGTAAACTGAAAGAATAGGACAAAGGTGACTCCACCTGGACGAATAATCGCAGACGTGATTTTATAATATACAGCCGAGTTCATAATAACTTATGAAACTCGCGTAGGTAATGAAATATGTTCGATATAAATGTCCATCTTAGGATTAAACACATATACGGAAGCTTCCTTTTATGTTTCATGTCAGATATCAACACTCGATCATCATGAAAGGTGTTGTAGTATCCTTTCATGATGAAGCGATATGACATTAATGAATTATTGTATTTCAATTTCAATCTGTGGATTTCCTTAGGTACATAACACTGCACTGCACTTCACGAATGTTCTCTCCTTGAAAGGCTATTTTGTCTGGTTGAAAATGATATTACTCCTCCACTCATTATATCATTAGTCTCGGTCATTATTACACCCGGTGGGATTTGATCCCGTGTCCAATCAGACCGCCAGTCCGCACCAACAAGCATGTATTAAGTATTTTGAATGCGAAGAAATCAATAAAATCTCGAGGCCAAAGTTTAACTGACCGTTCCTTTCATCGGTTCGCTTTGTACTTTTGTTATTACTTAAGCAAACCGTAGAATTGGCAAGCGGCAGGATGACGATCGTTTGTATGGCTTCACGTTAGAATGGTTAAGGAAGGCAATAATTTTATTACTTTTATGAGCTAATCCCAATGAAGCGGTCACCATGTTATAATAAAATCAGTGTTCGCGTTCCCAGAAGAGATTAACATAACGAGAGAACGAGTTACGGAAAGTTCCAGTATTCTGGAATCCTCTGGGATGGGCTGACTTGGAAATAATGAGAAACACACCAACTTTTATCGTTGGCTGAGATTAAATCGTTTGGGATTTACCTCAATAAGTGTCATTGGGCTCGTCTATTTAGTTAATAATTTGTAAATTGCTTATAATTTTTAAACTTTTTAATTATTCCCCACGGCTTTGGTGGGAAAAATAAGTAAGTTATTCCGGGATAAAAAATCCTTCAATTATGATAATATATGTATTTCACTTATACATACTCCATACCGTGGATATTGGTTTGAAGATTAAAGGGTAGAAATTATAACATAATTCTGATTGATGATACTCGTTAGGGGATCAGTTTGGTAGCGGCGCGGTGGTCCGAATTTTAGTATGTATTAATAATATTAAAATATTTTAGAAAACGACAATAAAGTCTTTTTACTGTAGAGTTTTATTGCAAAGAAGAAAAAATACTATTGATTTAAGACGCTAATAAAGTCAGAAATTGAACAAATGAAGATATTCTCAAAATGTCCTCCTAAGAGGAAACTGGCACTAAGATTGAAACATTGCTAATTGCGTGTAATTAAACTAATTGATGGCAATGCGGATGCTAAGTTACGTGTTAATGAACCTTGCTTTTACTCATTTAACTTTTTTATGTCTCTGGTAGCATTATTGTGCTGAATCGGGTGATGTGAAATAAGTAATTATGTTCAAGAACAGACATAATATAAACTTCTTAAAGATCATATGAATTAAAATATGAAGGTATTTTAGTTCGAAAACCTTACTAAGGTATTATAAAAAAAACTTGTCAATTTTCCACATCGACAGTAACCCGAAGTAACGAATCAATAATAAATTGTGATAAATTAAATATATCCTAAATCTAATATGATAAGGCTAATGTTTAAATAAAATTAAGAGGACAGTGGGCAATATAACAATAACATTAATAATAGTAGATATTATTCCCGATAGTCAATTCCGCTCTAGGATTAATAGCGAAGAGCTTCGATCAACACCTTAAGAAGCTCTCGCTTGGTTGCTGGGTCAACGGTCAGATGCAGAAGGCAGTACTACTGGATACGGCTCGTATAGTGAGAAGTTTCCTCTCTCTGCCTCCCCCCACCGGTAGCCTGGGCTGATTATGGCCTTGTTGCCGTTGGTGATCCCCATTTTTATACTTTTTTTTAAATACAATTATTTTATATAAAGAAAAATGTAATTTTGAGAATATTTATAACTATAGAGTACATTAATAATAAAAATATAAAAAAAATAATGGAATGAATCTATCTATTTATTAATTATCTTTTATAGCTTTGATAAATGCAAATAATCGCTTGCATTATATGATATTAAAACGCGTGCAAATTATAATTACAAACAGCTATGGAAAACTGTAGAAATATCACTATACCAATTATTATATGGCAGTTTATGGTATTCAAACTGTAAACTTTAATGCAATTAAGATATTATACTCTACAGAGCTTAAACTCTTTAAAACGAGGAAGCTTTATAACGCAATATTATGCACATAATAAAGTAATATATTACCAAGTCGCAGGTGACTGGCGTAGAACATTATATTCTTTATTTCAGGAATGCTATTCCAAATCTCATCATGGTCTGTAATATACCAAGTTTTTACTTTACGATTTTTTAACGACATTGGGACATAAAGTCGGTGCGTATAGATAATATATTTCCTATTGAAAATTGTTATATGAACAGTGTTTACACTCGATAAAAATGCCATAGAAATATTATAATTGGTAAAAGTCAATATCACATTTGCACCCGTGTCTCGCGCTCCCCCTCATCAACTCGGTGTTTTATTATAAAACATCCGGTTTTGTTGAGCGAGTTGACCGCCTCCACATCGCTTTCTTCGCGTTCCTCGCCTCTAGACTCCCGGAAACGGTCGTAGTCGGGGTTTGAGATTCGTAGAATTTAGTACAGTGCGTGATATTTGTGTTTTCGTTCGCTTCGCGTATTAATCCGCGAAGTGAGCCGGCGACCGCCTGATGGCGCCACTGCGCCCATGCAAAATTGACCGCCCTATATTCATAGGGCGCGACCCCGCTTCCCCCAGCAAACGTTTTTACTGTCATCTGGGTTCCGTCCGATGCTCGCTGCTTCCGCGTGAGCATCAGACGAAGAATTACTAGACGATAATTGGTAAAGAACATTTTCCTTATAATCAGCCTGTCATTGCCTCTAGAGCAATGCCGGATTGTATTTTTGTGTGACGTAACGTGCTACCTTGTGTTTCGATGGGTAAGGGTTCGATTCCCGCCGAATCCGACGTGTTTTAACTTTTTTTTCTATATATGCACACAACCGAGCAGGTGGGTCATCTGGTGGTAAGTAATCATCACTGGCTTGGACATGAACGACTTAAAAGTCTCAGATGCGTTGTCGACCTTTGAAAACTAACGAGGTCGTAATTAATTGAAAACACTCAAGCCAGCAATTCATTCCACAACTTTGTCGTACGTGAAATGAAATTGCGGTTAAAGACCCATTTATATTATGCAAGTTTCTTATACATACAAGAAAAATAATAGAATGCATAATTTAAGCGCAATAATTGATATTCAAGAAATGTAAGCAACTGTTTACACGCGTATATTATGTGCCGTTTACGCCAATGAAAGTGTTGTAATAAAACTTGTATAACATATCAAGAATCTTACATGTTGTTTAGACCAAGCAAGTCATTTATTGCTTCTAATTAATTGTGTGCAACGGGCAAGAAACTTGCATCGTGTAAATGAGCCTTTAATATTACAGTAGATACTCGACTTCCATACATCAAGGTGATACGGATGAAATAATTGTTTGTGACGTGTCGTACGGTGATGGAAGTAGGCAGCTGGGATTCATATCAAAGTGTTTTGTCCTACGTAACCACCGGTAATCGATGAAAATATGTGGCTCGCTATTAGCGCGTTTTGGCTTAATAATTAAAAATGCAATACGACGACAGGGCATAGTTTGTAAATTGATGATGAATGGTATAACTAACATCACTACTTCAAATCTCATGTTAAAAAAATGTCTTTATTTTATTAACCAAAAAAGAAACTTTTCTGATACTTACTTTTATACGAATCAAACAGTGATAAAGCAATATCAAATTGGTCGAAAATGAATGTCTCCCGAAATTTAATTAGATAAAAATGAACCGGCTGCCGTCTAGTAGAGAAGACGTAAAAAATTGGACGCTTCAAAGTGAATGAAGAAAACTCGATTATATCGGAGTTATTATTCATTAATATTCTTCATATTTTTATTAAAGAAAAACTTAGTATTAACCATTAACATTTTTTTTATGTTAGACATCGGCATGAGGCTTATGCGCCTATTTTCATTTCAAGAAACACACAATATACACTTTACAGTTTTTTTTTTCCATTAAGGGATAGGGAAAAGATGTTTACATGAAATTATAAACATTTCATCCAGGCGGGATTCAAACCTGCGACTCATCGGAACAGAAGGTAGGTGTAACTACCTAACGCATCAAAGATCACGTCAAAAGTAAGTAACTCTTGATAACAACTGAGTCCAATTTTTTAGTATAAAATATTCACTCGTCATTTATATTATTTTTTTTCGTAGAGACTTATATTATAATTCCTTTGATAGTAACCTAGATTTTCTGAAGCTCAAATTTATAATAAATTAAGCGTAATAAACCTCAAAGTTCTTCAGCAAGATAAACACAAGAAAAGTTTCAATATGAAATGACTAGTAAGTTAACCGCCCGCTTCTATTTTTTTATTATCAAAGCAGATTGTTCATGAAAGAAATAAACTTATTATATTCATAGACTATAAAGAATACGTAAGTTCTTAACGAAACTCACTTTCACTGTTTATAAAAGGTATTTCAAATTTAGAAAATAAAGTACGTATGATAAGAAAGAAAATTGTGTCTGGAGACGACATAGTCAAGACGTTGAAGACTGTTTTTCATACTAAGCTGTAGTTGTGAGTGCGGAGTGGGACACTTCTTTGTCCACACAACAAAAAGCACCGCATTCCAACGCCACTGCATTACACGTAATATCTTCCTGAGCTCGTCGTCATAATAGAGTATAACCGCAACTCCCGTTTCCTCACGTTAGTCTTAAAAACAAAGTTCTTACAAAGAGCTGTTTAGTATGAAACTACAATATATGCATAGGTATGTTTTTGTACCTATCCTTTTATAAAGAACAATTTATTTAAAGTAGGTTACTGATAGAAGATTGATTAAAATGTTAACGAATATATTTCTGTAGGTTCCAATCGTAGCCAACCTCTTTATTCATTTAAAAAAGTCAACAAGATTCGGAGTAATTAATGATCAGTGTACAGATACAAAAAATACGCGGGGAATTAAGTTCCATCTTTATTCCAGCTTATCCATAGTTCAGAGAATATATACGTATTTAAAAATATTACCTACTAATTTGAATTTTTCACTAACGGCATCTATTTCAACGAAGTTGATACTATGTTATAACAATATTGGCTAACTGTCCTCTTGTTTTTTAGTTTGATTGACTTTTTTTATTGGGTTTTAATTTTTTAATTACCGAATCCAAGGACTTAAATAGTCAAACCATCTTCTCTATTGAAGTTCGGGTGTTCTTTTTTAATTTCAATAGTTTCGCGTTATAATTTTTCATCGTATTCAAGACCGCCAAGAGGTTTCTGCCTCGATAAACAATACCTGTTGATCGAAGTTCCTTTGTTACTCTGATAAAAGTAGGTTTATTCTTCAAGAGCCTCTTTCGGAGGACAGTAATGAGTTTTACATTGGGAAATAGAACTTTTAAATTTTGTTTCTTAAAGTCTCACGACCACTAAAATAAAACATAAATACAATAAATTGTGCAAAAATCACCGCGTAGAATGTCATACGGGTGAAATAAATGCAAATTAAAAACGCGATTTATTTAATAAAATCATGGCGACATCTTTTATAAAACCATGTTATTTAAATAAGTATACCTAGATTCATTAAATCTAATATATCTAAAAGCGTCTCTTATTTATTTTTTTCATAGAGGATGATGAAAAGTAGTCTGTATCACTCGGCCGCAAAAATGTTCTTTCCTCGGGTGACGTACTTTGAATCTTTCGCTGTAAAAATATTATTTTTCTCCTTTATGAAACAATCTACTTTACGAAACGCGAAATTCAACATAAAGAGTGGAAGCAAATGACGTACGAAGTCGCCACATCATATTTCATACTGTTTTTATAAAACGACTATAACAACTTAGTATTTTTTGTGCTATAATATTCAAAATATCAATTTATTAGAAGCTGCAAGAAAATTAAAATCTAAAGGAACATTACTCGTTCGAACTAAACGGCCTCGAACAGTGAGTACTGATAAATTGATTTAGCTGACTAAGCATTTACATTATTAAATATTTATGTTGTGTTACGACAAACATTAACTATGATATTCAAGTATAGATAAAGCTTTTTAAATTATATAAAAGATTAAAACGTGAAGTCGAACGTCGAAGAAGTTAATTGCATAATAGCAAACATGTCAAGTCAAATCTATGTGAAAACCAAGCCGTGTTATTATTTTCCGTCGCATAATATTAGGCTTTACTGTCTTGGCTGACATAAATTCGCTCTTTAAATTCCCTTTTCCGTACACTATGTTTCTTACGAGCAAGTACAAAGGGGAACATACATTTAACATACTGTTTCCTTCATATAATAAGTAATTGCTATATTATTTATTCTATTTAAGATCGAGAAAAGCATTTTCATATCGTAATAAAACATAAGATGGTAATTTTTAAATGAAATAAGTACGCGAATTATTCATACAATGAAACCGCGGATTCAATCCATTAGAAATATATGCTTATCATTCGATTGTTTAATTTCTTAACAAACCCGCCATTCTCTTTGGTATAAAGAGATTTAGCAGCACATAAATCTGATATTGTTATAGCATTACGATATATTATACTTATATTACTGGATATAGAATTTGTAGCATTGGCCGGTCGTATTCTCCAGGCTTCGGGGAGTTGAGTTGATCTGTTTATCGTTGATAATTGGAGCGAATAAAATTTATATAGCCATATTTCCACCCTTGCTTGGCAATTGCTGATGAGTTTTGTTTAAGCGTGATATTTTATAATGGTCAATAACTATGAAGAATGTGCGTATTTATTGAAAATACTTAAGGGGTTGTGTGTGAGGTATGATATTTCAATACAAATAATATAAAATTGTGTGTCGTGACTTAGTAGAATTAAATGGCTAATAAATTAATGTATGTTACAATTGTATCGTATTTCCTTTCATTTGAATATTTCAGAATAGGTATTACGCTTCATAATCTGTAGAAGTCTGCACATGTAGGTAGAATTGCTAATAATCTTAATTAATGAATTATTTTAGAAAATCATTCTTAGCTTCTTAGATAATTTATTTGTCTAACATGCATTAGATAATTGTTAAACATTACATTAGTTTATCTGTATATAGTGGCGTAGCGTAGGTACGGCAGGGACGGAGGGGAACTTTTAGGGGGGCGGCAAATTTGAAATAGTAAGGGGAACTAACAACTTGCATAACCTGGGATACAGAAAGGTCTTTTAAATTGAAATATTTAAATAAAAGGGCGGCAAATTTTCTTCCGCCCCGGGGGCTGACACCCACGCTACGCCAGTGTCTGTATATAGAAAAATATGCATTGCATTATGTTTTATCGAAAATCTTCGATAATAATAGTTAATAAATACGAGTTAATGTTTCGTTAAAAAACCGTTTGAAAAAATACCCACCATTAACCTAAAATGTTCATGAAGAGTACTTTCAAAATAATTTAAAAAAAAAGTGATTGTGCAAACAACTGAAGTAAAACTTTTTTCGAAACAAACAGATAATATATATAAAAGTAAATTCATTGACGTATCAGATGAATAAAGAACTTTCGTTCGCCTCGGCCGATCACACGTTTCATAACGCCCCCGTCACGCTTTCACAGTTTACTCCTCAAGTCCAGCTTGCATATTAAAAGTTTTACTTCAAATAATACGTATTTCGGCAATTGTTCTATATTATAATATATTGTATTCGTAACACGAAATGACATCAACGTAGATAACATTTAAATACCATAAAGAGAGTTATCTGGTTTATTACAAGGTCGGACTGAGTGGGCATAAATTCTACAACCATACATAAACAAGCAGTTCTCTGGTGACTGTCAATCGAAGCGCAAAACATAATATAGAAAAATAATATTGTTTCAGGTACGCACAGATTTTGTATAAATTGGAAAACAAATGTCGTTCATCATACGCGATGACATTTTTCGAACACATTCCGGCTGAGTTACAAATGAGGGCAAATTGGTTACATCAAACCGAAACCTCGAATCAATCAAATCATTTAAACGGTGTTTTATTGCTGCTGTCTGCTACATTTAATTCGAAACAAATATTTTTAAGATAGTTTAAAATTAAATATAATTAATATAATAGATTTAAAAATTTATAAATGTGTCCATCATCGATCGCTAATGCTACACCAAATATTCAAGGGTAACAAGTTCGATTACCGATGACCTATCAGGTTTATACTTGCACTTAAAACATATTTTTCTCTATGGCCACTAAAGTCTATGAATAACAGAATTCTAGAAATACAAAAAGTATATTGGCAATGGCTATTGAGTGAATCTCACGCACCTCTATTCATATTATTTGCAGCTTTTAAAACCAAAAATCAGTGAGTCTATGTATTAACTATACATAGCGATAGATCAAGCGGGCAGTTAGTTTCTTTTTATACGAATCTTTTGAAGCAGAGCATGGACAATAGAATCTCGGGGCTAATTCTGATAAAAGCTAAAACTGTATTTTTAAAAAAATATTTTCCTTTTAAACAGAAAACACAAAAATTGTGTATCATTTATGAGAATTTTTGTATTCTGGGTAGCACTTCCTCTGTTTTAATATAACATGGTTTTACTTTTCTTCTTTAATTATATTTTGATAAAAAATAATTCTCAAAACTCTCTTTATTTCTTATACTTTAGTTGTAGACTATCAGTATCCAATTGTCAAATGATATGTTGGAAGCATGTTAATATTTTTTACTTTAAAATTATATCTTCATTTTTTTTAAAACGATACAAAATATACCTTTTCAATTATTATACATTTCTGTTTATTAAAAAAAATCGTAATCATGTTGCATAACTGCTGCAAAGTAAAACTAAAATTCTTAGTTATCATTTGAAATTAAAAAGTGCAATCTTTCTCAAGCGTTCTGGGTTAAACCGATTTCACAAAGAAATTCCCGAGATTCGAGAATGGTTTTTATTGCTCTTATTTGAGCTTTCTTTTTAACATTTTTGTAGAAATAAAATATAGTTTGGATAAAAAATATATTGGAAAAGTTATTTACTTTGCAATTTACTATTTGTTTTTGTAACATATAATACATAATTTATTATATTGTTATGTGTTTTCCAAATTCAAAATGAATTTCTAAGTTTGCATTTGATATGTATAATTGTTTTATTACGGTTTATTATTATAATGTTTACTAAATTCAATATTGTTTAGGTTATTATAATATAGACTAGAATTTGTCTGCGAAGCCGCGCGCGCGGGTAATTAAATGACTTAGGATAGATTATAATATAGAGAGTAATTTAATATTATTTTACTACATGTTCGCAACCAAATACTTGTGATGATGAATTAATGTTATTCTTAAAATGATTAATGCAAATCTTCTGTTGTCATGGATTGAGACTGTTAATAAACATAAAATTAAGTACACCTACTAAAATATAAAAGTATATTTCACTATTTAGGCTTTTTTCCATAAGAGCACGCTAAAAAATAAAATAAAACTTATAACCTATGTCAGGCAAGAATTCGGTAATTTTGATATTTTAAATTTTGATTCAGTAATTTCAAAGATTTTCTCCAACATATAAACACCCCATTAAACAAACTGACAATTTCACCTCTTTATAATATTAGTAAATACGAAAACCATCCTTACATTTGGGTTCTTATACATTGATAAATTTATTAACCCTGGGTACTATGGCAATAAAAATATTTTTCTACGATTAACGTAACTTATGTTCTTACTTCGTAGTAAACATACGCCTAGTTCGTCCAGAGAGTCTACAGTCTGCGCTCTGACCGCTCATTAGTCACTGCTCATAGCCAGCCCCGTTGGGAGAAGTGATCGGCAAAACTTTAATTACCATTCACACCATCCTTTATTCAATTTTGCTAAAATAAACCTCTATCTTACCTTCATACCACCCACCCACCTGCATCAAAGAAAACAAGACATTACTGAAACTATCACTAAAAATGTAAGTTGTTAAAATCCGCATATTATACAGTATACTAATAGTAGTTTAATATAATACATACATAATTACAGTTTATGACATATTTCCAGGGGCGGATTTCCCTATAGGCCGAGTAGGCCAGGGCCTAGGGCGGTAAAATTTTGGGGGCGGCAGAACTCTGTGAACTTATACTTCAACGTTAGAAACTCACAAATAAAAATGGTATGCATCAGTATCTGACAACACTGCTTGATGTAACTTTATCATATACAGACTTTTCTTATATTTTACTAAAATGTTGTCTTATATTATATTATTAAATTCTTCATGCTTTAGTTGAGTAGGGGGGCGGCAATCTTCCATAGGCCTAGGGAGGCCAGTGTTACAAATCCGCCCCTGCTTATTTTAAAATATATTCTACTAACCACACGGCCCGGCTTCATACGAGTGCAATGTAGATGTACGAGTACTATACACAAAATATAGCCTATTGTACTTGCTGATAATGTAGCTTTCTATTGGTGAAATAATTTTAAAACCGGTCCATTAGTTTTTGAGTTTATTCGTTACAAACAAACAAAAACAAAAATCTTTCCTCTTTATATTAGTGTAAATTTACGGACGCTTTTATCGGGTGTGACTGAAAGTGTCACAAATAAGGAGCACAAATGAGTCGGACGCAAATTGCAGGAAATCGAGTAATTTCTTTCAAAAATATGATCTCATGCCGTCGTCGGCCAACGGTTGACATTCTCAATTCCCGGATGAGTCCCACAGGAAACGATCGGTGATTTGCCACAACCGGCCTCGCGTCATTTCTATAAACAATTACATTTCTTTTTTAAAGTAACAATATACCTAATAAATCATTATAAAACCTATAATCTATATCTATACTAATATTATAAAGAGGAATGATTTGTACTTTTGATTTTTTGTATTTTTGTATGTTATGAATAAACTCAAAAACTTCTGGACCGATTTTAAAAATGCTTTCACCAATAGAAAGCTACATTATCAGCCAGTAACATAGGCTATGTTTTCTGTATAGTACATTACACCCGTGTGAAGCCGGGGCGCGTTGCTAGTAATAATATAAATAGAAACTATAGCTAGTTTTACTCTCAGGACAGTTTTCAGTGGTAACAAATTTTTTTTTCATACTGATGCCGAATGAATAGAATATCCTTTTAGTGAGAGCTCTAAATTTCAGCTGGGTGACATCCGGTGTCGGTGAGATTCTTTGTGGTCTGACAGTTTATTATGAGAACAAAGGACATCGCTTTTGGGCAGGTTTATTTAGAATCTTCAGAGTTAATTAGAATATAAAATAAGTTTTTTAACATTAATATTATTTTAGAGTAGATAATATTATTTCTAAATAACATGTGTTATTTCTATGTAGTAGCCTATACAATAGTTTAGACGGTATCACTATATTTTACCCGGGTTTTAATTAAAAATTGGTACATATGGCGATAATTTTCAGTAAACAAAAATTACTACAAGCTATGCTTAATTACTGTGCCCAATTTGTAATTACTAAATGTAAACCCTCCGAATTAAGGTTCGTGTCCTATGTTTATCCTAGAAACTTCATATTTGTCATTATGAACATCAAATGTGTTGGGTCTACAAGGACTCTCCAACGTGTTAATTATTTATGGTTTATTTCGGACAGGCTTCAGTAAGGGAAGCGTAGCTGTAATAATTGCTTAAGCCTACATTTTGTAGCTATCTATAGTAATAGCACTTCTCAACATAATACCTTGCTCGCCTATCCTATTCAAATATATAATATGTCGCCTGTACTGATTGTGAATATCTGATAACACTAACATAAGGGTAAAGATAGTGTTACTGAATTTGTATGTTCTAAAACAGCTTTTTACATATTTATCTAGTAATATTTATTTTAAAGTGATATTTTATAAATTAAATTAATACAGCGTGAAAATATTATGCTTTTAACAATATTTAGTTTATTTTTACTTGAATATAATACGTATATTATACGCATGTACTATGCATTTTTATGATTATAAAAAACATTATCTTTGGATTAACTTTTTTAATTTAAGGATGTTTTTTTTAAGTTTTAAGATGAAATACTGTTTTCTTACTTTTTTTTTATGTCAGACATCGACAGACGAGCATGAGGTTCACTTGATGGTAGGTGATACCTCAGCCACAGAACATCAGTCAATGATGCGTTGTCGACCTAATTTTTACTTCGAGCGTTCGGAACTTTAAGAGTAAATAATAATTCAGGAATGTTCTGTATCATAGAGACATAGTTCGCCTCTCCACAGCACTTTACTTGTCTACAAACAGCACTTCAAGATGATGGCATCGTTAAGTTTCAACGTGTTCGTGAACAACCAGTTTTGCACTTCGTATGTTTAGTTTTATTGCTACTTTAAACGGCGGTTCGAGTGCCAAGCGACTACTTTACATGAAATCTGCAATGTCATATCTCTATTTCGTTCGTCAGTCTTTTTAAGCGGGGCGGGAGACGAAAATCTTGTGTTGCAGAGCGTTAATACCAGTATGTATTGAGCTCGTAACAATATAGCATATAGTCGGATAACAAACGAGTGCTGTCATTCTCACACAGCGCCAGTGGCGTAGCTATACGGCAAAGTGGTGCAGTGCACCAGGGCCCCGAAGCTTAGAGGGCCCCTGAGCTTTGGAGAGAGGGGGAGGCAGCTCTTGAAGCTAGAAATTCAATCCTGCTCTGAATTTGTTTTTAAGATTTTTAATGAACATTTATAACAATGGAAACGCCGAGCGTCCTTGATTAGTAATAATTTGCAAATAATTAATATTGTGCAGTTTCTGAAGAAAAGCCGGGGGGAGGAATGCGATTTTTATCTCTCGCACCGGGGCCCTTGTCCACTTAACTACGCCACTGCACAGCGCGTTGGGCAGTGTTTGTAGAGAATTAATGAGTCGAAGCGGGCTGCCGGACGCACTAGCTCTTGCTCACAGCCACCCTCACAGCCCCTACGCCACACTAATAATAATAGTTAACATCCTGTTACGGTCAAGGAAATTAAAGGAGTTCAACTTTTTGTCCTGAATCCTCTAGGTACTTGGAAGACTTGGATATATTTTGTTATTTAGTTGATTAATTTTAGATAGATTCAATAATAATGTTAATTTCAGTGATATAATGTTCAAATTTCGAATAACAAATTCTCTTATAGACCAGTGCCGAAGCCTTTAAAAATGATAAAAAGTGAAAAAAAATTACAGTAGGATGAAACCTATTAGAAAAGGAGGGGAAAATGATCAAAATGAAAGGAAAAATAAATTACGGTCGATCCGAGTTCGGGAAGTGGAAGTGGGGGGGGGGGGGGGGGGTTTAAGGGTAAAAAACTGTTTATCTCGTTTTCCGGCAAAACTACAAGTCCTATGGAAAAAAGTCAAATGGCAAAGTTGTAGGTAATAAAAAGGTCTACAACTTTTGTTTTTACACTTTTTTCACATAACCTCAAAATTTATGTGAAAAATTCAAAAAACCATCAGAAAGTAGATATTTCAACGAACAAAAAGCCCCCAAACTTTTTGAAAAAAGCTGATATTTGGACGTCAGAATTTTCGATTGAAAATTAGGGTGCTTTTTTGATATAAAGTTAAAATAAGGCGAAAAAATAAATATTTTAAATCAAATAAATTACAGTGTATTTGGGACATAATAAGGCAAGTTTTCACCAAATTTCGTAGAAAATTTTTTTTTTTTGTAAAAGATAAAAATAAAAAACCAAAAACTTGGTTTTTTGAATTTTTCACATAAATTTTGAGGTTATGTGAAAAAAGTGTAGAAACAAAAGTTGTAGACCTTTTTATTACCTACAACTTTGCCATTTGACTTTTTTCCATAGGACTTGTAGTTTTGCCGGAAAACGAGATAAACTGTTTTTTACCCTTAAACCCCCCCCCCCCCCCCACTTCCACTTTCCGAACTCGGATCGACCGTAATTTATTTTTCCTTTCATTTTGATCATATTCCCCTCCTTTTCTAATAGGTTTCATCCTACTGTAATTTTTTTTGGTTTCCAAAATTATCGACACTGGTCTATTAGTAGTCAAACATGATGTCAAATCCAATAATTGATCCTTTGAAGTTTAAACATTTTAATATACCTATATTGTTAAGTGAAAATTTCAATCAAATTAATAACTCCTATGGAACGTCCGCAGAGGCAAGATATCTCTCAAATTGTTTCCAATATCTTTTACGAGCATTTGACAGTACATTGAAAAATTACCAAGGAATTCCTCGCGATATTGTTATTTTCACGCTGATATTATTTATTTGGCCATTGCAGTATTTTTATAAAAGAGTATTAGATTCTTATATTATTGTTGTTCCATAATCGAAAAGAATATTATTTATTTATCTTTCATAATATTTGTTTGTTGTATGATTGTAGTATTTTAAACGCTGATAAATAAAAGTCAGTACATGAAAATAATAATTTACCAAATAAAATAATTTGAAATTAGTGTTAACTGGTAGCCTATTAACGGCGGGAAAGTGACACGGTACCTATTCAAATATAATAATTTTTATATAAGAATTTATTTGTTCATAAAAGTGACAGCAACACTTAACATATCGTTAAAAGTCCATGAAAGGGTATGAGGAAAACTATACGTAAGTAAGGTATTTTTTTAATTTCTCTGCGTGTGGTTTTTATACCAGGCACACGAGTTGCAACTTGATTAGTGACACTGTATTTTAATGAAAATTTAAAGGAAAAGGATTTATTTTAAAGGAAATTATCTTTCTAATAACCCACTTACCTACGTACTCATAGTAAATTATCTTAAGCATTCATAGAATCATTAGAATAAAGATTAAAAAGAATATTATATATACATTTCTTTCTAAAACTAAATAATACACAATGACAAAACGGTTTTAAGTATAACTTACCTAATTTTTTTTGTTGAGTGCAGTCTTAATTTACAGTCATTAGATAAATATAAAAATGCTTTATTTGGAATTAAATTAAGTTAATTAAATTTTAATTAACTTAATTTTAAATTAGAAATTTAATCTGAGTATTTGGTATTAGAAACGTAAAGTTGAAAAAATGTGAAATTTAAATACGTAAGAACAATTAGCAATATTATAATAATACCTATAGCAGTCCAATATTACGAAATAAATAGTAGCGTATTACATCATATAAGATGGCACTTTAGTGTATATTTTGTTGAAAGGATATGATAGGTAATTTTCGTATATGATGGTAATGGCCCATAACAGAAAACTCACGATAAATGGGGTCGCGTCGCGAATCGTATAGTTCGCATTCTCGTACAGACCCCGACACGCATGCGAATCAAAACAAAATGCATAATTTTCAACTTACGACGATATTATAGAAAACATTACTTACACCAAAATATCTGATTCACTCATGTGCATTGTGCAGCTGAGCTGCCCGTGTCCATAAATAACGACAAATATTCGCATAAGATTGCATTCTTCAAGTTATTCTCTTGCTGTACAGATTTATTTATTTATTTTAGTATTGTAAATGAGATATTTACATCATTTGCAAAAATACGTATAAACATAAATAAACCTGTGCTATGATTATTCTGCAGAATAATCAAAGACGGGTTTTCCAGGTTCATCATTAAGCTTTAGAAGCGACTCAAATACGCTATTTTGTAATAGTTAAATAATAAAAATATATAAATTCGGGTGTTCGTATAGAATTTGAAACGATAAAAGTTAGTAGTTAGTAGTATCCTCACCGGGTTACACAATTTTTGAGTAGCAGGTGAAAAAATATTTTTCTACATAATGCATGTAACTATGTACTTTTTTTTACTACACTATAAAATAATAAATGTGTTTTTATTGAAGTGGGGCCAAATGATTACATCTGATGGTAGTTAGGGCTACTCTCAATAAGTATCGATAGTACCGCCTTGAAGGTATAAAATAAGGGTTTTATCACATCTATTCAAAAAGAGCTAGTTGGTTCCCTGTAAACAGAGACTAAAATAGCTTTTTAATCCCTAAGGATTAAAAGTGATTTGAATTTAGAATGTGGATATTTTTGTTAAAATATGTTTCAAACTAAAAAGAGATCGATCACGAACATTATATGAAAACGTGACTGACTGTCAAAGAATAATCCGCGCGCGGACCAAATAATAAAAAAGTTTCTGTAAAAGTAAAAACACGAAACTTTTTTTGTTATATTGTTTCTAACTGTAAATAAATAATCGTCATAAGTTACTTTTTTCTCATAGAGTTGATAAAAAGTAGAGTGTCCACCTCGGAAGCGACACTATTTTAAACTCGAGTGACGTACTTTGAATCCTTCGCTACACTCTGGATTCAACAAAACACTCTCGCCTTAAAAATAGTGGTTTGCTTTGATAGATAATCCCAAGTTATATTCGCATTGGAAAACCTCAAAAAAGTCTAAGGAAGTGGTGGTGGATAACGAAGTTAAAAGATAGGAATATATCCAAATATTTCCTGGAAACCAAGTTATAGATGTGGTAGAAAATGCAGAGTTATGAGAGTTACCTTTATGCGATGCTAAAGGATCGAAGTCCGTCGGAACGAGTCTAGTCATGGACGATTCAAGCCCTTCTGTGCTGAATATGCGCCATATACTTAAATTCAAACTATCGTAAGCGATGAGCCGGCATGATTAACCAACATTATGAAAACCGCCATATAAGAAAAGCAATGAACATAACCGAGAATATTAAGTGATTGTGATCGTTAGTTGCTAGTATCGTCATTTTGATATCCCCTACATAGGGTTTTGGGCTAAATGCCCAAACGCTCAGTCGGTTCACCTAAAACCTATTACCCACATAGTAACTGGATGATACTAGGAACTAATAGCATAATAATTGCGTGCGTCATCCTTACATTAATTGGTTGATGCAGTAGATCGAAAATTCGTATTACTGTACATGGCCTTACATACTTACATCTAGTTGTTGCATATGATCATGATTCCTCAGACAAGAATTGGATCATTTACAGTGCCATCAAAACATATATATGGGATTGAAAGTATTATATTAGTGCTAGTAGGTATTATTTTTTAATTAATTTTATTAATTAGATTATATTCAACATTGTTTTGGACGAAATAAATATGAGATGGTCAGTTGTAAAATGCCAATTCGAATTCCACCAAAAACTATTATTGAAAAATTTCCTTTATATCCTAGATTATGCTGATGTTTGTTTTCCAGGTCAAATTTTGCATCTCATGTAGCTTCCTATTCGACTTCGCCGTAATTTTCACCACCTCCATCTACTTAATATAATCCGTTTCGATCTCAAGACTCCTCCTTATTTATAATAAGATTTTTAATTCTTTAATTGTGATGCGCATTCGGTGCGATCAGCAGAAAGACATTGGGTGTTGTTCCTTAGCAAACGGCTTACTATAGAGATTCGTATGCCGATACTGTGATTCGGCTCTGGAACTCTTTACCCGAGAATATTCGGTTGGCTTCGAATCTGGCTACATTTAAAAAAAACTTATAAATGAACCTTTACTTACAATTGAACATTTACGACCCTAATTAAGAATAATGAATTTGTATAACAAGCTTAATCTAACTCACATATTTAAGTTTATAAGGATTAATACGTATACAACGACTATATTCTTCTAAATAGTTTTCCAATTAACGCATTGTACGTGACCATTTTTTTAGAAAAAAAAACATTTAATAGATATATGCCATAGCAGACTTTTTTATAGTTCTATAAAAGAGGAATATC
This sequence comes from Anthocharis cardamines, assembly GCA_905404175.1. Classification (NCBI taxonomy): domain Eukaryota; kingdom Metazoa; phylum Arthropoda; class Insecta; order Lepidoptera; family Pieridae; genus Anthocharis; species Anthocharis cardamines. Next base: position 7,596,449 of record FR989956.1, on the reverse strand, counting down.
CCTACCATACCTTATTTTGTTATAACGCAAAGGGATTAGGCAGCGTTTTCGATTAATGCTCCCAGGCGGCTTGACTGTTTCCGACACTTCCACTAATTATCGTTATATTTTTTCCATCTATAAATAATAGATATTCCTACCACCTGATCAATGCCCGAAGTTACCAGACGTGGGGAAAACATGCTTACAGAAAATTATAAACATGTTGTCCCGGTGGGATTCGAACCCACGACCCATCGATTCCCACGGCAGGTGTTCTACCGAACACGCCAACGAGTCCGTCAAAATTTACTTTATTGTACACAAAAACCAATCATACAAACAAATAAAAACTAAAGCTAAACATTGTACAAGAGGATGTAATATTTGGAAATAAATAACCTCTCTAGTTTTCGTATGATACGTATATTTTCTTTAATAATACACATTCTCTACATTTAAAAACCAAATTTTGTAAAAATATTTCTTTTTGTAATATGTCAATCCTAATGGACATCACCCCATCGTTGTCTAACAGTGTATTTTGAAATGAGCTTATGTTGAAAGCTTGCCTTTTAGCCAAGATTTTGATAACAGTTTGGTTTACTTATGAAATCTCAAGTATCAGCAGATTACCTCGCTTTAAGCTGTAGACGTTGAACAATGAGAACGCGACAGCAAAACGGGTGGCGTTTACAAAGTATTATCCTATCTTTACTATACTGTCTACTATCAGACTGAAGACTTAATAGTCACTGGGAACTGTAAGCTCGAACGGCTCGTTGATGATTTGACTAGTACTTGCCTTGCGTCTCGATGGATTGCGGGTTCGAGTTCCACAGGGTTTAAAAACATTATATTTTTTCTAAATACGTTTTTACGACTTATTAATTACGACTGGTCACTTGGTACGGGTAAGAAAGTGTAACCCTTCTATCAAAGCCACAAGCTCTGTGGATATAACTAAATGAATAGCTTAAATAAAGTTGGATATTTAAGTCTTAGAGAATAGTTCAACGTCAGAAAAACAAGTTCTAAAATAACTATTATTATAATATTCAAAATACTGTGTGATTTTGTGCAAATCTGAAAGGTATTCTTTTTATTTTTACTGACTATTGAATAATCAATAAATCTATATAAGTTAGGTAGCGAAAAAAAAAATTTTAAAATAAAAGAAGATTAAATATTTACTCAATAATACACGCAGTTACAATTGCGCAATATAATAATGAAATGCAAACATTAAATAATATTATCAAGCATCATCTTGGTAAGATCTAATCGTCATATGATTCCTTGGTGAGGATTTCCAGAAATAAGTTCTAATACCAACCAACTTAAATTGGATTATAATAATTTTAAAAGCCAAAAACATATAGGTATTATTTTATGAATACGTTGGGTAAAGATCACATATAATTTGAGATCATAAACCTTTCAGGTCAGAAGAGCTTTTAATACAAAAACAATGAAATGGCCTAAGCTTATCTTGTCTGACCAAAACCTTTGTCGAGGAAAAAATTACATAAACATCCCTTTACTTTAACCAAACCTTACCTTTGTTTTGACACAGTTATTTCTTTGCTTTTCAAACAAAGCCAATTTTGTTTATTTTTTCCAATGTCGTTTATCTAGTTGACTATTCAGTTTTATGGGATAATATATTAAAACAACCAGCGTACCTATTAGTAAAAATATTATTAGCACATACATACACAATTAGCAAGCTTGACATAATTTTTTTATTACAAGAATACTATTAAGTTTTAGTTTGCCCGTTTTATTTCAATTTCTATGTAGGCAAGCTAAGTAACATTTCACATCTAAGTATTTATGCAGCATTATATAATTCGACGTAATTAAAGTCTCGACAAGATAATAAAGTGAGTAATGAGTACTTTTATATCTCTTCATCCATTTCAGGTCAGAGATTGCAGCTTGAAGCAAAAGTGTCGTCAGTGAAATATGCGCACAGAACTTCAGTGCTGCATCACGTTGTAAGAGAGATTTCTGTGCATAATTACGAGTAGACTTGCGGCCGCATGCCTTCCAGCACTTATACCTTCACTGTAACTTCCGCGTGTAATTGCTCTTCTTTAGAACGATTTGTAAATTTAATTTAATAAAGCGGCATAATTAAAATAAATGCTGAATATAAAATCACATAAAGAAAGTCTATTAATGCAGAACGTATTAAAATATTACCTATATAATAATATCTAAAGTAATATACATATTTTTGTTATTCTGAAGCCGAAAGACAATCCTCATTTCCTCCTTATGAACAGTAGGTAGTTATTTAGTCAATATTTTCAAATCAATCAATCAAAAATTTGCAAACCTTGCAAATTAAAAAAATGCGACAATTGGATGTATCACCTTAGGTTTTTGTATTAACCATTAACCAGGCATTAAGCTATTCGAATTGTAGCTTTACTTTTCAAAAGTATTAAACTAAAGAAATAAAAAAGTTTTATTCAGATGAAACTATTATAAGGTCCTGAAAGCTAATATAAACATCCAAGTCTTAAAGAGTAACAAGAGTGTATTGAAAAAGGAATGAAGGAAGAAATTGAATTATGTTTATTATGAGCTGGCTAAGCTGAAATGTATTACGATTTATGGAAATGCGGTATTAATCGCGCCACGTATTCCTACTTTAATAAATGGGATTTTTTCATTTATCAACGTCAAGTTTCTATTTTGAGTTGAATATACTTCTTCTGTTCTGTGCTTTTAATGATTCATCTTTGTTGTGTACAAGATTTCAATGTTGTGTACCTATTTTAATTAGGAGTTTAATAATAATATTGTGTATTAACTATAGTACCTATAGGTAGGTATACTTAAAAAAATATCATCAAAACAACTCAGAGGTTTAGAGTCAAAACATTGACATTCCCTAAATGCTACTATTTAAATTAATTTCTTCTCATTATAATTGCATAAATTTTTTTTGCACTTATAATAAAGAATAGTGTGATTCATCTACATTCCGTTATTTTCTTTTTTCTTTCTCATGTGAGACAGGAATGGAACACGTGATTAGCTTTTCTGTCTACGTTTTCTCGTTCAAGTGCTTTACAAATACGAGCTCGTAGAGCGCGTGTGGCGCTCCGATGGGTCGCGAACTACATGGTTATAATTTATTTGTAAGAATGTCTTCCCCAGGTCACTTCGGGCATTAAACGGGTGGGAGGAATATCGAAATTTCGACCGGGTAACGAACCACCAACTAGTCAGTCTATGGATTACTGAATAACCAAAGTAAAAAGTAGGTCGTAATAGGTTTCATCTACCATCAAGTAACCCTCATGCGCGTCTGTAGATATCTCACAAAAAAATACTTTTACTTGTTTTAAATTTTTTTAAATCATTCCTTTTCATTTTTAAAAGCTATAGTAAATATTTATGTAGGTTGTACGGTGTACCTAACGTAAGTTTACCCCATATATTTCATAATTATAATTACCCCATCTATCCTAGAGATTGGAAAATATTACCTGGTGGAAGTTTATTTTGTCATCTGTCAAAACACTGTCCATTTGGCATTTATCTAATTCATATTTAGTCTATGCTATATAAAATATTGTCAAATGTCAATTGTCATAAAATTACTAAATAAATATCGTTTATAACTGGAGTCTATCTATATAAAAATAGTGTTTTTTATGATATTATTGCTTTGTAGTTTACTGTTTGCAGTTAAATTTAGTTTTTTACGGAAAACTGGAGTAGGAACCAATACTTTCCAAAATGAGTTTGAGGCCTGATGATCACCGCAGAAAATGGGATAAAGATGAATTTGAAAAAATCGCTGCTGAAAGGTTACAAGCAGAATTGGAAGAAGAAGAACATTCAAAGAAAAAAGGTATAAGACACACCTTTATTATATACTAAAGTATTAAAGAAATTAACTGTGTGCATCTATATACAAGATATAATATATAATAGTAATCTATTTTGTTTACAGCGGTACCAGTCAAAAGAGAGCTTCTCAAGCAACGCGAATACAAAGTTGACTTAGATTCTAAATTAGGTAAAAGTGTAGTTATTACAAAGAACACACCTACTTCACAATCTGGTGGCTACTACTGCAATGTGTGTGACTGTGTTGTTAAAGACTCCATCAACTTCCTTGATCATATCAATGGCAAAAAACATCAACGAAATCTTGGTATGTCAATGAAGATTGAAAGAAGCTCATTAGATCAGGTAATGTAAAAACAATTATTTTATTTACATATTTAAGCTGTCCCCTTTCCCTCTTCCCTATGTAATTTAGAAAATTTTGGAACTGACAATTGAAGACATGAGCGGATAAATGGGGCATGATACAATTTATAAATGATCGAGAAAATAGCCAAAACAGTGTTACATATTTTTTAGACAAATATTAGCTTTCTTGATTGCTTATTTAATAACTAAATGTGTCAAATTATTTTATTTGTCAAATAAAATAATTATACATATATATAATATTGCTATGAAGACACAACACCTTCACTCAACACAGAAGTTCTAAAAAATGTTACATGAATGTAGGATCCACAAAATGCATAGGGAAGAGGGAAAAATCATTGTGATTAAGATTTGTAGACTTATCTATGTAACATACAGAAAAATGTCTTAAATTTTGGTTTCTATAAAATAGCTAAAAGAAAAAAACACATTCCCCAAATTTGCCTTCCCTAAAATCTGCCCCCTAGTCTCAAGCCTACTCAACCTGCTGGTAAATCCTCAGCTTGTAGTATGTAGTGAAGAAAGAATAATGAAGCAAAATATTTGTTATTATTGTGGGTGAAGATTCTAAGTTAGTATTTAATATAATTATGAACCATCTCTGTGCCTCAGATCTGCACATGTAAAAAGAGTATAAATAGTAGAAAGAGTAAAATTCTGAATTTGTATCCTAGCCAGCCATTAAAATAATTTATTGTTGTTGGATAAGCAAAGAAGATTGATCACCTACTTGTTTGTAAAAAAAAATACTGAGGGTTCACACCAGGGATGTTACTTAGTTTCGATTCCGGTTCTTGGAACTTCCGATTGATTTTGCACATCCGATTCCGATTTCGGTTCCGATAAAATTGAATCGGAGGTAAAAGTACAGCGGCGGCAGCGGCCGCGATCAGCGCCATTTGTTTTAATTTGTTTTTTAAGTAAATCTGTTTATTTTTATATTCAACACTTAGGATGGTGTTTTCTTTTGAACTGATATGAATGAAACTGCTTATATTATTACACATTTCTCTTTTGCATCTGCCTCCGAATCCGGTTCCGACAAACCAAATTTAAAAACTCCAATTCTGAATTTGGTTCTGATAAAACCACATCCCTAGTACACTATTAGTACATGATCACATGAGTAATAATAATCTGACAAATTATTAATAATTTTTAGGTGAAAGCACGGTTTCAACTAAATAAGCGCAAATTAGAAGAAAAGAAAAATGAATATGAACTGGACACTCGGCTCAAGGAAGCAGCAGAGGAGGAGGCAAGACTTAAGGAGCTGAGAAGGGAGCGTCGTCGTGATAAAAAACGCAAGTTACAAGAAGATGATGATAATGAAGATGGCCCTGCACAGTCAGAACTAGCACAGATCATGGGTTTCTCTGGATTTGGTGCATCAAAGAAATAATGTCATCTATAAAAGGTGTTAATTTGATAGTAATAAATTTTATCTTCACATAAAAGTGTTTTTATATAAAACTTTTCCAAATAATAATTATGGGTTTCTATATTTTACTAATGGATTACCTACCATAGAAAGACCAAAATTGTTAATTATCATTAAATGTATGATATAACAATGTTGGTTTGGCTATCTATCTATATAATAAAGTCTACTGCTATAAAACATGAAACTGAATTTAAAAATATCAAATACTGGATAATTTCCTTCTGATACAAAATAATACACCGCTTTCAGCTTTGAGAAGTTGCATGTTTTAACAAAAATTAACTATTTAAAATAGTAAATATAATGACTCTGTGATTAGTTCCATATTATTTACAATTTAATTAAGTTGTAACTTTTAGTTATACATTAAATTAAATATTTAATATAAAAATATTTTTTATAGTATCCCCTATACAAGCAAACGAGCCTGCGGCGCACCTGATGGAAAGTGAACATCACACCAAAGGACTTGCAGATGCGTTGCCGGCCTACAAAGTACTATTGTCCTGATATATTACCTATGTCTTTAGTGCTCATTGCTTGAACCATTCAATTCATACGAATTATATCTACCTGATTACTTACAATCAAATAAACCAGCTCATCAATTCTGGAAATTATAAAACCTACTTAATCTTTAATTTAATATTACCCTAATTCATGTTAAACTAACACATTTTTATGATTTTATTAGGTGTATTTTTGATTATATGAATCAGTAGGTAACTATGAGAAAATACCTAGCTATCTATTGTGCTGAGGCTATGATGTGTAACAAAGGTCATCATTGTGGTTCTAATATCCGTTATAAGTACATGTTGATTTATTTTAACCCTAAACTACTAAGTCAGATATCCAGTTATAAATAGATACTTTTTTTTTTAAGTTTTGAGAAATTATGAGTAGTGATTAGTACCTGTGTTTGAACGGTCATTGACTTAACAATCAATTGCCAAGGTTCCTGCTTGGTTGCTGTTTTTTATAACTATTTGATAACCCAGGATTACCACAATTCCAGTTTCGGGTCTGGCATAGTACAGTTGTAACTAGCACAGTGATCGCATTTTTCTGGCCTAACAGACTGACAAATCTCGAAATTCGGATCGAAGAACGAACCTATGATTTCCTGACTGTAGAATTATCCCATCAACGAGCATTCTTTGTACAGGCATATTTGTTGGATTTTGTAATCAATTTTACAAAAACTTAGAAACTGCCAGCATACACGCTTGTTAACAGCAATTACCAGTTGTAATTTCCGCTACAATCGAGCCACGCCTTCCTATAAAACGCAAGTTCAATGTCAAATAGACTACTGTATTAAGAAGCAACCGCCATCATGAGGTCGACCATCATGTTAAACAGAACTGTAATTTTTGGTCTGGTATTTTTCTTCAGCACGTGTATTGCATATCAGGTAGATAGCTTCCCTTATTATTATTTTTATTATATTCTCATCTTACAGCATTTACATTACAGAAATCATCTGGCTGCTGTATTCATTACAATATGGACGTAGCCTGTGGTATGACATATCCTCCGTGACACATTGCGTTTAGCACCGGAGGTCACAGGTTTGAGTCCCAGGTCCCAGGGAAACAAGTTTAAAACAATTGCTTCGGACAGGCAGGGTATAGAAAATTGTATCTATTCTCTGTAAAGAAAAATGATCAGTGAAACAGGCAAATGTCCACTCTGGACTCGGGAATTTTCTTTCTGATGCAGATATTTACTATATAAGGTGTATTAGCAGCAGCAACAGCAGCAGGACAGCAGGAATTCAAACCCACAACCCATTGGAACAGCATGGATGAGGCGGTATATATACTGGTGGTGACCTGTCTCACCAACAAGCATGTAGTGCCTATTGAAATAATATTATTTGCGTTAAAATAGATCCACTAACGCATCAGTATTATATTAATAACTAACGACCCGCCCCAGCTTCGCACGGATAGTAGAGCATATTATGGCTACATGTTTTCTCTGTCGTAGGTGTAAGTGAGTTCCGTCATCAGTATGAGAAATGCGCTTGAATTTAAATATTTTCGCGCGCATTTATTTTGACGATAACTCCTAAGATATTAATTTAAATTATATGGTGTAACAGATTATAATAATGTGCATGAAATGCTGAAGATAACTAACGTATTTAAGTGGATAAGGGTTAATACGGTATCCCTCTAAATAGCTTTCCGATTACCACATTGAACGTGACCATTTTTTTAGAAGATCGAATGTGTATAGTGAGCTATCCTTAATCCGTAGATCTAAAAGAGTAATATCCCACAGTATATTGTTTTGTTTTTATTTTATTAGGCAGCATTTTCGATGAAAGCTCTCAAGCGGATTGACTTTTTCCGACACTTCCAAAAATATATAGTTATTTCAACCAATTTACACAAATCCTTGACAAATTATATATGTAAACCTTCTTCCTTCCTCTATCTATTTGTGAAAACCACATGAATATACGTTCAGTAGTTTTTGAGTTTACCGCGAACAGACAGACGCGGCGGAGTACTTCGTTTTATAATATGTAATGAAGGTAATACAAAAAATGCTGGGGAACTATAGCTCCAGACTATTAAATAGTTTCATATTAGAAAAAAACATTATTTTCAAAAACATCTTTTTAATACCTAGAATATATAAAAATTAAAGATACAATAATCATCATTTTACCAAACATATATGTCTCTTTTCAGATATCTGGATATGATTCTCCAAGTAAGTACCTACTTATTAATATTTTTTAACAATGATTTATTGAATAATATCTCCATAATTGTTATTTTCATGCCTTCATATTGGAGACTTCCAAACAAATGGCTATATAGACAAAAGTACACAAGGATCAAAAACAAAAACTAGTTGATAGTATTATGCTAAAATTTGGAACACACCTGTTTCAACGCATAAGCTGTATTGCATACATAAGACTATTCAAAAATGTTGTGGAGCTTGTTTTACAGTTCTGTTGCAGCCAAAAACGAACACTGGCATTTTGTGTGTACGCCTATTATAATGAAAACCTCAGTATTTAAACTTTAAACAGAACTATTAGATATCAGACCAAAATTAAAATAATATTTATTAAGTGTATACACAACATAACTTTTAATTTAAATATTTTTAAGCCGAATCTGAAGAACTTGGAGGCTTAGTGAGAAAAAAACACCAAATAGAAGATTTAAGTGAAGAGTATCCATCTGAAATTGGACAAGAGGAGCCAAGTGTGTGGAATAAAATTATAAGTGTAGCCGTAAGACTATTTACTAAGTTTATGGAATGGTTAAACTCATCATAATTGTCCAGTTTGTCCAAATTGATATTAAAATTATAATTATGGTATAGGCTATAATTAATAAACCTTTTTACTGAGTAAAGTAACTTTATTACACTTAACATAGTAAGTATATTATGGTAAAAATAAACTTATTTTAATACATAATTTTTTACATCCAATCCAATCATTTTATCCTTTACTGCCAAATTTCCAAAATATTATCATTTTTGGAATTTTACATCATCTTCAGATATATTCAATGGATTGTATTCTTTTAGATTAATTAAGTATCTGATATTTGCAAGGTCATGACTTGGGCTGACCTTAGGAGTAACATGCACATTATTCACAGAAAGGTTTACCCCTTCTATAATGTATTTCAGTACACTACTTTTAATAAATGACTTACTTGAATATGCAGCATCTATAATACATTTCTCTATCAAAGATTTACTTTTAAAATCATCTGATAATATTTTACCATCTAAAGCATTTGCTATGGTATGGTAAACACTCTTAAAATCAAACTTATCTGTACAAATCAATGGTGATTTATCTTCAAATTCAGCTATAAGTTGCAGGGCAGTTGCAGTGTGAGTTTCTAATTCTTCAAAACTTTTTGTATCAGTGAGTGATGAAGCCCATTTGGCTAATGGGGCAGTGCTTGTATTAACTATTCGCCTCTCTCTCTTACTGACAACTTCAGGATTTTGTAAAGCTTTCGATCTATAATATTCTATTGCTTCCTGAATTTGTTTCTTAGTTTTAGTAGATAAGAAATTTTGTATTTGTTCAATATCAGCAGAGCCATACTCTTCTAGAGCTTGCAATAATTCAAATTTCTCACTCTTTGTCCACCCTTCAAGTGTTTCTGTAGGTGCAGTCACTGAATCACTGTTCAGATTCTCCTCCTCCATATTTAAAGTTTAATTGTATAATATATTGTTTCACAAAATAGTCAAGACTCAAGATTTCATGTTATAGGCTTTCCGCTTTAGCTGTCAGTTTTGTTATTGTTATTTGTTAGTAATTGTTACTAGGAGTGGGCGTTAATTCAACAAGCAGCTTATTTTAGCTGCTTTTCGTTTACCGCAAAAGCCGTTAAATATATTAACTGTTTCATTCAACGATTTTCGAACGCAACGCGCGGATTAGCTCAACGAACATTGAATGCGTAGTCGCTGACGCTAACTGCAAACCAGCTAATAAAATTAGCTGCTTTTTTAACAGCATATCAGTTTGTAATTAGCAGTTTCATATCGTTAAGGTTAACACAAAAACCCGTCAAAGACCCACCTCTAGTTGTTACAGACAGTGATGCCAACGCCCAACTCCTACAAAATGTTCTCCCTAGGATCAACTTCAAATACCCCTAAAGTTTTTGTTGTACACTCTGAGAATGAATGAATAGAAATAAAAATACATTCAAGTAGTATAAAATAGCTGTTATATTTATGTAGGTGTATTTTACACTTTTACATACATTAATTGAGTCGTATAGAATCAAAGGCGGCTATCTGATATTTTTGGTCAAAATTAGCTGTTAATGTAGGAATACTCAAAATTTTGAATACTTTTTACCACTATTTACTTTTCGTATTAAATACAACTATTTCTCATACAAAAATCACTACAAAGTTTCAGGTTGGGATCAAATCCGGCAATCTTTACAAAGTCATTATCAAAGACGGCAATCTGCTCTTTCGGCCAATCGCAGGCATCTAAATGGCGTCCATCTTGTCTTACTTTCCATAGTAAATTACGAAATTGTTTTCGCACATTTCGATGGCTCCTACGTATACAGGCCTAAGTGAAAAAAGTGAATTTTACAGGAGAGCGGTTTAAAGTTGCCAGAACTATATTTTGGGTCATATCTTTTAAACTACTGAATCGATTTTTATGTAATTTTGCAGTTAGTGTTAACATATGGTGGTTTTTATACATATGTAAATAAATTTTATATATTTTTTATATATTTCGAGATTTTGCACATTCGTCTTTTTACTTTGTTGGTTTCTTACGATTTCAGTTTTATTGTTCAACGCAAAAAGGCTAAAATGACTTTCAGCCTATTTACAAGGGTCATCACTAATTAACGTTTGAATGCAACATTGTTTTTATTTCAAATACATATCAAATTCTAATACTATTATGAGCTAAAATAATCAACGGTCAATCAGAAAATTGTACCTAACTTGGTGTGATTTCAGTTTTAAAACTTGTACGCCCATATTCAGTGTGCAAGTAACTGTTAGGTCTTTTTACCGGCTACAATTTCAGAACAAAACAGTTATCCAAAATCAAAAGTTTTCTTCTTCTTCTTCTACCTGCCCAGTTCCCTTTTTATTTATTTGGGGTCGGCGCAGTATTTTCTCTTTTTCCATTCTCTCCTTTCACTCGCCATATCATCAGCTGTTAGGGTAGGGTTTGTATCATGTGACCAAAAAAGTTCATGCGGTTTTAGTCGTGGTTCGCTATAAATACATTTTTGAACCTGTTGGGCGCTAGAAATCGCTAGCGCCCAATATTTAGTATCAATATAATATGCACAGACTCTTCACTCTATTATGCTAACACGCCTTTCATAAGTAAATTATTATTATCTAAAATGTCGGTTAATACAAATGTGATTCGCACTTGTTTGCTCTACAAACGGCTTCAGAGGCATCTTGTACGATATGTACGGCAATCGGCGAAGATGCAGTATCAGAACGTACTGCAAAAAAGTGGTTTAAAAAGTTCTTGTCTGGTGACACTCGTTCACTCGTTCGGGAAGACCCTCTGTTATTGACATTCAAAAATTATGAGCTGCCATTGAAAACAACACTAACTTGCCAGAAACTTTCGCTGATTGGTGTAAGTGATGAAACAATTCGGTTGCACTTACATCAGTTAGGTAAATTAGGGAGGTTATGTAAATGGGTTCCTCATGAATTATCAGACGAACATAGGTTTCATCGAGTATTTCAGTTTGTTCAGTTATGCTTTCGCGCTATATAACCGAGCCGTTATCGAACTATTTGCTTACAGTTGATAATAAATGGATTATGTACAATAATACAAAACGTATCCACCATTGGTTAGCCCAAACCAACCAGTACCAATCAATAAGAAAATATAAAAGACGACAATCGGTAACTAGAAGATCATGCTTTGTGTATTGTCGACTGCTGCTGGTATAATACACTACCGTTTCTTCTCGAGTGTCAAACTATAATTGCTAAACTCTACTCGATGCAGCTTGATTGAGTATACAAATCTTTACTTCAGAAGCAGCCTGGATTAGTTAACCGGAATAAAGGAATATTTTTACACGATAATGCTAAGCCACACGTTGTCAAGTTCACTCTGGAAAACAAGTGTTTTAAAATGGGAGTTACTACCTCACCCTCCTTAGTCTTCTGGTATGACTACAACGGATTATCACATTATGTTGACTTTAAATAATCATATAATAATATGATAACATAAATCGAAATAAAGTAATTATCGAAGAGGAGACAGACAATTTTTTTGCGTCTAAAAGAAAAAGCTTTTACGAGGACGGGATAAATAAACTTGTGTCTCGTTACGAAAGAATTGTAGAATGCAAAAATGCTTATAAAAATTAATAAATTGTTTTATAAATAAATCTACAAGTCCTTGATTTTTATCATAAAAACCGCACGAATTTTTTTGGTCACCTGATAGAAAACTTAAGACTAGGATTCCGCAGATTACTATACGCTATTATGAGAGAGAGTATTAGGTTAGATCATATGGAGCTGGCATCCTGGCTCTCCATAAGATCCGATAACTTTTTTACAGTGCAAGAAATATGTACCTACTCGTCTTGGCGTTAGTTTATATGAAAATGATTTTGGTAGAATAATGTTTATTTTAAAAATATATCTTTAAAAATAGGTTGGTATGAGATCAAATACGACATGGAAAATTTAACTAAACGTTCAATTAATATGTATCACTTAGGATTTTCATAATACTATAAATTACCATCAATAGGTTCGGCTAGCTCTGATGGTGAAGTCAAATAGTCCGAATTAACAAATGGAACGTTTTCAAAAGAATTATCTTCACTAGAATCAGCAGAAAATGACTTTGCTGGTGACGGCATCGGTGTATTGCAAATTATTGGTTCAGAGTTATCAATAAAAGACGTTTGTACATCATTATCGATGGTCCTTGTTAGCTATAAATTTGTATGAGCAAATATATAAAAAGATAAATATTTAACTGCATACTCTGCACCAGATGGAAAAGGTGACACTGCAATAAAAGATAATTTTATCACATAGAAGAAGTTTTACATAAAATACGTCACTAGTTGCCGTCTTCTGAATTTGAACAGAAAAAAGCAATTACACATTATCTGATCTGGGAATAGAGCTTTCACAAAACAAACAAATTAAAACATTAAATTGGTGTTTACAATAATAGCAAATCATTTAATACTAACTGTAATTTCCTTACAAACAGCCTGCCTGCACTTACGCCATCGGAGGTTATTAAGTCAATGGTAATAATTAACTAACAAAGGAACTGTCATAGTATACAAATGTATAGTTCTATCCGTAATGATATAAAAAAAATATTAATTAGTTTTCATTAAGTACAAAATAATATGACATGTCTACAAAACAGGCGAATACGATTTACTAAAAACCGAATCACGTAAAAAGGCAAATGTGATGTTTCGCCTTTATACGAGGTTTTCGGATACTGAATAAAAGGACTGAAACGGCACATTCGCCCTCTCACCGCGCCCCCGACGCGCTCACACGACGCCGTAAATCAACCAAACGTTTGATCGGTTTTTATACGCTACCGATTTGTGTACATACGCCTATGTGCCTAAAATTTTATTTTGTATCTAGTAAAAAAAATAAAATTGTTATTTGTGAATGTCATAGAATAGGATACAAGGAACTCAATGCACTAATAATTGGAAAAAGGCTTAAGCGGCAGTTTCGCCCCTTTACGTAGGAGCCATCGATTTTGCCTATTTATTAAATATCCAGTTGCTAAAGTTGAGTTAATTCGGTAAAATTATAATAATGGATAATCATCCGAACCCCGTGAACAGTCGTTTTGGTCGAAAGTACTAAACAGATTCTACAAAATGGAAAATAAATATTGCTAAAAACTAATGTTACTACTGCATATTGTTATACCTAGGGCTGCCACTATCATGTCTCTAATTTATATTTTTTCTTATACATATATAGCTAAGGTACATACCCTACGTAACCTACTGCTATAACACAGAAGTGCAACATTTTTCTTTGTTTATTATGATTAATATTTTTGTTATATTTTATTATAACAAGATCAAGCCAAAACTTTGTATTGTAAGGTACGTTACTAACAAAATATCAGTATAGTAGGTTTACCAATGGAATCAATAATGTAAAATTACATTTTTTGCCATCAACCCTACTTATTAACCTATTTTATTTAAATACGTTTTTAAAATATCGAAATCTACGCCACAAAGCGTTTCCTAATATGATACAAAATCTTTGCAATGTTGTAATATAAATATACAAAAATTACATGACAAGTACGGAGTCACAATATTGTCGCAAGTCTTTTTTTTACTACCTGAACTACAACGGGACAGTTAGTGAATAAAAATATTTATTACTATTACCTACTTAGTTTATATTTGTGTTTTTGACAGCCCTTGATATATCAGGATATATCTTTGATAGTTTAGAATCAAAAACGGCAATCTGCCCTAGGCTTAGAATCAAATACGGCTATCTTCAATGTTCAGTATCAAATCCGGCAATCTACAAAATAAAATAAGTTTTTGTCGTTTAGACTGTTATGTTACTTTATATATTTGGTGTTATCTTTAATTGTTAACATTAATAGATATCTTAAACATGCAGTGAATAATACCTAATACAAAAATAAAGGAGAAAAACGATTTTTTTATATTGCCAACAATCAGCCATAAGTCAGATTGCCGCCTTTGATTCTATACGACTCAATTAATAACCTAATAATATTAAAATTAATGATGAACAATGAAATTCGAGGTTCAAGGCAATATAAATTGTATAAAATCGTGCGTTTTTCCTAAAAAAATTTACCCGCTAAAAAACCCCCTGGACATCTTTATTCCCCCTAAATTTAAAGCAAGTAGCATTTAGTAGCAAGTTGCTTCGTCAATATAAGCATTGACGTAGTATTTTGTCGGAATACCTTTGTTGGCTTTTAGTTTGGTTATTCTATTTATTAAAAATAGGTACTTAATCTGAGATTAAAAATATAAAAAGGCATGACCGCAACTCAGCCGAAATTTCATAGTGTGCGCTATCGAGATTTTTTTTCTCATAACTATGCCCTAAAAAATATCTAGCGGAATTTGACGCATAAATAGATATTAGTTATCAAACAAAATGAATTGGGCATTAATAATATTGATAGTTTCGGACGCCTAAACCATAGAAAAATAAAAGTAGCGGGTCGATTTCTTTTGGGTATTTCTCGACCAACATGTTGCTGATGCGTTTAACGTTTCATCTCCTTTTTATGGTATAATGTAGCTGGTTCGCGTTAATATTATCTTAGCGTAACCGTGAAGAATTGGTATTTCTTCCTATGAAGTTTCATTATAGATGTTTTTGTTTTGTTTCATGGAAAGTAAAGCGAATTGAAATTTTTAACGTTAAAATTATAAATGGAGGTACTACTACTACTATACAACTAAGGAAGATGGTTTATAGTTTATAGCCATATTATGTAAAGGGACAGTAGTTGCTGGTACAGGCTCATCAGAATTTGGGAGCGATGATGTAGAAATGTTTAATTTAGTTGATTTTCGAAATGTTAAATTTTAACTACTATCATTTAAATACTTTATATACCTACCTACCTATTTTTATAATAAAAAATCGTTTAGCGGAAACTATTGCATTTTAGAAGCCGGATATTCGCAAGATATAACAATATATATATCTTTGCATTTTAGTTTCGTTAAACGGCAACACTTCTGCATTATCTCTATTTTACACTCGATCTTTCTTTGGAAAAATCAAGTGAACTTGACTGCTATCTTTAAAAATATAATGTTTGAGAAAAAAAAACACTTACTTCCTAGGGGCCGTCCATTAATCACGTGAGGTCGTTTTTCTCATTTTTTGACCCCCCCTCCCCCCTGATGATATTTGGTGAGGTTTGGGACCACTCCCCCCCCCCGCCCCCTGGATCACGTGTATTTTTTTGGAAGTCTATGTAAAGGCTATTTTTGACTGGAAAAAAATATTTAACAAATGGCGTTTTGATTCGAAAAACATTTATATGTATTTGCAATAAAATTAATGAATAATTAATTAATTAATTTTCTCGCCGTTCAAAATTTCGGTTCATAAATAGCGCTTTTTGACAAAAAATAAATAAAATTAATACACGTGATGTCTAACGAGACCCCCCCTCCCCCCTCGTGATGTTTTCCGTACCCCCTCCCCCCCCTTTTGAGCCTCACGTGATTAATGGACGGCCCCCTAAGTATAGTGAGTCAACTAACAAAAATTGGATTTGAAGGATAATTTATGGAATAAGTTGGATTTTATTGATATCAGACTAATTCAAAATAAATTAAATATTTTTTTAACAAAGATTGAAATCTCTTGCTTTGGTATAAAATTGTTTTGCTGATTCTTGTTTTTAACTGAGATTTAAAATGAAATTTTATACCTAACCTCAATTATTGTTTTTAATTTTTTTTCACACTGATATTAAGAACATGGTTTATTATGTACGTATATATAAAAAAAAAAACAAAATACCTAATTTTGTTAGATGACTCAGTATACTTAGGAGGTATCGGTATATGCCACTGTTAAAATAATAGTACCTAATGCATTCCTGCAATTTTTGGAAGGTTAGCTCAATACGGTACTCCCGGTTTTTTGAGGCTATCCAAACAATGACGGTTTACCACTACTTTGTATCAGTTAGTTATTTAATAATTACCTCTAACACTCTAAATGATATCACTTTGAGACTGGAATTAAATAAGGCAAAATAATATTTCTTCTACTAAGTTTGTATTCATTGTAATAATATACACATTAAATTCAAAACTTTACAGTGATATATAAAAACGATTACATATTATACATTATCTACTATATAAGCATTAACTAATATTTACAAAAG
Organism: Anthocharis cardamines; assembly: GCA_905404175.1. Lineage (NCBI taxonomy): Eukaryota > Metazoa > Arthropoda > Insecta > Lepidoptera > Pieridae > Anthocharis > Anthocharis cardamines. Next base: position 7,579,323 of record FR989956.1, on the reverse strand, counting down.
TCATAGAACTATAACTATACAAGTTAAATTTTATTAAAATAATTTAATGAAACAGTTAATGGACAACTTGTGTATTTAACATTCATTCTTTTTAAACTTTTTAATTGATTCAGTCATTATATCTTCAAGTTTATTTATTCTTCTAGTCTTAAGAAATGAGTTGTCACTATCACTAACACTTTGTCGTACACAGTTCACATTAGATACATTCTGATTATTTACACCACTATGTTTTTTATCACCCATTATTTTACTTTTATTTACTATTAAAGTATTTTGAATGTCTTTAACTAGATCACTACTAGAGTGAAGTTTAATTGGTATTAATATTTGATTTTCACTGTCTCCCTTTTTTATAAAATCTTGTTTAATTTGCATAACAGATCTATTTTCAGAATCACTTGAAAGTCTAATTGTCTTTCGTAAATGTATAGTTTCTGATGAGTCTGCAAAATTTCTTTTCACTAGAATATCTCCTGATGACATTTGCTTTACAAATGTTAGTGTGGCTCCATCAGAGTTCCTTATATCACCTTTTTGCTCTTTACTTGAACTGCTTTTTTCACTTCCAGAACCATCTTCAGGATGTTCCTCAGTTTCTATTAATTTTCCTGAAATACAATACACAATTAATACAAAAATTCTTCATCTTTAAAATTTTCTTCATTAAACACACAGATTTTTGATAATTTACCATTTAATGTGGGGAATGTGATATCAGGTAGGGTTAAATGCGAGTCTGGATTATATGTATTCATCAAGGATTTCAATAAATTCGAGATTTCTTCACGTTTTCTTGTTACAACAATTTCATCAAACCAATTAGAGAGTTGTTTTATAGGCAAACTGTAGTCTAATACTGGATCCTAAAAAAAGAAATAAAAATTATATACATTTATTTTTCACTTTAATTTGCCTTCTCGTCGGATTTTATGTATTTTTTACCTTAAAAAATTGTTCGACATATTGAAGTAAATATAGGCCGCAATCCGTAAAATTATTTTGTTGCGGAACTTTTGGACAGCTGCCTTTGATGTTATCTTTATTAAACACCTTATTTTTGGATATCTGAAAAAAATAATAATTGCCATTAAAAGTTTTACTTAAGTGCTAGTAAATTAATATCTTAGGAGGCCAATTATTTAAGGTGTCGAGTTTTGATGAGGCAGGCACAAAAAAGGATGCACCCTATCTGCGGAATTTGCTGGATTGCGGGTTCGGATCACGCCAAGTCGGACTCATATTTTTTATAAGCTCTCTCTATGGATACAATTAAATTGGTGACAGGAATATTGAAATTGCATCCAGACAGGCATCACCACTGTGAACGATTCTTGCGAAAAACAAAACAATAATAGTCCATACTTTGAGTAGCACTGCGCTAGAAGATGTAAAATGTACATACATATATGATATTTTATGATATGACATTATGACGGGCTCGTTGGCGCGTTCGGTAGAACACCTGCCGTGCGCATCGATGGGTCGTGGGTTCGAATCCCACCGGGAGCACATGCTTATAATTTTCTGTAAGCATGTCTTCCCCACGTCTGGTAACTTCGGGCATTGATCGGGTGGGAGGAATATCTAAATTCCGACCGGGTAACGAACCACCGTTCATAGATGGAAAAGCCGTGAAGTGCATATTGCGCGTTTCGGTTTCAGTCTATGGATTTCCGAATGCTCGAAGTAAAAATTAGGTCGACAGCGCATCATTGACTGATGTTCTGTGGCTGAGGTATCACCTACCATCAAGTGAACCTCATGCTCGTCTGTCGATATCTGACATAAAAAAAAAATATGATTTTTTTATTTAATATTAGTATTACTCACACACCCTGCATAGCAATGCACAAAGTAATTTTATTTTTATTTTAAGGTCCTTAAGGTAACAACTCAGCAAAGTTTCATCATTGAAATAGAAAGAAATTGAATGGATACTTTAATTTCATGAGATTAATGAAATAAAAATCCTTGACTTACTCTTGCTTGATATTCACAAGTGAGGTAATCACGCAATGTTGCTACAACTCTGGATCTTGAAGCTCCAGCAAGTGAATCGAAAATAAGGATACATGGCCTGAAAAAAAGGTTTAATTACTTTCTAACAAGGGTCGGAAACAGGTTAATTTACTATGGGAGCTTAACCGAAATAATAAAGGTTTTTGTTAATATTGTTTTGTTTTTAGTTATATTTACTGAAAAAATTAGTGTGGTTGGTTAAGTATGTATTACTCTTTCAAACTAATCTCATGGTATCTCAGTCAGATACGTATTTTGGAAAATAAAAATTAACCGGTTCCGAGCCCTGCTTTCTAAATTCCTTCTCACATGGTTGTCGCATGATGTAATGTAAAAGGCAATTGTATGCAAAACATTGTATAATAAAAGTTTATAGTAAAAGTTAATATATGAAATTGCATTTTTATTAATCAATTCATTTCAAAGATGTAAGATAAAAATACTCTTTTACTATTACTCTAGGATAGGGTCTGAAATTTGAAACATGCCTATCATGTTGGTAACTATGAGACTCACTGTTTAATAGGTTCGTTTTTTCTTACAACAGGAACTTCTGGCTTTTTTTCGACGGGTTTTTCTGCTTCTTCTTCTTCTGAATCACACTGCATATCTAAGTCACTTTCCTGCATTAAAAATACGTTTTAGTAATTAAGACACAGTAAAATGAATCAGGAAGAATTAATGGAGGTTTAAGATCTGTTTTCATAGCCCATTAGGGTTTCCAGAAGGTTTATGAGTATTCATTATTATATATTTCATTACTTATTCTATATTTATTATAGTGTAAGAATACACTATAATAAGTTATGAAACTTCAATATCATCATGAAAAATTCAAGTTTAACACTTAATATTATACTCACTTCAGCCTCTGCTTCATCACGCTCACTTAAATTATCTGAATCACAATTTAACGTAAGCTGTTCTTGTTTTGTCAAAGGAGTTATTGTAGTACTACCTATTTGCATGGATGATTTACGTTCTGAAATAATAAATAATCATAATATTTTGATAAAAAAATTATAAGATACATTTTTTGTTAGAAAATAATCATACCTCTTCTTCTAGTTGCTTGTGGTATAACAATTCTATTATCAATCATGCTACGACAACCATCTAAGCTTGGAAAACAAATGATAGCCACAAACCAATGGCAATTTTCATTAATAGGAACTACAATGAAGTTTTTGTCAAAGATATTCACATTTTTTGTCCAAGTTTTTACTCTAGCATGACGCTTTTGTGCTGGTGTTAAACTGCTGTCCCATTCCAGAGGATTGGAACTTTTATTAACTTTACTTGGTTTTGTAGTTAATCTTTTATAAAAAAATGTACTAAAAATATGAGTCTTCTCTCTCTGACTGTCTGTTAACACATCATGAACTAAGTGCTTTAGGTAAAAGTCAATTATAACATCATTTAAAAACTGATCTTGTGCCAAACACATGTAATCTTCTGTATTAATAGGAATTCCACCCTTTCCTGGTGGGTATATTAGGATTTGTCTGATTTGTTCAGCTGTATTTACACTGAAATTTTAAGAAATAATATGATATAGAACTTAGTTAAATATTTATCTGTAAAGAAAAATAAGAAGTAGACATAATATAAGTGCATCTGCTTCTCACATTTATAATAATAAAAAATATATTGTATCAACTTATATTTCCATATTTTGATTAATACTGTCCAATATAAAAATAATATATGAAACATTTTTTCAATCTCGATATGGTATAAAATAATTACCTTTTTCCCCCAGTGGCACTGGAAGCACTTGTGGACCTTGTTGCCATTTTTGCAACATTATTACTCTCTTTGGGACAGGTTCGTACCAAAATTTCATTGGCTTCTTTTACATTTAAGTCAGCCATAACTTTCCCAAATAAATTGTCAAAAGCAGCTCTTGTTTCGTCTGTTATTACATCGGGTAATAGAGTTATCCTTTTATATGCATCTATTTTTGAAGTTGGATTGTAATATGGACCTATGAATAATTAATGCATGTGTTATTGATCATGTAATTAGATATACAAGATATTTGTAAAAAGAAAGTACCAACCTAATTCGTCAATCATGTCTAATGATTTTCGTATATATACACCACATTTGCTGGTAGTATATAAAAAAATTACAGGCAGCCCCTTCCCAAAGTGAACTAGTAACCTCACAATTTCCTTTGAATGTATCTGAAGAGCTACTTCTTTTGATTCATTTTTCAGTGATGGAGCAACAATTTTAATGCCCCTGGGTGATAAGTAAATCTACAAATGAACAAAAATCAAAAATCACTGAATTAGTAACTTTAATATTATCATATAAATTTTATCATTTATTGAATGTTTAGAGAAATACCTTTTCTTTTGGTGTGTATCTATATGATCCAATTCTAATTGTTCGACATTTGAATGATGACAGAACAGCTGACATACTTTGATTTAATTCTTCTCTACTCTCATCTAAAAGTAAATAGTATAACTAATTAGATTTCTGTGTAAGTAAAATAGAAATTCAAATTAGATATTGTCCCTGCAAAAATGCATTGAAAATTTTAAGACAAAAACAATGTAATATTTTGAGTTGTTTCCACTTTCCCTTGAATTAACATTTATTACTGATAAAAAAAAAAACTTTGGACCAACAGATCCAGTAAAACTGTAAGCCTAAAGGATAAGTTTTGCCGCTTATTATATGCTTCAAAAACAATATCTCTTACACAACAGGCTCATTGTATCCATTTTACGCACAAAGTGATCTATTTTGAATATTTTTTTTATTATTTAAAAGTATAAGCGTTAAAAATATATATAGTTAGATTTAATCAGTGGTAAATAATTTGGTGAAATATTCCACCATTGGGCAGCAGTTATCTTGAGGTGGTAAAGTTGAAAAAATGGCACTTAGTACTTGATAATTTGATGATAATTTATTTAATGTTGCAGCTAACATAATACAAAAAATAGATTGTAATACTATTACGCCTGGTCAGTTTGGTTTAGGTTATAAAATTTGAATTTCCTACAAATTTCAATAACAAAAAAATTCAGTGATGAAAAGATATGTTGGTAGAATATTATTTCTTGAGGTTCTTAAACATTCAAATATTTAATATTGGCTATATTCAAAGTATCAACCGGCATTTTACATTTTATGATATGTTTAGGTTAATTTAACTGCCATCGATATGGATGGCTCGGTATTTGTTTGAAAAGCGTCAAAATAATTAATATAAAACACAACAAAACTGTACGCATAATACATATAGGCTACGTAAATTTAGATAAAACCGAAACTTATACGTAGTTTTTTGATCAGTCCCAATGGAAAGTCTAGCAGGGAGTCGTTGATTAAAATAATTAACAGCCAGTAGTTTGAAAGTTACCTTTTGGCAAAGTAGGTTTGTTAAGCGACATATTGGTATTTATTATTGACTTCTTAAATTATATTTACTTTAATAACACGATTTTACGCACACCATAACGATAACGCCATGAGTAAAGCACGCTAACTAATGTCAGATAGCATAAATTATGACTTTTCTGTCAACTTGACGTTGACGCTTCGGAATTATCTACAATTGTCGTTTGCAGAAAAAAGCGCTTCACAGCGCTTGCTAACTCCGATAGCGCTTATAATAATAATAAATAGTATGTTAGTCATAATTGGTAACTTTTTAATATGAATACTTTGCAAACATGTTTAAAGTTAGGTTTCTCGGTTAGCTTAATTTAGCGTCCTAGAGAAGAAAAAGCTATTTAGCAGGAGATAGCGCTAAGCGATCGCCATTTTGCTTACAAGCGCTTCCTAGTGCTTTTTTCTGACAAACACAGGGAATATAAGTCTATAAAGTATAGTGGTATTCCCAGTCTCAAAATAAAAAAAAAAAACAATATTACTCCTATAGTGTGCGCGCAATTGCTATTCTTCTGTGGCTAGTCTCCTCCTGAGGTACTATGTGAGCTGCAGGACAGGGGATATTTCCAAACGTCAAGCTAACTAAGTCTGCCATCGACCACCGCGACGGTTTACACTTTATTTGTTCGCGCCAGTTTATTCCAAACACACATGAGTTAAATATCCTAAGATGGGTCCGCCAATACCACAACAAGTGAAAAATGTTATTTAGAAAATGAAATTCGAGTCTGCAAACATCGGAAATTACAAAATTTTCATCTCCATGGAAACCTTTTTGACAAAAGAAACGATTTTGACATGGGAATAATACGAAGAAAAATTCATCAGTTTTAAATATTTTAATTTACTTATTGAGGAATGTTAATTTGTTCTTAAAACTGTTTTGTATCATAAATAATGAAATTTAACTATTTATTTTTGTTTAGCCTGGAAATGAAACTATTAAAATTTACCCCTTACATTAATTAAGACAATTTCTAACAGTTATCCGGAGATTTATCTGTTCGCAAATATCTCGGGCGTGTCTTGAAATTACGCGCCCTCTCCCGTCTCACCGCTCACATACCTCAGGCGGAGACTAGCACTTCCGCTAGTCTCCGCGCGTAATACTTATCTCTATTTAAATACTATAATTCTATTTTGTCCATCATTTGACCGATTATTTTATACACGATACATTATTCTTACTTATACCAATTAAATCTACTTTCTATTTAAAACTGGCAGTAAAAATAATTTTATAAAGCACAAATAATTATGAAAATGGCAAAACGTGCCTTTATTGGTAGTAAGAATAAAGTATATATATGAGTAATAATTTTCACATCATATTACAAATCGTACGATATAATCGCCATAAAATTATCATATTCATACAAAACAGCAAAAATCGGTTTGAAGTTTGAGTTCAATTCGAGTCCAGTGATATGGTATTATGCAATGATATTCTAGTAAATAGATATGTTGTGAGCGCGCAATCGTGAGGACTCGAAAACAACCCAATTGGGTCGTATTGCCTTTAGTCTGCGTCACGCAGGGCGACGAGCGATACGTTACTACGAATAGATAAAAATAGTAAAAAATGCCATCGTGCGTATTCAAAAAATGTACCAATTATGATACCAAAGTTAATAAAAAACACGGGATCTCATACCATATGAAAGAACGCTATATACTTCGATTTATTAATATTTTTCATTTATTTTCAATACATATTCTGATATTTGGAGGTAAGAATAAAGGAAGACGGAAAACACATTTTTGTCGTGCGTACGACAAGGACGCGTGCAGTCCAGACATAGAATAAAAATACAGATGCGTATATTAGGCAGTAAAGTCATCGTTACCCCAGAGTTCTGCATTCTTATTATTCTAACCTTGTATTATTTAAACATTTTAGTTAACTTTGTGATAAATAATTCCAAAATAAAAAAACTGTAAGAGGCCGAAAAGAAATAAATTGAATCTTTTCGAAGGTGTATGATTGTTTTTATTACAAAATAAATATTTTGTTCCTTTTACATCGTGTTTTATTTCTCACCTACCTACCTTTAGTAGCGTGTATTAGTTGTTATACTCGTAAGTACAAACTACAAACCACGTGTACAAATTTAGTACACGCGGTTTGTACCTTCTGTCTCTTTAAATTTGTTAATCTATGATCCCATCATGCGGTGATTGGTGGCCAGAATAATGTTTGTTTACATTAAAGCGCAATTGACAACAATATCTGTCTCTTTTTTTCTTTTTGGTTTTATCGATCTATCCCTTTTTAATATTTTTGACATGTTGTTTAATGTAAAACAAATGAAAAGTGTGTATGTGTGCTGCCGATGCTGCGCGGAATACTTTTTTCCGTTGTTTTGTAGGTGTATAACATATCTATTAGTAGAATATCATTGGTATTATGTAACCAAGTGTTTCTTTTCCGAACATATATTTAAATATAAAAACTTTTTCGTCTTTTTTCCTAGAAGATAATTTAAACAGTACTCATTGAAGTAACGGAACGAAATTTCGATGTACAATATAAATTCTAATATGTGTGATGTCTTCCAGACACACCCTCAGAATTATGCCCACTGGAACTGTGTTCGTTTTTCGGAGTTGTTTATGAAAAATGTTCTTGGATAATTTAAGGAGTGAATGTGTCCAATATTCCAATTACTTTATTTTTAACTTAGATAATTTTCAAAATGATCATCACATATGGTACTTACCATCCATGTCGAAACCGATGCCGCTGTCAGGAGTTCCACCTTCTATTTCACTTAATGAGGGTTCTTTTGTATGAGTGGTTTGTTCCATCTAAGAAATATTTAAACAAATAATGAAGTGCGGCGTTTTCATGAAAACATCTAAGTATAACATTCGAGATAGTATAGGGAGAATAAATATCACATGGAGAGTGAATTATATTTTAGGCAATGGACACATACAAATTTTGCTATATTATAAAAACTGTCATTCAAATATTATGTAATGGATTTATCGATCTCTTGATATCTCGATCAATGTAAAAGGTACAGCATAGAGAAGCTGGAGTCCTGGATCTACTCATTCTATTTTATATATATATTTTTTTTCTGGCTTATATTTTTTTATTATTATAGTTAATTACTTAAAGATGTCATGTGGAACATGGTTGCAGCGCCTTACAAATATTTTGTAAAACAAAAATTTGGCGATTAAAAAGAGTGACGAAGAGTTTATTGCCAGTTCTTCTCTTCCGTTCTACGCCCTTGATTTGAGAATTGGCGTTAAATGTAAAATTAGAAACATTAAATATGTATTTTTTACTGACGTTCATAAGTGTACATGGTGTTACCTAAATGAATAAATGATTTTGAATTTGAATTTATAAATGCAAGTGTCACATATTTAAATAAAATACTTAATCGTAATAAATCCGTTGATTAAAACGTGATTTATTATTTATGCGGATATTTCGGATGCTTTCTAGAAACCGTGGTCACAGGCAGACTGAAAGGTGATAGATGTCTCTTTTGAAATATCACAAATGCCATATTAGGGCCATCTATTCCTACAGAGTTCATGTCTTATCTAATATCTTTAATATTTACTGTTTACTTTCTATATTTAGCAATATTGACTAACAGTGTCCTCTTATTTTTTTAGTATGTTCTATTTAGGGTTTTAGATTACGATCCGAAACATCGGGATGAATAATAAATCGCGTTTTAATCCCTTATAAAGTATTCTATTAATACGTTAGAATTCTTTACTAAATAAATAAAATATTTTCTACCTGATTACTAAGCATAGAACTGTTAGAATCCTCCTCGTCTGAGCTAAGTGTCAATATAACTGGTTCAGGGTCTGGCTGCTTTCCTCTAGGCTTTCTTACTCGGGGTGATTTCTTTTCTTGACCCTGTTAATAAAGCTCTTTAAGAATTCTTATACATTTTGTTGGTACAAATAAATCAAGATTAGTTACGGTTAAAACTTACGGTTTTACTATTTAAGGATTTGACAGTTTGTTTCAGCAAATTTATCTTGATGCCTTCACTACCAGTACTGAAAAAAAACATTTCATTTTTAATATATTATGAACTAAAAAACCGTTTTTATTACCATAATATAATAAGAACATTACGTTTGTTTATCTATCGGAGGTTTTTCTGCTTCTTTTTTCTTTTGTTCTGCATTTTTACAGGCTATTGGTATGCTTTTGGGTTCTTCGGTGAAAACTCGTTTACATCTGCAAATAATGAATTAATGCAATCGGAGAATAAGTAAATAATACAAAATATATTTAAAAAAATACAGAATTCTAGTCTGTCCAACATATTTTATTACATGTAAAAATATATTATATACAAACCTTTGACAACGATTAAAATCGCAACCGGTGTAGCCACAAGATTTACACACGGCCAATTTTCCGTCGACGAAACGTGGCGGAGGAGATTTCGGAGACTCAGGGCTGCTAGTCGCTGCGTAAGTCACATTTTATTATTATAAAACACCATATTATGCTTATAATTTTCTATAAACGTGTCTTCCCTATGTCTGGTCACTTTAGTCTTTAAACGGGTGGGAGGAATATCGAAATTGCGACCCACCGTTCATAGATAGAAAAACGGTGAAGTGCACATTGTGTGTTTCGGTCTCAGTCTATGGATTTCCGAATGCTCGAAGTAAAAAGTAGGTCGACTGCGCATCATTGAGTGAGGTATCACCTACCATCAAGTGAACCTCATGTTCGTCTTTTGATATCTAACATTAATAAAAAACTAAAATTGGCCTTTTATATCAATACAAAAAGCATTCTCTGATTTCAAAGTTACAATATAATGGGATATAAAAACGTTAAATATCGTTATTTAAAACTTTTGAAAAAAATGTTAAACAAATATATGTGTATTATTACACAAAATAAAATGTAATATGTGTCTATAGATTGGAAAAATACTAAAGAAACAACATGAAGAATTGAAAAGAGTTGTCAGTATATGTGTGTGTGTCAAATAAATATATTATTATTATACATATTGTAGGTGATACATACAGTTTTCAGGGCACGGAGCCTTTTCAGGTGTAGATATTTCGCTGCTTTGAGATTGCGATACGACACTAGGGGAACTCCTATTAGCTATATCACCAACTAACATCTGGGAACAAATACGATATTGATCAAACATGCATATTATAATATATTTTTATTGTATACTAGCTGCCCAACCCGGCTTTGCACGGCTATACTAATGAAGAAAATGAGACCAAATCTCTCCTTCACACTACTAATAACTGAAATTCAATCTGTCTGTATATTTAAAAATCCCTTTTTTCTATTCAGTTTCTGAAATTATCCAATTTTAGGCGTAACTTTTCTTTTCGTAAGAACCTAGAGAATCTACAGAGTATTACAAAACTTTAAAAAAAAAGATGAATTAAATCAGTAGTCGTTCTCAAGCTATGGCCTTACCAAGGGATTCACTTTTATATACATAGATATAATATGTATACATACCGGATGATTTTCTAACATTTCTTCTATTCTTGTGGTAGATCCTACTGATACAAAATAATCAATTTCACTATTTGGGTTTTGCATACATTGTATAGGAGTATCTTCTGTAAATGGTACATTAACCTGGAACAAAATCTAATATAAACAATACAAATAATTCATGTTGTTGTTATTAATATATTACGATACTACTATTTGAAAAAAAATAATAAAAAATACAAGTATTTAGAATTGTTATTCAAATATGTACTTGATAACAGCGAAACAATTATTTAAAATCGATTTAATGACATTTGTTTGACACCATCTGCAACCATATAAGTTATTTGATTTTACATTTAAAAACTATTCAATTTAAGCCTAATTATCAAAATACTTAATTACTTCTACATACTTCTGGATTCATAAAATGATAACTAAACTCAATATTGAAAGCAGATGTTGGAATTTAACTACAATGCAGTAAAAGCAGTTAATTAAATTTTCAGAACCTACATATGATAAGGATTAAATATTGGTACTGTTCAAAAAGTTTATATTTAACATAATATATAAAATATTATACCATATGTCAGAAAAAATAAATCTATGTGAAGAAAACTATTCTAAACAGTATTATAGAATAATTAAATACAAACAAATACCCATTATTATACACATAAATAAGAGGAATTATTTCAAATTGAAATTTACCTGTTCCAAAACTTCCTGCAGTGTACAACTCTCTTTAGGCAGTGTAAAAGTAATAAGTCTTTGCTCCCCGCTTTGTAGGAAAATTAACATTTTCGCAGACTGAGGTTCCGCTGCCTGCTCAGACGGCCCACTTGTAACCTCGCTGTTTTCTGTCAATAACATACATACATATACATCACGCCTCATTCCTTTGATGTAGGCAAAGATCAAATTTTTCTTATATCTTTCATCCATTCTCTCTACATGCCCAAACCAACTAAAGAATTAAAGAAAACATATAAATATTACCAGCAATTAACTCTACGCTCATTTAAAAAAATATATTTACGCCAAATGCAGTTTAAATAAAAATTGTGATTACTTTTTAATTATTTATACTATTAATGTTATAAAGAGGAAAGATTTGCATTTTTGTATGTAACAAATAAATTTAAAAACTACTGAACCGATTTTAAAAATTCTTTCACCAATAGAAAGCTACATTATCAGCAAGTAACATAACATAGGCTATATAGGTTTTTTGTGTATATTATATCTACATTGCACCCGTGTGAAGCCGCGGCGCGTTGCTAGTCTTAAATAATTTAAAAATTATCACAAATCCTCTGGCGTATTTTTTTTTTAAAATCAGCGTAGTAATTGCTGGTGTCGATGTTAAATGTCAAAATGTTGTCGTGTAATTCAAAATTTGCTTACCACAATGTGGAGTTGTTGGTTGAGTCTGCATCGGGTGAACTCTTTGCACGGGCCTCTGTTGTTCTTTACTTTTTACTAACGTCTGTCTCGCCGTTTCACTATAAATGTTAAATCATTTACAACAGATGCTCAGTACGATAGAACAGAAAATATAATTTTGGTTTTGTTTCTCAATGTATGGTGGTTCGTCACCCTCATCCTCTGATAAAGTTATTTTTTATTGTGTGATCAGTTTTTAGTATCATAGTCGACCAAGTTTATTTTTTATTTTATTTATTTAATTTATTAATATAATACAAAATATGACAACTAATTGAACTCATCAAGCCTTTCTGAAACTAGGGTTTTCCATAATTAATATCAATGTTAGTAAGTAAGATACACTAAATTGCTAGATTACCTCGGTTGTTGTTGTTGCTGTTGTTGCAATTGTTGTTGATGTAAATGATGTTGTGACATAACACGCGACGATTGTAAACGCCTATAATCAGCAATAGTAATTCTATGGCCATTCGACAAAGTGACCACCTGCCGTTCTTCATCAGGATTAGCTTGCTCCATCATCACTTGGTTAATTTGCTGATGTTGTTGGGTGGGTTGATGGAGTTGCGATTGTTGTTGTTGTGGCAAGTGCGGGTTTTCGTAGACACGTAAAATGTTATCCTGTTGTTGAAAACTATGTTGGGGAGTGAAATTCATTGGATGCTGATTGACTGCTGTGTTGATCGGAGTTTGCTGAGTCACTACTCCAGCGATTCCTTGCCGGACAGGTGACGGGGAGTGAAATTGTTGAGATGTATTCATGTTATCGCTTACGATATTCTTTTGTACTATCGCCGCGGTAATACTTTCTTCGAGATCATCCATTTCATTGGCATTGTTAGGTTGTACAACAACCTTTTTAACCGGTTGTATCTGTTGCAACTGTGGGGTGGGTGGGTGTTGCTGGGGTACGATAGTGTTCTGCTGGGGAAGAGATCCGTTGTTTTGATTTGTCTGATGGGGAATCGGGGGTTGATTTAAACATTGCGTTACGATCGTGCCCTGTGAAGTTATAATGCGCGCTGCTTGACTATGTTGATTTTGGTTGAGAATAATTTGTTGTTGCTGAAATTAAAAAATGTTTCATTAATATGGTATTTTATTAAAGCGAGTATCGCACAATTAAATACAATACATTATATCGTATTAAAACGCAATTTATTATTTATCCAGACGTTTCGAACGATAATTCCCAAACGTGGAAATTATCGTGATTTTTAACATGGCGATAAATAATAAATCGCGTTTTAATCCGGTATAAAGTATTTTATTTAAACCATATCGCACTTTCAAAACAAAAATGACATTATGCAAATGTTAATATTTTTTAATATGGCTATTTGAAGTCAGGGATATTGTAGAGGTTCGTAAATCGTAGTCAATATTAGAAATTACTACCTAAACTCAACAATTTAGACTATTTAACTTTAAAGTACTCTGAATAAAGTGGCGTTTTTAGAATAAAAATAAGTTTATAAAAAATTGGCAGTGTCACTTTTGTTTTCAAAGTGCGATATATTAGTTTTAATTTTTATGCCATCTAAAGATATACGAATAGACAAACAATTCTAAAATAGAACTACTGTTTCGTTTCGAACGGAAGCATTTATTTGTGCAAATTGTCTGAGGTCACTTGCATACTAACCTGTTGTGAAAGTTTTAACTGATTTAATTGCTGTTGTTGAACTTGATGTCCAATAAGATGTTGAGCCAATTGATGCTGCTGCTGTTGGTGTTGTTGCTGCAAATTTTGAAGACTTTATTGTAATAAATGGTTTGAAGCATGCACACTTTATAACATTTAACAATGTTAATTGATCTACAATAAATTAAATGGAGGTTTCCTATAACACAGGAGTCGAGTTTAATTGGGCAGTGCTTAATGATATTTAACACTGCGCATTTTATTTATATAAAAATTAACAATATTTCTTTTATAATGTTTAAACTTGTAGTTTTATCCTAAAAAAATAAGAAAAATATAGATAACGGAATAAACCAGTGGCGTAGCTATGCTAATGCAGCCAATGTGGTCGCATGAGGCCCGCTGATTCAAGGGGGAGCGACGGCGACGGACCACAGACGAGGAAAAAGTGCAATGTCGTAAATTATAATATTACCACAGGCCCTATATTGCCATTGGGTTTAGTGTAACTACAACTTGAAAATAATAATTTCGTACTAGGCAATTTTTTTAATGTTAGTTATCGACAGACGAGCATAAGGTTACTTGATGGAAGGTGATACCTCAGCCACAGAACATCAATCAATGATGCGCCATCGAGTTACTTTTTACTTCGAGCATTCGGAAATTCATAGACCATCACAATCGCCATCTATTTTTGCATTGGAGCTCGAAAAGACTAGTTACGAAATTGGAATAAAAAAACTCACCTGATGTAAAGGTGTACGCGGTCTAGGCGGTCTGTGTTGTGTGTGACCCGCGTGTGGGTTGAGCACCCGGGGCGACGCGGGGCGGGGGGCGCGCGCCCGCACCGGCCCCGCGCTCAGCGTGCCCCTTCCCGCACCACCCGCCACCCCCGCCATCCCCGGCACGGCTGGACCCTGAGACGAGATATGCTACAGTGAATTCTCTACTCCTCAAGTGGGACACAAGACAAACATATGCGTCTTTTTCATTGATTCACAAGCAAACTAAGCATGACAATCAAGAGATATCTGGCGGACGAGAGATGACAAACTAAGAAGATATCTTAATCTCGATATCGTCGCTGCGCCTGACAAGTTCCATTTGTGATTTTTGTATAGTTGTGGGAAACAACGAAAAACGTATTATTGATTCACATACGGAGTTTTTCTTAACGGTCAAAACACATATGGAATTAGTTAAACTCGTTTCCAGTTCGAATATCACAAAAAGGATTTTAGTAACACATAGAGAATAAAACGAAGATTTTTTTTGTGCAAAAACCAAAAATCAAAAAAATGCACATATGGAATTTGGCAGGCGCAACGACGATCTCGACATCGATCATTTTGATAGACAAGATATATCGACAAATGTCTCTACTTTTGACATTAGAAGTTGAGTTTTAAGTGTAAATGTCATGTTAGACCCGGAAGACAAAGAGATAATCGATTAAAACGGTCGACAAAATTTTGTCGCGGTTGTCATGCTACGAACCCCTACCCAGAACACTTTCGAACACAGGACGTCCAGCGAATACGGTTACATCAAATTGACATACTAAAGGGCGGGTTGTAAAAGGTATATTTCTGTTGCAACTGGTTTCGTTAAATAATGTATATGTCCAAAATCCTAAAATAACTGAGGACCTAGCACGAACAACTAAAGACAAACTATTCGAATCGTCAGTCGAATACATCAGTCTGTTAGTTGTATGCAATTTTAAATAATTTCTCATAAAACTGACAGATTGAAGATACGAATACGTTCTCGCAAGTCGTAATTAAAATACTTCCCTATAACATACGTAAAACCTTATATATTTTCATTTATTAAGTTCTAAATGGTCATTCTGACTATACCGGTTTAAAGGTACACAACACGAATCTGGAGAAATATGTCGCATTTTTATATGTATATACCCCTATGAATGTGTTAAGTCAAGATATCTTTCAAGAAGTCTTTATCACATAATATAACAAGTTTATAAACATTGTTTTTGTCATTTATAAGTTCTGTTAGAAAGTTTAACTCCTTCAAAGCTTTACATACATGAACAATATTAGATCTGTGAAGTGATTGTCAGGTCTATATTTTGAAATTAAGGCATACCTGTTGTAACATCTGAGTTGGATTTAAGATGCGCGTAGGCACTTGCAAGGGCGGTGGAGTATTGATGGAACTTCGTACGGCCGGTCTTCTCGGGCGCACGGTCCTCACGGGCGTCCGTACTAATGTCACTCCGTTATTACTAAGTGCCTGGTTTAGGAGCCGTTGAGGAGCTGGGCGCGTTGGAGTACCCTGGAATAAATGATTATAATTCCTTTATAATATATTCACATATTTGTCCAATTTCAAGCATTTAACGGCTAGAGACACTACGCGATTCGGCTTCAGTATAATATATATTAAACTAGTGGACCCCGCGAACGTTGTTCTGCCACAATTTTGGCTTCGAAATTATATAATTATTCTTAAATTTGAATATGCCCATTTACCAACTATAATTGTCTAATATGTCACTGATTTGCAGTGAACATCTGTTTTTCCAAAAAAGCTAAGAATGCATGACGTGAGCTGTCAAGATGGCGGTTCCGAATCTAATTTATTTTATAATTAATTTTATGCCTATATTTTTTTCCTGATTTTTTCAATATTTTAATAGCCTATGTCTTATTCCGGACATAGAGGAATCCAACAAATAAGATATCGTTAAAATCGGTACAGCCGTTCTTGAGTTATAAACGGTGTAACTAACACAACTTTCTTTTATATAATATATATACATAGATATAAACAGGTCGACCAGCCAGCAATGACGTCCTGTGGCTGAAGGTCATCACAAATATTTTGGTTGAAAATTGATCTTAATTTCAGATTAAAAATGAATCCCAAATAAATCTTACAGCTTGATTGATGTATGCCGTCTGCATCACAACTTGTGGGTGCTGAATTTGTTGAGACTGCATGTGCTGCTGATGTTGCGGTTGAGTTTGCTGTTGTTGTTGCAACTGGTGCTGCAACTGTTGCTGTTGTTGTAATTGTTGTTGTTGTTGCTGCAACTGCTGAAACTGGATTTGATGGTGTTGAAGTTGTTGCAGTAGCTGAGGTGATGCACGTGACAGCTGCTGCGGCTGTTGTTGTGGCTGCTTTAAAAAAAGTAGTCATTACCAACACATTTATTTATTAATTAATTACGGTGATATTATTTACATACGAGTATCTTAGGCAATTTTGTCTCTAAACTTTTAAGATTGAATTTAACTTACAACCTTTAATTTCATACTTAATGGATTTTAGCACTATACCCTCGATATGATTGATAAATGTTATATATGTGAGGCCATAACTTCTTAGAACATACTGAATGTGTGATTTAGCTAAAGTTAAACTAACGCTCTGAGGAGGGCCATGCTGAAGCGATGCAGGTGGCGGCTGGGGTGGGGGTTGAGGGGGGGGCTGTTGGCCCGGATGTAGCACCGAAGGTGAAGAGAGCACGTGCACTGGATTCACCATCTAAAAAAAAAGTAATATCTCAAATCGACGTATCCGTAGAAAAAAGGCTAAACTGACTCATGTAAAGCAGGCCATACACGTTAAGGTACACCTGACAGATTTGCCAGTACAGTTTATTTTAAAAACACATCATATTTTTGTAGATAGCCGAATTTCATGAATTTCTCCGAAGCAAATGGGCAAATGTAAAGTAGAGTGTCATGCAGAAGAAACGTTCTACGGACATATATAATTTCGCCGTTAGTCATTACTACACGAATACAAAATATAATAATTTCTTATCAACACAATCACAAATTAACTTGTTTCCAAGAATAGTAGTTTGTTGCGTTTTGGAAACTGAATACAATAATTAGAGGCCCATCATTCATAATACAATGTTCATTTCTTTAATAAATCTACGTAATAAATTGCGTTTACTAGGTAGATTTTGTTTTGCCGTGTGCAATTGCCAAATCACTCTATTTATTAAAGAAATAAAAACATGTTATATTGATATGATTACTATAAAATGTTTCTACCTAACTAACAAGGTATCAATTAATGACATAGTAGTTGGGTAGCTGCTCCTATAGATAGGTATGAATTAAACTATTTTTGATTACATTGAAACTTTTTACGACAGAAGAACTGCATTGCGAGATTTGGGCATTTCTGTACATGTTATGTGAAAATGTATAGGATAAAACTAAGTGGCTAACTGATCTCGCAGCCTAAATGTTGTCCACTCTTAACCTCAGAATAAATAATATAATTAAGAAATTCGATTTAAGATACTCTTCTTCTTCCTGCCCTGTACCCTTTTTTATTTGGGATCGGCGCAGAACTCTTAATAATATTTAAGTTTTATGCCAATTAAATTTTGTTCTTATTCTAAACTTAAGGAACTCAACTGCATAAGTAGACTTCTTTAACAGATCAACGAAGATTTGTGTAGATTAAGTTAAAAATCTTTACTCTCTGGTGAGGTAATAGTTTAGTTCTCTGGTACATATGTTGGATCAGATAGTATGCACTTATTGAAGGCTTATAGGAAATATGTATATTGCAGAATTGTGACTGTCACAAGTTTTTCCTTCTCAGTCTGAAGCACCTTCTATAGTTACGGCTCATAGCTTGAGTAGGCCATTCATCATAACCTTTGTCTTCCTCATATTTATTTAAGCTAATACATAATTGATGAATCTGAGATTGTGTTAATATTTTTGATGCTCAAAAATGCAAATGATATATTTGTATTCATTAAAATACTAGGTGGCCGTAGTGCTAGCCATAAGGCTTCACTGCGCCATATTGAAACGGAGTTAACATTACCAAAGTATCAGCACTTAAAAAAAACTATGGGCTAAAAATTAAAATTCGACAAAACCTCAGCAATTTGCTTTAGTTTATTTTGACATAAAAAATAATCAAATCGGCCATGCAGTTGCTGAGATCTGCTCAGAACATAAATGCCAGGAGCTTCCATGGAGCGCCTCCATGGGCACTTCGCTCACTCCACTCCAATTACTGATTCAGTATGTTATTTATAACTTCTATATATCCAAAACAGCTGTAAACAATATGGATAGAATATCTCCTTGTTTAACATCTCCTTGAATCTAAAGTTCTTTGAGACTGTTCAAATCAAATCTTCCTTATATAGTAATTTCAGAGCCAAGATATATTTTATGTGAACAATACACCCAATGTTATATAACTTTTTAGAGAAAACAAGGTTTCAGCTTTTTTTTAATTTTGCCTAGATTCATCTCTTTACTTATGAAATAATATTTAGTCCCAAGTCTTAGGAAAAATGAGTTATTTTAGAGAACTTTTAAGTAGACTAAACTCCACTTTTCTCAATTTTTGTTTATAAATTTAATTTCAATAAAGTTCAATGTTACAGCAGTTTTCCCTAAAAAATCTTAATTAAGCCTATTTAAGGTAGCACCACATAACATATAACTGTTCTAATAGTTATCATAGGAGTTGGAACTAACAGATAAAATAATTTACTTATTAAATAAAATAATTATTATTACATATCATAATCATGTCTAATGAATAATTTCATAACCAATTCAAACTAATTAATGACATATTAAACTGTCAATTTACAATTTGGATATTTCTATATTTTTATAGCAAATAGAATAACTTTAAAGAAAATAGTATCATTGATGATTATTCTCAAAAATGCCTAGTATTACATGTATTAGAAAATAGAAGTTCAGCACCATGAATAATCATTTTGTTTGATGGTATTATGTTAAATATAAAGGGGTATTCTTAAAAACCCCCACAAAATTGTAAAATTCTTTAGCACCATAAATATTAATTTATGATATTTTACTTAATATATACTTTAGTTATGGTATATGACTCTAAATTGTGATAGACAGACAAGACATAAAATGCATAATTCAGATGATTATATGACTAATAGTTTATATGTTACCTAATTGTATTTACATATTTAAAAAGAACTAAAAAAGGTTTGGTACTTTTTTTTAATTACCCTGTTTGTAGTGATATATTGCAATAATTTCTTACAAATAGGTGTGTATAAATTATTATTACTGTACATAAAAATGAATGAAGACTATATATTATATATTATTTCATTTTATTAATAGTTGGTTTTAATATTATTGAAATAACAATAGCAAAATTTACATGCATTATCAATACCACTTACACCATATTATAACAAGGATTGATTTGAAAAGCAAATTATAATAAATTATTGTCACATATATGATGATCTTACATTACATTTCTGACTTTTAATTCATGTTTTCTTTTATTCAATAGGTATACATTAGATCGACACTAGTTCATGGCTGTAAATGTATAAAATAATGTTGACCATTGTGTCATTTAAGATTTCAAACATAATACATGACAACAAATACTAATAATAAATAAAATGAAACTTGAAACAATTGGTAAGATTAACTAAAAAATTGGCTTTAAAAAATTTATAAGCATTTTTTTTAAATAAAAATTATAAACAACAAAAGAAAGCTGTTTGGTTCATCAATATGTGTTACACACCAATGTGTATTACATTTTAACAATAAGTATATGATTTATATTCAACTGATATTAAATATGTTTTTTTTTTAATGTTTGATGTCGAGGAACGAGCATGAGTTTCACTTGATGGTTAGTGATACCCCAGCCACAGAACATTCGGAAATCCATAGACTGAAACCGAAACGCACAATGTGCACTTCTCGGTTTTTCCATCTATGAATGGGGATTCGTTACCCGGTCGGAATTTCGATATTCCTCCCACCCAATCAATGCCCGAAGTTACCAGAAGTAAGGAAAACATGCTTACAGAAAATTATAAACATGTTGTCCCAGTGTGATTCGAACCCACAACCCATCGATGCGCACGGCAGGTGTTCTGCCGAACACGCCAACAAGCCCGTCGAATGTGATTAGTCTAATATAAGAAAGCAAACTAAAGTTGACAATATATAACTAATAATTTAGGTTATGCCTATAAAAATGTGATTGTTATAAAATTCTACTCATGCTAGTAAAGGAAGATAAAAGTTGCATGTATATCTAATAGTCATATCCTCAATACACTCATTAGCCTATGTATTAGAGTCTGATTAATAAACATACATGTTGTGAACGCTGTGGAGATGACTGTTGCATCAAGGATGCATCAATAATCTGAGAAGCTTGTTGCAACACAACTTGTGCATCCACAGGTAAATCAGATGTGTAGTACACCTATAAATAAATTGTTCTTACATATACTAAGCTTATATATATTTTAACTTATATAGCTAATTTTTGAGAACACAAATCTTCTTAAATTTAAGGTACAATATTGCTTATCTATGATTTATAGTAGCCTTATAAGGGAGAGATGTCAGAAATTTTATTCCAATGAAGAACTAGTTGTAGATTGAACTAAGAGAAATAATAACAATTTTTGAATACGCTAATTATATATAAGATTAATTTACTTCTCCCAACATATTAAATAACATAACATTGTAGTTGAGTGACTTATCACAATAACCTGTATATATGAAGTGTAAAACATTAATCTTACCTGATGTCTAAGCAATGTTTGTTGCTGGTGGGTTTGCTGGGACTGCTGTTGTTGTTGTTGTTGGAAATCTGATCGATTAGGTGGTGGTGGTGCCACTGGAGGTTGTTGGTCATGGCGAATGATATATTGTTGTTGATACTGTAATCCATCTCCAACAACTAATTGTGGCTGAACTTGAACACCTTCACTAACTATGATATCATTGGGTTGATCAGCCTGTTGAACTACAACCTAACAAAATATAAGATTTAAGTTAAAATATGTTACCATATTGTAAATATGAATGTCAGCAAACTATAATACTGGTTAACTCACTTGTTGTTGAGCATATTGTTGATCATCTTGATTTACTACTATTCTGCCATCTAAACATATATTTGGACAATATCTTTGTAAATCTTCTAAAGTCAATGGATGTCCTTGCCCAACAGCTATTTGATAGTATTGAGCCATGGCAATCAATTAACCTGAAACAGACCTCTATTCAATATCTACATGAAAATATTCATCTATATTAAAAAAAACTACTTATATCTCATTTAATATCTTCAAGCACAAGAACTGTACCGTAGTAATAAACACAGAATTTACGTTAGACACGGGCGACGATGTAGACGTAATTATTATACCAAATAAATCTGTTTACGAAATCATTGAACGTGGAGAGTATACTACAAATTGTTAAATCATAATTCATATTAAACACCTAACTACAATGATTACATTAAAGTTCTAGCAAGAAACTGTTCCTTTGACAGATCACTTCATAAACGGTACACCCAGATTCTACGTACAACAACAATTTTGCTCCGTGGATCAAGCTAGCACTAACTATGGCGACGAAGTAAATTTCACTTTTTTCCATCACTTGTTTATTTTGTTTCATCACTTATTACATTTTTGAATAAAACACTAGACGCACGATTTTAAAAAAATATCTTCATAATCACACTGACGAAAATGAATGGCTTCGATTCTTTAGGTACAACCTACATAGTGTAATGTTTTAACACTACATACTGACAAATGTATCAGCGTTCTTACCAAAGTTTACTAAAGACATTTTAAATGCAATAAATTTACGTTACAAGTTATACAGGAGCATTCAAATATACAAAAGTTACAATTATTGTAACTCAAACGCCAAACCTAGAAAAAATTACATTATGGCGTGTGTGTCACTTTGTAGTTGTACTAATGTATGTTTTTTTTTCTGTAAAGTTGTTGCCTGATAAGAAAACATAATTTATGGAATACTGTAATCATAGAGTCTATACTCTAGGAATTACATTTTAACGACAGTCGTTTGACTGTCGTTAAAATGTAATTCCTAGAGTTTTTTTTAATTTTGGTACCTGCTTGGTACCAAAATTAAAAAAAACATGATAATAATTTCCAATTTCAAGTTCCTAATATTTTTCGTTGTTACATTTAGCACAAAAAAAATAATCTGAATAAAAAAAATATCTAGTTTCGATAGATATTCTATTTATTCTCATTATAGAGTTGATATTTTTATGATACTTACTTACTCCGCTGGCTCAGTGATTTGGGTCACTGAGCCAGCGGAATAAGTTGGCCTCCGAAACGAGAGTGTTCCAGGGTTCTGTCTTGCACCATTTACTGCCAGTTATCAGCTTGCAGTTCGTGCAGGTCTGCCTTCACCTTGTGTTCCCAGCGGTACCTGGGTCTTTCCAAGATACGCCACTTGACGCCACGATCCTTTCTCATTCGCTCAAGGTGACCCACCCAACGGATTCAATGAGCTTTATACTCGCCGATTATGTTAGGGTGCGCAACCAGATTTTCAATTTTGGCATATTTTTTTTCGGACTCTCCATGACCCATCCTCTCGCCTAGTTGGTCCCAAGGTCTTACGCATGATTTTGCGTTCTGCGATATTTTTATGATGCATATACATAATTATATAATTTGATGTTTTAGTTAAAACGCGTCCCGGACAGGGGCAGATTTGCTTATAATCAGAGTAGGGCAGGGCCTAGTGCGGCAAAATTTTGGGAGTGGCAGAACTCGGTGAACTTACGTGAACTAACGTTAGAAACTTATAAATTAAAACGGTATGGATCAGTATCTGACAACATTAATTGATGTAACTGTATCATATACAGATTTTCCTTATATTTTACTTAAATATTATCTTACTAATATTATAAATGCGAAAGTTTGTGAGGATGGATGGATGGATGGATTGATGTTTGTTACTCTTTCACGCAAAAACTACCGAACGGATTTTGATGAAACTTTGCAGTAATATAGCTTATATATAAAAAAAACAAATAGGCTACAATTTATAAACAGTTTTTTTTTTATGTCAGATATCGACAGACGAGCATGAGGTTCACTTGATGGTAGGTGATACCTCAGCCACAGAACATCAGTCAATGATGCGCTGTCGACCTAATTTTTACTTCGAGCATTCGGAAATCCATAGACTGAAACCGAAACGCGCAATATGCACTTCACGGCTTTTCCATCTATGAACGGTGGTTCGTTACCCGGTCGGAATTTAAATATTCCTCCCACCCGATCAATGCCCGAAGTTACCAGACGTGGGGAAAACATGCTTACAGAAAATTATAAGCATGTGCTCCAGGTGGGATTCGAACCCACGACCCATCGATGCGTACGGCAGGTGTTCTACCGAACGCGCCAACGAGCCCGTCTAAACAGTTTTTATATATTGGCCATAATATAACGATAAGTATCAAGTAACTCGGAAAAAATCCTGCCTTCTGAGGGCTATCTTGGCGTGCGCTGCCTAAACGGTTGGAGTTACAAGATTATAATATATCATGGGATTGTTTGTTTTAAATAGTTCTAAAAAAATAGCATATATCTACCTTTTATGTGGAAGCCAATATACCCTAAACTATGAGCCATAAATACATGATTAATTTTTTCAATTGCAATTTTTAGAGCATGTAGCTAATTCTTATCAAAATTGATATATGTATTTTTCGCTTTCAATATTTAATATAGATGAACTTTGTATTTTACACTAAGTAATTTGAACGAACGGTTTATAAAATATCACGATATCATTGACTTATTGAGTAGATAGCTCTAAAAAACTGCGTAAAAACTAGTAAGCACAGCGTTTTGCAAACTGAATTACTGATTATTATTTACGGGTGTTGTCTTCCAAAATAGACGATTTTGACTTCTGTTTTTGTGAGTTTTAATAGTGTAAATTTAATAATAAAGGTTGTTCTTGTTAAAAAAATTGTGAAAATTAAAACCTAAATAATTTTGATAGTCTGGCTAAAGAAAGCTGAGACTGGAAAGGCGCGGTAAATTGAATTATATTGATAAATAAATAACCAATTAATTCCATTATAACTTTGGGGCTTAATTTGAAAAACATACTTAGGAAAGAATAAGTGAATGTATATTTAAAAGATCAAGGTATTGTTATGTATTCATTACTGCAATACCAGTTATTTCATCGAAATAATTTAGATTAAAATACGATTTATTATTTTTATTATTTATCCCGACGTTTCGGACGTTTTTCAGTAACCGTGGTCATCGAAATCACTAATTTCTGTGCCACTTTCATTACTCAATTCTGTGTCGCTTTAATCACTTTCAGCGCTCACTGAAATAATTAGTTGACTTTCATTTTTTTTCTGGTTCAAAGAATGTTATTAGCTTATATAACAAATTAAGTTCGTCCTACGTAGGTATTAGAACCAATATAGCAACACAAATATGTGCGTTCGTACGTTCGTAGTAAATAATAAACCAACAAAAACAAAAACTCAACGAAAACAAAAATCACAACAATATTAACAACAAAATCGAAACACGGCAGCGTTGCTATCCGTACTAACAGGGTGAAAAAAAGATTTGGCTAAAAGGTCTCGCTACCAGGCCATCTTAAAAAACATGTTTCATTTGTGAGTTTGATTGGTTAATGGTCTGTCAGCTGCAGTTGGCTGCAGTTAAGTATTTACTAGTCTGTGGTCAGCTGTCTGTGATTTGATTTGAGAATGAGAATTTAGATTTCAATGTGTGGTATTGCAGTAATTGCAAATAGTTTCTTTGGTTAATTTTCTGGTTATTGTATCCTATAAATTTTATAAAATCCGTTTATTTTCTTACTTGGTGCGTTTGTATTTCACATTTATCATAAGTTTTTGCAGTTTCGACTAAATTTATGACATTTTGTTACCGTCTATGCATAGTGCTGTGCAAATGGATGATACAGTGATTTCTCCAGGTATTACTTTTTTACTTTAAAAAATTAAGTAATAAATTGAAAACATAATAATTATAGTATTTTTAGGTCATAAAATGGGAGATTCAGCTTCTGAGAGTGACTCCAGCTCCCTTGACGGCGGAGCGATGTTACCTCCTAGCACAGTTTCTCGAGACCAGCTGCAAAAAAGAATTGAGTCACTACAGCAGCAAAATAGGTAATCTAAAATTGTATTAGAGATTTTTTTGGTTTAATATTGGGTGTTTATTTATTTATATTGCCATTAAGTTATGCAATGTGTTTTGTATTACAATTTTCCTTGTGTCCAGTTTTTCTAATAGCAATGTTTCTCATTATAATTTTAGGTCTCTGTATTTTATCTTAATTTCATAATATTGGAACAAATTCTAACTTTTAAGTGGATATAAATTGCTTAACAATTACCACTTAAATAAATGTTCTAATAAGAATTTATATAGGTTAGTAATTATGAGTTTTTCATTTTAGGGTTCTTAAAGTTGAACTTGATACATACAAGTTAAGAGTTAAAGCACTGCAAGAAGAAAACCGAGCGTTAAGGCAAGCCTCAGTATCAATAGTAAGTTATGCTCAGTTCTTTATTTTATAAGTCCAATGTTAATTATTATTAATAAGAATTAATGTGACATTATTCAAAATTCGCAGTGTAAGAGTTAGAAAAACTGTGACAATCCACCACTTCAAATTTTACCTGCTTTTCAGATAGTATATAATTAATGAATAAAAAATATATGTATATTGACATAATATTAGAGATTTAAAAAAGTCAAGAATTATATAGTTACATATGAATGACAACTATTTTTGAGATTTTTGTTCATTCTTATACCACAAGTAGCTATTTAAAATTTAAAATATTTACTTTAATTATAATATATTGCTTTTGACATTATTTAGAGCATTTCTCTTAGAAAGTTAACAAATATTGTAACTTTATTACCTCTATGTAATGCTTTAAAGTAGATTGACATTATATTTATATGAAATACATGAAAAAAGAACTGTAATATAAATTGCTTTTCTGAGTGTCTTTAAAAAAATATTATATTAAAATTTATCAGCAAGCAAAGGCAGAGCAGGAAGAAGAGTATATTTCCAATACACTTTTGAAAAAGATACAAGCCTTGAAGAAAGAAAAAGAGACACTCGCTCACCATTATGAGAGAGAAGAGGAATGTCTTACAAATGACCTTTCCAGGAAATTGAATCAGGTATGTACATAATATCTAATTGAAATCCTACTGCTATAATATATACTTACTGTATATTAATAAGCTTATTATTTTGAGAGTTAACATTGACACCAGCAATGAACTAGAGCTGGAATTGCTGGTGTTAATATGATATAACAGTTCAGAGCTTATCCCACAATCTCTACTAGCAAAAGTATTGCAGTGTTACTTTATAAGAGTTATGTCGATGCAATACATTTTGTAAAGGTTTTTTGTAATTTTGCCAAGGACTCCTGCAATAATACTGTTTAATGAGTTGGTGGTAACACCCCAGAGCATCCTTTATTGAGACTGGTTATAAACAGTGGCGGGACTACCATACAAGCCCAAAGGCCTGGCTTGCTCTAATAATGTAATGATAAAAATTAAAATAATTTATGTAATTATATAAGTCACATATAACTTACATTATACAGTAATCTTTTGCTAGTCTGTCGCTTCATAATCCGACAACTACTATAATCCGCCGATTTTTGGTAAGTCAATATAATCTGTAGACTCCCTGTATGTAATGCTCGATGTAAAAAGTAGGTTGACAGCGCATTATTGACTGATGTTCTGTGGCTGTGGTACCTACCATCAAGTGTACCTCATGCTTGTCTGTCGATATCTAACAAAAAAACAAAATGTATTTCATGTGAACAATATTATTTTTCAGTTGCGCCAAGAAAAATGTCGCTTAGAGCAAACTCTGGAACAAGAACAGGAATGTCTTGTCAACAAATTAATGAGGAAAATTGAAAAACTTGAAGCAGAGACTCTTGCGAAACAAACTAATTTAGAACGACTTAGGAGAGAAAAGGTGAATGACCAAATATTTTATAGATACAAGTCCTCTATATATAGATAGATATAGGTCTCAACCACCAATATTAGATTCATTGTTGTTTTTAAATAATTATGTACATATCGACGTATCCGTAGAACAAAGTCGGATATGATTATGATACCAAGTTGCTTTTTTGTATTTAAAAGGCTAAACTGACCTATATAATTTACTAATAAAATCCAAAATTTAAAAAACGCCTCGATTTTTCAAAGATAGCAGTCGAATAATGGTTCATAATGTTAATTTTCCCTAAGAATAAGGTCAAGTTTAAAGTAGAGCGTCATACAGATGTGACTTTGTTCTACGGACCAGTTGATATTATAAGAGAAGATAATAGATTGTTACATACTATTGGTTTCTATTATATTTCCATAGGTTGAATTGGAAAATACATTAGAACAAGAGCAAGAAGCCCTCGTGAATAGATTGTGGAAACGAATGGATAAGCTCGAAGCTGAAAAACGTTCCTTACAAATTAGACTGGATCAGCCTGTATCAGACCCTGCAAGTCCTAGGTATTTTACAGATTCTTATGTATTTCTTATTTTTTAATAGCTCACTAAGCTGTGTTCTGCTAATACTAAAGATTCTTATTTTTTAATAGCTTGCTAAGCTGTGTTCTGCTAATACTACACACTTAATTTTTAATAGCTGTGTTTTGCTTATACTAAAGATTCTTATTTTTTAATAGCTTGCTTAGCTGAGTTCTGCTAATACTACACACTTAATTTTTAATAGCTGTGTTTTGCTTATACTAAAGATTCTTATTTTTTAATAGCTTGCTTAGCTGAGTTCTGCTAATACCACATATTGGGATTATTGATGGTCTTTCATAATCTCATGAATTGATGAAATATGATTTAATTATAATATAGCTTACCATTTGAAGTACCTTACAATAATAACAAACAAACAACAAACAAAATTTTAATTAGCAATTATTTCTGCCTTGCCTATTTGTATTTTTAACTGACTTCAAAAAAAAGAGGAGGTTTTCAATTCGTCTGTATGTTCCTTTTTTTTGTTACGCGATAAATCCGCAACTTATGGATGGATTTGGATAAAGAATCATCCAAAAACATCCAATCAATCAATCGATTCGACTTCAAAAATAACTGTTAATAAATATTAAATATAAATATAAGTATCAATAATGTTGTCGATTGTCCTTTAAGGCTCTTGCTTTGAAGTAATTAAAATATTATTTTTTACTTTTTAGTTTGTTTGTACATAGTAAATTATGTAGTTGTAGTTTTGAAGTCGGTTTTTGTTTTTTTTATATAATTAAGTTCATGATGTTAATTTACCTCAAGTTTCCTGTGAGTTATTTATGCGTCTTTGTATTATTATAGTAATATTACAATACTTTTTTAAAAAATATTTATGATTATTAGTAATTATTTACATTATTGTACGATACTAAATCACCAATAGAAAGTTATCTTTAAAATATTTTAATTTAAATATTTCCGTTTTATTAGGGACATCAGCAATGGCGATACGGCATCAAATCTAAGTAATCATATTCAAACATTAAGATCTGAAGTTGTGAAATTAAGGTAAGATAATGCTTTGAAATGTATTAATAACTGTGTTTGATAATAACTGGAGTTTATATAGTACTTAATAAATATTATAAATAAGCATTCGTATGTTTATCCCCAGGAACCAACTGACGGTGTCTCAAAATGAAAACAAAGAGAAAATGCAACGTTTCGCCTTAGAAGAGAAACATATCCGTGAAGAGAATGTTCGCTTGCATCGAAAACTGCAACAAGAGGTTTGTTCTATTATTATATTTTTAGTTTGCGTGTGTCAGTGTTCATTATTCATATTTAACAATATTGTTGACTAAATTAAGTTAATACATACAACAAAATATTCAGACAACTGTGTTGAAGATTTACTCTTACAGAGTTATTAAATAAAGCCTGCGTAAAAGGAGTAATTAAATAGTCAAAAGTCAAAATTGTCTAAGAAATACCAAGGTGTAAATTATCATTTCAAAATAAAATATCAACACTTAAGGTAATCTATAATATATTAGATAAATTATATAACGTTCTTATATATAAAAATTAAATAAATAAATGATTCGTATGGCAAATAATAATATCCGCAAAATGTTCCGTATATTCGGATTGGAATATTTAGGATTAAAATTTTCCTATTGAATGCTATTTGCAGAATTATTTTTTTGGATGGGACACATTTTAGCGTCAACCCGAAGTCCATTTAATACTATGTAAATAAGACAGAATGTTGACACATAACTTTAGTACTATAGTCCACGCGGAAGTGCTAGTCTCCGCCTGAGGTATGTGAGCGGTGAAATGGGGGAGGGCGCGTAATTTCAAGACACGCAGGAGATATTTGAGAACAGATAAATCTCCGGATAACTATGTTAGAAACTGTCTTAATTAATGTAACGGGTAAATTATAACATTTTCTATTTCCGGGCTAAACAAAAATAAACACACAGTTAAAAATGTTAATTAAATTTTATTATGTATGATACAAAACAGTTTTAAAAACAATTTAACATTTCTCAATAAGTAAATTAAAATATTTAAAACTGAATTCAACAGTTTTAAGTATTTCTTCGTATTACTCCCATGTCAAAAACGTCAATATGGATTCTCTTTTTTATTTCTTCAGATTTCCGTGGAGATGAAAATTTATGTAATTTCCGATATTTGCAGACTCGAATTTAATTTTCTAAATAACATTATTCACTTGTCGTGGTATTGGTGGACCCATCTTAGGATACATGTGTGTTTGGAGAAAACTGACGCGAACAAATAAGTCGTGTAACCGTCGCGGTGGTCGACGGCAGACTGAGTCAGCTTGACGTTTGTAAATATCCCCCGCCCTGCCGCTCACATTCCTCAGGAGGAGACTAGCACTTGCGCGCACACTATAATAACTGTGGCACAGTCTTTTTTACCCGCTTATAGTAGTTTTTGATGTTTTTCTACCAGTTTCTGATTGTGCTGCTTTTGCATGGTACAGGTTGAGCGCCGTGAAGCACTGTGTAGACATCTCTCTGAAAGCGAGTCCTCCTTAGAAATGGAGGAGGAAAGGCAATTCAACGAGTCACTTAATGTAAGTTGGTCCCTTTTTATTTAATGTTAAAATTCGACGGACGAGCATGATGTTCACTTGATGGTAGGTGATACCTTCAGACACAGAATATCAGTCAATGGTGCGCCGTCGACCTACGCTTTACTTCGAGCATTCGGAAATTCATAGACTGATACCGAATCGCGCAATATACACTGCATCTGAACGGTGGTTCGTTACCCGGACGGAATTACGATATTCCTCCCACCCGTTCAATGCCGTAAGTTACTAGACGTGGGGTTTATAAACATGTCGTCACGGTGGGATTCGAAACCATGACCTATCGATGCGCACGGCAGGTGTTCTACCGAACAACGCCAACGAGCCCATCAACTACATTAAAATAGACTTTCTTTTATTAAATTCTATGGTTGTGAAGTTTCTGTGTAATTCTTGTATTAAAATTAAAATTTCTGTTAAAGTTGAACATATTGTTGGTTTTTTACATGATACATAAGATCACGCCTCTTTCCATTACATATGCTCCGATCCTTACATACCACTCGTTTCTTTCACTTTAGTTAGACCACAGTTAGTTTGCGCCACAACTGAAACAAAAATAAAAAAAAAAAGATTATAATAAAAATAGAAAATATATATATAAATACTGTATACCGAATTAAGGTTGAACAAGTCGCGGGCTCGAACTCACTGGTGGGCGTCGCCAAAAAGCATGCTGTTCTCACGCACCGCACCGGGGCAGTCATTATTAAGTGAGATGCACGATAATTCATAGTATAAGGGGCGTCTAAAAAAATACGAAAAAGCCTTTGGAAAATCGAGTTTTATGAAAAAACCACTGCATAAATCAATTACAAATAAAAGTTATTGTATTCTTCGATAATCGTGCTTTGTTTGTAGCGACTTTGTTTTAAAAATTTGATACTTCTTTTATTACTAATTTAAGCCCAAAGTTGTGTTAAAAAATGGCAATAAAAACGAATCTTTGGTAGCTCGTAACTTTTTAATGGTTTTTTATTTTACCATTCTGTTTCTGCACAGACAAAATTAATACTGAGACAAAACGATATCATGTATAACTTTGCATATACGGTGCTAAATAGTGGAGTAATACCCCCCCGAAATTTGTATGGAAAAAATGTCGACTAGAGTCACCTTAAAACGCCCGCGCGACCACGGTTGCTGAAAAGCATCCGAAACGTCGGGATAAATAATTTAAACAATATAAATAATAAATCGCGTTTTAATCCGGAATACAGTATTTTATTTAAATGTGTGATACTCGCGTTAATAAAAGACAATATTAATAATTAACAATATAAAAGTAAAGAAGTCCTGTTATATGTACAGGCTCGGTCTCGCAGCGTATCGTCGCCGGGCGGGTCGCGGCCTTTGTCGCCGTACGCGTCGCCTTTGCTTGCCAACAGTGGCCTGCCGCTTTCACGACCCGGAATGCATTTTAACTCACAGGTAACCTTAATAACAATATAAACATGCCGAAATATATGAAATAATAGCCGATATTTTTACTAAAATGTGTTTGTCCCATTTAGAAAATATGTACCAGTAGTTCAACATCTACTTAGAAATTAATAAATCTATATGATTTGGCCGATAGCTGTAAATATAAAGTTATAAAAATTGTTATAAATAAATAATGGGCTATCACCAGGGGCGTAGCTACTGCCGTATCAGCTGTATCGAACACGTTTGATCGGTTGTATCGATGGGTCGTGGGTTCGAATCCCACCGGGACAACATGTATATAGTTTTCTGTAAGCATGTTTTTCCCACGTCTGGTAACTTTGGGTATTGAACGGGTGGGAGGAATATCGAAATTCCGACCGGGTAACGAACTACCGTTCATAGATGGAAAAACCGTGAAGTGCACATTGCGCGCTTCGGTTTCAGTCTATGGATTTCCGAATGCTCGAAGTAGGTCGACAGCGCATCATTGACTGATGTTCTGTGGCTGAGGGAGAAATGTAGGGATTTGAAATAACAAATAATTAAAAAATCATAATATACTTTTTATAGTTATATTTCTGTCAGGATAGTTTAAATAAAATAAAACATATAAACGAAATATTTGTGATGAAAAAAATCGAAGATATATAAACAAAATCTTAACATTTGACATCACAGCATTTGATTAGATGCGGCGCGACCGTTAAGCATATCAAGCATATTACAAGTTTTTTACAGCAAGCGCGTCGAGCTAGCGAGCGGTTCGTGAAGCCGGCGGTGCCCGGGGTTAATCTACCCCGGGGGCCCTTGGACCCGCCGCTTGGCCCCGGGCCCGCGCCCGCACCCCTCTCCCCCGCGCTCTCCCCGGCCATGCCGCAGCCCGCCAGCCCTATGGACACCTCCTCCAAGGATTGAACACGTACGACTACCTTCCGCACTCTTATATACCCCTAGTATGAGTAAACTAGTAATTTACAAGATTTCTCGCTTTAAATATACGAAAATTTTATTTATTCTCAGCTAAAGTAAGTATATCTGATTAAAATTACATCGATTCCTATGGACAAAAAGTGAGGAAAATTAATTGCTAGCTTTGAATGTCACAGTTGAAACTATTCTGCAATGTTCCAGATTTTAACAAAAAGTACTTGATATAAGTCATTGTGTCTATGTAATAAATTATAATGATGTCGTGAGCTTTTTACAAAATACAAATTATTACCTAATTGTAATTGTTAATCTCATACTAGGTGTGCAGTGTCTCAACTAAACACCAGCTTCGTGGTTCGTGTTCCTATTTGGTTCACTGTTTTGATTATACGTATTCACTTCTCTAGCGATCGTTGATTGTATTCTTTGAAAGCCACTCGTGTAAGAATTCATCTAATATTTCATTATAATAGGTATCCTGACGAGACACAATACAACTTCGAACTTTCATCAACCGTGTAACATTGTAGTGCAGTACTATTGACTAGTAGTACTATTGACCAGTAGTACTATTGACTAGTATCAGTAGACACGTTATTTTTATTTCAATTTAAAATACAAAATTTATATTACTGTATGTCTTGTCTGGACACTTTCACATTCGCGCTTGGTATTTTTAAAGAATTTTGTATTTTCAATAACACAAATGCAAAGCTCAATTTTATTAAATTATGGAGTTAACTGAAAGTTTGCTTAGTATAAAGAGCTACTATAAATAATTATTTTTGTGACAAACCTAAGATAGTAAACGAATTTAAATTTTTGTTCGGTTGATTATTACGGCTGGAATTTTAACATTTGAATATAATCGCGCATCGCTGATGTCGGCGATAAGATGCAAATGGTAGAAATAAAAATGTACTCAAACACCGCTTGCAATCACAAAATTAAATATTTACGAAATCGAAATAATACTAATCCATAACTAAGACTGAACGATTATTGGCTGCGTACTTGATTGGGATTGGCGGTAATACTTTGTTATTACGGTTTTCTTTTATTCCCATAAAAACAACATAAAACGATCGTATCTATCTGAAAATTAAGTTAAAGCAGTTCAAGGTATATTATAAATTGGGAAGGATTATTTCGACTTTTTGAATATTATAATTTTATTCAGAGCTAAATGTGCGATGATTATTATTGTTTTTGTTTCTTTAATCGGATTATAATTATTTTTGTTTATACTGTTAAGAATTGTTTGTAACGCGTTTGTAAGTGAAGTGAGCGTTGTTGACCGTTTGGCCCGATATAGCATAGAGAATATGCTTTCATAGAACACAAAGATACCTTTAATATATTATTATTATTATCTGTGGGCTTTTCGACGAATAAGTTATATCTGAAATATTTTTGATCACAACATCTGAACAGTCAGAACATTAAAGGATATCAATACAATATTGATA
Source organism: Anthocharis cardamines (assembly GCA_905404175.1). Lineage (NCBI taxonomy): Eukaryota > Metazoa > Arthropoda > Insecta > Lepidoptera > Pieridae > Anthocharis > Anthocharis cardamines. The sequence goes on along the minus strand of FR989956.1, from coordinate 7,544,463 downwards.
GCTAATAGGCAAAAAGGGATAAGAAATTTTTGGCAAAATATACGTTTATTTATTTATTTTTTTCATTCTTTTTTTTTATTATGTGGCCTTTTTTCTTCGTCTGTTGGTCTAAGTTTCATGAATCTACGACAAACTTTTTCGCTCATATATCATTTTGATTCGTTTATTCCGACCTTAAAAAAATTTCCTATATAAAATTATTAATTATATATTAATTTCCTTAATATAATGAAACGGCGGTTATCACTTTTTGCCTGTTAGCTATCGATATATTTATAAAAATTTAGATTTAGTGTTGATCATATATAAATAAAAGCTTTAATTGCAGAATCTTTTAGTGTCAAATTTCGTTTCGAAAGTAATCAATATCCAGTAAGGATGTTTTGATCAGAATATGCTATTATATTATATTAACATCCTCTCGGCTGGACTATTGCTATCAGCCAGCTTACTGCTTAAATAATAGCGGTAATAACTCTATTGTGTTAAAATTGCAATTATGCGGATCTAAAGTGACATTTTTATTGTGCACACTATTTTTACGTCCTCATGTATAAATTCGTGCACATCGCTCACTGCCTTTTAGATTATGTACGATCCTTAGTTGTGACGTAAACCATGTTAGATATGATTGTATTTTAGTTGCATATTAACATATTTATTTATTATGTTAAATATACAGCGAACATTTTTGCATTTATTCTAACAAGGTTGTTGTTGGTTTTTTGTTTGTTTTAGTCTTTTGAAGGCACGCTGTTTCTCTTGTGCGTAAGGGTTATATAAAATATCGCTTTGCAAGTTTTTCGCCTATATAAAGGTTGTTGATTTGGGTTTTGATGTGTAAAGTCTAACAAATTTCTGAAGCCACGGCAGAGCACTAGTTAGATTTAATAATATAAAAAGACGCTATAAGCACTGCTTAGCAACCATAAGACATGGAACTACTATTTATAATAAATAAACTGCTTGCAATAATTGTACCAGATAAAAATGCTTTTAAACCTTCTGAGGATCGTGCAAAATCGGAATTACTCGGAGGTTTTGATAATTAAGGCTCGTATAGTATAATCATGTTTTAGTTAGTGTTGATAATTGAAAACTGGATATTATATTCGGGCTTGACTGTATGGTATGGCAGTGGGTTCTATATGGACTGTGTTAAGGGTTGAAGGAGATAAAAGATTGTAATCTATTAGATATAATGCGCCGTAAGCATCACTTTCACCATTTGAATGTGCGTTATATTATGTTATGTTGATTTGGTATTTGTAATTCGGTGGATCTCCGAAAGTGGTGGTTGACGGCTCGCTCCGTTCGATTGCGATAATTTTCACTTAAACAGTTTATTTTTTTCATGTTATTAAAGAAATATATATGCATTAATTATTATATTATGGTGTTTTTGTTAACCTTTTCAGCGCTCTATCAATATCACTTTACCACAAGTCCTCATTTTTAATTATCCTTTATGTTTTACGCGGTTAGTCTATTTCTGGGAATTAACAAAAGTAATATATAGTGTCTTACCAACGTTACTTCGTGTTTAGATAAGGCTTAAATATGTGGGCGTTCGTATGTTTTTAGAGAAAAATGAAATACCTATCCCTGTCAACATTGTAAAACAAAGCAAATATTATTTGTAAATAAGTAAAAAGTATGAATTTTTGTTGAAGCAGTCGCGATAAGTTTTTTTATTATATTGACTGAACAATGGTATGTCGGCGTAACTAAGTTGGACTATATCGGCGTTCGGCACCTTTAATGGTCAGGGAAATAATCGTACTTTACACACGCGTCGTAAACCTAAGCAAACTGGAGACAGACAGGACAAGGTGTATTTGTCTTGTTCGCTGCTAGGGTAAGGTAATTTGCATAATGCCTCCCACGATGAAGTTTTAGCAACGATGGTATTAATATTTTGTTATCGGTAACATATAATGACGGATTCAATGTACTGGCGTAGCTATCATAGGGCAAAGTGGTTTAGTGCACAAGGATCCCGAAACTGAGAGGTCCCTCGGGGCTATGGAAAGACAGGCAGCAGCTCTCGAAGCTAGAAAACTACGAGACTTCTCACAAGCATTTTATATGTTCAAGATGTTATATGATCATTTATAACAATAGAAACTTTGCAAAGTATGAATTTTGTGCAGTTGCTGAAGAAATTTTGCCGAGGGGTGGGGCGGTACCGTTTTTAATTGTGAGTTTCTAAACGTTGAAGTATAAGTTCATCGAGTTCTGCCGCCCTAGGACCTGCCCTACTCGGCCTATAGGCAAACCTCAACACATCGGAATGTAAGTAGGTGTATTCATCTACAATACTTTGTATTCCAAAGGGTCGCGGGTTCGAATCCCACTGGGGCGTTGTTTGAAATTATCAGTAAGCATATTTTCTTTGCGTATGTATTTTGGGGCATTAAACGAGTGAGGGGAATTTCGTAATTCCACCGGGAATAAACCGCCGTTCATAGATAGGAAAACCGTGAGGTGGATATTGCGCGTTTCAGTTAGTCTGTGTACTTCCGAATGCTTGCAATAAATATAGGCCACTGGCCAACAGTGCATCATCATCCACCATCAAGCGAGCCCCATGCTAATCTGTCGTGTCTAACATTTAAAAAATATATCGAATATACATATTATATATACGTATCATCTATCTATACATATAATAAAAGAGTAGGATCGAAATTACGCTTCACTAAATATTTTTACCAGAAATTAAGAGGGGTGATAAAAGAAGGGTAGCAGAATGCATAAATGCAATTTTTAAGATTCTTGTCTGTCTGTCTGTCTGTCTGTCCGTCTGTCTGTCTGTCTGTTTGTTCACGCTAATCTCCGAAGATACTGAACCGATTTTCCCGTAATTTATACAAATATATTAAGCAAAGTCCAGGGCAACATATAGGCTTTGTTTCATCGAAATCGGTTGTCGGAAAAAAAAGTTATCATCATTTAAATATTATTTTAAAGGCACCAAATTCAACAAATTGCAATGAAAACTGACTCGCGTTGAATTTTTTCGAATTGTCAGATGTCAATCACAGTTTGATATGTAAATGAAATAGTTTGATAATTTCGCCGTTTTCGATATGTGTTCGTGGCATAGTGGATATACGGTCGTACTACGTAACTTCAGATGCGAGTTCGAATCATCACTAAGGGAAAATTTTTTTTGGATTTATTTCTTTTATATTTTTAAAAGAACTATTGAAAATAGAAAATGTATTATTGAACTATTCTATTATATAAAAATGTATTTCTTATGAGATCGTTTATTTCACATTTTCATCAATCCTTTCCTTTCCAAGGGAATCTGAAATAAAAAGTGATCAATTAAATGAAATAAATATCGAGGTGGAATATCTTCCACACTAATTAAATTTATAAAAAAATAAGTAAGTGGCCAACATGGGCATACTATTTTTTTCATTCATTTTACCTTGCATTTCTCCATACCTTCATTTTATTCGTATTTAGACATTTTCTAGGCGTTTTTTCCATATGTCGCAAGTATTTTCAAACCCCCGTACAATTTTCGTGCATATATTTAAGACGGAAAATGCATTGAATCCAATCTTCGACTGAACTCTGATTAGTGGAAAAAGACACATATCTGCATTTTGGTGACGTAAAATTTGATTGATATGCATCTCCCTAAAGTTTCTTTAAAGTCAGGTTCATTTTTTCAATTACTATGGTAATTTCAAAAGTAATTTTGAATTTCAAATCATCATTTGAACCACAACCTCAACCACCATTAAACATCTCGATAATATGATGCAAAAGCAACCGTCAATCTGATAGCTCTTTCCGAAAAGAAATCACCAAGTACAGAGGATGGAGGATATATAATATGAAGAAAGCTTGCTTAAAAGTTCAGCATAAAGTGATCCCCACGCGAACGAAGTCGCGGGCATCAGCTAGTAATATAATAAACTGAGAACTGTCAATGGGAGATAAGTGTGCAGTTTTTCCGGTTGCGAAATTATTATATATTGTGACATAAATAAATAATTTTCTTAATATTTAATATAAAAAATATATTTTTTTTATTTAACCTAAATTATTTATTACAATTGTTTCCTGCCGGCCTAGCATGACAACCGCGACAAAATTTTGTCGACCGTTTTCTCGTGTTTTAATCGATTATCTCTTTATTTCTTCCGGGTCTAACATGACAATTACATTTAAAACTCAACATTTAATATCAAAAATAGATATATTTGTCGATCGAGATATCTTTTCTTTCAAAATTGTCGATAGCGAGATATCTTACATCTTAGTTTGTCTTCTCTCGTCCGCGACATATCTCGTGGCGGCTAGGCCGGCAGGCTACAAAATTAATCGATGATGCCCAATTATTTTTTAAAAGATATGTATATTATATAATACTTGTCTATAATATAGAAATGTATCGCATTGGTCTGACGCAGCACACGGGACTAATAACTGAAAGAAAAATCTCTGTGACAATCAGCCTGATCACGTCTATTTTAGTTTCAAAACGTAAATAAGTGCCTTTAGAGTATGTTTAATGTAAACTATGTTGGAAATTAAGATTCAAATAGAAACGTAAAGCACAGCCCGACATACGACAGTCGTAAAACATAATTGTTTGCTAACCACGAATAGTTGGCGTAGCGTTATTGATCCTTCCAATAATTATCGAACACGTTTCATGTCACCATGTTTAAGTACATGTTTAAACACCAATGTAGTCGGAGACGGTGCGACGTCACTCTTGTTTGTACTCGACGTACGGAACCGTAGGCAAGCAGTACGTAGAGCTAACAGAAAGTCCAATCGTGTTAACACACCATATAGCTAATAACATTGATCAGAATATGCTCACTATTTGTCGTATCACTCCTATATAATTACTGCTATGAATTATTCATGTTTGATCGTCAAGTGTAAGTTTCTACAGAAGTGAAAATATTTACATCAATAGGTTCACAATAATTGAATTAAAAAGTTATAAACAAGGATGTTAACCTTGCTGCCGGGCTAGCATGGCCGCCACGAGATATGTCGCGGACGAGAGAAGACAAACTAAGATGTTAGATATCTCGATATATTATATCTCGACATCGACAATTTTGATAGAAAAGATATCTCGATCGACAAATGTATCTATTTTTGATATTAAAAGTCGAGTTTTAAGTGTAATTGTCATGTTAGACCCGAAAGAAATAAAGCGATAGTCGATTGAAACACTAGAAAACGGTAGACAAAATTTTGTCGCGCTTGTCATGCTAGGCTGGCTGTAGGTACCAAAGATTTTGTCAAAATAACGATTACATCAAAGGGGTTTTACAAAAACCCCAAAAAAGTTTGCTGATATCTTTGAAAATAAAATGTTTCAGTTTCAGTTCTCTGATTCGAACAACGTATTTTCTTTTTTTGTAAACGTAATTTGGTTGTGAGTATTTTTCATAGATTTTCATAAATATTTCAACTAGTATTTGGATTCATCTTTCATGGTTATTGGTATTGATGGGTTAGCACTTAAAGTTATTATTATAATATTATTTATCCTTTACACGATTTGACGGTCTCGTTGGCGCATTCGGTAGATCACCTGCCGTGCGCATCTATGGGTTGTGGGTTTAAATCCCACCGGGACGACATGATTATAATTTTCTGTAAGCATGTCTTCCCCACGTCTGGTAACTTTGGGCATTGAACGGGTGGAAGGAATGTCATGACTGATATTCTCTGGCTGACGTAGGTATGTATCACCTACCATCAAGTGAACCTCATGCTCGTCTCTCGATATCTAATATAAAAAAATTAATATCTCGATTTGAATATATTTTTATATATGTAATATTGTTACTTCGACTAATAAACAGAACGGAGTAATATCGAAATTCCGTCCGGTTAATGAACAACAACCATTCATAGATTGAAAAGCCGAGCCGTAAATTGGAAAAACAAGCGAGCAAACGGGACGAATGCTATAGCGACACTCATGAACATCCGCTGTAGTAGGTAGGTATATTTCTAGTTCCCGAAACGTATTCTTATATTTTTTATTGGGCTTACTACTTGGCAATTTACTTGTACCTTCTGCAGATTAATGCCATATAAATGTAAAGTAGTTATCATTTTGTTCTCCGGAACCGGCGAAATGTATCTTAAAGTTAAACATAGGGTCGTAAATAATATTATACGTCGGTACCAGCAGCTTAATTTGTGACTTACCTACGTGTTTGTTTGTCGCGCTACTAAGCTAAATCTGGTAAAACATGTCCGGTGCAATAAAATGTAACTGTTTCGATGTTTCACTATTTTGTCACATTTCCAACATTATCGGCTTAGACAAATGAAGCGTTAAACTTAACAGTTAATGAACGTAAATGTTGATTTTCTATAAAGCAGTTTATCGACTGTTATTTTTAGCATGTTGTTAAATCTTACTCTAATGAAGCGAAATATTTGCTTTTTTAAAAGTTATATCTACAAAAATTTCACGACAGAGCAATTACATTATAATAAATTGAATGTTTAATATTTTGTTTAAAATGTATCTGTAACTTAGGACTTAAGTTTAGAAAATGTTTTTTTTATCATACGCAGCTTTCCGCTACCTTAGGTACCTACACACGGATATACGTTGTCATATTCTGGAGATATCTATTTAGCTTAGTTTGTATCCAGCAGTATATTTTTTTACTATGTATAAAAAAAAATCTAACTAATTATTTTTGAAGTAAAGTACTTACGAAGAGGCTATTGTTGGGGATACGGATTGCACAATGAAAAGCGGAAAAAAGCTACTTCTATTAGAATAGGACATTTGAAAGGTAAAGCTATTTTTCGGGAAGACGCGTCGGTTTAAGTGATCAGTATTGTTGTCGATCTATATTTTTTTACCACATACCAACGTGCTCAAAATTTCTATATTCCTCCCACGCAGTGGCGGACTTACATATTTCTGGCGTAGAGGTTTTTAAAAATTTGCCGCCCTAGCCTCTATAAATGTGAGTTCGTTTTCTAAAACACAATGATAGGGATTGTCTTCTATACTTATCTCTGTGAGTCTTACTTTAAGACTATTCTGTGTAAGATACAGAAAACCGTCTTACTTTTAGACTTCATTTCTATAAGACAGGTAAATGAAATAAAAACAAGTCTCCAAAGCCGCCCTTAAAATCATCCGCCTTCTACTCAGCCTGCTGGTAAATCAGTCATTAGGTACTTCCACGACGACTAAGATGTAAAAAAAAACATGAAAATATTTATAGTAAATTATAAACACGTCAAATCGGGCAGTATTTGAACCCACAACCCATCGGAACGCCAGTTAGTTTTGTATAATACTCAACTCAAACCGTCATAACCTAAAAGAAATGTGTATTTTCGAAATCGCTTAAGTAGCTATCGGGGACAAATCATGACATTTCAAACATGATTCAGCATTGGTTCACGCCACGGTATCTAAACAAACAACAATATTCATCTCATTAAATATTTGTTCTGTTGATATTTGGTTTCACCATACCCAATATCTTCGGTATAAAACATATAAAACTCAATTCCATGATCTATTAATCTTCATAATCCGTAATATGTTCATTATATGCACAAAACATTCGTATTATGGTATGAGATAACGAGACTAAATAGTATTTACGCCGAGGTGTTAATTTCAGGAGGTTAGAGTAGCGTGAATTTTATTTATATGGAAAGATAATTCATGCCCTGCTAGCACGTAGTGTTTAAACGACAGAGTTAGCATACACCTCCGAATAAACAGAGTTCCGGCGAAGTTTAGGTCCGAAGAGCCTTACGCTGACTGCATCAAGTTCACACATCTGTTTCTGATAAACCGGGAGTGTAAGGTAGTATTTAATCATTAATCATAACATCTTTGTAGATAACAGTTTGTATTTTTATAACCACAGTGAAGAGTCTACAATAGATGTGTTTGTGACAATCTTTATTATTATTTAGTATCTAAATGCCTATAGCTTACTATAGTAGGTACTCTTATTTAAAATTATCTTCTATTTTTGAGAATAAAAAATTGTATTTTGAAATAGTTCTTTCATGGTCAACATTATGTCCGCAACTTTGTACAAATCCGATGTTCACAGGTTCTAATTATTTATGTAAACTGAGAGAATAAAATAGAATGTAGGTAGGTACGGTAGTTTCCGAGAAAGGACTCTGTTCAGTCGATATAAGAAAATATATTTTAAGGTAGGTATAGTAATTGCTTAAAATTTAAACGAAATAGGTAAAAGTATACGTCACAAATAGATAAGTATCTAGCAATGTTACATTTGATATTTGTTCATCAGCTAGGTTTGAGAATCTTTTAACTTTGCATTTGTGTTACTATGTACTTATATCTACCTTCATGTACAATGTTCAACATATCTATGGCTGCGCTATAGGTATTGCGATCGTGTATAACGGTCGAGTGTTTAAAAATGAAACGTTTCTGTGGAGAGCACTGCTCGGTCGTTGTTTGAGGTTTCCTTTACCAATTAGCACCCCTCGGCCGGTAGACCGTAACTGGGTGAGGCGGGCTCGATGCGTTGGAATGCTGACGAGACTTCAACGTCTTCACGGGAGGTATATATTGCTTACTTATTATCCAAACTCCTCTTTTATTACAAAATGTTAAGAGTTGACTTCCAGGTCTCAAGTTTATTTAATCTTTTCAATGATCAAGATGTCTACGTTAAAACTACTGAAGCTATTTGATTTTATTACTTTATAATGTTTTAATATTAAATTACTTTAGCACTTATAACTGGGAGATATTCCAAACTAAAAAATCCAGGGCCTAATGATCCTACCAGTTTCCTAGTTTGGGGCTCATTGTTTATTCAAGAAAGTCCTTAGGTGTAATATGCGTAACTTCTATAGTAATGTAAAATGATAGTAATGTTTCTACTCCATCAAAGAATTTATGTCGGCGAAGTCTACTTAAATTGAAATTTAATTATTTTGATTTGTTTGATCCTTAATTTCTTAATGTATTGTATTATACTTGTCATGCCAAGGCATTGTAATTTGAAACTTGAAATAAATAAAAAGAAACTAACAAGCACTTCTACATTTTAAATATAATTAGGGTTTTTAATAAGTTACATAAAAATATCTAAGCAATTATTATTCCTACTAATACCTACCTAATATAAGTAGGAGTTTGGAAGTTAGTACTATCGGTAAAAAGTAACTCGCATCTGATGAGGTTATTGAGAGTGTAGTAATAATTGAACACTGTTTAGACCTTCACCAATAAGTAGGTTGTACACATATTGTGAAACTTTTCAATGGAGCATCTTCCCGGTGAAATAGATAACAAAGGATCAAAAAATAAGTGTATTTTTTGTACATTTGTTTTTAAGTTCCCAGGTTTTGAGTTGAATAGACGCAGTGATTAGATAATGATAACAGTCATGTGTTTCGTTAACTTAAAAATATACTTTTTAACCCTTTTAAGATATCTTTAGTGTGGTTTAAAACAATTTCCGGCGCTATACGTAATACCCTTTGATTGGATAATAAATTTGTATATATCCTTATATTGGATAATGGATAACTATATTTTAGACCGTGTCTTTATAATATGGAGGTGTATATGTGTGTTTACCCAGTGATCTTGGAAAAAGTAGAAAAACCACGCTATGGGTAAAAGTTTCTGAGCGGGCCGAAAGAATAAAATGGATTAATTTTGTGCTATCGAGGTGCTAATTTAGGTCAGTAACAGAGGAGCTGTGTACTTCGTGCTTTGTGAGCTACGAGGAAAAAAAATAAATTTATTAGATATTTTATTGCGTCAAAGTGTATTTTATTTATTTTATGTTACTGTTCTTTTGATGTTCAAATAAAAGTAATATTAATACCGATAAAAAATTGCGTAGGTACAGTTGTTTTTTATCTTTAATAAAAAATATAAGAGCATTTTCTTATTTATTAAAAACCGCTCTGAATTGAATTCTCTTTGTAAAATGACTTATTGACAAAGAAAAGGATTTGCAGCAGATTTTGTTTTAGATTGATATTGAGAAGGTTAATTTTTATTAAAAATTATGTGATAAGTCCACAAATAAATGTGTTTAGACCACAAGCGTTTGAATTTTAAGAGCTAACAAAATTGAACCTATATGGAGAGCTTTAAATACAATAAATATCTTGTTTTATAATAATTATTATTACCAGTCAGCTTGGCTAGGTCTAGTGGGTACCTAATTAAGGTATGTGTGTTATATTTATCCTTATCTATAATAAAAATCCACATACACAAATAAGTAGGTAAATGTACACTCTCCGTAAGATGAACACAATAATAATACAACTTAACAAAACTTACCATCTCTCTTTACATAACAAAAAAAAAAAATATTCTTTATGTAATAGCCATGAGGACAAACAAATCTATTCTACAAGAGGAGCTCTTGCAACATCAAAAAACGACTTAGGTACCTCTCAATGCCGTGAACGTCAACTTAGCTTCTTTGGACACATCATGCGATCACAAATACATGAGTTAGAGAAGCAGTTGTCAAAAAGTATTGTAGAGGCAACAGGAGAAACTCTACAACGATCTATTGAACTGGCGCAGGACAGAAGCAAATGGAGACAGCTCACATATGGTCGCGATCCTCATTAGTGAGAGAACGACGAAGAAGAAAAAGAAGATGTAATACTCAGGTGTGTTTCTGCCATTATGATAATTAATGCCAAAGAAATAATGCAAAAGTGTCCTTGTTCGCTGAATAAATACTAGGTATACAAATAAGATAGATTTTGTTAAATAAAAAAATTTAAGTTGTGTAAAAATCGATCAAAAAGAGCGATTCAAACTATATTAAGGATAATTAACTATAATTATTTAAAAATATTATTTTGAATAATAGTTATAGGCGCTTACGCGGTATCATCACGATGTTTACGTGGCGGAGGCGATGATAGTTATTTCTACGATCTTCCTGACTTTGCATTACCAACAATTGGGTGATTTTTTTGATGTTACATATCAACAGACGAGCATGAGGTGACCTCAGCCACAGAACATCAGTAAATGATGCGTTGTCGACTTATTTTTTTTTTACTTCGAGCATTCGGATATTTGTGTAGGTATGGTGCAGTTGTCTGAAATAGGTCACCTCCGCCAACCTCAGTGAGACCATTTTGCTCTACACCGTAAAATACCCAAGGGTACCAGTACGTAGGTATTATCACACGTGAAGTCTGGTTAAGCTTCCTCTTGGCGGCATTAAAATAAAGGTTTCAGAACTCCTGCTTCAAAGTCCCATGGAATAATGCTCCATATTTAAGGAAACTATAGTTGATAAAAGATGTGCATAATCATGCTAAAACACTTCTTCCTATTTATTATAAAACATTGTCAACCGTTTCCTATAATTTTTTACTACTTACAAGAGTCATTGCATAAATATATTGGAAATTTAAAAAAAAATGATTTAGCTGACTAACCATGGAAGTTGCGCACGATTGTCGCGGTAGCGGGTTGAAGAGAGCCACCAATCAGTTTGTTTGTCAATATAGCATGGGCGTGGCCAGTGTTAGTATTTTCCATATGATATCAAATACAAAAATGATCTTTATTACCATGGCATAAGCTTTGTAATAAGCTACTTATACATAAGTTGAATCTGCCGTGATGTACGAGAATTTCTATTCTATGGTAAGGGCATGTAGTTGTTTTTAGTTTGCTATGAGTAAAACGTAGTGGGTATGTTATTTTGTAAACATGCTAATGAAGTGTAGTGTGGTCGAGTTTGTGGTCGTTGGTCATGCAGTTGGCACGTCAGCAATGATTTGTGCTATATGACATATAGGGAACTATTATTGATTATTATCATTTTATTAATTATATCTACTGTATACTGTTATTAACTGAAAACTAGCTCCGGACTCCGCTTGTGAAGTGAAGTGAAATGAACTGTATGTTAATGACGTTTTAAATATTTTTATGAACGGAAGGAATTTGTGTAAAAAAGGTAATATTTTATTCATTTATATAGGTAACTATATTAATAATTGTCCAGGATTTTTTTTGTTATAGTCATTAAAGGGGTAAGACCTTAGTAACCTTTATTAAAACAAAGTAGGCTGAATAGAAATATTAGAAAAGTATGTAGATAATTAAGGTATCATATAAGTAGTGGTCAGTAACCATTATTTAGTATTTACAATATCATACAAAATAACCAGATTTTCGAATAAAAACAATAGGTTATAGTGGCTCAATAGTTAGTGACGAGCTTCCAATTGATAGCTACTGCGTTCTTGTCTGCACACTCGTGTACCGGAGAGCTAGGATGCAGCGGTGGCTACCAGAAACGCTATTTGAGTAATAATTACAAAAAAAAACATGGGTAAACTTTTCTCTGGGACTAATTATTCTGTTTGCGAAACGAGCGACTTTCGTGTTTCAGCTTCCAAGATTTAAATTATTTAAGAAAAGAAAAGAAGGCCAAATGCCTACGAGTACCAAAACATTTTTTGTGTAATTAAACATTGAACAATACGACCAAAGGGATAATTGGACAAAGCAATATCAAACGAGTTTGAATACCTTTACTTGCTAAGTTCTTCACTCGATCATACTTTAGCAATTGAATGTTAAGAATGGGTGGTTATATAGTCTCTACTCCTAAGATAACATTGTATGTCGTACATCCATAGCATCTTTGGCTGCGCTACCGTCGCAACTCGATAAATTAGATTTACTACGTAAATATTTGACACATACATATAAATTTTCACATAAACATTATATATAACTGTCGAAATCATTACTAATAGGAATAACGATTTATGAAAAATAACTATAGAAATATTGTAGACCTACATACTTTTTCGTTTTGCTATTTATAAGTAGTAGTTTAAGCTATGAGAGGTAAAACAGCGTTCAAAGTCTTGTCTTCAAAGCTCGATCGCCTTCATGGTGTAGACCGTACTGACAACTCCTCAGAGTAGAGACGACGTAATATGGTTACGATCAGCAGTTGGTAGGCTCGGTCTGGTGTGAAAATTAATCAATGTTTATCAGCTGCCCCGTGCCCCGGGATATGGAAATTTAATATACAATAAAGAAGAACAGAACTACAGAAGCTATACGGTATTTACAAATTAAAATTATACTTAATTAAAGTGCGTGCGGTTAAAAAAAATTCGACGGGCTCTTTGGCGCGTTTAGTAGAATACCTGCCATGCACATCGTTGGGTCGTGGGTTCAGATGTCATCGGGATGACGTGTTTATAATTTTCTGTAAGCATGTCTTCCCAAGTCTGGAACTTCGGGCATTGAATGGGTGGGAGGAATATCGAAATTCCGACCGAGTAACGAACCACCGTTCATTGATTGAAAAACCGTGAAGTGCATATTGCGCGTTTCGGTTTCAGTCTGTGGATTTCCGAATTCTCGAAGTTAAAAGTAGATCGACAGCGCATCATTGACTGATGTTCTGTGGCTGAGATATCACCTTCCATCAAGTGAACCTCATGCTCGTCTATAAAAAATAATGTCTAGCTAAGGGAGATTTGAAATAAATTAAACTATTTATCGGAATCTACAAATTTATTAATAAATGTTAATTAAATATATTATATTTATTAATGTTAATATATAGACTATATTTATAGATTAGTTACTATAAAATATAAAACAAAATAGCAAATTCTGTAAAACTAAAACTAAATTAAACATTTTTAAAAACCTTATCAATATGCCGGCCTAATAAAGTCTCTATAATAATTTTGGCCTTATTATAGGCTTCTTATGTTTGGAAATTTAGATCAATAATTATTATTTATTTGATATGAGAGAATTAAATTATTCTTCAAAAAAAGCTGTAAGTAATACCTATGTAGGTATGAAGTTTTGAATCTGCTCCATGTGTTTATTATCCTTCTGTTTTCGACTGTACAACTTTTTTAAAGAGTTTACAAATTACATGTCTGTGTCTAATATTTGAAAGGGAATCATGTACCTAACTGAATGTATAAACCTTCCATCTTTAATTAAACAATTTAGCTAAACACTGATGTTAAATTTTATGAAGTCATAAAAATTCAATTTAATCTCTTTGAATCATTATATAAGGATAATATTTATATTATATTTATATAAACTAATTAACAAGGATTACAATTTATTTATAGTATGTTATTTGGAACATCTTCCTATACCTAACGACTTATATCTTTGTATCTATAGATCGGATTATTCCCGAGTCGTTTACTTGTGACAGTAATAAATATCAAAATTATTAAATTTTAATTACATTATGTTAGACAAGAGTTTGCGCTTAAGTTACGTTATTCATTTAACTTTAATAAACATAAATTATTTGCCTATAAAATGTAATAACGTCAATAAATAAATAACAAATGCTTCTGTTCACTCCGTACGACACATAGGATATGAGATTTTATGTCTAAATTAATTTTGAATTACATAATATAAATCATATTCACGGCTATTTGTATAAATGTTTAGAAATATGCTAATATCCCCTGGAATAATGAGTACCTATATATTATATTTTTTTAAATAATGTATCTTATTGAAGATTAAGTTCACTTAATTCATAGGCATACATCATTTTAACATTTATTGCACTATAATAAAATTTAAAGTACAATATACATAGAAATAGATAAAAGTGTAAGAAGATTTACGTTTAATAATATTATAAGGAAGTAGAGTTTGTGTATAGGTGGTAATCTAAAAATATAACAATTTCTTAAATTATTACTGTAATAGAAAATACCCTGCCGCCGGACGACAAGTATTATAGATATTTTTAGAAAATAATTGGAAAAATCACTATAGGCTATCTTTATTTTTTATTAATTCTTATCATATTTTCTTCTTACTAGTAGTTTCTATGAAATGTTATATTATGAGGCGATTTTGTGTAGACTACCGCATATCAAACTGAAATGTTTAGGGGATGAGTAAATTGTTTTGAACTGTAATATTTGCTAATTAACAATAATAATGGTTTTCCTTATTTTATAGATCTGTTTTAAAATAAAATGTATTAGAAGAGACTGGTTACTATATGAAAATATGATTTAACAAGCATTGGTTTTTAATAATTTAAATTCTGCAAAATACAACCTTTAATTATAAGACCTCACCTCACAAGATTTAGTATATTTTATATTAACTACTACCTAGTAAATCATTGGATGGTTTTTAATAGCTGTTTAACTGAATCTAAGAATGAAGGCCACCACGATGATAATTAGAAACTTTAAACGCGCGTTATATGTTTGCATTGTGTTAACTTAATTACTGTATTTTAAAAACGCGCCACACTTTTTATTTTCTTCTCATCTCTTTTTCTCTAGTCATTGGCTGCGGTATAAAAGGATGTAAATTAATTAAATCTTTTACATATACCTACTGATTGCATTTACTATATCAAACTATTAATATTCAAAAACATTTGAACTTAATATTCTAAAACTTTTTTAAGTCAAGTTTTGAAAGTTTTAAAAATCTCAGTCTTACATACAAAAGATGGGACACTGTTCACCAGTATTGGTAATGTGCAAATGAATACTTATTAATAGTATTGTGAACGTACTTTTTAGTACATTTGTCCCTTATGCTACTTGTGATCATGTATACTCAAAAGACATGTATGATGGTCATTGAGTTGAAAATAGTGTATAATCACGTTTAGAATTAGTTTCTTTGATATTTTTTTAGACAAGATTATTCCATTAAATCGTCGACTATTCTATACCTGTCCTATACTTCCTTGACGTATAGGGATAAGGCAATAGCGCAAGTCACAACTGGTTTTATTGCACCTATAGAGTTGTGGCAGATAAGACAAAGTAGAGACGGGTGCACTGTGCAGTATGGTATTGTACAAAGGCTCTTACAACCAGCGGCCGCACCGGCTGGTTCCGTCATCGCTCGCCGAAGGCCTATCGGCGCGTCCGCTTTACCACAAAGCCCTACAATAAACTTTTACAACTCACATAAAATCCTGACTTTTTAACCCGAGTTATTTGAATTAATATCAATTCGGAGTTCCTCAATGGGCTTTACTCGTCAAACTCTAAAGTTTTATGACAACCGCAGTATTGAGGAATAAAATTTAATTGAAATGTAGACTCCAAAAAAGTTGATTGCCGTTATCAGCTACTGAATTTGAATATTTACATTCAATATTTTTAGAAAATAATTGACTCTTCTAAATTATTAAGAAAGAGAGAAAATATACGTTTTGTGACAAATATGATAAACTGTTTCATGAAATAAATATTTTTTCTTCACTGACCGATCTACGGTATAAAAGAGTTAAACGTGCGCAGATTTTGAAAGATACTGAGGAACTTCATGTGAATCTAAGTAAATGGTATTTTATATATGAAGCATGAAAATATAGCTTAGGCAAGGTATTTTTTTTGGGAAAAATATTGCTGCGCCATCGTAGAACATAATACACCACCTGGTATTATAAGCTGTGTAGGTAGCAATCATTTTATTGTCACGTCTCTTCACAATGAAGCCGCTAGAAATTCGTATTTATGATCACTCAAGGCAATCAAATTATTGTGTCAATAGTAGAAAATTTATTTTTATTTGAAGACCCAAACCTTATTGATCATGTGTTGCGTTATTTGATTTTAGTCTATTGTTTGATTAATATATCAAGGCTGACGGTTGTATACATGCCAAGTGATAATAAAATTTCAAGTTTGAAACTGCGATGACGCAAGACCATTAAAAATACTTACTTGAATTTTCGGCATCATTCCATTTGCATGGCCTCCTCGGCCTTCATTACGCAGTCGTTCTGCAAACTTTGAAATTGGAAAAGACAACACGGACTATATTGTTTCAATGGTTTCAATTTTAGTTTGGTTCGTCTTGCATTTGATCATTAGCACCTCTCGCTTCAGACGGATGATGGAACAGTGTAGGTATAAAGCTACTGCTCAAACGGGACAATTGTGTCTCAACATAATATTGCATATTATACCTATGAACCTTACCTGTCATAAAACTCCAATCACTACTCTCAAGATCCTTTCGAAGCAACCTTTGTGGCAATTCGTTTTATCTTTGATATTTTATAGGGATCAGTAAAACGACGGCACTGCTGAGTGATTAAACGACATTCCACGTGTTCGTTGGTAATCTGGACGAACTTAATTTAGGGCCTATTTAGGGTCGGAGTTAGTGCCACATCGCTATTGATGAAGAGCAATGTTATTGCACGTAATTAAAAACATACGATGCATCAAGTAATATTTTATGAATACATATTATATTCTGTAGCAGGCGGTTCGTTTTATGTGAAGTTAGATACGAAACTAGGATCAATAGTCGTACCTACACTGTATTTAACTTCACCATTAAAAAGAAAATGTTCGCAATTCATCTATACGACTCAACTTTAATATTTATACCTTATGGAGTCGTAAAACGATGAATAATGACGCTGCAGACGAGCTGGCTAGTGCTGTAATTACTTTGCTTTTATACTTAGGTATTCGATATTCTCTTGTTGTTCAAGACTCCAATATTGTATTCGTAGTTAGGTATATATAACTTAAGTTCGCTAAAGGTCCTTTGTTAAGTCATTAAGTACATAGTTTAATTCGAGGCCGCTATTTTAATCTGAAAAGTTTGTGCCAACCTACGTACCTAGCTACACTATATACCTATATAAATATACAATTATACATGTACCTACAAAATTGGTTGAAACTAGAGAATGCAATCCCGGGATATCGGGATCCCGAAATACCGGGATCTCGCATACATTTTGCAGGGATAATCTCGCTCGAAAATTTTGCGGGATTCCGCTGTACTGGCGGGATTACAAAGAAGCGTGGATCACTAATGACTATTGTGGACTATTGTGGACCAGCGTGGAAGCTGAGCGAGCTTTTTCAGCCTGGCTACCTTGTGTGCAATCTGCCCCACGCCGCAGTAAACGCGGAAATTGATTAAATTATATTTAGTTTTTTCTAAAGATATATAGAATATACATGAGGAATTGTTTTGGAATACTGGTCTAAATCTTTCTGGACTGATTTTAATATAATTTTTGATTATTCAAAAAATATAATCAATGTAGATTAATATTCAACACAAATAATATAAAGACTGAATAATATAAAGTGAAATTACTAATAACTAGAGTGATTTTAAGAGAAAACTATCTCTACATACCTATACCTAACCAATAAAGTTTCCTTGTTGTTTTTGCGTTCAAGTACTGAGAATATTTTTACTTGTCTTAAATTTTTTTTTCTAAATGTTATTTTCTATAGAACAGATAGAGCCCTAACATAATTTAAAAATCTTACCGGGAAGAATCCCAGGACATTGAACTGCACGTTCGGTCAGTCAACGATAATGAGCACAATAAACATTGAAAGGAAAGATCGTGAGCCAAACTTACAATAAATGTTCAGGTTTACTATATTTGCTAAAAGAGATGCTACTTATAGTTAATTAATCTAAGATTTTTTTTTCATTAAGATCTGGTCTTTCGTCTAGAGAGGATTTGGTATTCAGAACCGATAAATTCACTATTTGAGATATTTAACGGCTTCGATTCGTGTACAACGAGCGACATCGCATACAATGAGCGAAATAAGTAATCAAAAATCGTCAATTATTCATTAACTAAACAAAAAATCTACTAATGTAATATGTATAAATGAAGATACCTTAACGTAAATTAAGTTCAATATCTTGAAAGTTTCCTGCATATTATCATCTATAGTATTAAAATTACCTTACCTGATATCAGATTCGTTCCTTCTTTATCTTTTTTCTAGTCTTTAATATTATAACTTTTCTATTTGTTATCCTATTCCAAAAATTGGTATTTAGCAGCTATTAATTGTATAAACTTACTCGATTAGCAGTAAATAATTTATATTTTATAAGTATAAATTAACAAATATAATAATATGAACCAGGAAACAAGGTTTAAGAATAGTTAAAAATGATTGAAGTCGGGTTTTAATCCGGTATACAGTAATTTATTTAAATTTTCACTGAGATACAGTACATAGACTGGTTGATCACCTGTTTGCCTCTAAAGTTAAAGAATTAAAACAAACATAGAATTAATGTCTATCCCGTGGCCAATAGCGATCATTCAGGATCTAATACACCCTCTTTTTTCTGTAAGAGTGTGTTCAGTGCTGCCTGAAAGAGACCAAAAATACATCACTAAGAGCAATAATCCTGTTGTGCTTTTACTTCTAATGAACTATGGATATTGCCTTATTTGTGTAATAAGGAGCGATAAATAAACTCTACAGTTCCAGTTATCTCGGCTTATTGTAATATTTTGTAAGTTGTTAATGTTTCAAAGTGAACAGGGTTTTTATTTATTTGTTTGTTGCAGATATGGCAGCATCTCATATTTTGAGTGCCGTGGAGCCCACAGTTGGTGGTGGCGGAACACGCGGCGGTCGGGAACGGGAGGTTAATGTCGCGCTTGATGATCGCGAGCTTTGGGTTCGGTTTCAGACTCTCACCAATGAAATGATTGTTACGAAAAATGGACGGTAAGTTTTAATTAATTTAAAAATGAAACCAGTATCCTAGCGAGAAGAAGTATTGAAGATTTTCTTTTAAAATATTTAACTAATATTACACTTTTTTATTTATTCCTTGATTAAGTACTTCCATAACTGAAATTCATATATCCGAAGGAAAGAAGGACTAACAAAGTTATCGTTTGTTGATGTAATAGACGTTTTTAATAATAAATTATAATTGATAATATATCAGAATAGCTGTCCTTTACATTCCCCACAATCAATTTGTAATTATACTGTCAATTTTTTTTAACGCACATGGATTTCAGCTTATATGTATAGCTTAGCTAAATTGTAATCAAAATAAATTATATATACCGATTAGGTAGATACTTATATATTTACTAAAGATCGGCACAATAGCAATATTTATGAGTCATTATACTGCTATTGCTCTAAATGAATGCAGTTTAAAACACAACATTGATGCAGAGAACAAAATAAATTGAAACAATTAATTTTACAACAATATAGTTTATATTGAAGTATAATTTTATCTACCATTAAACAGACCTAAATGGTTACGGACTAATTAACATTGTTGATTTTTATTACGATAAATGCAAGGTATCGGTGTCTCTATAGTTGCACATCTTTTATAAGCACGTCTAGCATGACCATCAAGAGTATCTCGCGGACGAGAGAAGACAAACTAAAATGTAAAATATTTCGATATATTATATCTTGACAACGACAACTTTATCTGTCAATATCAGTGGCGTAGCTATCATAGGGCAAAGTGGTGCAAGGCCCTGAAGCTGCTCTCAGCTTGGGTTTTAGAAAGAGGGGGAGGTAGCTCCGGAAGGTAGAAAAATTTATAACAATGGAAGCGCCGAGCGTCCTTGATAATTTGCAAATAATACATTTTGTGCCGGTGGGTCTCTCCCACCCGAAATTTTTTTCTCTATGCACCTTGTCCACCTAGCTACGCCTCTGGTTAATATCTCTACTTTTGACATTAAAATTTGAGCTTTAAGTGTGTGATGTTAGATCCGGAAGACATAATCGATTAAAACACGAGAAAACGGTCAGCAAAATTTTGTGGTGGTTGTTATGCTAGGCCGGCAGGGCGTGATCAGCACGTACACATTTGCGAGTGCTAACAGGGTACTGAGGGGCGGCTAGTTTTCAGCTATTAACACCGTAGGTCTTGCTCATTAGCGCAGGACTTCTAAATGATTCTGCCCGAGCTATGACTCTACCCGTGACGCTGTAGTATATATTAATTAGAATAAGTTTTTCTTAGATATTAAAATTTGACAAATTGGCCACTGTTTATAACAGCAAACATATAAGTAAATAAAATGTTTGCATAACGATTTACAATCAGAGACGTAATATCGTTACTAAAGACGAGAGTTATACCATCCTGCCGGCCTAGCATGACAACCGCGACAAAATTTTGTCGAACGTTTTCTCGTGTTTTAATCGATTATTTCTTCCGGGTCTAACATAACAATTACACTTAAAACTCGACTTTTAATATCAAAATAGATATATTTGTCGATCGAGATATTTTTTCTATCAAAATTGTCGATGTCGAGATATAATATATCGAGATATCTTACATTTTAGTTTGTCTTCTCTCGTCCGCGACATATCTCGTGGCCGTCATGCTATGCCGGCTGTATTTTTTTGCAACATGTAAGATACTTCAAGATTAAGAAGAATATTTGTCAAATAATTTCAGTCATGGTTGAAGTTTTTAGGTAATTCAACCAGAAATTATGTTTGTTTATATTTTTTTACCTAAGTCTTTAGTCTACATTATTAGATACTCTACATTTTTTAATGGATATACCTTTCGACTAAAAATCAAAATACTAAGGTAGGCCCTACCAAAGTCCTCTTTACTTAGTGATACTAAAATACAAACGAGAAGGTGATCCGTTAGAAAACATAATATTCAAAACACAAAAGGATAATAATACGTGTACAGTCGTTAAATAAAATGCATATTTGTGGGTTTATGTGGTTCTAACATTTCAAATCTCTTTTGTTTTAGACGAATGTTTCCCGTAGTAAAAGTAACGGCCAGTGGGTTGGACCCTACGGCAATGTATACCGTTCTACTTGAATTTGTACAAGTCGATAGTCATCGGTGGAAATATGTTAACGGAGAATGGGTAAGACAACATGGCAGTTTCATTTGCGATTAATATGAAACCTCTTTGGAAATATTTAAGAGATCTTTGTTTAAATCTCTTTCGATGCAGTTTAATTTTAATAATAAATAAATAATTAAACGTTTATTGCCACTTCATTATCTTAGGTACTATATAAATATAATAATACTAGCAACGCGACCCGGTTTCACACGGGTGCAATGTAGATGTACTATACACAAAACATAGCCTATGTTACTCGCTGATTATGTAGCTTTCTATTGGTGATAGAATTTTCAAAATCGGTCTAGTAGTTTTTGAGTTTATTCATAACATACAAAAATACAAATCTTTACTCTTTATAATATTAGTATAGAAGTATGGATTAATATACGTATTAACCTACATGTACAAAACTAAAACAATATATATTTTAAGACATACATTTTGTTTTATAGGTTCCCGGTGGAAAAGCCGAAGTTCCTCCATCTAACGCAATATACATTCATCCCGAAAGCCCTAATTTTGGTGCCCATTGGATGAAAGAACCGATATCTTTCGCTAAAGTTAAGCTTACGAATAAAACAAATGGAAATGGACAGGTAATAATCAAGTTCTATATTCGTATGTTGTTACGATAGTAATGCATTGTTAATATTATAATTATTGAATTCATGTCTTTAAATCAGATAAATAATAATAATTAGAACTGCATACATATTGCATGTATGAGCTATGTTTACTCGTAGCCTCTTTTCTTTGTCTCGAGCTGAGTATTGATCTTATTAGTTGAAATGGGCATAATTAACAGTACACAGAACTGTCAGAATACTAATTTAAGATATTAGAAAGTCAGTTATAGGAAGGTGTTACAATGCTACAGTTTCGTTGCTACCGCTACTTCATATTCATTTCTCACGCTCGAATGTGGTGTGATTGAATTCGAAAGCAAACATCTGATATATCCAGATCCATATGTTGACAGCTCGGTGTGAAATCTGTAGCTTTGCCAACTATTTAGCGGGTGCGCGTACGCACTATCATTTGTAATAATTATTGTCTCAGCGCTATGTTTACTGATCCCGTTAATGTTGTATTCTACTTCAGTTAATATCAATTATTATTCAATGTGAATACACAATTCAAGTGTACAAACATTATGTTTATTATTGCATTACATCGCATGGGTTCAGTGACTCTTAATTAAAAAAACATAGTTTTAGTAGATATGTACATAATATATTCTACAGTATCTATTATATATAAATTATTTGTCTAGAATAGTACTTTTCGCTACGATCGGCAATACGCAATCTTACGGCAAACATAAATAATTTTCATGAAAGCTTAACTTTCATAAGAATCTATTCAGAATAACATATTCTAAGATTATTAAACATACATATGTACTTCTTCTAGCTCTAAATCTCCCGTGACACTCAGCAAACTATCATATTATGTACCTACTAGATATAGCATTTACCTACACTGTTTACTTCCTATGAATCTTAAATGAATTATCAATACACCATTATCTAAGGGATAATCTAAATGTCTTTTTTCTTTCGCAGATAATGTTAAATTCACTACATAAATATGAGCCACGAGTTCACTTAGTAAAAGTTGGCACAGACCTTCGACGGATAATGACATACCCATTCCCAGAAACGCAGTTTATTGCTGTAACTGCTTATCAAAACGAAGAAGTCACCTCACTAAAGATTAAGTACAATCCATTTGCTAAGGCATTTCTGGATGCTAAAGAAAGACCGGAGGGTTATTATCAAAGGGATTTCGTTGGGACTCATTATCCTCAACAGAGTTCTTCTCCGCACCAATATCCACAATGTAAGTTGAAGTTGTTGTATTAACAAGCTTTTGTTTAAAATAAAATCTGGTATCTTCAGTAGAAGAAACTTGTTATCGAGAAAACCAAGAGAAGTAAATAAATGTATTTATTGTCATAAAGGATTCGATAATAGATAAGAGTTAATATGTATTTTATGGTGATAGTGTGATATTAAAAATGCACAGCATAATAATTCATGCTGGATATTCATACAGTCATAATGATCAGCTTTTTTTAATACTTGCGTTAGCAGTTTGTTGGCATTCAATTGTTGTTGCTGTACGTATCAAAAGCAATAGGTGATTGGTTGCTACGTGATACAAGATTTTTTGTTTAATAGGATACAATTTTTCAAACGCATCAAAAATACTGTAAAGATTGGACTAACTTCCAAGTTACTCGATTTCATCAATAGTGTTAGGGCTGATAGTAAACACGAAAATAAATTAAATAAGAGCAAAAATAAAATAATAAAAGATATAATTTCATTTCTGTCTCCTAAAATTGTTCGTGCGCTCTATTTTTGGACTCCACAAACAATTAAAGAATCTGGAATAAGTGAGCAATATTTTATTACAGTTGGTGGCTGGTTTGTCACATCGCAGCCGTTATATGGCAGCGGAAATTCAGCGTCTAGAAGGCCTGCACCTTATCCACCCCGACCTCCATCACGACCAAGAACATTGTCGCCACCTTGTGAGTATAAATAAGAAAATGGCTATACCGACGTGTCCGTAGACGTAACGTTATTTCTGTACGACGCTCTCCTTTACACTTGACTTCATACTTTTGAGAAATTAACTTCTTGAACCTTTCGACTGCTATCTTCTAAAACATGAAGTGTTTTTAAAATTTTGATTTCACTAGTAAATTATATAGGTAAATTCAGCCTTAAAAAAAACCAAAAAGCGATCTGGTAGCATAATCATATCCGACTTTGTTCAACGGATACGTCGATACTATGTACCTAATAGTTAATAAAAAACTACCATGTAAAATAAAATTGGACTATAATTGTTACCCACGACTGCATAACAATTAAAAGTATAATACATACATTCATATACATCACGCCTCTTTCCCATTGGGTTAGGCAGAGATCACGGAATTCCTTATGCTCCGATCTATGCTTACATAATACAACTATACTTGCAATTAGGAGTATAAATGTATATTATATTTATATTTTATTATAATTGGCAAAATACGTAGACATGCAGTAAGTGCATTCTTTTCCATTTCACTGATCATTTCTTTTTAAGTTTCTGTCCTTGGGATTCCAACCCAAAACCTCGAGTGCTAAATGCAACACGAATACCTCGCCTCGGAGGCTTATTGTTTCAGTCTGTCTAATCGAAGAAAAATCCCCAATATTTATTTTCGATATTTTATTAAAATTTTAAATCTCTTGAACAATATGTAAATTATCCTTTCCAGCTACATACAGTAACGCTGAAAGATCACCAGTAGCAGCAGCCAATAGCAGCGGTAGTTATACCTGGGCTGGAAGTAGCAGTTACTGGAGCTCTCAAGGAAATAGTTCGCCTCAACCGAATACGTCTCCAGTACCATACAGAACGCCACCACACGCGTACCCAGCACCAATAGAATATCCCGCTCCTCCTACGAGCACATCAGCACCTGCCGCGGCACCTGCCCCTCTTTATCCATTACAGTATGATGCGCCTAGTCAACATCATTCTCCCTATTATCAACATGCGTACGCTCCATATGCACATCACGCCATTGAAGATATATCATATTGGCCTAATGGGTAAGTTTTAATGAAAGCTGTTACGTATAATACAAGTTACAAAAAAAGAAATCACTTTGACTAACAACAATATGTTAAAATAATCCATAAACTTAATTTGTAAAGTCTTTAGCGCCATCTCCATCTGTCTTGATATTACAAAATAGAGTCCAATAATTAATTAGTCTATTACTTAATAGCAATTTTTTAACTTACCTAATGTATTTTCATATTATTTTACCTAAGTAGGTTATTCTAATATTTATTATAGTAACATGACCCGGCTTCACACGGGTGCAATGTAGATGTACCTACTATCCACAAAAAAACTAGTTGATAATATATCTTTTTATAAGTGAAAGAATTTTTATTATCGGTCGAGTAGTTTTTGAGTTAAATCGTAATAAACAAACAAACAAATCTTTCCTCTTTATAATAATATAGCAACGCGCCCCGGCTTCACACGGGTGCAATGTAGATATACTATACACAACATAGTCTATGTTACTCGCTGATAATGTAGCTTTCTATTGGTGAAAGAATTTTCAAAATCGGTCCAGTAGTTTTTGAGTTTATTCATAACATACAAAAATACAAATCTTTATAATATTAGTATAGATATATAATAAATTTAAATATTTATTTTAGTTTAAACAGCTACGGATATCAGCCATCTGAGTACGTCGGTACTGGTGAAGTAGCCTATTCTACTGAAGGAATGTCCTTTGGAAGTTCCGGAGCGCCACTCGAAGCCAACACAGCTAGTCAAGATGAGCGAGCTACGCCTCAAGGCTCCGAGCATCAAAGCGGAGATCGGGAATATAAATATAACACCGAAGAGGAACGCCATTCTCCTTGCGATGACGCCGCCCTTCCCTCACGCTCACCAACACAATGACAGGCTATACGTACATAGGGTGGATTGTTACAAATGATTTGTCAACGTATTATGCATACATTTGTAATATATTAACGATTAGAGCCTTTACACACCACGTTTTTTTATGCGCTGACGACCCTTAGCAAACGCAAGACTGAAATCACGTTGTTACCTTTACGAACGATCAGGGATCGTCTTTATCGTCATTTAAAACGCGCTTATACATCGCGGAAAAGGCCGCCGCCATTTGGAACCACAGTATTAACTATAATTAAGATGGCGTCGCTCGAAGCCTCGAACTCTGCTTACGCTAGCCTTCGTGCTACGTTTGAATTCATCCAAACGCGCGTTACATTTACATTTGTATCCATACAAACGTGTAAAATTTGCTAAAACGCTTATCAAAAACGCGTTTAAAAATCATGGTGTACCTATAAAGGCTCTCTGCTCTACATTGGAAAATTACTGTTTTTTTTTGGATTTGTGGACAGTAAATGCAATTTTTTAAAATTACACGTCTGTCAAATGTTTGTATATAAAACAATCCAACTCTAATATACAATATCATTAATTAGATTGTATAAGTAAATTATAAATATTATGGTAATAATGTATAAAGTTTTAGATTTCATTAGCAGAAGTGAAGAAAGACATGAATTAGTTTTGATCTTGAATTAATTTATTACCGTAAGAATTATATATGAAAATATTGTTTTTTAATGTTTACATCCATTTTGAATTACAAGTTTGAAAGTAGAAAGTCTACTGTATCGAAATCTATATAATTTTTATTATGGAATTTAGAATTAATTAGCAAATAGTAGGAGAATAAAATAAATACATAACATTTCACGATGTTGTCATGCTTAGCTAATAAATGTTTTTGTTAAAAGTATTATTTTATTGTACTAAATTTAAACACCCCCGATTTCGGATATTTATGATTATTTATTATAAGATGATTATTTGAAGTTTTGTAAAGCACCGAGTGATCAATAAAAGTTAATCGCAAAACATACTTATGTTAAGTAAAAAATGCTTGACAAACATTTTGCTACCTGGGTTTCTTGCGATGAAGATATTATGTAGGGTGATTTTTTGGTGATTACCTATACGTTATTATCTCGCCTATCTCACTCAGCCACAGAACATCAGGCAATGATGTGCTGTTGACCTACTTTTTACTTCGAGCATTCGGAAATTCATAGACTGAAACTGAAACGCGCAACATGCACTTCACGGTTTTTCCATCTATGAACGGTGGTTCCTTACCCGGTCGGAATTTCGATATTCCTCGCACTCGTTCTATACCTGAAGTTACCAGACGTGGGGAAGACATGTTTATAGAAAATTATAAACATGTGGTCCTGGTGGAATTCGAACCCACGATCCATCGATGGGAATGGAAGGTGTTACTGAACGAGCTAACGAGCCCGTCAGAATGTTTTCCTATCGTTTTAAAAATACCCATTTTTATAAAAAAACCAATAAATGTCTTGCATGGTCTAACCAACACGTAACATAAGTTTTGTTTCAATACTTTTCTTAGTGTAAACAGAACATAAAGGCCCATTTACAGTGATACAAATTTCTTACCTATTGCATTTATCACTATCACTACATAGTATAAAACAAAGTCGCTTTCTCTGTCCCTATGTCCCTTTGTATGCTTAAATCTTTGAAACTACGCAACGGATTTTGATGCGGTTTTTTTTAATAGATAGAGTGATTCAAGAGGAAGGTTTATATGTATAATAACATCCATTAAATAGTGGAGAAGTACTGTTATTTTTGAGGTTTCTAATGTGATGTCGTAAATAATTACATTTTTTCCGCTTACATTGCAAACGCAGGCTGAACCCTACGAGTTTTATAAAAATAATATACTAAGTATTGTACACATTGAAAAGGTCTACAGAAAAGTCCGTGATGGTGTATGTATATCTCTTAATAACCGCACATGCGATCATGCCATCTAATATAGTTCTTATTTCATTATTTTTTATTTAACTTTTTTGATATAAGTATACTGAATGTAAATCTATAAAATATGTGACAACAAATATTTTGCCGTATTTACAAATGGCTCTCCTGTAAAATGTCCTATTTTGGATTGTGTGATTAATTATTCATGCAAAGCAGCTAGGTGTAGATTTTAAAAATATTCTTATCGAGTATAGCTAGATTCGACCTCCATTTCCGAAATGTCGGAAATTCCCATTGACTTTGCATCTTCGATTTCGGTTCCGATAAATTTGAATCGGAGGTCGTAGATGGAGGATGCTATAATTTATTACTGTTTAAAATATAAAAAAATCGTTCATTTTTATTTTCAATACCCATGAAGGTGTCTTATTTTACGAACTGATGAATAATGTTTTATAATTTTATTTAATTATACATCCCTCTTTTGCCTCTGCTACTGATTTCGATTCCAAACTCCGATTTATATACTCTTTGACTCCAATTCCGAATTCGGACAATAAAGTACAGTTAGCGGCACGAGTCGTGAGCACACTTTTCATTGGTCGATATGACGTTAACCACGCTGACGCTCCACGTGATTGTTTCAGCAGTCGATGCTCGTCGTCTATTGGGTCCGCGCGTATCATTCGACTATCGTACACTTCAGTGCAATTTTAGTGACAACTTTTTAATTAGTGTACGTAGGGCGCTAGGAAAGTTTTGAGATTAAGTACCCTAAGCTGATGATTATTCAAAATAATTTCCAGCATTAACAATACATTTCTCCATGTGCCGAAACCAGTCATTAAAAATTAGCTCCCATGTTTCGTTTGGATTTACAGCACAGGCCTTGTCCTAGGCTGCAATTAAGTCCACGTCGCTAGAAAAACGTCTTCCTTTCATTGCCTCCTTCACAATTAACAGCAAAAAAAAATCACAGAATGCAAGATCAGGGCTGTATGAAGGATGTTCCAGCAGCGCCAGCTCTGAGTTCTTTATAAATGTTCGAGTTGTCTCAGCTCGAATGGCCGGTGCGTTATCATGGTGCAGATGCCAAGTGTCCAACCGCGAGTTCGGACGTAATTTTCTAAGCTCTACAATTAGTTGAGGCAGACAAACTTCTATGTACCATTGAGCGGTAGCTGTCCTATGCTCATCTAGGGTAATTTATTTAATAACAACTCTTTTAATAAAAAATAATACCACAATTTTCTTTTTTAAGAACCGTGACTGTTTCGCGATATTTGGTATATCTTCATTTTCAAACACCCATAGTTTGTTTTTAGATTTACTTTTTATATCTAACTAGTATTGTCAAGACACGTTACCTATTACTTAACTATTGACATACTATGACTTTCCTTGATCAAACATATTTAGTATATTTTTGAACCATTTAATGCGACACTCCCTTTGACTGTCAGTCAAATTGTGGGGTACTCAAAGCATACATAGCTTATTTACTTCGAGACGGTCATGAAGAATACTGTGAAAGGCTGGTGCATTAAGGTTCAAGATTTCCTCTATCTGCCTGTAGGTTATTTTTTTATTTTCTTCAATTAGTTTCTATACAGTGGCTATGTTTTCTGGAGTTACCACCTCGCGCGGCCGCCCTGAACGTGGATATTTCTACAGGCTAAAGTCCTTAAGTTCGAATTGTTTATACCACCAATATACACTGCTACAGCTTTGTGCTATCACATGGAATACATAATACATTTCACTAAAATACTCATCAGCAGTTAAACCGCGTTTGAAATTATACACGATAATCACACGTTAGTCGCAACGCGTCAACTCCGATATCTTGGGGTAAACTAGGATTATTTAAAACAAATATAGGAAACGCACGATATGCATTTTGTTACCAATAAACATGTTAAGATATGCTCTATAATATGACAAAGTATGGTGCAGTTTGGCTAACGTATATGAACAAGTCTCAAAACTTTCCTAGCGGCCTACGTATTTTTATTATTTTTGTTACCGATTTGATTGAACCTTAAAAACAAAGCAGAGCAGAAAAAATTCGATGTTAAATAGACAATCCCCACCAATGTCCTACTCAGTGTTTTGTTATATGAAATAAATAGGTATTACAAAAAACATAATGGGCCTTTATAAACAAACTGCAGGTGCGACTAATACAATTTAATCTATTAATTAATGTAATTTTCAATTACCGATTGAAATAATAAAGGTGCCAAATAATTTTGCCCGACAGTATACTTACGCTGACTCAATCCCCACCACGGTTCATTTTTGCTCACGACTCGTGATGCTATCTGTACAGAGTACAGACACTCTAATAGTCTGTGATATCAACTGTCAAACTAAGAGAGTGTTGATTTCAATTTTCAAACTTCTGAATTTGAAATACGAGCATATTTTATTTTTGTTGTTGATTAGGTAGCTAATTATTTTCTTATTTGCATTGGTTATTTCTGACTGAAATAGAAGAAAATATAACAATTTGAGTCGTTCATGTATATAATATAATAGTATGGAATCCACAACATCAGTGTCAAAGGTTAAAAAACCTTCCAAACAATAAGCAACATTTAATTTAAGTAAGTGAGTGCATGTACTACATGTGTAAATATTATTACAGGGTGTCTTTTTATTTCCCAATGGATTCAATAATGTTAAGCGGTCTAAGAAAAAATCTCGGCAGTCAATATTCCAAACGATATTTTCAAAACAACAATGGTATACAACATTTAAAAGAAACTGGGACTCAGTTGAAGAACAACTAAAGGTATTCCACTAAATTTTACACTAGGCCTGGTGAATATATACTTTATTAACTTTATATATAAATATTCACATTATTACAAGTGAGGAAATTTAATCCTTATGCCTAAAATGTTATAGAATATTTTACATATGGTTGAAATTTCTTTGAGCTATGAACGGATAAGTAAAAACTATGAATACTTAAATTCGTTTTGAAGACAGAATTTCCATTCCATTTCAGGAACTCCATGAAAGAACCTATAGTGTATTACTTAATGATATAGTTAAGTATTTAAAAACCTCTCATCAGGACAATGATTTGAATAGTCTGGAAGGGATTATACCTAGCGCAACATTATTAACTGGAGTAAATCAACCTGACCATGTGAATCAGTTCAAGTCTCTTATTAGCATTATAAGGTACTTTTTGATTATATTATATGTATATTATTTCAATGCAAACAGTCATAATGTGGATGTAATTCATATATATACTTGTTACTATTTTTTATTATAAACTAGCGATCCGGCTTCACACAGGTGCAATGTAGATGTACTATACAACATAATTGCTAAAATTGGTTGAGTGGTTTTTGAGTTAAATCATAACACAAACAAATCCTTCCTCATTATAATATTAGTATAGACTATATTCATATTATACTAAGAGTTATTATATTGTGATTTTTTTACGCTGTAGTCAGACGAGCTTTTCGCATGTTTGTTTGACAATATCACTCTTATCATTTTCAACTATTAGTTTCTTTATTTTTATGATTCAATTGTATTTAATTTTAATTTAATTGAATTACAAAATATTTCCAGAGAAGAAGTTACACCTTATGTAGCTATGATAAACTCACAAGATGCCTCTACAGTAAAACATTTGGTAGAAAATGCTGTTTGGCAGTTAATTAATGGTGACAATGCATTGGTATGACCTTATTTATAAAAGACACATCATATCGTCGTTGCGCCTGCCCAATTCCATATGTGCATTTTTGTATAGTTTTGGGAAACAACGAAAAACGTATTATTGACTCACATACGGAGTTTTTCTTAACGGTCAAAACACATATGGAATTAGTTAAACTCCTTTCCAGATCGAATATCACAAAAAGGATTTTAGTAACACATAGACAATAAAACTAAGACTATTTTTTGTGTAAAAACCAAAAATCAAAAAAATGCACATATGGAATTTGGCAGGCGCAACGACGATATACAATAATTAGTTAAATTAGGACTAATTACAGAAAATATATTATGTATCTGTCTTGTTAATATTTATCTAAATTGCTATAAAGCTGCCATACATCCACTATGTTTTAAAATGGTTTTTATCATGTTTAAAATTATCTTGTTTGAGGAAATCCAATTTCTCATTATTGTTAATTATTTTCCCCAAAAAAATACAAGACTAAGAAAATTATCTATATATAAGATGGCAATACAGTAATCTCTTCCAGGCTACTTTTGAAGGATATAATCACGGAAAATATTTACTTAAAAAAATAGAATAAAAATGAAATTAAACAAAACAAGATTACAGTTATTTGATGTTAATAACAAACTAGTTACTTTTTATTCAATTAATAAAAGTTTTCAAAAAATCTTTGACCATTTTTGACAATGCAATGTAGTCACACTTAGAGCACATTCTATTTAGTAGAGAATATCCAAATATAACAATTATTATTTTGTATTATTGACAGGATAACTGTGAAGAAAGTTTTGACGAATCATCAAAACCCAAGTTAAAGAAAAGCCGATGCACAATGAAGACATTGCAGACTTGGTACCAAAATAAGTATGCAAAATGTTCACCAAAGAAAAAGAAGAACCCTAAACAGCACTCTCTAGTTATCATAATACCAGACTTTGAAAGTTTCAGTTGCAACATATTACAGGACTTTGTTATGATAATAAGGTAAATCCTACTACTAATATAATTAATGTCAATGTATGGATGTTTATTATTCTATCACTCAAAAACCACTGAACGGATTTTACAATCATCAAATCAAAATTTTATCATATTATAATATATAAACTATAATTTATAATCCTATTTCGGTGTGCGGTGCATAAACCGTTAGAGTTACACTAAAAATATTTATGTAGGGATAAGAGTGTATTGCAATTAGTAGAAAGGGGCCCAGAAACAGATAATGATCGAAGTCTGCATGGACAAAGTCGACGGTAGAAGCTAGTTTTAATTTTTTTTAATAAGAGATAAGGTTTCAATATTTAGTTTAATTTATGTTTGCACTATTATTTTAATTTATTTTTTGTTTAATTTTAGTTCTTATGTATCAACACTGCCTATAGTTCTTGTGTTCGGAGTGGCTACATCTGTTTCAGCATTGCACAAGTCATTTCCCTATCATGTGTCCTCCAAGCTCCTTATAAAAGTATTTAATTCTCATCCCTCCCATGTTTACATGAATCAAGTAAGTATGTCTGTCTAAAGTATGATGTTGATAAGCAATACCATGTCAACCCATATGATTGCCATTTTGAGTAAATTCAGTTTGAAATTTCAACATTTTTAGATTTAAAAAAAAAATTGTAATTATTGTTATCACAATTGGTGTATCAGTATGTTGTTTTTCTTGGTAGCAGTCAATGTTATAGGATTTAGAGCATTATTCTTAAATATTCTAAACCTGTTTAGGGTTTCATGGCAACTGTTTTTCAATATTTTTGCTATTAAAACAATTTAAATAATAAAACTCTTTTGAAAAATGTACTCCAGCTTATGAGGAAGCGAAGTATTAAAATTTACTTTTTTATTAATATTTAGCATTTTGGGGGTTGACACTATATTGGTTATTAGCATCCAATTGTCATAACAAGCAGGCTTAAAGATGCTTGTGTAGCGTGTATATCAGCTCTTTAATCTTTGGAGACAAGCTTTTTTTTTCAATATTTTTAAACAATTTAAATACCTATTTGTTCAAATACATTGGCATGAGCAAGTTATAAAATTAAATAATTTTTGTGTTGTTAATTTCAGGTGTTGGAGAATATATTCTTGACACACACAAGTCCGTTCCATTTGTCAGGAAGAGCATTTGAATTATTAACAGATGTATTCTTGTTCTATGATTTTTCTGTTACCGGAATCATACAAAGTATAAAGGTAAATAGAATTTTTAATTTAAATTCATAACGTGTTTAACAATGAGATAATCATCTGCTCAGAATGTTATGGCAGGCATGAGTTAACTGTCTATACTAATATTATAAAGATGAAATATTTGTTTGTTTGTTACGATTTAACTTACAAACTACTGGACCGATTTTAAAAGTTCTTTCACCAATAGAAGGCTACATTATCAGCAAGTAACATAGTTTACATAATATTATATAGTAGTTATTGTTTCAGTATTGTATGATGGATCATTATTATGCTGACAATATTAAATCGCTCTGTTGTGAGCGAGACAGAATAGAAACAGAAGTGATGAACTTATCCTCTGAAGATCTAGAAAGTATAAGGCATCTTATGTCATTTCGGCCATTCCTAGAAGTACAAGACTGTCATACGAAGATTGGCCTTTTCGAAGATGATAACTTTTTCAGAGAGGTTTTACAAAAGGAATTGCATAAACTAAATGATTATCTTTATAGCTTTTATTTATGCGTTAGATTACTTTCTGTGTTTGTGAAGGACCTGCCGAAGAATGTCCTGGGAAAATCTGTGAGTATGGATTTAGTTGATATTATTTTTAATATTTTGTTGTCATTATCGATTGAGTATTAACCTTAACCTTAACCATATTGACATTGGAGTAGGGAAATGTGTGGCTTCTTGTAAATGACACTTCGAAACTGATAATAATTTTGGTTATGATTTTATTGAATACTAGCTGTAGCCGGCATGTATGGAGATGCCTCATAAACCCTTACCTTTCATAATATACGAACTGCAAAAATCTGGAATACTCACCCTGCTGGTCTTTTCAAAGCGAGAGTAAAATATCAAGCTACCACTGATATCAAGTGGGATAGTAAGTGGTCAAACAACTGTCTATAGTAAGACAAAGTAATTAATTTTTTTCGCAGGCATATGCATACGAACTCACCAAAGTTACCACCAAGTACAAACATACATTGATTTTTATTTTAATAGCAGGAGTAATTTGCATTATTTTTTATTTATGACAGAAGTATTGTGGCAAAAGAAGATCCGTTTTCATGCATTATAAAATCGCGTGTTGATTTCCCCTATCATATTAAATTTTCATTATGTACTGTTTGTTTGATCTGATATAGTAGATTCATTTATTCATTTTTTACTATGTACTCTGTTGTGAGGTTATTGTGTAGCATGTATATCATGTATTAGCGATACAGACATAAACACTTAATTTTTTCCAGCGTCAAAATTTTTCAGCAAATTAGATATGTGTAGAAAACTTTAAAGGGAAGATTGTTAATTGTTTAGAAGGATTTTCGAATAAAACTAAAAACTCCCAAGTAAAAATAATGACAGCAACACATTACAAATTGTTGAGATTCTATGGTTGACCTATCATTATGAAAACTCGTCTGTAAATTTTAAAAAAGCATGCCTTAACATCCTTTGAGCTTTCTTTTCTCTTAAACAACTCACCATTTTTCTTTCCAGATACGAGAAATATACGCTAAATGTGCCGCAGAACACGTAGCCAATACAGAAGGGTTCAAGGAGTGTATGCAAC
Organism: Anthocharis cardamines; assembly: GCA_905404175.1. Taxonomy (NCBI): domain Eukaryota; kingdom Metazoa; phylum Arthropoda; class Insecta; order Lepidoptera; family Pieridae; genus Anthocharis; species Anthocharis cardamines. The sequence goes on along the minus strand of FR989956.1, from coordinate 7,508,876 downwards.
TCTTAAATTTTCAGTCTCAAATCAAACTAGTGGATACCATTCGTAATGCTATTGGAGTTGTTAATACCTCTTTGCAAATTAATTCTCCTATAAAACCACTGCGGTCTAGTTCATTGAAAAATAACTTGCACAATATAAGTCTCAATAACGACTTAGGGGAAGAATTTGTTAAAAATATAAGAGTACATCTATTGACGTTCTTAAGACAAATTGAAAATGCTAGTAATGAAAGTATGATTACAACAAATGGAACGGAAATGGATTTGGATGATGATTTCGAAAATTTGGATTTGAAGTCTGGGAGTAGATATAAATTAAAGGAGGTAATATTATCATTTTTACTGAAATTTTGTACCTAGTTCATATTTCAGAAATTTTAATTGTTAAATATTATTCATTCCTATTTTATACATGAATCAACTCTAGACTATATCCTCTATCAAGAGTATAATGGGAAAAAGGGATAGAATAAAAAAGAGCACACAATTTCATAATATTATATTTATTGAAATATTGTAATTGAACAAAAACCTCAAATATTTTTTATGCTTCACTTAACAGTACAGTTATTCCTTATTGTTCGCCAGATATGTTTATGGAATTTCAAAATAATATGATTATTTCTGGTCACTTTCATTAAAAAGCGGCCAAGCACTTCTGTATTTTAATATCTAAAAAAATACAATCAACTTATTACTTTGAAAATAAAAGAAACATTAAAAGCCTTTATTTCAGGTATTTTTATATCTTTAAGAAAAATGTATTGTACAACCTAATTTCAAACTTCGTAAAAATATCAAAGCTAAGTAGTAGTGGCGTGGAGTCCCAACAAGCCGGTCCCTATCAGCTTCCCTTTACATATTAAACTAAAAACCACCACCAACTAGACCAGTGTTTCTTAACCTGTGGTTCGCTGACCCCGCGAGTATAATATGTACGGGGGTCCCCAGTCTCATCTATAGACCATTTAACAATAGTAAATAAACGCCACCAAAAGTGTCAGCACGGCGAACAAGCGCCAGTGTGCGGCAAAAAGTAGTACTGTAGCGACATCTACAATCTGTGACTAGAATCAGTACGAATACGTCTTATCCTGAATCGCGCTATCTATGAGTTTCCAAGCGCTGAGTATATCATCAACATCTCGACATCAACCACAGGGGCCTTAGGGCCGGCCAGTCACTGTTCCGACTGGTCGATGATCCTTCCTTTAAGTTGGAGGAAGAGCACACCTCCCTTCCTCCACAGCACCAACCTTCACATTTTTGGTCCTGTCCATAAATGGTCCGAAAATTATTGCTGTTTTTTTCTTAAGGCAGTCTTTGAAATTGTGTGGACTGAAAAAGGTTAAGAAACGCTGCTATACACTCTTAGCCTACGCGCAGACTAGAGCCACTAGTGGCGACCACAGCATAGCCACCGGTGGCCGCCACAAGCTACGGGCGTAATATTTCATGCATTTTAGGGCATCCGCGCAAACACGGCGCTCGAGTGGCCGCCACCGAGCTTCTAGCCACCGGTGGCCGCCACAACGTGCGGGCGCGATATTTCATACATTTTACAGGGGCTGAGACGCGGCCACCGGTGGCCGCTTCTAGTGGCGGCCACCGGTGGCTCTAGTCTGCGCGTAGGCTTAGAGTCTAGATTTTCCTCGTACTGTATGTAAGTTCGAAATTTTCGGAACAGCTTACGTCTAGAAAATGTTACCTCTTTGCCACTGTTTGTGAGTCACACGGAAACAAACTTAAGAAAAGCGTTCGTATCTAAGTGATTTTCAAAGAAAAATAATCTTCGCAGAAGTTGCTAAAGGCAACAAGGGCTGACAAAATCCAATCGGAGTTTGAAATGATTCGGTCTCGCTTCGTGAGTTACTTAGAGGAGATGTTCCGGCGGGGGCTGCTGCCGCCGAGCACGCAGACCTTCCACGAGGTGGTGCTCTTCACCGACGTATCTCGCGTCAAGAAGCAGATCGTGGGCGCGCCTAGAGGGGCCCTACACTTGGCGCTTAGCAACCCATTCTGCTATCTACAGGTACACTTTTTTTTACATTAAAATCCACTGATGTTTGAAATATATCTTTATTGCATAATCTATATTATATTAATTATTACACTAGTTTACAAAATTTAACTTTTTGGCTGTTGCCGTGAATTTTGTGGGTGATTTTGTTTACTTATGACATGGTCTTTTCAAATATACCCTCAGAAAATTTTCTGCAGCTCGAATATCTTTGTTTTCGACGTTCATCATTTATGCTAATTTATTCGTTAATAACGTGGGTGTTTCAGTGTGTAAAGATTAATTTCATAAGTTTTAGCGACATGAGTGGTTCAAGCAGAAGTTGTTTAATCTACCAAAATTATTTTTGCTATATATGTGGAGAATATGTGCTAAAAAATATAGAAAAGGTGTATCAGAGTGCGTTAAAAACTCCAATTTTTTCTACTTTGGGATATCGCTGGATAAAAATTACAAGTCTTGGGCTCTTGATTGTGTTTGTAAATAGGGTGTTGAATATTTAAGATTATGGAAAGGCAGAAAAAAAGGTAGTTTTAAATTTAGAACTCCAACCATTTGGGTAGAACCACGAAATCATCTGAATGACTGTTACTTATGGTTTGGTTAGTGGGCAGCAATATTTAGTTTAAAACTAACTAGTAGCTCGTAATATAATTATTTTGCCGCCACTTCATATTCAAATGAGAATCATGAAACAGTTTTTTAATGTACTCGATAAAAATGGGAACTACTTTTCCTACATTTGCCACAAATTTTCTCAGCTCACTATGGAAAAGATTAAAGCCAGTATTTTTGACAGACCCCATATCATACAACTTCTAAAGATACTGGATTTATAAATTCTATGAGTAAGCTTGAATTAGGAGCATGGACAGCGATCGATATCGATGATCATCGAGACATCGATGATGCAGAACTTTCTCAGAAACAGAAAGTCAGAAAATTAAAACTGAACTATTCAGAAAATTATACTGTCTTCTACAGACCTGCTTTTACAATTAAAAACTCTGAGATGCAATATGAGCATTAAATTCCACTTCCTCCGTAGTCATATAGACAGGTTTTAAAAAAAAATAGGAGACATGAGCGAAGAGCAGGGAGAGTGTATGCATCAAGATTTACGTGTCATAGAGGAGAGTTATCAGAGTTTTTTTGGATGTCTGACTAATGCTGGTGCCTTATACGTTACTTCCCTAAGTCCACACATAAGAGAAGAGCTTTAAAGCGAAGTTTTTTGGAACTCAACGATTGTTTAAGTTTTTTAATAATAATTTTTCTTAGTAAATTCTTATAATTTTCATTTTTAACCGTAACTACCCGGAACTCATAAACTAGAGCTGATAAAAAAAATCTACTTATATATTTGTAACTAGCATATCATAAGTAGTCGACAACAGCAAAAATTGTATCGGCAACAGATACACTGTAAACCAGTGTTATTAATAATAATATGATAAAGCTGAAGAGTTTGTTTGTTTGAACGCGCTAATCTCAGCAACTACTGGTTCGAATTGAAAAAATTGTATTTGATAGTCCAATTATCGAGGAAGGCTTTAGGCTATATAACATCACGCTGCGACCAATAATAGCGAAGCATCAGTGAAAAATGTTGCAAAAACGGGGAAAATTATCCATATAAAACTACTCGACCGATTTTATTATCATGATCTGATACATAGCACCCGTGCGAAGTCGGGGCGGATTGCTAGTTTTAACATATAGCTTATGGAAGAAAATATAACAACTTACTAGTAATACACCCCGGTTACGCAAGGTTTCCTTATGTTACTCGTTGATAATGTAGCTTTCTATGGATGAAATAATTGTTGAAATCGGTCCAATAGTTTTTGAGTTATATCATAACAAACAAACAAACAAATATTTCCTCTTTATATTATTTAGGTTATTCACAAACACTGGCAATCCTCAATGACCTCTGGTGTTACGAATATCCATGGGTGGCGGTAGTCGCTTACCATCAAATATACAAAAAAGCTTTTTTCCGTTTTTCCTCAGTGTGCATGTTGCAACCTTGCGTCGCCGGACAGCTTGTCGGACACCCTGCCGGATGTGTCCCTGGCCTATAAGCTGCACCGCGAGTGCGGCAAGCATATCAACCTGTACGACTGGCTGCAGGCGTTCGCCTCCGTGCTCTGCCCCGCTGATGAGGAAGAGAATCGCGCTCATGATCCCATCATACAGTAAGTTAGAAACTAATTCCTTCGCAGCTGCTTTCATATGGTCTTTTTGGATTTAATCTAAACACAAGAGTCGTATGGAATCTAAGGCGGGGGTAAAATTATATTATGTATCTCTAATTCTTGCCTTTTATAAATTAAACTGGTCTATTTGATGTTTGTTCGTTATCAGTTGTTATTAGTTTAGTTATTTAGTTTATTCAGTGTATGTGCGTGTGTTTGCTGTGAATAAATGTCTACATATCTATCTATTTCTCAAATAAAATTGCTTTGTTCTTCAATAACATCTTCCTTTTATACCTATCTATTTAAATTTTCTCATTTAGTAAATAAGGTTTTAACATATTTAAGTTGATTTTTGTAAAAAACTTGACTTTACGACAATAATTGAATTTTGTATGTCTAAATATTATAACAAGAATAGCAAGGTCTAATGATGATATTAACAATTTTGCCTCGTTGACGCGTTTGGTAGAACACCTACCTCCGCTCCGATGGATTTCGGTTCGAATCCCACCGGGACGACATGTTTATAAATCTCTATAAACATGTCTTTCCCACGTCTGTCACTTCGGGTATTAAAGGGTTGGGAAGAATATAGTGTTATGATAATTTTACTTTTATAGTTTGATTTGATAGTCTTCATAGAAACTCAACGATAACACAATGACACATAGTGTTTGGGCTCGTTAGACTTTCTTGACAAGTAGTCACAGAAAAAGATACTCAGATAGACAGATGCACCTAAATCATATTATATTAACAGCAAATGTTGCTCACTTTATGATAAGCAAAATTGTTATAAATATGGACGACATCCAATGATGAGCGAAAAGTACGGCAGTTTGCTGTAAATCTGATGTAAAAATATTGCTATTAGATTCGAATCATTAAGAGCCGTATTCCAAGACGTTACTCAAGTCGTAATCTATTCTTGAGAACTGTCAATATGTCAAAATTCTTTAGAGAAAAAATAGTTCGAAAAGTCTCAAAACTGAGACACGTCTTGGAATATGGGCCTAAGTCCGTGATCGGAAAATGATGTAATAAATGTATTACTGTCATAAGAATACCAAATATTTACAGCAGCGTACAACAATTTGGCCGCAAGATTTGAAATTATATTTACACCCGAAAATGTTGTACATATCGCAACTTTTAGTACATCCCGTGATCGTTATGAACTTCTATCTGGGTACTTTTTTCTATTATAATATTGTATCTATGTGTAACGCAGAGCAGTATAACATGATATAATAATCATTACGTGTGTGAATACGTAAATACTAGCAAAGGTGTGGCTGTAAATAAAAGTCAGACTTAAAACAAATAATGATGTTTTAGAACCAGTCCTGTCGCTTGTAAGTCGTGCTTAACAAATATAAAATAGACATTTATATGGTCAATAAACTAATTTAAGAAAATTAACATAATATACACATAAAAGAAACTAGTCTAAATAATTTGATCCATTATTATATTGGATGCTTGCTACCTATCACACTGTCTCACACGCGCTCTAATGAAAACCTTTTAAGTAGCTTTTTATTTTCTTAAAAGCAATATTGTTTATTTTCACGACTTATTCAGCCGTCTCTTATTACTTACTTGATTTATTGCAGACAGACCAGAATCACCAAAAAAATAAATAAAGCAAACAATATTTTTTTGAGGTAAATCTTTTTGGCATTAAATGGAAGGCAGTATAAATGTAGATTTGAACCCTTTCAACCACAACAATTTTTTACATCTTTCTCGTTGTCAATTACTCTTTTGCTCGTTCAGTACATAGTGCTCGTATACGTGCTTCTATGTAATATATAGTTGCGAAGTAAACCAAGTTTGTTCCGCTCGAAAATCTTTATTAATTCAGCGACGAGTTGTGTTATCACACTTATACTACAGATCACACATACAATCGCATTTAGGTATTCTTATAGAATACTATTTGTCATAATCAATAGTAAAAAAGAAACTGTAATGTATAAAAAAAATTAAACAAACGCTCTTATTTAATATTGTAAAACGTATAAGGATCTGACTTCTAGAGGAAGGCCAAAAAATATGGATTGATTGTGTGAAGAATGATATGTATTTGAGAGGTGTGACTGACGATATAACGCGTGATAGAAGAGGATGGAAAAGAGAACTTACTGCGCCGACCCCAAATAAAAAAGGGAACAGAGCAGGAGGAAGAAGAAGTATATGAATGGGTTCGTTGGCGCGTTCAGTAGAATACCTGCCGTCCGCAGCGATGGGTCGTAGGTTCGAATAAGCATGTCTTCCCCACGTCGCGTCGTCTGGTAACTTCGGGTGGGAGGAATATCGAAATTCCGACCGGGTAACGAACCACCGTTCATAGGTGGAAAGCCGTGAAGTACAAGTGCGCGTTTCGATTCCAGTTTATGGATTTCCAAATGCTCGAAATAGAACGTCGACAGCGCATCATTGACTGATGTTCTGTGGCTGAGGTATCACCTACCATCAAGTGAACCTCATGCTCGTCTGTCGATATCTTTATCTAACATTAAAAAAGGATCTGACTTCTTATACACAGCAACTCTTACCTAAGAAGTTAAAGCCTAATTTGAACAATGAAGGGCAATAAAATATGTATTATTAGTATTGTACGTATACTATATTGTAATGTACCTACTATATTTCTTTTCAGAGTAAGATTTACGCGTGCGGTTGCCGAGTTGCAGTTTCTCGGTTTCATTAAAACTTCTAAGAGGAAGACTGATCACGTTATGAGGCTCACTTGGTGATTCAATTTCAACTTTTAGCTTTAATTGATTGCGTTAATTTATTCGTTTATATTAATAAAATGTGTTCGAAAAATTCGTTTTTTTATGTCTTTGCATGCTACCTATTCCTGAATATAATTTTAATGATTAATGAATTATTCATTGAGTTATTTATTAATTTCATTATAATGTAAATTTTTATGCTACACGATCTTTTAAGCTTGACCCAACACAATATCTATGTAATAATATAATATTTAATAGCTGTTTATATAGGTAATATATTTTTTTATTGATATCTTAATGAGAAGGTTAGAGTGCGTTTAATACCAGATAATTAATAAACTGTTTGGAAAATTCAGATACCGATCGGTTCTGATCTGAAAATTTTTGAAACGAAGATTTTTTTTGCTGTTCTCAATATTGACAGTATTCAGGAGCACTTATTTACTTTAGTAAAGTCAATTGAACAATATTTTTTGTTGAACTGAGAGATTTTTAGAATTATTAACCAGTAAACAATTTTGAATTATAGAATTCAATAATATTTAGTGTTTTCTTTGTTTAATGTAAATTAATTCATATCTTGCCCAAACATGATGCTGTAATCCGAAGCGATTTGCATCAATCTTGTTATACTAATATTAGGTAGTTGCCATACATATCAATATGAATTAGGTGTGTAGGTCAATAACTTGTTGATACAAGCATTAGATAAGCATATCATTATTCATTGAGTAAATTACGAATAAAATGCTATAACTAGTACAGTTTTGGTGAATTTTCATCAGGTCCTAGATTATGATACCAATATAAATAAATAGGTTTATACTGACGAATAATAGTTCTACGAATTTAAGATTAACAAATCCACTTACTATGGCAATTTATTATAAGTTTTCGAAGACACGACCACATTAACGAAAAAATGTCGACAAGTTTATGATTAATTTCATAAGTATTTAAAATCCAACTAAACAACATATACCATAGAAGAATATTTCTAAAGAAATGTATTGAATATATTGGGTGTGATCTACCTACGAATCTGACGAATAATTATTTATAATTTATTAATTACTAGCTTGTATCCGCGACTTGTTCGCGTGATCTCACCAAAGTTGAGCTAAGCAAGATATTTAAATGAAGATAACTTTTCTTTAAGAAATTGATCGATTTCGATGAAACAAATGTCTTTATGTTGCCTCACACTAATCTTTGTGTGAATACGTTGTATGTGCTACATGAAAATCGGTTTTGTATCTTCGGAGATTAGCGTAAACAAACATACTGATAGACGAAAACGTATACTGTTCATTTTTAATCATTCCTCTTCATTTCTTAAACGCCAAACCTCTTCGGAATAATTATGTGTTTGTTTTTACTACTATAACTTATCTATTTTCTTTTTATTCTCCTGGTCTTCAATTAATAATTTACTAATTGTAATGATAAAAAACCTTTATAATTATAAATTTTAAGACATCATTAAGTAGCTGTGGTGTGTAGGAATAAGCAATCAACCTTGAATTATAATTTCACGAAATAAAGAACGGACCTGACCTCTGGAAAGGTTAAGAGCACATCACTTTTATTTGTGTCTCTGGACAAGTTTTTCTAACATCTTAAATTATGCATGGAGGTATCTGTAGTTGTAGATAATTATATTGTATATGGATTTAGTGATTTCTTGACGTTTGACCTTTAAAAGTTTTATTAATTCGATAGCAATAACTGCGGTTAAATCTTAAAGGAATTATTTTTTGCTACTGCTTCATAAAAAATTGTTTTCGAAAATATTTTATATGAAACTGATTTTTTAAACTATTTTTATAAACTGATGTCATGATACATAATGTAAATAATATTGTCACGTTTTAATTTGTATACTTACAGATAGCTTTAGCTGTGAAAACGTTGCTCACTTATTTATGTATGAATGTTATAGGACTGATTTTTAAAAAGACCACGATACTTAACTGATATGTTAATAAGAAAATAAATAGTAAATAGATCAGACAGATACAATGAAGGATAATTTACCCGTTCAGTTGTACATATATTCAGTGCTTCAGATGCCGATAAAAAGAAGTGTCATTTAACTGAATAGTTACCGTTTTCAATTGAATTTACTAAGAGAAATAGGCTAGATCATCGGACATCGGAAATCTGGACAAATTGGAAATATCTACTTGCAACGTTTGCTTGGGAGCTTCGGGATATTTGCTCGGTTATCCATACTAGTAAAAAAGTAGCATAGACGACACCTTGAGCCCAAACTTTATCTTCCTTATATTAATAACTTTTTTATTCCTTCAATATATTTTGTCTATATAAATTATCGCGAATAAGTACATAATAAATACTGCTAAGAAGAGCTTTTTTCATACGATTTAGATATATACCAAATTATGTTAAGTTATCGTAAATGTCATAAGTTAAGGTGGTAAATTCACCTGTCAACGAAATATTCTTACGCAAAGATTGACTCGATGAGCATGATCAGAATATTGGCGTTAATTAATTATTTGACTTGAATGAGTTTTGCGCATTAAGTTATTATGAACGGTTCTTTGTGGTTTTGACGCATATAAAAATATCTAGTTAGAATTCAAAATACACGATAGTATATCTTAGTTTGGAGAAGTTGTACCACAAACAAAAAAACTTATATTGAGGGTATTCGTTTCAAATGGTGGTCTTTTTTGATCACGTAAACACTATACGTGAATTGGAAATAATGACACCAGTTGACTGTTTTGTACTATTTACTTAGAAATTAGTAAATTGGTAAATATAATTATTTTCATGCGATAGTAGTATACCCTGCGTCGAGTACGTGAAATTCTCCTCTTCACGAAAGATGCCCAGATTGTACCTAAAACATTATTTATTTGAAACTTTATTGCACTACAAATATACAAACAGACACACAGGAAAAGTACAACTTTCGGCCATATCGAAAAGCAGCAATTTCTTCCAAGCAACCAGGTACAAATGAGACATGAGGGATGAAATGGGTAGTGCAAATAATAATAAGGAAAATAACCTTTAACATATACACCCCTGCTCAAAAGCATTGAAACTTTCAGCCTTGTGATAAGCTAGATATCTCAGTGGAAAAGGGTCCTACGAGTAATTTAATAAACAACTTTAGCCAATTTATAAGATTGAGTTGGGCAAATTTATATTTGGGCTAGGAACCTTTGCGGGCGTATGCAGCACAACTCACCAAAGTTTCATCATAATAGAGTGTATAGTTTAGGAGTGCACATAGGACAAACAAACTTACATTGATTTGATTTGATAATTTAATTTCAATCTTAGACCACTTAGGAGATAGGATTATACCTGATGAGTAGGTGTGACCTATAAAACTTGTATTTTTATATGCCCTCGTAAAGATTAAAACCTACCTGCTCGTTTTTGTTCATTTATTTATAAAATATTAGGTATATTTCCTTAGATATACTTAAGAAAGATCGATCTTAAGTTGCTAATAAAAATATAAATTAATTTAATAAATAATATTTCAGAAATGTATATTCGGAATTTATCCAGGTTACCCGTTTTTATTAAAAAAATATGATTATTATGTTATATTTTTGAGTTAAATTGCAAAATTATACTATTGAACTGTAGATACATTTTTATTGTAGGTATATATAGTACATACTGTATTGCACACAAAAACCAATCATACAAACAAAAAACCTAAAGCTAAATATTGTACTTGCCTTACCTTATCGCAATATGCGATATCTTCCTAGCAAAGCTCTGGATAGTAAACAAAAACATACTTAGGATATTAATATATTTTCAAATATTTTTTTTATATAATAGAAATATGTACAAATAAAAGATGTTTACGAAGAATAAAAAAAACGATCATAGGATTTTTTAAATACCTGAGCTTTTAGTAATTCCACAACTTAAACACAAATTAAAACCAAATAAACTTTTTAAAATGTATAGGTAATACATGAAATTTTAAATGGAAGATAGGAGAAAATAATAAGTTAAAATTTTAACTTAATATTTTTGTTACCCTCGGTGGTTAAGATTTAACTGTCTACCATCGCTTCCTTTGATTATATTTCGCCATTGTAAATTACTGAAATAATTTGAATTAAATTGTTGTTTAAGTAATTATTAATTGACTTTTAGTTTTTTCTGTCAAGTCATTCATACAATTATCTATTTGAGCGTCTGCAGTTTTTTTAAATATTTAATTTAACTAGCTTGTATAGTTTTGGAGAAAATAAGACTAACCTGATTTTATTGATAAATCCAAATAAAATCACTTAAGCAACCCACTTTGCTCATTGAAATAACGAAATAGAAAGCATTTTATACATAACTGAAAAGGTCGCTAAAAATCGCACTTTACTAAACAAACAATTCAATAATATTTTTCATGACACAAAAACGTTTTCTTCATCTTATTAATACAAATAATTGAAAACACTGATAATTAATTGCTAAAAGGAAAAACGGTATTTTGATACCATCTTTGATTTACCTAAATCATTATTTGTTTAATTATAAAATAATGTATGATGACAAAACACTGATAAATAATATAAATCATATCTAAAAATATTGAGTACCAACTACCTTGACCTAATACCGCAACACTTGGGCCAGCAGATGAAGAAGATATTACGAATTTGATGACAAATTGTTAAGTAAATAGTCATGAATAAAAGCCTTCAAATCACTTTGTGATTGCGTGTCACACATGCAAGTAATAACAAGGAAACTTATACCGTCAATACGCCGACACGCACAGGCACTCACTTGTAGACGAACGTAGGTATCCAGGGAGCCGGAATACTGACGAATTTTGTTTGCTGCCGTTTGACATTACGTTAGATGATGAAGCCGGGAGAAATGTATAAAAGATTTTGCTTCGAGCGTTTCGGCATCAGTCGCTCATCTGTTAGCTACGAATCCAAATCAATCAACCATGAAATTGGTATGTAGTACCCCAATACTAATTAAATCAATAATATATTAATTTAATTTTATAATATATTGTATTATTTCTTCAGATCATTGTCGCCCTTGCTTTCGTGGCCATCGCCACCGCTGTTCCCGTTGGAGAGAAGGAACCACCAAAGATCCTTCGCTCCGAATTCAACCAGCAACCCGAGGGAGGATACCAATTCAGGTAAATTGCTAAATTTTTTTTATTCTTCTGTATTTATGACATCAATCCTCCCCGGCTTCGCACGGGTGCAATATAGATAGTACATCGTACACAAATAATGTTTTAAAATAGGTTGAGTAGTTTTTGAATTAACTCTTAACAATCAAACAAATCTTTTCTTTTTATAATATTAGTATAAATGTGTATAATTCTAAACTTATGTTTGTTAATTTAAAAAAGAATTCAGTTTATTAGAATTCATTTAGTTTCATTATAATGAAGTAAAATTTAACTTTTATGAATTAGTTTGCATAGTTAATAAAACAAAAAATAAAGGAGTAATAATGAATTTCTTGCCGGCACTTCTGGGTAGAAGAAACATCCCAAACCTGTGGTGAGGTTTCACTGTGAGTGCTTGTAAAAGTTTACACCAATAAAGTTATATTTGAATTAAATACTGTATACCGGATTAAAACGCGATTTATTATTAATATTGTTTATATTTATGTTATATTTCAATTTGAAAAGATAACAAATCTTATGTAACATGTATTTTCCAGTTTCGAGACTGAAGATGGTTCATCGCGTAGTGAAACCGGAGACTTGAAGGAAGCTCTTGATGAGGACAACAAACCTCACCAAGTCGTTGTCGTTCGTGGCGCATTCTCCTACTTGAACAATGAAGGCAAGACCGAGACCATCAACTACTACGCTGACGAGACTGGCTTCCACGCTGAGGGAGACTCCATCCCCAAGGGACCCGCCAGGAGATAAGCCGCTGACTGAATACTGAATAATAACTAGCACATGCTGTACATTATTGTAGCGAGGCATCCGCTACATGACGTAACTCAACTGATGTCCACTGCCATATTTTGTACATTTTTATTGTTGATTTATACGTTTCGTATAGAAAATATACGTTGAAGTAATTAAAAATTTGTTTAATTTTCCTTCCACATAATATTCTACTTAGTGTAAAATATACGCTTTTTATAAATGAAAATAAATAGCGTATATTTGAACTTGAACGGATTAAAATACCATTTACACCATTAACAACTATCGGATATAATATAATATTACTGGCGATAATTGTTATAAAAAATAATAAAATTAAGAAATCAACTGTTATTCCCTTGTTTTATTTGCAGTTGGTAGATCTAGATTACTTTTGGTAGCTCATATTTCAGAGGTGGTCCCATATAAATTTTATCGAAATTGATTCGGTACTGTTTTACAAAATAAAAAAAATATATACAGATTAAATATTCGTGTAAACTAAGTACAATATTATTCTATGCTTAAGTACATAGTTTATATAATATTCAATCATAGTAGACAAAAAATATTTGAAACATAATACTAGATTGCGTAATTCCTATATATTGCGTTGTCCAAATAGTTATTAATTACTCAAACATTATGTTTAAGATATTTGTTAAATATTAACACCTCATTTATAAAAAGTTAAAGGTCAACGAAGTAAGATTTTTGTTTACCTTCATGAATTAATTATCTAGCTTCTACTATCAAGTAGCTAAAATTTGAATCCCATCCAAAGAGCTTCTTGTTTTTAGGGTTCCGTACTCAAAGGGTAAAACCTATTACCTGTTGCCGGTATAACAACAAATAAAATAAAAAACAGAATAAAATAAATTTTTAAGGGGCTCACATAAAACAAACGTGATTTTTTTGCTCGTTTTTGCTTGATATTGATGACAGCAACAGGTAGACGCTTGAAATATTCACAGAATATTTAGTTATATACATATTCACTTTAAAAATAACTGTAAATGAAATAAATTAAATTAAAACATATATTTAAGGGTATATAACATACAACAAACGTGATTTTAGTGGTGTTTTTATAGATAATGGTAAGGAACCCTTCGTGCGCGAGTCCGACTCGGACTTGTTTAAAATTTGTATTTTTTTATGTTAGATATCGACAGACGAGCTCCAGGTTCACTTGATGCTAGGTGATACCTTCGCCACAGAAGATATTCATCAGTCAATGATGCTCTGTCGACCTTATTTTTACACGCATTTTATATTTATAAGCTTCACCTGTATGTATGTTTGTAGGTTTGTTTGTTTGTAGGTTTGTTTTTACTTCAACCATTCAGTTTATAGACTGAAACCGAAACGTGCACTTAACGGTTTTTCCATCTATGAACGGTGGTTCGTTACCCGGTCGGAATTTCGATATTCCTCCCACCCGATCAATGCCCGAAGTTAGCAGTTGTGGGGAAAACATGATAACAGAAAATGATAAACATGTCGCCCCGGTGGGATCCGAACCCACTCCCAACCCATCGATGCGCAGGGCAGGTGTTCTACCGAACGCGCTAACCAGCCCGTCGGAATTATTGTATTACTCTGAATTACAAAAACAAATTTATGATAACACATAGATAATTCAGGTTTTTTTTAGAATTTGATCCTTTATTAGAAAATAATACCTATTCAATAGAAGAATAACAAATAGAGAGAGAATAAATAGAGAACCGAGTCTGTTCCCGAAATAAAAAGTAGTTGTTAATCAATGGTATGCATCAAATGAAAATACCACTGGGTAGCTCCCTCCCAAAGTTGGGAAAAGTATTAAAGTTGAGACCGAATTTGCACCAAATAAGGCGTAAAAATTAGTAAAAATAACAAAAGTTTAATTTAGTTATTGATTATAAAAATTATTAGATATTAATTTTTCAAAATGCATTTGTACACGTTTTTCATCATTTTTCATGTAAGTAGATTATGACCCACTTGTTCGTTTGCAAAAGTATTAACTATATGCACGTGAAACCTGTAAATGACCCTCTAAGGGGGTGAACTTTGGGGGTTGATTTCACCCCTATAAAAAAAATACGTGACACCTGGGAACCTTTCCTTGTTAGTTTGTCCTTGATGCTTTGAGTAAATACGAGCGCCTGATAATATTATTTTTCAGTGTTAAAGTACTGCGGTGCTAAGAATAAAATGCCTAACAAGTAGTTTCTATTCTTTTTTCAAGTAACTGATTTACTAGTTTGTATAAATCTACGGAATATTATTTATCATCAAAAATTGTATGACAACTATTTCAATTAATATTGTTTCTATAATAATCCACCTATCATATACGTATAGGAATCGGATATCAGATAAAAATATATTATTATAGTACGAACTAAGGAAAATTCGTCTCGCCTTTATTTTCGCCTTGTCTATTGAAATAGCAAAGAGACAAGATCGTTTATTGTATAAGCCATATTATGCACTAGGTTTAAGAACCGAGCGACTTGAATGATGTTTGGAATAATACTTGTTTTCTTGGATAAATAATATTACGCGTTATGATTTAATATTATCCAAAAGTTATCTTATAATATTTACTATTTATTTCACACCAAGTTCACATATTATATACAGGTACAGAAACAAACCAAACCTACAATGTCACAAGTGCGGGCATATGACTAAGCAGTGATTTCTTCCATGCAACAAACTGGTCGAAAGGTAAATACGAAATTATTTAGACAGCCTATACTGAATACATAAAATCTTGACTTTATTTTGTTTACTGAATAAATATAAAAAAACGTAAGCTACTTATTACTTTTTTATTACATAAACATGATAGAAAAGAACGCGATAAAATACTACTACTTACAACTAATACTGGGTATTTTTCAATTTTGCATAGATGTGTTCTTTGGTTATAACGAGAGAAGCAAGTGTTTTTTTACATATGTTATATATCGATAGACGAGCATGGGGTTCACTTGATGGTAGGTTATACCCCAGCCACAGAAAATCAGTCAATGATGCGCTGTCGATCTACTTTTTACTTCGAGCGTTCGGAATTCCAAAACGCGCAATCGAACGGTGGTTCATTACCCGGTTGGAATTTCGGTATTCCTACCACCCGTTCAATGCCCGAAGTTACCAGACATGGCGAAGACATGCTTACAGAAAATTATAAAAATGTCGACCTTGTGGGATTCGAACCCACGACCCATCGGAGCGCACGGCAGGTGTTCTACCAAACGCGCTAATGAGCTCATAATATGATCTATACTAATATTATAAAGAGAAAAGATTTGTTTGTTTGTTTGTAATGATGTAACTCAAAAACTACTGGGCCGATTTTGAAAAATTCTTTCACCAATATCAGCGGGTAATATATTTGTTATTAATAGTACATCTACACTGCACCCGTGTCAAGCCGGGGCGGATCGCTAGTAATATATATTTTCTTCTTTACTAGAGTAAAGAAGTCTCTTTAGACGCTACATTTTAATCAAACATATTGACGCACGCGGTATACTTCAACTGCGATTACTAGAGCTAGCCAAACAATACTTAAATAAAATTATTTACCCGCAGTTTATATAAAATATCTTATTTCTGAACAATTAAATTTACTTCTATGTAGGTATGTCGGTAAAAAAAGTCAATTAAGTGTATAACTATGTTAATTTTTGGCTAAAAAAATTTATACTAGCTACCTTTAAGTATTTCATTAAGATCAATCTGATGTAAGCGTGTATTTTAATTGACAATTAGATTTTTATCTATGTTGTTCATGTACCGAGATTAATGTTAACATATTTTTTGGCCTTCTTTTGAAGAATGATAATTTTGAATTATTCATAATGTGTGTCTTCAGAGTCTCGTAAAAGGCTTAAAATTGTACTCGGTCTAGATCGATGATACCCAAATTGAAATATGTATTTCGTAAGCGAACAGCCGGCCGAGCATGACAACCGCGACAAAATTTTGTCGACCGTTTTCTCGTGTTTTAATCGATAATCTCCTTATTTCTTCCGGGTCTAACATGACAATTACACTTAAAACTCGACTTTTAATTTCAAAAATAGATATATTTGTCGATCGAGATATCTTTTCTATCAAAATTGTCGATGTTGAGATATAATATATCGAGATATCTTACATCTTAGTTTGTCTTCTCGCGTCCACGAGATACCTCGTGGCGGTCATGCTACGCCGGCAGGAGTCGACAACGTTTTTCTTGAGTTACAAAAAGTATTTCTGATTAAGAATTCGATGTTTCTTTTGTTTTTCGCTGATATCTTCGAAAAAAAATAGAAACAGCAAAAGTTTTAATAGGAAAGTTAATCATATTTCAGTATTCTAACTGTACCTACTGAAAAATGTAGTATTAATTTTATATAATAGTATTTTATAATAATAGTATTAAGAAATGATTTATTCCGATATTTACCATGTACGGATAATTTATATTTAGTATACCTTATTACTAAATTAGAAGCATTATTTCTAGTAGTAAATTTTAAAAAATAAACTTCTCAGCATACGTTAGGGTCTATTTTAATTTTAATTGGTCGCTATAATATTTTTCAGTTGGGCAGTGCAAAAACTCTAATAAAATTTCAGTGAAACAGGCACAGAAATATGTCTGCTCCACTAGGGGTCACGGGATTTCACTAACTAATAAAGGTATTATGAGTATGTTGGTTTCATTTAAAAATACATTAACCACTATGTTAGTTAATTAGAAGTGACGAGTAACTGCCATAACATTAGTCCCTTTCAGAAACCTTTTATAGATTATACACGATTATTTATATTTTGTAAAACTCTTAATCCAATTTGATCTCTTCTAACCTATATATACTAATATTATAAAGAGGAAAGATTTGTATTTTTGTATGTTATGAATAATCTCAAAAACTACGAACCGATTTTAAAAATTACTTCAGAAAGCTACATTATCAGCGAGTAACATAGGCTTTAACATTTTTGTGTATAACTAGTACATCTACATTACACCCGGGCGTTGCTAGTATAAAATAAATAACAATTGGTTACATCGACTAAGAAATGCATCTGCAGCTAAGATATAAATAAATAGGTGCCTACAATTTCAACTGTTCAATGTACCACGAAAAGCTTTTAGGATCCCAATTAGTTATCTCAAGACGTATTATACTTTTACTATACTACGCTGATGTCAGAATTATCCTCTATTTGTGATGTTTAAAGTAATTTGAGATGATGTAAATTGTAAACGATTTCCTTGTTCTTACTCCACAAATCTGAATTTTAGTTACTTAAATGCGAAAATAACTGACGCTTAGTAAAAGGGATATGTAACGTCACGTTTGAGTAATAGAAGAGCAAAAAAATTAACAACAAGGATTCCTGTTAATATAAATAGAATATTCGCAGCCAACAGCAACATTAACAAAGCGAGAACAACGAGAGCAGGTGGTTCAATTGTAATCTTAAAGGTAAGAATACTTATTGTAGATTTAACTAGCTCATATTTAGGAATATGTAGAGCTGGCATTTCCATTTTCAACGGTTTGACGATTACTAAATCAAACCTATGACCTTTGCTGATTTAAATTTTAGGTTCTGACCCAAGCGAATCCAAAAATTATTAAGTTTGCTACAAATTAAAAAAAAAAAACAAAGTTACGATTGTTATCAGTAGTTGAGTTAATCATAATCACGATTTGCTTGTAAATATTTCTACAGGTTCTCATGAAGTTTCCTAGCAATCCTGCACGATTTCATCCGCTCTCTAAAATTAAAGCATCAAGACAAAAAACATATATGTAAACAGCGTCGCGAACTTTTTCTTGATATAATTCATTGTTGTTGTTAGTATAATTTAGTACATTCATTTCACGTCAGTGCAACCATTTATTGAGAGTATAATAATAAAGATGCTGATTTTTTTTATTGACTGAACTTAATAAGTATAAAGTAGCAATATTTTAAAAATAATATCCCGACTAGACGTTCATACGTGAACCTATATTTTGGATTATAATACTATCACATTTTCTATAATTGATTATTTTACAGATGTTTCGATTAACAGTATGCCTGGCATTGTTTGTCAACGTGGTACTGAGTGATCCTCTGCCTCCTGCAGCTGCGGCAGTGCCCGCAATTGGCCAATTTCCATCAGTCCCAGGATATGTGCCTCCAGTGTTTGGTCGCAACCCAGCGTACTCCGGTTACAACGGATATAGAAGCCCCTATTATAATCCAGCAAGTGCGACAGCCCCTATACTGAGCTACTCAAATAATCGAGGCATTGACGGAAGTTACTCATACAGGTTTATGATTTCATATATTTTAATACCTAAATTTATTACTGTAACTGTTTTATTTAAATCTATTAAGGGTCAATTTCTAAGTAGTTTGTGCGTTGCGTTGAGCACCTCAGGTTTGAATTCAGAGGAAATATTATTTAATAAATTTGGTCGAGCAGGGCACAGAAGATTACCTCTGTGCCAGTACAGAAAAATTATTATCCATACACAAATGTATCTGGCTCAAGCTAAAGTAAGAGATTCGGAAATTCACAAATAAAGGTCACTTCATTTATTACTTATATTAATTTTATCGATTATTTGCTAAGTTTTTGATAGTTTTGAATGCATTTTATTCTTCGGTTAAAAGAAAAATCAATGGGTCCTTAATATGAAAATATTTTGTATGAGAAATTTAATGTAACCTAAAATTTTATTGGTAGCTATGCAACTGGGGATGGTAAACAGTCTCAAGAAAGTGGATTTTTAAAAGACGCTTACATAGACAATACCGGATCTCCGCAAGGAACGCAGGTTAATATTTCAGTCTGTCTTATTTCAAACTATATAAAAAAATCTTGATTCTTAAATAAAATATACTGTATGTTTGCCAGGTCGTAGAAGGAAGTTATGCTTACACCTCCCCAGAAGGTACTCCCATTCAAGTAAACTATGTAGCAGACGAGAATGGTAAGGCATTTAATGGTTTATACTTGTTTTTTTTTTATGTCAGATATCGACAGACGAGCATGAGGTTTACTTGATAGTAGGTGATACCCCAGCCACAGAACATCAGTCAATGATGCGCTGTCGACCTAATTTTTACTTCAAATGGAAATCTATAGACTGAAACCGAAACGCGCAATATGCACTTCACGATTTTTCTATATGTGAACGGTAGTTCGTTACTCGAGCGAAATTTCAATATTCCTTGTGATTCCTTGCAACCATTCTATGCCCGAAGTTATCAGACGTGGGGAAGACATGCTGACAGAAAATTATAAACATGTCGTCCCGGTGGGATTCGAAACC
This sequence comes from Anthocharis cardamines, assembly GCA_905404175.1. Classification (NCBI taxonomy): domain Eukaryota; kingdom Metazoa; phylum Arthropoda; class Insecta; order Lepidoptera; family Pieridae; genus Anthocharis; species Anthocharis cardamines. The sequence goes on along the minus strand of FR989956.1, from coordinate 7,488,652 downwards.
ACGACCCATCGATGCGCACGGCAGGTGTTCTACCGAACGTGCCAACTTTATTTTATATTTTTACAAAATCAATAATACTACTATGTTATACTTACACTATACTTTAATTCATTCTCAGGATTCAGGCCAGCCGGTGTGCATATCCCAGCCGATGGCAAAGGAGTTACTCCAACTCTCTTAGGCAATGGTCTTGCCAACAGAAACATTTACGATCCTCGATACAATGCTTACAATCCTGCCAACTACCGCAATCAATACAATTATAATCAGTACAACCCTCTGAGACCCTACGACCCTAAATACAACCTTTACAATCCATACCATACTGTAAAAGATGTCAAGAAATCTTTGTAATTATGTTAGCGACCTTTCTTTTCATATAAATAAATGTAAATGTACAATTTGTAAATAAAAACATCGCAATTATATGTTGTTTTTGAATTGGACGGGTTAATGTTGTAGGAAGATGACAATGTTACTTCCGTTTCTGAGTCTTCAGACTACTGTAGAAAATCTTTTTGATATATTTTTTTTGAAATAAACCCTTATTTGAGAGTGGATAAATATATTGATCTATTGGATTAATTATTTAAAAGATCACACGTTTCGGGAAGGATACATTTTTGATATATAAAAATAAACTTATCATCTCCGTGCCTAAACGCGATGCGTTTAACACCGGAACTGAGGTCCTGGGTGAAACAAAATTTAAAAAAAAAATGTTTCGGTCGGGCAAGTCACAGCAAACTGTTCACCTACTTGCCTGTAAAGAAAAATGAGCAGTGAAATAGACACATAAGTGGGTCTGCCCCAAGCCCCATTAGGGGCCTCGGGAATTCACGCTCTCTCATATCTTGACTTTAATTGTAACTTAACACTTTCCCTATTCCCAATTAGTTTATTAATTAATTTTCGTGTGTATTTTTATGTAAACAGAGATTCATTCATAAATAATTGGCAACATGCTAATAAATGTCAAAAATCAATATTTTATGACGGAGTCTGAAGGCTTGATGAGGCAAGATATGGGCAGGTTCAATAAATTTTTCTTTTAAACCTTGTTGAAGTGTGTCACGATTGTTCATGTAACTGGTTTGATAAGATATGACTATAGTGATAAAGCTTATTTATGTTAAATAGAAAAGATTTCATAAGCTTTCATAATTTTAATGTTGCGGATAAAATCATCTTAATGAAAATTATTCAAATAATAATAAATTTCAGTAGATACATATATAAGAAAGGGAATTTATTTCATTTAAAGAAAATCTATTAGTTATTTCTAATATCTGTATTATTTATTGTTTTGTTTAAAAAAAATCTAGTCAATTTCTTGCTCCGTCACATCAATAAAGTACAAATTACAAACATATACATATATGCATAGGTATATGTTATATGATAATTATATCATATATCAATGGTTTTTTGATAATGATTTAAAAAACCGTCGACATTAGATGACCAATTATAATTCCATAATAAATCAAGATTTTTACTGTGCACTTACAATTTTGGCTTATTTCTATGGTAGGCTCTGACTTTCCAGCTAGGGGAGACCTGTGTGATTTCCTTCCCACTTATAATTAAAATAAACATAAGATATATATAACAGTTTTAGATTAACGCTAATTTAAGATATGTATATAAATAACAAAGAGAGAAATTGAATTAAGCAAAAGGTTACAAATAATATAAAGACATATATTGTCTATAAAGTTAGTAAATCTAAAAATTTATAATGTGTAGTGATTTTATCTATTTAGTAGTGTGTGATTTCTTATAATTCTATCGCTCAAAGTTATGCGTCTTCAGTTAAATGCATCATGGACTTTTCTCATTTTCTTTGCTAATAAGAATTAGATACAAGCGTTGGCTTTGTACATAACTATATCATGGGCCTGCTGGCGACTGACTAGTAACTGTTGCTTCAAATAAAAAGTAGAAACAAATATTGAATAACAGACTTTGAAATAGTAATGATACATTTGTGTTCATAAAATAACGTAGTACGTACACATACGTATACGGTACTTTATAAACTTGGGTTAAAGAGTTAAATTTTTTTTGTAATGAGATTGAGGATGTTTATATTTATTCGTCGCAAATCATAAACAGCCACAAAGAGATCTTATCCTTTTTTAACTTTCTTTTGTGATTTCAGTTGAACCTAAGTTGGAGTATATAAGACTGAAAATTCATTGTCATTCACAGTAATATATGTTCATATTCGTATGACAACGTACAAAATTCAGATAAGGGACGCGTCGCAGAACCTATTCTTTGTTGACTGCCGACCGTAAAGTATGAATTTTGCATACGTGGCACGTGGTAATTGCAACGAAAAATGCATATAAATACGAGGGGTAATCCAAAGTGCATCATTCTGCTCCCTGCTTATCTGAGAGTTAAACGAAAGCTTGGGCTGGATTTAAATATACTTAAACATGAATCATTTTGTAAGTATGACAGTTTTATAATACTTTGTTACTACTGTTTGAAATTATATGCCCTTATATGTTTGAATCACTTTATTTAACGAGCAAGATAAACGTTAAAGTATCATCCTATCTTTTCGAAGAATTATTACAGAATGAATACATATAAATGATAATATCATTAGATTTTATTGTCATGTTTTTAGCTTCTAGCAGTATTGGTGTTTGGTGCAGTTGCAGCTGATGTTAGTAATCTTCAACCTTATTTTATTCAACAAAACCAACAACAACAACAGCAGCCCTATACAACAGAAGCAATCCCGATCATACGACAAGAACAAATAATTAATCCGGATGGTTCTTACAGATGGAAGTAAGTAGTTAATAATAATAGCTGTATATACACACATACATATACATAATTCTCCTTTAAATAAAATACTGTATACCGTTTCAAAACGCGATTTATTATTTATATTGTTTAAATTATTTATCCCGACGTTTCGGATGCTTTTCAGCAACCTTGGTCTCGGGCAGACAGAAAGATGAGTCATAAATAATTTAAACAATATAAATAATAAATCTCGTTTTAATCCGGTATACAGTATTTTATTTAAATGTGTGATACTCGCGTTAATAAAAGATACTATTATAATTGTCCTGATATGCTTTTTTCCAACTCAATAAAATGTGATTTATTTATTGATTTTATATGATATGTGTTTTTCTATTAAAGGAATAACTTTATTTATTATTAAATCAATACACTGTATCTCTTTTCACATATACAGTATAGAAGTTATATCAGTAGGATTCAGTTATATTAATTAATTATTATTATTAGAAACTAATTGCGTTGACTTACTAAGCAACCATAATCGTATTAGGTATGCCAAAATTTACACTAGACATTTGTTTCTCTTTAAAAAATTGAAGTAGGAGAAGGAGAGGTATTATAATTATAGTCATGTGATATTTATGTATGAAAAACTCCCAAAGTTGATTATTTTGACGATTTTACAGTTACGAAACAGGGAACGGAATTGCGGCGGAGGAAGAGGGATTTATAAAAAATCTTGGTATTCCTGAACAAGAGACGCTGACAGCCCAGGGCCAGTACCAGTATACTGCGCCTGATGGACAGGTACATTTTTAGTTATCTATATCTATACTTAATATTATAAAGAGGAAAGATTTGTATTTTTGTATGTTATGAATAAACTCAAAGTACTGGACCGATTTTGAAAATTCTTTCACCAATAGAAAGCTACATTATCAGCGAGTAACATAGGCTATAATCTGTGTATAGTTCATCTACATTGCACCCGTGTGAAGCCGGAGTGCGTTGCTAGTATTGAATAAACTGATTTGTATTATAGTATCTGGTGACTAACACGCATTTATCTTTAAATAACAATACGTTTTTTCTTTACATCCGATTTTTTGTGTCAGATATCGACAGACAAACATGAGGTTCACTTGATTATACCACAACCGCTATGATGCGCTGACGATTTAATTTTTGCTTCTAGCATTCAGAAATCCATAGACTGAAATCGAAACGCGCAATATGCACTTCTCGGTTCTTCCATCTATGAACGGTGGTTCGTTACTAGGTTGGAATTTCGATATTCCTCCCACCCGTTCAATGCCCGATTTTACCAGACGTGGGGAAGACATGCTTACTGAAAATTATAAACATGTCATCCCGGTGGGATTCGAATTCACGACCCATCGATGTGCACGGCAGGTATTCTACCGAACGCGCCAACGAGCACGTAAAATTGATTTTCACTTGATTTCGTTGAAGCAACGTTTTTATATTGTGTGCATGGAAATCAGTTTTTTAGTTTCGAAGATAAGCGCAAATGAACAGTCTGATAGACAAGGAACATTTTTATTTATTTAAAATATGGACCAGATGTATAATATAACTAATTGTGCGTTAAAAAGTTTAAGTTCCCCGAAATAAACGCAGGAAAAAATGAAAAAATACCGATACGATTTATTATTTTTTTAATACCACAGTACTGAAGAATGTCACTGTATTTGTAATAAAGATATTAAGTAAAAATATTTTTAAATTGGACATGCTAATAGTAAAAATTATATAACGAGATGAGAAGTTCGTCCTTTTTATATGAACTGTTAACTAATTTACAATTCAAAAAAAAGGACGAACATCTGAGAATCATATGTAACTCCAATAATTATCGTTTTCGAGATTTAATTTGAAATATCCTTGCGAATATTAAAACGCCTCAACAGATAATGGAAGCAAAGTTAAGATTTAATATTTTTGAAGTTAGTTATTATCAGGAGTATAAAGTTTGAAATAAAAAAAACATTTGAGTCGTGGATGTCCTTGGGTGGTTGCGATTGCTTACCATCGAGTAAGCCTGTTCGGTTGCCTGCTTTGTAATACTGTATTATATTTTCAGTTAATTCAGCTACAATATGTCGCTGATGAGAATGGATTCCAACCACGTGGAGCGCATTTACCAACTGCACCACCAGTCCCTGCGGATATTCAAAAAGCGTTGGATTATCTCGCAACCATACCGACCACGCCAAGACCGGAACTTAACAGAATAAGAGCATAAGAAAAAAACACTTTTCAAATCGATCTAACTTAATAGTATTAAATCTACAGCTGTAAGTTATAATGCCATCAAAAACATAAATTGTAAAAAAAGCCAAGTCTTGCAACTCAGTTCCCTCGTAAAAAGTTGTGAGATCCATATAATACCAAGTCGGTCAATTTATTCAGTCTCTACTGAAGGATCCTTCTGTCTTAAGTTATGACGTAATAAGGTAACCTAACAACATCTTATAGTGATCATATCAATACCAATATTAAAAATCTTTGATGTTTTAAATAAATAGATTGACTCGGCTATCGCATGAAAACACAATGTATCTTTTTAATTTTATTAAAAACACAATGTGTATCACAAGTAACACATATTATATTAAATTAGATAGTTTAGTGCGATTGCCAAGTCAACCTTTTTATTTTAAACATCAAAGCTTTTTAATATTGGTATTGATATAATCACTATAAGATGTTGTTAGGTTACCTAATTACGTAATAACTTAAGACAGAAGGATCCTTCAGTAGAGACTGAATAAATTGACCGACTTGGTATTATATGGATCTCACAACTTTTTACGAGGGAACTGAGTTGCAAGACTTGGCTTTTTTTACAATTTATGTTTTTGATGGCATCTCATTTCTTTTTGTAGATATTCCTTTTCTTAGTTTATTTGGATAAGAATTAATATAAAGCTATGGATAACAGTCTGATTTTGATCGGCATTTTTATTAACTTTTTAATGTAAAAAAGTAGTTATAGTGACATAACTACAATAGTTGGACATATGGTCTCGTGATTTTTTTTGTAGATTTTGATATGTTCTATAATATTGTGGGAAGTTTTTTTGTTCTAGCATAAATACTTTCCGTAGCACATGCGATGAAAGACATTTTATGGCTAATTTTTTTACACCTTGGGTTGTTTTTAGTAGGGATTTCTAAGGATCTCTATTTTTTTCTAAGTTACTCAGTTACTCAGTGATAATGTAGCTTTCTAACGGTAAAATAATTTTTAAAATCGGTCCAGTAGTTTTTAAGTTATTCATTACATACAGAAATACAAAAAAAATTGTATATCTAGAAAACTGGACCGAAATTTCAAAATATTGTAGTTTTTCCTTGATTTATAGACTAAACACTAATTGTATTCTAAATTTCAAGTTTCTATGTCTGCTAGAAGTGCCTTAGAGTTTTGATGATCGGTCAGTCAGTGAGTGAGTGAGTGAGTGACAAATTATCAAACTTTGACTAGTTATAATTCTTAAACTACTGGTTCAAACATAATGATATTTGAAATATTCCGAGTTTATACAATGCCTGCTTAGTGACTGAAAATTCAGGATTCTAGTTTTATCCACAACGAAGTTATAGGGGGTCGAAAATGGCCCGAACTACTTCGAGAAAAGGATAGTACGGCCGTGCCGCTTTTTGCTCGACTTGGCGGGGGCACTGCCGTGCCCCCAGATAGAAATATCGTTGGACCATCTTTAAGTGGCTATTAATAAGTGTATTTATAATTTATTTAAGATGATAATAAAATAGTTATCCCTTTAATATATATTTCATTATAAAGTTTCGTAAAAAATATTTCTAAGCTTGCCTAGATGTTCTTTCCATAGACAAGTCCTAGTATTAACAACTAGTGAGAAAGTAATTCGTATAAATAGATAGATCTCACGTAGTCTGTTTGGCTATGAATGTTGTCAAGCGTGCACATATACATTATACATACATTGTTTTAGTGTGCACAATGTTTAGCGTGCTCTCCTGAGATTACGCACACTTAAAAATGTATATTTACATTGTACACCTAACAACATTAATAGCTAAACGGACTCCATGAGACAGAATATTTATACCTATCGTTAATATAAGCTGATTTTTAATCCAACTGACAGATTGATGATATCTAATTATACTTTCTCTCAAATTGATCAAGTTACATCCTATGATATGTTAAAATTTTCTGATAAGAAATATATAAATAATGTACGATTGTAATGTTAATGTAAATTAATATTTACAGAATGCTGCGGTCACGGTCAAAAGAGCGCTTTAAGTACTAGGTACATCTTTATATACGCATTGCCAAATTGAAGGCTTCAACTTGATGTTTATCTTTTTTATTGAACGTAGGTAAAGTTTAATTATGTAGATTTTGTTTATAATAGGACATTATTTAAATGTATTTATGTTGTTTTAACATTCAAAATAGAAAAATCCGTAACGTTAATAATATGTTAGAACACGTTGCGTTATATTTTTAACGGTTTCGTCATGACCATACCATACAAGAATATACATTATCTTCAACTCTTTTAGGCGCTTGAGAATAAATTAGTATAAAAACACATATATGTTTTATTCTTGATTGGGAAATTTACCAATCGAAATGACCAGCAATTATTTAAATTATCATGGCAAGATTTTTAAAAATAAAAAAGGAGAATTTACAAAAATGGGATAATTACTGAAACATTTGGTTGGTCTATGATTATACCTGCAACTGGCAACATCGAGTATTATAAGAATTCAACAAAGAACAATTAAAATTCAAAAGTGCAGATTGTACATTAGAACTTTAATCTGTGGCCATCCTAATAACAACCATTATATTTTTATACAAAAGATACAAAAATAACAATTCATGTTTACACTAAAACTAACAAAGAACAATATAAAAAAAAAACAAAATACAATACTAGAGTTTGAGATTCATTAAAATTGAAATTGGTTTTACGTATCTAATATTTTTACGGTAAAGAGTCTGAGAATCGCGCCAGAATTAATATTTGTGATAGCCACCAAAATATTATTACTGGAACGCTCATACTCAACATAAAAGTAGTCTGTAACTGGATCATGCCATAAACCTTCCTGTCTCGTATAAGATTATTTATTAAATTTAATATTCTTAAACAGATATTAAAATGCACTCGTGTCTCTCAAGACAACAGACGAAATACATATATGAAGGTGTAAATAATTCTATAAAGTCTAAGTTCGTCATCTGCCGACCCGGCTTGCTCAACAAGCAGTCAGTTCACTTTCCCTGCCGTGTCAAGGTCGCCAGACCATCGCATTGCCATAAACTTCACATATCTCACATATCACATCTTCATATCAAGATGATTCGATGAAAAATTATTATTAATATTGTCTTTTATTAACGCGAGTATCACACATTTAAATAAAATACTGTATACCGGATTATAACGCGATTTATTATTTATATTGTTTAAATTATTTATCCCGACGTTTCGGATGCTTTTCAGCAACCGTGGTCGCGGGAGACAGTCATGATAAATAATTTAAACAATATAAATAATAAATCGCGTTTTAATCCGGTATACAGCATTTTATTTAAAAATTATTATTATTTTCAAGTTATTTGCGTTGGCATACGCTAAACAGGAAATGCTTTCTGCTGGCTACTGTGGGATCAATGGTTTCTCCATATTTCGTCAGTTTACTGAGTGTAGATAACATCTGTTGCATATGTTTTGAATCTTTCTTATAAATGCATCCGCCTTTTTATTTATGCTAAAAGAACGTAAAAGTATATGTTAAGATTATAGTAATAAATGTATTGTGTTAATTTCTTATAACGCATTTTTAATGTAAAATATCAATAAAATCTATACACGTTGTCCGAATGAGTTTAACATTTTGAGCCTAAATCTTTCTAAAACTTCAGATTCCCTTCTGAATGTATTATCAGGACAATATTTTTTTTATTTAGATAAAACTATATACCTCCATCTGCCAACAATTCAATGAACTTTGATTTAAAAAGATCAAAACCTTGGAATCAATGAAAAAAGTGTAAAAGATAATGTCTCCACACAATATCTTTTTAATATAAATACATATTTTTGGATTACTCTATCACTGTAAACTAAGTAACGATAAATTTGACGGACTCATTGTCACGTTTTGAAGTACTTACCTCGCGTTCCGATGGGTCACGAGATCGAATCCGGCCGAGATGATAAGATGTTTATAATTTATGGCATCGGGCAATAAAAGTCTTCAAAATCTATCATAAAATAAAACGTAAAACCTAAAAGAGATTTATCATATTACTGTGCTAATACATCATTGGATACCACTCCCAACATTGGATCATAAGAAAAGGTAACGCAACAAAAAAAATCACAGGCAGATAATTCTATGTACTGTTCAGCCCACAGTTATTTACATAACATTTATGAAATCTTTTGTTGTTTGAAAACCTATTCACCGTATGAATGATTATGATATTACATAACAGTGCATTCATCGATACATATACGATCTGATACTATTGTGGATACATTTTTAATCATGTGTCGTAATACTTTATGTGAGAACAATAATTTATAATCAGACATCTCTCTCAATCTCACACAGATGCGTAATAGTTGAATTCCAAAAGATTTTTATTAATCCTGCCTTTTTCATTATATTCTTATATTCTTAAACTTGGAAATAAAAATAATGCCATCAAAAACATAAATTGTAAAAAAAGCCAAGTCTTGCAACTCAGTTCTTCTATCGTAAAAAGTTGTGAGATCCATATAATACCAAGTCGGTCAATTTATTCAGTCTCTACTGAAGGATCCTTCTGTCTTAAGTAATTACATGATAAGCTAACCTAACAAAATCTTATAGTGATCGTATCAATGCCAATATTAAAAATCTTTGATGTTTAAAATAAATAGATTGGCACACTAATTGTATTCTAAATTTCAAGTTTCTATGTCTGCTAGAAGTGCCTTAGAGTTTTGATGATCGGTCAGTCAGTGAGTGAGTGACAAATTATCAAACTTTGACTAGTTATAATTCTTAAACTACTGGTTCAAACAGAATGATATTTGAAATATACCGAGTTTATACAATGTCTGCTTAGTGACTGAAAATTCAGGATTCTAGTTTTATCCACAACGAAGTTATAGGGGGTCGAAAATGGCCCGAACTACTTCGAGAAAAGGATAGTACGGCCGTGCCACTTTTTGCTCGACTTGGCGGGGGCACTACCGTGCCCCCAGATTTATTTAATATTGTCTTTTATTAACGCGAGTATCACACATTTAAATGAAATACTTTGTAACGCATTAAAACACGATTTATTATTTATATTATTAATGCCAACGTTTCGGATACTTTTCAGCAACCGTAGTCGCGGTTACATTTTTTAAGAAATACAAATCTGTATCGTTGAGAATTAATTCAAGTTTCATCTGTCTCAAACTTCATAAAAATCTATTCAGTCGTTGAAATATGATTGAGAAAAAAAATGTTTACATATAAAATTATAGTAAGATACAATTTAATCCCATGCAAAGTCATTCGCACCCACCCATTAATACTTAATAAGGATTTTATATTATACGTATAATATATACTTATATAGCTTCGTAATATTTAAATTCCTGTAAACTCGCGCCAAACAGCGCAATTTCTTCCGTCTTTAGCTTATTAATATTTTTCCACCAAATACAACTGAAAACTAAATGTAAATAATAAATTTATGACAAACGATGGCGATATTGATCAAGTATTTACCTAGAGTGTAATTGTCTATCAGTTTACTTCTTAATAATAATCGGTTAGGTAGTTCGTTCGGAAACCATACAAACAATTCTAACTTTTTATTATTTAAGTGTAGATAAAAAATAAAAAATCATCTTCTAGATAAAATGGGGGATATGATGGGTTCGCTGGAACATTGAGTAGGACTCATACTTTACGTAAACGTTCGTATGGGTCGCGATTTTGATTATTGGCGAGTTTTTTTGTATAGATATTATTCCCTATATCTGGTCACTTCGGGCATTAAATAAGTTGGAGGAATGCCATAAAAATATGGTAATGAATCACTATTCATAGATATAAAAACAAGAAAAGCATATTGCGCGTTTGAGTTTCATATTTCCGTATGGTTGTAGTAAAAATATGTAGGTCGCATTACTAATCATCATGTAAGCCTCACGCTTCTCCTGTGCGATAACTTGGAACGATGTTAACTGCTACAGGTTCTTTTTCTATATTTGAGGTACATGATGAATGCCATAAGATGCCCTATAAATCCATAAACAGTAAGCATCAACTTCTACTATTAGATTTCTTTTTGACTTCCTGCCACACTATCAAATAAGTACATTTGGGTATGTTCTGAGAAACTGCATAATGCTGCCTGTGTAAATATCAGTGCTTGCGTTAAGGTCAATACTGAACAAATGGTAAAGCCGTTAGCTTTGTTGACAGCCGTTACGTCGCACTACCAAGTTAACATGTTTGATTCGAGGTAATGCATCTACTGTTTACTTATTACATAGATTTTGCGACATCGCAATGAATTACGAAACAAGGAATGCCGGGAGGTGGACAAATGGGGCTCACTATAAATACTCAAATTATCAGGACATGACAGCATCAGTCGATACATTGTTCGATCTTAAATCACATTTCGACAACCAGTCATACCGACAATGAAATCTCTCGTAAGTGATCAATTGCGACGGTTCGCTTTTGAGCTCGCTCGTGTGCAAAACAGTGTAGTGACATCTGTTAAATTAAATTTTAAAAACACATATTTTGTTTGTTTCGAGTGACGTTTATAGTGAAATTGGTAATTAAGTGAAAAGGATTTTGTGACTTAAGGAATGATTAATTTTTCAGGTACTTTTCGCTCTCTTCATCGCTGCAGCAGCCGCAGCTCCTCAGGCCCCGACTGAGCCGATTCCTATTCTTCGTCAAGACAGTCAGATCAACGGTGATGGATCATACCAGTACTCATTCGAAACGGGCAATGGAATCAGCGCTGATCAAAAGGGAGATCTAAAGAAGGTCGGTGACGTTGAAGCTTTGGAGGTGCAAGGACAATTCCAATATCCTGGAGAAAATGGAAACATTCAGTTGTCTTACATCGCCGATGAGAACGGTTACCAACCTCAGGGCGACCACCTTCCTACGGCTCCCCCAGTACCTGAAGCTATTCAGCGAGCGCTCGCCTACCTCGCTACAGCCCCTCCTCAGACTGAAAGCTCCTAAATAACAAGTCTATTAACATGTAGGAAATATTCCTTTGATTAAGCGTACTACCTTATTTATATGTGCGTATTTATATGTGCGGAAAAATATAGATATCTTTCAAAAGAATAGTAGCTTCCACAATTATAGTACTCGTAATAAAGACAAAATTAGTGCACCAACCACAAGGCTGCATAAAACGAGTAATTCTTTCCAAGGCAATTGTATACGTTTTTTCAACAAAATCCCTAGTGAGATACAAGTGTTGTCAATAAATAAATTTAAATCGTACGTTAAAGTAAAACTACTTGCTAAGGCCTATTATAACATAAATGAATATTTAAACGATCCTAGTGCTTGGATATGATTTGCTCCAGTATAGAGGTAACGCGACTGAATCTCTCGGCTGCAATTCCAGACTCGGGGGCGATCGTCAACATCCACGACCTTTTTAATGTAAAGTGGGAGCAAACCGTGATCCATGTAGTACTAATTTATTTCAGAATAATTAATATTATTATTGTTTTCTTATGTAGCCAAGTTCACATTTCAAGGATCGTCATGCTCGCTTAAATGTCATTGCTTGTGGCGGCGTCCATGCGTCGGGTTGTCTCTCTCCCTAAAATATGGCGAGGGGGTCGATGGCTGGCCATGCGTCATACTCGTGAACGGGTGCTACTTGTGGTGACTGGTCGAACTTGAATTCGTGTATGCGGTGATATTAGTTATTTCGTCTATGTATTTGCGTGTTGTTCCCACGAGAATGTAAGTGAGTGCTCCTACTTCACCATACATTCTGCTGATAGAGGACAAATCTTTGTTTTTATTTATTTTTATTTTGTTCGTTTATATATACTCGTATATTTTTTCGATTATTATAGTTAATTACTTAAAGATGTCATGTGGAACATGGTGTAATGGTTGCAGCTCCTTACAAAACATTTGTAAAACAAAAACTTGGCGATTAAAAAAGAGTGGCGGCGAGTTTCTTGCCAGTTCTTCTCGTCCGCTCTACGCCCTTGATTTGTGAACTGGCAGTAAATGTAAAACTAGAAGCATTTAATATGTATTTTTTATTGACGTTCATAAGTGTACATTGTGTTACCTAAATGAATAAATGATTTTTTGATTTTTTGATTTGATTACCAAAATATAGGAGCATACATCGTAATAATTTAATGTTTTTGTATATTATTAGTTGAATTAAAAGTTTTTATAATATCAAAATCGTTTTTTACATCCCCTTTATTAAGAAATAAATTAAGATTGTACATCCCGATCATTTTTGAGTTCATATTTATAAAAATAGCAGCTGATTGACAAAGAAGAATAAATTGGATAATTTCACTTCTCATAAAAAATATTTTGAGAGGACATTTCCCTATTATTCTGCATCATATTATACCATACATTATGCAATGGACGAGATGTCGTGACTTCACGATTATTTTTGCAAGAAGGGTAAAAATTTATGAGAAGTTATAATTCCTTGTTATAGGAGTAGGTAAAACGTTTCTCACGATTTTTCATTATTATAACTATACTAGAATGGATATCTTTTCTCAGGTTAGAGCCATTTATAACGAACCAATACCAAATTTAATCGATAAAAGAGTGAATATGGCTTGTACTCTGACGTTTGCATACTGGAATTTTAAAATACTTTTTAAAACCTACGAGGACGTAGGAACACACATCGCAGGAAAACTTCCTCCCTTGAAATTAAATTAAATTCCTCTTTTTAAATTACTTACAAATGTTTTATCTAAAAATAATGAGGTAGGTATTTGATCAATTAATCAGTCCAATAGATATACTTAGATTATTTATATGTAGACATAGTATAGGATATGTATAAGGAAAGCGCTTTTTGTAATTCATTTGTTAAGACATCTTTCATATATGTACAATGTACATATATATGTATATTCAAAAATTACGTAGTTTTGAAAACAATTTCATAACACAAAACCGACTCATTTATGATAATCAAGGAATCTTCATTCTTGAACTCCTTTAGAAAATAATTTGATGACTATTTGTAATCAGAGAATTGAGAAATTCTTAGGCCCATATTCCAAGACGTGTCTCAGTTTTGAATCTAGTTTTGAGACTTGTCAATTGATTTTTTCACTATAGAATTTTGACATATTGACAGTTCTCAAGAATAGGTTACCACTTGAGTGACATCTTGGAATACGGGCCTTAGAATCTTTTGAATATGTATATTGCATCTAGGAAGAGGTTTTGGTTCTCGTACTCATATTTACATTCTCATAGTATATTTTTATTTTAGAATAGGACACCGATAGGTAAAATCTTTATACATTTTAGCTTCAACGCAGCGTATAGAACCTTATTATTCCACTTAAATAGTGTTATTATATACTGGAATATTTCAATGTACCTAATCAAAAAAATATTATGAAACAATGTAGTTTGAATTAATTTCTAATTCTTGGGCAATTAATATTTTTTATAGATCCGCATGTAGAGACACGCTTACTAATATTTTGACATGATTTCACAAAACATTTATGAATCCATATCGTTAGAGTGAATATAATTAGCCATAATTATCTTAATATTACCAAGGATGTTTCAATGGATAATTTCACTGTAGGTGAACTGATATTTCGTAGACTTTGTTTTAAACATGACAGATGGAATGATTCACCTTCAAAACACTCATGGAGCCAGAATGCTCTTCCCATTGCATTCGGCCTTATACGGTTTAAATAATCATAATTATTACCTTGATGTTCAAGAATAGAATGATTGTATATTATAACGATTAATGGTTATGGCAGAAACCAAACAGTTGGTTGCGTTCGAGTTAATTACTCAATAAAAACCTGATGGTTATTTGACTTGACTAGGTTATCTTGTTATAAGTAGATAGATTTTGTAATTTGTTTTTTGTTATATGCGGACTGTGATGTTTACTTGTGCGTCCTAAGTATGAATAATGGTTATTTTAATTAACTTGTCGGTATTGGTACATGATCAAAGTAATTATAGGTAGTAGTAAACTTGACTCGGTCTATAGCTAACCCAAAGTGGTCTATGTCGACCCTCAGGAGTTTACAACGATACACTACAGTTTTACAATTTGATTCCCCATCTCCTTTTCACCTTCGGAAATCCAGACGTTCCATCCAGTTTCCATCCGTAGTTCAACACAAATCGTTTCGCCTCATCTTTTATTATGCGCAAAAATCTAGAACATTCTCCCTGCATCTGTCTTCCCCGAAAATTATAACTTGGGTCTCTTCAAAGCAAGAGTAAATAGGCATCTTCTAGATACCACCCTGACCGCATCACCACTTTACATCAGATGGGATGGTAGTCAAACAACTGTCTATCGTCAGGTAAAAAAAAGTGAGAAGAACTATTCCATCTGTCTATTGTAGACATTTGATGTTGATGAATTCCTTAAATTATAAGATAACCAGTAGGATTTTCTTAAATTGAATAACAGGTCAAAGGGGTCTACAAGAGATAAAAGTTGGGGACCTTCGGTCAATAGGAATGAGGAGGGTGAGAACGATAACCAGGCAAAAAAATAAAGTAAATACAAAATATTTCTATGAAATAAAATATTAATAAAGACCGGAAATTCATCTCCAAATCCTCTGGTGGTGCGGATGTTCACGAGCGCCGCAGCCGCAGGCGCAAGGTCGTATGCCCTATACCAGTGATCGGGAAACTTATTAGCCAAAGAGCCAAATATGAACATTAAATAAATTTAAAAAAAAATTGGTAGCCAAATCTGCTTGTTTAGTAAACTTTTACTACACTAAATAAAACTAAATTTAATAACAAAATTTTTTTTTTTTAAAGTTAAAATATTATTACGCCTTCCGTGGATTTTTGTGCCAGAGCCGCACTTAAGGAGCTGAAGAGCCACATTCGGCTCTGGAGCCGCACTTTGCCGACCACTGCCCTATACTATAATAAAATATTACTTATTTTATACTTTAAGACAAATAACTAATAACTTCTAAAATTTGTAAAGTACTAGTACCTAGTAGTTAAACTTTTGTAAAATAAACTATAAAGCTAGTAGATACAATTTTTTGTGTTTGTTTCTGAATCAACTGTGATTGTGTTTTTGCTACAACCCTGATGAATTCAATTCCAAGATCCCCTTGCCTATGGGGTAAATCCTGGAATATTAATTGCGTTGATGTACCTACTAGCTTTATTCCATAGTGAAGTTACATGCCGGAGAACCGGAGCAGCAATCCATCAGCTCCAGTTTTATGCCTTTTAATGCTTAAAATATACCTACTTCATCAATGGGAACTTATGAATTTGCGGTATCAGTATTAGACATCTTTAGTCTTTGCCACCAGTCTTCGTCGGCACATACACAAGCATGATCTCCCCGTAAGTCTGGTCTACCAGTCCATAGCTGGTGACCTATTTTGAACAGCTAATGAGCTTCGCGTTCACCGACTCAGTGGTATCAACTTTCTGGGAACAATGATGTTGGATATTGAATATGAAATAGAAATAGAAATAGAAAACATTTATTTCTCAGGGTAAACACAATACAAAAATAACACACGATAAAAAATACAATAACAATCAAAATAAAAAATACAATAACACGATAAAATATACATGAGATAGTTTTTTTTATATCTGTATTCACCCTCAGGAAAAGGGTAACTGACTCAGCATTTTGTCGTAGCCGGAGCTGCGACGCTGTTATTCTGTCAGGACCTTGTACTGAGAGGTGTGGCTGCAAGGGTTATAATATTATGAAGGAGAACGTGCACTAAGAGAGGATATAGGATTAGGAAGAATATAATAAATTGAAACTTAAATGGAAACGTGAATTCAAGTAAAATATGATTTAAAATAAACAAAAAATGATAAACTAATGATACTACGACTGATGGAAGCAGGGGTAGCTAGGTTCCATGTTGGATTCCATGTAAATGTAAGAGGTATTCTTTTAATTTTTATTTAAACGAGTATCTAGAATTCAACTCTCGAATAGGTGGTGGGATATCATTCCAACATTTTGTTGCTTATAATATGCTTTGAATATTTTTTTAATAAACTTAACATAAAATACATTTTATTTTACATTAATCATCCCATTAAAATTTGGTATTCAGAGCTCATAATTATTGTCCTTAAATAAGAAACTACTTAACAACTTACGGAAACTCATAAAACATTTACGGTATGAAACCCTCTCAACTCGAGGTCGACTTGCACTTTATTGTTTGTATGTGCATCTTTATATGTATATAGTAATACATACTTATAAAATTCAATGGGTATGTAATTATTTATTAATGATAATGATTTCAAAAAATGCTGTCTTTCAGTTATACTTTAGTTGTAAAAGTTTTAAATAGCATATTGTTTTTTCCCAAATTAATTGCCATAATTAATTTTAAATGTGCAAGATGTATTATGATAATATTTTTAGAATTTCATAATCTCTCGATTTATGTTAATATGTTAAAAATATTTTAAATATCTATAATATTACGATTGTTTTTAAATTTTACAATATTTTAATTAATGCTTTTTTCTGATTTTATTTCTAGAATAGTTTAAATTGTATACTTTTTGTTTATTCTTATTTAGCGACATTTTTTTATAACAAAATTATTTAGAGATATATTTCTAATTTTTTAGATTGATTTCTGTGCATGTTATATTATTTTTGGTATTAAATGGTATTTTTATGGATATGTATCTCGTATATGTTTAATTTATTCAATTTTGTTAAAAGAAAAATTTCACTAGTTATTAAGTGGTGAACTTTAAAATGTAATGTATGAAATCGTAAACCATATTTGGTAATACAGGAGATAAGTCGAAATGCAAATACTTTTGTGTAGATTTCTATTGTGGTTAAAGGTCATATTGAAAGTTCAACAGGCGTTTTGTTTGCAGATTATGTTATTTATTGTGAATTTCTTATAAAATTTACACCTCGAAAAACAATACGTAAGAGTATGTTAATTTATAATAATTAGTTATATATTCATTTAATTAGTTTTCAATTGAAATTTAATAAAAATGTACATATTTATTGTGAAAGTTTTCTTTATTCTGGATTCTATTGAAAAAAAATATATAATAAATAGAAAAAAATTACAAACAAAGAAACAAAAACCATTTAGTATGAATTTCCGAGTAGTGGGGCATGGGACAGCCCAATTTCTGTGTCTGTTTCACTGATAATTTTTCTTTACCTACTTGATCGGCCTCCTATGCCCTGCCCGACAAAAACATTTTTAAAAAAAATCTTGTTTCCCTGGGATTCCAACCCAGGGCCTCCGGTGCTAAACGCATCGCCCTTACCAATGAGTCACGGAGGCGGTCAAAAAACCATACCTATTACCATATCCATAACCATTTATAGAATACACATAAACAAATATGTACAATGATGTCATTATAATGAGGTATGTTACAAATTGTAATGTTTAAAACTTTATTTTGTTCATTCATAATTCTCAAAGTTCTATCTATTTCTAGACATATATAATTATAGATTAATATACTAATATAATTATAGAACATTCTTCTAGTAAAAACAAAAAGTACCTGCCAAATTACTGCTAAAGAAATTAATTATTGATTACATTTTATATAAGTATACATAAATTTAATAAAAAATTAACCACGTGTAATATCCTTAATACTATTTTGTTTTTAAATGAAGTATTGAGGTATCATTCAACTTTTATTATATGCAACGTTAATTATGTTTAAAAATGTAATACCAACTTTCTTTATGAATAGTGATTAATAAAAAAAAAATGAAAATTTGTTGGATTTAAAAATAAGTATCTTTCAAACGTTTCTCTAAGTAAGCCTGCTCATAATTCCGTTGAATTTATTTTGACGGGGCATGTTGTGTAATACCACCCAGAGGTGGTAAGTGGTACTGTGGTCCACCGTATATATACTGATTTACCACTGCTAGATCAACATTGTCTAGTGCCGACATCAACATTTCTGTACAAACATGAAAATCATCGTAAGTGTCAGTGTTTAGTTTTGCTTGGTATCAGTGACCTTTTGATTACGTTGTGACCTATTGAAGAATAGAGTTATGGAAAAAACTGCAATCGTTTAATGTGCTCCTCGTGACTTTTACTCGGACTCATTGCATCACCACTATATTCTATTCGATTATAATTACTATATAAAATAATTGTTAAATATTGTTCGTTTAATAGTACTTCTATTTTTAAATTTGATAAAAAAAAATCAAGACATTTTTTTGATATATCTAATTTTAATATTTATTTTTTTCACAGATTGCTTTATCTCTGTTGGCGGTCGCACTTGCGGCTCCCCAAGGACAAGAGCCTATTCCAATCCTCCGCCAAGACACCAACATCAACCCTGATGGCTCTTTCCAATACTCCTACGAAACCGGAAACGGAATATCAGCTGATGCCGCCGGTCAATTAAGGAACATTGGTGGGGAGGAGCCCGCTCTTCAAATTCAAGGACAAGTCCAATACCCCAGCGATGATGGCACCAGTATCCAACTGTCTTACGTCGCTGATGAAAACGGTTACCAACCTCAGGGCGCACATTTGCCAACACCTCCACCAATCCCCGCTGACATCCAGAGGGCTCTTAACTACCTCGCCACAGCACCACCACAACCTCAACAATAAGCCGAGGATAAAATACCATGGTACAAAGGGAATAGGATTTCTGATACTCGAAGCATGAACACCATAGCTTTTTATAATAGTTCATTAGTTAGTACAATTTGAGTTATGATGTTCTCTTTCGGAATGGAAGTCCTATTTCATGAAACCATGGCTGAAAGCAACCACGTGATATTATACTTAAATACTTTTGTATATAATGATTTTATACTTTTATTTTAATGTAAATATTTTGTCTACAAAACATGCCTTTGTATTATTTCATTAGACCTTTTCTTTAAATGAATAGTTTCCCATTATAACAAGTTTATACATATATCTCTATAATAATACTTTCATGAGTAGATAGGAAAAAAAAATATGTTATTATCATAATTTCTAATTACTTTCTTTATTCACGACTAGCAACACTTCCCGGCTTTACACGGGTTTAATGTAGATGAACTATGTATAGGTACACACTATGTTACTCGCAAATTTAGCTTTCTATTGGCGAAATAATTTTTAAAATCGGTCCGGTAGTTTTTGAGTTTATTCATAACATACAAAAATTCAAAAATACAAATCTTTCCTCTTTAAAATATTAGTATAGAATATAGATATTATACTTACTGCTTCTAATGTCCAACTTAAATTATACTGTTTCTATTCGAGGATGATAATATTGTTCTGAAATGACATTAGTATAATTAATTAGCTATAATAATACATATAAAATACCGTTTTATTTGCAAACTTTGACGAGAGATGGCGTAATCTAGCATTTTACCCAAGACAATAAGTTGGTCATGTATTCAACGTGTAGTCATTTTTGAAAACTTAAACGTACTCTTAAGCATATCTATATTAAAAAACTATATTATGTAATACTATATACCTATTAATAAGAATATAAGCGTAAATATTAATTAGTAACCAGCGTTGCGTAAAATAGTTTCATAGTATTGTAAAAAATGGAAACTTTCTGCTATGTACGGTATCAAATAGTTATTTATATATAAATAATACAAAAGACCGTAACGTACGTCTTCCCATATTTTAAAGTAATTCTACAAAACATTGATGATTTCAGATTAGATGAATTTAATTTTCTAGTCTCAGACAGTATCAGAAACAATTAAAAATTTTTTTATTCCGCTTAGTAAAACATCGTTGTAAAAGGTTTGTAATTTGAATAATGTCAAAATAAATTTAAGTTCATAGAATATTGTAATGTGGCTTCTACAAAACGTATGATTTGTGATTGCAGATGATATTCATATACCCAATCACCCAACGACCTCTTTGGAGATGGTAATAATAGTCGTTGACATTTAAATGAAACTAGTTTTAGCGGCCTCCGAGCTATTCTGCCGTCACGACAGACGGTAGGTATTTTCTAACTTCATAGATTTATTGAATTGACGATCGGCCATATAGTATTTAAAATATCGTATAATTAATTCTTGCCTAAGCCATAAAAGAGATTTAGTAGTAGTAATTTCATTCATGTTTGCCAAAAATGTACAATGGATTTTTAAGTTTTAACTGCTAGGAGGAATCTCAAAATTCGATCCGGATAAAAGACTATTGTCCACGCTTGCGGGATCATGATACAAGCCCAAAAGTCCGGTAAAAAGAAATCCATAAACGACGAGTGTGTATGAAAGCACTGATGAAAGTGGAAGAAGCGAAAGAGGTATGTAAGGATTGGAGCATATGGAATTCCGTGATATCTGTCTACCCCATTGGGAGAGGCGTGATGTACTATATATGTATGAATGTACCCACGCGTTCCTGAGAAATATTCTTGTAGTCTATCCATCTGGAAGGCAGACAGATGGAGAACGAACGTTCCTATAAAGGTTCCATTTTTGGTACGGAACCCTAAAAAGATGGAGTAAAATTATTATACATCCAGTGGTGTAGTATAATGCTAAAAATAGGTGCTCATTAATATTTAATACTAAATAAATAGTGTGAAATGATTGAAGTTATTGCAATACTATTTCGCATGCTTGATAAAAATAATAAATAAGTAAGCGAATTAAATATCAGCCGGCCTAGCATGACCGCCACGAGATATGTCGCGGACGAGAGAAGACAAACTAAGATTTAAGATACTCGATATATTATATCTTGACATCGACAATTTTGATAGAAAAGATATCTCGATCGACAAATATATCTATTTTTGATATTAAAAGTCGAGTTTTAAGTGTAATTGTCATGTTAGACCCGAAAGAAATAAAGCGATAATCGTTTAAAATACGAGAAAACGGTCGACAAAATTTTGTCGCGGTTGTCATGCTCGGCCGGCAGGAATGACCGGCCATGTTATTTTCAGCGAGAAAGGATACAGTTTTTTGCCCAGTAGATTATTGTAACGTTTATTAACGTAGTATATGATTAAACAAAGTATTTTGAATTTTTAGTTAATATTACCCAAAAAGTATATTATTTTATTTAACCTGTATAATAACGCTGTAAAAATCGTTTAGGTTATTTTGTCAATAATTAATGGTCTAAGTATTCCGCCGCCGCCTTCGTGCCTCAGTCATACGTTTAGTACCGGAGGTCCCGGGTTCAAAGCCCAGGGAACAAGATTTGAAAAAACAGTCACCTACTTGCCTGTAAATAAATATGATCAGTGAAATAGACATAGAAATGTTTATGTGTTCATGCCCCTCTAAGTGACTGGAATTCATTTTTGCAGTATTCTAGTAATAAGCTGTAGCCTGTAACTCACTTTGGTTCTCTAGTAGGTATTACAAGTAGCTTAATATACAAGAAAATTGTATTAAAATGCCACTGATTGGGATGAAGTAAGAAAGGAAATCATTTTTTTATGTTGTTTTTATATTTATCTAACAGTATAAACTTTTATAACAACGAAATTATTTAATTTGTTTTAATTGTGTGTGTGAAAAATAAATTATTACTTATTGGTATAATAAGTATATTTTAATTTTATTATAAATAAAAATAAATCTTCTCTGATTCGTTTAAAAAGGAATGATGCGAGATTATAATTTATAATTATTTTCGCCTACTTATTAGTCATAGCAAAGTATATCTTACTCGTTTTCAATGTAGAAATATTAATAGGATTTATATTTGTTTGTAGAAAATATCGATATTTATGCTGAAAAATCATAATAATTCTTAAATGAGTGTAAATAGTCGGCTACTTAATCACGATTAGTAATTATACCATTATCTACTCCATTATATTAAAATCATAGATGGGCAATAAATACAGTATTATATTGTTAAAATGTTATCTTAATACTTATTGATATTTAATTGGAAACAAATAATGTGTAATTTTTATTACATTCTGGTTACTGTTTACCACCGGTGATTATCGATTAGATCATTTTCATAATATTAACATATAAGAGCAGCAATATCTTTGTGTTGTCGTAAGTACCGATTTTAACTTAGAGTCAATAATTTTCTGAAGGAGAAACTAATTATCTATATTAATACTAGCCATCCGCCCCGGCTTCGCACGGGTGCAATGTAGATGGTCAAAAATTCTAAGCTATCCTATCTCTTAAGTTGGACCAGACTACGTACTCACGGTGTACCAATTTAATTTAAAATCGGTTAAGTAGTTTAGGAGTCCATCGCGGATAAACATCGTGACAGGAGATTTATATACGAGGGTGCGTTTTTAAGTTCGCGGAATGAGAAGGTTGTAGGGGGGTGATTAGGCTCATTAGAATCGTAACGTGTTCAGTGACTCATAATTAGTATAAATACGAGGTTTCATTGTTATTTGACTATTAGCCTTTGAGTTATCGTCAATCAAGCAACATAATCGGGAGTGAAAAATGAAATATGGAAAAAATCGAATATCGTGCCGTTATAAAGTTCCTCACCAAGCAAGGAAAATCAGTTGCGACCATAATGAATGAGATGTTATTAGTTTACAGCGACTCTTGTCCAGGAAAAACCAGGGTGTACAAGTAGCAAAGTTTATTTAAATAAGGAAGGGAATCCCTTGAAGGCGACCCGACGCCGGATAGGAGCATTGAGGTAACCACGCCAGAACTTATTCAAAATGTTGAAAAAATTGTACTCGACGATGCTCGACTAAAGAAGAAACTACTCGCAGAAATAGTTGGAGTATCCGATACAACCATTTTTAAAATCCTGCACTATCATCTTGGCATAACTAAGGTCAGCGCAAGATGGGTGCCGAGAATGCTCACGCCGCCGCAAAAACAACAGCGCGTAGAGTGTTCACGTGCACTTTTGGACCTCTGTAATGAAGACAAGGATGCTGTATTGAGTCGAATTGTTACTGCAGACGAAACTTGGGTTCATCATCATCACCTGAGTCGAAACAAGTCTCCATACAGTGGCGTAAAAAGGGCACAGCACCTCCCAATAAGTTTAAGGCGTCACAGTCAGCTGGGAAACTCATGGCAACGGTCTTTTGGGACTCGGAAGGAATATTATTGATCGATTATAAAAATTAATGTGTTACTATTACCGGAGAATACTACGCTTCAATATTAGTGCAACTTTAAGAAGCCATTAAAGAGAAAATACTGGGAAAATTGACGAACGGTGTGTTGCTTTTGCACGACAACGCGCCCGTCCACAAGTGCCGCGTTGCGTTGCCTGCCCTGCATAAGGTGGGCTTCGATATTTTGAATCACCCGCCCTACAGGCCAGACCGGACTCCGAGTGATTATTACCTGTTTCCAAAAATGAAAAAAGAGCTGCGGGGTAAAAAAATTACCGCCGATGATGAAGTCACGGAGGCATTTTCGGCGTATTTTGAAGATAAAAAGAAAACATTTTTTATGAGGGTATAAATAAATAAATTGAAAGATCTGAAAAATGTATCCGTCTTGCAGGTGAATATATTAAAAAGGAAAAATAATTTGGATTTTTTATTTCCACCCCTTATCCCCCATTCCGCGAACATAAAAACGCTCCCTCGTATATTAAGATTATAAAGGGGTAAAGTTCGTGAGGTTGTAGGGGGTAATCTCTGGATCTCGACATGAGCTGCTTATTTTGATGTTAGATGATATAACTACAACAATAATTATGTGATGTCAACCTATTTTTATTTTGAGCGTTTAGAGTTCATAGTAGAATTATTGATATGCATAGTGTTGATATAAAGATGTCAGACCCGATGGAAATCAAACCCACGACTCATGAGTGCAAATTAATCGCACCGCACCCTTCAACCATTCCATACTACTCCGCTTGTATAGAATTTTAGTCAAAGTTTAAATACTTTTAAAACTCGGAGCATATGGAATTCCGTGATATCAGAGGGGTGAGCACGAACGACTATCGACAAAGTATTCGAATCGTCAAACTGTCAGTTGTATGAAAAATCTCATACAAATGACAGTTCGACGATACGAATACTCTTTCGATACTTGTTCGTGCTCACCCCTCTGCCTACCTACGATTAGAAATAATAGTTTAGTTAAATTTCTTCCTAAACACTACGTTAATCGTTGGCGCGTTGAGTGATGCTCCTTTGTTCCTTTACGATAGGTTGCGCAATCGAATATCGCTAGTCAAATAAGATGTTTATAATTTTCTGTAAATATATGAATTTCTCTTCATCTGCTTGTTTATAAAGAGTTCTGCAAAGTTAATCTAAAAGGTTTTTTAAAGAAACTGGGTTGAAATGTATGTAATTTTATTTTAGACACAATAATTATTTCAACACTTTCAGTAATGGTGGTTAGTGTAGCTAACTACCTCATTCCTCTAAAGCCCTAAGTCCTGTGTCCTAAAATTACTTTCTGTGATACTTGACACATAAGTTAAGCTTGAACGAAAATTTAAATTTTAAAATAATTGCTCATCTAAAAGCGTGGCTGAAAGAGTTAACATGTTCAAACATCTATTTTCATGGCACAATTATTTAGCATCTCGGCCTTCACTTTGATCAAGACACTAACACAAGACCCTTATGGCCTTGAAGTCCAACCGGACTTTATTGGCCGTTAGCGCACGACAATCGCCATCTACTTGTGACTAGACCAATTTAACACCCTCAGTGCCAAGCCCAATGATACTTTCATATTTTTAACTATTTTATTTGTTTAAAACGTCATAGAAACCATCTATTTTACCCTCCCCCCCTTTTTTCAATATATTTAACGCGATTTTCAGCTGTATGACAAATAGATGCAAAGTGCTTTTTACAATTAGGGGGATATGTATATATATGTACTTTTGAATTTACAGCGCTTCAGACACTGTGTGACTAAAATATATACTTGGCGCTTAATGTGTCAATACCCCAAATACCAAAGAAAAATTATTAAATAATCCAGAACTGGTTGTTTAATGGCCATGTCTTCTTCTTATTATAACAAATTCAACTGAATTTTGGGTTTGGTAGTGCTAAATTAATAAAAAATAATGTATCTTTATATATATAATTCTCCTGTCACGATATTTGTCCGCGATGGACTCCTAAACTACTTAACCGATTTTAAATTAAATTGGCACACCGTGAGCAGTCTGGTCCAACTTAAGAGAAAGGATAGCTTAGAATTTTTGACCATCTACATTGCACCCGTGCGAAGCCGGGGCGGATCGCTAGTCTATGTATATAAATGAAAATAAATGTATATTGGTCTCTAAGGACTCCTAAACTATTCATCCGAATATAATGAAACCTTGCTGATTCTTCTCTGTACGTAAAGTAAAAAAAAAATACTTATTTAAATTAAATGGAATTGCAACACTTGAACACATGCTGAGTACAGCTGCTAAGTAGTATAATATAAAAAGAAGTGACCTTCTTAAGTTCACACCGATGACGTCTAGAAAGAAGTTTTATCATCAAATATTTAATAAAACTAACAAAAAAATAAGGATATTTTATTTAATCAATGCATAATTTGATAAGAGGTACAATGAGTTTATTGAAAAAGGTAAACTCGAAGCGGGCAATGGCCAGGCGTTGACCTATTGCGTTTTTATCCCGTTTTTATTGATATTTTATCATTGTTGCAGGCTTTTATTTTGTGAATGAGTAATGAAGTAATTTGAAAGATAAATGAGATTAATTTTTTCATCAATAAATGAAAAATAATTATATCTAATTAATAAGTTACATTTTAGTAATAAGAAAAAATATCATGAGGTGCTACAGTGGTGAATACTCGTACATCTGTGTTGCGTACATGGGCTACGGGTTTAATTCCCGCCATATCTAAAATATTTATGTTTCTATGTAAATGCTAGTACTATCACGCGCGTTAATCAACACGCGTAATATACATATAATATCTTTGTAAAATAAGCTTCTTCCGTCGACCCTTCTAACTTCCATCTGGGGATAAACCACTGTTTATGGACGGAAAAGCCATTAATTACAGATTGCGCTTTTTGTTTCAGTCCACAGATTTTGAAGTTCAAATAAATAGTTCGACAGTCGACTGTTAATAGCCTGTTTCTGAAGTTTTACCTAAAATCAAGTAGGTACTCATCTTGCTCGACTTTCGATATCAATTAAAAAAGTAATACGAGGTAATAAAAACAATAAAAATCGTTTGTACCTATTTTAAATATCAAGTATTTCTTAGCAAGTAAACTCAACGAGTTTTACCAGTTCTTACATAAGCAAAGTACCTAATGAAGATTCCGTGTGTGATTCATACTTATAGGAGCTATTAAAAACAGTGATATCGCCATAAAATTTTATTGTATTTTTTAATAAAAAAAGTTGATGAATGAAATATTTTGAGAAGAATTTTACTCAATACTATATCTAGACTTTGAACGGTAGTGTATATAATATTGTCTTTTATTAACGCGAGTATCACACATTTATCAAACGGTAGTGTATCATTGATTACATAAGAAACACAGACAAAGAATAAATAACACAATATATTAATTTATTTAATTATACAATTAAAAAAAAGAACTTTATACCGGATTAACACGCGATTAATTCTTCTATTACGAGTTATTTCTCCCGAAGATTCGGATGTTTTTCAGCACCATGCTTGCTTTTCAAGAATATACCATTTCATAGATGGAAAAACCGTGAAGTGCACATTGCGCGTTTCGGTTTCAGTATATGGATTTCCGAATGCTTGAAGTAAAAAGTAGGTCGACAGCGCTTCATTGACTGATGTTCTGTGGCTGAGGTATCACCTACCATCAAGTGAACCTCATGCTCGTCTGTCGATATCTAACATAAAAAAAACACAAACAGTAAACCGCCAACCAGCCCACCTGCCTTATTTCAAGGGTGTTACAGGTAGGATTTGGAGCTTCTATTAATACAGTTTTCAAGCCGCACAAGAAGATTCAACAGTTCTTGAGACCGATCAAAAATAATATTACTTTGAAAGATGGAGGTGTTAATAAACTTAATTATTACTGTGGTTTATCCTACATTGGGTAAACTAAAAGTAGCATTTTGAACCGACTTAAGGAACACTTTGCGAATATCAAACACAAACTCTCACTCTAAGTCAGCAGGAACACATTTTAGACAAGCGAAACCACTACATACGTTTCGACCAACCAAAAATCCTTGAAAGAGAAAATAGATTCTTTCCCAGACTAGTACGCGAGGCTATTGAAATTAAAAAGCACCCTTACTTTAATAGAGAAGATGGTTTGAGACTTTCCAACACCTGGGATGCAGTAATTAAATATCTAAAATCCCAAACCAAACATACTAAAAAACAAGAGGACACTTTTAGTTAATATAAATTTTAGACGTCCGCGTCGTTAATATAGCAATTTTGTGATATTTCAAATCAGTCAGCTGTCACCTTTCAGTTTGCCCGTGACCATGGTTGCTGAAAAGAAAACGTCGGCATAAATAATAAATTGCATTTTAAACCGGTTTAAGAATTTTATTTAATTATAGATATAAAAAAAATATATAATAACATCCACTGTTTTAAGACATCTCTACATACATACATATACATCACGCCTCTTTCCAATTGTGGTATGCAGAGATCACGGAATTTCATATGCTCCGATCCTTACATACCTACCACTTCCGCTTCTTTCACTTTCATCAATGGTTTCATACACACACGTCACACGTCGGTTTCGAGTACCTACTTTTGACCTGGCCCTTTTGAAGAACGTCCCCGATCTGATCGAGGTATTCTTAGGTAAATATATTTATGCAGTTTTACTTTTTTAAATGTTATTTTGTTATGTTATACAAAACAAACTTACATTTTGATATTGTATAGTTTTGTAATATGCATGTGATGGTACCTACTTAATCACATGCATATTACAAAACTAAACTTAAACTGTAGGTAGTAGATAATGTATGTGTACGTATATGAGCCATGGAACTGCATATTTTATTGATAAGACGAGAACGCGGATACGATTTAAATTAGAGTAGAATTATGCAAATATTCGTGATCATGTAAGAAAGATGAAACAAAATACATTAACATTTAATTAATTGCAGTGCACTTGTGTCTACGATAATATAATAATATTGTCTGTTAGCTTGTAACTGCAACTTGGATTTTGCATCAGTAATTAAAAATAGGATACAAAGCTTAATAAATTTTGCTATATCACAGAGCTAATATTATATTGAAACGGCGTCAAAAATCTACAGGATGTAACTACATAATATATCACATTGTAAATTCTTTGATTAAACCAAAGCACTAAGCAGTGTGTTTTCGACCTCCATTTATAAACCTTTTTTATATACTTTTATATTACTTTTTATTGTCATTATTGATTTTAATACTCTCGAAGTAAAGACATTACATGTAAGAAATGTCCATCATTAATTTTTCATTACTCTACACAGCCCAATATCTTAAAATATCATATATAAATGTTTTTTTCTTAATAATAACTATGTTACAGTTTTTAAATATGTAAGGATTTAAAAAAAAGAGTAAGAACTGATAGTTTTAAAATATATATTAATTATTAAACTACTACTAGCGTTCCTGTAAATAGGAATATTTAGTTCATGAAATCAATTCATGTATTATCAGTTCAAAAATAAAATTAAAAAGTCGGCTCTTTAGCAGCGGCACTTAAAATCTGAGTTTTATTATAAGTGAATTAAAACTGAAATTACAATCCTTCTTTAATATATATTTTTTTAATATAATAAAATAACTGAGCTTAGAGTCTAACAATATAAGTCTAAGCCGTTCATAGTTTTTAAGGAGATAACATATTCCTAGTGGTTCTCGTAAAAAATATGATATTTATAATCGCGTGTGCGGAAATTTAGGACACGTTTTTCTTGTTTATTTTTTTAACTGCTTTGAGGGCTATTTGAAAATATGTTTTGACACAAAGAATCTAAATACATAACCATACCATACCAGGAAACAATACTCAGCTTGCGTTGGCAGAGCTACGCCACTGAATTGGAGTATTTTCCTGGCATTCACAGTAATCTTGGTCCTTCTTCAGAAGTTACGCTATCTTCATACTCAATACTTAAGTCATGAAGAAAAATAAAACGCTCTTAAAATTGCTAATTTTTAAAAGTTTAATTGAGGTTAGTAATTTCAAAGTATCATTGTTAAATACATCGGTTTAAAGATGTTTATGAATGTTTAGAAATATATGATTATATGATTTTTAAATATTCGTTACATCCTTGCTGATATAACAAGGATGATCTAATTTTCTAATATTACTGATTGATACCATAAATCACATGAACCAGTTTACGCATATTAAACAAAGATAGACAAGAATTGATAAATTATTACACTTATAATGAATACCTTGAACTATAGAATCAACAAATATCACATTAATATTATGAGTAAATTTAAAAATTCGTTTGTCTGTTCATCTCTGAAAATAAAACCGTTAAATTAAATTTTTTAAATCAAGCAAAACTTATTTTACAAACACAGACTTGCGGTGCCCAAAAAGAGTAAAAGCAGAAAGATAACCATTATTATGATTAATACATATCTCAATTACACGTGTGAGTTAAGCAGGAAAGTGATATACGGTTACAATTATCGCTTTATTGAATACTATAAAAATATGATTCATTAATTGAATATCATAAAAATATTCACCAGAGTTACGAAGTGTTTAGCGCAAGTTAACCTTAATTTAAAATGCCATTTTACTGTAGCGTTTGGGTTAATTTTTGGTATTTAAGGAGTTAGACATAGGGCGGTAAAAACGTGATCACTGTCAAATTATTTTTCTATTTTGCATGATGTTCGCCTTGCAAACTTATCACGGACGTGGATGGGGAAATCAGTGGTTCAGATCTGAAATTAAGGGAATTTTACTATTATACAACACGCTGCAGGACAACCCCTGTGAAACAAACAGTTCGACTTGGGCTTTCTGGTAAACATCCTTGCATACCATTTTCGCTATTTCCATTTCCATCAATGCTTATTATACACGCTCGTCATCACTAGAAACCATCATGGTGCATTTGTATACATATGCATTGTATACGTATACACACGTTGCTTCAGGATAGGGACAATAGCAAGCTGAAACTATAAAATTAGTATAATTTTCAATTAAATAATTCGACAATTCTACGCGAGGGAACCAAATTTCAATTAATTATTAATATCTTTAACTGACTATGCTTTCTTTAAAGTTCTCCCATACAAAATATGTCATCTTAAAAATGTAAGAAAAAATGAGCCCTTTAGTACTTTTAAGTTAATAAAGAATTACCTACAAGGAGAAAACTAACAACTTACTCTTGTCTTTATTAAATTATTTAAATTTAAAATGTTATGTAAAAAAACGTGTTTAAGTCCTTACTAATTTTAACTCGAAACTTTAAGATAATTATTAAATTGGAAGACAATTTTTTTTTAAAATAGACAACAATTTTTACACAAATTTTTGCCCATTTGGGTTTATATAAATATTATTGTAAATTGTAAGGAACTTTAAGGTATTTTAAAAAGTTTTCTAACGTTTTTGTACCGTAGTAAAATAAAAAATATAGTTACCATTGTTATACTGCGCCTATTGATTTTTCAATCTTTATTTGACCTTCGATTTTATTATTCAATAAAGCAAATTTTTTGACAACTTCATGAAGTAAATCACATTAACACGTTGATGTTTTGAATTTATGATTTGATTGCGCGAAGATTGAGAACATCTGCTAATGAATAGTTAATTTTAAAATGCTCATTATAAATAAGAAGAACTGGACAGGAGAATCACATTATAAATTTGTCAAAAAAAAAGGTATAAATAGCTATCGATTATTGGTGATATCAGCATTCGGGTTAAGTTGCTTAGATATCAACAATGCGTTCTTTCGTGGTAGGTTATAATATTGATTAAAAAATTAAATTAATAATATGAAAATTTGTTCATATTTATAACTAATTATTCGAATGTTTCAGATCCTTTCCCTGGCGTTCGCAGTTGCCTTAGCAGCTGAGGAACAAGTGTAAGTAGTTGGAAATAATACTTGTAGCTTATTAAAGCTTTGAGATTGGGCGGTTGGTAGCTTATCTCTCCCGATAAATTTTAATATGGCTGGTGATTTTTGTTAAATCTGAGGTATTCTTATATTTAATAGTTTTGGTTACGAATTACTGTCATTCTAAGTTATTCTTCCATACAAAAAATGGGTGAATGTTTAATTAGTCCTCAGGTACTTAGAATATGTGAAATTAGCTATAATAGCTTATGTGATATTAAATAAATGATACAATTCAATAAAACGATAACCCGGTTTATTACTAGGAAAAAGTTAATAATTTAGGCATTCAATTCTAATTTGAAATAAAGAAGTGCTTTCAAGCTAATTGGTAGGTACCAACTAGCTGTATCGTAAGACATATATTTTATTTTATTTTCGCCCTTTTACATCGAAACTGCTTAATAAGCGGAAATAAAATAAGAGGATTTTACTGTTATTTAAATCAGTATAAATCCAAATAACGTTCACTTATCCGTAAATATATATGTTCAAATATATTGGAACCAACTATTATTTCGATTTCAGAGGCACAACTGTCCAGCCACTCAGTCGTGCAACAGCTTCCGCCTCCGTGACCACGTTGAACCCCTACAGATTCTACTCCAACCGCTACAACCCAGTTGTCCCGAATGTAGGCCGCTACGAGCCTGGTCGCTACAACCCTGGTAGCTACAGCTCCGGCAAATCCGACAACTCTGGACGTTACGTTCCCGACAACTCTGGAGCTTACAAGTATGTTTTCATAATTTAAACAAATAATTTTATAATTTATCTATGGTTTCCCAGCTTTGCTAGTGAAGTCACTAATTGATTTCTGAAAACCGTCTTTGATTCCTACTTTTTAAATAATAAAAATAGCATTAAAATGTACTATTTATCCAAGATGGAATAGTAATACAGGCCAACTGCTAATAACCAAAGAAATAGGTATTTACTTACTTGTTACGTACCTATAATATTTTCAGCTACCCCAGATCGTTTTCGATCATGTGTCTTAAAAAGCGTCTATTATATTTCAGTTAGTTTAATGCAAACCACTTTTTAACCTAATACTTTAATAACTATTGGTATCGATTACATTACAATGATACACTGAAGTGTATCATAATACATTCAGCTAAGTACAAAGTGTTTTACACCACAACACTTATTACTCATAGGCAAAATATCTGGCCTTAGTGTTGAGACGATCATATGAATTTATAAAGTTTAGAGACGGTTTTAAGCATCACCTAGTTGGCTAAGGGTGTTGTGAGATAACTATCCATTTTTAAGGCAACACACTTTTAATGCCACCAATTTACGAAATTTAATTTACCTCTATTGATAGAAGGATTTCGTAACGAGTGTAAATATATCCAGAGTGATACAGTTTTAATAAAAGGCGGTCTCACTAGCATCCATTATCTGCGCATCAAACCCCTGCGAAAACAGTAGTATAACTGTATAAACACAATGATTGGTATTGGAATCTTACTTTGAATATTGTAATAATAATAATATTTATTTTTTAAGGTATGGTATTATTTTAGAAAAGAAAGAAAATAATATAACCAAAAAATGAAAAGCCCATCACTCAGAAGAGCCTAGGCTGTGGTACGCCCTAGCATTGTTTTAGTAATATTTATATTTTCCTTCATCGCAGTGGTGACCGTGGTGACCGTGGTAGCGCCGGCGGTTTCTACACTGGCTCCTCAGACAAGGGAAGCGCTGGCGGTCCCGGCGGTGCCTACGTAGGAAACCAGGGACCCAACGTCCCATACAGGCCCGAATACACACCAGTTTCTGGGTAAGTTCGATATAATTGTTATATGATCATAACAAAATAAGCTATACAAATCATAAATTTTGTGGAGTTGCTGAACAATTTTTGCCGAGGGGGGTGTGCCAAATTCAAGCAAAGCTACTTTGTTTTAAAATATTATCATTTAGTGAACGATAGAGATGGAAATTTATATATATATATATTTTAAAGCCAGTCATGACAGTAATCTACCAGGCTTGGTTGACTATCACGAATTCGCATAAGACCAGCCTTTGGTCTAGACTAGAACATTGGTCCACAGTGGTTTTTTACTATTTTGAAAATAGTCGTTTCAAGTCTCAATGATCAAAAAATTTTCATAAAATAATTATTAAATTTCAGCGTCGTTATCAACGGTGTTTCTGAAGCTGAGAAGATAGTGACCACCGGCACCCCCGTGACCGCCGTCCCTGTGACCGCCGTCCCCGTGACCACACCCGTTCCATTCACCACCGCTGTCCCTGTCACCACATCAGTACCCGTCACAGAAGTCCCCGTCACTTCCGCTGCACCCATCACAACTGGCGCACCCTTCTACGCCTCATCTACTCCTTTCTACGTCCCTAACACATACAAACCCGTGTACAAACCTTTCGTACAAGTAGCACCAGTCGTGCCAGTCGCCCCAGTTGCCTCCAGAGTTGGCGTTCCCAACACATACGACTACAACTACGGTATCATCCGCCAAGAGACTGATGTTCTACCTGACGGCTACCACTACTTATACGAGACTGAGAACAAAATCCTCGCTGAGGAGGCTGGTCGCATAGAGAGAACCAACGACTTCGAAGGCATGAGGACTAAGGGATTCTTCGAATACGTCGCCCCAGATGGTGTCACCTACAGAGTAGACTACACCGCTGATGAAAACGGTTTCGTGGCGTCTGGCGCTCACTTACCCAAGTAAATCTAGTCTTGTTATCTAGCAAAAATTATATCTGTTGTATCTATTAGGTTAAAAATCTCTTCTTGGATCATAATGAATGTGATATAAATAATAAATATTTTAAAATGATTTTTGTATTTCTCTTATACATATTTAATTTTAGTTAGGAAAGGGAAAGTTTTTTTTTTACTTAACAAAATTGCGTTTTCACCTACATACCTACTAGTGACTGAGAGTATGATATGTATAGCTCAGAACAAAATAAAATGATTGAAACGGCAAAAATACTTATATAAAAGCACCAAGAATATTTCATATTCATGTTTATGATATAAAAATGTATGTACGAGTATATCTGCAGTGATTTGCAAACACCATACTAACTTCAGTTATGTTTTAAAGAATCTTTAAGCAATAAAAATCAAATCCAGCGAGTCGAATAAATGTTTTTATAAATATTTGTATAGGTACCTACCTACAATAAGGTAAGAAAATGAAGGGTTTTAATATCAATATTTTTAAAACAGAATACCTTAATAAAAATGCTGGCCATAAAAGGGATATTATATGTGTAAGGTACGCTAATTTAAGATTAGTTTACTTAGTAAAGGGTATTGGATATCTAGTGAATTAGCAAATTTATGAAATTCTTCAACATCTTAGCAAATATTCTAAAGCACAACTCTGCTAATAAAAATATTGAATGCTACACATTTTTATTTGATACATTAGGTAATCACTTATTCGTAAAACTACTCTACGTGCTCCTTAAAATTTCCAGCTACGAACCGCTTCTTACAATCTTCCCTCATTCATTTAGTAATATTTTTCCTATTAACTATGTGTCTACATACACCATAAAACCCAAACAAAAATTCACTTCTTCTCTGTATTACTCGACCAGACAGGGTCAGATGAAACGCTGACAGAAGATTGCCGCCGCTCTACTCAACTAGAGCACGAAGAATTTAATGAACAACGATAATTAAATTAAACTAAAATATAAGGATAGTCAATATTATAAAGTTACCTCAATCAGTGTTGTTAGATAATGATGAATACCGTTTTTATTTGTGAGTTTCTAAACGTTCAAGCATATGTTAAGTTCACAGAGTTCTTCCGCCCCCGAAATTTTGACATCCTATGCGCTCCTGCGACCATATACGACAAATTCCCTTATACAATCAGTATAGAAACTTCACAATACTCTAGTTTCGATATCATAACACTGTATATTCATTAAAAATTCATGTATCAAAGTTTGTTATTTTAATTTGTGATACAAGCTGTTTCTATCTCACAATTCTGACATCAAAGTCGGTTATCGCAGTTGTTCTAATTTAAATATTTTAAAGATATTGTTTCCACTAATTATTTATATTATTCGTCGTTATCAACGATCTCTTGACAAAATTAACCTACGGAAATGACGTCACTCTATCGAGAAGCTTATGAAGGCTTAATTATGAATTCCTATTTTTATTATTTTTTAATGTGTTTAAACTATATAAAGTCCACAGGAGGTAGCTGTTAAAAATAACTCGAAAATGACAATATTTTAGAAGAATTGAGATTTTCTGAGAAAGATGAATAGTGGCATCAAACACAGGTCTGAAATAATATGATTATTTAATGCCTGTATTAAAATTGTTTTAAAATTGCGATTTACAGGTTTTTTACACACAGTATATCTTGACACATAGAAATCTATTACATACATTATCATTACGTATTTCATGCTCAGTATTTTTTTCACACATAAGCTCGCTCTGAAATAAGTTTTTTTCTGAAATAATATGATCTTTATAAAAAGAGACTATTCTTACATTAAAAGCCGGTAAGTCATCTACAGAACATCTGGCGTTGTAGATGTGAATTGCGGCGTTATTCATAATTAACTAGGTTAATTGGTTGTCATCTCTACTATAAAAAAGCTCACAATATTGATATTAATTATTTGCATTGTATGCAGTGCTTCAAAACTTTTAGTTGCTATTACTAAATTCGGTATTTTATCACTTACAGTCCTATCTTGGTTTTATTTTAAATGTCAATATACGAGGTTCAATAATTGATGGTAGGTACCCAAGCCACAGAACATCAGTCAATGGCGTTGTCGACCTATTTTTTCTTCAA
The DNA here is from genome assembly GCA_905404175.1 of Anthocharis cardamines. Taxonomy (NCBI): domain Eukaryota; kingdom Metazoa; phylum Arthropoda; class Insecta; order Lepidoptera; family Pieridae; genus Anthocharis; species Anthocharis cardamines. Next base: position 7,451,666 of record FR989956.1, on the reverse strand, counting down.
GCATTGGGAAATCCATAGACTGAGACCGAAACGCATGTTAAAGAGATAAAGCTAAGAATTTTCCGAAGGTAGTTGGTGATCACATGACAAACTCTTCGTCACTCTTTTTAATCGCCAAATTTTTGTTTTACAAAATATTTGTAAGGCGCTGCAACCATTACACCATGTTGCACAGGACATATTTATGTAATTAACTATAATAATAAAAAAATATAAACCAGAAAAAAACACAAAGATTTGTCCTCTATCAGCAGTAGGCATGGTGAAATAGGAGCACGCACTTACATTCTCGTGGGAACAACACGCAAATACATAGTCGAAATAACTAATATCACCGCATACACGAATTCAAGTCCGCATTAAGCGAGCATGACGATCCTTGAAATGTGAACTTGGCTACATAAGAAAATAATAATAATTCTTATTATTCTGAAATAATTTCGTACCACATGGATCACGGTTTGCTCCCACTTTCAATACTCAAAAGTACCAATCAAATAACTATCTATCCAACATTTACACTTTAAACGCAGAATAAATAAGATGCAAGATTAAAAAAGGTACAAAATATTTTTGGGTAAATAAAGGCGTTTTATCGCAAAATATTTTAGGAATATTTCTTTCTGCCTACCATTGTTTTTTTGTAATTTCCATCAGTTAGTAACATTTTGCTAGCCACTACACGATTGTCCTCAAATTAAAAAATCGGGAGTGAAATATGATCTAATAAGTCATAATCAGTTCAGAACACCTTTTTATGGGGAACACTATAAGAATGTACGATGATTAAAATTTTTCAACACCGCATTTAATAGACCGATTACGGTTCACGTTTTATTAGCTATTTATCACAGCGCTGTAAAAAATATTCCTTGTAATCAGAAAATAGTAGAGATATTTCGTGAATATTATCCTATATGGGGTATTATAGGCATACAAATAGTTCTTAGCAGTATAATCATATTTTCTGTAATCTGAAGTATTTTAACTGCAAAAAAATATTTAAATATTTATGTTTGCCAATTTTTTTAAAAGTAATTTAAGTAAAATTCAAAATTAATATTTTGTAATATTCTGAAGTTTGTCGCCCTTAGATATGTTGATTGTTCCATTTGAAGATGGATATGTAAAAAGCAGCACAGTAGCGTAGTAGTAGAAGCGCAGTAAACTCTTGGTTTTTCAGTTCTAGTAGAAATATATGCTTAAGAGCAGAACTGAGTTTCATGTATTATTATATTTCATACTTCATGAGTTCGATTAAAAAAAAAATACGAAAAAACACCACGATTCATAGAAATCGTATAATTTATAGTTATTGGATTAGCTACTCCTGGAAATAAATTACTTCCGGACTGACACTTATCACTGTATTTTGGGGTACCTTTAATAGGAAAGATTTTTTTTTTAAATGAAAACAAAAAGCGAAAAGTATTCACCAATCGGAGTAAATTATTCATATTATCTATTAATTTCCTGTTTTATATTATGAAACAGCTACGATTCTCGGATGTATTTTTATGAAAAGCCTTTATTATTATCGCACCTAATTCGAAATTAATAAAACGAAACGACATTATTTTCAATAAGCATCTCTCTTTATTAGTATGGATCAAGACGTGGTCGTGGAGAAAATTTTAAAATTAGTTAGATTTTTCACTTTATCTATATGTATGTATATATAAAAATATCGAGTCACTATATTTGTGGTCGCACTCCTCCGAAACGGTTCGACCGAATTTTACGTTTTTTTTTTGTATATACTCGTATATATTTCTTATTTGGTAGAACGTATGAGAATAGGTTGTAAAGTTTATTTCATTCCGATAGGTGATTAGGATGTCGCTATCCAGATTTTTTTTGATCTCATCTTCTTCATAAGTGCCGTGCGAAGCTGGGTCAATCAGTTAGTTCCATATATTTTATTAGAAACCAAGAGAGATAGAGGTTTTCTAATGATATATCAATAGATAACAACCTTGACCCGTTTTTTAAATTATATAGTCTTTGAAAAATCTTTTATCTAACTGATTATTTTATGTAATTGATCTTCAAAACAGCAGGTCACTTTAAATGACACTAGACTCTAGAACATGATTCACATTACAGAATTCATATTCTGACCTTTTACTAGGATTCTCACTTGATTTTGAGTAGGTGTAGACATTACGATAAAATAAATAATTTACACGATAAATTAATTTAGACATTTTAAGTGTTTTTAGTTCAAACCTTTGTAAAAGGTAAATCTAACATACCTAACCTTAATTTTAACCAAACAATATTAGTAGAAGATTGAGATAATTGATTGGTTTTTTTTATGTTAGATATCGACAGTCGAGCATGAGGTTCACTTGGTGGTAGGTTACTTCAGCCACAGAATATCAGTCAATGATGCGCTGTCGACCCACTATTTTACTTCGAGCATTCATCAATCCATACACTGAAACCGAAACGCACAATGTGCACTTCACGGTTTTTTCATCTATGAACGATGGTAATTTCGATATTCCTCCCACCCGTACAATGCCCGAAGTTACCATGTGGGATTCGAACCCGCGACCCATTGAAGCGCACGACAAGACTACCAAATGCGCCAACGAGCCCGTCAAAAGAAAAAGATCGCGATGGGTACTCCATTATTATATTTCAGTTTAGATCTTCATTAAAATGTAAGAGAATATTTTTTAAGAAATTGCGATAATTTTGAATAATTTTCATATCAATAAATTTTTACCTTATTTATTTTAGTATTATTTCCGAAGGAAGATAAAAGACAGATTTATATTTAAATCATTGAATCACAGAAAAACCTATTTTAAATACATATTAAATATTTTATACTTACAATAAATGCTAACAATATATTTGTATAGTAATGTAGTAGTTTTAATCGTCCTCGTAATCAGTTTAATTTTTTAAATTCTCTCCAGATTTATATAAAAATCTGTTAATACAAAATAAATAAACATAATATAGAGCATTTATTTAGACAATAAATGTCAAAAAATTTAGTAACATAAGCTTAATTAATAATACAAAAATTAAGATTGATAACATAACAAGATTTATATCTTCCTAATAACTTGAAGAAGCTACGCCAATTGCATAGCTAATGTTTATTCTTATTATATATGAAAGGAACTAGATACATTGTGAATTACATTATAAAATTAGTCGAAAAAAAGGTATAAATAGACAATGATGTTTGAGACATCAACATTCAGATTGTCTTTCTGCAGATAATCACAACCATGCGGGTGTTCTTGGTACGTATCGCAGATGCGTGGAGTTGCGCTGTTAAGATGTGTATCTCAGAAGCTTTTAAATATTTTTTTCACTATCACTTTTTATTAATAAAAAAATAAAATATAAAAAATTGTTGACGTCCTGTGAATGTGTGTTTTGGTGTTTCAGGTGTTCGGACTTGCGCTGGCGGTTGCTTTAGCAGCTGAAAATGACCAGTAAGTAGCTTTAATAAATATATTTGAAAAAGTATAAAAAAATAAATTGAATATGATTAAATTTCAATTCATAAAGATTTTCTTCCCACTTTATTAACAAAACTTCGGACCATTAATATTATAAATATTTCAGTTACATAGGAAAATTTATAATTTTTGAAATATTTTTTTTTGAATTTTGAAATTAAATTCATGAAGATTGTAAAGGATCAGTTATATATTATATAAAATTTTTGTTTCTCAGGACCCCTACTCCCACAACTTTGAAACCTTTCCGTTTTTCAACATTCGCCCCTTCTGCAACTACATACAACCCCTACAAATATTTAACCACGCGGTATACCACGAAGTCAGATGCAGTTGTAGGTAAATACGATCCAGGCAAATATAACGCTGGAAGATACGACCCTGGCAAATACGATGCGGGCCGTTACGACCCTGGCCGCTACGACCCCAGCAAATACGATTCTTCTGGACGTTATATCCCGGACAAATCTGGTCTTTACAAGTGAGCATAATTAATTATAATTAATACTGTTGGTTTAACTTATTAGTCAAGTTAAGGGTTGTGTTCGATTCTCGGAAACATAAAGCATTTCAGTCGGGCAATTTTTTGCAGTTCCTTCTTATAAGATTTTTACCTCGTCAATTTCAGATTTTTATTAGGCAGTCATGTTAGAAAATTATAAAAAATATGTTGTCATAATATTGTGCTTTTAACGAAATAATTACATAAATACATACATATATATATTATATATACATCACGCCTCTTTCCCATTGGGGTAGGCAGAGATTACGGAATTCCATATGCTCTGATCCTTATATACCACTCTCATCAATGCTTTCATACACACTCGTCGGTTTCGAGTACTTTTGACCTCGCCCTTTTTAAGAACGTCCCCGATAAATAATTAATTAACGCAACGAATTTTAAAACAATATCTGAAATAAAATAAAAATAATCTGAATATCTTACACGTATTTATCTTATGCGTAACACCTTATATAGATGTCAATAAGATATTTTAACGTTATTAAAAGACAATAAAGTTTTGTCTTTATGCATTTTTCAACTTGTCACATAACTGCGTTTCCATTACAGTTTAATAATTGGATGTTATACATGTTATTAAGCAGGTTTGCTCAATGTTATAATTGCACATTAACATCGTTTATTAATATGCTTTATAATCATTTTTTAGTGGTGACCGCGGTGACCGTGGCCAGGCGGGCGGTTTCTACTCTGGTTCCTCAGACAAGGGAGAACCTGGAGGTTTTTACGTTGGTTCTAAGGATGAGATCGAGAAGTACAAGCCCACCAAGGATGACATTGAAAAATACAAGCCTTCCAAGGATGATATTGAGAAATACAAGCCAAACAAGGATGCCGGGTAAATATCTATAAATCTGAATAATCACGTATGCCTGATCGTAATTACGAAATTTATATTTTAAGAGCTCATTGGCACCCACACGGGATGGAATAACATGTTTATAAATTTCTGTAATAATAGGGCCTAAGAAAAAGTATTCGAATCGAATTCGTCCATCTGTCAGTTGTATGAGAAATCATTTGAAATTTCATAAAAATGACAGCTCGACGTTACCAATACTTTTTCGCAAGTTATTAGTGCTAGGCCCTTAGGTCTTCACCACGTCTGGTAACTTCCGGCATTCAATGGGTGGTCGAAATTCGCACCAAGTAACGAACCACAGGGTCTAGAACGAACAACTTGCGAGAAAGTATTCGTAACGTAAATTTGTCATTTGGATGAGATTATAAATATTTTTTCATACAACTGATAGATCAATGATTTGAATACTTTCTTGATAATCGTTCCTTTTAGGCCCTTAATTCATAGATGTAACAACGTTTCGCTTTCAGTCTATGGATTTCAGAATGCTCAAAGTAAAAAAAAATGTGCTGATATTCTGTGCTCAGGTATCAAGGTATCCTACCATCAAGTGAGTTTAGAACTAATAATGCTATTCAAATACTTTGATACTTGATCATAAAAATACAAAAGTAAACCAATTACAATTGATCCACCATAAACACAAATCACTAACATTAAATTGAATCCATTGGTCATCGATAAAGTTGAAAGGTTCTTACTAAAGTTTCCCTCTAGTATCTTCATAATATTATGTAAAGGACGGCAATAAAAATATGAAAATAACGATGATAATGTCCTTTTGAATTTATAACTGTGTGTACATAATCGTAAAGTATTTAAAATAATTACAAAGTGTTGAAGGTGTACGCGGACTTATTGTAATATAGACATTATCGTATTATATTAATCATATGTAAAGTGATTGAATATAAACATGATTTGGCCCAAATTAAGTTAATTTTAATTGGTAATGACCTGCTTAGTGCCTTTATGTGTTTCTTGTTATGTTTTTAATGATTATAAAATTCAGGTATCATCTTATTGATATGTTTCTTTACCTTGTTAGAATCACTATCAGCCTCATTAATTGGGGAAGAATATCAAGGTATCTTGTTGAAAATCTTGTTGTTGGATAATAGTAGTGTTTGCCTTGCAATTAATATATGAAATACATTATAATGTTCCGATATATGGTCATTTAAATATTTAAATTCTTAATATACTGAAAATTAAGAAACTAAATTCATCACGCATGTTCTGATGTCTGGTTATATGAGACTAACTTAGTCTTCTACCACAGAACAACAAGCAATAATGCGCTCTTAACCATATCTATGTATTCTTATTTAAATACACTGAAATTAAGAAGTCTGCCATTTAGTGGATTTTTCATCTATAGACAGTGCTTCATCTTATGGTTTTATTAATTAAAAACAATATCGCATCCCTTTCATGCCAAAAGTTCCCAAATCTAGGGAAAAGAAGATTATGGAAAATCATGAATAAGTAGATTGAACTCATTACTTGAGATTAGATTGATAATGAGATTGAAACGCAATTAATGCATTGAAAATTTGACGGCAATAGGCAGTATAACGCGTTGCGTTTCAGTGATGTGTAATTTGCATTCCTATTGGTTTCAGTCGATATTGTTTTATTTCTATTAATCTTAATTAAATTAAATAGGAATATGTCTAATATTTTCACATTACATTGCTTTGCGAAAACTTAATAATAATTAGAAAAAAATAACATGAATTTTGGTCAATTATGTAAAGCTCTCCTTTTTAATGCAATAATTATGTATGTCCATTGTTGCTTCAAACATTATTAATTAAATGATTGTCGATTGAAAAGTTTTACGATTTTAACTTATTTCAATTCGATATTTTTGAGTTAAAAAGATCATATTATTAAATTCTGATCTTATCAATATCTTCAAAGTATTTAAATAAAATACTGTATACCGGATTAAAACGCGATTTATTGTTTAAATTATTTATCCCGACGTTTCGGATGCTTTTCAGCAACCGTGGTCGCGGGAGACTGAAAGATGACAGTTGTCTTATATTTGAAATGTCACAAAGTTGCCATATTTAATTCAATTAAATTAAAAAATAATCTATTAATTTAGGTAACACAATGTACATCTATGAACGTCAATAAAAAATAGTACATATTAAATTACTAATATTACTAATATTAAATGCTTCTAATTTTACATTTACTACCAGTTCACAAATCAAGGGCGTAGAGCGGACGAGAAGAACTGGCAAGAAACTCGCCGCCACTCTTTTTAATCGCCAAGTTTTTGTTTTACAATTATTACATATTAACGCCATCTATTCCTACGGAGTTGATATTTACTGTAATTTTCTATATTATGACAATATTGACTAACGGTGTCCTCTTGTTTTTTAGTATGTTTGATTTGGGGCTTTAGATTTTTAATAACTGGATCCCAGGTGTTGGAAAGTCTCAAACCATCTTCTCTATTGAAGTTAGGATGTTTTTTAATTTCAATAGCCTCACGTACTAGTCTGGGAAAGAATCTACTTTCTTTAGCAAGGATTTTTGGTTGGTCGAAACGTATGTAATGGTTTGGTTTATCCAGAGTGTGTTCACATACTGCTGATTTAGAGTGACGTCTGTTTTTGATATCCGCAATGTGTTCCTTAAGTCGGTTTGAAATGCTACGTTTAGTTTGCCCAATGTAGGATAAACCACAGTCACAATCCAGTTTATATACTACGCCCTTGATTTGTGAACTGGTAGTAAATGTAAAATTAGAAGCATTTAATATTAGTAATATTAGTAATTTAATATGTACTATTTTTTATTGACGTTCATAGATGTACATTGTGTTACCTAAATTAATAGATTATTTTTTAATTTAATTGAATTAAATATGGCAACTTTGTGACATTTCAAATATAAGACAACTGTCATCTTTCAGTCTCCCGCGACCACGGTTGCTGAAAAGCATCCGAAACGTCGGGATAAATAATTTAAACAATAAATCGCGTTTTAATCCGGTATACAGTATTTTATTTAAATGTGTGATACTCGCGTTAATAAAAGACAATATTATCTTCAAAGTACTTCGATTGATTCAATTAATGATATTAACAAATGTTAGTAAATTACTAACTTTATAAAATTATCTATATAAAATATGAAAATAATATAAGATCATTCTTTATCCCAAGTATTTTCAAATTCATGACAATATTTTTATTAGGTCGTATGCCAATTTAAAAAAAAACTTATTTTTTTTAGTTCTGCAAGTCTCTCTCCAGTGACTATCACATCCGCTCCTGTCACTTTCGTCAGCTCCACGGCCGCACCAGTCACCTACAAACCGGTGTACAGACCCACTGCTGCTCCAGTAGTACCAAAGGTCAACCCAGGAACATATGATTACAAATATGGAATCATCCGTCAAGAAGGCGATGTCCGTCCTGACGGCTACCATTATCTATATGAAACCGAGAACAAAATTCTTGCCGAAGAGTCTGGCCAAATAGAGAAATCCAATGACTTCGAAGGCATGAGGGCTAGAGGTTTCTTTGAATATGTAGGCCCAGACGGTGTTACCTACAGAGTCGACTACACTGCCGATGAAAGAGGCTTTATAGCATCCGGTGCTCATTTACCTTAAATATTATCTAGTTTGTAAATTGAAAATATGAATACGTTTGAGATATACACATACTTGTACCTGGTTTCATTATTAATAATATAATATATTGCCTAAAGCCTGTTAATAAACGTGGACTTTTGTTGTTATTTTTTGTTTTATTTAATAAGAAGTACCTTTCTATCAGGAAAGTCACTAGAGATGGACTTTAACGATCAAATAGAAAACTTATCAATTCCTTCAATGATATTATGCTTTAAAAAATATTTTAAGGCGTCATTCATGGTTATAAGAAAGTAATTACGATAAGATTATAATGAAGATTACAATTTAAAGGAGAGCAAATTTTTAGAAGATATAACTGGAATAATAATCTATCCGTAAAAGATACATATATATCCCACCATGCATTGTTTTGATTTATCTCAAAGGGATTAGGCAGCGTTTTCGATGAAAGCTCCCAGGCGGCTTGACTTTTTCCGACACTTCCAACAATTATCGTTATATTTCAACTAATTTACACAAAACCTTGACAAATTATATTGCTATACCTTCCTCATGAACCATTCTATCTTTTCTCGAAACTCCATGAAAATCCGATCAGCAGTTTTTGAGTTTACCGCGACAACAAGAACAGACAGACAGACGCGGCGGAGGACTTTGTCTTATAATATGTAGTGATACTGGTATGAAGTCTTAGTAATAAAATTTTAATGAGATGTGAGAAGGTATTAAAATATGCATATTTCTAAAATAAAACTTAATGACCTATATTATTATCAATATAGATAAAGCCATGTCTTCCTCGAATGATAATTTTTAACAGAGTGGCAAATATTTTGAATAAATTCTAATTTTTGCTAATAAAACACATTAAATTTTTTATTACCCACAATAAAATTTAATTTTAAAATTGGAACATTAATATATTTGTATATATGTTACTAGCGATATGCCCCGGCTTCGCATGGGTGCAGTGTAGATGTACTATACACAAAAAAGCCTGTTTTACTCTGTGATAATGTAGCTTTCTATTGGTGAAATCATTTTTAAAATCGGTCGCATAGTTTTTGAGTTAAATAAAAAACAAAAGAAAGGAAAGAGTAGGTCACACTAGATTTTCTTCTCCGCCACGGTATGCATTTCGTCTCATATTGCACCGCTGGGACTCAAACCCACCCATCGGTGCGCATGGCAGGTGTTCTACCGAACGCGACGATCTATTTCTTATTAATTTTTATTATTAATAATGGAAAATTTGATTATTTTTCTTACGGCGGCCTTGTTGGCGCGTTGGTTAAAACACCTTGCATTTCGATGGTTCACGGGTTCGAATCCCGGGTGTTATTACGGCAACTTTGTGATATAATATTGTCTTTTATTAACGCGAGTATCACACATTTAAATAAAATACTGTATACCGGATTAAAACGCGATTTATTGTCATCTTTCAGTCTCCCGCGACCACGGTTGCTGAAAAGCATCCGAAACGTCGGGATAAATAATTTAAACAATAAATCGCGTTTTAATCCGGTATACAGTATTTTATTTAAACTTTGTGATATTTCAAATCAGACAGCTGTCATCTTTCATGTTGCTGTAAAGCATCCGAAACGTCGCGTCGGGATAAATAATTTAAACAATATAAATAATAAATCGCGTTTTAATCCATTATAAAGCATTTAATTTCAGATTAAGAAGTTTTTTATTATTCATTTTTCAATATAATTACATAAACATGTATTTACAAATTTTATTATGCTGACATTGGTGTTTTTGAAAATTATCATAGTTATATAAAACACTAGCAACGCGCCTCGGCTTTACACGGATGCAATGTATATGTACTATACACAAAATATAGCCTATGTTACTCGCTGATAATGTAGTTTTCTATTGGTGAAGAAAGTTTTAAAATCGGTTCAGTATTTTTAGATTTAATTCATAACATACCAAAATTCAAAAATACAAATCTTTCCCTTTATATTATATACATATTATGTATTAGTATAGAATAGCGCCTTCATAAAAATAATTAGCAACGTAAAATTTTAATAGAAAATGAATAAAGTTACTGCATACATATTCAACTGGGCAATTAAAATTAAATAAATTAAAAGAATCATAAAAAGTTCACACATACCAGAGAATTTATATTTGGAGTTATTAAAATAACACGCCTGGTATTATAAACCAATCAAGAGTTATTTGAGTTTTTGCTATCACAGACAAGTAGGAGCTTATATATTTTTTTTCTACTTATCTTAGTACTTTCCAAACAATACTATATAATTACAAAACTATTTTTTTATCTTAATCAAAAGCTTAAATAAGCTATAAGTGCGCCTATTTTATGCATGACAAAATATTTTTCACAAAGCCTATTAAGCGATTCTACGACAAGCGCCAGAAATTTATATTCAATATTTAAAAAAAAAAACAAAAACAAAATAGATTTTAGGTCTCTTTGATACTGTCGCAAACACACAGCTGGTGTAAGGTGATGGAGAGAATATTTTTTTGTGTAAGAATATAACATAAGCCATGCAATTTTTACAATTACTCTTTACTCTTTGTTTGAATATTTTTTATAATAAAACGACATTGATTGTTGTCTCCTTAAATTATAGAAATGTACGTTTATGTGCAATGAATAATCTATGTTATTAATTTCTAGACGTGTTTTGTTATATTGTTTTTGTAAAATGTGTTTATTGTAAAATATAAAAAATTGTATGGGTAAAAGCATTGCCTGAAATAAAGATTTATTGTTTTTAGTGTTCGTTAGATTATCTAGTTTTCAGTGTTGTTGTTAATAATCTATACATTAATATAATATTATAAAGCTGAAGAGTTTGTTTGTTTGAACGCAACATCTCAGGACTTACTGGTTCGAATTGAAAAATTATTTATCGAGGAAGGCTTTAGAGTTTAGGCTATATAACACCACGATCAATAGGAGCGAAGCATCAGTAAAACATGTTGCAAAAACGGGGAAAATTATCCATATTTGAGGGCTTCCGTTGCGTGCGCTGCGTAAACGGTTCCAGTTACCCAAAAAATATGTATGAATGAATTATTCCTCTTTAAATGATCTAAAATAATGTCTGCGACAGAATATGTCTATCTTTTAAGATTGACTCATTATACCTTTTTTATGGTTATCAAATTAGGTCGAATCATTTTGTTAAATTTTTGCGTTTTTGTTACGAATAACTCAAAAACTACTCGAACGATTTTAAAAATGATTTCACCAATAGTACATCATCAGCGAGTAACATAGACTTTGCTCTTTTTTATCTACAATACACCCGTGCGAAGCCGGGTCGTTTTGCTAGTGATTTATAATGTTAAAGCTTTGACCTATTTGTAGAATAAAGACGGATGTGATTGTGATGTCAAGTCCATTTTTCGTATTTGTAAGGAATAGTTTACTAGTAAAATTATTATTTTAAAATACATCATGTAGGCGGTAGGTGTAGATAATTTTGTTCTGAGGATTGGTTGACAGATTTTCTCAAAAAGGGTTGATATTTGTTAATTCTTTAAAGAGATAATCTAATTTAATCTTAAACTATTATGACATCAATAATTATTGCGACATATATTATGATGTACTTCGAGTATTTGGAAATTTACACTGAAGCTGAAATACTCCGGTATTCAGAAATTACAGGTTCGTACTAGGATAATATCAATGCTTCAGAAAATAATTTTAATGCAATTACCATTACAGTGCTATAGAGTTAACCAGTTTTTGAAACATAACATTTTCGATTTCGATGTAGATCAGGATAAATTGCTTCTATGAGTGGCGTTTGGTATTATTTGTAAATAATCTCTTAGCTAAGTAAGGCAAAGTACTATATAGGCCTCTTAAGGAGAAGCAACTAGGGGGCATGTGATAATAAGTCAAAAGCAGGCTACCGCAATTTTTTCTGAATCATTGATTTCATAATAATATATACAGTTGTCGTATCTTAAGACATAGTATCATTATATAACTATGAAACTAAAAACTCCCATACATAAAAAATACCCTATTTCGGGTATATAATTAAGATGCAAAAATTGAAAATACCCAATTGGGTATTTTTACAAAAAAAAACGTATAAACAAAAACAAAAACTTGATCTAAATATTGCATAATGTATAAATAATGCCTTGTTACACTAAGCGATCTCTACTTGGCCAACCAGTAAATAGGAATAAAAATAGGCTAAGAATTGGTGCGGCAAATTTAAAAATTAAGATAGGTACTATTGGATTAAGCTATAGTTACAAGAATGAGAGGTACAAACGGTGGTGTTCATAGTTATACCCGTAGAAGGAATCTCTTCCAGACTACTTTTAGATAACAAGAGTGAATAATAAATACTTGTAAAGTACTGACAAACACAAGTAAAATGTGCAAAAATAAGTAAGAAGGAGTTGCAAACACAATATTAATTCTATGTAAGTTTAATAGTTGGATTCAGTACAAAAATTTATTTAAGTTTTTAAAAAACATTTATTTGTTGTAAAAATTAAAGAGTAAGTTTGAGTTTTTCTAAATTTTCGTCAAAACATCTGATATTCCTATATATGTATAACCTGGTACAATACGTTTGCGTCTGTCTCATGTCCTACTAGGGGACTCGGGAACTATGCGAGTTATCGCTGCACTCACAGTCGTTTACCCATTATCGTTATACGTATCTCTTTTACAACTATGTAACGAGGTTAGACTATTTGGCAAGGGACAAGAACTGCTGGAAACAGGCTGGACTGGAGGCCACGGTAGGTACAATAAATGACCATGAGGATGAACTTCAAAGCGATGAATGGATGTCATCCATCGTGCACGTGGGATAAAACTATTATACATATAACTACAACAAATGCTATCAAGAATCATTGAAATAAATTGGAGTAGCCCGAAGTCCAGGAATTAACCTGATCAACAGGGCAATGATGATGTTAACGGAAAGAGACGAACGAACTTTAAGTAAAAATTTTGTTAATTTTGACATCTAAGAATGCGGCTGTAAGACAACTTCATAATAAACAGAATAAGTTGATATGCTAATTTTTAAAAACTAAGCTTAAATAATCATTTATCATTTAAAACACGGTATTCTGCGATAAGACGTCAAAACAGTAGCATAAATATAGTGACGGATTTAAAAATTAGAAGTTATTAATATCTTTTTTTGTGAAACCCATTATTATGACTATTATCAGACGTATCCGTTTTAGGTATTAACATACCTTGCATATTTATTTAAGTAAATCAAATTTTGAACAAACTCATCCCCATCGATTCAGTAAATTGATAAATCTTTGTAATTTGTTAATCTTTGTGTTATTTTTGGCATCAAATTAATAACGAATTTTAAATTATAGAATGGAATTCCGTAGACTATACAATACATTAAATTTCTAGAAACATTTCTTTGCCTTCTGCTTTAGTGAATCGTTGTCTTGAGCGTTGTTTAATAAATTCCTTCTCTGCAGTGACACTCCCGTCAGACTTGTTTAAAAAGCAGATATAACCCGAGAATATAAAAGACCAATTTGGGTGAATCGGTTCGCTGTATCAATCTTAACGTCAAATTAGTTTAGTGTATTTAGAATAATTATAAAGTGTGAATGATGATCTGACATTTAAATTGCTATTTTTTTATTTCAATTTTTAAGCGAAATGTCACAAATGTTAAACATAAAATAGGTAATGTCCGGATTCGTAGGAATATTTTATCTAAGTGAATATTTAACGAGGATACCATAAAAGGATAAAAGTCTTCACATTTAAATACGCATAGTTCGTGACGGCTAACAGGATATTCTATGTCAAATCGTCCCGTTTAAATTGTTAATATATATGTAAATGTTTACTGTTAGGCCGTCAGTATAGACAACCTCAGTAATCATATTGTTGCATTTTACGACGGATGGTTTTATTTTATGCAAAGCGATATGTGGATCCTTACACATTCCAATGCTGATAATAATGACTCTCCTGTAAGTCGGTTGTCTCGGAGCTACTCTCACGTTAGTGGTATTGTGAGTGCCTTTTTCAATTAAATACATAAATAGTGCACAAGTGAGTGAACAATACCGTAGCTCATTCGTTGCTGCGATAATGTCATAAGCTATGCTAATTCTCGAACGACCTCGCCACACCTGATTTTAGGATTCTGATCCACTTTTGGTATGTCTCGAACAAAATTTATTATACATCTAAATGTTAATTAAGGCAATGAGGAATAAGATATTTTTGACGAATATTGGCTGTTATCTTAGTAAAATACTGCTTACTTATGACACATTATCTGATCTAGTTTCAGATCCAAAACATAACCTGCGGAGTAAACAACTTGTACTGGTTGCGACGTGAAATTATTATTAAGATTACTGTTTACAAAACGTAATGAATCTAGTTTGGAAAATTGTAAGTAGTTTACATTTTCATTAATATCTCAGGTATCTTACTACTATACTGAAAACCTTGATAAAATTTCAAATTAATTTATAAGAGCTAAACAAGTCAATACTTTTGCTAAGTTTTATAAGTTTGATAAGTTTAATTATTAATCTATTAAATCTTTGATCTTTATCTTATAATATTAAGAGTGAATATTATCGAATTCCAGGTACTTTTGGTGTCACTGTGGACTATAGTTCAAAGCTCACCCTTTGATGATGGAAAATATAAGCCGAAAGTTTACGAAGAATATGACGATGGTAAATATTACAGACCCCTAACGGAAGGGAAATATGTTCCAGGAGATGAAGGAAAATACATGTATATCTACCAACAGGGGGTATATCCATATGACGGTACTTATAAACATTTAGAAAGGGGAGATTCTAATGATTACATCGGTTTCCAAATATACGCTCCGAGATTTCCATACATACACAGGATAATAAAAGAATTAATTAGCAAGTATGTGTCACCAGACATTCTGGTATTCAGTGAAGCTGAGTCTGGAAATGTTAATAACTTTGATCAAGCACAAACACCTGAACAAGTTGCAATGAAATGTAATTTAATAGATCCAGAAGCGAAAAACAGTACAGAAACGGAGATTGTCACTCAGTATGTATTAACATTTATTTTAATATTATATAGCGTCATAATAGCTTCACTTACAGGAAAGCTAAAACGTTTATATTTTTTTAAAATCAAAACACAGCGAGTTATGAACGAGCTAATATGTGTTGAATATTCAGGATACTTTTCAACTTAATTTAATTTAACATACTTAATATGGAATTTAATATGTTAAGAAGAAAACTATAATTTTATTTATTAAGATCAAACCCCCTTCAGCCTACTGAAGACGCCACTAAATTCGTCCTCGAGTGACCTTTCCTTGTTCCGGTTTGAGGTCACAACTCAAGGTTTTATTGGCAATCACTAATATGATATAGTGCAGTTGATATAGTTTCGGAATTTATGGATGATACGATATGTTAGGCAATAACAAATTTCGATTACATCGTAAATAATTTTGTTGTAATTTAGTCTAAATATAACTTGAAGTCGTGGAGAGGAATAAGGATTATAAAGACATATATTTTATATTACGGACATTCAACCATCATTGAAATGTTATTGAACTGTTCATCGATACTTGTTTAATGAAATTAACGTTAAATCACTGTTGCTTGGAGCCTTACCTTCCTAAATATTTAGGTTCACATAGTTTTCTCATCCCTAGAACACAAGGATTTCTAAGGATGATTTCTCGATTTGATTCATTAAGTTCAAACACTTCTTTGGAACAATTTATATTGCTCTTTACTCTCTTACCTGTTCTCTACATTTATATTCAAGAGAAAATTATAAAAGCTGGCAACAGATTGATAATAATCTTTTGTCTGTAATTTAAATTTGAAATTATTTATTTAGTTTTTAAGTTTCAATAAATTATTATTGTCAAATCTTCAAATTACCTTTTTTAAGTGAATTAAATAAATAATTTCAAAATTTTCCGAGTTCAAAAGTAACCGATATTAAATAATTTAATATCATATAAATAAAATATTCAAAAGTATTGTATCATATTAGGTAAGCGTATATTATTTTTGGGTTTGCTCTGTTTTAATCAAGTTCAAAGTTCTTTCCCTGCATTTGTTATGTGAAGCTTTGGAATTGTAAAGGTAATAAGGTTTATTGATTAATTTACTTATAATCCCACGTTGTAAATGAGCAATATAGATGGAAAATTTATGTGTAATTTTATCTTGAAGAAGAGGCAGAATGTTCTTGAACCGTTGAGAAACATTTAAAGTCGTTTCTAAACAAATTTATTTTAGAATTGTGAAATAAAATCTATTAAATATTATGCAATAAAATATTTTCAAAGATCGATAAAATTCTAGATGGTGTAAATTAAACAACTCAATAATATTTAGCCTAATATATTAAATAAAATATATACTGGTTTTAAGCAAAGATGTACTATACCTACTTCGTTCGATATTGTTTTTGAATAGAATTTACATTATTTTGCCTATATCATCATTTTCCATTTAGTTTTAGAATATTTATCTATTTATTGTACTTAGCCTGCTATAATGGTGAATCTTGTTAAATATTCCAATCCTGTAATACTGCCATTTTCAATATTCATTTGGTACTTAATATTTTCATAATATTATCAGAATTATAATACATATTAAGAGAAAAAAGGAAAATTTGCTTGCAAAATATTCTCAATTACCAACTACGCGTTGAATTCTTTTACTTGCGTTATCAAGCCAAACAAAACGTACATTAGATCTCGTAAAATTTTCTTAAGGTTTTAAATTTGATAGTTATTCTGTAGATTGTATGTTGCAAATTATACATTATGGCTACGATTTCCTAACAGTACAGGAAAATTTTAACAAACAAAAAAAATAATGAAACGCCATCTTTTCCTCGTGGAAAATCTTCAAATAGGTATCCTAAATCCCTAAATATAATGGGTGCAAAGCCTTAAAAACTTGAGTTTAGCTATAGCTTTTAATTTCATATGAAATATTTGTAAAGTTCGGTACTAAGAAAATATCTTTGACTGGATTAAAATTTGTGATATTTCAAATTAGACAACTGTCACCTTTCAGTCTGCCCGTAATCACGGTTGCTAGAAAGCATCCGAAATCTCGAGATAAATAATAAATTGCGTTTTAATCTGGTAAAAGTTATTTAATAGATTTAATAACTTTAAAATATGTGTGATACTCGCGTTAATAAAATACTATATTAAGGGTATTAAGAATTATTTTAATTTTCTTATATTTTGTGTTTCAGATATCCTCCGCTAATGAAGTTGGAAGAAGGTGAAAACGCGGGAACTTTATACAGTTTCAAAGGAACAAAGTTGTTAAGTAAAGTAGAGAATTCACTAAAGACTAAATTAAAATTACAATATGAAGTGTTCGTGAGAGTAGTGGAAGAAACCGAGCTTTAATGAATAATTTAGTTCGTTCAATGGTGATAATGTAATGCGAGTGTAGTAGGATTATTTTAAATTATAGTAAACAATTTTAGTATTTTTATAATATTTGTTTCATTATATTGTTGTATCTTTTATTTATAGTTTCTAGAATAATTTCATTTCAATACATATTAATTTATTTTCTAATTTGGTCATCAGTTTCAGGTTTTATGGTTATTTGAAATTAACGATTAAATGTAATTAAAACCAAATTAATTCAAACAATTAAATCATTTTAACCTGCCGCGTCCAATTAACGCCTTTTATTGATTTGTTGTTATTTTTTAATTAAATAATTGCACAATGGTAAACCTAGGTGCAATATTATTTATTATTATTATTTTGTTTAACACTTTTACATTAAAAACTGAACCTATAGAATTAATCTAAAAAACAAAAAGTACAGTAAGGCGGCCTTATTGCTCATAGCAATTTCTTCCAGGCAACCTAATAATTAAGTACATAATATAATCACAATAAAAATATTTAACTAAGTAAATATACATTGAACCTGTGCATTGAACAAATAAAAGAAAAGAAAGATAGTGGTCTTTCAGCATTCGTTTGAAATTAAGAAGAGATTGAGCTTTTTTTAATAGAATGAGGTAGGGAATTCCAGAGTTTTATAGCACGAGCAGTAAAGGAATAATGGAAGAAATCTGTGTGATGCACAGGAATATTTAAAGTTAAATTATAAGAAGAACGAAGAGAAAAAGTCAGAGTTCACAAAATTAAATTTAGCTAATTTAATTATGTTATTTTTTAATATAATATAGGCATATCTTATTAGGCATTAGCAGTTGAGACTTTGAGTCTTTGGTCGGTGCATACCAAAAAAAATGTGCAGGATTTGTCCGTGTGGTTGGTCCATGCTTCAGGAAAGACTAGAGCTGGTACCTATTTCCCCCAGCAAATCAGCCTCCAATCTCCAGGCAATGGTTCCACATGAAAGTATTCTTGTGGGTGTATACATAATATATTATATATGTTATAATTCATTAAAATCTATTATATTGCTTTTTTATAGTATTTTCTTAAATTATTTATTAACCTGGTAAATTTTCCATTTTTCACAAAAAAAATTGTGTCTATTTTTTTATGTAAGAAAAATAGTTTAAAATGTATTCCATTTTCTTCTTTTATTTACTATTGCACTGCCTACACAGCCCTCCGCAAAGCTGCTAATTCTCGCATCTGTCCCGCATGGTTCCCTGCATCATTGGAATGTCACAAACAGTTTTTATAAATTATACATTTGTAAAATTAATAAATAATAATTTATTTACCCATAAACATATCATTGATATAGTCACTACTACTCTGGGATGTGGGGAATCAGTCTTTTCTAGGGTGCTCATTTACTCACAAATAATGAAGTATTTACTACTTGTCTGTCTAATTTATTCTTATTCATTCAGGAGTAAGATCTTGATAAACAATCATTATTTAAATTCTTAAGTTATAAGAACTATAAAGTCTGCATGAACACAGTCAGAAAGAAAATTTGGTATTTAATTATTGTTTGTGACAAGTACAGTAGAAAATACTTTATAGCCGAAAGTATAGTGGTATGATTGTGAAATAATGCTTTTGCGACGTCTGGTCATAAAGCAGATGGCAGGAATACCGAAATTTCGACCAGGTAATGAGCGACTATTCATAGATCGAAAACCTTGAAATCTATGGATTTATGAATGCTGGAAGCAAAATTCGAAAACGCATCATTGAATGAGGTATTGTGGCTTAGGTATCAACCGACTGTCGATAAATCACGTGCCAGCGGTAAGGTGACCCGTTAACATTCAATACAACTTAGTAAGTATGAGTAAGAAAAACTTATTACTCGTTCACTGCGGCTGAATTTAGATGTAGACTATCTAGTATAGTAGTAAAGTAAGCAAATATACATAATATAATGTAATGATATTTTGTGCTCATAGCGCAGTGGATGGTGGACCTGATTTAGGATGGGTCTTGGGTTTGAATTCCGCACTTCTTAAAGATGTTTTCCGAAGGTATGGCTGCTTCATACTTTTTATCATAGAAGGAAAAGCTATGTAGTTTTAAGTTTTGTGTGATTAGTTTTTGAGTTCTTTAAATCTGATAAAAGTGTTGAATTAATTACGTTTTATTCCTCATTTTGTTAACTGCTTACCTTCAAAACTGAGTTAAAGTAAATATTTTAAAAAAGACAATGCCTCATCGCATTATTTATCGGTTAATGTTAATGAAAATAATCAGACTGATATATATACAAGATAACAGCAGACGAGTGTGGGTCTCACTTGATGTTAGGAAATACCTCAACCGCAGTTCGTCAGTTGCTGATACGGTGTCGACCTATTTCTTTTAACTTAGAATTTCCATCATACTTTTCTGATTATATTTTTTCTTTAATCTAAAGCATGAAGTACTGTAAGTAAGTAAGTACTGATTAATTTCACAAAGATATAAAAAATCATGCAAAGAAGGGTTAAATATATATTTTTTATATTGGAAACAAGCACAGTGCTGAGCTTCTTAAAATGTCTATACTGCCAATAAACATTATTTATGGGCAAATGTGGCGATACGCATCTGAAAAAGTGTATTATGAATTTTGTATCAGGCTACAAGTCATAAAATATAACCATCCTAATATCATCTTTGCTTGTGTACATTTAAATGACCGTGTTTCCTGTAAAACTCTCTGAAGAAATCTTGTGTGAATAAATAAATTTCTTCAAAAGTGTTTTTTCTGTATTAAAATGTCATAGATCTCTTCAGGGACCTTTTATCTTTTGCCTTAAAATTAATATATGTTTGGCAAGCAATAGAAGTTACTTACTATCTTTTAATTCGTCATAAGATATTTTTTGTTAATGAGAGATTTAGTTAATATTCATACTTTAGTTTACATAATAGTCAGATTAATATATTCTGAAATATTAATTTACACACTTTTTTGTAAATTTCAATTTACTAAATCACGTTATTGAATACCTATAGCTTTTTCTTTTTTTTACTTTAAGCGGATGTCAAGAAATGCAAACATTTAATTTGGTGTAGGCTCAAACACATCGGACAGCATAATAATCTTATTTAGTAATATTTTTAACTCACTGGTAATAAATAGAACAATAATGTCTATAGTAACTTTTTTAAGTGAATCCCTGTGTATGTAGCTAATCTAACTTGCTATATCCTATAAACCCTACTACATTACCGTTTGAATTATGTTACTAGAAGTAGCTGGCGTCTAAGTAAGAACAGATCCTAGATTAGAAGAAATAATGTTGACCTTAGGAATTGAGAGGTTTTCAAAAAATAGCAATACATTGATATTTGTTGAAAATCGCGTGATATACGTACAATGTACATACATAAATGAATGATTATCTTTGAAAATTTTTGGTTACGAATTTTCTATTCAGAGCCTCGCTTTCAATAATGGTACAATGGTTTTACCTGTAGATGAACGGTTAAAAAAATATAGTATAGTAGCAGTAAACATTTCTTTGTTTATTGATTGTAAAAAAACTAATTCCAACTCTTCGATTTTTTCTCTTTTTCTTATTTTTCGTTTTTAGTTCTTCTTATTGATTGTAATATACTTTTACCTAGTCTAAAAATATGTAGTCAAGTCAAAACTGGATTTTTTTTATTATTAAAATGATATAAACTTAATATAATAAAGAAGAAAGATTTGTTTGTTTGTTACGATTTAAGACAAAAACTACTGGACCGATTTTTGTTTTCTTTGTCTTTGTGTGAAGCCGGTGTTACTATTACGCGATACATGCATTACACGTCAAGTACTGAAAATAAAGCATATATTTTGTGCCCCTATTTGATCAGGCAATGGGGGTGGCAATTTTATAATATATCCATCTCAATGATTGGTCATTAGAGTTGTTTTTTAAGTTTTAATGAAAGGGCTGATACAATTAAAAGCTAAACACTGATCGATATTCGAGCATGGGCGCGATTTATGACGCAATATTAAACAGAGCAATCCAAATACGTACACCCAACCAATGCTAGCCTCACAAACAGAAGATGTAAATTACTTTTTCTACATATATGGGATTTTTAATCTCCTAATAAATACTCCATTTTCGAATCCTGCGGCTGTATAAAATGGAACGATAGATTTAAGTGATTACCATTGTTCTTTTGATTCTGGAACAAAAAGTGTTAAATATTATCATGAAGTGTATAGTGGTAAGTACATTAGCATTTTCCTTTAAATTATTTTACATTATCATGTGGTCAAAATAAGTTAACAGTGCAATACTTTAGCTACTTATTGAATAAAATTATATCAGTTCCTTTTTTAATATTTTATGCACGTATATATGTTAAGTATATCTGTTATACGTTTAAGATTCTTTTTACTTTTGCAGCATTTGTTTTCACAATAATAATATAGAAATTAAATATTAAAGTCACAATTAATTTATTGTTCTTAAGTACCTTTGTAAATAGATAATTTTCATTATATAAGAATTAATTTAAGTTAAAAGTAAGTTTCAGTTACCTCCAGATATGTAAAAGTTTAAAAAAATCTTAAAACAAATTCCATTTTACACAGGCAATACTTCTCGTTACTGTCATCAGTAGCGCAATAGCAGGCGATGATGGAAAATATCACCCAGAAGTGTACGGTAATGAGGGAAAATATCGGCCGAATCACGACAACCGGTATTACGACTACTTACAGAGATATAATAATTATTATGGTAAAAATGTCTACAATCCTACTTACAACCCACTGTACTACAATTCAATAAGGCCTCACCAGGAGTTGGTTGCGCCTTTTGTTAAAAGGTAAGAAATAACATTATTAGTAATTTATATTACAAGAGATATTTTGAAAGTAAACATATGAGTATTCAATATATTTTTTATCTATACATCTAAAGAGTTTTTTTTTGGTTGAACGCACCAATCTCAGGAACTAGGTACCTACTGGTTCGAATTGAAAAAATATTTTAGTGTTGAATAGCCCATGACGCTACGACTAATAGGACGCTCTTACGCAACAATAAAAAAATGTCTTAACAAATAAGTTATTCATCACAAGTATTACATCGATCGAGGGGACAGCTAGTATAAAATACTGTTTTACTATATTAAATTGCAAACCTTCTTTCCTACGCAACTTCAAACCTTTGCTTTAATTTTATATAAGGCGTGTAAATTTCACACATTTTAATATTTAATCGATGTATTATTGCTAATTGGTAAATCAATTTCAGTGACTTCCCGCAAGTTGTAGTCACCGCTCGACCTCCAATTGTTACATCTACCGCATTACCTTTTGTACCATCGACTGTTAAATACCAACCGCTATACGCAAGCAATCAATACCTCAACGGTAGGAATGCCAGAATCATCACACAGGACAGTGATACGAACGCAAATGGATATCATTACACTTTCCAAACCGAGAATGGCATAGTAGCTGAAGAAACTGGTAATGTCGCTTCAGCTTCCAACGACGGCAATAAAGTGAGAGGTTTCTACGAATATGTTGGAGACAATGGTCTCACATACCGCGTGGATTATACAGCTGATGAAAACGGTTTCCATCCCACAGGAGCTCATTTACCCTAAGCTAATATAGAGCAGAAAATATCAGCTTGAGTGTTTATTACAAATGTTCTTATTGCCAAGAGTATTAAATTTTATATAAAAGTTTATAACCTTGCTTTTTATTTAAAGTAATAACGCAATAAATACCTAATTAGAGACTTTATGAGAGTATTATCTGGATGATCAAGGAATGTGTGTAGACATAAAAATAACTTTGATTTAACAGAGATTGTTATCAATAAATCGATACTCATTTCTCAGGTAAAGGTAAATAATTTAAAATTGAATATAGAAAAATATCCACTATATCAAATCACGCTGAGATGTTAAATGTCATTAATTACAAAAGGCAATGTAAATATGGCAAATGTTTCTTTAATTTAAATAAAAAAAGAATACAGTAAAAATTAGCATATAAACGCAAAGTTTTAATTATTGTGAATAGGTGAATGAGGTGTGAATTAGACAAAACAGATGTTACTGACAATTAAGGCGTTTATATTGTTATCTATATTCGTCTTAATACTTCAAGCCTCAAATTGTTATTGCCTTTACGATTAATAAAATTATTTTATTAGCCACTATATTTTAGAACAAAAGAGTCATCTATTACCGAATCTACTATGAAGTGAAATATTTGGTGTATTTTATATTCGGTCTGTCAGTTTGCATCTTATGGCAATTTATAGTAGACTAAAACCTGCATTTGCTTTAGTTTGATAAACATAAAAAAGCCTTTGTTTTATTATATTTAGAGAAGTTTATGTTAATTAACGTCAAAATGTGTATTTATGAGTGCCCGAGTGGGATTTTTAGAAGCCTTTTTCTTGTACAAAATATGCAACTTAACCTTAAAGCTGCTTAAGATTTATATTTCTGATAGTGATTTAGAAATCTGATGTGGATTTTGACTAACATTGATATAAATATTTCGATATATTACCTAATTGATAAGGTTAACTAAGGTTTGATATAAAGTGCCGATGTTCACTTCGTCTTTCATCATTTTTCCCATCCCAAGCCAGCAGGGTAAGAGCGGGAAGCATCCTCTCGAAATCTTACGGCTCCAGTGTGTTGTTCATTTGTTTAGACACCACTGTGTAGGGGCGTTTTGTGACCAGCTGTGAGGGTCGTGGATCGTCGTTGGGGTCACGGTTGTATATTCATTTACGGGACCCTGACTTAGAGATCATGAGATGAAAGCCGTGGGGTTAAGTCGGTATGCCTGCGGGGTTAGAACGCAAAACGCAAAACGATTCGACTGATCGTCTCGCTTCATTGTGATTGGTGTAGAGACTCTCTAGAGACTCTCTACACCAATCACAATGAAGCGAGAGAGTCTCTACACCAATCACAATGAAGCGAGACGATCAGTCGAATCGTTTTGCGTTTTGCGTTCTAACCCCCCTGGAGGCTGTTTTGACTCTTCGGGGTCCGTGGTCCCGGGGGTCCGACAAACTCCGTCATTCCCCCCGGAGTCAGCGGGGCCTCCCGGAATCATTGATGATTCCACAGGTAAAAAAAAGCTTTGATATCAATATGATATTGGAGCACAGGGAGAATTAACATAGTAGGTACGAGGGTGAATCAAAAAATTCTTGGAATCAATATTAAAAAATGCAAAGATTTAAATAATAATATTTTATTTTTCTACATAATCTCCCTCCAATGCAATGCATTTAGAATAACGCGTTTCTAACTTCCTTATTCCTTGTGAAAAAAAAATTATTTTCTTGACTCTCGAAAAAGTCCTCTACGGCAGCTATAACCGCGTCATTATCGTGAAATTTTGTTCCACGAATTTCCTCTTTTAATTTTGGAAATAAGTGAAAATCACTTGGGGCTAAGTCCGGAGAATATGGTGGGTGGTCAAGGAGATTGAAGCCAGCACAGCGGATTGCGTTGAGCGCAACTTCCGATCGATGAGCAGGAGCGTTATCTTGAAGGAACAACACGCCCAACGACAGTTTTCCACGACGTTTTTCTTTAATCGCTTCACGCACTTTCGGGATTAAATTTGCATAATAGGGTCCAGTAATCGTCTGGCCTTTTGGCATGTAATCTATAAAAAGGATTCCTTCACTATCCCAGAACACAGAGGCCATAACTTTGCCAGCGGTAGGAGCAACTCGAAATTTCTTGATGGATGGAGAGGATGGTCGTTTTCAAGACATGCTTTGTCTTTTAGTTTCAGGATCAAAATGGTGGACCCACGTTTCAGCCATGGTGACAAGACGACGGCAAAAATTATCCGATCACGCTGGAACATTTCGAGATTACGCTTGGAAATTTCCAAACGTCGCTTTTTGTTTTCGTCGGTTAACATTCGTGGCACCCATCTTGCAGACACTTTTTTGAACCCCAGTGAATCAATTAAAATGGATTGAACGCTACCAAAAGATATCTTTAGGATCTCAGCTATATGTTTTATAGTCATTCTTCTGTCTTCCAAAACCAGATTCTCAACCTTTTTGACATTTTCTTCTGTAACGGAGGTTGAAGGCCGCCCAGAACGCGGGTCATCTTTACAGCTTGATCTACCTCTTTTAAATTCAGCCACCCAGTACGCAACCGTAGAATAGGGTACAGCATCACCCCCTAATGTCTGCTGAATGTCCAAAAAAATTTCCTTCGTAGACATTTTTTTCAAACTGAGATCTTTTATCACCGCACGTAACTCACTTTTATCCATAATTTTGACTTTTTAGCAACTCGTTGCACAAAAAAATTTATTACATGCGAACGAACTGACAAAAACAAGTGACAGTCTGCATAAATATAGTGTGATAGACACTCTTTAATTTGAATATCGAACTTGATCCAAAAAGGTTTCATATATATGCACTTCTAAGAACTTTTTGATTCACCCTGGTACCTACTAATAAGATGAAGTGTCGCTCAGACTCTTCAGATCTCAAGCTCAGATTTGTGCTGTGTTTAATGTGAATGAATTAATATAAAACATATTGCACTAATCAATAACTATTTAACTACAACTTTGTAACTTAGAAAAATTATTCTAATCTATGTTTTACGACTATCATTTATTAGTATTTGATTAAAGTGAACATAACATTGTTTGTCTGATTTCACTTAAAGCTTGAACATATTTAAATAAAATACTGTTTTAAATAAGTAGATATATATAAACTAATAGTATTTTATTTAAAAGTGTGATACTCGCGTTAACCATAGGACGGCCAGACACAGAGTGGGGTTTCATCCCTATATGGTTGATGTACCTTATATTCGTACGAAACGGTACGCCTCCTCCTTTATCCTCCGAACCGCCAAGGAATGGAATGCTCTACCTGGGTCTGTCTTTCCCGATTCCTACAATCTTGACGTCTTCAAAGCTAGAGTGAATAGGCTTCTTCTAAGTAAGCATGCTCCCATTTAGATCGCATCCGCGCTTACCATTAGGCAGGATTGCGGTCAAATACTTACTTATTCTTCATAAAAAAAAGACAATATTATACGGTACATATTGTTTAGTTTAATTAGGGTAAAATATTAATTTATTTCTGTATTTTATATTAAATTATAAAAAATAATGGGTTGCCTCTGATAAAAATATAAAAGTTGCAAGCTCGAGTAGTTTTATGATTTTATTTCCTCTGATATGTTTGAACTATACCATTAATTTTTTTTTTTTTTAATTGACTTTTAACGGATTAAAACGCGATTAATGAATTATACCTTAGATTCACCCCAACATTACAAATACTTTTCTAGACTAAAAGGTGACCGCTGTCTGACTTGAATTTTCACCTCGCGTACCATCGAAGAAAGAATCTATAATACTTTGTCTTGCGAGGATTTTCGGTTGGTAGAACTTGAAGACTAGTGGTTTGGCTGGTCTCAGGTGTGTTCACATATACTAAGTGCTGACTCAGAGTGACGTTTATGATTAATATGCATTTCCAACTGACTTCAGGAACACATCGTTCCTTAAGTCGGTTGGAAAGGTTATTTTTAATTTGCCCAATGTATAATAAACCACAGTTTATTAACACCTGCATTTTGCAAAAACATCTTCAACATCAAAAGACTCAAAGATAAGTTGCTTGCACCTGCTGTGCGCATCGATGAGTCGTGGTTTCGAATCCCACCAGGAGCACATGCTTATAATTTTCTGTAAGCATGTTTTCCCCACGTCTGGTAACTTCGAGCATTGATCAGGTGGGAGGAATATCTAAATGCCAACCGGGTAACGAACCACCGTTCATAGATGGATAAACCGTGAAGTGCATATTGCGCGTTTCGGTTTCAGTCTATGAATTTCCGAATGCTCGAAGTAAAAATTAGGTCGACAGCGCATCATTGACTGATGTTCTGTTGCTGAGGTATCACCTAGCATCAAGTGAACCTCATGATCGTCTGTCAATAGGTATATGACATAAAAAAAAAACTATTTGGAAAGTTCCGAATTCGTATTGGTTCGTAAAATCCGGTGTCAGAACTGCAACGATTTCCTCTAAATTAAAACTTTTATTATAATACAACTGAAACTGTCTATTTTAAATTCAAGCAACACTAAAATTACCAAGCGAAACGGATACAGAATGAGGATAACACCTAATTATAATATTTGATGAATCATGAATTAAGATCACACTGGTATTTTCTTACACTACAGAAAAAACTCGCCTATCCCATGTCACATTTTATTGTTAAGATTTACATAACACATTAGAGATAAGAATTTAAGGTTGGTATCTGACTTTAAATATATAGCTATTATACAGAATTATATTTTTGAAGAGATAAACTTTTATTTTATTTAGCTCTTGATATATCTGCCGACCTCTTTGTAAACTATCCATTAAGCTTATTTTATGTTAGATATCGACAGATGAGCATGAGTTTTGCTTGATGGTAGGTGATGCCTCAGACACAGAATATCAGTTAATAATGCGCTGTCGAGCTACTTTTTATTTTGAGCATTCGGAAATCCATAGACAGAAACCGAAACGCGCAATGTGCACTTTACGGTATTTCCATCTATGACTGGTGGTTCGTTACCCGGTCCGGATTTAGATATTCCTCCCACCCGATCAATGCCCGAAGCTACCACAGATTGAAATTGAAAATTGTCAAAATGTCGTCCCGGTAGGATTCCAACCCACGACGGCGCACGGCAGTTGTTCAACCGAACGTGGCAATGAGCCTCACAAAAACTGCTATTTGTAATTATTAAAAAAATCGAATATATATAGTCCAGGTTTTTTTTATCGCCTTCAAGTAATTAGAAGAATATTTAGAAATACATTCTGATATTACTGACCATACTTGACTCGATTTTTTTTAAAATATTAATGCGAGTATTTTAACGTAGTTAATATGAAGTAAATGAAAAGAAAATCACATTTGAAATCATTAAAAAAAAACCTTTTAACCTTGTAACTTAACCTAACCTAAATCTTTAAACTTAAAGCTTAAGTTTAGTTCGTACATAAGTTTAAAATACTAGGTCCAAATTTTACTACAAACAGAAATGCCACAACACTAATACCAGTTCTTTTTAATTACGATCCGTTTTGTATCAGCTCGGCAATGCTCAGAATGAGACAAAATCGATATTAAGAGTATGGGTGTGGCAGCTGGCAAAATCTAGCTCAAGATAAATAGCTCCAAATTTAATAACTGAATATTTGCATTCGTATTCGCAAATAAAGGTGGCAGTTAAAAAAAATGTATTATTAACTAACATATACGATAAATATCGGTCCAAAAGGGTCTGGCTCACGGTAACTAAATAAATTAGTGATGCGCTGTCAAACAATATTGTTTTTACTTGAGGCTTCCAAAAATTAAACCTCTACCTGTTTTAAAACTAAGATTCGTAATAATGTCTCCAGAAGTTTTACTACAAATATTAGTTAGGCAAAGTTTATTCGATATATTCTATCGAATGATAGTTAATATTATGGCATATCTATACATATAATAAAACTGTAGAGGTCGAATGTCTGTATATAAAAAAGTGCTAAAAACCGAGTCATTGTAAGAAGGGAAATAGAACAAACTTAATTAATTAATTTAATTTTAATTTTTTTTTGTTTCTCTGTCCGTTTGTCTGTTTATCGGTTTGTCTGTTTGTACGGGCTAATCTCCGAAAATACTGAACCGATTTTCAGGCACCTTATCAACATCAATCGCAATGAAAACTGACTCGCGTTGAATAGTTTGATATGTAAATGAAATAGTTTGATGATTTCGTCGCTTTCAATCTGTATTCAAGGAATAGTGGATATGAATATATCACAATAAGAAGAAACCTTGCTCAGAAGCTCAGCTTACGATGAAGCCGAATGATGTAGCGTGAACGAAGTTGCGGGCATCAGCTAGTAAAAAATAAGTTTATTTAAAATAATCCATATAATATCAACTTCTAGAGCAGACGATCTACTTAAATATATGGGATATAATTATTGTTAACCTTGTGTTATCCAGTTTGTTGACGTTAAATTGAAGCTGAATCTAGTTTTAATACCCGTCAAACCAATTTTTCTCTATAGTTATTTAAAACGTTTGACAGTTCTTAAGGATGGATTTCGAATTAAGTAACATCTTGTAATATCGTTCATATTTTTATGTAATACATAAAAATATAAACTTAATATTATATATTTAATCTATATTTTACAGGCTCCACAGTTACGCTTTTTCGAATTTAATTTTAGCAACTTATAAATAATTAAATTATAGAGAGCAAAGAACAATACGTTTCATTGCGGGAGGAATATTGATATTCCAACCGGGTTACGGACCACCAGTCACATATGAAAAAACCGTGAAATGTTGCGCATTTCGGTTTCAGTCTTTGGATTTCTGAAAGCTCAATGAAATAAATATGCAAATGTTAATACACAATCCACCTCTCTACATCGTTAACACCATAAACAGACTATTTTAATCGAAGACGTTACAAATATTTGAGAAGACCTTGACAGAAGACATTTGAAATTAATGATTATTTAAACTAACACTGACATACACCTAGTATAATTATTTAGTACTAGTTGGTGCCCGTGACTTCGTTCGCGAGGGCTAAGCAAGCTTTTGTTTATTTTGAATGAAGATAACTTTTGCCCGACATCCTATTATGATGAGTAGTAAAGTATGGATGTAACCTCAGACCAATATTTCTGTTTCAAAGCAACATGAAAATCATTTCAGTATCTTCGGAGATTAGCGTGAACAAACAGACAGACAAAAACGTACAAAATTATTTTTCTGTATATTCCTTCATTAATCGTCCCCTCTCTATTTCTGGTAAAGAAATGTAATGTACAGAAATTTCGTTTCTAGTGGTTTCTTATATTTATGTATTTCTTTATTTATAGATTAATAATTTCTATAAGTTGTTCAAACAATATATAGTTGTAAAAATAATTTGAAAACTAGAAAATCGGCATCATGTCACTCACACCATAAGAATTGGTACATACTACAATTTATAATACAACCAAATAATTTAAAAAATCGTATTTTTTAGCAGATCTCTTTCACTAGCGTCTACCAATAATTATGTTTTTTTGGACTATTTAATGTACTATATAACGCAATCTCTTTAGATTTCATTTAAAAAAAGAAGTTTTCGAAATACAATCCTAAAGAAAGTGTTGGTTTCTTTCTGTAAAATATTTTAATCGGTTGTTTCTAGAATTTTCTCTCTACAAACAATTTCATTACCATATTCTCATAAGCGTGGATAAAATAAACTAAACAAATAAAAAAGTCAAAAGCAGACAGGTAATACCCCCAACCAACAGTAGTAATATGTTTAATATGGCCCATCATATTATTTTATAGTACCATTAACAAACGAATTAAAATACGCATATTAAGTACCTATCCATAATTATTAATTTGACGATAACCAGATAGCAAGAGTCATAATTGCAAATAAATTGCCAAATTCGATTTGAATTAACTAGCTATTGGCAAGGCCGGATGTAGGGGAGAACATCCGAGGCCTCTACAAAATAAGGTCTCCCACAAAAGACTTCAAAATTCTGAGTACCTCAATACTAGTACAATAAACAATATTTCCTTTGATTTTTTTTTGTCGCTGTTTTACTTTTACCTACTGTACTTTGTACAAACATGATTATATTGTTCTTAAATATAAAAAAAAATGTTCATTTTATTTGGAATAGCAACGCGTCCCGACTTCACACGGGTGCAATGTAATGTAGATGTACGATACACAAAATATATACTACTCGCTTATAATGTATCTTACTATTGGTGAAAGAATTTTTAAAATCGGTCCAGTAGTTTTTGAGTTTATTTATATAATTTGGACCCCCACTTTTTTTTGCCCTTAGGCCTCCAGATCTCTAAATCCGGCCCTGGCTATTGGTATTGTATTTAATCCTTTTATATGATCCTATTTTAATATTAGCTATAGTTGGTAGTAAAATTGAATATTTCACTTTACTATGAAGATACAATAGATCCCATACAATACTTTCATATGTAACTTAAATAACTGCTAAAATAGTACGACAGGACACTTATCTAAATCGTATATATAGACTTAAATTCTTTTTAATAGTGGTCAAGAAATTGAATAGATACAAAAGGACAAAAAATATAGTTCAAAAATAAATATCAAATAGGTATCCTTGATCTATATGAAAATATTAAGTGTTCTGGTATAGATACAAAATCTATGGCCTTTTAAGGAATTTTAACATCCAGCCCACTTCTAAAATAAGCAGTTGTATTTGATAAATAACGTATAATACTATTAGCGCATTTTAAATAAAACAATACACTTAATCAAATTTACATATTTTTATATAATTCATAATATTACAAACAATGAACCAATACAAAATCGATTTGAACTATTTGTATATTGAAATAAGTAGTCAATTTGATTAGTACTACAAACCCCATTAATTGACCTTACGAATACACAAAGATAATGTGGATAAAACAAGTATTATTTTAAAATAAAAACAGTTCCTTTGACTCGCAACAAATCATTTAAATATTATTGCAATTGGCAGCCTAAAGTGGGTGGTTCTTTGAGCCATATAAAAGCGTGCGCGGATTTTTTACCCGCATTCAAACTAGTTCAACCAAGCTAGCAATCTTAAAATCAAAATGGGATTCGCTGTAAGTAAATAATATATTCTGCCAAAATTTCACTTCTAAAATTAATAATCGACGAAAACAAATTAGATATAATTATTATTAATATTCAATTTTGTTTACAGGTTGTCGTGTTAGCTTGCGTCCTGGCAGTTGCCAACGCCCAATTCAACCAGGGTCAATACTTCCCACAAAAGGAACAGGCTGGACAGTACAAAAAATTCAACCAATACAATCCCTACAACCAGTTCAACAACCAGTACACCAACCAGTACAACGGCCGTTACAACCAGTACAACAACCGTTACCAACCCACCTACAAACCCTTCGTGACCTCAACTCCCTTCCCCACCCGGCCTTCAGTCACCGTTACTGAAGCCCCAGCTACCGTCGGTACCATCAAAGTGACCAACGCTCCAGTAGTTCCAGCTCCAGTCCAGGTTCCCGTTGCCCCCGTAGCCAGAGTAGCCGCTGACGCGCGTTCCGCCGAAACCGTCAGATACGGAAACGAAATCGCCGCTGACGGTGCTTACAACTACTTGTAAGTATCACTCATATGAATACAGCAGTCTGTAATACATTCATAGTGAAACAAATAATTAATGATGTATTTTTTATTATAGCTACGAAACCAACAACGGTATCGCTGCCCAAGCCCAGGGTGTCCCACGTAGCTTCGGTGGTAACCCACCCGTAGTCCCTGATGTCGCCCAAGGATCATTCTCCTGGACTTCCCCCGAAGGTGAAGTGATCGCTATCACCTACGTTGCTGACGAGAACGGATACCAGCCATCTGTGAGTAAACAATTAATATAGAGCATAAGATAAAAAAATAATTGTTATTCTAATTCATACTCCAGTAAATTCAGGACCATTGATAATGAGTAATAATAATGAGGTTGTTATGAATGTGTAGAACTTTTGTGACATGCATCCCTCACTCGGAAAGAAGTATATAAAATTCATTATAAGACAAAAATCTTGCTAAGGTTGCTATTGTAAATATGTGGACGTTTCGTGACATACATCCCTCACTCAAAAAGAAGTACAATATATAAAATTTGATCATTTTTCATACTAATTGTTTGATATTTGCAGGGAAACGCCATTCCCCAACCACCAGAAGTACCCGCCCAGATCGCCCGTGCCTTGGAGTACATCGCGAAATACTCTCCCGCCGTCTCCAGCGCCAGCGCCTCCGTCGTCAGGAACTAAATAATATCACATCTATCCTATAATCTCACCGCCAATACAGAAAATATTCAAAACGAACTAGTTTTAATTTAATATTTGTAAAAATATGTTAGTTTCCTAAATAACCTGCTATTGCATTTTCTATAAATGCTATGATGTACAAACCCAAATAAACATTAAATTAGTAAATTACCTATATTGCTTATTATTCATATACCTATATTGATTTCGTTGCATGAAAAGTAACTCCGAAAGACATCACGCATTTCATTATAATATTATTATAGTTCATATCAAGTTGATTAGTTAAAAGATTTTTTTATAATATATGTAAAAATTAGCAGTTGATATAGAGTATTAGACATATCAAAACTTTGAAGGGCTCGTTGGTGCGACGAATACCGACCTTGTGTTCCGATGGGATACGAGTTCAATTCCCGCTGGGACGACATGTCTATAATTTTCTGTAAATATGTCTTTCCTACGTTTGGTCACTTTGGGGATTAAACAGATGGGATGAATATCAAAATTCGGTAGGAACCGCTGTTCAAATAGATCGAAATACCTATCATTCCATATTACGCGTTTCGGTTTCAATCTACAAATTGTCAAAATAAAGAAACATGTCAACAGCGCATTATCGACTGTTCTGTGGCCGAGGTGTAGATACTCATCATGAGAACCTCAGACTTGGCTGTCGATATTTAATATTAAAAAAAAAAGATACTTTATATCGAATCCGGTATCGATGAATCCCATTAATCTTTTTTATTATTCCTGATTTCTTAGCTGTAAGTATATATTAACAGACTTATTAATATTCGATCAGTCGATATGGTTTTTTTATTAATATTTTATGAATTTGAGTGACAAAAAATCATCTTAAGAATTACTGAACTCAACTCGTGGCGTGGTAGTTGCGTTTTGGATCGAGGAAGCGGGTTCCAGTCCCAAGAAAACGATTGAAAAAAAATTGCGGCACTTCATAAAAGACTGATCTCCTACTAATGAAAAAATATTATCAGTGAAATGGACTCAGACATTTTGTAGTTAAGTAAGTTAATTCGGGAAATATTTTTGTAATATAGGTCCGCAATTAAAATAAGTGGTGATTTTCTATAGTAATACATATTATAAAGGGGAAAGATTTGCTTGTTTGTTTGTTACGATTTAACTCAAAAACTACTCGACCGATTTTCTTTCTTTCTTTCACCAGTAGGAAGCTACATTATCAGCGAGTATGATAGGCTTTTTTACGATAGTACATAATTATACATTGCAACCGTGCGAAGCCGGGGCGTTTTGCTAGGGTTAATATAAAGAAGCTTATTTAACATAATTGAGATAATATATCTGGAGGTAAAAAAAAACAATTTTAGATCACAATATACATTTAATAGATCAACAATAACATTAAAAATATTCAAAGATTGAACTCTAAAACGTAATTTATTTGCCTGTTAGCCTTCATGTATCGCCAGATTCGCTTGAAAAACTTCGATAAATCAGTCAAATTGTATCCTCATTAATAAAATTATGTAAGTGTAGTGACCTTTACCATACATCTGACGGTGGTATTGTTTCTATTTAAATAAATGATGATATGATGTATAAATAAGAATATACATAAGATATAGTTTAGATTACCACGATGATTACAAAATAGGGTGTGGCATGGCCGGTGGCGATACTCTTATAAAACGGGCTTGACGGGCTCCGATGTGGTGCGGGTTTGAATCCCGCCGGGACGACATGTTCATAATTTGTTTTCCCCACGTCTGGTCACTTCGGGCAATAAACGTTATAAATTAATTGTCTTAAATCTTAAACAGTAGTAAATTAAATCAAATGACGCTGCCGCCGCTATGGTTCGACCTCTGATTATAGCCTCCGATCAAATAATTCGGAAACGAAATCAGGATCGCACCACACGTCACAAACAGTCCTTTCATCCTCATCATCTCGATGAATAGAAGTCGAGCACGCACTAATCTATGGATTGAATTACCGCCTTCAGTGTTACCATCTATGACATCGTTGGTTTTAAAAAGCGAGCCTAAATTTTTTTTAAGGGCCGACAAAGCATCTAAGATGTCCAAGTCTCAGATATACATGCGCGGTGGTGATTACTTATCATCAGGTATCCCACATGTTCTTTTTTTTGTAGTGCAAACGGGCAGGCGGATCACGTGATGGTAAGTGATTACCGCCGTCGATAGACATTTGCAGTACCAGGAGGCTTGCAGGTGCGTTGCCGACCTTTAAAAAAGATGTAGGCTCGCGTCTTGAAGGTTCCCAAGTCGTATCGGTTCGGAAAAACCGCCGGCGAAAGCCTGGTGTCTCAGGAATCGCGCAGTTGTGGTCTTCCCGATATTGAGATGGTATGCATAAATGTTCGGTTGTCCGCTCTGTTATAAAAAAAAAGATTCGTAGGTGCAAAATCAATAGGAAGATTCCACTTTTCGAGTCGTAGCCGTCCAGCTGAATTAACCACAGACATTTAATGCGAGATTTTAATACTTTCGAGGGTGGGCAAAGAAGTTTCTAGGTGGACATTACCCACCCTTAAGCCAGAGACGCCTATGTTGCTTACACTTAATTGAAAACATAAGTCACTCGTCGAACACCTTGTATACGTCAATTTGATTTCGTGTTGTATCTTCCTAATCTAAATAATGTTTGTTTAGAATTAAGTTGAATAGGTACAATTTAACGTCCATAAAATTAGTTTTGCCCAAAAAGCGAGTGTCCTTGATTTTTATGGACATGTCGCATTGATTTAAAGCAGAAGCAACTGAATTGTGTGGGCACACCGGCAGTTGACCGCTGTTCATCAACTTCATAGATTACGCAATCCGACAGAAATTTGGATAACAGGTTTTTGTAGACACTTTGAACAACCTTATAAATCACATGAACTGAAATTAATAGATTAAAATATTTTTTAATAATATCCTCGATGATAAATTTGATAAATTGCAAAATTACCTACTACCGATTACTATTATTGCACGGTAAATTCTATCAATTAAGGCTCTTCTATAAGAATCTGACAGATATCTGACAATAGAAATTAATAGAGTAATATATTGTGTAATAATATCCTTGATGATTTTGATAAATTGCAAAATTACCTACTACCGATTACTATTACGGTACGGTAGTATCTATCAATTAACGCTTTTGTATAAGAATCTGACCAAAAAAATAATAATTGAATGTTTTCAAACATTCAATGATTTTTTATTGACAGTTGCCAGTTCGTCATTCCTATCTATTAGCTGTTATTCTCGGAGTGACAATTGCCACTTCCCGCTATTTATCGCACATTAAATTATATTTAAAAAACCCCGGTGTAATGTAGATACTATACACAAAAATAGCCTATGTTATTCGCTGATAATATAGCTTTCTATTGGTGAAAGAATTTTTTAAATCGGTCCAATAGTTTTCGTTACAAACATACAAAAATTATCCGGAATTTTGATATTCCGCCCACCGGTTTAGCCCTTAATTTGGCAACGAAAAAAAAGCTAAAAATATCTAATTTCAATTATTGCAGGGCTTTAGGGGTGTACTATGGAGTCTCAGAAAAATGTAAAAAAAAATCTTGACTAGCCCACAGTTGGGAAATCTCGTGTCCGTCACAGCGGACATTGCCAAATTACAGAAAAATAAAAATCTTTTGTTTATTGACAAAAATACAGATTTGACAACTGTTTTTTTTAATTTATACACTAAATGTCCGGTGTTCATTTGGTGTGGAAATTAAAAAAACAATTTCTTTGAATTTTGCCTAACATAGTCTTATATTGCATTTGATGCAATAAACGACACGTCTTCCTTTGGCAGTATCTACAACGACCTTCTGCTATTGTTCAAGGGAAATGGCCCATTTTATTTATTTTATGTAGAACGCCCATCGAGTACTGTCAAATATGATATATTATAATTAAATATATCATATTTGACAGTACTCGATGGGCGTTCTACATGACGTTGACTCAGTTTTGCCGTCTCGGTCTTAAATATCTTTTCGCAGATCTGTTTACCTTGAACAATATTTCACAAATATTGTTTCTAAATGCTTTTTGCATTACCTGAATGCTTACAACGGAACGGTAACCAAGCATTAATATACATATATCGAGCATTTGTGCAAATATAGATAAATACCATATCCTACTTTTAAATGGTGTCTTATAAAGTGAAACGAGCATATCAGCAAGATCGACACCCCCCATATGTCTATTGTATTGGCGCACAGTCTGAATCTTCGTCTTCAGAAGTGCTGATGGTTAGATTCGCTAAAGACGATGCGATTGATGGTGCAGGAGAAGAGAGAGAGAATGATAAATACAAAAGCACATTCATCAGGCAAATCAGTTTCTGAATCTGATATTTCGCTGACATCAGAAGGCGCATGATCATTCGGCACTAAGGCTAACATTCTACTAGCACGGTTAGGCTGTTGATAAAGACAATAATCCAGTTCATCCATTCAATCCATTAGGTTATTATATAAAATATTATTTAAAGCATTTTGGCGTTGTCCGCCACAGCAGACATAGTATTAAAGCACTACATCTCTATACAATTAGCAATGTTCGCTGTGACGGACAAAGGACTTTAGCCATAAAAAAACACCGTAAAAGTTATCTCAGCGTATTTGTTTTTATATTATAAATATTTTTGGGGTATTTTTTTAGTAACTAGTACGCTATTTCAATGCATCCATAGGCTAAAAATAAACAAAAAATAAAAAATTCTTTAAGCAAAACTGGCGATCTCCTTTTCGCTGACATTTTTGTCTAATTACTGACATATGAAGTGTTGCAATACTCGAATAATTTTTTTAACCATTAGTTTATGACACAAAAAAATGGATAATCGATTTTAAATAAAAGAAAACATGTTAAAAAATTCGCAATTTTTTTTTAAAGTTAGTGTCCGTCACACCGAACGTTGTCAAATTAAGGGTTAATGCCCGAAGACGTAGGGAAAAGATGTATTCAGAAAAATGTAAACATGTCATCCCAGTGGGATTCGAACCCGTAACGCATCGGAACGTAAGATGTATCGCGTCACCACGTATTCCGTGTTATTTTGGTGTATCATAGATAAGGGCAAGGAAACCTTCACTCGAATGTACGCATTTTTAAAATGTCATTTATTTGAAGACAGCAACGGGTCTAAAAGTACCTATTGTGACAATTTTTTAAAATACAAGACACAAAAAAATTGTTTCGGTAAAGGGCACAGAAGTCTGGTCATCTACTTGCCTGTCAAGAAAAATTATCAGTGAAACAGACACAGCAATGTGCCTGCCCCATGCCCCACTAGGGGACACGGGAATTCACTATATACAGATTATTCAATACCATTCAAATGTTATAATTTAAAACTACGAATAAAAAATACGAGTATAGTGTGAATTCTTAGACAAATCTTATATTTTATTCGTAATTTATAGTTGGGTTCTTTATCATTAATTATATATAAGTGAAACTGTGTAATGACTTTTGTCAGGTGTTTTTTTTAATTAATTTCACGACGCAAGATACAAGTAGACCGCACATGGAAAATAGACAGATGTTATAAAATATATACATACTTGTTACCAACTAGATATCAAATGACCCCAGTTTGTAAAGAGGCATCGACCTTTTCTAACAGACATTTAAATATTCACGTGAATTATAAGTTTCTTAATTATAATATAAAATAGGACGGGCTCTTTTTATATTATACTAGCGATCCGCTCCGGCTTCGCACGGGTGCAATGCAGATTTAGGGGATATGTTTTCTCAAACATTTCGATTATCGTCTATTTGTATAACGGCGTGTGACCAATGTATGTAGTATAAGGATGTAAACATATGAAAAAACATCCGTTGTGCCCCCTTTTTTATTTAATCTGAGTTTTGCCCTATATTTTTTTAAAGAACTTTTGACAAATTGAAAGGACATTAAAAGGTGAAATATTATTAAAAAATTCAGCGGACCTGATAGATTTTGTCTTGCCCGAACGATGGCTTCCGTTAAAAATACATATATTGCTTTATAATTTACTAGTAACACAATCCGGATACGCACGGGGTAGATGTAAGTATGTGCTATACACAAAAAAAATAGCCTATGTTATTCGCTGATAATGTAGCTTTCTATTGAAATAATTTTTAAAATCGCTTGAGTAGTTTTAGAGTTGAATCGTAACAAACAAATATTTCCTCTTTATAATATTATATTAGTATAGAAAGAGAGCCCGTCTCCTTTTAACTTAGATAAATTGTTTTATGTGAATGTCAAATGTCAAATTGTGGATAAAACTTTAATGTATAAAAACAAATTATGATATTAGTCAAAGATAATATTATAGTTTGTTTAATTATCTGATTTATTTAAAGTAATTAGAAAGTGGCAATATTAAGTTCATATAATACGTCTTCGAGTACGTAGGTACGAGTACATAACATGTAGTTGTTTACTGATGTGTAGTGGACAAAAATGCAATTCTATCTGTGTCCTACAAAACTGTGTGAATCAAACAGCTGGTTCTTTCAAAATGACTTTTCTATTACAAAAACATTTAATTTCATTGTACGTTGTTGTATACTCATTTTATTCTGGATAATTTTACTACTACTTATCTTAAAAAAGGTAACCGCAGCTTAATTTGCTTTATTTATATCTTATCCCTTTACATGATTTCTACATATGAATTGTTAACGTGAGGCAACGTACTTATTTATTATAAATATTTAAATTTTTACCTAAACATTATATTAATTTTTTTTATGACTCTATTATGACATTATCCATCATACTGGAGAATCAAAACGACATTCCAGATGTAAGCATGTTTCACAACATCTAATCTAATTCCAGTTTTATTTTATAAAAGAGGTCAAAACTGGTGGACGTTATTGCTCTGAATTGAATACCAAAAGTATTAAAGTTGTATTTAAATTATAATATTAATTTATAGTTTACACACTGACATATTTAAATAGTATCCGGGTTGAAAGAGTAGAAATAGCCATTATTTTAATGGACTATTTCTTACTTATATGTTTCACCAGGTGATATGTATCGCTTCAATCATTTCTAAACGCATCGTCACTTGTATGTATATTTTTTTAATCTCACTGTTGGCTCTTTTGACTTTTACAATTTAACACGTGAGTGACGATTACTGTAGGTAGCTCACGATCAGCCGTCGAGTCATCTTTATTTCTGATCTGATATTATATTATGTACTATCAATCTATGTAGATGCAAATTGATGATAAGGTGTATCTCTCCCCTTGAAAGTTTAATTGGTAAATGTAATTATATTAAGTTAATCATTACTGTTTTGTGTGAGGCCAAATAATTTAAACCTAAAATTAAGTAAATTAGTGTCGGTAAATATTATATTATATATAAGGTTTTTGTTTGCCAATATTAGACATATTTATGTAGGAAAATAAACATATGAGTGTGACATCAATATGAGTGTATCGCAAAGAAATATGCGAGTAAACTAGCTGAACTCATTAAAAAATATGATAACGGATGTTCTCACGGACGATTATGATTCTTAACAGATTAAAATATATATCATAAGTCCTTCTAATTTATTTATATATGCACTTTAGATGACTTATATCAGTTAAAGTATTTCGAATAGCATACAATATTGAAATGCTTGGCGTCATTCTGTTATTGTTGTGTTATACATATTGAATAAATAAATAAATTTTAAAAAGTTATGAAGTATACCTACCTTGCCATGCGAAGGATCCCGGGTTCGAATACCGCTGGGATGACAAATTCATATATTTTTGTAAATATGCTTTACGATTTTATCGAAATTCCGATTGGTTTACCTTTATAAAAAATACAATTTAGGAGAAATGCCAGAATTTTGTGTTTTGTGAGTATACTCGGACGGGCTTGTTGGCGCGTTCGGTAGAACAACTGCCGTATGTACCGATGTATTGTGGGTTCGAATCCCACCGGGACGACATGTTTATAATTTTCTGTAAGTGTCTTCCCCACGTCTGGTTCCATGCAGGCCCAAGCCAATGCAATATACTTATTGAATCTTTTCGCGTTCTGATTTTAGATGAACCGTTCTGATTTTTTTGAGTTACGATGTCCACTGCAACAGAGGCGCAAATAAAGGCACTCCCGCAATATAGCTGTAGTTCCGCCATTTTTTAATATATTTAAATGAAAAAAACATGCACTAATTACTGAAGTTCACAATTTTTTAATCAAGAAAATCACGTAATTTCGCCAGCTACAACTGTATATTTAATCTTGATATAATATTATATCAGTTTTTATTTTTTAAGTAAATTATTCAAATTAGTATTATGAAGTATATTATTTTATTTGTACTTACAATCAAGTAAATAAAAAATTGTCAATTCATCTGAAGGTTGGCGATTTACTTATAAAGTGTGTGTAATCTTAGAAGCCTGCTAAGAGCCGACACCGTAGCATACCCTAAATTCCTTGTATTTTAAAGTTCATAGTTCAGTATTCTTTGCATCTTAAAACCAATCATCTGACTATTTGCCTTATTAACGTGTATATGAGTCATAAAATATTCTTCATTATTATCAACTTAATAGATAAATCAAGGATAGATAATGACAATTTTATATCGGTATTTGTATGAAGGACTTACATACTTCCATACAAATACAGATGCTACACGATCACAATTTATTATGACACTGATTAATTGTTAAACGATGGGGTACAAACGTGATAAAATACAAGAAAAGCTTTTTTTTATTGCTCGTGTTGTTCATTATGTTAGTTCAAAAAAGTTTTTATTGGTCATGCATGTTGTTCCTGTTAATTATATAGTGATTACGTTTTTAGAAGTGTCTGCTAGTCGCTTAGTGAATTTTTTTATGTCAGATATCGACAGACGAGCATGAGGTTCACTTGTTGGTAGGTGATACCTCAGCCACAGAACATCAGTCAATGATGCGCTGTCAACCTAATTTTTACTTCAAGCATTCGGAAATCCATTGACTGAAACCGAAACGCGCAATACGCACTTCACGGTTTTTCCATCATTGAACGGTGGTTCGTTACCCAGCGGAATTTAGATATTCCTCCCACCCGATCAATGCCTGAAGTTACCAGACGTGGGGAAAACATGCTTACAGAAAATTATAAACATGTGGTCCCGGTGGGATTCGAACCCACGACCCATCGACGCGCACGGCAGGTGTTCTACTGAACGCGCCAACGAGCCCGTCATATAATATCTGCAGAATAATAAGAAGAAATAGGAAAGGAAAAGGTGGACCTCTAATTAGGAATAACGTTTTATTTGTAAAATTTTGGTGTCAAATAGATAAGCAATCGGCCATTGGTTGCGGCACGCTGATAAAGTCGAGAAACAGCTCATATTTTTCCGGATGAATTAATCCTTTTAAATTTCGAATAGAAAACTAATTAATTTTATCAAAATCGTATTCACTTTCTAATAGTGTTATTTTTTTCAAATCAGTTCTATAATTTTATAGATTATCCTGTACCCAAACAAACTCTTGCACTATTATTAGAGTTTAGGGAAAGATTTATGTCATATGATCTACACATAATATACCTACCTTGGTATATTGAGGTTGGTATTTTAACGTCGGTGGTGGTAACCTCCGTAGAGGATGAAATTCGCATAGATGCATAATACAATTGCCTTTTGTATTTTAGAACAATACATTAATAGTTTTATTGTGTAAAATTTTGACCTGTTTAAATCAGATATTCAGTACAATTACGCATAGATTTTGTCAAGTGTAGCCAAATATACAGTATATAGGAGCTCTCATATTAATTGTATATAGGTATAAATGATAGAATACAATATGAAGTAAATATTTATAATGAGACATTGAAAAAATAAAAATAAAATAAAAGATTGATTGGTCTGTTTGAAATCAAACGAGATTTTAATCTGTGAATCTGTGGCTATTGTTGCTAGAATATATCGAAAATATTGAAAGCTAAATAATTGATAAGATTTAAAAAAAATTGAAGAAATGACAAACTTTTTCAAATTTTAAAGATTAGATTTACGACGAATTAGATATTGATAGATACACAGAACAGAAGAAGTAAGGTCAACCACATCAACATCACATCAACCACAAAAAAAAAGAATCAACAGAAAAGCGGGATACTCTTGATTATTAAATCAATAATGCATCGTGAAGTAATTCAGAAATCCATAGACTTTACTAACTGCATTTTACGATTTTTCCTCTCATGAACGTTTACGCAATCAAATTTCTAATAAACTGAGAAAGAGAATTATGTATTCATACATATATAACCAAAGAATATATCGACCTTTGTTCTATACATTTTCTAAATAGATATATTTTCCAAAAATATATTAAAAAGGTCTTCCACATTCACATCCATAATTATGATTTGTAAATTCTAGGATAGAGGTTTCTTTCTTGCCGGTTCTTCTCCATGAGACCCACTTTTTGGAACCGTGCAACTAGACGTTTCATAAGAGCCTTTGCAGGCTCTTATGAAACGTCTAGTTGCACGGCCTATTTGAAATAAAAAACTTTTGATTTTGAATATTTTTATTTTTGCGTATTTACGTTTACGTAAAATTGGTAAACGTCAATAGTACCTGAATCAGGATTCGTGTTATGGTGTCACTAAGAACATACGAACAGTAAAATTTAAAAAAAAAAGAAATATGTTTG
Source organism: Anthocharis cardamines (assembly GCA_905404175.1). Taxonomy (NCBI): domain Eukaryota; kingdom Metazoa; phylum Arthropoda; class Insecta; order Lepidoptera; family Pieridae; genus Anthocharis; species Anthocharis cardamines. The sequence continues at coordinate 7,407,074 of FR989956.1, read as the reverse complement.
CCGCATGCTCCACTAAGGGACTTAGGGTTTCACATTCGTATATAAGGTAGTTTTAGAAATAGGTACTCAGTGACTTTTTGCATTGTATAAGCATAGCTTGGCTTTGATACTATTTTAGGCAACACTGGCATGGTGTTTCATTTCGTTCCAACTTCCAACTATCACAGGCTATTAGGGGATTGGCTAATCACACGTTCTGCATAAAAACTTAATATTAAATTTAATAATATTTAAACTAAATTATACTCACTTATTATAACTCTTTGATACACCATACAGTTCATTATGCACAATATTCTTTATTCAAAATAATATGTTAATTGAATTTTACTGCCAAGACGCAGTACAACTTGTTACTAAATTTTAGTAAATTGAAAAAGCTGCGTACAGAGACGTCTTTAGTTGTAATATAAGGTAATTGTCTATTAGTTTGACGCAAATCCTACATATTATTTACGGCATTTGGTTAAAATTTTATGAGACTGTTGATAGACTTTACTCATTGTAACCATGAACGAGATAACGCAGCAATGGTCCGAACTTTACGTCTTATTTTAAGTAGGCTTGTAATATTATATATTTTATATTGTCCGATACGACTTGGGGACCTGCATATAGAGAATCTATATCCACTTAAAACGCTGGCAATGCATCTGGAACTCCTCTAGTGTTGAGGATATTCGTGGTGGTGGTCGTTTGTCACCTACTAAAAAATTTGTAAGTGAAATTCCGTCATGTCATGGGACGGTAAGTTAAGACGGCGATGGTAAGTCGTCAAAAATACAAATCTTTCCTCTTTATAATATTAGTATAGATATACTTGTAACTTTTTAATTATCTTAAATAATTTCGAAGTTGTCACAATTTTTCTTTGAAATCTTCTGGCTTAAAACATACCATTTCAAGTTATCGTAGTATTAATTGCTGGTATCAATGAAGAGTACGGCCCTGTATGCAGTCATTGCAGGCTCCCCCTGCTGTTTGTAATACTTAGACAAACCTGCGTCTCTATAAAAGGGACAGTCCATTACAGGCTAAGTACAATCCGGCGCATACGTCGCCGACTACCACCACATGGGATATTGATATACCCTTCAGATTTCAGTGCAACACGAAGATGTTTAAAATGGTAAGTAGCTAAATAAGTAAATATCAGTTAAATTATTATTTGCGTATAATTTAGTTAAGATTCTCAACATTAGATTTCACTCACTAAAAACAAAAGAAAAATATTTCACTGAGTGTAAGTCATATCTTGTAGATAATAATTATGTTTTAAAAGCAGATATTTCATTTTCAAAATTACTAGTAAAACTCAAAAAAATAGCTTCTAATACGAACAAAGAAAAATGTATAATGTTGTTATATTAAATAAATAATTATGCAATAGCGTGTAGCCTTTAATATTTAACATGCAAAATAGAGTTTTTGATGTTATACGTAATTTGCAGAAAAAGCCCGAGTGATTTAAATTATTGCGTATTTTTCATCTGAATATTATTTATATACCCATATCACTTATTGATATTTTTATTAAATATAGTCACTGTTATTGTTCTGAAAAATTATTCTAATCCGTTTGAATAGGTAGGTATTAAGGTAAAACTTAAAAAAACGACGAACTTATATCGATAAACAAAGGCAATAATTAAAAAATGTTTTATATTTTAATTCAATGAAATATTCCCTAAATATTAATTTTATTGTTATCATACAGTAATCAAAAACACAGTTCATAGAGCGTCTCAACATTTGTCGCGACTCTAACGCAAGACAGGGCATTTATTGCATTTACAATACCCACCTAACCTTTGCCAATAGCAGTTTACCTTACTGACAAGCTCATCCTTATAAATTTATTTACATAAAATGCAATCTTAAAGGGCGCAGTAAAGAACTATCTACAAATAAGATTTCACATACATTACCTCATCACTATGCATAAATTGTTATTCAGTAGAATTGCTTGACAGGCCAGACGAATAAGATGTAAGTCATTTTTATGGATTGCAAAAAAATAATTCACATTTATATGTTAATTTATTGTATTAAAATATAGCAAAATATGCAGCTTATACTGATATAGGATATTTAATAAATTATTTTTGAATTGAATTGAATTGAATATGGCAACTTTGTGACATTTCAAATATCAAACAACTGTCATCTTTCTGTCTCCCCGCGACCACGGTTGCTGAAAAGCATCCGAAACGTCGGGATAAATAATTTAAACAATATAAATAATAAATCGCGTTTTAATCCGGTATACAGTATTTTATTTAAATGTGTGATACTCGCGTTAATAAAAGACAATATTAAGGAAAGTTTTTTTTATTTGTTACGATTAAACTCAAAAAGTACTCAAATGATTTTAAAAATTCTTTCACCAATAGAAAGCTACATTATTAGCGAATAACATAAGCATATTATTATTTGTGTATCATCTACAATGCACCCATGCTTGGAATGTGATTAATTTAATTATATTCCACTTTACCAAATAAAGCATAACTATTCCAAATGATATTATGTAAATAAAGAACATGATATTATTTTTAGATTTATATCTTAAAAATAAGGTTAATATTCTTCATTGTTCACCCTGAAATAGACTGGTCACCCACAACACAGGGTGACCATATTTTTATGTTATAACTAGCTGACCTGTGCCCACTTAGGTGAGCGAAATAGCTCTCAGATAGCAGGATTTATTCCGACTAACTTTGTCAATTCTCATCGTTATAAATTATAGCATATATGTTATTTTGATATATAAACAACAATCTCGCAAAGTTTCATCAAAATCCCTTCAGTAGTTTCAACAAACATACATCCATCCATACATCCTCGTGAGCTCCTATTTGTAATATTAGTAGGAAGTAGGACAGGGTGTTTAGAGCTAAATAAATAATAATTATTAGATAGGTGCTCTAAATTCATCAAAAAATATACTTTATATACTTCCTTCTTAATTTAATTTCAATTTGGATCTACAGAGGCGTGCGAGCTCTTAATTAGACCGCAAACCTTTTGTTTTTACGTGAAGGACATTGTCTTTACATCAACTCTCAAATTCTATGTTCCCACAACTCAATATACTTGCAAAATAGCTTATTAGCGGACGTCTCCATGTCTCATTTACATTTTTGTTTGCAAATATGAAACCTATTTAGTACCATAGAAGTTGAAACATTTCTCAATAATACTCGCAAAGTGCATTGCGGACGTATGCCAACAATATTTAACACTTTAGACAGCAGAGGCTTTTCGCGTGGATAATTTGGAGAGTTTCCCAGAATAAAACGAACTTATGTTCTTACGTAGTTCAAGCTTCCTCTATACTAAATTTTATCAAAGCATTTGAATTATAATTATTTTATTATTTAACATATATTTTTTTTATATATTTTGGATTGAAACAATGCTAATAAACTGTTAAAGGAGTCTCTCTAACTTATCCTGAAATTAATTAATGAAATGTTAGTTTAGTATATTAAAAGGAATACTTAAAGGAATAGAAATTATAAATTAAAATTTATATTATATTTATATATTTTTTTTTGCATAAGAATTATATTAACAAAATGATTCTCCTAAAATGAAGCGTGCGTACACAGCGGTGTATACGCATAGCCAGTAATTTTTATATGAAGGAATATATGGGTAGAATATAGATCTTTGAAATAAGCTTTATCAATGGGACATATTCTATTATAATACAGTGAAATACTATTTTAAAGTTACAATAATCGAGTATTATAATTTTATCTCATACATACTCGTATTTAAATTAAACTGACGTATTTAAATTTACTGAAACGATAATTAAAATTGAGAGTGTCTTAAAATGTATCTATCTTTCACTTTACGTATGTTAATGAAAGGGACATGAATACTTTTGAGCACCTCTCAATGATGATTATTAACAGTATTCGGCCATTAGTCTATTTTTAAAAAAAGAGGTGGTAGATATCAAATAGCTATGGCATTTCAAAAACACATTATTTTTAGCGGTATCAATTTTTATCTAAAAACATAATACTCGTATTACTTATGGATTTCTTTATTGTTTTTCGATAAGAGGTCACTTAATTAAATGTAAATTTATTCTCGCGAGTTTCGCGTGTCATCCAGGTGCAAAATAAATATTTAGACTAATGTGTTTTTAAATTTTGACGGACTTGTTGGTGCGTTGAGTACACATGCGATATGATGGGTAATAGGTTCGAATTCCGACGGGCAATTTTCTTTGCACATATTTTCAGTTTTGGTTACTGCTGGGAACATCGAAAATAACAATTAAAGAAACACCGTTTGTAGATAGAAAACGAGGTGTGAATACTACGTGTATTTATTTTCTGTAGATTTACTGTAGAAGTAAAAAAATATCCTCAGCACGTTATTTAATGGAGTGCTATACTGCCTAGACCACCTCTATAATTCAGTGGAATTTCGAAGAAACAAAATATGTAATAAAACAAATATGTTGGTGGGGCAGGGCACAGACTACCAATAATTAGTCTATAAATAAAAAATGTGCCTGCTCTATGTTCCGAGAGCGAATTTACTCGGGAATTTACTATGCTGGTGTTCTAAAGTTATAATAGCATCATCCAGCATCATATTAGGAAGTGGTAGTGGTATTTTAGCTGTATGACGGCAGTATAGCTTAGATAGGTACTTACCATCAGGTGACCTTACACCCGATATAATTATAAATATAAGTAGAACTTAGCAATCTAAGTATATGAATAAAGGATGAGTAAATTCTACATCTATCAGTTTCCTAATGATCGCCGTAAATGTCATATGTGCCATAGTATGCACAAGGTCAAAACGTTACTTGTTGTAGGCAATAATGTATCTGTTTAGTAAAAGCCTAATGTCATGAGTTAAGGTTTCACAGACTCATCTTCAGGGTAACTTAGATATAATGACTATGAAGCATATGAACAGCAGTTGCGATCTTAGGGGGCCTCGACCTAAGTAGAAAAATGTTGAGATTTTAAAGATTTTGTCTTAGCAATTAATTATAACAATAAAATATAGATGTATGCATTTTACACTTTACTATAAAATAACTAATTCTAATAATAAAACAAAGGACAAGGGCGTCGCGTAGTTATGGCAGCCGGAGCTGACGGGATCGTTGGCGCTTTTGATAGAACCTTACGTACCTTGCGTTTCGATAAGTCGCGGGTTTGAATCCCGCCGGGACGACATGCTCATAATTTTCTACAAGCATGTCTTCTCCACGTCTGGTCACTTCGAGGAGGGTGGAGTATCGAAATTCCGACTGGGTAACGAATCACCGTTCAGAGATGGAAAAACCGAGTAATTCATATTGCGCGTTTCGGTATCAGGCTATGGATTTCCGAATGCTCGAAGTAAAAAGTAGATCGACAGCGCATCATTGGCTGATGTTCTGTGGATGAGGTATCACCTACCATCAAGTCATGCTCTTCTGTCGATATCTAACATAAAAAATATATACATATATGTATATAATCAAAAGATCAAATATATAAAATCAAAAAATTAAAAAAAAAATGTTTGGGGCGAAACTGATCACCGACTTATCTAAAAAAAATCTGTAAACCAGACATAGAAATGTATCTATCCCATACCCAACTAGAGTACTTGGGAATTCACTATGAGCCTAAATGCATACAAAGTATATTGTATTACTGAATAACAGTGGAATTTGAAGGTGAGTTGCATCGTCGCTTGTTTCTTACGAGTTATTGTTTTGCTCGGCCACAATTAGCGAGTGGACTTAGCGTGTCCGTGTTACGTTCATGCGTGACCCAAATGACATTTGTGAGGCTATTAGGATGCAAACCAGGAGATGTTTTCAATATTTTAACATTCTGTTATTCATTTGTTTCTTTTATGTTTCTACATATTTGATACCTGTTTGCGTTTAACAGAAAAATTGATTTTTATGTACATATTCACGTGCTTATTTAAAAGTTTTGCACTATAATGAAAAATTTATATAAATGTAAAAAACAAACACACATAGATACATACAATATTTATAAACAAAAATAATATATATAGAATTTCCAGCAACGAATAGGCTTATTAGCGCATTGGGTTACACAATCTGCTTTACGATGGATTGCGGGTTCGAACCTCATCGAGTTTAACATGTGTATAATTTTCTGTAAACATGCTTTCCCCTCAAAAGGACACGATATTAAACGGGGGCGGAACAAACCGATAATATATGAAAGAATCAAGTCTTCAGTCTTTGGATTTCATTTCAAGTAAAATATAGACCAACCGTGCAATACTGATTGATGATATCACGAACGAACAATTGAGGATCACGCTTGTATTTCATTAATTGACAAACAAAATGACATATATCTACTTAGAAAACATTTTATCTGAAATAAATAGAATTAAAATTAATTCAATGGGGAAAATTTGAGAATTGAAACACAGACTAGCGAGAATATTCTGCAGTATATGAAAAAAAAACTAGAATTATAGACCACGGATTTATGTATATATTTGTTTATAACATTTCAATATCTGTAGGTGTCGATAAAATATAACGTCAAAAACATTAAGAATAATTCTGAAGCTCTACATTTTTGCTTCAAAAAATATCCAGGCGTAAATTTTTAAATTCTTCAACATTAGTTAATACTTGAACACAAAGCTTTATATTATAAACACATAATGTGAGCCCAGAAATATATTATACTAGCAACGCCCCGGCTTTACACATGTGCAATGTAGATGTACTATGCACAAAAAATAGCTTATGTTATTTGCTGATAATGTAGCATTCTATTGGTAAAAGATTTTTTTAAATTGGTCCAGTAGTTTTTCAGTTTATTCATAACATACAAAAAATACAAAAGTCCAAAAATGCAAATAATTCCTCTTTATAATATTAGTATAGATATATATTAATAATGAAATAAAAACTTTTTCAGGAAATATTATTTTTACTGTGCGTGATTGCTACAACGATAGCGGCACCGCAGAAGCCTGCCGACCAAGTCATAGCAATTCTTAAACAGGAGTTCGATCAACAAGCAGATGGCTCTTACGTGTACAGGTTGGCTATGATTTTTTGTTAAGGATATTTAACTTAAATATACATAAGTGAGACTGTATAAAAAATATAATTATGTTTTTCGTCAAATTAGATATTAATTATTATGTTGTTTTGGAAAAGTATTACTAACTCAGCATTCTAAATTTCCAAGGTACAATGATATCAAGTCATAACTTTCTGATTAAAACATAAATATCAAACATAAATATTCAATAAGGTATCAATTATATTAATTTATCACAAAGTTACATGGAATATCTAAAATAATAATAATAATCTTGTTTCTTTGCTTAATAAGCTTACGCTGAGTAGCATAAAAAGCATAATCAATACATTTTTAAAAATTAAGATTATAATCTTAAAACTCAGGTTCTCACACTAGGTTTTCCTGTGTTGTAGGCAGCTAAACTAAACAAAACAGAAAACTAACTAAATTGAACTAATAAAACTAAAAGGATTTATTTCAAATACAGCTGTGACAAAACTTTAATTATGTATTTCAGTTATGAGACTGAAAATGGCATCAAGGCTGATGAGACAGGAACCTTGAAGAAAGCAAGCGGCCCTGACAGTAACGATGTTATAGTCGCCCAAGGAGCTTTCAGCTACACGGCTCCGGACGGTACTGTCATCAATCTCAATTACGTTGCTGATGACGAAAATGGATTTAGACCTGAGGTATGTACGCATTTTTTTATGTCAGATATCGACAGACGAGCATGAGGTTCACTTGATGGTAGGTGATACCTCAGCCACAGAATATCAGTCTATCATGCGCTTTTGACCTAATTTTTACTTCGAGCATTCGGAAATCCATAGACTAAAACGAAAACGAGCATTATGCACTTCACAGTTTTTCCATCTATGACTGGTGGTAAGTTAATCGGAATTTCTATATTCCTCCCACCCGTTCAATGCCCGAAGTTACCAGACGAAGAGAAACGTTGCAGATGTTTATAGCCGGCAGTGACGTTTGCCCCCTATTCTATAAAAAAAGTAGTATATTTTCAGTGGCGGGACCACCATAAAGCCCAAAAACCAGGTTTGCCGGTTATATATAACTTATATACGTTTACGTTAAGTATATAATTATTTGTCTTTTTATGCTTGCAATAATAGGGCAAGTCAGGTTCTTAGGCTTGTATGATAGTTCCACCACTGTATATTTATCAACTAACAAAATGAAGTGATAACTTTGGTTGATACAAAACGTAAAGCCGTAGTAAATTAAAATTTAAGTAGCACTTTTACAAATGTGTTAACCGAGCTTACTACTTAAAATTTGATCTTTCTGATGTTTCTTGATAAAAAATAAAACTTAATGATATGTTCTATGAAATCGTGAAAGTTAAATTTCATTTCAAATACAGATCAGTTAATGTGTATATTATATAGTGGATTCTTCACTCTAAGAACACTTTCTGAAGATTTTATCAGAAAATAACCTAATCTAAGATGACCTTTTTTATTATTTGATGCATTTTATATTTAATGCGTTACACATAAAATATTATTATATTTTTGTCATTTTAGTTCGCATTATTCTTTTAAATAAGATATGATGCGGTCTGACGATTACAATATATTTTGCATAATGCCTTTAGGGTTTGCATCAACTAATTTAACGGAGACAAAATTAAATATGACATTATCTTATTAATAATTAAATATAAAATTATTATAGAAAATATTTAGTAAAATAAAAACAAATTAAGATTTTAATTACCAATAGCTTACAGATTGTATGAAATATAATAAAAGTAATTAAGTTGAAATTAAGTTAGTTTATATGACGTTTAATAATAATTTAAGATTTTACGTTATATCGTTATAACATGGTTATTATACTAACTATAATGGCTGAAGTTCGTAGAAGATGGAAGCTAACGGTTAGCAAAATGACGAGAAAATATTCCCTCAAACTTGAGAAAACAAATGACAATGATTGTATTAATTCCATTTCAGGGTGCTCATTTACCAACGCCGCCACCAATACCGCCAGAAATACAAAAAGCGCTTGACTATCTCGCAACGTTACCACCACCACCAGCATCAAGAGCTTAGAACAACCGCGAACCACTAAGGACAACTGCTGCGTTTCAATGACTACCAAAATATTTTGTAAATGAGCTAATACTAATATATTGTACATCAACTAGGATTGCTAGCTCTTTAACAAAATATTTTGTACTTAATTTTTAATGAAAGCAATTTAAAAAAATCAACAAAAATAATGCTCAAAAATCGATCTGTGATACACATGAATATATGCATGTAAAGAAATTATTTACCAGTATATTTATTATTTATTAAATAAATGCAAAACAGTGCCAAAGATGCATTGCAAATAAATACTGTGTTTTCATTGTAACGATATATTTGACTAGTTGAAGACAATGAACAAACATTTATCAGAAGGGTGTTAATTATTGTTGAGGCCATTTCCGACAATTTGTAATAATTAAAGAGAAAAATAATAGACAAAACGGGTGACATAAGAAATAAAAATAACGATTGTTAACTAAAAAACTACCTACGACAGCATATTGTGAAATCTATAAGCGAATATTTTTAATAAGCTCTTAAAAACAGGACGGACCTAACCTAATAAGGATAAATAAATGTAATTTTAGAATTGTTACTATCCGAGACTTACTTTAATAATTTGTCGATATCCTAAGTAATCGTATCTTAATATATACTTATGACCAAAAGCAATGAGCTGTATTCATAAAATAACTTGGAAATTTAAAAAGACAATATTTGTTGTTATCAATTTTTAGACTTAAAACTCAAGGTAAGCCAATATGTTTTTAGCGATTCCAACTATTGTTTTCCTTAATATGGTTCCATATTTACTTCATTGCCCAGGTTTTAAATTCTATTTAACATTTGCACGCCATTTCATACGCCCTAATCGCAAAAATTCCATCCCTTACTTTAATGCCTTAGATTTTCGAAAACCTCTTCGGTGACCGCATGCATGCATGCATGAGATATGAACTGTAAAATTTTCAAGTTTCGATTTTTGAGATTCTTATTCTATATATACGATATGAATCCACTTAGACTCAACGGATCCAATTTCAGAACAAAATATATATATGTCAGATCTGGTTGGAAAGGACCCGCGTGACCTTGTCATTTTCCCTTACATTTTTATTTATGTATAAGTCTATAATGACTTTTGATAACCTGAAACGAATCTTTTTCCAATTATTACCTCACTATTACAAAATACATGTAATTTGAGGCCCAGTCATCGAGCAGGTTGACCACAAAACGGACATACCGACTGCAACCTGTTTTGTTGCGTTGATGCAAGGTCACGTTGGATACATCCATAAAGTAAACGATCTCTTCACAAAATTAACAAAGGGAACTTTAATTTTTGTTTCGTTGCACGAAAATAAAAATTAAAAAATATATATTAATATATCTTTATCCCAAGAATCTAAAAAGGCAAACTACGTAATAAAGAAACCACCCTGGCTTTGAGTTTCATGAAAATATACGAGTATGAGGTTTACTTGATCGTAGCTATGCGCTGTCCATCCATATAGACTGAAACCGATACGCTTGACATGCATTTTATAACATAAACATAAATAAAAAAAATAACTGTCATGTTTGAAAGTGCAATTGTGAAGCAAATGAAAATATAAAAGGATTATTACAATATGAACAAAACCCTAACCTTTAAATAATCACTCGAAGTGTATCCGTATTTTCAATTATCGTCTATTTGTATAACGACGTGTGACCAATGTATGTAGTATAAGGATGTAAACATATGAAAAAAACATCCGTTGTGCCTTTATATAGGCCATTATACATTTTAAAAAAACTTTAGACAAATTGAAAGGACTTTAAAAGGTAAAGTATTATTAAAAACGTATATGTATATTACTAGCGGACCCGATAGATTTATTTACTGCACGAACCATGACTTTCAATAAAAATGTATTGATTTATAATTTATCACTTATAAAATTGTTCACTTTACACTTAAGTGCATTTTTTAAACTTTTTTAATCATAAATTGAGTTATAAAAGTATATTCCATTTTCTCAAATCTAATAATTTATTCCAAAATTATGTTCTTATTCGGGATATTAATTTTTAAAAAAATCATATTTATTACTGTTACCCACAATTAAAAGTTTCTACCTGGTGAATTCTATCTTTCTACACCGTCTACTTGCAGACCGGTGCAACCTTGCTTTTTCAGCGCGACAGTCAATACGTGGACTCTAATTATTCGTAAGGATACTAGGACTATATTAATTACAATAAACCTTACGGGTTCTAAGCGTTAATATTATTTTGTATTTATTTATTTAGAACACTTTATTGGACATACAAATTACAATAACAATAAAAGCCTTATTAATAACCTACATATAAAAAGTGTTATAGACAGCCTTCTAGCTGTCAGCAATCTCTTCTAGGCAAATGGTATCATAATTCATTGGTACCTTAACTTTTTTATACAGTGGTTTTAGGGCCAAGTAATGTTGTAGGTACTTGTTGTTTGCTCCCAAGGGAACAATTAAGGAAAACAAACTTTAAGAATTCTTGTCTTTACTTATTTTTTTATTTTATTACGAATAAATAATATTTATATTAGATGTATTGGACCATGTCATTTCAGAACACTTTGGAGAAGTGTTATTTTTTAGATATATATTTAATATTCCAATAAAAATTTGAACGAAGTTGAGTCAATAAATACACGTATACGTACCTAACTGGTATCTAAAATGATATCTCTTTATAGGATAAACATTTTTTTCGAGACTTCTAAGATTTTTCTTGAGAAAATCTATCTTATTTCCAGTATATTCGATATGTTCGTCTTTCAGATGTTGACGTAAAATAATAAGAGAAATGAAGGTTATGAAAACAAAAATAGAAAGAATAGCGAAACAAAATAAATATTGTTGTCGGGAAAATTTTAAGTGCCTTAAATAGTACTTGTATAGTGCTCATATATTTGTTTAAGTATTATGAAAAAATAAAACTCCAAAACAATAGGTATATAGTAGTGAATCGCTCCAGCTTCTCTTGTAACAAACATTTAATGAAACGTCATTATTAAAAAAAATAAGATTTTCTGCATTTCGCCTAGATGTAAACTATATTTTCTTTTCAACCTGCTCACTACAAAGCCTAATAAATAGAAATTTCCGAGCTACGAGCGTTCATACCAAATTTTAAGAATAAAGTAATATTATTTTATAAATAAAGTCCCAGGTATTCTTACACTTCGGTGCATGGTGCTCTTGGCGTCAGCCTCAATAATTAGCTATCCCACAGTTATGTCTATTCAGGCTCTGAATTCTGAATCAGCTCTGTCATTCCAGCTTTGACGGGCTCGTTGGCGCTTTCGGTAGAACACCTGCCGTGCACACCGATGGATCGTGGGTTCGAATCCCACCGAGATGACTTCTTTATAATTTTCTGTAAGCATGTCTTCCTTACGTCTGGTAACTGCGGGCTTTGAACGGGTGGGAGGAATATCGAAATTCCGACCGGGTAACGAACCACCGTTCATAGATGGAAAAACAGGGAAATGCATATTGCGCGTTTCGGTTTCAGTCTATAGCTGTTTTGTGGCTCATCAAGTGAACCTCATGCTCGTCTGTCGATATCTAACATAAAAAATAGAATAAAAGGGTTCCCACTAAGCCTAGTCTAAGCATATACTAATATCCTACTTACTAAACGTAGAAGACATGTACATAAATAATTTCAATATACATATCTATAGTTCAAATAAAGTTTCAAAATAATTAGGTAATATAAATATATTTTAATTTACAATTTTTTATGTTGTATTGAACTCAAATATTATTAATATGGTTTTTTATTTTTATGTACAAAATTATTAGACAAATGTAAAAATTATATAAACTAAATAATTCATATTTAATCCTATATCGCGGGCTCTCTCATTTTCGTTAAGGCTTATTTTTCTTCGGCACTTCAGTAGTGGTTTCAGGCATCTTAGTGGCGAGATATTTTAGGGCACGAGCAATGGCTGGTGGAATAGGAGGCGGTGTAGGCAAGTGCTCTCCAACTGGCCTGTAACCGTTTTCATCTGCGGTGTAAGACAGATTGAAGTCATTACCTTCATCGTCCTGAAATTTATTTAAAAAAAAAATTACATACCTAACATTTCACATTTTACTGCTATTCATAGATATTAAATTTTGCCACCAACATATTTCTGGATCAGAAAATGTATTTAACATTCAACTTATTTATACTAATATTACTCTATAATAATGTAAGATTTGTTTATTTGTATGTTTGTTTGAAAATCTTTTACCTATAGAAAAATACATTATCAGCGTGTTACAAAGGCTATTTTTAGTAGGTACATCTACATTTCACCCATGCGAAGCTGGGGTGAATCGCTAGTTTCTCATATTCATGAAGTGTCTTGAGTTTAAATAATACATTCATATCAACTATGGTTTTATAAAATTATAGTTACCCTATATGAAACACTCCCAACTACAGCCTCTCCAGTGCCCTCATTTTTATCATTCTTAAGTAACTCTCCTCTGCTAGAAATTTTGGTACCATCCGCCGAATCATAACTGCAAAGAAAATGTATATATAAAAAATCTTATTACATACAGAATTTCAATTAAATCTATTAAGGAACAATTCTAGTATCTTAACATATACAAAAAGATAATGCTAATATTGTTAGATAAACTTAACTTCCATGTCTGGTTCTAAAAAAAAAAAGCAAAGACCAAGGAGCTATTTTCAATAAAAACTCTAGATAGAAAGCAGAATTACTTTTTTAAATTGTTATAATGTTTCTATAGACAATTACATTACCTGTAATGGAAGTTGCCATTGTGTGCATATACAAAGTTCTTTTCATCTAGAATTTTCACAAACGGAGGACGAATCCGCGATCGCCTCTGAAATTCTATCCTTTTACTATCTTCAACTGGACGTTTAGGAAAAGTTGTTACATCACGTGTAGGAGGTACTGTGGTCTTCACCGTCGATGCAGGTGGAGTCGTTGTTGTGATAGTAATTTCTTTAAATCTTGTATTTGTTTCACCAGGATTTTGTTCTGAATTAATGCTTTGTTTCTGGTTAGATCCTTGTTGCTTTCTTTGTTTACGTCTTCTTCTTTTGTTTTCGGTAGGTTTAGACACTGGTTTTATATTAACATTTGATTCATCTTCATATACTACGGTGACAGGTATTTGTGTACTGTTTTCCCTGATACTTGGTGATTTTGATCGTTTCACAGAAGTTGACTTTAGTGGTTCTATATTGTGTTCCAAATGGATGACGTCGTCTTTTGTTTCGGTAAACTTTTGTTTTGCCTGTCGCACCTTTATAATATGAGAATCTGAGCTTTCGTAAAACGGCGGATGGTTATATGCGTACGTTGTAAGCTGCCTCGGCTGATGCACATTTACAAGAATATCATCCTCATCAACTTCTTTACATAAAACAATATTTATAAATGTCACACATAAAACAATCTTACGGATAAACATAATTATTAAAACTACAGGTACAATTTAGACAACAACACTTCTAATACGCGTTTGGAATCACAATGAGATTGAGTCAGTACGCTAAGTTTGATATTTTATTTTGTATACAGTGAAACTACTAGTCAAACAAGATAATTTTTTAGTTTATTATGCATATCAATTTTATAATACTGTATATTTCTAACGATCGTGACGTATGAACACATGCTATACAGGTAAAAACACGGAAGCTAACTTTAAACTTTATCACAATATTAAAATTTATTATAATCAATTATAGATACACAAATACTAGTTTGATTTTATATTTAGCGTTACACCTAAAGCCCAAAATATTACCAAACAGATTACGAAGCTTCGCGAAGATCCATTAATATAAATCTTGAATATTAATGAATAAATAATGAGTATAATATTGAGATCTCGTAATGATTTAATGACGATAAAAAAGTACTCACATTTTTAAATTTAATTATATTTATATACAAATTTATATATATTTGGATTCTATGGATCAATAAAAGCTTAAGTGTCAAAGATTTACCTAAAACCAATAAACCTCGTGATGAGAGGTTAGCGGTTAAATCACAGGCGCTCGTCACCCTTCATGTCACATATTGACACCTCGATTGTGCAATTTTCCGAAGAACACATCAGTCATCCGTTAAGGCTGAAGTACTTAGCGTACGCTAAGGCTCCACCGGAAGGCGGGGGGAGGATAGTGTAAATAGACGAATCTTACATATAAGTCGTCATGAAGTCTGGAGTATCATTCATTAGTACTTTTTGGGAAGTGCTCACAAGTAGATAACAATGTTTAGTAAAATAGTTCTGTTAGCTTTGGTAATAGCCTGCGTATTCGCAGCCCCTTCCATGGATGTAATTCCTCTAGAAAAGCAACAACCTACGGTCATTCCAATCGTATCACAATCTGATGAATTGGAAGCCAACGGGACATACCATTTCAGGTATTTGTCAATTCTTTTTAAAATTCGAACTCCTGTAAAAAAATCTAAATTTGAATAAGAACTTTTGTCTCAATATTGAGATACATTTTGACAGACATAGTTTTGAAAATGAAACCTTTTTAAATTATATGCATAAATTAATAACTAATATTTTTCCACTAAGGGCCAAATTTACCAGGTATTTATTGATTTGGTTATTTCTGCCCGTATTTTTATGATTACATACATATTATATTATGTTAATTAGTGCTTACTGTATATTTCCAATCATAAGTAATTCCTGGTAATTTTAATTTTTCCTTAAAATTGTATCCAAGTATCTATTTCAATTTGTTAAATCAATTTCGAAGTACTGACATTGGAAAGTTTAAAGAAATATTTATAACCGATGGCTGCAAAAATTTTGTCATTCAAATTCGAATAAATTCTTTATTCGTAATTTTATATTTAATTGTTATTGAGGTGTGTTTTTTTATATAATTGACACATAAGTTAAAGCGAATATTATTCTTTGATTTTTATTTTAATAGACCTTAATATTTTCACACCAAGCAGGCAGCTTATTTTACTTGTGTTAAAGTACCACTAACAACACTTAGGTTTGAAAATCTACGTAATATGTTCTATACAATATCAATTTTTATTTCATTCCATCCATTGTGAAAAAGCAAATGAACGTTAATATTATTTTGTAATAATAATATTCTTATTAAAACAGCCATATACTTCAGTCAATACGTTCAATTTACCCAAGATTATATGTTCTGCATAGATAATTCACAAAAAGTATAAATGTACTCGAATTTAACTAGTAATCATAATTACTGTCGTTTTGTTTTGGTAGCTATGAAACCGGAAACGGAATTAAACGTGAAGAGATAGCCTATGAGAAGGTCATTCCTAAAGCCCAAGGTCGATCAGAAAGCAGCAATGAGGGAGGAGAGAGTGACGAAAGTGACGAGATCCACGTCCAGCGGGGCTCTTACTCATACACTGCTCCTGATGGAACTGTATATACTGTGAGGTAAGCTTTCAATTCCCTTGTATACATAATTACATAATATATTAGGTAATTGAAAACATTAACTGTAAACAATTATTCAGGAATCAATTTCGTGTTGTTGGTTAATTATATTCTTAGCATAGAATATATACAGGCGATTTCGGAAAAATAAATATTTATTTAGTTTAGCCAATTACATTTTGTCATGTCTAACATAATTGGGCATGTTAGTGTTTTTTCAACAAGATGCTTTCATGTAAAATAAATTATTAATTGAAGTTCAACAAATAAGGATAATATTTATTTATCATAATATTTTAATGCAATCCAACAGCCATTAGAATTGTTATGAGCAAAATTTTTAGTTATGTACATACTCGTATATTCATTACAAATTTGTTTTTCATAGTTAGTGCATTTTTTATAATTAAGACCATATTAACATGTATACCTAATGACATATTTAAATTTAAGAGACCGTATATAAATTTATTTTTCCACTTATTTTTGATAATTGTAGGTACATAGCCGACGAGAATGGTTTTCAACCGATAGGTGACCACTTACCTAGAGTTCCTGGAATTGCTCAGGACTCTAATTCAGCTGAAAAATCTGGACGGTCACTTAAGAGTCACGACAGTGCCCAATCTGCTTCATCACCAAAACTATATGAAAAAGCTGTGCCTGCACCTAAAGAATCTAGTCAAGCCGAGGAGATTTCATCGATATCAAATGCACAAACTGAAACCGTAAAAACTGGTGAACCAATTGTTTCTACTGAAAGTGAAAATGTATCAGTTTCTACCACCGAATCAGTTTCCATACCTTCACAGAATGCACAAGCTGAACCTACAACAGCATCATCTTTGGAAGAAATTAAATTAACGCCAAGTACGGAATCTAGCTCCACAGAATCTGATTCTTCCACTCAAACTACGAGTGAAATAAAGCAGACTGATTCCAGTACAACAGCAGTACCGGAAAAAGAAACAGGGTCACTTGAACAAGCCTCCACTGAAGGTAGCGGAGAACAACCCTCAAGTACTGCTTCAGTAAATGAGCCGACATCAACAGTATCCTCAGGTACTGAACAACCATCTTCAACTGCTTCTAGCAGTGAACAGTCAACATCAACAGATCTAACAAATAGTCAGTATACCTCTACTGAAGCTCCTCAAAAATCTACTACTGGAAGCGAGCGAATTACCACAAACAATCCTGAATCCACAGAAGATGTTAGTTCTACAACTGTATCCGCTTAACAGTTTTAAAACTCTTATTCGGTACTATTGATATTGTACTAAGGATTTTTATATAAAAAGTTATTTGTTTTGGTACGGGTAAATTGTAACAAAAGCATCGAATAAAAGTTTTATAAAAATGTGATACAACTTCACAATGTTGTGAAGTTGACATAACCGAGTTATGTATAATTATAATATATTATCAGTAAGTTTATTGAAGAATCTCTATTATGAATAAAATTATTTTGATAGATTTTATTTTTTTCTAATAACTTTATCCATATACGTATACTTCGCGAGTTTAAGGGTCCGAAAAAATATTTGGATAAAAAAAAAAATCGAGTCCCCTAGCAGAGGGAATACACATTTCTGAGTCCGTTACACTGATCATTTTGAAATTGAATTGTAAATCATTGAACATGGCAACTCCGGTGCTAAACGCAATGCCAGTGTCAATGTCAGTAAGCAACGAAGGCGGTGGGATGACTTTCTAAATATAGATCTTAAAAATAATTGTCACTCTTAAACATTCTAAGTCATATAATTAATATAAAGGGTTATATTTATATTACTAAATTTTTATGGATAAATTACCGTTTCAATAACTCTAACTGAATTCAAACTACCATTCAGATCTTTCGTTATTTTATAATCACACTCACATATAAATCATCTAAAGGAACGTCATAATTTATTTAAAAAGTAGAAGTATTAGAAAAGGATAGATACTGATATTAAAATTAAATTTAAATAATAGCGCCAAACTAAATCATATTATGATGACACGGAGTATCTTCTTCCGATATATACACGAACATACACCCACAAACACCCAATTACTAACAAAACTACTATTATCAATACAATAAAAAAACATATATGTATTATGTATATGTAGTATTAGATAAGAATAATACAAATATCATATAAAACCACGTCATCCGACATCTTGTGCTATATTTTATTCTGGGGGGTCCAAAATACAAGCTTTGCTTAGTTGGGGCCCCAAATCTAACGTATTACCATATTTATGATTTTTTTAGAAGAAATAAATAAATAAAAAATATATTATACATGCATATATTATATGCATTATCTTTAAAACTCAAGAAGAAAAATATGCGGCAAAAGCATTTGAATATACTTTTTACGGTATAGAAGAGAATAGTATACCTATTTTATGAAACATAAAATTATTGGTTCAAGTGTTTTAGGTCTTTTGAACATTTTGATCTTAGTGACTTTAATACTATGTCAATGTTATTGACTATCTCAGATCTAGAGAGTTTCAAGATGATACTCTGCAAGTATTTTTCCATTAAAATAGCACAATTACAAGTTAACAAAAAAAATAGGAATATTAATTTAAGGTATTAAAAGAAATCGACAGTACAATGGGCATGGGAAGCAAAAGGTATTTTTATATCACGATAAAATTTGGCCATAAGTATCTCGAGAGACATCGAAACCCATTTTGAACTTGGGCTGGCCCCTTCTTCCTCATCCATCTTATTAACATTATACGTATTATTCGCTCGATGTGGACTAGTTTAAGTGAGAAAAGTTTCCTAAACGTTGAAGAAATCCGAGCGATGAGTTGATAAATTCATCACTTTGAAACCAATTATTTCCAGGAGCAACATTCATATATTGCCTGATAGATGGCGGAGGGTTACGACCCTCATTATCAATTGCTATCTACGGATAGCAATTGATAATCGTTTGAAGATAACACTTTCTTATAGGTAGGTATATATTATAATATAATTTCTTTACCCTAAAAAAACTGTAAAATATTTCGAAAATAAGTATCGATCTTCCACATTTTACATTGTACCTCATATTATTAACAAAAACTCATCTATGCATTAAATTAACTTTTCTTGAATCTTGAACTAAAGCGATACATCACTGTGACACATCTCAGATGCATTCCAAAGCTATAATAGATTATGTTAGAAATAAAATGTCAAGATCAAATTGTTATCACCAACGCATTTTCTTGAAGAAGCGTTCTCCTCTCACTTTATTGTGAAACAATGACGTGTAGGTCTAGTCCTTATATCAACAATGTGGGTTCTGAGTAATAAAGATTTACTTAAATTTGAACCGGATGTTGTTAATTAAATTTAAATAACTGCGTAAGTTATCATATTATGTTTGAATTCATCTTTACTAAGAATGCACTGTAATAATGTTTTGCGCTTTTCACTTTAAATAGTTAATCCAGTACACAAGAAGCGTTATCTTGCAGTAGAATATTTTAAATATAATATTTTTATTTATTATACCTACTATTGTACTCCATGCAATATTGAAATCATTTAAAATATGACTGTGAGAATTATTAGTAATTTTTTATGCTTGAGTAATATTAAAAATGGAATGAAATCGAAAGTTGTAGAGACGATGCGATGTTTGATGGTTAAGTATTATATTGTTATTGTGGAAATTGTGCGTCTTCTTTCTCATCTTTAAAGTTGCTTCAAAAATAACTAGTAAAGTATATTCCCTTTACTAGTTATTTTTGAAGAAGTACTTCAGTGATCTAATATGCAAGGATATAATATGTCACAGTTTAACCTTGAGTATGGAGCCTACTCAGATATTCCTTGATCGTCCTTACTACTCAATGTGAATGGTTATGTTATGTTAAGTGTTTTTCGTCTAGATTTAACTTAAGAAGATTTATGAATTTACATAAAATATGATTCAAGACGCCTCCGTGGCATAAGATTCATTATGTGAGGCACTAGAGGTTCTAGATTCGATTCACAAAGACAATGATTAAATAAGGTAATTCCAAAATATGTCTATTTGATAATATCTAGGGGTTTGGGAATATATTAAACAAGTAAGTCTACTTAATTTAATGTATACCATAATTTTATTTACTACATCTTCGGACATCTTTCTTACATCATCATTTCATTTCTTACATCCCTCTGACTCGGTTTTTAGCATTTTTTTTCTATGTACAGACATTTGAACTCCACAGTTTTATTATATGTATAGATGGTGTTTGAGACATTCATTTATTTATAAACAATATAATATGTATTATTTGTACTACAAAGTCGAAGCACTCATACTAGCCAAAATGATTATATAGACCCAAAAATTGAAAGTATACTTTTATCCGATTTATTTTAATATGAAACACATTATAATCAATTTTACCTTTTTAACGAGCTTTATACGTAAACAATAACATTATTTTTTGTTCACCGGAACAGGTAAATAATCACTGTCGTTCCTCAAATGTAATACTTATAGCATTCATATTTGTTATACTTTGATTTGAACAATAAAACAGGCAATAATAAGATGCCTTAAAATTACAATAGCAAGGTGACTCGAATGAACTACTGACATCGTAGATATGCGACGCGGACGACTCGACTCACAATCACTAGAGCTGCCTACATTCCACAATATGGGTCACGTCGCATATATGTATTTTTTGCTTTGTTTTTATCTAACGAATGATTACTTTATTACTATTTTTATGTATAATAAAATTATAAAGAGGAAATATTTTTTTGTTACGATTTAACTCAAAAATTACTAAAACGATTTTAAAAATTATTTCACACATTACATTTTTTAAGGCGGATTGCTATAATTTACAAATTAATGCAGAAACAATAACAACACTATATAAAATTTGAGAAACAGATATGAAGTGTTGTTATTGTTACGACTTGGTACGAAATCACTATGGGCATTCGCAATATTGAAATTTCATATATTTAATTAGACATCAAGAGTAAGGAAAACGATAGAGGAACATGAGTTTTCGTATCTTGAACTGACTTACAAAACACAGTAATGAGTTTGAATACCGTTCGTATTATAAATTACTTAAGAGATAGGGCCTTACCTACATAATAACTGTAGACGAAAAAAGGCAAAAATATATACTAAAAGGAAGCAGATAGGTCAAGATGTTGATAAAATTATAAAGTATTATTCATACAGAAAAAGAATGGCTGAAATTGAATACAAAATGTTTCATAATTATTAATAAGTATTATGTTAGTAGAGTAAGTGGTATGCGTAATGTCGGTAACTTATTGGTGGAGTTACATAACAAGAACAACGAGATGTCTCTATAACGGAAGATGCGTCTTTTAGGTACATAGGTCTATTGTATATTAGTGTTCTTTAGCTCTAATGTTCATATTATATTATGTATTTATAATAACATCAATATAAATTGTATTAATTTCCAAGACAAATCATGCGTGTCTAAACACAAATGGATTTTATAAGTTTAAGTTAAAGTTAAGCACATGTTTAAACCCCAGTGGTTTTTATATGGTAAATAAATTTAAAAAACAGTAGTAAATTATTCTTATGGTCATCTGACCGACCTCATCGGGATTCGGGATTTTTTGTTGTAAATTAAAAAATATCGTATGTGTTAATCATTGGTCTATTTTTATATTATATACAACTGTATTTAGCAGTTTGAGCCTGTTTTCACAAACATCCAAACACCCATACATTAATTATAATATTAGTGAGGCGTGTGTGTAACTGGAAGAATAAACGAACAATATAATTTTAAATAAAAGCATCTAAAAATAATTTACATGAATGTGAAGTAAACGATATGCTTTTACCATCTCGTTGGTACTGCTACTGAGAATAAAAATAAAAAATACACAAGGGGTAAAATTACTATTCACTACTTCTAATTGCGAGGTTATGATTACGATTTATTCCGGTCGGATACCCCGTATCCGATACCCTGGAGGATCCGTTTTATTTTATAATATTTTCTATTCCGGTCTGATCCACCGTTCAGAGGATCACAAATAATTTTAAATATTTTATTCCGGTCGGATCCCCTCGTTATCTATTAACAGATTTTTGGGACAGTCAGCAACAAAATATACGTACAGGGTTTATTAAAATACATATTATGTTCGTAATACTTATTGAAATGGAAACGTGTATATTAGTATTGAGGAACAACGACTCGTTGTTGGCAAAGTTGTTGTTTGTTGATTGTCTGTGATAATTTTATATCGTAATTTTATGTTTTGTTATTGTTAGTTGAATAGGATGGCCAAATTCTAATTAAGGTTTGTCCAAAGAAAAGTACCAAATACCTACCTGATTGCTTGTGATAATTTAATATCGTAATTTTAAGTTTTTTTATTTGTTATTAGTTAAGTAGGATGGTCAAATTCTAATTAAGATTTGTCCAAATAAAAATACCAAATATCTGATTGCCTGTGATGATTTAATATCGTAATTTTATGTTTTTTTATTTGTTATTAGTTAAGTAGGATGGTCAAATTCTAATTAAGATTTGTCCAAATAAAAAAGCCAAATATCTGATTGCCTGTGATGGTAATTTTATGTTTTTTTATTTGTTATTAGTTAAGTAGGATGGTCAAATTCTTATTAAGGTTTGTCCAAATAAAAATACCAAATACCTGATTGCCTGTGATAATTTAATATCGAAATTTTAAGTTCTGATTTTTTATTTAATAAAGATGGTAAAAAATATATTTTTCATTAAGGTTTATCCAACAAAAAAAAAAGACCAAATGCCTAATCGCCTGTGATGATTTTATATACTTAGTTATTTTAAGTACTATTTATGTTATTTTATTAAGATGGTCGAAATCTTTTTTTTTTAATTAAGGTTTGTCCAAATAAAAAGACCAAATGCCTGATTGCCTGTGAAGATTTTAAATAAATAAAACAAATATGTTTTACATGAACAACTGTTTTTCTCTTGACTGTACTTTCCTTTCAAAAACAATGAGGGGATCCGACCGGAATGACTAAATTTAGAGTGGATCAGAACGGAATTAAATAATAATAATAATCAGCAGTGGATCCGATTAGGGGATCCGACCGGAATAACTCATGATTACGCGTGCGCTACAATTACCCAAATATATGAAAAACTCCACCTGTTTTTCAATGTTGTGAAATTACTACACCATACTTTCTAAAGCTAGACTAGACTTTTCTTAAAATTTTATAGACAAGGATTTCAAGTCGAAAATATTATAACTTTATATAATAATAATTATATCATTAAGGCTTACTTTATATTTTAATATTGATGTTCCCGTTTTTAATAAATGTTTCGGGAAAAACATTGACATAAGTACTGTCATTGGAAAATATACAATTTTCATTACTATTCCAATTTTTTTTTCAATCCATAGAATTATATCTGATCAACATTACATGAAATATATTTTTTAATGTTGACTTGATTACGTTTTGTATCACTCTACCTAATTTTATAACACTTATAACTTCGACATTGTACAAGTACTAACATAAAACTTGAAAATCTGTTAGATAATAATCCACTGTGTTAACATATCTGGTAATTCAAATGTTCATTTGTTTAAACCAATCGTCATGTACGGTCAAATATAGTCTATACTAATATTATAATGAGGAAAGATTTATGTGTTACGATTTTACTTAAAAACTACTCGACCGATTTTAAAAAATCTTTCACCAATGAAAGCTACATTTTTTTCTAGAGTGCTATGCCATGCGAAGCCGGGGTGGATCGCTAGTCTTGAGTATTTAGATTTAAAATATTGTTATATAATTGAAAGCAATAGCAATTAATAAAGAATATACAATTGTCGTTATCGATTAAAACGTGTGAAGGGCATACAATAACTTGTTTTCGTAAAAGTACGAGGGCATATAATAGAACAGTGTTTTTAAAATTATAGTAAAATTTGTTCATTTATTATAAAATTATGTTGTGATGTGTGATATTAACTTATACTAGATTATAACTGTAAAATAATACTGTGTGATAGAATTTTCAGTTCGTGTTACACAATAACATTAGAGAAATATAGCGTTACATATAATATATTGTATATGTCAGACTACAAAATGAATTATAGCATCATCAAAATGTTAAAAGTAAGATGACCACAGGAGTTTGTGCCGGCACCCTATTGAACTTGTTGCACAAGTGCACGATAACTGATAACTTGTTGCTACATACATGAATAACGCCTCCTTCTTATATAACTTGATTCCTATAAATGGTTTTCCCTATGCCTTAGTGCGTATCGATGCGTAGGAAAGCTTCAGAAAGGAACAATTGCGTCAAATTGACAATACTTGTCTACTATGCAATTAACTAAAACAAATCAAGAGATGTCGGCTTATATTTTTGAAAAATCTAAAGACTGAAGCTAAAGAGCACAGTTAGGGATTTTCAGGTATTTTTACTCATCTGTTTTGAGGTTCAAATTGATTCCGCAGAATTCAAACCTGCGTCTCAAGAATGCAAGATAAATTAATTTAAAATGTTATTATCAATAGCATCACTCAAATCAAAACAAATGATAATTTCTAAAACCTGAAAGCCTTCCTTCGTTAGTTTATTATTATCACGTTGTTGTCTTAGAACAAAACGTAATTCAAAAGAAACACAATAGAGATTAATGAGATCATCATAGTTTAAAAATCTCGATATCTGATAAAACTAATTCAATGTATTGCAGAGACAAATCGGGTATGAAAGTGTGATGGCTCAGGGCAGAGCGCGAGTAAGTGGCAGGGGTGAAGTATATAAGTGAGCGGAGAACCACCACTCTGAATAGTTCCGAGAAGACACCGTACTTCACTGCTGCACGCCCACCCACACACACAAGCACAATGAAGTTACTGGTAAGTTTATCAATAATATAAAATCATCTATATCCTTCGAACCAGAGTCCATCTATCGGCGATCACCTCAGTCCCCAATGGAAGAAAGGATGTCATTCAACTCTTACCGTCTCTGTAATTGGGTCAGCGTGATCATTTGAAATGTATCTTGCTAATGTAGGACTTACGAGTTTCCGCAATCAGAGGCTGTAAGATTCAACACGAAATAAGGTCAATAGACGAGTCGGTTGTTGAACTTTGACATAATACCAAGATTTCTGACTGCGAATAGTGTTCAATATTTAACCTTTGTGTAAGAGTTACTAAATAAGTTGACCTATTTATTTACGCATATTTTATTTGTGGTTTTAGTGTTTCTTCTTACAATTCGAGTTAGGCTATTTATAAGTTAAATTCATGAAAAAATATGGATTTGTAATTCCAGTAATACCAGGTTAATTCCAGATACAAATAAAAAAAGAGTATTACAAAACTGAATTTGAATGAAACCTTATTAAAACGGTAATCTATTGTATAATTTGTACAATGAATAGAGAAGTTGCGTTCATACGTTAATAAGGAAGCAATGATCCATGCTGTTTGAATTTTTTACTTTAGATCTGTATGATTAGTATTTGATAATGCGTAAATTACCTCACTTATAAAACATTATCTTATATACCTACACGGTTTTGGACACAGTGTGGACATCTTGCATAACATTATTTTCTAGGTTACAAAACGAAGTTTGGCCTAACATTTTATTTTGTGATGAAATAGAATATAAATTTTGTAACGCTAATAAAAAAAACGATAAATATTTTACGCCATTGGACGGGTATGCTATCTCATTAGGTTAACCACGATTTTTTTTAATATTTTACCAGCAAATTCACGGATTCGACTAAATTGATATTCACGTATTGAATTAAGTATGCGTAAACATCTCATGCTAATGAAACTATAAGAATCACGGCCTTGACATACAAAACCTGAACCCTTTCTTGGAAATAAGTCACTCAAGTTTTTATTGAGTAATTAGCATAACAGAACATCAATTTATTCATGCATATTAATTAAAAAAACTCTTTTACTGTTTTAAACATTAAAATAATTACGTTGAGATAAATTTGATTTTAGATTTGGTTCGATTTGGTTCTTAGATTATTGGGGGTATTGTATTAAACTTTACAAATTGAATATTTTTCAAATTATTTTAAAAGGTATTGCAGGTTCTCATTCTCAATATTTTGTTACGTTATCGTTCGTAATATCGGTTCACGATCACTGAATCATTCTACCGAACGCGAACGTCTGAACTCGACTTGTGTTGTGTAATGCACAACATTGTTCGATGCGGGATATTCAATGCTAACGAAGCGTAACTTTTAAGTACACCTCAATGAAAACAATGTCTTGTTATGGACGCGTTAAGCCAATACATGTTTTACTGGGCTCACTTTCGCCCAACCTGTGTAACGAACGAGAGGATGCCGCAATACCATAGTACCTATTGTATCCGCTCCACCTTATCTTACGACATCGCGAATATGATTAAGCTCGTCTCATTCTGACATCATTCACCTCATTATACTTTAATTCCACTTAGTTCTTTAATTATGTATTTCAGGTTGCGTTATCAGCAGTACTGGCTATTACAGCGGCTGTTCCACAAAGGAGAGTATCGTTGAAGCCTGAAATTCAACAGAACGATCAGCAGGCGGCCGAACAAAACTACAATAATTATCAACAAGGCGATTATAGGCAACAACAACCCCAAGAATTCAGAAAACCAATTGAAGACTTCAGACCAAGGGTGGAGTTGGACACTACCACATACATTCCAATCATCCACTTTGACAAGGAACAAGCGACAGATGGCAGCTACAAAACCTCGTAAGTTGCATTAAAAAAAAAATATTATATGTAGAAAATAAGTTTTTATCTTTTATCTTTCACCTATATGTCAAGAGGAATCAAACGAACCAAGGTCTATGGGGTTGAATTGTTTTATGATTAAGTTGTTGAATACTTGCAGCTACTTTGATTTTTTTTAATGCCTAGTGGCCTACGTGGAACAATGTTGCCGGAGACGTAGAACTAGCTGATTGTTCTTCGTTGTGGATTTTTTTCTTCTTCCTGCCCTGATCCCTTTTTTTTATTTGGGGTCGGCGCAGTATGTTCTCTTGTTCCATTCTCTTTATCTTCGTTTTGGATAAAGGATCTTTTTATTCTTGTATTTTTATTTGTTTTTTTTCTTTTATTTCAAATTCTTATACAATAGTACTTTAGATAAAGTATAGATATACTTTTTATTTTTGTTGTACATTACTTTATTCTTATATTTAACTTCTTGTTATAGTTATTATATAATTTTGCTACTTTTTTTAGACTAGTTCAAAGATAGTTAAAAGTATTTAGATAATTGAATTTTCATGCGACTTAAATAGCACATCATTGAATTGAATATCGGAATTAATTGATCAAAATTAATAAGTAAACTTTTAGATAGGAATTGAAATATGTGAAGTTAATTAAAAGCTTGTAAAATACATAAAATAGGTAGGCCCTATAAATATTTCATTATTGTATAAAAATGTATATAAATAAAACATAAATCACTGAATATTAAAATGATAAAGTTTTCCGTATACTGAAGTAAAAATTATTCATTTCAATTTCAGATATGAAACTGGCAATAACATCCAGGCTCAAGAGCAAGGTTATCTGAGAAATGTCGGCACTGATGAGGACAATATTCCAGCTCTTGTTCAACAAGGATCTTATTCGTACACCGCACCAGACGGCCAAGTTATCAATGTTGAATACACAGCTGACGAATTCGGATTCAGGGTCAAGGGTGATCACATCCCAACACCCCCACCAGTCTCACCTGAAATCCAAAAAGGACTTGATCTCATCTACGCTGGAATCAAGGCTAACGAGGTAGCTTTCTTTGTTTCAACACGATGATGCGTTGACCTTCACACTAGTGAACTTTATCTTATATTATAGGGCAATCAATTTCTAGAATTTTTGAATAATTGATATATTATTTTTTTATGGTCAGATAATTTTCTGAACCTATAATACCTAATTCGATCATAGTTATTCGATAATTTCGATCATAACCACTCCAACCCAGGAGGTTTTGAAAAGTTTAATAGATCACCCTAAGTGATTAAATTTGCTCTGACAAAAATAAGAGGTTATTTAGGCAATAGGCAATAGGTAATAGTAACAACAACAAATATTTTATATATTTTCTTTTCTTAATTACAGGAGCGCGTTGCTCTAGACGCCAAGAACAACCCTGAAGGTACCAAAGTAAATGAACAGCAAGCGGCCCTTAACTACAGAGGACAATACTATCAACAGTAGAGTTATAAAATAAACATGGACTAAACAGTGAAATCAGTGCCCATCATTTTAATAGAGCACATATTGTCTCATTATGGTTTCATAATTACGCTATTATATTATGCTCCATGAGCATTTTAAGTCAATTTTAGTGTTAATAATAGAACTGATACATTTACACTGTATTACAATATACCTACTCCGTGAAGATCTGGATCGGTACAACATGTTCTTTGTGATAATTTTAATATAATTAATACTAGTTGTATTGCGACTCAATAGTAAGTACTGTTAATTGTTTATAAGACTTAAAGTTATTTTGCATTGCCCATATTAGATTTAATATTAATTATGTGAACTGATTAGAAACCGTGAATTCTTCAATGTTTAGCGATCATTTTATAAGAAAAAACTTACTCATTTATTATAAGATGATACTGTTGTTTTGTGAAATTTTGTACGGATATTTTTTATTTGAATAAAATGTTGAATAATTTTATAAAAAGATATACTTATATTCAAGCTTTTATTAATTATAACTATGATATTTCCTTAAGTCATGTATTAATAATAAAAATACCGGCGATCGTCACTTTGTGCTTGTCTTCAGCGTTTGTCGCGGTATTTTTTTCTGATGAACGAGGATAAAGGTGGTATATTTTTTTCTATATTTAATATATTAATTTTGATTAGAAGTTCATTTCGAATTGAACAAATTCAATTTAATTTGCTTAAACGGTAGACTTTTTCGAATTGAGTTTCTAAATTCGATGATTCAAACATTTTTTGACAATTATTTTGACTCTTAAGAATAGTACCTGAAAAATCTCTAACATCTTGAACACATCTTTGATGTAAGTTTTATGATTCACATTTGGCTTTACAAAGAATATGTGTTTGGTTGGTTAACAACTCTCTTTTTTCTTTCCAAATAAATAAATCAAAATATATGAAACTTGGTCGCCACAATCAGGGCCGGATTTAGGGGAGGACATCGGAGGCAACGGCCCTGGGGCCTCCACATTAGAAAGTTCGGGAAAAATGTTTCGAATTCCGGCGAGTAAACAAACACTGACAACTTTTCCTTTGGTATTATTTTTCTCTGTTTTCCTTTTACCTTTTGTACTTTGTACAAACATGATTATATGTATTGTTAACATGAAAATAATTTTGGGCCAGGGGGGCCCTTTGTTGCCCCAAGGCCTCCAGACTTCTAAATCCGGCCCTGGTCACAATCACAACCTATTGATCGAAATTTTGACTTATTAATTAATAAAATCGGAACGTAGAGTGTGAACTGAGGGGTGAGCACGAACAACTATCGAAAAAGTATTCGTATCGTCGAGCTGTCATTTGTATGAAATTGCATATGATTTCTCATCTAACTGACAGATCGACGATTCGAATACTTTGTCGATAGTCGTTCGTGCTAGCCCCTCTGGGTTCAGAAACTTACATTAATGCATTATTACTTAACCATTTTTATGAAAATGAAATGTCCGTGACCCTCTAAAAAGTTAAAAATTCTTACGACACTTTCACTATCAAATTGTAATAATATTTTAATTAATAAATTTAAAGGGTGAACATAAAAGATAACAATAGGGGATTGGGACTTATTTTTTGAATAATGGCAACAACCTTTAGTAACTAACGCGATCCTTTTAGGGATCACCAGTCCCAGGTTGAGAAGTTCTTTAAGAGATGGTTCACTGCACTTTGATTCAGTTGTATAATATTTTATCCAAAGTTACATACAAATGACAAATCAGTAATATTATTACTTTCTCACAAGTTGTTCGTGATACATACTCGTAAGTTAAGTTTACTTCGCATACTTTCATATTAAGAAATTACATTAATTAGGGCCTACGTATTTATCAGTGCTACTCTTTGTACTCCAAGCTTTAGTATGAGGATATAGTTAACGATAGCAAGCGTCTAATTCAAGAACTACAAAATGCATGTGCGCGTTTTTGCTTTCATATTCCACTAGGTGAAGCGTGAAGCGCACATGTGAATCGCGCATATACTACTTTTTTTTAAATAAAATACTGTATACCGGATTAAAACGCGATTTATTGTTTAAATTATTTATCCCGACGTTTCGGATGCTTTTCAGCAACCGTGGTCGCGGGAGACTGGACTGAAACGTCGGGATAAATAATTTAAACAATAAATAGCGTTTTAATCCGGTATACAGTATTTTATTTAAATGTGTGATACTCGCGTTAATAAAAGACAATACTTTTTTTTTGTTAGATATCGACAGACGAGCATGAGGTTCACTTGATGGTAGGTGATACATCAGCCACAGAACATCAGTCAATGATGCGCTGTCGACCTAAATTTTTTACTTCGAGCATTCGGAAATCCATAGACTGAAACCGAAACGCGCAATATGCACTTCACGGTTTTTCCATCTATAGACGGTGGTTGGTTGTCCGGTCGGAATTTAGATATTCCTCCCACCCGATCAATACCCGAAGTTACCAGACGTGGGGAAAACATGCTTACAGAAAATTATAAGCATGTGCTCCCGGTGGGATTCGAACCCACGACCCATCGATGTGCACGGCAGGTGTTCTACCGAACGCGCCAACGAGCCCGTCAAAATAAAAACATTAACTTAATAAAAACATTAATACTTAACTAACCTTGCTTTATTAACATTACCAAAGCTCTGTAATATGGCATTTATGGCAATTTATAATATTTATAGGGGTAGTAATTTCAGTGGTGTATGGTTGGTCTAATAAAATCATTCCTTAAAATAAAAGTGTGATTGGTTTTCCACTTTTCACAGTGAAATGGAATAACGGATTGATATGATTATATGTGCAGAGCAGAGTGGAATGAAACCGTTGTTAGCAAATCTATTATACAACAACATATTAAACACCTATATGTATGCTTAGTGTATATAAAAACGATTGTTCTAATTAGTATTTAGGCGGACTAATAGAAAAGGTATAGACTTGCTGATCATTTGAGTTTTAAATGAAGATAAGAAAAGTGCAACTGCTTCAGTTTCTCTTTAAAATATTACCACTATCGAAATAGTAAAAAGCTTTACTTATTAAATGTGTTTAGTTTAATTTAAAATCAATTTCTTATACGATATACATCAGACCCAATGCCTCAGAGAGTGCTCATGTGAAGAATTATTTTATGGTATAAATGATAAAGTAAGTACTTTATTTCTCACCTTTAAAGGCACACCGTTACTAAACGAAACTATTAAATTAATTATACATCAAAGCCACAATATTCAACTAATTCATTTCTTTTTTTTTAATTAAAACAGCAACAGTAATTTGATTTATTACGATATATTATACAGAAAAGAGTTATTTTAATATTGTCTTTTATTAACGCGAGTATCACACATTTAAATAAAATACTGTATACCGGATTAAAACGCGATTTATTATTTAAATTATTTATCCCGACGTTTCGGATGCTTTCCAGCAACCGTGGTCGCGGGAGACTGGTTGCTGGAAAGCATCCGAAACGTCGGGATAAATAATTTAAATAATAAATCGCGTTTTAATCCGGTATACAGTATTTTATTTAAAAGAGTTATTTTTTTAAATGAAACAATATTTATTTTAAGATAGGTAGTGTTCATGGCTAGATTCGTGAAAAACTTTGTTTAGTAACGGTTTTGTTTTTAAAGGTGCGATTTCATAATACTTACGATTACATAATTGTAAATTGTTAATTAAAATCTCAAAAAATAAATTCCATTTTTATTAAATATACTGACCTAGCTAGTGCTTGCGACTTCATTTGCGTAGGCTTCATCTTAAGCTATTTAAATGAAGATACATTTCCTTCACGACACCCGTTTTTGATGAATCAATTATTAATGTAATTCGACATCATAAATTGTCAAATATGTCAATACAGCATGTATCAGTTCAGTATCTTCGGACAGACAGACAAAAACTGTTTCTGATAAAAAAATTAAATATACAGAAATTTATATTCTATTTTTTAAATTCGTATTGAATTAGTTTCACATAATATATAAAACATTTAAAAAAAATACGAACCAGCCAAAATAATAAGCGTATCTATATTAAAATAATTAACTTCACCGCAGTGGCGTGAACAAAAGAGTTCAACGAGCTCTTATGATTAAGACGTAGAAGCTTTCAAATATTGTATTACCATATCATACTAAATGCCAATTTTATTATTATCTTATTAATTACAGTATTCAAGCATTAAATACCGCCAGCAAAACAAGATTCTAATGAGTATGTTTGGACGTTCATATTAAGTATTTCTCAATAAGTACTGCCCTTTATGGACATCAACCCGACTATAATGTCAAATTCACTAACCTAACACTTCTACCTATGATAAATATATTTTTAACTTTTAATAAGATTTACAATATTATTTTTACTATGTATCAACTATGTACTTACTTTATTGTACATTTCCTTTTAATATCCATAGTTAGTAAATGTCAACGTATAATAAAATTATCTAACCTTTTCTGAATAGTATACGAAAACAATCCACCCACTTCATCACTTTGGTGAACACTATTAAAGATACCTTTAAAACACATCATTAGATATGTAGAAGATCTATTTGAAATGCTAAAATGTATATAATTGCTCACATATAAGAAACATAACATTTTATTTGCAAACACACTTTCATATGTAACATTTGATTTTTGATAAGAAGAGAGAGTTTAACAGCGTTCCAACATCTATTCGTGAATATTATTTCTTCCACAGATATGATTCTTTCAGTAAAATTACTTTGCATAATATGTTGAGGTATGTATGTACATGTATTGTTATATAATCACATAAATTTTATACATAAAATAAATTGTGATTGATTGGTTTTCAAATAAGACAAGAAACTACATTTTACTTGACAACTTGATACTTTGAAATAATTTAATTCTTAATATACAATGCACACTGGCCTTATATGTTGGTATATATAATGTAAATTTTTATAAAATAGTAAGTATACAAAATATTAAAAAATACTTTTTTATTATTAACTCACATAGAGAATAAAAGTTCAAGGGGCAAGCTTAATGTGTGATTTTTTGATAGCTAAGTCCTTTACGGATCATTAACCAATATTTACCATTAATGTTTCACCATAAACAATGGAATACACTTATTGAAATAGTTTTAAATAAAAATATTTATAATTGCTTTCCATTAGTACAGTTTAACTTATTATAAATGGTAAATAATTCCGGTAACTTGCACAAAGCACGCGTATTACGTTTGGTTAGATGTATCGTAGGGATGCGTTTCTCGGGTCGGACAAAGTTCGTAGGTAAAGAAGTTGGTATATAAACCCTATGCAGTGTCACTGAGCACATACACGTGCTGCATCTGTGAACATACTTGACAGTTGCAAGAACTCTCACAATGGTAAGGAAATGTGAACATAACTATTAGAAAATAAATTATTCCTAAAGTAATATTTAAAAACTTCATCCGACAACTATTTTTTAATTCTATAATTTTATTTAATACAGCATAAATTTAACATAAATAATTAATTATTCTAACATACATAAGTACGTTCAAGTTACGTAGAAGGAAGACAATAATCTTTCATTGGATATAATAAGTAGGTACCTTACGAATAAGTGTATTAAAGTGAACAGTATTAAATACTATTATCGTCAGCTATTATAGTATTCTAAGAAATCCATCAGATTGATATGAAAATGTGACAAAATCTTTTCTTCTCTCAATTAAATATTAATATTTCATATTTTATTCGCATCACGTTTTGAACGTGATGAGCTTTTTGATGTACGCTCAGCGTAAACATATATCACTCAAGATGTACTTTACGACTTTCTTATTTACGACTTTTGTTTCAATTTCAAGTTTTTCATTGACATTTTCGTGACAATGTTTCAATGGGACTATAAATTAATAAAATAATGGATGTATTCTAGTATTAATTATGTTTATATTTAAACTATTAATGTAACTTGTTGCAGTTGATATGTACCCGAGATGATTTATTTTGATATTTCTGTTATAAAGTCAAAGTTAAAGAAAAAAAATAAAAAAATAAACTATTACTTATAAAGCTCTTTCTCATAGCCTTTTTAATAATGTTAGATAAACTCCGTATAATTTAAAACGTGACCGCAAATAAATCACGTGCGGTTTCTTAGTTCAAACGGGCGTTACATTGTACGTAAAGAAATCATCCTGACGGTCTTCCGGCATTCGTTTAATAATGTATTGTGTGTAGAGTCTGCTAGATTTTTGTATCTGTTTCTTTGATTGATTTCTTTTTATGGATCATTTTATTCTTGTGTAATATTTTTTTTTTATTCAGAGATTAAGAATAGCTTGTGAATTATGTTTACTTTGAAAAATAATCATTAGGTACATTACGCAAAGACATATTGTATAGTCATAATTTCATATTTATCTTCTCGAAGAAAAAAACACTAGATGTCTGTATATCTAATATATGTACCTAAAAAAACTTGTTTTAAAAAAAAAGGTTTAGGTAATTCAAATTTCTTACGCTTTTCTGTATAACACGGTGATTCCTGTTCATTCTATATAGCATAAATATTTAAAATACTTTCATTAAATTCACATAATAAAAATTATACATTAAAATAATAGGCACACCTACCTAGCTCAGCTCAAAAAAACTAAATAAAAGAAATAAATAACTTTGGCTACCACGTGAATTTAACTTGGCAATCAACATTGTTCGATGTTTTCTGAAATTGCTCCAAAATAAAAACTAGGCGTTTACATATTTGACATACATCTACATATTACAACATGACTTTTCTATTGTAATAGGCAGATATCACATAATACCATATACTTCAAACCTTACATACCACTTGCTCTTATTCACTTTCATCAATGCTTTCTAGAAATAAAATACATAATATGAAATATATCGTTAAATGGCGGTGACTGCAGTGGCGGATTTACACATTTTCGGCGTATAGGCTATCAAAATTTTGCCGCCCTAGCCTCTATACAGTGGCGGATTTACACATTTCCAAGGCGTAGGCTATTAACTAACAACCCCCGTCAGCAAATGTCTACGTTTAAATTAATATAATATATAGAGTCCGATTACTTATTCGGGGCGGCGAACTGGGTTTTTGCTATAGGATATACAAGTTTGATTTTTCGTTGAATGACATCATAAAAACGTTCTGCAGAATTATTTTTGATTTCCATAAGACACGTAAAAATAAAATTTGTCCCCAAATTTGCCGCCCCTGAAATCTGCTGCCCTAGGCTGAAGCCTACTCAGCCTGCTGGTAAATCCGCCACTGGGTGACTGTATCGTTTAATCCATATTTATAAAAGAAAAATGTTTTAAACTATGTTTATTTTTCATTTTTGAATTATTAATATTGTATCTTAAGTTATGCTGTTTTCAGATCTCTATATGCTTTGTATGTATGATCGCATCCGCGTTCGGAGCGGCAGTACAATCAGCCACCGATACTATTCCAATTATCCGCTTTGAAATCGACGGTCCACATGTAGATGGCTCATACAAATGGCTGTAAGTATTTTAAATTAAATTATTGCCTGATGTGGACTGAGACACAGTATTTTTTCAAAAATTGCTTTAATTATTGCATGTTTTACTTTATTGAAATTAAAATATATAATAATAAAGATGACGACAGACAAACGTTAGACTCGTTTGATGGTATGTCTGTTTAAATCGTATATAATAATCAATGTCGAAAGTGAAATCTTCATACATTTTATGCAATTTCCATCTACATACGAGTACGTTGTAGATGGAAATTACTCGGAGAGAAATTAGAAAACTTATAATATTTATTTCAACTTCATTACTGATATTAGAAGTAGTTAGATGAAGGGTAAATATTTTAACAAAAAATTTCCAATAATTGAAATAAAAATTATTTTAAAGAATTAGAGTGCGAGATTGAGTGAGAATAAGATTTTTCTTCATTAACATAAATAATTTTTAATTTTATTCTGAATTTTATCACACATATAATTTGCGGATGTCCATGGACGGTGGTCATACCATACCATCAGGTAACTCACCTGCTCGATTATCCGCTCTGTAATAAAAAAAAATGAAAGCTTAAAAAGTGTAAATTAAAATTATGGAGTTGTCATAAATGTGATGAATTTAAAATTAAACGTTTCTCGATTTATTATATGATCACGAATCTCTCATCTTAACTTGTAATTAATTTT
The DNA here is from genome assembly GCA_905404175.1 of Anthocharis cardamines. Lineage (NCBI taxonomy): Eukaryota > Metazoa > Arthropoda > Insecta > Lepidoptera > Pieridae > Anthocharis > Anthocharis cardamines. Next base: position 7,369,978 of record FR989956.1, on the reverse strand, counting down.
CTCAACTTTGACCTTTTGGGCTAGCAACATGGAAGAATCAGAAATGGCTGTTATATTTATGTGCAAGCCGCAAGGCGTATTATGGCGAAATTTAGAATTTTATTAGGCCAGCAATCTTTAAATATTCTGTTCTATTTATTGTGTGTTAGACTGTGTTAGACTTGGAAAAACAGTATAGAACTTTAACAATAAAATGCGGTATTATCTATTCTAATGAAATAATGTAAAGATACTTTTATTAACAAAAAGTTTTCGCGGCTCGACCACTGAAATGGTTTTGAGGAAAGTTCAAAGTTCGAACCAATAAAAAGTACATAGTCTGTGACATGGAACGCAGTTATACATTTCAGATGTCAAGCTACTTCCCGCGCTTTTCGCTGTCAATTCTTTATCTATGCTCTACGCTTCTACGCTTATGCTATTATATTGTACACCTAATATTATCATGTAGTCATGTACAATACTTCATTAGTTTAATCCAATACACGTAATGATGCCAGAAGGATTTTGTACTGTGAACTCTCCAAATCCATCAGATACATATGTCATGTTGTCTATGTAATTCAATGTTCATAAAAGCTATGTACTTTCGGTCCATTTGAAAAACTCAAAAAGCTCGCAGATTACGGCTTTGATTCTCGTCGGGCCGGGTACATATTCGTAATATCATATAGGTAAAATAATATATCGAAGAATGGGAATAATATCAAAATTTTATTCGAGTTCTGAATGCTTATAGTAAATATACAATAGGTAATCGTGTGATGTTGATTTTCACTTGATAATCTGTTTTAAGTTTTTTAAACCTTTTCTTGTAGTTATGAGACTGGTAATGGAATAAATGCAGAAGAATCCGGTTACGTGAAGAATTTTGGGAAAGGTGAGGGGGAGGAAGTTCAGGTAGCGGAAGGGAAATTCAGCTATAACTCACCTGACGGTACACCGATATCTCTTTCTTATATAGCTGATGAGAATGGATTCCAGCCACAGGTTAGAATATTTCTTGTTAACTTAATTGCAATTTACCCATTTAGTACCTACCTACATAAATTTTGAAAAAATCTTTAGACGTATTTATATGTCAGCTTAAAATTATATACTTATAAAGACGGACATTTCCACAAACTTTCATGTTTTGTTTGAATTTTGTAAAAAGGTAAATGGTATAGTAGATACTGATGTGGTGTCAGTATTATGTGCATATTCATCGTTGCGATTAAAAAAATAGGGGTTAGTGGTAGAAGGGTAAACATTTAGTGTTGTTTGTATTTCATAATGCCGAATCATAAAAAAATAAAAGTTATTGTACAAAAAACCCTTATCACTTAAGTTTATTAATAGTTTACGTCCTATTCTCAGATCTACTGAATATACACAAAAAGTTTCATAAGAATCGGTCAAGCCGTTTCGGAGGAGTTTTGTTACAAAAACTTAGTGACTCTCTTGTCAGATCATTTTATATATTAGAAGATAGATAGCTTGTATTAAATGATTCAATAAATTTAAAAAAAATATTCAACTAAATTATGTACAATATAATATTGTACAGTGCATAAATACTTTAGCATGTAAAATATGAAATAAAAACGAACAGGGCATCGCTATATATGTAGAAAGGTCATAGGAAGAACACGTTTATGATTTAAAATGTGCGCAGAATGCGTGAAATAATTTCAGAATAAAGAGTTATCTCACGGATCGCGTATGCATTATAGTCACAGTAATATCTTTATAAAATAAAAATATACTGGTATGTAAATGTATGTTAATGCATAACTAAAATATGTATCAAAAGTTGCCGTAAACTTTTTATAAATTACTTGGCTTATTGTTAAGATGTGAATATAAATACTTTTCGTACTCAAACACTTATTCTTATAATTATTAAAAGGATTTGAAAAAATAGTACACATATTGGCTGTTTTAACTTGATCAAACCTGGATCGAAAATAAACATAGGTATACAAACATATATCTACATAATATTATATTATATGCATGTGCAATAATTAAGTGTTTATTTATGTTTATTTTTATCAGCCATGTGCAGTTGAAAATAATTTTATTACATGTTGATATTTATTGATAGGTTCAGTTTATAAATATTACGGTGCAATACCAACTCTGTACAAGATGGAGATGATATTTTAATCATTTTTCACATCATCGCTATAATTTAATTTAATACAAACACGTTACTTATATAATGATCAAAAGTCAAAATCAAAAGTTTTTTATTTCAAATAGGCCTTTGCAGGCTCTTATGAAACGTCTAGTTGCACGGTTCCAAAAAGTGGGTCTCATGGAGAAGAACCGGCAAGAAACTCCATGGACACTCTTTTCAACAATGATTTAGCATACAAAGACTCGGTTAAATCAAATAATAATAAAACTCGTAATACTTACATACTTATAAATGCAAAAGTAATAATGTCAATGAATTATTTAATGAATAGCTCAAAAACTATTAAATAACACAGTACATTTATCATAAGAAAATCAAATATTTTTATTGCAACCAGATATTGTTACAAACTTTTTACTTTACTCTTTATACTATTGACAATCCCTTTAATTTCATGATTATTATAATTATTATAATACTATTTAGGTCATTGCTCTCTGTACACACTACTGTGAAACGTCTTGAAATATACTGAATTTTCACTAGGGGGAGGCATGGGGTAAACCCATTTCTTATCTATTTCTCTGATCATTTTTCTTTACAAAAGCTGAGGCAATTATAGACAATAAAAAAAGAATACGATAACACTAGAATTAACAAAGAATTTTAATATATTTAACGTTATGTATCGATGAAAGATATAAAATGAAAATTGTATTTAAAAAATCTATTTTAGAGATTGTTGAAACAAGCCACGAATTTTTAAATTCATTTACCCACGCAAGTAATAAATAATATTCAATTAAGTAACCTTTGTTTCGACAATTTTACATTGATGTATCGCGTGGTTTAAAGTTGATAATAATCTTACATAAACTAACATTTCCTCATTATTATGGAGCTTCATAAATTTAGATTCAATCGAAACCAGTAATTGCAAAATCAAATAGTATTTAAATTATTTTACGTACATACTCAAAATATATATGTAAAACATATTTTGATATCTCAATATCCCAGTAGATCAACTTAAGCTTTTGTAAAAGCCCTTGATTTAAATATTTGTTGAGTATATAAATAATTGGGTGTGGTGAGAATGCAACACATAAATTGCTGGATAATGCATGAATGTCGCGAGCGCAGTCTGAATCATCGCATTGCGTCAGGACGTAAAGGAATACATGAGAAGCTCAGGCGCGGGTGTAAGTTAGGCATGAGATAGGTTAGCCAATATGTGTAAATGTCACTTCAAAATATCAAACATTGACCCCTTTCCTAGGCTGGATATGGAAATTACTTTCCTATCAACATTGAAGTGACCCTGTTATGATGTCATTCATTCTATTAGCGACACCGAAGCAATAATTTAGACGTTACGAAGCTTTTTGTCAATCTCGTAATCTAACCGGTAGTTTCATATATTCAAGATAGGCTGTTGGCATAAAAATTTCTTAAAATGGTAATAAAAATAATATTTATAGTGATTCAGAAATGGGTTTAGTAGGTTTGATATTGTTTAGATAGCAGTTTATTAGTTTGGTCATAGTTTATAAAACCACATACAAATCTGTTTATTATTTGGAAGCCTTAAAAAGTATTAAAGTAGAACCTGAAACTAATTTTTGAATATCTAAAAGATACAGAAACTCGGATAAAATAATAGTTCTTTACTTATTTCATTAAGACGCAAACGCTTATTTTATAAAAAGGACTGTTCCATGAACCGTAACCGTATTATCATTTTATTACCAGTTTCAGTCATAAACAATACCATACCTATTTCATCTCTAAATAAGATATAACCTGTGTCGGGACTAACATACAAGCCCAAAACCTCGGCTTGACCTATTAATATAACAATAAAAATTGCCCTTAACGTAATTATGTAAGTCATATAATTACGTTAATGCCAGCAAGCCGGGCTTTTGGGTTTGTACGTATATGGTGGTCTCTCCACTGTATATAAGTAAATATAATTAATAGTATCATGTTAAGCCTTGGCTACGCACTTGAAAGTCTTCTGGTGTTACAAATGTCTATAAGTGATCACTTACCATTAAATTCTCCGACAGCTTATATTTTATTATTTCATAAAAAAATAATATATGGCTTATTCATCGGAAGGATGGAATCTGTAAATTAAGCCGTTCCTGAAAGTAAGGGAAGTAAACAAGATTGATATCCTTATTAGATTTTTTTTTTACTTACAGGGTGACCATCTTCCCACTCCGCCTCCGATCCCACCAGAAATACAAAAGGCGCTTGAGTACCTAAAAACCTTACCTCCAACTGCAGCTGCAAGCAACTCACAGGGACAGTTTCAAGCATCTCCTTCGAAAAATAGAAGATTTTAGAATACTTAATACAAACAATTTAAAATATCGACATTTTAATTTTCAGTTTGTCATATTATATTAGTTATGTACATACTAGTTGTTTAATGTTTGTTGTAATAAGTTTTTTCATATGATACTCGTATTAACAAAAGACCGATGTTAAAATACATTCATATAAATTAATTATAAGATGTCATTAGTATTTTTTACTTCAACATAATTTTCAATCAATAATTAATTCGTAATAAAAATTAAAATCATATTGTAATTATAATAACATGATAACATGTTTTGCGATTTTCTTCCAGTGTGAAATAAAAAAATATATGATACTAAAAGGAGTGATTTTATTGTTCCCCAGTTTTTCTGACAAGATGTTTTAATTGCCAACATATGCTGTTATTGCACATAATATATGCCGTTATGCATTCAAGTTTCGGTAATTGGCTTTTGCTTTTCAAAACTTTATGGTTTTATATACATTTATTTATAGCTGTAATATCGTAATATAACCTTGTCCTTACTTCAGATTATTAATTTTTCTATGAATAATAATGGCTCAATTCGTATAGGCTCCAGGCAATAATTTTAAAATAGTATTTTATTACAAAATTTAATAAGAAATCAATGTTTAGAATATGTAGTAATCTTTCAATGATTTAAATGCGATTGTTATTCTTACCTTACAGTTACTAATCATTACTTACATATTATCAGTCAATGGGTGTGAATAATACTTGTAATATTCATAGAAGGAGAATATTTCAAATGACTAGGTCCCCTCTGCTGATTCGTCTTTTATAGCCATAACATAATATTACGATACAATACTGGTCATCTGTAGCTTTCATGATTAATCATTAATTTATTTCAAGTACACCTAATGTTATTTTACAGCCTTGATAAACTAAAAATAATATGATACAAATGTATTTTGATAATCAGGTAAGTATACCTACACACAAGAAAGTTAGAAAAGTATTATAACTTTTATAAACTTTGAATGAATTAATGCACTATTTGAGAAAAAAGTAGATATATTTCACGCCTTTCCCATTGGGGTAGGCACTAGGCAGATATCACGAATTTTAATATACTCCGATCCTTGCACATCACTTTCGCTTCTTCCACTTTCATCAATGCTTTCATACATGCTCATCGGTTTCGAGAAAGAGTAATTTCATCAAGGACTGAATACCGGTTTTTACTATGGGAGCTTAACCGAAATAATAAAGGTTTTTGTTAATATTCTTTCGATTTTAGTCATATTTACTGAAATTTTTAGTGTAGTAAGTTTAGATTGTATTACTCTTTAAAATTAGTATCATGGTATCTCAGACAGGTACGTATAAAAAATTAAAATTAACCGGTTTCAATCCAGAATTTCATGCTTTTAATGTTTTCCTATTTGGGTGAAGTTCTGAATAGTTGCTGACTTAGGAAAACCTAAAAAAAATAGAAAATACTTTTCACATACTTATGAATCATTCACTAGTAAACCATTTTGGAAACTTCTAGCTAACTACAATTATCCTATTATTGTTAAGGTAATTTATAATATTGTGGTTACTTCATGTGTGATATAAACTTTAACATAATTTGTAATTAAAGTCTAACATTGTGCGTCCGAGCTTGATAAATTAGATCCTTTTGCTTGTTGTGCGGTTATTGCATGTTCAACGTTTTCCTTTATTGGGGTAAAGAGGTCAATTATTGTGAGTCAGTCAATTATAGGAAGATGTCGTTCAGCTCACATGAATAAGTTACAGAAAGTCATCAATCTTATGAAGCTCCTTGCTTGCATATATTTTTGACATTCCATAATATCCACTGTTAAATGTCAACCGATATTTACCATGTTACTTACTAGATTAGGTATATACATACCTATGTTTTAGTTAATTTTACCACATTATTCACACAAGAATAATTACTTTATTTCCTGGTACAAAGACGTGGTCAGTAACCCCTTTCCTAAAGGTAAAAACAGATAAGAAAAGTCTTTAGTTTATTATTACTGTATTTGCATTTTGTATGTTATGTTTGTTTTGTGTGTTACCTTCAAAAGTGTCTTTATACTTATTCTTCTATTCTTTTTATTTCCTATATAATTTTCCGGAGGCAGGTATGCATTAGAATCTAGACTTCAGTAGCAACAGTGGCAGAAAGAAATGTAATGTTAGATTTTTTTTGGAATTTTACTAGTTTCTTCAAATATTTTATCGATCTTCGTCCTTTCGTTCCAGAACAATCTTGCGTCTCTAGAGGTCTTCCATTTATTTCAGTACCGCCATTGTCTCCTACCTACATATTTTTTACTTAAAATAATATAATTAAAGCACAATATAATACTCATAGTTTTATTATTAATGTACATTGTTTGACCCAATCATACATTGTTTTGCATAGCAGTAGCTTTGATTAGACAATAAAAAGCATGTCAAAGTAGTGAAAAGGAACAACCTGTAAGAACGGTAACAGTCTAGAATGTATTGTTATATAGACGTACTAAGATTGATATTTTGATCAATATATAAATAGCGATCATTAATCATTTGTTTTATACGGATGATAATAATAAACATTTATGTTATAAAACAATAAAAAGGTCACGTTTTAACAAACCAATTACGCTTAGAATTTGAATAAGAAGTTTTATTTAAATAGTTCTTTGGATGATACGGAACTGTACAATTAATATTGTTCAATATTTTATTATATATATTGATTTGAATCGACATATTTTTAGAGATTGTCTTATTTCGGTTTTCATCTGAAAAACAATTACTGATTTCGCCCCGCACCGTCTTCAGACTTCAAGTACCTACAATTTAATTTCTTAAAGTAGGTAAGTGAAAAATGTTATGATGTCAATGTCATCAGCTTCATCATTAACAGTACGTAGGACAGTAAAAGTACAGTAAAGTTGTCACTCGACTACGAGATGACTCTAAACTTTCATATCAAATGAATACTGAAAAGTGGGTTTTAACTTGTATGATATCATTACAGACAGTCTCCGGAACAGGTAAATAAATAAACTCCTAATGAGAGCTTGCAAATGTTGAAAAACCAATACTTGATGTAGATTGAAACAAAAAAAAAATATACGCAATGATTTCAGAACCTCCTCCTTTCTGAAAGTCGCCTGGAAATAGTTTTCAATGACTGTGATTAATTTAGATTTGTGCTCTATAAGGAATTAAAAGGCTTTTATATTTTTGTTTCTTTACTGAATGCTACTTTGGATGGCTGGCAGGAATATTGAAACACTAACCTGTAAACGAACCACTGGCTATTGATTTAATCTATGATATGAATTTAGTGCGTTTCGGCTTTTGTTTTTGGAATGCTCTTGGTACACTGGTTGAGTTATCATCTACCATCAAGTGTTCACTCTCTTGCCTTAAAAATATTGTGATAAAGCGATAAATCTATGTTTTACTAGCTCACTTTGCTGGGCGAAATATCTTTCAGATAGCATGATTTTTCCGATTTACTTAACACTCGTCGTTATAATGTGGCCAATTACATCAATATTGTAAAGTTTGTTCAAAATCCAATCAGTCGTTGTCGCATGATACACTAACAAACATCCTCACAAATTTTAACATTTATAATATTAGTAGGATCTTTTAGTTTTACAGTAATTCTTACGCTAATAAAACAGACGTTATTGTTTGTGCTTTAAATTCAGCCATTGAGCTTTATTATCATATAAATGTTTTCCAACACGGGGAAGTCATTAATTTACTGCCATATAAGCCTTAATTCGACTGGAGGAAGATGCGTAAAAATTAATGATTGGATTCAGTTATTTAATGAACTTTAGTTTTTAGGTCATAACATACCTACTTACCTTGACGTGCTAAATTAACAACTAAGGGTGCAAACTCTTAGTTTAGGTCAAGGTTGTAATAGTATGGATGACTATTGTATCCCAAAAAGGTTGTAATATTGCACGAATTTATATCAATGTTATTTGAATGTCAAATGATCTCATGATCGTGAATTTTTGAGTACGATTTTGTGAAGGCATAACATTATTTTTTTTATCTTTGAGAGAGTGTATAATTTTTACAATTAAAGTGCGAGTGATTTTTTAAATATTTAATTTATATCTTGTTAATATAGTTTAGCAAGATTTCAAAAAAGCAGACTTCTAATTCGTCTTCAGACAATTGCTAATTATGTTCCCGTAACATATTTGAAATAAAAATGTAGTTAGTTGTATTTTTATTTATTATTCTATTGAAAAATAAAACAATAACTTTAATAATGTTATATAATATTTGATTTAGAATTATTATTCCAACAAAACAATATAAAACAATACACTTAAATTATACTCTTAAGAGTTTTGTTAAGAATAATAAATAAACATTACTCTCGGGATCTGTGACAAAAACAATTCTTGACTAAGATAAGCTGACAATACTATATTCACACGTACTTAAATAATAAAATATGGATTATCGCGCGCATGTCGCGGGCGGGCGGGCGGTAACGCTTTGATGTTACGAGTAAAGCCTGCTTCTGTCGAATATAGTACTCCAATTTCACGATATGTGCCAACGTCGACGCTGCTTCATATAAAAGCCTCTGCGCCGGATCTGAAAATCATTCCTGCTACATACTTCAATCGAGGACCATCACAACTCCCTTTATTTTTTAAATAATAAACCTAGACATGAAATCGGTAAGTTCTAAGTGACTCAATAAGTATTTACTTAAGTATAACTTAAGGGAAGATTAAATATGTGCCATAAAATAATACTAACAATATTGGTCGAATTATTGATTTTGTAATAAAACTGATTCTAGTTAACATGTTCTAAAGAGCTTATTGTTAAACCGTGTTGAAAGAAAACTACTTTGAAGCTTTGCAGTACTTAAAAGCTTAATAACTTAACATTACCTACGGAAAATTAAAATTATATATTTTTTTTATATTATGATGATTTTCCATTAAATTTTAACTTTGATCAATACTTAAATGAATTCAACCCACCTTTTTCTTATTACTGGCAATATTTTATAAAATAAATTTTTGTTTTATTGCAGTTTTGGTTATGTTTTTTGAAGCAATTTACTCCAGAAATATTTATTTTGTGTTAAATCTGTTTTTTATAGTGCGTAATATGTGAACAGGATTTTCAAGTCTTTGATTTCTTTTGTTCTAATAAATCTATTACATATATTTGCAGTTTGTGGTTCTATCAGCTCTTATGGCGCTAACCTATGGTGCTCCGCAGTTCAACTACCCACAGCAACAATACCAGGGTCAAGTGATCCCCATCCTGAGACAAACGCAAGAAATTAACCCAGATGGTTCTTACCAATGGAGGTCAGTAGCTGTAGTATTATATATTTTTTCATGTTAGTAATAATCATAAGTACCATAATATGTAAAGCAACCTGATATATTATTTGAGCTTAATTTTATTTTTAATTTGTCTTATTATATATTGCATTTATGCATTCTACTACCCTTCTTTTATCACCCCTCTTAATTTCTGGTAAAAATATTTAGTGAAGCGTAATTTCGATCCTACTCTTTTATTATATGTATAGATTTAGTGCACACAAAAGTTAGATACTCCTATTAATATTTAAAGCAATATAAGGAAATTATCTTGGCGTGGCGAATTCTGCCACGCCAAGCTAAATTCAAAGATGACCCAGGACCCCAAGAATCAGGGTTCCTAGTTTGGGGCTCATTATAAAAATCAATAATTATTTTACTGATAAAACGTTTTCTCTTTTTATTTGGAAATCAAACTTATAAAAAACTGTATTTCGATGTGTAAATCTCATGACCACCAATGCTCAGTGGTGAGCGTTGTGCTAATGACGGATAGTCTCGATCGAATCTCAGGTGTAAAAGAAAGTGATCAGTGAAATAGACACAGAAATATGTCCCCACTAGGCTTGGGAATTCACTAGTAAGTACCAAATACTAATGACACCGAGGTATTACGACAGATCATGTTTTTTCCTTAATTATTATTAAGTTGTCGAAAAACCAAACTTACAGTGATTATAAGATCAAACTATTTTAAACGAGCTAAAGTACGTCATATATAATATTAATACATATAATAATATAATATTATCTATGTATTTTCTATTATTACATTAAATGAAAAGTGTTAACAATTTAAGCGTAATGCATGGTACTTTAGTTATAAAATGTAAAGTCACTCCCAGGAGTCATAAATGGACATTTCTCTAATGTTAAGTATATTAAAGCGTAATATTTGTTGGAGTCATCTGCAAGTGTTCTCAGCCAAGCCCTGATTACGCAATAAAATTGGCTCAGACACCTATGTAACTATCTTGATTTGGCTCTCATATTATGAAATATTAAAATCAGGTGTTAAAAGTTTGTGTCATAGATGGAAAAACCGTTAGGTAAACGGTTTCAGTCTATGGAATTCCGAATGATCGAAGTAAAAAGTAGGTCGACAGCACATTGACTAATGTTCTGTGGCTGAGGTATCACCTACCATCAAGTGAACCTCAAGCTCATCTGTCGATAGCTAAAATAAAAAAATAAATAAAAAAGTGTTAAAAGTTTGTGTATAAATCAAATATTAATAATCTTCTATTTCGATAGACAAAGATATGAGAATTACAAAAGATTTTTTACCTATTTACACTTTAATATCACATTCGTCATCCTGTCTGCTGTTATCCTTGTAATAATTGAACATTTTGCATTACCTTAGATTTATCTTATAAACTTAATCTACGTGAGTAATCTGCCATAACAGGCTTTAACCTATAGAATAATTGCTGATAATAATATAGTATACAGCTAAAATAAAAGTTAAAATTTGTTGATCGAAGTATTAAATGTAAAATATTTTATTAGGAAATGCATCTATTATTAAGAAATTCAAAGACTGTTAGTTTCAGTCATAAAGTGAAGCTTTAATTATGCTTTGGAATACAACCTAGCATAATTTTGTATTTCAATCGAAATGACGAATCGTTTCACAACACGTGTATGGCATTCTCCAACCGCAGTGAAGCAGAAACAAAAGATTCCCAAAGCAACAGATTGACAATGCATCTTGATTGCATGAAGCGAAACATTAGCTAAACCTCTCATTAGATTTGATATTTACGACTGTGTGGTCTCGTCTATGCATATTAACCTACAAAATAGAATTTACATATTATACAAAAATCTTTGGTGCTAAATCATTGAGAACTAAACCAAGAGGGTTGAGTAATGTATCTGAGTCATAAGATTTATCTGACTTGTAAAATTAAATGACCACATTTTACTGAGAATAAAATGTATGTAAGGCTCTACAGATGAATATCTCTTCGTAAAACTCAACATACATACATTCATAGTATCTCAAAAGAGTGTTTTGTTTTTTTAGGGTTTTGTACTCCTTACTAAAACGGTTGTCCATCTGTCTGTCTATCCGCCTTTAAATACCCTTTTTTTCTCAGAAACACGTGGAGGTATTAGTGAAAAAATCAAACTTCTAAGTTGACGCAATCAAAATATACAGCCCTTTATGCTCCGAATCCAAACCTATAAAGTACTTCCAGTTGACCAAGAATCATGATATTTGCAAGGTCATGTAGCACAAGTAAAGAAAAAAATCCGAAAACCGTAAATTTTTAGTTTTTTTTTTTATTGGGAAAATCCTTACTTAATTAAAAGTTTGTACGGAACCGTCGGTGCGCGATTCCGACTCGCATCTGGTCAGTTTTTTTTTGTTTCCAGACTTGTTTTATATTTTTTATGATCATCTTAGTGCTGATCTTTTGTGTTAGCATTTATGGTGTTATTTACCTATGTTTTTCCTTAGTTTACAATAATTTATCTTAATATTGTCTTTTATTAACGCGAGTATCACACATTTAAATAAAATACTGTATACCGGATTAAAACGCGATTTATTATTTATATTGTTTAAATTATATACAGTATTTTATTTAAATAATTTATCTTATCTAAACTTCTGAATTCACTGAAAATAGCTTTGCATTTTGATACTGATAAAATTTAAGTTAATGTTGAATTAAAATATACACCATTGCTCACAGTTATGAATCTGGCAACGGCATAGCAGCACAAGAGCAAGGTTACTTAAAGAACCCTGGAATCAAGGATGCTGAAGCGCAAGTAGCCCAGGGTTCATTCACATACACATCACCTGAGGGAGTTCCCATCGCCCTTAACTACATAGCTGATGAGAATGGTAAGCCATTATCCGTCTTAATTACTATCAGTTTTATCCTTAAATATAGACTGATTATTATATTTTTTTTTTTATATATAAAATGTTACTCGCTGGTAATGTAGCTTTCTATTGATGAAAGAATTTTTAAAATCGGTTCGGTTGATGCAGAGTTTACTCCCTACCTTTTATACACTTTGCGTTACATTATTCAAATAATAAATAATTAAGGATCCCTATTGTTTAATAGGGATCCTTCATTATTTCTGAAAATATAGCCTATGTTACTCGGTGAAGAAGCTTTCTAAGGGCGAAAGAATTTTTGAAATCGGTCGAGTAGTTATTGAGTGAAATCGTAACAAGCATACAAACAAATCTTCCCTCTTTATAAAACATATTAATAGGTATAGTTATAGATTAAAAAACCAAAACTCCTGCAAATAAGCTAATCTTATATTATGTCATATCAGTATCAAATTCTATTAAGATTTTGTTTTTACAGGTTTCCGTGCTGAAGGCGCTCATCTACCAACTCCTCCCCCAATCCCAGAGGCAATTGCCCGCTCTCTCCAGTACATTCAATCCCAGCCTCAACAACCCCAACTCGCTTTCCAAGCCCAACCATTCAGAGGATAAACTTCAAGACTGCTACTTCAACCCTGACCACGCTATGGCCGCAAGTAAACGGGAAAATGATGACACGATGGTGCCTATAATTTAAGTGTTTCTGTGATGTATTTTATAGTTTTACGGTATTTACATGATTTATAAATAAAAGAGATTTATATGATAATACATCTATTATTTACCTTATATACCCTGGAGTCTACATTGATATTCAATTAAAAAAAATAAAAATAAAAGAGGTGTAGGGTAACTTATATACTACTATTACTATTCTAAAATTATTTGATTATTACTTCAAATTTTATATTTTTCTAACAAACAAGTTGTTTCAAATTGATCATAAAATTTTATAGCAGAAATTGTATAAGGATCTCCGGAATAACCAAGAGATTTTTAAATGACTCTACTATTTTATATTTTTCTTTGAGTTCGAAATTTAATTATTTTATATAATTTCTAAAGACATGCCTCGAATTAACTGTTAATTTTACGCATTGACATAAGTTTACGTGAAATTTAAATACAATAATAATAACATAATTCTACAAAAAAACCTTACGCTGTAACTTGTAAGTATATTTTTTTATACGAAAGTTGTAACGCTTGAATGACTGAAATTTCGGGAAATATAGATTCACAGAGGGGAGGAAGTTGAATTATATTAATAAATGCATTCATATTATCATGTATGCAAAGTTAAACACAACCTACCAAAAAAAAACAACTAAAAATTGTATCGTTATAGATATACTTTTTTATTTAAACGAAATTGAAAACCTGTCAAAATTATTTCTTTGGGCAATCTAGTGTTAATTTTGGCGCGAGTGTCACGCGAATTTTACCGAAAGCCAGTATTGTTGTTTTTTCAAACGATATTTTGATAAACAATTTATTTCAACAATTTTAATTTGATTATAAAACAACAGAATCACTAAAAAAACAATATTTTTCAAGACTTACTTAAGATTTCAATAAAATGGGCAATGGGTCCTCTAAAATAGTAAATTCGAAATTTAGCGACACAAATACTTTAATAATGGATGATGACGATAGGCAACATTCTCAGCAAAAATCTAATAAAACAAGATTTGCGCTTGTAGTTAAACCGTGTATATATTTTTGAACCTCCATATTTCCTATATCTATCGACATGCATATTTATAGCGATAATTAAAATAATAAATGTATTATCCTTAAATAACCGTCAAATTTTGAATAATATTGGGTTCACGGGTACCTTTAGAATGTCAACGAAAATAGATAACCCTATATTTTATAACTAGATATATTTTCTAATGTAACATTTTGTGGCGGGCTCGTTGGCGAGTTCGGTAAAACAGCTACCGTGCGCACCGATGGGTCGTGGGTTCGAATCCCACCGGGACGGCATTTTTATAATTTTCTGTAAGCATGTCTTCCCCACGTCTGGTAACTTCGGGCATTTATCGGGTGGGAGGAATATCGAAATTCCGACCGGGTAACAGTAGTTACCGTTCATAGATGGAAAAACCGTGAAGTGCACATTGCGCGTTTCGGTTTCAGTCTATGGATTTCCGAATGCTCGAAGTAAAAAGTAGGTCGACAACGCATTATTGACTGATGTTCTGTGGCTGCGGTATCACCTACCATCAAGTGAAGCTCATGCTCGTCTGTCGATATCTAACATAAAAAAGAACAACTATGGTAATATCAAAGTATTCGTGTCGTAGATGCGGATATTTATTACGTGTCATTTATACCTACTGTATTTTAAAATGTGGGCCACTAGGCGTGAACGTGGCCTTCTCAAACCTAATGTTATTTACGGGAAAACACCAATGAATCCCATTTACATGATGTAATTTTCTTGTACACAGAAGAGCAATAATTGAATGCAAAAATTGACATTCAAGAATTATGAACAACTGTTTATACGCGGCAATTACGAGTATGTGCAGTTTACCAATAAAAGAAACAAGGCTTGTATGTTGTTACGTGTTTACAATTAATAAATAATTTTTATTTTTATAATTAATAAATTGCATTTTTAACCGACTTCAAAAAAGGAGGAGGTTCTTAAGTCGTCTGTATGTTTGTTACGCGATAACTCCGGAGCCAAGAAGGACAGTTCAATCCTGCCTTTACAACAAACTTTCGAAGAGCGGCCGCGGCAGTTGGCTGGCATCGACTTCAAAAATAACTGTAATGAAAATTAAATAGATATTATATATTATATATATATAATATATATGTATCAATAATTTTGTCGATTGGTTTGTTGCTTTGAAGTAATTAAAATATGATTATTTACTTTTTAGTTTAAGTTTGTACATAGGTACTATATGTAGTTATAGTTTTAAACTTGGGTTTTGTTTTTTTTTATACATATTTTTTTATACAATAATATTATGTTATCCATACGATGTTGGCGAAAGTTTGTATTTTTACGCCATCTGTTAAGCTCATCTTGAACTAAGAGAGTGAAACTTAAGACCAATAATTCAATGTGGTCCATACAGCAGTATGGGTATTTATTATTATCAATCACTTTAAATATGCTCGTAGATATGTTCGTGCCGCACAGTAGATGGCGCTTTGTACAGAAGAGATACCTACGGTTTTCGTTTTTTTTATCTTTAACCTTTTTTATGTTCAGTATTTTTCAGATACTATCTGCCTAGGAGTAGTATATTCTTTAAGTATTTACATTCAACGATCATAAGCGAAATTTAATTAGGTACTTTTGAGATCATTAAATATATTGTTTGCCTTATTATGATTTGTTTATAATAATATTACAGTTAGAATTCGTTCGTATTTTTTAATAATAATTGAAAGACCATTGATGATAGAAATAATTGTTATTATTGATTTCGTTAAGTTGAAAAAAAAGAAATGTATAAAGATTTTAAGTTGGAGTTTAATAACTCTTCAAGATTATAGGTATTTTATTTATGCATAAAGCCCTCTCAGTTATTTAAACGACACTCATCCTAAAAAGTTATCTTGATATTAAGATTTATTCAAGTTTAAGTTGCTTTTATGTGAAGCCATAAGAATTAAGTTCCGCGTATTTCTTCGATTTCCTCAGGGGGTATGACAATTTAATGTAAAAAAATATTTCTTATAACACCTACATTTCTAATTGTTATTCATATACACATTCAACCTAAATATAACAATAAAAATTCCTTTATTTATTTCTATAAAAATACTTCTAAACATCAACTTGCCAAACACAGTTTGTCTAGTCTTTATTATAGTACTAAAAATAACCTTGATAGGATTTATAAGACCTATATTTAATTATTATGTTTCAACAAATAACCTGAGAACGGGTTGCAGACGGCAGCACATCAAAAAACTTCATAGACCACGATAGTTGTGTTTATTTTGAACAGATTTTTAGGATATTTTTCAACAATTTGAACTCTAGTAATATATTAACTAAAATGGACAAAATAACTACAGTTTTACTTCTTCTAATATTATGTAGTGCTGTGTTGACTATTCCACTATCAGAAAAATCTAAGAAGCAGGCGACTATAGTTAAATATGAAAACGAAAATGATGGTACAGGAAATTATAAATTCAGGTAAATTTTGGCTTGTCCCTTTTTTATTGTTTTTTTTAAATATGCCTTATTACTTTCTTTAGCTTAATCTTTAAAAAAACTAATTATTACTGATGCAAATATATTTCAGTTTTGAGACGTCAGATGGTATTAGAAGAGATGAAACTGGTATTCTTGTCAATCAGGGACAGTCTAATGAATACATATCAGTAATAGGTTCTTATTCCTACACCCGTCCGGACGGTGTATATGAAGAAATAAACTACATAGCTGATGTAAATGGTTATCAACTGTTTAAAAAATTTAACGAATCTGAAATTCAAGTTATAGTAAGTATATGATTCATAAATAATACACAATTTCGAAGGGTTCATTTCTAATGATTAAACGTGCGCTACTTAAGCTTTAATATTTGCAACATTTTTATATTAAAACTTGTGGACCCCGCAGACGTTGTTCTGCGACAATTTTTGCTTCGAAATTATATAATGATTCTTAAATTTGAATATGCCCATTTACCCACTATAATTGTCTCATATGTCACTGATCTGCAGTAGACATCTGTTATTCCAAAGCTAAGAATGCATGACGTGAGCTGTCAAGATGGCGGAGTTTCGAATCTAATTTACTTTATAATTAATTTTATGCATATATTTTTTTCCTGATTTTTTCCAATATTTTAATAGCTTATATCTTATTCCGGACATAGAGGAATCCCACAAATAAGATATCGTTAAAATCGGTACAGCCGTTCTTGAGTTATAAATGGTGTAACTAACACAACTTTCTTTTATATATATATGTAGATATAGATTTTTTATTATTCACGTGTTCCAATATTTGTTTCAGTACTCTCTGCCAAATACTGTCGTAGCTAGTTTACTTGGCAAATGATTATCCTCCTACATATTTGACGCTACTTCCCCATTGGTGGCACATATGACGGATATCAATATGCTGCGATCCTTGCTCCGACACTTTCACTTCTTCCACTTTCATTCACGGTTTCAAGTTTGACCTGGGCCCTTGGAAGAAAGTATAATACCTTATTTGATCAAAGTTTCAATTAAAAATTCAACCTTTTCTGTATAATATTAAGCTGTCTCCAATTTAAAAGTTCTGGCTCTGCTGTATAATTTAATAATTTATTTTAGTAAAGTTTGTCTTTAATGGTGCGATATTATTTACCTATTAAAACCATATGCGATAATATTCCGATTTTTTATTATATTTTTCATCAACATCATTCCTATTCATTAGTATTCGATGCAGAATTAACTCAAACTGTCTATTAAAAACTGCTGAACTGAATTAGATATTTGCTAATGAGATGACTCTACTCTGAGTAAGAGTTCTTTAGAAAAAAAAGTAATACTGAAAACAATATATCGAAAAAACCAATGAATGTGCCGATAACCTTGGAAAGTAATTTATCTGTACACATTAAAACCAATTCGTTTTTTTCAATTTTTCGTGATTATAGCACTTAACTTGACAAGCGTATCGATAAACACTTTGTACCAATATAATGAACGAATTCTTCAATAATATCTATGGGATAAGAAAGCTGAGCGCAAACAGGGCAATACTTAGGATAGCGCATATTATGTTGATATGCGAAGCTTTTTGATTCAATAGTAAACCCGGAGGGGGTATCACTAATACGCTTGTAAAAACTCTGTAATATACCGCTAAAAACATGGTAAAAACTCTGTTATTTACCTGGAAAATAAGTTATATGAAAAGCCTCTAAGTTAAAGATACAAAAATAATACATATGTAAATACTAGGCGGGACTTATAAAGAGAAAAGTTTTTGAGATTATTATTAATAATCAAAATTATCTATTCTATAATTACTAAAACTCGCATGGTGAGAACAGGATTTTTCGAGATATATATAAAAAAAGCTTTGAATATCTATGTGGTATTTTATGGTGTCGTTGACTCGTTTGGCACTTTAGTGTAGCATTGTTTGGTAAGGAATGAAGTCCTGACTTGATGTACTCAAAGAACTGGATACATATAAGTAGTGGGCACTTGTCCTGATATTGCAGTTACTAGAAACCTAGTGAGAAGATATTATGATAAAGATGGTAAGCATACATGCATTAATAAATATAAAATGAAACATATCAATAGTAATAAAATTATTTGACGTAACTTTTATGAAAAGTGGTTTCTGCTCAGACAAAAAAAATAAAACTAATGCAAAGGGCAAATAATTCGTCATAATATTACTATTTCAACGAAGTGCATCCGCGTTGAACAATATGGATTTTATGTGTTTTTTATTTTCCGTCATTTCTAATAATATAATCTTCGCTTCTGACTTGTTACCCTTGACTTATGACATTCATAACTTGCAGGTACAGGGTACTCGGAGTTGCTTCTTTGTGGTTATATTCTTTGCTAATGTAGTATTTAATTGGCCAACTTCCCTTGGACTAGAAAACTCTTCAAGAAATCGAATATTTAACAACAATGGTCTAGGACAGTATAGTTTTGAGTAAGTATTTAAGCATTTACTTATTTTTTAATAATTGCGTTCCGATGAGTTACGGGTTCGAATCCAGCGAGTTTCACATTTTTTATTCCCTATACTTGTGCCGGATTTCGAGAAGTGGATGCAATATCGAAATTCTGACCAGATATCAAAACACCGTTTATAGATTGTAACCGTGAAATGCATATTGCACGATTTGTATTTCAGACACATGTAATCAATTAATGTCCAATGTCTGATGTATCAAAATAAACTTTTGCAGATTTCAAACATCAGACGGAACATATAGAAAAGAAGATGGTGGCTTATTACCCAATAAACAAGGCTTAAATCGTTTCGCAGTCCGCGGTGAATACGGCTACAAAGATCCGAAGGGATATTACCATTCCTTAAAATATATAGCAGATCATAACGGATTTCAACCTGTAAACAATGATGATTATCGATTTAATGACAGAAACATTGTATAATTTAAGATGGATCTAATTAGATATAGATAGACATTTTATTCATCTCAAAGGCCGGCAACGCATCCTCAAGACCCCTGGTGTTGCGGATGTCCATGGGCGTCGGTAGTCACTTACCATCAGGTGAGCCGCCTGCCCGTTTGCCTCCTCTAATATAAAAAAAAAAAAAAAAAATTAGATTATTTAGTACAGCCAAAAGTCAAAAACTCTTAATATAACTAGTGGTAAACTTCTAGATAGTGAAGTAAATTACTTATGTACCTAGGTATAAAACACTCTTCAGTAGTTATTAATCTCGCTCTACAAGTTATATACGGAGGATATCGTATATAAAAATCAAAATCATTCATTAATCGACTGTGACCTTGAATATCTGTTTTGTAACAAATATAAAAAAATAAACAATTAAATAAATGCCCACTTTATTATGATATGTAATAACTAGCTCAATGGTGGCCAACAAAGGTGATAGCATAAAACCTTCTCGATGAGATATAAAAATGTGTATTTTTTCATAGAGAAGGTTGGCATAAATAATAATTGCACAACCCAAAATTTTTGAAAACACAATACGATCCAATATTATATCTATATAAATAAAAATAAAATGCCGCATGTATGTACTCGCATCACTTGAGCGTTCTCACCTCAGCTGGACCGATTGAGCTAATTTTTTTTTTGTTGTCTTCAGAATTTTTAGGAGAAGGTTTGTATGTAAAAAAAAATTTGAAAAATACTTAATTATATAATTTCGAAGCAAAAATTGTGGCAGAACAACGTCTGCGGGGTCAACTAGTTGTTAATAAAACTCACATTCATATCGGCATAATTGACGTAATGGCGAGACTAAATGCCATTATTGCATTGATTTTTTTACTCTATTTTTATTAAACACCCACATTGTGAATAATAAAAACACATTCATTAATGCTATTTTGATTTATACATTCAATGTTTATAAATAATTTATATATAAAAAGATGTGACAACAAATATTTTGTTTCATTTTCAAATGGCTCTCCTGTAAAATATCCTATTTTGAATTAGCGAATGATATGTGGACGCTGTTAAGCAATACAGTGTCAACCCACACGGTTGCCATTTTGAGAAAATTGAGTTTAAAGTTTTAATTAGGTTTTATTGAATTCCTTCTAAAAAATAACAGAAATAATAGATTTTTTTGTAATTATTATTATTACACTAAATATTTATTGTATTTCTTGGTAGCAATCAAAGTAATCGAATTTAGTGCATTATTGTTAAATATTTAAACATTTTAGGATTTCGTCCCCACTACTTTTTTCATTTTTTTTGCTATTAAAATGATTTAAATGATATATATCTCTTCTGAAATATCTAGTCCAGCTCATAAGGAAGCAATTGGTATCAAAATTTAAATTTGTACTGTATTGCTTAACAGCGTCCATGTACGAGCCAATTTTCATGATGACCGGGCTAACTACAAATCCTGCTATCAAAGAGCTATTTTCGTACGGTGCACTGACTGACTGACTGTTTATCGAATCATTCATTAATGTTTTCAATTATTTGTTAACAACATTAAGTCCTGTATTCTAAAATGTGACTCAGGTCTGAATCTAATATTTATACTTGAGAAGATATTTTTTTCCATAGAAACTTGACATTTGACAGTTCTCAAGATTCTAGATTTTGATTTGAATAATTTCTAGGAATGCAGGTCTTAAAATTACATTTATTTAGATGGATATTTTGATTTTATTTCTATTACACATTTTATGGCAAGTATAAAAAACACATCATATTTTATTACCAAGATATTTCACAATAAATTATTCCTTAAAAATAGTTGTAAAAATAATATACGTTTGTAAGAAATACAAGTAGCGGAATATTATATGTTGATAATGTTGAAATCAATGTTTCCCTTTTTTGGTTACATTGTAAGACCTTAACGTAATGTCTAATTCTTTGCTAATATCTCCAATAACAGCATAATTTTCTGTCCATAGGTCCTTCATTTGCTAATAAAACAAAGCTATGGCGTAATTTATACATAGTGAGTAGATTTTGAGATTAATGAATATTCATTTTAAATGTACTTTGAAGTCTCCGAGATATGATTATGTAATTTCCTTTAAGTGAAGACGTGGAGCTAAGAAGAATATTCCCAAGCGAATTCCCCCAAGACACTATACGGAAAAGTGGAGTGCTGCATCCAGAAGTAGGTGTTTATATTATACAGTACCTTATATTGTTTTCATTACGACAAAACGTTCATATCATTTAGTTTTTTTTCATTGTAAGGTAACGCGTCAAAACCACTTATTATACCAATATTACTAATAGGTAAAAAGTTTTTTTACGGTGTCTACGGCTACATCTGATGAAAAGTGAACAACCGTTGCCCATGAACATCCGCATCACCAGAGGACTTGCAGTTGCGTTGCCTTTAATATTTTGGGGGCTCTCTATGGGGGGTAATGGGGGAGAACGGATTTAACATCTTTCCGGCCCCAACTGTCAACCTCACCTGCACGCGCGGACAACACATCATCCGCGGCGGTATTCCTATACCGTGGTCCCCCTGCTAGATAACAGACGAGGCAATGGCGACCGAGCAGTGGCGGTATAACCACATTCCTGACCAGAGGTCAGAAGAGGTTACAGCGGCCTTGGGGTTCAAATAACCCCTAAAAGAACTGGCGCAGAAGGCAACGGGAAACCACTGCAGCTAATCTCCCGAGAAAATCGTTATGAAAGTAGACACAAGAGAATCACGACTGCCATGCGAACCGCCTAGCCAGCGGCGCCGCGCCGCGTCCGGGGCGAGCGGTGGGAAATGGACTACCGGCCATGTTGGGGTAAGAGACCAGGCTCCACGTGGAAATAATGCTACTGGAAACTCCGTCAAGTTGCGAAAAATCCAGAAGATAGGCACGTGGAATGTTCGCGGGTTGCTAAAGCCCGGTAAACTTAATATCGTGGAGAGGGAAGTCACCAGATGTGGTTTATCCATTTGCGGTCTTACAGAAACGCACTGGAGAAACAACGGGCACTTCTTTACCGACGCCCATGCTGTTTACTTTTCCAGTAGCGATGACAGTAGCCAAAACGGAGTAGCGATTCTAATTCCTAAGCATCAGAATAACAGTGTGATAGGGTATGAGGCAGTCAGCGACCGCATTATGTCTATGAAGCTCAAAGCGTCACCTGTAAACTTGAACCTAATACAGGCATATGCTCCTACTAGTGAAGCTCTACCCCTCGTACTGGAGAGTTTTTACCAAGATTTACAAGCAACAATTGCCAAAATCCCCAATAGAGAGTTACTTATAATAATGGGTGATTTCAACGCAAAAATTGGCGCAAACTCTGCCCAGTACAGCAAATCTGTGGGAAACTTCGGACTTGGGATACGTAACGAAAGAGGTGAAAGATTCATGCAGTTCGCAGACGAGAACAACATGGTAGTGGTGAATAGTCTATTCCAACACCATCCCCGTAGACTGTTCACCTGGACGTCACCTGGAGGTAGAACCAAAAATCAGATCGACTACATACTGATAAGATCACGTTGGCGCACCTCTATTCTTAATGCCCACACGCTTCCTGGGGCTGACTGTGGTTCCGATCACGAACTCATTATCGCAAAGATGAGGTTGAAGCTCAAAGCCGCTCGATCCTCCAAGAAGACAAGACGGATTGAAGTAGCAGATAACAAGAAATTCACTACAGCCATTGAGCGGAGTTGGACAGATTGGACACTTGTAAACCACACCGAAGCTACACCAGACATGCTATGGAATAAGGCTAAACAACTCATCCAAAATGCAGTCACGGAGTCTAGTCCGGGATCAGAAACGCGAAAACGTCAACACTGGATGAAGGACAGTACCCTTGCCCTTATAGAAGAGAGGCGCTTTAAGAAAGCCGCAGGAGCAGACATAAGAGAACTGAATCGGCTGTCTGCTAACATCCAAGCCTGCTGCAGGCGAGACCATAATTCCCACCTTCATAGCATTTGTGACGAACTTGAAAAACATGCTATGAAGCACGAGTCTAGAGATCTTTGCCACAAAATTCGTCTAATTACTAAATCTCTACCTGCTAAAACCTGGGCTATCGAGAACGACAAAAATGAAGTGGTAACAGAACTCGAACAAATCTCTGAAACGTGGAGGAGCTATTGCCAGTCATTGTTCCTGGATCCGCAGTCGCGACTGTCTATAAGCACAGAACCAGAGCCAGAGAATTTGGAACCAGACATCCTTCTGTCCGAAGTAAGAACTGCCATAAAACACCTGAAAAGCAAAAAAGCAACTGGAAGAGATGCAATTCCTATAGAGACAATTAAAGCCTTAGGAGAACGTGGCGACCAGATGTTTCATCTCATCTGCAATAAGGTGTGGCAGACAGGAGTTTGGCCTTCGGAATGGACACACACCATATTCACACCCCTGCACAAGAAGGGCTCAACGAAGAAATGTAACAATTACCGCCTCATTGCTCTGATACCACACGCTAGCAAAATATTGTTACATATTCTCAACGAGCGCCTGAAAGCCTACCTCTCTAAGGAGATCGCTCCGGAACAGGCCGGTTTTGTCAAGGGAAAAGGCACTCGGGAACAAATTCTTATTTTACGCCAGATCATAGAGAAGTCAAGAGAATTTAATAAGCCCGTGTTCATTTGCTTTGTTGATTTCTCAAAAGCATTCGACTCTGTGAGATGGCCGGTGTTGTGGAAGACCCTGCTAGATATGGGCACACCAAAACATCTTGTGCACCTTTTAAGACGGCTTTATGAAGAAGGCACAGCTTCAGTACGCACAGATGATGTCCTATCAGGTGATTTCCATCCTAGTGCTGGAGTACGCCAGGGTTGCATAATATCACCGCTCTTATTCAACGTGTACACAGAGCTAATAATGCGCATCACTTTGGAAGACTGGACAGACGGTGTAACAATTGGTGGATACAGAATTGCGAACTTGCGTTACGCGGATGATACCACTTTGTTTGCATCCAGCTCGCAACACTTGGAAGAGCTTCTGTCAAGGATGGAACGAGTGAGCCATGAGTTTGGACTAAAGATAAATCGCAGCAAAACCAAGGTGATGATTGTTGACCGTGCCAGAAATAATTCGCCTCAAGTGACTCAAATCGCGAAATGCAACGTGGTCCAATCTTATGTTTATCTTGGGGCTCAGATTTCAAGCAATGGCGGATGCATCGATGAGATCAAACGACGTATGGGCATCACAAGAACGGCGATGGACAAGATGCAAAAAATATGGAGAAACAGGAATATAACAAAAGCCACGAAGACCAGGCTCATGAAGACACTTATATTCCCCATATTTCTGTACGCAGCTGAAACGTGGACCTTGCGAGATGTGGAAAAGCAGAAAATAGACGCTCTGGAAATGTGGTGCTGGAGGAGAATGCTTGGGGTTTCGTGGACCGAGTTTCGTACAAACGTCTCGATACTTCAAGAACTCGGTATTAAGCAGCGTCTGTTTTCAACAGTACAATCTCGCATCCTTACATTCTTCGGACACGTATCTCGGCGTGGTGATCAGTCCATAGAACGCCTTGTCGTCCAGGGGAAGGTGGAAGGCACTAGGCCGCGCGGAAGGTCACCTACGCGTTGGACTGACCAAATCAAGTCTGCCGTAGGAGACTCACTCAACCAGTGCAGCAGGATGACCTCTAATAGGCAACGATGGCGAAACGTCGTGAAGCGCATCACATCTGCCCCTACCACTACTTCATAGCGATCACGACCGCTCTGTCAAGAGTGCACCGGATAGGAAGGAAGGCTACATCTGATGAAAAGTGAACAACCGTTGCCCATGAACATCCGCATCACCAGAGGACTTGCAGTTGCGTTGCCTTTAATATTTTGGGGGCTCTCTATAATTGAAACAATTATTTTAGAAAAAAATATGAGCTATATTTGTATCGTATGTTAAGAATTAAATTATTGAAACTTGAGCATTTAATACACATAAAAATTACTTTTTAATTTACATAATTTGGTTGCAAATTTAAGGAGAGGCTATGAAATGACTTATACTATAATAATTATAGAAATAACTCAGAATTATATAAAATTATCAATAATTTTATTTCAGCATTTAGGTAGATATTCAGAACTAAAAAATTACTTTAGAAATCCTAAGTCTAACGTAAATTCTCACTTTGAAGAGCTGGCATGCTTTGAGGAAAATGGAAAGAAGGTAAATTTCAAGGAAACCTTTTTTTTAGTTTATCTCAATAGTGGTGTAGATTCGTTCCGATGATATTGCTGCGTCTTTCAATATGTTTATAATTTACTTCCTAATAACCTCATTTACTCAATATAGTATTCGGTTGGCAGAAGTATTGAAATAACAAAACAACATTCATAGATGCATATTTCATTCATAGATCCTACTCCTTCTTCTTCCTGCCTTGTTCCCTTTTTTCATTTCATTCATAGATTGTTCGAATTAAAAAAAGACATCGCATCGTACAACACAATGTCACAAAAAATATGTTATATCCTCCTTAATATAGCGAAAATAGCTGTATAATTAAATGTATATGTTTTGAAACTGTTAGAGTCTTTTAATTTATTTCTAGGTTTGCAGAATTGATTTAGACCGATATTCCCCTGAAGAAGATCAATATTACTTGTCGACAATGAACGAGAGCCATGTTGATAGACGTAGAGTCTACTGCATCATGCTACTCTGCTTTACAGAAGACGAAATAGACAGGGTTGTTGCTTCATTTGATATGTAATCCCAATTAAATAAATATACTGAAAATTATTGAAAAAATATATGACGAAAACAACATTGATACTCAGCGTACAGGTCTTTTCTGTTTTTACAAAGCTTTTAAATAAAATCGGACTATGGTAGCTTTTTACATCACATCATAATGAGAAAGTACGCAATATTTCGACTACGACAACTGATCATTTTGTTCTCATGACTAATAAGGTTTATAACTCTATGTTACATCGACCTACAAATTATACTCTGAAGCAACCAATCCACAATCTAAAAAGACAGATGCCGCACGTTTTATTACTAGGTAATCTTAGGATCGCATTAATTCGATAGATATAGATCATTATATTCTTTCAAAATTCTTAAAATTGTGTTGTTGATCGATAACACAAAATCAAAGAGCGCGTTCCAATATTATGTCATCAAACTAAGAACTTGACCTGTCGACGAAATTCTCGCGGTAAGTTAAATATTTTACATAATATGCATGGCCCTGTGATCTAACATTATGTCACCAAAACTTGTAAATATTAGATTAGTTATTTTATAGTAAAAATATTGACCTAAAAATAGGAAAGTAGTACGGGTGTCGGAGGTCATGCGGGTCTGCGGTTCAAAATACTATGACGTAACGAGGCCGACCAAAAGGAATGTCGAAGCCGGTATAGCTGAGATAGCACACTGCTAAACTTTATAGTATTCTTTAATAATCATGGCTTCGTTTGCTTGAAAAGATGATTTCGTAAGAGATGTTTTCCCAGAATAAAAGTTGCGCTTCTCTAGGGAAATGGTATCAAAATAATATTTTTGGCCGTGAATAAAGAACAGACACAATGACAGACAGTGTTACTTTCACGTCATATTGATATAGTTTGTAGACAACTAAAATGATCTGTTTGGAATATCTGTTACCTTTTTATCCAAAATAAGACTTAGATTACAACGGAGGGTCTCCGGGGCTAACCGATCTGTTTATTTGTATGGTCCAAAATAACTTACGTACGATTCATCCGAAGTATCGTTTAGTGATATCTGATATCTGGCAGATAATAAGACAAATATTATATTTAAGTCAAGATATGAATGCTATAATTCGAAGGGTTACGGATATCGAGATTGTTGGTTGATTTAATCTCTAAAATAATTGAATTGCTTTAAAATATGATCACTCTTAAATATTATATTAAATTATATTAATATAATTGTATGCTTGCAATTATTATATTATATTCACAAAATATACCTAGTAGAGATTTGCAATTTGATAACTTAGTTTTCCTTTCGAAATTCGAATGTTTGTAAATCAGGTCGAGGGAAAATGCGCTGTTGGGTAGCTTTATCAGTATGAGCTTTCAAATGGCTGAATTTATGCGAAAATCATAAATAATCAACCCTATAAAGATTGTAATTTAGGCGTAAAATACGCATCTTGAGTGTTGGCATTTAAACACTCTCATGCCGTATACTAATGTAACTCTATGCCCTTTTCTGTGTATGTTATTAGAATAACATACTATATAATACTTTCCAACTAGAAAAGTTATCTTCTCAACCTAAATAATTTATATTAAAATAATTACAATAAATTAATTAATTTGATTAATTATATTATTTTTATTATTAGTTTATATACTTATTAAAATTAGGTAAACCCTTTAAATATTTAAAAATTAAAAAAATATATATTTCAACCATTATCAGAGGGCCTAGCACGAACAAATTGCGAAAAAGTATTCGTATCATCGAGCTGTCATTTTTATGAAATTTCAAATGATTTCTCATACAACTGACAGATGGACGATTCGAATACTTTTTCGATAGTCGTTCGTGCTAGGCCCTCAATATCAACGTTTATCAGATGCATCATCCTCACCGTCTCACGTTTACTATATCTATCAAAAATCGATTCCTTATAATCTGGCTAGCAAATCTTAAATTACCTTGGCCTTTCTAGTATTTTACAAGTGTAAGGATGCGGTCGCCGCGTTTTATAACATAATATCATAATAATTATTGATATCTGAACTTTATTAATATGCAAATAAGATATATTTTATAATAATACATTATTCAGAATCTTCACATTGAAAATTTTAAAGGCCGTGCTTAGACTGATTGATGTTCCCACAACCTTTTAAGAATTTAATATGCTATTCGTATGATGAACGCTCTAATAGGCATATACTTGGTTAAATTTGTTGAAATTTTAATTCGATTAGCTTTATTACAATTGCACAAATTCTTGACCTCAGTGGGCAGATTAAATTATATTGTGATGAACACAGAGCTAATTAAGAATCCTATGGTGTGTAATTAGTGAGTCATTTGAAAGGTAACTTACATAATATAAAAACAAAGTTAGGAAAAACGTAATTTACGTTTGGAATCAATTTCAAGAATCAAATACTATGCACAATGTTTTGTTTACGTGGCGACAATAAATTATGATTCGTTAAATTATTATTACTTTTTCGAACTTAAATATTTGTCTTCAATCAAATATGCATATAACGGAAACGTTGGATACAAAAATTAAAAAAAAATGTTTCTGGAATCCTATCGCAGTGCCACCTACCGTATTTATTGTGAATCTAATTCATCCACTCAAAAACAAAAAAAAATCATATTGGTCCAAAGTTTCAAGTGGAGTTCAGAGACATAAGTGCTCACCTGATGGAAAGTGAACACCATGAACATCCGCAACACCAGAGGATGCGTTGCCGGCCTTTAAATGTTAATATATACATAAACATTAACGAAAATTGAGTTATTACGTATTCTTTATCAATGACTTTATCTAGAAGAAATATTATTTACTACTGAGTAAAAATGCATAACGTTATAGCTCTGATTTTCGAAACTTATGAAGATATTATAATTATTTAGCTTGTTACGTACACTTTACTGCTGTACGCACATTTATCATGATATTACAACTTCATTACCATTAATCAAGTTCTCATGAAGATAACAACTGTTGCTAATTAATAAGACGCTTTGTACCAAAGCAACGAAATATCTTCCGCATAGAGACGGGTCAAACAAAGCCTAGTAGCATTGAAACATTATACACACACCTCATCTTACTGCACGAGAAAGTAAGTAATACCTACCATATTAAAACTATTAAGCAATTAGACAACACGTTGAGATAAACAAGCTTTTGTCCAGTAAACGTTTAATAACAGTGTATTATCCAAGCAGGAGAGTAATAAATTACCTAAAGCAATAGTTATTAACATTGACATTTGTAATCCTATTATTACTTAAGACATAGGTCATATTGCTTGTTTACTAACACATACAATGAAGAGGTGCTGACATACGTAGACTGAAAACAATAACTCTCGACATGGGTTGACAGACAAAATGTTTTGCTCGGCGTATTATAAGAAGCATCGCGGCTCGGACGGCAGAACGCAGTGTTGCAACCTGGTAATAGAAGAAATATCTACATATATAAGAGGTTCGTTTGAACACGTAACCATACCACACACTAAGTATTCTTTGAAGAAGACAGTCGACAAAACAAAAGGCAAAATGAATCTGGTCAGTGACATTATCTTATGAACGATGGTTTTAATAAATTTAACTGTCACTAATATAGTTCTTATTCATTTCAGTTCGTGATCCTAGCCCTTATAGCTGCCGTTTCATGTGCTCCACAAAACCCACAAGACGTCCAAATACTACGATATGATTCCGACAATGCTGGATTGGGTTCATATAGCTTTGCGTAAGATAACATTTGCAGTACACATAAATAATATCCCAAATAAAAAGTGAATTCCCAAAAATGGAAAAACCGTGAAGTGCATATTGCGCGTTTTGGTTTCAGTCTATGGATTTCTGAATGCTCGAAGTAAAAATTAGGTCGACAGCGCATCGTTGACTGATGTTCTGTGGCTGAGGTAGCACCTACCATCAAGTGAACCTCATGCTCGTCTGTCGATACCTGACATAAAAAAAATAATATAGGTAGTGGCGTAGCATAAGTAACTAGCACCCGGTAAGGATCCCGAATTTGCCACCCCCTTATTTTTGCAATTGATTATTAAAAATTGGGGCTCTTATTGAATAACACTAACCTAAAGAGAAACTGTTATTACGGTGATGTAGGAACAAAAAATTAAAAAAAATTACGCTGAAGGAAGTAATTTTTGTACCGTTACCTGTAAAATGCCGCCCCCGCCAAAGTGCCACCCGGGGCGGACCGCACCCTCCGCCCCCCCAATGCTACACTACTGGGCATAGGCATACATTTCTGTCTCTTTCACTGATTGTGCGCATTTCTTTTTATATACAAGTAGGTGGTCAATCTTCCATGCTCTGGTCGACTTATTACTCCAGGATTTGAACACGGGAACTCCGGTGTTTAGCATCGGAGGTGTAAACCATTGAGCTACGAAGGCGTTTCAATTCAACAAATTAATTATATATTTTTGCAGGTGGGAACTCTCGGATGGCACGAAACACGAAGAACAGGGTCAATTGAAAAACCAGGGAACGGAAAACGAGAGCTCTGTAGTTCAAGGTCAGTACGCCTGGATTGGACCCGATGGAGTGACATACACCGTTACGTACATCGCTGATGAAAACGGATTCCAACCTCAAATTCAACAAGGCCCTGGAGGTGCCGTCCCTCCAGCTGTCGTAGCATCACTCCTTGGATAATTTATAATTTAAATTCTCTAGTTAACTCCTTACCTTGTAAATAGCACAATACTCAAGTATTTGTATATAATATTTATATACTGATACTCTTTAGGATTATAATCTAATGAATAAAGACTTTTAAAACAATGCTTTCGAAGTTTTCTTTTCGTTTGATTAACACATGTGTGAAGACTTCGAGGCTTGCGATATTGCGATCAAACAAACAAAATTTATATAAGCTCCATAAATAATAGGAAATATACTAAACTAACTGTTGAACTTACTCACTAATCACATCTGAAGGTTCTGTATTCCTAGGAAAGAAAAGAAGTTTGGTAGGGCAGAGAAGATTAATCCTTTCTCATAAGATGCCTACATCCTAAAAAAAATAGTGAAACAAACAGATTTTTTTTTAAATCAATAAACAATTGTTAATCTATACATCTATATATCTATATCTATATACATATAATAAAAGTATACATATAATAAAAGAGTAGGATCGAAATTACGCTTCACTAAATATTTTTACCAGAAATTAAGAGGGGTGATAAAAGAAGGGTAGCAGAATGCATAAATGCATTTTTTAAGATTCTTGTCTGTCTGTCTGTCTGTTTGTTTATTTCACCTTTTTTTATTTTTATGCATTGAATCCAATCTTCGATTGAACTCTGATTAGTAGAAAAAAGACATATATCTGGATCACGTAAAATTTGATTAATATGAATCTCCCTAAAGTTTCTTTAAAGTCAGGTTAATTATTTCAACTATGGTATTTCTATTGAAATTCAAATCATCCTTCGAATCCCAATCTCAACCACCAACATGTCGATAACATGGTGCAAAAGCAACCAATGACTAATTTGATAGCTCTTTCCCAAAAGAAATCACCAAGTACAGAGGATGGAGGATATGTCATTTGAAGAAAGCTTGCTCAAAAGCTCAGCTTAAAGTGAACCCCACGCGATCGAAGTCGCGGGCATCAGCTAGTACTAAATATTACTTTTGTTCAAAATTGAAATTTTGTTTGTTTACTCAATTTAAAATGAAAATAAAAGCACTATTACTTCATTGAAAGTTCGAAGCTTCTATGGGTAAATAATTTAAAGATAGATAAAAATACCCGGCATAATTCTGTATGTTTTATCTATTTTTATACAATTTTTACGTCTGGCTAATCCATCGTTAAACGTATTTTTTATGTTAGTAATCAACAGACAACAATGAGGTTCACTTGATGGTAGGTGATACCTCAGCCACAGAACATCAGTCAATGATGCGCTGTCGTCCTACTTTTTACTTCGAGCATTCGGAAATCCAAAGACAGAAACCGAAACGCGTTTTCAAACGTGAATTGCATATTGATGCACTTAACGGTTTTTACATCGATGAACGATGGTTCGTAACCCGTTCGGTATTCCTCCCACCTGTTCAATGCCCGAGGTTACCAGATGTGGGGAAGACATATATGTCGTCCCGGTGGGATTCGAACCCACGAACCATCAATGCGCACGGCAGGTATTCTACCGAACGCGCCAAAGCCCCTCTGAAAATAATATCGTAATTCCGCCCGGGAAAGGAATCAGCATTCAAAAATGGAAAGCTTTTAATTTTAGATTATGTCTATAACGGCAGTCTATAAATTTCAGAATATCATAAAAATATAATAAATATTAAAATGTCGCACCAATTACCAAGTGAGTTTGATTCTTGTCTATCGATAACTAAGTAATATTTTATACTTTATTTCGCTGTAAAATGCTAACCTTACAAGTAATTACATGCTAATATGACGTTAACACGTAAAGTTATAATAGAGTATTTGATCAATTAAATTATCACAAAAATATTAAGAATTTTCTATTTCACAGTGACATCGAATGCTAAGTGGTTAACCTTCGCCGTCAAGCGATATATCGATGTTATACATATTATGTATGTGGGCAGGTATTTTGGACATAATAAATAAGTCATCTGCTTTAGGTATAAAGCTTGTGACTCTATCAAATAGTTTTAATATCTTAAAAATAGCCAACGAAGAAAGATCACCTAAGATGAGACTGGTTCGTAGTTATTTTGAATTAAATCATTATTTATTTTATTAAACTAGTTGTTATTGACGATGCATAGGGTGACTTATGTTACGAAGTACTAGCTAGTTAAGTGAGTTATCGTGTTCAATTTTAAGGTTTAAATATGTGTTATATGATTTATTGTTCGTGTGTAATACAAGATACGTTGAATTATCTATAACAGAGTCGGGTATGATTAGGTTGTAAGACGACACTGACCTATATAATTTACTAGTAAAACCAATTTTATTTTAAACTCATCTTGTTTTTGATTATAGCAATCGAGTGATTGTTCCTGTAATAGTAATGATAGTTATCTAAAGAATAAAGTCGAGTGTAAAGTAGATTGCAGAAGTAACTTTGCTCTACAAATATGTGGTATCGGGGTTCAAGTGTAATGATTGCTTTTTTATTGTTTTACAGATTATTGTATTATGCATCGTAGTTGCGGCCGTTTCAGGGGCGGCTGTTCCCCCTTCAATAAGCTATCCTACCGGAGATGTCCAAGTCTTACGTTTTGATAACGATAATATTGGACTTGGAAACTACAGATACGCGTAAGTAATAAAAATAATATCAATGCTCAGTTCTTATATGGCTTTGGATACTTGTGTTTATAATACAATGTATATATCTACATAAAATTTTATTAAATCCTTGAAATTATTTAATTAATTCTTGACTGCTATTAAATAGTTCTGTAAGGTTAAAAAAGTCTCATCATATTATTATTTAATAATAAATTTTCTGTAAATATATTCTACATACTAGCAAATGTAAGTACCTATATGACATAGTTCATAATTAAATGACGATAACTTTTCCTTTCGACATCCCATTTGGATAATGCAATGCTTATAGGTATGTTACTCCAGACTAATAACTTCATCATATTATATCATCCTTCTAGTTTGGGAAATTAGCGTGACCAAACAGAAAAATAAAAATTGTAGGAAAATATAATTACATTCATCTTTATGTATAATACTTTTATTATGTTACCTTTATTTTATCGTCCCTCACAATTCCTCTTAAATAGACATATTTAATACACAGACTTTATTCTACTATTTTAATATACGTATATAGATCAGAATATTAAAAATCAATTGTGTACTATTTTAGTTACGAACAAACAGACGGCACAAAGCAAGAGCAACAAGGTGAGATCATAAACGAAGGGCGCGAAGATGAGACGATTGCCATCAAAGGTTCCTTCTCGTGGGTAGGACCCGACGGAGTCACTTACAGGGTAACATACGTTGCTGATGTCAATGGCTACCAACCAGAGATCGAAGAAGGGCCCGGAGGTGCCGTCCCAGCAGCAGTAGTCGCCTCATTACTTGGTTAAATAAGTCAAAACGAAAACACCCGCCTAGTCCACGTAATAAATTTTATAATGTTATTTTTGTTTTATTTCTGTAAGACACTTGGTGATTTGTAATATAGATCATCGTATCCGGTGTTAGTTATCCGATGAAATAACAATTAAACCACTGACTGGCGATAGTAATACTCTCGTAATATACACATCGCACCTTTGGGAACAAAGGGTGACCTTTTTCTGCATGTTTTCCAACTTTACAAGAAGAGAACTTTACAACTTTAAAAATTGACTTAAGTGTTTTTTAAATAACTCTGTACTGTTTTATAGTACCTATTAAAGCTATTCTTACAGTCTTAAATTGATTAGGCCCAGTACACATGGTGAAACGCAACTGCAACGAAACCCTTTTGAAATTATAGGTTTGAAACCAGTTTCAAATGTTTTCCACACACGCCGCAACCTAAATATGATGAAATTAGTCACAATCATTCCGATTTTGAGACCAGACAGACGTCTCCAAAATGTCTAGTTCAAGTGATGAAGAAGTTGTGGTTCTGTATTTGTATCTTCGACAAAGAAGGAGGCGTAAAAGAAGAAGTATGTGGTTACATCCCTACATTGAGAAGAATATCAACTGCCGTATGTTTGTTGCTGCTAAAGAATTTCAACAAACTGACAGAAAATTCATGGATTGTTATCGTATGAGCAAAAAGACATACCTTGAGCTTGTTGAAATAAGAGAAAAGAACAGAAAAGACGCCAAATTCGACACGAGTTTCCTGCACGCTGATTTCAAAGCAACTGATCTGCAACGCGTTTCAAAACGGTTTCAAACTAGTTGCGACGTGTGTTGTCTCTCAAAGGTATCTATGGCATAAACTCAAAAGTAACTAGTAGTTGCAGTTTCGTTGCAGTTGCGTTTCACCATGTGTGCTGGGCCTTAGTTCTTCACGGACAATCGTGACTACAAAAAAATACAAGAAGGTGTTTCTGAGATTATTTAAGTAGTTTTTCCTAATATTGCAGAAGTAACCCTTTGTTTCCAAAGGTGCGATATACATATAGTCTGCATAAGCCATAACGTATGATATTTATGTCATAAGCAAAACAACAAAGCACTCACTATAGTGTATAAATATACATTCAGTTAATATTATATTTTCTTTAAAAAAAGGCAAGAAATTAACATTCAGTATTACTGCGCACAACGGATTATAATTTTTTAATAAATTTGATCAGCTATTAATTTTGAATGATGATAAATATTAGAATTATCATTAAAAAACAAATGATATACAAAACGTTTTGTATAATTAACATGCGAGATAATATAACAGTCAATTAGGCTTCTCTAAAAAGCGTTTTTGATAATAAATCATCTCCAACGTACTTGATACAATGATACTTATAAGTACGCTTGTGACTACTTTAAATTTATTTACACTTTACCTCGTAGCTCCATTGCTCAGATACGTCAAATAATGAAACCAGAAGAAACTACATAATTACTTCCCCCTAATCCTGCTCAAAACCTAACAATTCAGTATTTTAATTACTGTTTGAGGATACGGCCAATAGAATCGTGCGGATATACGAGGAATTTATCTTAATGCCTCATTTTCTCTACGGTACCTGTGTTTAACACCAAAGTTAAAATTCTGAAGAATACTCAAACTTTTATTCCACATATAACATATAAATTATGGCGTAGTGTAAAAAATAAATATATAGCTAGACCGAAGAGGTGTGAGTGCTTATGCTGCTCCACCCACAAATATTTTTTGTCGAAGGAGTGCCAATATTCAGTGTCACCCCGGAGCGACCTTTTGAGATATCAGCTATTTTACAAAACAAAAACCAAAAGATACGATCAAAAAGAATAAAATAAATAACTTAAATTACATAGTATCTTAATATAACACATCCCTACTCTAATTTCAAAACAATACAGATATAAAAAATATACATAACTTTGGACAGCGCACAAAAGGCTCTCTTTCTTCTTTACAGGCAGAAAATTGCTAAGCGAAATAGTCATGAATTTTTCTAACTCCCTGAGTTTCTGAATATAATCCTACTGAATCTGAAATATTATCCTTAAAACAACCTCATAGGATGTTACGAAATATTTATTTACTAGCAATTGGAATTTCGTAAAATCCGTTCTTAGCTGACCTCTACTCGGCGAAAGGAATATTCCTACCATATTTCAAGTCGCTACGCCTTATGGTTCCAGAGATATCGTTATGAGTCAATATATAGGTGGGAATCTCTTTTATATATATAGATTTATTTTAGGTGACAATAAACCCTTGCCATATCATGGCAACACAATGATTCTTTTCAATTCAGTACTAATAATATGTAAAATTGAAGTTTAAGATTATAAAATAATTATTGTAGATTAAAGATGAAGATGCAAATTAAATTATAATTAATTAACATTAATGAATTCAGCTTGTCATTTTCACGGTCATGAATTAATTGCATGAGTAGAAACAGTTATAAGCATAGACAGTAGATTAGCATAGATTTAGCGATTCTGTAGATGCATCATCGTCTTGATCAGCTGATATCAGTTTTTTAGGCAAGTTATTAAAAAAATATATACATTTATAGAATTTATAGTAAGTTTGTGCAGAATAAGGTATAATAATCTCAAGCATGTACAGGAAAAGTTGATTGACTTGACTTAAAAAAAAACATTCTCACTTTTCGTTAGGTATATATGTATATGTTATATTCCTGAGGGCTAACTTCTATGTCGCAATAGAATTAAGAGGCTCTTATTAGTGTTAGTATCAGAGGACCTAGCGCGAACAACTTGCGAAAAAGTATTTGTATCGTTGAGCTGTCATTTGTATGAAATTTCAAATTATTTCTCATACAACTGACAGATGGACGATTCGAGTAGGTATAGTTTCTCTATAGTCGTTCGTGCGAGGGACTAGTGCTTGATAGAGACTACAAAACGTAGATTATATAATTGTACTAACGACAACTTTTTGAGCTATTCAGTTTACGCCACATAAGAAAACCCTAGTTATATACAAGTAAAGTTTCAACCTAAACAACGGTGTAAGTTAATAAACAGTAACCTTAAACCAAAACACAATAATTAAACTGAATATAGTTAGCTTATTTACACGAATAACCGCACAACTCCAAAAATTTGAATTTCTAGTTAGCTACAGTTATGTGAATAATATCTTTTTTTTTCCCGAGGGGAAATGCAGTTTACGCACCCGCTGGGTCGTGGTACGGGGGAACGGGGGTTAGTCGGTCTTCCACCAGCCTTGAAGGCCAGCCATCCCACATGCCGAAGCACCACTGAGCCTAAAAGGGCTACCCTCATAGACGCCAAGCGCTTTGCCACTTCCGACGTCACCTTTTAAGAAAGAGGGGAAGCGGCCCCACTCGGTCCAACTGGCTTTATCAGGGTGTTGGTTTGCACCCCGTGTACTGAGTCCCCCCGCCATGACAAGGCTTGGATCCATGGGAGAGGTGAATAATATCTTAACCTTGATTAACGCTATTTTGATTTATACATTCAATGTTTATAATATATAAACATATAAAAAGATGTGACAATAAATAATATTTTGTTAACTATTCAAACACCTCTCCTGTAAAATGTTCTATTTTGGATTGTGTGCAGCAGAGCTATTCATGTTCTTCGAAAATTATAAAATGTTAATTCAATGATTCTATTGAATACGAATTGGTAAAAATGTTCAACTCACTGAAATGTCGGAGCAAATAATGTCGTAGCTACTCTACGGTTATTGCTATGATAAGTTATTTAATTATTTTTCAATTAATATTGTAATAGTTATACTGTTAGTCGGGACAGGGACAAAAAAAGATATAATTAAAATCAGTGCAGCCATTCTTGAGTTATAGTTAATGGTGTAATTAACACGACTTGGTTTTATATATACGAGTATAAACTAGCTGACCCGGCAAACGTTGATTTGCCATGTAAATAATTTATAAAAAGCAGGGGTTGGTGATAAAAATTTAAGTAAAAATTTAGGGTTGTATATATTTTTAATGCCACATTATAAAAAAATAAAAACAAAATATTTCGTCCTAAAATAAAAAATAAATTTTTAAGGGTGAACAACCCTTATCACTTAGAGGTATAAAAAATAGATACTAGCCGATTCTCAGACCTACTGAATACGCATATAAAATTTGGAAAAAATCGGTAAAGCCGTTTCGGAGGAGTACGGTAACTAACATTGTGACATGGAAATTTTATATATTAGATATAGAAAAATTAACTCAAAGAAATTTTGAATAGGCTTGTCATTATGTTTCAGTTACCTAGAGTTTACAGTTTAAAGCCAGCGCTTTAAAATCACAAAATTGGCATTAAATCATAAAAAAAAATGAAACAAAAAGCAAAGGTTTTAACCATTGACATAGTATTAAATAGACTTCAGGTCGCATACAAAATTCACGAAAAAAGTATCCCGATTATTTAAGACACGCCTCTTGTCAAATTTTGAAAAATGACACTGCTCAATGGGAACAAAGAAAAGAGTGAAGTCGAAATATGATTTTCTAAGTTAATATTGTCTTTTATTAACGCGAGTATTTTATATACATACCGGTATACAGTATTTTTTTTATAAATAAAATACTGTATACCGGATTAAAACGCGATTTATTATTTATATTGTTTAAATTATTTATCCCGACGTTTCGGATGCTTTTCAGCAATCGTGGTCGCGGGGAGACAGAAAGATGACAGTTGTTTGAT
Organism: Anthocharis cardamines; assembly: GCA_905404175.1. NCBI lineage: Eukaryota > Metazoa > Arthropoda > Insecta > Lepidoptera > Pieridae > Anthocharis > Anthocharis cardamines. The sequence goes on along the minus strand of FR989956.1, from coordinate 7,330,571 downwards.
ATTTGAAATGTCACAAAGTTTCCATATTTAATTCAATTCAAAAATAATTTACATATTAATTTAGGTAACACAATGTACACTTATGAACGTCAATGAAAAATACATATTAAATGCTTCTAATTGGAACTTGGTAGTTGTAAATTATTATTTATCTAATGGGGTATAAAATAATATATCAACACGAAGCGTAATCTATAATATATTTGACAAACAACAATATAATATTTTTTTAATAGTAATTTCCGAATATACAGATTGGAATCTTTTCTTTTCCGTTTTAGCGTGAAAGCGTAACAAACAAAAAAACTCACTTTCGCATTTATAATATACCTAAGTAAAGAAGTAAGGATAGTAAGGATTATTTCAGTACAAATCTACTCCATGCATCCACTATTCTGTTACACAAAAGTTTGCGCATGTGTTGGTCAATCTTGACCAAACATTTGTAGCGTTGGTTTAATACAGATAATTTTGTTCAAATTTTGAATTACTTGTTAGTTTTAAAGCTTAAAATATATTTTATTTTATATGAATTACCGAAAGTAAAACTCCGTCCGTCACATTACTTTTTCGGGCATTTTTTTGCAACTTTTGAAGACACATTGCGTCACTGTGAGACGTGTTAACGTTGGCGGTGCTTGAAGCTAACTAAATAAAATAGCCTCTCACATTTCAAGTGAGCCGATATTTACCGGCACGGATTTTTTGCGTCGACCCGATATCTAGTGTATTGTTGATCGAAGGTTTTAACATACAATTCTCTGCCTTTTGCCTAGCTTAATTATAGTCTATTTTATTTTCAACCAGTAAACTTCAGAAGTTTCAAAATTAGCCAAGATTAAGTTACTATTTTACAAATGGTTAAAACTCTTCGAAGATTTTTGAAGTTACAATAGAAAAGCTCGCTTTGACGCGCTCCTTAGCTCGCTCTACCCAGTATGGATTGGGTGGTTTGGGTATCTAACATCTACGTTGCGTTCCGATGGGTGGATGGTTCAAATCCCACGAGGACGATATGATTATAATTTTCTGTAAACATAATATCTTACCTAGGTCTGTTTACTTCAGCCACTAAACGGGTGGGAAGAATATAAGAAAAACCATGAAGTGCATTTCAGTTTTAGCCTATGGATTTCCGAATACTCAAAGTAAACAATAGGTTGACAGGGCTTCATTGACTGATACCCTGTACCTGAGGTATCAACTACCATCAATTGAACCTCATGCTCATCTGTCGATATCTCACATATTATACAAATCAATAATTTATTACTTAACGCTATGAGGCTTGTTAAGTTAAATTATGATGGTTGTCGTATTTAAATACACATCATAAATTATGCAAGAACACTCATATTGCTTGATAAAACAATAAATGAATTCAATGTCGTAAGTGTAAAGGTTCCTTGTATAATTACAGTCAATCAAGCAAATACGTAGTTATCTCAAATTCAAACTATGCAAATTTTAGATATTGCAACATAGTCCCATCATATTTGTCCTCAAATCTACGGTTTACCTTCGCTCTATAGGAGCGGTCACCTATACAAAACATTTTAACGAGTTAGATGTACGCCCAATAATATGTATGTTGTAATACAATATACAGAAAAGTATATAATAAGCGTTAAGCTTAATCAAGTAAACACATTGCAAGTGAAGACGATACAGTCACAAAGCTTCAAAGCAAATTTAATAATGAAATTGGTTAGTGCGTAATAAAAGTGTTAGTGAGTGTGTAAAGTGCAAGTGGATTTAATTGTGATTTTCATGGGATTTCAGTTGGTGGTACTCGGTCTTTTGGCTTTTGCGTCAGCGGCGCCTCAAGCTTCGCGACAGGCAGCCAGCCCTAACCCACAGGAAGTGCAAATTCTTCGGCTGGAAACCGAAAATGACGGTCTCGGCTCGTACAGATATGCGTATGTTTACCGTTTTTTAACCTAATAAATATGATATTACTGCTACAACTCTGTATATATGCTGAGCCAAAAACTTTGTTCAGTATTGTTATATATTAAACAAAAGACTATATTATACGATAGATATTTATCTATCATATAATATAGTCTCTCTTAATATAATAGCTCTTGATTCATGAAATGATAATAATTGCATGTATAGGTTTTTTAATAAAATATGCTAGGGTCGGAGTATCGAACCCGATCGTTTCGTTTAAAAACAACTATGACATCGTATTACAGAAATCAAATGTTCAGCTTGTAAAGAGCATAGTCTAGCGTTGGCTACTAGCAACACGCTCCGGCTTTGCACAGTTGCTATGTAGATGTCTATCCACCAAAACTATGTAACTCTGTAATGTAACTATGTAAATCGTTCTTTTGGTTTTTTTTTTATAGTGGTGTAATAATGATTAAAATCAATCAATAGTTTTTGAGTTAATTCTGTAAAACATAAATCTATCGTCTTTTTAATATGAATGGAGATTTTATTCCATTGAAAAAATTACAAGAACTAATAAAAAGTTTTGTTGAATATTAATACCACTTACAGTTTGGAACAAAGCGACGGTACGAAGAAGGAAGAACAAGGAGAACTAAAAAATCCTGGAACTGATGACGAGGCAATCTCTGTGAGAGGCTCATACAGCTGGGTTGGTCCCGATGGTATCACATACACAGTGACGTACCTCGCCGATGAGAAAGGCTTCCAACCTACCATAGAGCAGGGACCGGGAGGTGCTGTTCCACCTGGCGTCGTGGCTTCTCTTCTCGGCTGATACCAACCAACACTAGTCTTGCAATAAACTGATAATATAAACCTATTGTTTTTATTATGGTCTTTATTTAAAACGTAAAAAATATTGATTTACACCATTTATGAATACTAATTAATTATAAAATTAATTGAATATTTAACATAGAGAATAATGTTTAAAGTTTTTTTAACATTAGCAACACGATGGCTTCGCATGGGTGCAACATAGTTTTCAATTTTCATAAAAATTTAGCTTTCTATTGCTGGAAAAAAATTAATATAAATTCAGTAAATCCAGAGATTTCCCCTTACAACCTCACAAACTCTCAAAATTTACATCTTTATAGTTTAGTATAGATTTCGACGGGTGCCTAGAACAAAATGGTATCTGTGAAATGTCTTATTACAGTATGAAGCTTAGAATTCTGTGCAAAAAATATTGATTAGCTATTTATTCAAATAAAGACAAATTATCTAAAATATTATCCCGTCGATTTATATTTATATTGTAAACACAATATAAGTATTAATACTATAACGAAAGACTGGAAATAAAAGACTGGTGAATAATCAAAATATTATATCAATAAAATATATGAATATTAACAGGATTTTTGGTAAATTTGTCGAATAGCCACCTCAAAAGTATTCAAAAAAAATTATATCATTTTTTACCACTAGTATATAAGTAGTTTCCCAATTAATATTAAGGAATCGCATGGCTTTACACCCTAAGAAAAATTTAAAAAGTTATTATTAAATGCAGGAAACGTTACATCATGCATTTAATATTATTATTTTTTTATAGGAGTCCATAGCCATGCGCCTCCTAAATATTACTTGGGGTACTATATACTAGTGGTAAAAAAGGTGGAGCCGTGATTCAACAAATTTACCGGATTTTTGTCTCTGGAAGCTCTATGCAATAAAACTTATGGACAACGCCTAAGTAAAAATTCATCAAAATAATATAAGTACAGATACTTAGTAAAATAAGCTTTTCTGTTTTATTTTAAATAAACAAATCTAGCATTATAGGAAACGAAAGGTAACTTTCGACTCACGATTCTTGGAGCATTTAATCGATTTCCTTTAGAGTCTAAAAGAAAATGATTTGAACTGACGGACGCGGGATGCGGATATCAATAAAAACTCATTTCTTAGTAAACTTACAAAACGCAAATCACGAAGTATTCGACAAGTAATTACCTTATAGTAAAACGCATCGTGTAGATTTGAGGTAGATAAAAAAGCTAATGTTGCAATTATATTAATAATTCTCAAAAAAGTTGCCAAGTCCTCTTTGATCACCTTTATTATGGGGTACCGTAGATTTTATATAGTTTATAGATGTACAATAAATGTTTAAAAAATGTCAAATCCCTACAATATCGTCGTGTACCATATACGTAAACACAAAACTCTTTTTAATAGGTTAAGATTAAGTAAATCTAAGATACCAAGTTATTAAAAGTATCATATTGAGTTATCTTAAAGCGATAATATTAATATTAAGTTTCAGTTTTACTCCTTAAAAAAAATAAAAATATTTTTGTTTAGAAAAAGTTCAAAGTTCAGAAAAAATAACTGTATTTCGTCAATCAAACCTTCACCTTCTTAGATGTTTTACCAATGTTTTATGTAACACTTAATAACTACGATATTCACAAGTACGCTTGTGAAAATGCCAAGTGTCATTAACTATAATAATTGATTATACAAAAATGTTACAAAGAATTTTCTGTCTGTCAAAGACGTGCTTGTCTTCTATTCAGAGGGCCTTATTATTATGTGTATGCAATTAACTTCAAAATATAATCTACTATGTAATACAAATCATAGCAAAGTTCTATTTTCAAGTTAATTCCATCCACATAAGGCCCTCTGAATAGAAAACAAACACGTATTTGACATACAAAAGGTCTTTGTAATTTTTTTCTTTATATATCTCTCCTTGACGCGTTCGGTAGAATACCTGCCGTGCGCATCGATGGATTCGAATCCCACCGGGACGACACGTTTATAATTTTCTGTAAGCATGTTTTCCCCACGTCTGGTAACTTCGGGCATTTGTCGGGTGGGAGGAATATCTTAATTTCGACCAGATGGAAAACCGTGAAGGGCACGAAGTTAAAATTAGGTCGACAGCGCAGCATTCACTGATGTTCTGTGGCTGAGGTATCACCTACCCTCAAGTGAACCTCATGCTCGTCTGTCGATATCTGACATAAAAAAAAAATAATACTTAATCTTTAGATTTGTAACCGAATGTTTATTCTGTATGTTGTTTCGATCACAATCAGCATTCAATGTAATAATTCACGTAGCAGGAAAGAACATACTAGATAAATTGTACAATTTTCATCTTGTACTTGATCCTTAATGTTGGTTTATTGTTATATTTACGGAATACCAAAAGATGAGGTCAATCGACTATTCATTCTTTGAATCATCTTAATAATCTACTTGGGCTGTCATTGGTGTTTTGAGAAGTAAACAGAGAGGTTCCTATTTAAGTTTATAAGCAAAAGTAAAAGAAAACTACATTACTTAATATACCTTTAATGAATAAAATGTTTATACTACGAATAGAGGTGAGTCATAAAATACACAATACTTTATGTAAATTAGTATTTGATATTCTTCATGAAGTTTCGATGAAATAGTAAAATTGTGACCTGAAAAGACTTATTTTTATAGGAATACTTCCTAAAATGGAATACATATTATATAATTTTAATTGTTTTGTAGGCATTACCCGAAGTAAGTGAATTTACACCAGGGCTTGAAACCGGTTAATTTTTATTTTCTTTAATACGTGTCTCTATGAGATACTATGATATTAGTTTTAAAGAGTAATACACACTAAATTTACCACACTAATTTTTCAGTAAATATGACCAAAAACCTTTATTACTTCGGCTAAGCTCCCATAGTAAATTGACCGGTTTCCGAGCCCTGATTTACACACTAATTACTTATAAATTAATTATTTGTTTTTTAATGCAAACGTAAACTTAACTAACAATAACAATAACTAGACCCATAATTATCATTTTATTTAATAGATAAACGTAAATTAGGCCATTTATTATTTCCATCCTCTTATTAAAATTTGACAGCATAGAACTTATTATTTGTCTCTCAAATTACATTTGATAGAAAAAAGATACATCATCATGCATTACAAACAAAAATGTATTGAAAACATAAATAAAAAAACAAGTCGGACTCGCGCACGAAGGGTTCCGTACCATTATCTATAAAAACGGAAAAAATCTCGTTTGTTGTATGGGAGCCCCCTGTTGGCGTTGAATACGCTGGTACTGGGTTCGAGGATTGAAAAGAATATGTAGAATTAGGAAAATACGTGTAATCGATTTTGATCAGTGACAAGAAGTGAAAAATAAAATCTAAACAAAGAACTACTATATTAAAAAGTATAAAAATGACACTATGTATAAAAAGAGTTTTTAATATCCTTCCCCCTTGGGGTTTGATGGCAGACGAATCAGCCTGAGCGGCGGCGCAACGTGCCGCGTGATGTTTTAACATCAACGACTCTTACTCGGCCGTCGGTTCCAGGATAGGTGGCTTCGATTTTTCCCCGAGGCCAGTAACCCCTCTCAGAATTCGGGTCAACTACAAGAACCACGTCGCCAATCTGTAACTGATTCTCATCACTAGTAGGACTCATGGTTCTTGATGTTAAACAAGGAAGTACCTCTTTCAGCCATCTAGCCCAAAACATATCAGCCAACCTTTGTGCTACACGCCACTGTTTGCGGGAGCACAGATCTACTGAATCTGTAAAACGAATAGGTAGATTAGATGATGTGCCTAATAGAAAATGAAAAGGGGTCAACGCAAAAGCATCGAAAGGACTCACAGATACATGTGTCAATGGGCGACTGTTGACTATCGCTTCCACTTCGCAAAGTAACGTCGCAAGAGTTTCATCTCGCGGCGCTCTCTCCTTCATAATGACTTTCAAAGTGACTTTAACACTGCGGATAAGCCTCTCCCAGGCGCCTCCCATATGCGGACTGAGAGGTGGGTTAAAATGCCAGTTAACACGATAGTTAGAAGTCTCGGATTGCAAGGTTTTAAACTCAGAAAATGCTCCGCGCAAGTTTGTACCGTTATCGGAGTACAAATCTGTAGGCCATCCTCTTGCAGCCATACGTCGTAATGCCATGATTAAACTATCTGTGGAGAGTGAATGAACAATTTCCAGGTGTATAGCTCGAACTGTCATAACAATTCGATAAAAATACTGTACATGCATTTGTTACTCCATGTGGTCTACGTTTCGAAAGAGACCTTCCATGTACAGACCATCCTAGAACAGTACGAGTCACATTAGGATCACCTTCTATAACCTCCAAAGGTGCCAGTAGATGATAATTGTCCTGTCCGATTATCATTGAGGGCTTCATATGGTCAGAACAAATAGAATCCTTAATTGTATTTAGGTGCTCGTATCTATCTGGCTCACAAAATTGGCTCGGTAGATTAATCCCTTTAGCTGTACGAGCTATCATTTTAAAACGCTTAGAATCATCTCCTGATATCTCAAAACATAATAATTCAGTTTGACAAACCAAAACGCTATTATCCCAAGCTCCACGAACTCGCAAACTTTCAGTGCAACCTGTTAACCCAGCTTGCTTGGCGATCTTGTCATCAATAATTGTGATGGTGGAACCATCATCTAATAGGGCGTCGGTAAATATGTCACCGTTGGGGCCATGAATATGAACGCGAATATATTTAAGAAGTACGGGTGTGGGCGAATTGTTGGTAGCTACAACGTCAGTAAGTGAAACGTTAGCCACACATTTATTATGTTCCTCTTCCTTCGAGGGTTCGATGTCATTTACATTAACATTAGCATTTTGTGTTTTGATTGGCCAGTGCAAAATTGCATGATGTGGCAATTTACAGTCGTCGACTTTACAAACTGGTGCCTCACATGTGTTTTTATCATGTTCGCTATTTAAACATTTGGGGCAAAGTCGATTGCGACGTACAAAAGACCATCTATCCTTTCGCAGGGCACGCTTGAACTTAAAACAATTAACTAATAAATGATCAGAACGCTTGTGACAGAAACGGCATTTCGTGTTTTCATTATGTTCATGTACTTCATTCGTTTGTGCAAATATTAAATTGTGAGGTTTCTGAAAGGTGGGTTGAGAATAAGTATATCCAGGTTTTCTATGAGTAGTCGAAGTATTCAATAGTGATAACGCGATATTAGAAAATTTTTGCGCTTCGATGTCCAAAAATTCAGATAATATTTCTATGCGTGGCTTAAAACTTTTGTCACGATTTTCGTGTGCATAGTCTGCCCATCGAGTAATTAAAATGCATAGCAATTTAGATAATATTACTGAAGTGAGTTCCGGACTCCTTAAATAATCATCCTGCTTTATGGTTTTCATTGCAACGACACAGTTTTTAATTTTAATCGAAAATGACACAATGTCATTATGATATGAGACAGGTAAAGATGGAATGGTTCGTATTTGGCTAATAATTTTTGAAATTATAATGTCAGGTCGACCAAAACGCAATTCTAATGTTTGTATGATATTTTGAGCGCTCACCTTACTCATTAGAAGTGCAGCAACGCATTCTTTAGCTTCACCTTGCAGACTTTTACGCATACGACAGACATTTTCTGTGTTTGAAAACTCACAAACCTCGTTCGACTCCTCATAAAAACTTTTGAAATGAATCCACTCTAATGGGTCACCTCTGAAAACAGGCAAATCTTTAGGTGTCGTCATACGACTCATCATTTTATCGGCGCTGGAAGCGATAGTCAACAGCTTATTATTATTAGAGCAACCTAATGCTAAATTATGTACAGCATCAGCTAACTTAAGTAACGCCTCATTTTGGGCGTTAGGGGCTACAAAGGGGACTGATATGTCCTGTGGGGCAGAGGCTGAATGAAATACTTCACCATGAGTATGTATTTGCGTGTTGTTCCCACGAGAATGTAAGTGAGTGCTCCTACTTCACCATACATTCTGCTGATAGAGGACAAATCTTTGTTTTTATTTATTTTTATTTTTTTCGTTTATATATACTCGTATATTTTTTCGATTATTATAGTTAATTACTTAAAGATGTCATGTGGAACATGGTGTAATGGTTGCAGCTCCTTACAAAACATTTGTAAAACAAAAACTTGGCGATTAAAAAAGAGTGGCGGCGAGTTTCTTGCCAGTTCTTCTCGTCCGCTCTACGCCCTTGATTTGTGAACTGGCAGTAAATGTAAAACTAGAAGCATTTAATATGTATTTTTTATTGACGTTCATAAGTGTACATTGTGTTACCTAAATGAATAAATGATTTTTGAATTTTGAATTTTTGAATTTTTGAGAAGCGGGATCCTTTCCATCTTGTACGTCGGTGGCGGGAGAGTCCGAGTAACGCGCATTGTGTGCCGCGGTGGTGCGACGAGTATCATCATGTTGCGCTACCCCTTCCTCCGTTCTTCGTGACGATGTTGCACAGGATCGCCGCTCCTCGATTTCCAATTCGCGAATACTGAGCCTCTTTTCAAGCAGCTCCATTTGAGCCTTCATCTTTGTTTTCTCCAGCTGGGCTTCCGCAGCAGCAACGATCAATCTCGACTTTTCTTCGGCAGCTTCCAATTCTAGCTGTCTCCGCAGGGCTTTCGTGGTGACAACTGACATCCGGGAACTGGATTCTGATTTCACTGATGATCGGCTCGTTTTCGATTGCTGTACTGAAGCTGGCCTGGTTTGGGCTGGAAGGTTGCCTTCTTGGTTAGCACTGTCGAGAAGGTAATTTTCACTTCTGGCCTTGCTTCTTGTAAACATTTTTCTGATAAAATTTTTGCACCTTAATTCTTTGGTAGTCTTGTAAGGACCACGATTCTTTCTCCTCAAAACCCAAGTAGGCTCGAAGGACCACGATGTTGGCGTTGAATACGCTGGTACTGGGTTCGAGGATTGAAAAGAATATGTAGAATTAGGAAAATACGTGTAATCGATTTTGATCAGTGACAAGAAGTGAAAAATAAAATCTAAACAAAGAACTACTATATTAAAAAGTATAAAAATGACACTATGTATAAAAAGAGTTTTTAATACCCCCCTTAAATGTTTGTTTTATTTTAATTAATTATTTTAAAGTGATTATATATAAAGCCAAGTGTCCACTAGCAATAAATCTTGCACAAGTTGACTTGCGCAAGCGACTTCCAATGTGTAAACGCGAGCGCAAGTGGACTTCTGGAAGTTTTAGTGACTTGCCAAACTTGCTGCAAGTCTCATGTGTATACGGTTGTTTTGCTTTGCAGCAAGCGCTTGCGACTTTATTTTGTTCACACAATAAAGTTGGAAGTTTTTAGGGCAAGTTCAGTGTTTTATTATGGAAATTATTCAAGTAATTCCTGGATACAATTGAATGTCTTGAAACTTTGATTATACCTACATTTCAAATTTTGTATTAGTAACTTCAACATGAGTGCGAAAAAGGTATGGTCCCGCGAAGACACGATGAAATTCATATCTTTGTACGAGATTAATCCCCAATTGTGGGAAAGATTATAAAAATAAAATTAAGAAAAACGTTGCATTAGACTTAAGAGCATTGAAATCAATCGGAAGCTACATAATCTTAAATACAACAAACTTTATAAACTTAAATAAAATAAAACAAACAAAAATGTGGCCAAAGTACGCATGAAGTATAAAAGTCGAAGTGGGAATATTTTGATCTCCTAAAATTTACGTACAACAACAATATCACAATAGACGCATCTCGTATTTTTCTGCAACTAGGCATTTTGTTTGACCGCTCTTGCGCAAGTAATTTGTATGCAATTTCTGTGGAAACGGTTCTTCAAGATCTTGCAGGAAGTTAACTTATACAACTTCTAAAAGCGGCTTGCAAATAGAAAAATTGCAGCCAGTGGAAACAAGTCGTGATAGACTTCTGCAAGAAATTGCGGAAGCTACTTGCTAGTGGACACTTGGCTTTACACAATATTCTGTGAATATTTCAAGTTATGCCTGTTATCTTGCCGTTATCAATATCGAGCAAAAAAATCATGTTTATTTTATGGGAGCCCCCTTAAATTTTTATTTTATATGTTTATTGATGTAGCGGCAACAGGAAAGCATCATCTGTAAAAAAATCAACTGTCTAACTATTGTATATATATTCATGACATACAGCCTGATGACAGACGGACAGACAGACGAAGGGATTGTGGAGTCCCGTTTTACCCTTTGGATACGGAACTCTAAAAAGCTATTTTATGGTACAATTTTGTAAATTTTAAACATAAATGGAAAAAATACTGCCGGCACGCACGAAACCCACGACAAAATTTTGTCGACCGTTTTCTCGTGTTTACTAAATTTGAACAAAGTTTTTTCATTACTTTCAGGCTTTATTTGGATGTCTCGCGGTCTACATGTCTTGTGCTATAGCTGATCCAGACCTTCAAATGAAATACAAATTTTCTGGGAATCTTCTCACAGTTCCCGCCATGATTATTAATCATCACATTGATCGTGTAAACGAAATTGGAAGAGAAATTTTGTAAGTTACTAAGTTAAAGAAAATTCAATAGGAAAAACCTATTTGTGAGAGTAAATTTGTATGTAAGGCCTCTGTAAAATTCACGTTTTTTATTTAATATTTTGACAGCTACGAAGATATACATATTACATTATTTATATCGATATCACATAAAAAATATAAACATAGCTTAGTTTATATTTTTTTAATGTGAGATGTCGATAAAATAAAAAAATAATTTGCGCTCATCCACCGAACCTCTAGGTTAGGTTAGGTTCTATCGTTTCGGTTTCAGTCTATGGATTTCCGAATTCTCGAAGTAAAAAAAAAAGTAGGTCGACAGCGCATCATGAGATTGAGATATCACTTACCATAAGGTGAACGTCATGCTCGTAAAAAAAACATTCATTGACTAGAAATTCATTAACTGAAACCGAAATGAATAGTGAACCACAATCTGTAGGTACTTCATGGCAAAAGTAAACAATGTATTAATTATTAATTTAGCAGGTCGCCACTTCTAGGTTTCAAGTCAAATAATGATGCTGCACCAATATCAACCAATATTAAGAACACTTTACATGAAAATTCGGAATCAAGTATTAAGAAAGTGTCTACCGAAGATACTGTGATATATTTTCCTACTGTAACAACTTTGGAAGACTTCCCTGAAGCAACTACCGAAACTGATACGACTACTGATTTATGGGTGGGTATTGTGTCTTTTGTTTTAAGAGTATATGTCAATATTTCTTTATTTCTCATTCATTGCAGGATCCCTTGATTTCCCGAGTACCCTAGTGGAATAGTACTATACTCAACTTTGAAGGGAATGTACATAATATATAACTGACAGATCATATATCTCAAGTTGACAAGTCCAGTGATATGCGCAATGCGCATGCACACCACAACTGTTTATCATAATTTCTTTAAAGTACAATATCAAGTTAAATAACATATGAAAAATAAGACTTTCTGGATTTCTATTGCTGTCACTTGTGCTACCGCTGGTATTTAATGCGTATATCGTTCTGTAGTAGAGACGTCTCGGGTTCGATTCCCAGATTTTTCTTATTGTTTATCGATCTTAGTTCAGACGGCACGTAAATTGGATGGGCATATATGAAGAGTTTATTCAATGAGTAAACTTACTTTTATTCCCGATCTGGAATACTAACGCGATCCCGTGGGTCTCAAAATGACAAATATAAGGAGATTTTAGTGAGTATTGCCAGTGGCAGTAGAGAGCTCATATCGGGCATTCTGAGGTTGGACTATTCCCATACTCTCTGCATTCTTGCACTACTCCGGCACAGGAATGTGTAAATACATCGATAAAAACATCACAAAAATTTATTAGTTCTTCCTACAATTTTTTTTTTTATTTTAGAAATCAACAGACGAGCATGATGTTCACTTGATGGTAGGTGATACCTCAGCAACAGAACATCAGACAATGATACGCTGTCGACCTACTTTTAACTTCGAGCATTCAGAAATCCATAGACTGAAACCGAAACGCGCAATGTGCACTTCACGGATTTTCCATCTATGAACGGTGGTTCGTTACCCGGTCGGAATTTCGATATTCCTTCCACCCGATCAATGACCGAAGTTACCAGACGTGGGGAAAACATGCTTACAGAAAATTATAAACATGTCGTCCCGGTGGGATTCGAACTCACGACCCATCGATGCGCACGACAGGTGTTCTAACGAACGCGCCAACGAGCCCGTTATTACGTACCTATAGTTTATGTTCTAATTATATTAAACATTCATTCACAGACTACAACTGAAGATTATGATGATGACATAGCAATTCGATTATCAGCTCCACCGCAGGCTTTAGCATCACTACTCGGTTAAAATAAGTTATATGTAGTTATTTTATTATTTTTTATTTGTACATGCGATATGACATATTTCAGTATCAAGGAATACTCTGAAAAATTCAGCAACATCTTGAAGATTATACATGTAATATGAGTTTAACAGCTTCCCATTATCGTCGAAGTCTTGATATAATAAGCTGCTGGTTTCCTTTGGATATCTTGATCTCAATGTAGAGTCACTGTTTATTATTAACACTGTTTTCCGTTTCGCGTTCAATAAGTATTGGGTTCCATTCCTATTAATGATAGTCTTGTTGCTGAAAATAAATTTTAAATATGAGAAAGACATGTAATGTAACTACGAGTTTTAATATGCGTCTCCATTCGTATGCGTATTCCATCTATGAACGGTGGTTCGTTACCCGGTCGGAATTTCGATATTTCTCCCACCCGATCAATGCCCGAAATTATAGTTACAGTTGTGGGGAAGATATGGTTACAGAAAATTATAAACTTATCATCCCGGTGGGATTCGAACCCACGATTCATCGATGTGGCAGATGTTCTACCGAACGCGCCAACGAGCCCGTCATGTGTGTAATATATAATAAAGTTCTCTTCGGCTACAGCAATTTTGATAAAATTCGATATGGAGATAGCATAAAAATTTTCATATTTTGAGAAAAGTTCTATCCTATTGATGACAGTCTTGTTGCTGAAAAGAAATTTTAAATATGAGAAAGACATGTAATGTAACTACGAGTTATAATATGCGTCTTATAGTAAATTGTCATAAAGAACCTGCAATACGAAATTCTTATGAAAATGTATGCCCTTTATCGTAAAACTAGATATTTAATGTATCTATTTCTACTGAATTAATACTTTCTGTAATCTATCTGTCCTCTATGGCAGTATTGGCAATATGGAAAATTGTTCGCTATCCCCGCGAATTTTTGTTTACGCAGTGCACGCAACGGAAGCTTTCATAAGGAATACATTTTCCCCGTTTTGCAACATTTTTCTTTGATACTCTGAGGATATTGGTCGTAATGTGATGAAATACAACACTTAAATAATTTTTCAATTCAAACCAGAAGATTCCTGAAATGAGCGCGTTCAATCAAACTCTTCGGCTTTATAATATTACAAAAAATAGTATAAATTACAGCAAGTACTCCGTACGAGTTGCGTCAAAATAGAAAATTGTAAAATCATATTATATCAATGATCGCACCGTATTCTATTTCAATAATATTTATGAAGTTTTGTGTATATAATGTAAGAAGCGTTGAGGATTTCAAACATTTTTGGGACGTCTGTGGCCTGACACTTTATCCTAATATATTGTGATTGTAATGTTATTATATCCCGTGTTATTGTACCTTTCCATAACGTGTTGCTGTTGCCGATGTTATTTACGCATTTAATTAGTATTCACAAACCAAAAATACATTATGACAGTATTGCACGCAAAGAAAAATATTTAAAAAAAAATGTATGCTTTTATTTATTTTATTTTGATTTCTACAATTCTTCGAACACATCCGAAGTGATGATATATTTGGTATTTTCTAATTTAATATTTTTTCTTAGTAATAACCTACCAACACGCAATTATATTTTTTTAATTATTATACACCTCTTTGATAATGTTTGTTATGTAAATAAGCCTCACGTCGATCTGCACAATATACTAATATAATTTATTATAAATACGAACATCATCTTTGTGTTTTTTTATGTTAGATATCGACGGGCGAGCATGAGGTTCACTTGATAGCAGGTGACCCCAGCCACAGAACATGAGTCAATGTTGGGCTGCCGACCTACGTTTTATTTCGAGCATTCGGAAATCCATAGACTGAAACCGAAACGCGCAATATGCACTTTACTTGGTTATTTGGGTTTTCCATCTATAAACGGTTACCCGGTCGGAATTTTGATATTCCTACTACCCGTTCAATGCCCGAAGTTACAAGACATAGGGAAGACATGCTTACAGAAACTTATAAACATATCGCCCCGGTGGGATTCGAACCCACGACTCATCGATGCGCACGGCAGGTGTTCTACCGAACGCGCCAACGAGCCCGTCATGTGTGTAATCTATACTTCTATAATCATATGATTAATTATTAATCTTTTAATAGTTGATCATTATTATTCTCACAGACCTTCTAAGCTTCATACTGTAATTAGACAATTTCACAGATATGGTTTTGTTCTTGAGACCCGTCGATTTATTTGTAAGTAAAGAAGATAATAACTTACCTAGGATATGCTTTAGTATTAACTTCAAAATTATCATCAGTTGACATAATGTACGATGTACATGTTATAAAATTACTCAAAAGACAAATCAGCTGAAAAAATATATTAATCAAATATAATCATATACTATACTAGTATAACAATACAAATTAAAATTACTTACAAATCCAAGTGTTAAAATGAACATAGTAATTTTCTCCCTTAACAAGCAATGTAAATGTTTTATTGATCAAATAAAAGCTATAATTTCCGCTAATTATTTCAAGCGATCACACGAATTTATTACTTACTCATAAAATTTAATATTACACTTAATGTTTTCTGTAATAATTAAAAATACATGAATGTATATTTAAAGTCTTTAATATTAAAGAAAGCAATAAATTAAAACAATATGTTTTTTATATTGAAAGAGCAAACGTTACTTGAATTAAGTTTGGTATGTTTTTATTTAAAGGCGTTATTGTTAACGTCAAAATGACTGTCTTATATTTTATTTTGATAGTACAGTCTACTAAAGTATTTATTTATGAGACTCATTTTTTGAATTTACGCAAAAGAGTTTAAAGATTCAACTATACAATATTACTTAATCTTTTAAGTGGTTTGATACAGCTTTCATCAAACCTAGAGGAATTTGAAGTAATATTGCTTTTCGCTACTTTTGCGTATTAAAAGTAAAATATATAGCTTTATTGTTGCAAAAAGAGTAGGCCTACTCCTTTTGTTTTAATATTAACTTAGCTAAAATATTTAAAAAATAATAATTCAAGTGACACCTCAGTCGCTCCTGAAAAGAATAAATAATATGAAAGATTCGGCTACTTACTAAAAATAAAACTCAATGTACCGTGTTAATTGCTCCCCTAAAATTAAAAAAAAAGGATTTGTTTTATTTTGTTACTTCGGCAAGACTTTTTGTCGACTTAATTGGTAAGTACCGGTAGGAAACATCGTAAAGAAATTAGCCTCAAAACGTTTGAACATTCAAAGTTACGATCAAGAAATTCATTCGAGAAATACATGTTTATCGTAAGCAACAAATATACCCCAAAGAGTTGATATAGGTAGGTACTAACGAATCGATTCCCTCGTTTTTAAAGTAACAGGATTATACCGTTTCTGCTGATTTCTCTATAATAGGTATCGTTAAAATTTAGATATTAACAAATTGTTTCCAATTTAAATCTTATTCTAAATTACAATATTGCGTGATTGAATATTTTTAGGTTATTTTATCTTTAACAAATTAACCAAAGTGACGGAAAATTGATTGGTGCCATCTAAATAATATTATTATAGCGGTTTTTATACGCTCACTTTCTATTACAAGTTGCAAAGTTGACATACATATGTATGTAGCTTTAATAGGCGACGAGGAGGCGACGAATATACAAACAAGGACGGTAACGCATCTGTAAGTCCTCTGGTGTTGCGGATGTTGTCCTCTGGTGAGCCGTAGGCTCGATGGTACCCTATACTATAAAAAAACATAATTATATAGTTTTATTACTAATGAAACCTCATGCTATTTCGTCTTCGTTACATACGTTTGATTTATTAAATTTTGTATCACCCATATACATTGAGTTTTTTTTTCAAGTGACAAGTCTGGTTAAATACGTAATGAAAAATGAAATGAATAAGTGAAAAATAGTACACGAAAATAAGACTTGGCTTAAAGTTCTCCAATAATGATAATAATAACCAATTCGCATTTTAGACTTGAAACAGACTAGTACAAAAAGACATACACGTACAATAGATTAGGTACAAGATTTAATCAAAGTTTATGTATTTAGAGGTTTTTTGTAAAATAAACCTATTCAAAGATAACCCTATAGGTAGTTAATAAATTACTACTAAATGATATATGCATACAAATCAAGGGATAGCAATTACTGAATATACTAGAAACAATGAAATACATTATTATTTATTGCATAACTCTAATTTTTATATATATTTCTTATTTAAAGTAGTTCTACTGCAGTTTAAAAAGCAAGGAAGGCGTTTCGCGCATCATACAATGGTTTCACGAACAGACCAATTTTTTATTGTTCTGTGGTTTCACGGGCTTCAGTCCTGCCGGGCTTAACATTTTCATCAACATCTATAATGGTAAAATCGACAACATTATATGTACATCTAATATAATACCAGAAATTGAGAGAGGTCGGTAAAAGTATAGTAACATAATAATACAAAGATCATTTTTAAACTGTCTGTCTGATTATTCTAATTTTCGTTGTAGGTAGGAGGTAGATTAAAATCCGGAGCAGCACATCCAAGTTTGATGAATCAAAGTCGGAAGGAAAAGTTGTCGTTAAGACAATTGCGTGCGAACAAAGTTGCGTGCACAGCTAGCTATATCATGATGTTCCACTCTCAAAGTTTATATTTGCATAGCAGTGTCACCACTTCGTACACGCTTATCTCTATAATGTGCACGTAAGTCTTCAGCGTCTAAATGCACATAAATATTATAAATGCAGTGCACTGCCTTCATCTGAACCTTGTTTTCGGTGCTCAGTGCGATTCGTTGGTGTGATAACAAGAAAAAATGTTGGCCACTAAAATGCTAAACAAACCTGAACGATGCAAATTTCCGCTTGCGTGTAATAGGATACTGATCATATTTTGTTACAGTATATGACGGACGGAGGTGATGGGTTCCGATCCCGGGGTAACAAACTTTCCAGTTAAGAAAATTATCAGTGAAACAGACAAAAAAATGTGTCAGACATAATGGGCTCTGGAATTTACTTATATGATAATTCGCCTATCCCTATTAAAATTGTAGGATGTGCATTTTGAGCCATATATTTTTTATTTCATACTAGTAACCACGGCTTCGTAGGGATGCAGTAGATGCTGATAATGTAGCTTTTTATTGGTGAAAGAATTTTTAAAAGGTCAAGTAGTTTTTGAATTAAATCGTAACAAACCAACAAATCTTTCCTATTTATAATTTTAGTATAGATTTGCCTATTCCTATTAAAACAAAACATTGTTGAATACATTTAAAGAAGAAAAGAAGAGAATGGTAAAAAAGAACACTGCGCCGACCCCATATTAAAAATCGGGAAAAGGGCAGGAAGAATAAGAAGACTGTTGAATACATTTAATTACACGGTAACTAAATGTATTCAACAGGTTTATAAACAGGTCAATTTAGCGTTTTTCGTAAGTAAAATAATTGTTCCTACCAAATTAATTGTAATCGATGCTCACATCCGACAGTATTAACAGAAATAGGCGAATTACAAGTCTGCTATAATATACTGCCCAACTAAAAAGGGTTTGCGCATCACTGGCTGTATCACGGAATCGTCAATTAGGTACTACATTATAATATTTACTCTGAATGAAAATGTGTGTTTGATGGTTTTTCTATCGTGAATAAATGGATGAGAACGAAGAATTGATAAAAAATTCTTCTATGTGTATTTTTAACAATAGTTTGAACCATATTACCAAAATTTTATAAACACTGTAAATAAAATTCACTCTACAAACAAATAACTCACTTTTTGGATATCGAAATAATATCCATGCGCAGACTAGGATTTGAGAACACAGGATAATCTTTGACATTTTAATAAAATAATATTAGTAAATTACTATGTCTGTGCTGGTGCTACTACAGCTTCACAGATAGAGCTCTATCTGTGATCTCACAGGCAGAATAGTAATATTAAATAAATTATTTTAGAAATAGACCCACTAATTAAAAAAGCTTGACATTCAAATGCAAAGTACGCATGTTGAGTTCTGCTAATATGAAGGCATTTCAAAAACAAAAGTAGGTTCAATCAGTCAATACAATATTTTTATTCAATAACAAAATTGATTTATTATTAAATTAAATATACAGTAGTAATTATAATATTTCGTCCTTTTAAAATAAGCCTTTCTCCCGCGATTTTTTTTGACAGATACAACGATGCAAAGAAAGTTATCGACCATAAAAAAATGTGAGTTATATTTTGAACTAATTTTTATTTTTCTTCTTATACCAAATTGTTATATGTAAATTAATGGCCGCTTTTTATTTTAAATTGATAACATAATTACAAAGTCACTGATAATGTCACTGGTGATTCATTGCAAATATTGGTAACCCACATTACTTAAGGTTTAAAAGAATAAATAAAGAGAAAGTGTAAAAATACAGTCAAATGAAAATATTCCACAAAATTATAGAGGTAACTTTTCTTCTTTGTGTACTTAAAGCCTCGCTATTTCGACCCTTACCCTTACACTTTGATTTTTCTCAGGTTTCGGACTTATTCTATACAATATAATCAAAACCGTTCTGGCCAAGAAAACGAAATAGACGAATTGAAAGAGAGTTCTAATATTTAAGCTCTAAATTAACGTTAACAATATTATAAAGTTAGCATAATAGCATAAATTACGACTACACTTTGCGTTCTTTGGATAAGCTAACTTTAGAAATCCCTACCCACAAATCTATCTTTTATGGTAACTCTTTTACAGTTTCCGCCATAAAGCTATGGAACTCCTTACCTGTTAATATCAGACAAGCTCCTTCTTTAACTTCCTTCAAATCTCTCTTACATAAACATTACTTTGCTATTTCCTATCCTACTTCTTAACTATCCTTTTTTGTTCATTTCGTTAAAGTTTAAAATGCATAAATGTAACTTACTGTAATGTACTTAGTTGTTGTACTACTGTACTACCTGCACGAATACTCTCCATTTATTTTTATTGTTTAGGGTTGCCTGGAAGAGATCGCTGAGAGCGATAAGGCCGCCTATTGTATTGTTTATATTTAAGTTAATATTTTCTAAGAATTTTACTATTGTTATATTTATATATCCAAGTACAATAAAGAGTTCTAAATAAAAAAAATAAAAATAAATAATAAATTATGATAGGTATATAAGTATGGATTATCATGCAATAGCTATATTTATTATTTATTACGTGTGTTCACGTATTATTTATATTGACAATATTTGCAATGATTTTGGAAATACTGATTGCTCGAAGTGTAGAATTCGAATTTCACTAAATCATAGATTATGACTGTTCTAGACCACGAAAGAAAATCATTAAATTGAAAATCTAGACATTGCAGGATGTTATTGCTAATTATGTTTGTATATATGTTTAGCCGCAGTGTATGACGTAATTTTATGGTAAATCCTCTGCCCATTCATGTGTCAATCTCTAGTTACCTATTGGACAGCTAGAATTGTCTCAGTTCGCTGCAAACGGAGCAGAGCGCGCGTTTCGTATGCGGCCGGCCAGCACACATATCGGGGACTCTTTATATATAAGGAGATCTTACGAAACCGTTAGCACATTCGGACTATACTCTGTCCAGGAAATCAGCTGCTTGTCTCCTTAGTCAAC
The DNA here is from genome assembly GCA_905404175.1 of Anthocharis cardamines. Taxonomy (NCBI): domain Eukaryota; kingdom Metazoa; phylum Arthropoda; class Insecta; order Lepidoptera; family Pieridae; genus Anthocharis; species Anthocharis cardamines. The sequence goes on along the minus strand of FR989956.1, from coordinate 7,309,785 downwards.
ACAATATGACGCTACCGGCTCTGGTAATTATACCTAGTGTTATTCATTTCTCCCGCGAAAAGTAACGTGTGTCGAAAACAAAAGTGTACTTAAACATTGTATGACTATTTTGTATTTGGTGAAGACATTTGTGATTTGAACTTTAAATTATTACCTTCCCGATGATTGCGTGATGCCTTCAAACGATGCTATGTTGCAAGATATTACTACAGTCTGGTGCATAATACTTAATCACACTAGGCGTATGTGTGAATGTCATTAGTCGGCTGCAATACTGCTGTGACCTTTGCTTCAATCACGCTTAGACTTTAGTACAAATTCATCTTTACGTATGGTCTCATATTATAATATTATGTTCTAAGTGCCTAGTCACCACAAACATTAAATTTAACTTATTTGTATAAGAAGAATTATAACGAGTCTCAGGCTAAAATACATTTCTGTTTATTTTTCCAAATTTTAACTGGTTTCTTATAATATGAATATAATTTGAAGCCGCACCTTAATGGTTTGTTGTATTATTTTTACACAATACCATAAATACCTTTTTTTTATAATAACAGGATGCCAATGTGCTTTAGTAATGTAGATTTTCATATGATTGTTTCAGATTATTGGGATCTGCTTCCTTGTTTTAGCAGAAAGTAGTCCATCTATTGACAATCAATCGAGACCCCAAGTATTGCAATATGAAATGGAAACAGCAAATATGCCTAACGCATATAATTTCCAGTAAGTATTTTTCATTTGTCAAACTTAAATCAATCCAAAAAAACACTTGCATTCTTCGTCTAAGAAGTGAAGAATTTCGTGAAATTTGTAACCAAAATAAACAAATCAGACGCTAACAAATGTCTTGAACTTGACTTCCAGCCTGACTTACATAACTATACTTGAAAACATAGATTAAAAATATGATTACTGGCTTTATTCACGATTTAAACAATTTAGTGCATTTCGATGTCATATTATTTGCTAAGTATTATATCCAGAATAAATGTATAGAAATGGAACGTTTTCAACTTATCGTATTATAGTGTTTTTATAAAACACTTTGTATCCCATTTCCCCGTAAATATATGTAGTATTAAAATAATTTGATTACACATTGACTCAAAAACAGGTTGCAAAACGTAATTAATAACTCATTATTTTCACAATAAATTCTAAAATATTTCATTTAATTTTAGTATTAATTTAGAGATCTTTATGAAACCCTTTAAATAATCGTAAAATAAGAGAGACAATTTATTAGCATTTTCATTAACTACTGTGATTTTTTTATTAAAATCCTTATCTTGACATATACAGGTGGAGGAATATACTTGCCCAAGATATTAACCAGAAACTGCTATGAAAAATGATAATTTAATATTACTTTATTTTAATGGAAATCCCGGAAATAAAAAAATTTCATTAACAACATCAACCTTCAGTAACTGAAACGTAAGAGCTGTCGTATCGAATACTATTTTAATATTAGAAATCTGTTACCTATATAATTAATCCCACCAAAAATATTTTCATATAAAGTAACCAAGACGTATAGGTACATATTGCTTGCACTGTAAAAATGTTATAAGATTTTATGGAGAGCCAAGATCCGAGCTCTACACGCCCTAACCTAAGACTCTCTCATTATAGCGTATAGTGTTCTGCGTGAATTCTAGTCTTGAGTTCTATACAAATCCTACACCTTAGTCAAAATATGTTTCTTTTAAAAAAAACATTATAAGGGTACAAAAATACGATTCCGATTACGGGACACTGCCGTTCCCCCCAGATGTTGAGTACTTGACTTTACGACAGACAGTAAATAACTCAGAAAATTTGAGTTTAGGTGTGTTTATAGACTAGTTAATCAGTCGGGTTCTTTTTATTTATTATATATTATGGTTTTCATTGTATCGAAAGTTATGTGTTAAAGTTAAAAATATTCTGTAATGGTTCATTTCAAACTTCTACTGGTCGGTAAAATTATACCAAACCAAATCTAACTTAACCAACCATTATTGGTAAAATCTAGCATGCGTAAAAGTCCGAAAAATCGTCCCTTGTTTGCATTGACATAGTATTAAACTTGTTTGTTTATAAAGCCTTACCGATTATATCCTTTAATTTCTAATACTTAATTATGACGGTAAATCCTAAGATTCACCAATATACCTACAGGCTTTTATAGTAACGTATTATACCTTTAGATTTGAAGTGACCTAATCCAAAATTCGTAATATTTAGTAAACGCTTAAAATATTTTCCTAAAATTGAAGAATGTCGTTTTTTATACAATTTTAAAATAAATAGTTGATGTCACAATATTCATGAATTAATGTAAGGCAGATGTTGTTTTCATGGTTAGAAATAATTTTAGGCGTTCCAAAATAAATTTTTATATTTATTTCGTTCAATTTACTTCGAAAGGTACCAATTACCTCAAATGCATTTAGCAGTAATTAGAATCCAACATCATTTTATATCTACACCTAATCTTGGTTAACTACTTATTTATTTTGCATAATAAAATATTTTATTAAAATCCGGTGTAATATAATATTATATATATTATCTAATTGCAGTATAATTATTTATCCTTAATTGACTGTTTGTTTCTATAAGACCATTAACTTGTTCACACGCGAACCGTCGTTTTTTTAATATAAGTGTAGATCCTGTGGAATTGTAATTCGTTCTTTGACCTGTATTACATTAAAATACCTGCTTTGAGAATTAAGTCATTTTAAGAATTAACTAAATTTATAGTATTCTCCTTCTCCGGCCCGCCTTCATGACTCAGTGGTAACCGCAGTGCGTATACCTAACACCGGAGGTCCTGGTTTCAAATCCAAGGGGAATCTGAATAAAAATATTTTGTTTCCTGTTAATAAAAATATTCAGTGAAACAGACACAGTAATGTGTCTGTCGATACCCCACTAGGGGACTCGGTAATACCTCTGATTTAACAGGCTATGTATGTTTATATTAATTATTCAGATTCAATGACTGCCTCCATTTGTAATTTAAGTAAAGTCATATTCATTCAATTTTAAATAGTAGGTACATAAAATATTTTTTCAATATAAATAAACATTTAAGAAACGACATTATTATTAACTTGCATGCATATATCTATATAATTAATTACAAATATGAATAGATAATAAAAATGAAAATTCTATTATATACTAATAGCAAAAAGAGATTTATGGTTTAAACAATGAATGAACAAATGTTCTAAATAATCTATTTGGATTTACCCAGAAGACTACTCATATTTACACACGTTACTAGGGTAGTGATATATGTATAATATCGCTATGTTGAACTAGCAATAAAATACTCGTACATTTCATTAAAGTTACGTACGAGTAGGTACTTCTCGTTGTATAAAGTACAATTTATAACTTACTAAAATATTTATTAAATAATGACAGTATTTCGACATACGTTTTCTCCAAAAATATACGTGCAATGTCAGACCTTAATATGTAAAATCTAAAATGTGCTTATTTACGTTTGTGGTTTGTTACTGGATTATAGCCAATACGTGATCTGAGGTAATTTGGCGAAAGTTACGACAGCGGCGAAAGTTATCGCTTTGTTTTGAACGTGTCACCTGTACCAATTTAAAAATAGAACAACATATATATATATATCCTTCTCTTATGTACTTTCAGGATACATAAAATTAATACTTGACATATTTTTAACAGATATCATACTAGTTAGCTAGTTTCACTCACTTCAAATGAATAATAATTAATCAAAGGAATATTTTTTTGCTATATTACCTTAGGATAAACCTAACTAGGATAACATTTGACAATAATTTCGCAAGTGAACTTTTTGATGCAGGGTATACGAATGATACGTACCGACCTATAATTACCATTGTTTCAATATTTACAAATAAAATATATTTTTTGCAATGCCCTAAATGTATTATAATATCCTTACTTTCTCCTTTTCAAATTGAAAAACAGTTACTCATAATATAATTCAGAAAATATTTAACTGATGCATGTTATGAATTCTGAAGACGCTTAAGTATGATGAAAGTATTCCAAAAGACAAAGCCGACTGCTACCACGAGCCACAATATTTGGCGTGATGTCAAACTTTTAAAATGACATACCCTTAAATGGCTTAATGAATCCACGTCGCGCGACAATGATACTATAAAAAGTAGAACGGAGACAACATAGCACAGGGTACAAAAAACTGATGCCTGAATAATGTGTTACGCCTTCTTCAAGTTGAATGTCCGTTTGCGGTTCGAATGCCCTTTTACAGAGCCGTTATTTTAATAATGCCCTCATTTCAATGAAAATCGTAATGTGAAACGCTTATTGTCCTTATAACGTTTTCCTATGTCACCATTTGTATTCACGAAGAGACTTGCTGCTTCAATATCAACCGATCACTGAATTGAAACAAAGCCATGATTACTTTTGTATTGAATTGTTTTGCTCTTTTTTATACTGATACCTCAGCCACATCAGTCAATAATGCGCTGTCGATCCTTGAAAGCGAATCGCGCAATATACACTTCAAAGTTTTTCTATGTACGGATTTTCCACCCATGGTTCGTTATCCGGTTGTAATTTCGATATTCCTCCCATCCGTTTAGTGCCCGAAATAACCAGACGTAGGGAAAACTTATATTCAGAACAATATAAACATGCCATCCCGATGGGATTGAAACTCATGACTAGGGAAGACAATCCCGAGCATATTTTTCAATCCCGGGATTACGGGATTTTTGTTGCGTAATCCCGGGATCCCGGGACTATCCCGGGATTAGACTATGGTTTCTAATTGGGCACAAATGAAAATTAGATTTAGACTATTTATTTAGACTATTTAGAATTTTAAAATATATAAAATAAAATCGAAATATCAAAGCATCTTATGTTTGACTTCCAAGGCTACTTCTTAGTTTATATACAATATTATAATATGATATGAGGTGATCGGGTGATGCCCCTGTTGGCCAGTTGGGTAATTACCTAAAGAGTATCATATGGAAGTATTCCGAGATGGGACATCCCTTCTAAGATCTACGACAAACGTATCTTAGGGATGTTTTTGTCGTTATTTTTACATTTATTACAATAAATGCTATTTATATAATCTAGGCAAGGTTATTGTCAAGGCGCAACGGACTACGGAATGCAAAATAAACCTGTTTGTGGCAATCCCGAAAATCCCGGGATTGGCCAAGTACAGTCCCGGGATTTACGGGACCAGAAAACGGCCGGGATCCCGGGATCCCGGGATTCGAGATCCCGGGATTGTATTCCCTACTCATGACCCATCGTAACGATAGATTGGTGTGCTACCCAACGCGCCAATAGCCCGTCAGTTGAAAATTTATTTCTAATATTATTTCTATATTAAAAAATAAACGTATTATATAAAGTATGCATATAGTATATAAACTTTACTAGATTAATAATAATTATTGTTCTACTTTATAATATAACTTGCTGGTCCCCGCGACTTCGCTCGTCTTTATCTTAAGCAAGGTATTTAAAAGAAGACTTTTCTTCCCGACATCCGATTTAAATTTAACAAAATATTTATATGTTACCCCAGACCATGCTCAATTATATAGATAGATAATTACTGCCATTTAAACCATAATTATATAATGTTACTATAAAACCTGACCGAATACTCACCATGACATCAAAACACTGGTATTGGTAAATAGTTAAAGATTTGAATAACTAACCAATTCATAATATGTACATAATACTGACTATTAACCTTGATGCAGCTTTTTTGAATGGATGCCAATTATTTATATATGTATCTAGTGGTTGCTTTAAGCAATGGCTATGATATAGAATTAATGAACTCTTTATTACATATTAGTAACACACCCCGACTTCGCACGGGTGTAATGTACTATACCCAATAGAAAATAAAAAATCTTGTTACTCCCTGATAATGTAGCTTTCTATTGGGGAAATAATTTTTAAAATCGGTCGAGTAGTTTTTGAGTTTAATCGTAACAAACAAGCAAACAAACAAATCTTTTCTCTCCTTAATATTAGTATAGATATAGACAAAACGCTCAAAAATAAATATGTTTAATATATCTTTTATAATAATTCTGTACAAAAAGCGGACTTCCAAGAAATCCCGTAGAGTTATAGGTACTTATTTTAAAAATATAATTCAATTTGTGTGTAAATTTATAATTAAGCTTAAAATATGAAGTTAATTTTTCGCAAAAACCCACTAAAATAAAACTATTCACAAAATTTATTATTTCAGCAATTTTCAAAATTCTAAAAAGGATATATTCTCACGTTCGTCACGGAACATTAACATAATATAATGTATAATAATGATGTTGTTATAAATTAAAGACCCATTTACACGATGCAAGTTTCTTGCCCGTTGCACACAATTAAATTGAAGCAATAAAGGTCTAAACACCAAGTAACATTCTTGATCTGTCATACAAACTTTGTTTCAATACTTTTCTTGGTGTAAAGAGCACGTAATATCCGTGTGTAGACAGTTGCTTACAATAATTAAATGTCAATTATTGCGCTTAAAGTGTTGCATTCAATTATTGCTTTTGTATGTACAAGAAAATGGCATCATGAAAATGGGCCTTAAGATAATACAAATTTTATACAATATGGTTTAAATGCAATTAAATAATAATGTTAGCTTATTATAATTTTATATTATATAAATACTTAAACTATAAACATTTTATTTGCTTAGCAGAAATTTGTAGATACTCGTGCCTTCATCTGCTACATAATTCCAGATGACAATAATCTAAGATTAATTTTAAGGCTTATAAACTATGTAGATGTTATATTTAGAATCGAAATTTTGCACGCTTTAAAAGCACTGTTTTTGTTTCATATTAAACTGATCGAGATATAAGAGATACTATAGGTATTACATAATTTTATATACAATATATTTACTTAGACACTTCTATCTCTGAAAAAAATTACACGATATTATCATCCTTATAAACTTGAAAAGATTGTCTACAAGTATTATAATATATTAATAGTAGTTCGAAGTATATTATGAATCCATTTCTAGTTATTCCTAAAAATATTACCATGCGCTGTCATGATATTGGATATACAAATATCCGGGAAATAAAGCGATAATTGAATCACGAAATCTTAGTCATTCACACCTTCAAATTAGGCTAGGATGAGTGTACTCAAGTCATATATAGAAATAGTCGATAACAGGCTTATTTGTCTTATTACAGCTATGACGCAAGCGATGGGTCTTCCCGGACCGAACATGGTGCCATTCTGAATCCTGGTACCAAAGATGCTGCGTTGGATGTCTTGGGCGCTGTTCGTTGGTACGACGACAAAGGACATCTCTTCGAAATGACTTATAAAGCGGGGAAGAGAGGCTATCGAACGAGTATAAAGCAACTATCCTAGGAATATGGGACGATCCAAATTTAAAATTGATAATATTTAAGAAGACTGGAATTATTTCTATTTATTTGTTTCTTAACATAATATTTATTAAATTAAATTATTGTTGTTCGATTTATAATAAACTTTAGAAAAAAATGCCCTTTTTATCACATTCCTGTTGTCGCTCTGAAGTTTCGACGCTTTTCCGCAGCAGCAACAGATGTCACTATTACCAACGTCACCGTCACATTTACTAGTGGGGGTGTCCACTATACCGACAACGGGCAGCCGATGATGATATAAAAGCTGAGTTCCCGCCACGAAGAGGCATTCCACGTGCACCAACTAAAGTAGTAGAAACTCTGCCCAATTGTGGATAATAATTACAGTGTTAATTTAATAGTGATCTAAAGTGAATTATAGCTAAAGTTATACTTTGTATCGTAGTATCTGAGTGGATATAAAGTGTAAACTTTCATGTTACATTAAAGGTGTATGCATTAATGGTGTTTTCTTAATATCAGAAGCGGGTTATTCTACGCTCACAAAATGCCACGCGGCTATCAAAGAATTCAAGTACGCCGTACTCTACGAGTATGTATACGAGCAGTAGTAACTGTGACGGACGGAGAAAGAACAACGTTATAAATGTCAACGTAAGGGATCGCCAACTGTAAGTCAGAATGTTTAATTATTATCATCAATGATTTCTGAATTAGAGGACATGCCTCTCAGGGATAATATTGATAGAAAGTAATTCACATGTCTTTAAATGTCTTGACACTACGATGATCAGTGTATCAGCTGTGCAAAAGTAACGGTATACTGCAAAATGAAATATGGTTGCAATTACTTTATGAAAAAGTAATTCTCATGGATATCGAAACAATATCTTACTTAATGAAGTTTTCGAAAGTATGATATCAATTATAGTAATTAGTCTGATAAATTGGTGAAACAAATATCAGTGTTGCACAGGATTTCCGTTATTGTGACACTACAGCATCTTTTTGTAAAATACGAGATACCCTCGAAATAGGTCTTTAGCAATTTTATAAGCCAGACAGAATAACAACATTGAAAATAATAAATTGAGAGATGTTGAGATTTAATAATATTTAAATATGGATCGCAGCTATTCATTAATGACAAAGACCTAGTAACAGTATTGGTTTTGCAGTCTGTTTTGTTAAAATAATCTTATTCATTGAATGGAATTAAAAATTTAATGGATATATAAAACAGTTACAGTAAAACTTAAAAGTTTAAATATATACAGGTTATACGTTATACGTGGGAAAATCATGATATTTTAATAGCTTGCTATTTGCAATGCTTGTGTTCATATTATTTAGAATGGCATATTAGACATAGCTATAATGGCTAAGTTACAATATTGAAGACAGTTATTTCAAAATACCCTCTTAAAGTAAAGTATTGTCATTGTAATGAAATACTGTATAGAAGTTCACAACTATCAGTGAGATTACTTTTGAAATTGAATCCCAATATCACGCTTACTCGAATTTTGACTAGTTTACTTTTTAATTGTGAGAAAATTGGTACTTTGAACAAAGCTTAGAGTATACTGTAGCATGAAAATCGCACTTCGACTGTACGATCGAAAAGGAACGTGGCCGTAAAAGACGTAACTTCCAAACATGTTTAACTTTTAACACGTGAAAGAAAAATATTTTGACATTTTATCTAAAGTATTTAATAAATGACGACGCATGATGCGCCATCGAGTTTAATAAAGTGTGAATCGAACCTTCATGGTTCAAAAGGAATAGTGTTCATGGCATTTGATTAATATTCATTCATTCAAGTTAATAATTACTAAAGCAAGTAATAACCCTATACCATGCGGTGTTTTCAAATACCAATAGTAGTGTTGAAGAAAGTTGTCAAAATTGTTGCAAAAATGACCGCGCAATATTTCAGTAATAGAATATATAAATATGTGTTGTCAATTGTCTCAAATACACATTAACTAATATAGTATTTTACGACAAAGAGCATACATTGCAAAATTATAATATTATTTGAGAATAATAAGTAATTACTTAATTATTGTTTTTCTGTTGAGTAAAGAGGTAATGAGTATACCCTATGTTATAAGAGGGTCTAGGCTTAGGAAAGGATTATTTCTGAATAGATGCTTGGTCATGGCAAATCGTTATCTAAATTGAACGTTACTTAAATTCAACCTTTAACTAAACTGTAATCGCTAGATGGTCCCAGAATACCTATCTACTAAGAACGCCAGTCTTGTCACTAGTATGAAAGTAAAATTAGTACTTATATTGATATGTAAATTGAACTCTGATAAACTATAGTTCGATTTTTCACTCGATACATCAATGTCAAAATGTAGTCAGGAGTTTTTACCAAAAATGAATTCAACATAAATAACGATTACAATTAGTTCCATCAAGTTCTACCAATTCTATTGAATTATATATATGATGTGCTAGTGTAGCATTCAAGAGTACCAAACGACAAGTCTTCGTACTCAATCGTAAAATTTCAATTAAATCTAGAATGGAGAGTAAGCTTCTTAACCTGTTAACAATATAAATTATGTCAGAACCAGAAATAGTAGTCTTGCACATAATATAAACGCTTAAAGGGTATAATTATCAATTTAAAAAAAAATACAATACGTGGGTGCATAAAATAGAAACTCCATTCACGAATTGCGTACAGTACATAGTTTCTGAAGTAAATAATATGATTAGTTACTGTCCTTTCCACTAAAAGAACCTAGTAACGATATATTAGTCAGGTGAGGCCGAAACGAATAATATAAGTATTTGAATATTGACGAATTGTTAAATAATAAAGTAAAATATAAAGGATCTGAATGTGGGGACCAACCGTGAGGATGTTGGACATTGTTTCCCGCGCTTAAGAAACTTATAGGCCAATAGATTGAAAGTGGTCTCAATTATATTCCTGGGCAGACCAAGCTAGTTATATCCAGTACTAACTGCTAAACCATTCGACATTTTCCATGTTAATCATCTTGGTCCCTTTGTGACGTGAAACATTACAACAATTGGCTTGTATTTATATATACGCTCAATAAATTGAAATTATACTACTATCTATTTAACTTGACTAAAATTACCCTGAATGAAATAAATGAAAAATAGCAAAATGTAAAAAAGTATTATTTAAAGAGGCTAAAGAAATAAAGCCACTGAGCATTTTCCACAATATTATTTAATCGCTTGGAGCAATATAACAAATTATTGTACAGTGCGAATACAATAAAAACTGAAATTTGTAAAAGAAACGGAGGTATATGGCAGTAAAGATCATAATAGCAAAAATAAAGTGACAAATATAAAAGTTAATAAGTGAAAAATACATGAATAAAAATAACAGTAATATGATCAATACAAAATATCGAGGAAAAGTAAGAAAGTGAGGAAGTAGTCTGTACAACTAAGACTGGTTGCCAAAATTAGTTTTCAATTCGATGGTTAAGAATATTAAAAAAGGATTCAAATGCGATACATTTAATGACATAGCATTTAATATGATGGCGCAGTCGCCAAGATAATAAAGCCAATTATAGTGCTGCAATAAATACAAATGGGTGCAAATCACTACAAAAATCTATTATGGTATCGGATCATTGCATAATATACTTAACTAAGAAAAAAAAATGTAAAGAAAGTCTGATCTAGTTCTCAGTGAGGTTTATATTTCTCCTTGATATCATATCATCCATTCATATATAAAGAGATCGCTAATGATGATAATGAATATTATTTTTTGACGGATATGCGAGACAAAATAAAATGACGGATTTTGATGCGTCTATTTACGCTGTTGAAAATTAGTGGTGCTTTAGATAACCAGATAATTCATATGAAGTACAAGTATAAGTTATGCCGTAGCCATAACCGTGGTGTAAAAGTTACTTTTCAGAATACCTTAGAGCTTGGGCCGTGACAAGTGAATTTAGTGAAGTTGAAACAATCGTTGAAATATACATATAATGGGACATAGTACTAAAGAGATTATGACAGTAGGTATTAATGTTACCGAATAAGTCCGGATGTTGTCAGTAAGTCCACGTGACACGTGAGTTAAACTTATACTATTTATAGAAATGGCAGTGCTAATTTAAATTGTAACTATCGCTATACATGCACTACGATCTAGATAAGAAAGAGAATACGAGTAAACTTTTGTAACTATAACTATGCATGCATTACAATATAAACAAGAAAGTGAATAGGAGTAAACTTTTGTAGCTATCCCTTTACAAGCATTATTACAATATAGAAAAAAAAAAGGGAATACGTGTAAACTTTATTGTCAAGTGTATATGCTTCAACATTGTAAGCGAGCCTGGTCTGTCTTGGTGTTTAATTTGGTGATACACGGCTAGTTTGATCTGTACATCAGCTAGTCCAAACCATACATGTCCACTGGGTTGATGGAATGGCGGCTCGTGCAACAGGTATCTGTGTGAACGCTGTTGTAATGGTGATACACGACTGTTTGATCTGAACATCATACAGTTTAAACCGTATATGGTGATACACGGCTGGTTGATCAGAACATCAACCAGTTCAAACCATATCGAGCCAGCCATCCACCAGCGACAGTGGGCTAATTAAGTACTAAAGCATACTGACGGCTTCTAAATGTGTGAACGTTGTTGTAATGGTGATGCACGACTGGTTGATCAGAACATCAACCAGTTCAAACCATATAAGCCAGCATACTGACTGCTTCTAAATATTGCTTATTTAACCCTTTACAATGTCCTCAGCTATACACCAGACACATACGCCGTTCGAGGACGAACGCGTGTGCAGGACGGCCGGATGTTGTCGCTCTGAAGTTTCGACGCTTTTCCGCAGCAGCAACAGATGTCACTATTACCAACGTCACCGTCACATTTACTAGTGGGGGTGTCCACTATACCGACAACGGGCAGCCGATGATGATATAAAAGCTGAGTTCCCGCCACGAAGAGGCATTCCACGTGCACCAACTAAAGTAGTAGAAACTCTGCCCAATTGTGGATAATAATTACAGTGTTAATTTAATAGTGATCTAAAGTGAATTATAGCTAAAGTTATACTTTGTATCGTAGTATCTGAGTGGATATAAAGTGTAAACTTTCATGTTACATTAAAGGTGTATGCATTAATGGTGTTTTCTTAATATTCCGTTCTTAATTTTAACACTTCGATCGTATAGAGCCTTTTATGACTCTCTCTTTAATTCTCGATCGACATTTGATTAATAACTATTGGATATTTTCGTATCTGGATTGCTTATTATTATTGATTGAATTCTGACAAATTTTATTAGCCGGTATTTGATATTATTATTACTCCATTGGAAAATATTACAACTGAATTGCAATTGAATTTTTAGCGTCCACTTCTGAATTTCAAGATATTGTGTCAATCGTGTACTTACTTGAAGGAGAGTTTCATCATTTAATTTACGTTATCACTTATAATGTTACATACACTTATCACCACATGTTTCACAAAACACTTCAGCAAATATGAAAACTATTTAAGATGAATACTTTCTGGACTATCATCAGTCAATCATTCAAGCTCACTAGGAGAATCAACTCGATATACAAAATGTCGTTGGTAAGATTTATGATTTTTTTTATTTAATTTTTAAAAAGGGCAAAGTATTAACGTTTTATGTTCTTTTCAGAAAATATTCATTGTCTGTTTCGTAGTAGCTGCTGTAGTTGCTCAAAATCCAGAAGGGAAAGTAGAGATCCTCACCGAAAGAAACTTTGTAAGAGAAAACGGATATGACTTTGAGTAAGTTCTTTTAAATATTATAGAATAACTAGCGACCCGCCCCGGCTTCGCACGGGCCTAGATTTTTTGACAAAAAAAGCAGGGGTTGGTAATAGAAGAGTAAAAAAATATATGTATTTTTAATGCCACATTATAAAAAAATAAAAACAAAAAATTTCGTCGAAAAATTAAAAAAAAATTTAAGGGTGAACAACCCTTATCACTTATGAAAAATAGATAGTAGCCGATTCTCAGACCTACTGAATACGCATGTAAAAATCGGTAAAGCCGTTTCTGAGGAGTACGGTAACCAACATTGTGACATGGAAATTTTATAAATTAGATGACACAATGGGTTGTCTTATTGTTGACAATATCTAAAACACAATAATCTTGCATCTGTTTTCTGTATGCATTACAATAACTCATATAGATTTTTCTCTATAAACATTTTCTTCCCTTAACACGTTGACAGTCCCCCATTACAGAGTCATTTCTTTCCTGTCAGGTCAACTTGTATTTTTGTAATAATGTATTATTTAGGTCCAATTCACAAGTCTAAACCAAAATCCAAACCACGTCCAGTCCAATATTTCATCATTTAAAATGTATGTAAGTATGACTCCATATATTGGCGTGGACTTGTGACTGAAGTCAATTTGCGACTCCTAATGGAGTCGTAGACAGGGAACGTGGTAAAGCGCTTCACAGTTTTTTTTTGGTATGGTATCTCACTGTGGCCCTAGTGGCCTCTACAGCTTAACGCGGACAGGATTGGCGAGTACTGTGGCACAGCCTTGAAATTTGGGGTTTTGCTACGACATGCCTAAGGGCGTCTCCTGCGAAACTGCTTTACAGTACAGTTTTGACTAGTTTTATATATGATTTGTTTTTAATTCCAGGTTCAAAACAAGTGATGGAGTTTCCCGTAAAGAGCAAGCAGAACTTATCACAGTTGGTGATCATCAAGGAATTGGTGTAAGAGGGTCTTACTCATACTTAGCACCAGATGGTCAACAATACGAAGTCACATTTACAGCTGATGACAAAGGCTTCAGACCTGAAATTCGCGTAATTTCTGATAATTCTCAATAAATATAATTAAAAATATTTTTTTTTAATATTATAAACAAGATTCCTAATGAAAAAGTGATAAAATATCCTATTTAATATTAATATTATAAATATGAATGATAGTGTATTTGTTACGCTTTCACGCCAAAACAAATTGGAAAGGACATTTATTACCTTTTATTAAAAAAAATTTTTTTTACGGAGGGTATAAAAAATATCTTAGCAATAATACACCCGTGCGAAGCCGGGGCGTTTTGCCACAATTTATAAGGAGGACAGATTTGTTTGTTTGTTTGTATACTTTCAACTTAAATATAGTAAATAAAGTTTCCTCTTATTAATCTAATTATTCTAACAAAGTTTTTATAAATAAATAGCGCAGACCTTCAAAATTTTGGTAGCCCTCTAGTTATGTTTTACAAATAATTTAATAACCATAGCCTCATGTAATCACATCATAGAATATAAGTCTGAAAAAAATTATAATATATTATATATATTCAGGAAATTATTAAAATTTTATTCTTGTGGTATCCAATCTATACCTGATAATAATATTTAAACTAAAATTGTCTGGTACATTTCACGGTGTTACATATTCGTGAATTTTAATTTACCACAATAATCTTAATACTGTATTTTATTAACACGAGTATCACACATTTAAATAAAATTCTTTATACTGGATTAAAACGCGATTTATTATTTAAATTAGGACGTCTGCCGTGACCACGGTTGCTGAAAAGCATCCGAAACGTAGGGATAAAAAATATCAAATATAATCAATCGTGTTTTAATCCGGCATAAATTATTTTATTTAAACACTGTAAACAATTATTATTACACTTTATAAATCTGTTTACAACTAATGCCATATTCTATAAAGTGACATATTTTTTTTTGTGTTTGTGGACGGTGAAGATGAATGATGAAATGGGAAGAAGAGGATAAGTAACTAAACTTCTTACAAAAGTAATTAAAACCCGTACTACGTAATTATTTTCACAGTAGCAAACGTTACGATATTGTATACTATGTCAATGATTGTACGTATAAAATGAATTTAATGAATGACTTACTTAGCTGTTGCTTAATTTCCATGAAATGCATAAATCTATAATTACGAAAACAAGCCAAAAATCAACAGATGAAGTATTACCTCGTTAAATATAAAAATATATTAATAATCTACAAAAACTTAAGTACCTTATTCAAAGATGTGATTCAAATGAAATGAATGAAAGTTCAAAGATGGGACTCGTTTCGCCTTACTAATGCTCAATGGCATATACCTAATTACCCAATACTCGTGTATAATATTATCTCAACATAATGTTATTTTCAAGAGTAAATATTTTTAAAGATAAGAATCTTCATGTCACAATATATCAATAAATATAAATTAATTACCTTTGTGACATCTTATTTAAATATTTAACAATTCCTATCGTCCGTAGGTTCGCTTTTGAAGGAGAATCTGCATATATCTGAGAATAACAGAAATAAATGTCTTAAATAAAGAATGTTACGGAACGTCTTCATCTTAAATCTTTGTTTAGTCTGTACTCTAAGAACTTATGTTCAGGTAATTGATTACCGGTGCGCATAGACATCTGCAACATCGGAAAACTTGTCACACTTTAAGAAATGATTAGGCTCTTATTTTTAAGGCTCCTAAGTAGTATCGGTTCAGAAATACCGCTGATAATAACTGGTTCTACACAAGTGTACGAGGCAGAAAATTCCTAAGAAAACGCACGGTTGTGGATTTCCAAGCATCGAAGTGGTGAGCATGAAAGGAGTTCAGTCCGATGGTGGAATTCAGTGAAAGGAATTAACCCGAAACCATAACACTCCCCATGATATATGCAATTGAAGATGCAGAGTGACCCAACATCTCTACGCAATGACAAAGGATCAAGCCGATCGGAGAAAGCATGATCGTTGACGATTTGAGCCGATCGACATTGAATGCGGTCAAATGGAAGGAGCTGGTACTGAGGCTGGTTTATCTTTACAGTACGTTATCAATGTTCAGTGCCCTGTCTAACCAAAACGTTTTTTTTAATGTTTCCCCGGGAATTGAAACCGATACCACCGATGCTAAACGTTTCAGGCATGTGGGCGCACTATGATGTCTATAAAATCCAAATTTACGCTGATTAAAAATATTGGAAATTATGGCTCAAAACACAACGTTCTTTACAAACTTTGGTACATCCACGATCGAAATTCATATTAGCTACAGAATATTATTATGTATATGACATCATTCTGCAAAAGTATTTCGGTATTATAACAATAATAAATTATGTTTTTAAAACATAAATCTTTATGATAGTTTGGATGGATTTCTTTAAAAAAGCTTTGCTAAAATATTATATAATATTTTCTTCATTTAATACGTTTTTTATCATCTAGATTTTTTTTAGTTCATTGAAATATAAATGACATCATTAAACTTCATTCTAGGTCAAGGGAAGTTAAAAAATCCAGGTTTAGATCTTAATTACGAGTATATTATATACAATGGCGACATAGGCAAAAAATCATACAATTAAGCAATAAAAGTTAATCTAATATATAGTACAAATATTTAACTGAACATGAACAAAATATTGATAACACTTTGGTAGGTACTTTACATTTTCATATGCATCTTTTTTAGATAAATGTCTTATAGATTTATTTGGTTTCAGCGGTAGTTTCACGATAACTCTTAAGACTGTGCGTTGGCTGAGTTGGCATCATCTCCGATGTGTTCGGTGGGCTGGTAGCCATTTTTGTCAGCGACGAAGGACACTGAGATATGCTGACCATCGGGTGCGACGTACTTATAGCTTCCCTTAATGGAAAGGCCTTGTTGCTCAGTGTCATTTTTGTATTCACCTTGCTCTTGCCTCGATGTTCCGTCGCTCGTTTCAAACCTGAAACCAGATTTAGAATGTAATGGGTTCATTAAACTTGACTAGTTTGTTGTCGATACGCATCAAGTTTGTTTGAATTAGAGTGGGCGCACACTTGGTGGTGACAACAATCCGAGATATTTCTTTTTTGGTATCAGCGTTTTTGTTAGTACATTTACCATATCTTTAAGAATTGAAGAAAAAAATTTATTATTTCATAGAAGTAGGTACATACCTACATATCTTATAAATTATATTTAAAATCGTGTAGGTATTTTCTTATTCACACATGGGTTTTTTTTATTACCCATACCTATTCAGGAACTTGATGTATTTATATTTTTAACGGGCTCGTTGGCGCGTTCGGTAGAACACCTGCTGTGCGCATCGATGGGTCGTGGGTTCGAATCCCACCAGCATCACATGTTTATAATTTTCTGTAAACCTATTTTCCCCACGTCTGGTTACTACGGGCATTTATCGATTGGGAGGAATATCGAAATTCTGACCGAGTAACGAACCACCTTAAAATAAATAAATAAGAATTAAACATATTTGTATGTAACGACATTTCTATTTTGGAGTTTCATATTTTATTTAAGAGAACCATCAAGCTTCAAGCTAATCTGACTAATAAGATAATAGCTTCAAGCTAAACTGAAATTGGCCTTTGGACTACTATTACGTAGTGACAACTGTCATAGTGTTTAGCGAGCTTTATGTTTACGAATCTATTACTGTATAAATAGTTAAGTTTTATTAAAAAAATATAATTTATACGCGCGATAAGCATTTATAGTCGTAATACGTAAACTTTTAAAAATAAACTGATGTAAATATTACAAATCTTAACTATTAATGTAAGCTTATTATGAAGAACAATATTGATGTCGATTTTTTTATTCCTTCACATTACCCAGCAAAGTTTAGGAGTAATTTATCCGCTATGCATATATGTATAACCAAACAACATAGAGGTTTTGAAAATATATAAATAGTTGACATCTTTAAACACAGTTATTTAGTCACCAAATGACTTATTATATCAATTTTTTATGATATATTCTGATATAAATTTCAATTTTATTTTAATTATAAATTCTTACATGAAGATAGAAAAATCAACTCTTAATCATATCAAAGAGTAGATAAAATTCAAGTCTCATTTTGGTAAAAAGCATTTATGTCGTGTTTATTGAAGAAGTCCTTAATTTTTTTTTGTTTTTACTTCATTTACTCACTCGAAATTATATCCGTTAATATCAACCTCGGAATCTTGCTTCACAATTTCGACAGGCGCTTGTTGTTGCTGTTGCTCTTGTGGCAAGGCGAAGGTGATCGCGAGAGCAGCTAAGGCGAAAATCGTCTGAAATTAAGAAAAAGCAAACATTAATCCTACAATTTAAAATACTGGACACAGAGCATTGGCGAAAGATATAGAGGTACTGAGTTTAAGCTAGTTTTGCATAAAAAATATATTATAGTTTTAATAGATGGATAAGACTATTTTTTTTTTAAATTCCAGTAAGTTTATATATAGTTATTTGGATGTCCACTGATTTAAATTAAAACGCGTAACCTTTTAAATAAACTACTGAATACCGGATTAAAACGCGATTTATTATGTATATTGTTTAAATTATTTATCCCGACGTTTCGGATGCTTTTCAGCAACTGTGGTCACGGGCAGACAGAATTTAAATAAACATTTTAAACAATATAAATAATAAAACGCGTTTTAATCCGGTATACAGTATTTTATTTAAATGGTAATACTCGCATTAATAAAAGACAATATTACGCGTAACCTTCACGGCTTTTTCATCTATGAACGGCGATAAACGAGTTTTAATTCATATAATGATGATATATCAAAATAATATAAACCCATGTATCAAAAGAAAACTCTTTTAAAATATCATCATATTAATAACAACTTAAATACTGTTATTTTACTTTCTAAGCTAAATTATAATTATTTAAATTAACCTTTAGGTAAATATTTCTGACGTTAATTAAAGTAGATAATCAGAGGTTCTATTTTGAGATTTTATAGAATTATAATGCATTGTAAAGGACATAAAATATAAGCTCTACGTACATAGCGGCAATAAAAATGTACTAAACTTGAGATGCTAAATACTAAGTAACTATTAAACCTAGTTATTTAAATGTCAATAATGAATCAACGTTTGTGACATAATCAGCATAGGGTCTCAAAATAATGATACAAAAAAATTGAATAAAGACTTACAAATTTCATCATTTTGATATGATTTTTTTGATGTGAAGTTATTGATTGAACGAGTCCTGAACGTCTACGATCTGAAGACAAATGTGTGGCTATAAATAATGCATTGTGTTGACAATTCAGCATTGAAGTTTCATCGACGAAACAAGGTGTTAATCACCATCATGCAAGCAGTTTATTTAAGATGATACACGAAAATGTTACAGGGATACTTTAAATTGTGTAAATTGTTTACTTTGTCTGTCATATGAACCTTGTAACCTACATTATAAAACTCTGCGAGTGATGTTGTTGCTAATAGTTTCATTGTTGTAGTCTCTAGGTAAAGATTATTTAAGACTAGTCTAAAACTTATTCATTCGTATTCATAATTATTTTTGTTACTAGGGTTTAACTGCGGTTTTGTGAGGAGAGATTACGTTTGTATAATACATATATGTCCGGGATGTAAAGTAGCTTATTTCAATTTCCCGACTCAACTATGTAAAAAATAAAGTCAAGCTTTTCTTTCGTTTTGCCTAAAATAAGTGTAAATCAACAAACACTTTCTCATTTTTACTATATTATTTTTACAATACGTCACTCACTGTTATGTTTTTTTAATATTAGATATCGATAGACGGGCATGATTTTCACTGGATGGTAGGTGATGTATGTGCGTTACGTTTAATTCCAGAAGTCCAAAGTTCGAATCACGGGAAAACAAGAAAAAAATATTGTATCGTCCTGGTAGGGCACAAAAGACTGATACCTACTTGCCTGTGTTAAATTATTATTAAAACAGACACATAAATGTGTCCGCCTCATGTATAGCCATAATGCCAACATTATTAACACCTTCTCTACCGATAATAACCAAATAATAATTTACGTCAAAAGTAACACCTGTCATTTGTATCCAATATTTTACATGCTTTAGAGAGACAGTAATAAAAAACTTATTATGTAAGGTTATGCTTTCAAAAAACATTTAAATTTTATATAGAGAAGGCGAACCTGGACTCCCGGAGACAGTCACACACATCATAGAAAGAATACTGAAATTTGTTCTATACATTAGTAAACAAATTTGTTGACGGCGCATTTATTGATTTCATATGGCTGAGGTATCACTTACCTTGAAATGAGCTTCACAATCGTCTGTCGTTATCATATACAAAATAAATATTTAGTAGACATTTACTGATGTGCTTATCCTTGCTTATATTTTATTTATTATAACGTTAACATATAGATGACAATGGTCAATATTAATGTTGTATTTTAAGAGATATTTAAATATAAGAAGTAATAGATAATACCGGAGTTATCGTGGCTGTTCCTCGTGTAATTTTAATTGTTAACAGTGTTAACTGTAACTGTAATACTCGCTATCGAAGTCCTATTATGTTTTAGTATGTTATAAATGTAAATAAATTCAAAGAGCTTTAATGTTTAATTAATAACAATCAGCCCATCTTAACAAGAAAGTACAACATGATGTCACCGTTTAATCTGCCCGTGATCCAGTGGCGGACTTACAAATCTTCTAAGTACATGTTGTTAAATTTTTGTCGCCCTTGCCTCTACAACTGTCAGTTTTATCTGTGAGTTTAATGAAAATGACTCGAAACGTCGAAAGAAATAATAAACATAATTAATAAGCTCCGTTGACATCCATTCATAGTTCTTTTTTTCATAAAAATGCGACATGCTTGTGTTGACATCGTTAGGAAATATGTTAATGATATCGACAGTAAGAAACTAAAAAAAATAATTTATAATATCTATGAAAGTATCATATTACTGTATTATATCATCCACATGTTTTTAGATATAAAAACCTACAAAAACCAACCCTACAAGATGTGTTTGAATTGATTTGTTAAATCAAGCTCAATGGTTTAAAACGTTATTTTTTGTTTATCTAAAGTCTAGACAATGGTATATTGCAATAGTATGAAATAAAGTCTGTTCGGCACATTCGTTGTATCGTTTAACCTTTTGCTGTTGCAAATTTTTATCACTTTTTGGCCATTTACTCTGTTATTAACAGATTTCAGTAGAATTCGACATATTGCATTTTATTGATTGATGAAATATTACAGGACATAGAAAAAATATGCAGCAAACACAAATATTTATTTATCATATATATAAAGAGGAAAGATTTGTTTGTTTTGATATAACTCAAAAACTACACTACCGATTTTAAAAATTCTTAGAAATCTACATTATCAGCGAGTAAAATAGTGTGTATAGTACATCTACATAGCGCCCCTGTGAAGCTGGGGTGTGTTGCTGGTCGAATATAAAAATGTTTGTGCTCAGCGCGCGGCGGACGAATTTCGAGTCACGTTATCTTTTCGTTAGTTCGTTCGTTGTTTACGAAATCGTAACGATAATAGAATTTTACCGTGTCTAGGATCTTTGCTATAAAGATTAAAGATAAACAAGAATAATTATTGTAAGAATAAAGGTCAAGGCTTCTCGAGTATTCCGTTAAATATGAAACCGATACTTGATTACTATTTGGGATGCTGTAACTATATAATATGACTGTTGATATAAAAACAATTTTTTGTTTAATACGGATTGATATTATAATGATGATGCTATATGTTTTTATGCAAATAGTATCTGTGTTTAGTGTATATTTCTTAGTAATCCTACGTTATATACCACCAATGCGATGCGATGTAGTGTTACAATTTTACTAAGTAGCCAGAGTAGCAACCATACAAATTAGGAGTGGGCATTAATTCAACAAGCAGCGTTTTTAAGCCGCTTTTCTAATGTTAACGAAGTAGCTGCTTTTCATTTACCGAAAAAGCCGTTAAATATATTAACTGTTTTATTCAACAATTTTCGAATTAGCTCAACGAACATTCAACGCGTAGTCGCTATTCGCTAACATCAACCGAAGCAGCTTGTGTATTATTAACTGTTAATAAAATTAGCTGCTTTTTTAACAGGTTATCAGTTTGTAATTAGCAGTTTCATTTCGTTAACACATAAACCGTTAACGACCCACCTCTAATACAAAGGATTTGCAGTATAGGTATAATGTGGATCGAACTGCAAATAAAAAAGTATGTCAAATAAATTATTACATAATATTAAAAGATAAAAGTACCTATCTTAATTGCCGATTGCTTTTCTCATTACTACTATTGTATTGTACAGTTTCCTGTTTATTAAGTACGTATTCTAAATTACTAAGGCCTTAGTTCACCGACTTACCCATATTTTTTGTAAAAGCTTCTTTATTACAAGTATAGTACTTACGACTTTACTTATATATACGTACCTAGTTTTCATGCTTAGATTAAGGTGATTAACGATTCAAATCCCAAACTAAAACTAAATTCGATTAATAATAATAATTTGACATTATAATTTTTTTATGTTAGATATCGACAGACGAGCATGAGGTTCACTTGATGGTACCTCAGCCACAGAACATCAGTCAATGATGCGCTGTCGACCTACCCTTTTACTTCGAGCATACGGAAAACCATAGACTGAAAAAGAAACGCGCAATATGCAGTTCGCGGTTTTTCCATCTATGAACGGTAGTTCGTTACCCGGTCGGAATTTCGATATTCCTCCCACCCGTTCAATGCCCGAAGTAAACAGACGTGCTTACAGAAAATTATAATCATGTCGTCCCGGTGGGATTCGAACCGACGCCGATCCATCGATGCGCACAGCAGGTGTTTATCGAAGCCGCCAACCGTTATTTATGATAAACGTTCAATTTTAATATACAAAGTTGATATATATTAAAATTTGATATAAGTTTTCTTGAAACTTTTGTTTACTATACCAAAAATAAAACGGGAATTTAATAATAAAACGTTTAACCACAATTTAACTTCGGCGAAATTATTAAAAATAAAAATCTTGATAATAAATTATTTTGTAGACGCATTGCAAAGCGTGTCATCGTCAAAGCGAAATGAAACACGCAAACGAGCCCATTGTATTTTCACTCACGTATTATTTCCTAACTCCTACTAATCTCGTGTAACTCTTATTTAATCTGTTTTTATCTTTACCTCGAATCTGTTAACTAATTCTATAAAAATAAGCTATTTTTTATATCTTGAACAAGCTAATTAATATTATTAGATAATTAATATTAATTGTCTACAATACCACACGTCTTTTTAAATCCTTCGTTTTTCTTTAAAAAATTTGGTTATTACATAAGTAGCCAAAAATTATATTCTGCATATTTACGTAGTCATTATGTTTAATTAATTTCAGGTATTTTTTTTATGTAATAGGGGTCAAACGGACTAGTCAGTTGACTTGATGGTAAATTTAAATAAAATACTGTATACCGGATAAAAACGCGATTTATTATTGTTTAAATTATTTATCCCGACGTTTCGGATGCTTTTCAGCAACCGTGGTCACGGGGAGACAGGAAGATGACAGTTGTCTGATTTCTGAATTTTAATCCGGTATACAGTATTTTATTTAAATGTGTGATCACGTTAATAAACTGATTACTGGCTCCCATAGACACCTGCAACATTGGAGGACTTGCAGGTGTGTTGCCAGCCTTTATCTAGAAAATATCTGATAAATTATTCATCTAATGCTTGAACTATTCTATTATTTCTAAATAAATATTGATAAGCTTGAATACATTCACAGTGATACTGTTTACCACATTTACGATTGAATGTTGCTTGCACATCATTAAACTAAGCAGTCAATTTTCCCTAAGCGATACCGTTTTCATAGTCTAAACTCTGAACCATAATGAAATATTAACTTACTGTAAGATCTGGTCAATTATTGTAAATCAGGTACCTAACATCAATTATAGAATCTCGTAGTGTTAGTATTAGTAAATGGTAAAGCACCGTTAAAAAATATTTAATTGACAGGTACCTATAGACATTTTTCAAATAACCAAACAGAAGTGTGTTGCAAATATACATACAAACCTTTAAACGAAGACTTCCTAATTGCACAATGTTATGGCTCGATATTGATTACAATGTCAAATAGGTACTATTGTGGCCATGTCTAAAGTTAACAAAAAACGCCTGATGAAGATTGTTTGATACGTAACTGTGTACCTTCTTCGTGTGATGTCAGCCTCCTGCAAGAGCTGCATCTCAGAATATATATAAAATGAACGTTCTTATACTAGTTACTCATTCGTTAGTTTGTGTTCAAGACGAAAACTAAACATCATGCTTAAATACGTGAGTCTGTAATTATTAAAATCATGTAGGATTATTCTACCTTTTACATCGAGCTTTTATTTACAATATATTTCAAATATTTACCTTTCTTATGATGAAATATTGCAGTCTGTGCACTTATTTTACAATATTCATACGGATTATTATTTATTTTTAACCGACAACCCGCCCCGGCTTCACACGGGTAGTAGAGTATATTTTGCCTGTTACATGTTTTGTTCATAGTAGAGACACAAAAGCGCAGTTTAAAAAAAATGAGATAACTTCTTATATATAAATATTCATTTAATTTATTTGGTATAAAATATAATAATATGCATGAACTGCTTAAGGTAACTAATGCATTTAAATTGATAAGGATTAATAATGTATCCATCTAAATAGCTTTCCAATTACCGCATTGTACGTGACCATTTTTTTAGAAGATAGAATATGCCATCGCGTATTTTTTTGTAGATCTATAAAAGAGGAATAATATGCTACCATGCAAATGTTTTGATACTCAGAGGGATTAGGCAGCGTTTCCGATGAACGCTCCCAAGCGGCACGACGTTTTCCGACACTTCCTACATTTATTTTAAATAATTAACAAAAAACCTTGACAAACATATACTTAAACGTTCCTCATTAATTGTTCTATTTATAAGTGAAAAACCCCATGAAAATCCGTTCAGTAGATTGTGAGTTTATCGCGAATAGACAGACAAGACGATGGACTTTGTTTTATAATTTGTAGTGATAAATTAAAAATTAAGACTGATTATATTAGCAGCAATATTTCACCAATATCTATGCTTTTACATGAACTTAAAATCAACATTTTTTTTCAGGCAACCGTTCTGTGTTTGGTAGCAGTCCTGTGCAAGGCTGCTCCTCAAAACCCACAAGATGTCCAGATTCTCCGATTTGATAGTGACGTGCAGCCTGATGGATACAGTTTTGCGTATGTATACCGAAATATATTTTATAATTTTGAGTATTAAAATATTAAGAAGCTTAAGAGCTTCTTAATATTTTAATTGCGTTAAGACGCAAGTTCTTATACTATTATGAAAAATAAAGTAATACTTTTTTACTCCTATCTCGTGTCTCTTAGAAGCCACCACTTTCTTTCTTTCGGAAACTTGTAACAGTAAGAGTAAAGGTCTTTACATTTATATGAATAATTTAGTAACTCAATTCCGATTTATTTTTGTAAGGTAAAAATTTTTAGGTATGCTAGAACTAAAATATAGGTCGGTAAATAATTTCGATCGACAGTTCAGTATTAATTATTGGGCCTGCTATGTTGATGTATCAGATTCGTCTATAGATATCTAATTATTTAACAACGAAATTTTAAATATCGAAAGAGGACGGTAATCAAACCCACAGCATTTAAGGTATTAACCATTAGGTACGCCAATGTGTACCTTCTTAATTTTTTTTTGTTCGTATGCATAATACGTCAGTTTCACTATACTAGTTGTACGAGGGTGAATCAAAAAATTCTTGGAATCAATATTAAAAAATGCAAAGATTTAAATAATAATATTTTATTTTTCTACATAATCTCCCTCCAATGCAATGCATTTAGAATAACGCGTTTCTAACTTCCTTATTCCTTGTGAAAAAAATTATTTTCTTGACTCTCGAAAAAGTCCTCTACGGCAGCTATAACCGCGTCATTATCGTGAAATTTTGTTCCACGAATTTCCTCTTTTAATTTTGGAAATAAGTAAAAATCACTTGGGGCTAAGTCCGGAGAATATGGTGGGTGGTCAAGGAGATTGAAGCCAGCACAGCGGATTGCGTTGAGCGCAACTTCCGATCGATGAGCAGGAGCGTTATCTTGAAGGAACAACACGCCCAACGACAGTTTTCCACGGCGTTTTTCTTTAATCGCTTCACGCACTTTCGGGATTAAATTTGCATAATAGGGTCCAGTAATCGTCTGGCCTTTTGGCATGTAATCAATAAAAAGGATTCCTTCACTATCCCAGAACACAAAGGCCATAACTTTGCCAGCGGTAGGAGCAACTCGAAATTTCTTGATGGATGGAGAGGATGGTCGTTTCCAAGACATGCTTTGTCTTTTAGTTTCAGGATCAAAATGGTGGACCCACGTTTCATCCATGGTGACAAGACGACGGCAAAAATTATCCGAATCACGCTGGAACATTTCGAGATTACGCTTGAAAATTTCCAAACGTCGCTTTTTGTTTTCGTCGGTTAACATTCGTGGCACCCATCTTGCAGACACTTTTTTGAACCCCAGTGAATCAATTAAAATGGATTGAACGCTACCAAAAGATATCTTTAGGATCTCAGCTATATGTTTTATAGTCATTCTTCTGTCTTCCAAAACCAGATTCTCAACCTTTTTGACATTTTCTTCTGTAACGGAGGTTGAAGGCCGCCCAGAACGCGGGTCATCTTTACAGCTTGATCTACCTCTTTTAAATTCAGCCACCCAGTACGCAACCGTAGAATAGGGTACAGCATCACCCCCTAATGTCTGCTGAATGTCCAAAAAAATTTCCTTCGTAGACATTTTTTTCAAACTGAGATATTTTATCACCGCACGTAACTCACTTTTATCCATAATTTTGACTTTATAGCACATCGTTGCACAAAAAAATTTATTACATGCGAACGAACTGACAAAAACAAGTGACAGTCTGCATAAATATAGTGTGATAGACACTCTTTAATTTGAATATCGAACTTGATCCAAAAAGGTTTCATATATATGCACTTCTAAGAACTTTTTGATTCACCCTGGTATTTTACTACACAGTAAATTATTTGGCACCTTTGTACTTCGATTTAAATTTTTAACCAAACTTTATTAACCAAAACCTTAACTTCTTATTCATGAACCCAGTGATTAAAATATAATAGGAGAGTGAGTTTATATATGCAAAAAAATATTATCAATAAATCACACCAATTATAATTACAGCCTTGGCCTAGTAAATGTATTTAAACAAAAAGTTAAAGATTTTTGAAAATCAAACAAATTTTAATTTGGAACTTTTTTATATAAATCATACTACTGCCGAGATGGCATATCATTTTATTTCACAAAAAAGTTGATGAAATCAAGAAAATCGTAATTTAGTGAATTATAAAATAAAGATATAAAATTATATAAATTCAAAAATAAGATTAGGTAGGTAAACAATATATTGACAGTCATTCAATATTAAAATGCAAGATGTCTGTGTATTTAAGCAAAGGTCAAGTATATACAAATACAATTTATGCTAAAATTGCAAACACATTATTTTATTTACAAAAACAA
This sequence comes from Anthocharis cardamines, assembly GCA_905404175.1. Classification (NCBI taxonomy): domain Eukaryota; kingdom Metazoa; phylum Arthropoda; class Insecta; order Lepidoptera; family Pieridae; genus Anthocharis; species Anthocharis cardamines. The sequence continues at coordinate 7,281,838 of FR989956.1, read as the reverse complement.
TGATCTGATATATTGCCTCTAAAATGATAAGATTGAATTTAAAAAATAATATTAAATTACGAGAAGTTTTTGCATTTGTAACTAGTAGATCAATTATTTAATAGAAAGTTATTCTGTGTTTGTATAATGTTTATTAAAAAGCAATTGCTTTTCAGCGATCGTTAATAAAAAAAATATATGGATATTATATCCACAATAAGAGGTTTTATGTTATGAATCTCACTTGATATTAGGCGATAACTCAGCCATATTAAACCAAACTTTCTTTCTTGAGATAACTTCCAGCAATTAGAAATCTATTGACACTGAAACGCACAAATTTCGTTTTACGGCTTTTCTATATATTATGTACACGTTTGTTACTCGGTCAGAATATCGACATTTCTCCCAGCCATTTAATACCCAAGTTCAAAGTATCCAGACATTAGGGTAAAATTATATATATGTACAGGCAGGATTAGAAACCGCAGACAGCCGCAAAGCAGGTGTACTAAGTGCTCATACGTTTTACATATTTTAATGGCATTGAAATATGCCGAACCCAGGTAAATAAAGGGTTTTATCGAAGTAAAACGTTACCAAGTAATATGGAAACGGTACCCTGAGCAGCCTCAAGGAAAATCGCGGGGAATCATAAGGTATCATTAATCTGTCGGCTGTATTAGTTGGCTGTTTTCAGAAAAACAAAAATTCCTCACCATACAATAAACTTATTAAATACTAATTTTGTGTATTCAAGAAAATCATATTTCATAATTTATTCATGAGGTTAGTATTATTATGGAATTACATTGAAACCCTAAAAACCCAGTCAATTGACATTAAGTGAATTACGTAAACACAGATGGCCTTTTTGAACTTCAACCTAGTCACGATTTCAACTCGAAGATGCATGAAAATGGAATCCTAAGGACATCTGCGCTAGAATATCGTTGAACATGTGTATTTTGTTATGTTTTAATCTAATTCAGATTCCCAAACATAGTGAAATTAAAAGTCAGTTGATTGATTATTCAATGTTTTTGTTGTTACCTTCGAAAACTGATGCCGAAACACATCTAATCAATTTTTTTTGCCTAAAGATAAAATTTTTCAAAAAAATACATACTTTCTAACAGCCTTGCCTTGTCCTTCCTCGCATCTTGAGCATTAGCTTAGCTTGAGCTTAGCTAAAGCTACAAATTATTGTGCTCATCAAAATCGCATTAAAATAATATAGTAGTCATGAAAACAATATAATAGTTTTTTATTGGCGCAAACGAACGGCTAAACCGAAGGACGTATTATGTCATCACGCTTTAGTGCCAAGTGGCTTTGTTCTTAACCTCGGCATGAAATTGGGTAAAGACTTTGAAACTAGCCACTGAACCAAATATTAAATATAAATACAACTTGTAATTAACTTATTGGTTTATACATATATTTGACTTTTTAAACATTTTAAGCTTGCCACTTAGTGATTGGTGTATCAGCCACATCAAAACAATCAGTGATGCGATGTTGACCTATTCTTTAAAGCGCATTCGAACACCGAAATACGCTATCAGCATCGAATTTCTTTAATCTCTGAATTTAATTATAAATTAAAATTATTACATCAAGCCTAACTTTCACTGATAACAGAAAATGGGTGAATTACGACACGGACTTCAGTTAAAATGATCTAGATAATTTTTGATAGTTTCATACTAAAAGTGATAGAACGAGCTCGCTTTTTTTATTTGCTTTCAACTATATGTAGGTGAAGTCCTGTGCAGTTTACCGTAATAACTGACTTTTGTTTACGATGAAGCCGCATGCTATAAATGTTATAACTTTTCAGATATGAAACGAGTGACGGCACGTCCAGACAAGAGGAAGGAAAACTAGACAACCCGCAGTCTGAGAACGCTGCCCTCACCGTAACAGGACAATACTCCTATGTAGCTCCGGATGGCAAACACTACACGGTCACATTCACAGCCGGCCCCAATGGATTCCAGCCCAAGACTTCCCTTGGACAGAAGTAGAACGTGCATCCGGCATGAATCTGTCACCAGTTTAAAATGATACATCGTTATGAGAAATGAATTTATCGATCTCAGTTACTTGATAACATTAGCACAGAGAACTCGAACGTCTAAATTCTTGTGCCATAAGATACAATTCTGTATTTTGTAATTTTATACTCAGTTTTACTTTGAATAAACTTTTTATACTTAAATGTATTTATTTATTTCGTATTCTATAGCATAAGTCGTTCATAAATGCAAAAAATCCTATAAAAAGTGAATTACCGAGTCGCACATTTCGGTATGTGTTTCACTGATCATTTTTCACATGCAATTAGTCGTAACATGTCCGTCCAAAACAATTTTTTTTAATTTTGTTTCCCCGGGAATCAAACCCGAGCCTTCCAGTGCTAAACAGAACGCGTATACCACAAAACACATAGGCGGTAAAAAATCCTAAAATGCACGAAATTCCTACGCCAAATTTTTTTTTTAAGAATAATATTATACAGCAGGTATCAATAAGCGATATTAGTATTAATTCCTACGCCGGAGGTTCCCTTGGAGTTTAGACCTATACACATAGAAAACTTACAATCTTCTGTATGGTCTGATAGTACCTTTGCACTGACAAACATTGAATATCACTCGTTCATTATTAGTAGTGCCAGACATAGGGAAAACAGGTTTATAGAAATATATAAAGATATGTATGTAGATCTATCGCTTATCTGTGATATGAATTTTGATATTACGGTTTAGTAACAAAAACAAAATATATCTTCGTAAATTATTTTCCATTTTCAGACCAAGCTTTGTATAAATCCTACGTACTTAAATACATCATCATAATAATTTGTAACGGTATTTATGTATGTTGTCATTTGTATTAAGAAACTGCATTTACGTATGCAAATAACTCATATAAAATTTAATAGTGTAATGTGAATTGCAAACAAAAAAGCAATGACATATATACAAGTAACATTAAGTATTTGAAAACCCATATACATAATTATGTGCTAGTAAAGATTCATTTTATATGAAAAGATATAATAGAAAAACGATTCGTAGAATGACGTTCTCAATACCAACAAAACATTACTGTAGTTAATTTGCACATGGTATTAAAACGGTTCTTGCTGCTTATATTTTGTCTATTATACATGATGATAATTGCCAAATTTTATGTATTTATTTGTTTATTAGTCTTTTACGGCGACGCGTAAGAACGAATTGACACTAATTGCGCAGATTTTGAAGAGCCACTTCTACCTTCCAGATTTACAAGCAACAGATGAAGAAACGAAACGACAGTGTATTCATTACATCAATTTCACTTAAACATATTGAGCAAACTATACAGGCTTTTTTAAAATCCCTACAAATAAAAATAATAGTGACAATAAGGTGTACCTACCAGCTACCTGCCTGTGATTCTTTCCACTATATCGGGGGTATAGTGCTAAACCCCTAATAGTGTTAAAAGGGGGTATAGTAATAAAAGTATGAAATTAAAAGTTATAAGTTAAATTCACTTTTAAAAGTATAGAGACAAAACTATTTTATGTACAAAGAATATTTTAGGTATTTTGGTCCCTAAACTTTAAAAAAAGAATATGTTACAAATTAAAATTTCATACTTATTGTATTTTTCTATGGACTATGAATGTATACGTATACATCAAGCTTTATTAACACTTAACTATTACATTAGACTAAGAAACACAGTGCTGGTAAATTTCGCAAACGGTTGAAATGTCAAACCATGCGAAGATGTGTTTGTGAAGGCTCTCATCTCGTTTGTACAATGCCTTTTTACATTAAACTTTTGACCTCCGGCTTTCAAACAATGTTAAACAAATAATCGATTATATTTATCAATATGATAAATTAATACGTATTTGACAATTTTGAACCTTTATAAAAAATATTTTGTAACCTTTCCCTTTTGCTATTTCCGTATGCTTTTAATGAAATGTTACGAAACATTAGCAATCAAATTTATGTTTACCGCTCGAGCTATAAAATTATTTGGAATATGAGAAGAGAGAAATGTAAGATCTTAACCACAACAATAAATTTAGAATTGTTTTCTTCCTGTGTTAATTTACGTAATAGTAGTTTTATATGCTTTTTTTCTTCAAAACATATATTTTTCTAAGTTGTTTTTGTTATATCGAAAAGATTCATATCAATTCAATTATCTGTTTTATGATTCAAACTTAATACTTACTCTTCAAATTCTAATCTGGTTCCCACTTCGATTAATTCAACTTTTTATACAATATATTTGTTGTATTTATCTATTGGTTATCATTAGACAGGGTTCACTTGATGATGGATGATATCCCATCCACTCATCTAACAGTCACTGATTCACTGTCTTCTCACTTATTTTACTTTGAACTCAATAAATAACTGTATCAAATGTATATGGCGTGAACGTAATACGAGGTTTACTTAAGGAAATAAAAGTAATGTAATAAAGTATCACTGTTTATATTTTTTCGAATTTAAACACTAAGCATTTGGTAGGGGTTCAGGTTCGGGCGCTTTAGGGAGGTGATTGCCTTCGACTTTCACTCCGTCAATGCCTGCAGAGAACTTGGTGACATAGAGCTCGCCATCGTCGCCAATGTATGAAACTTGGCCCTCAGTGATAAGTACGTAGTCTCCGTCCTTGGTGGGCACCAGTCGGCCGCGCTCCGACACCACGGTGCCCTCAGCGGTCACGTACCGCAGCGCGTACTGCCCGTACTCGTCGTGCACCTCTTGGTGCTCCAGGGCCGGAAGTCTTCGCCGAGCAATTAGTTCCGCCAGTTCCACATCTTCCTTCGGGTTTGCTGGGGCGCACAGAGATACGGCTACAAGTGACAGGACAATAACCTGAAAATAATGTTGATCATAATATCTAGTGACAAATTAGGCACTTAAAATAATTTGGAAGAATCCCAAAACGATGTTAAATTTTATAAAAAATAATCTAAAATAAGTAGGTACACTTACCAACTTCATGGTGATAGTAGAATATGTATTATGAAGAATATTTTTAAGAAATCTAATTGATGAATGATACTTGTATAATTTTTACCATGGTTTTTATACTATTACTAATGATCTCATTATAAAATTTGCTGAAACTTTTGCAATTCCCAAATGAAATTAATATATAATTAAATAATGCGGTTAATCTATTTATTAATTACTTTTAATTAAGGGCCTTTAGATATTTGATTCAAGTCGAATTGTGGAAATAGATATGGTAAAGTAACTTCGTATTATAATTTAATAGGTATATATCATAAATACACATTTGATTATACAGTAATTTGTGTATTATTTTTATTTTAGTTTCAATCACTTACTTTACTTTACTTACCTCCTTATTTATTTTTTTTCCTGACCTTTTTAAAACTTAAATAAAATACTGTATACCGGATTAAATGTGTGATACTCGCGTTAATAAAAGACAATACTTTTTAAAACTATGTAGATTCAAATAGAACCATTATTTAATATACTAGATAATAAAAAATATATTCATTATTAATATAACTGTATTATTTGTTTGTAGCTTTTATTTTTGGTTTAGTTATAAAATGCATACTGGGTTTTTAAATCTTTTAACCTTTATAAAAATTATAGGCAAAATCTTGTTCAATAACTTTTGCTGATTTGAAAGTAAAATAAATGCGGAAAGTTTACCCATATTAATTATGTATGTAGGTATATTATATTAAATTAAAGCAATGATATTCCAAATTAGCAAAAGTAAACAAACATTGTGAGATATTTATAACATAGTACGTTTCACAATATTTTGTTTTAAGCAGGGAGTTTCTCTATTTAATAAGCAATTAAAACATTATTTTATTGCAGGCTGGTTTTATTTTGGTGATAATATTGAACTTATGTCAAATAAACCGTATCGACATTTTTAATTCACGGACGGATTTTTAAATTAGCTCGAAAAACTGTCCCTCTTAATGTATTTTAGATGTAAGAAAAGGATGTAAGTAGATGTTTCGTAATTATCATTTTAACTGAGCGCCTAAAATTAATTAAAATAATATATATGAACTGTAACTACACTCTTTTAATTATAATTTAACATTAGGTTAAGGAATTGTTAAATGACTATGTTTTTCTATGACCCAATACTTAGTATTTTTTTTAAATGTATTTCTTGTGTCAATCGTGATTCAGAATTGTCGGTGCAGATTATCGATGTCGCTCCACACTATATATATCTATGAGTTATATATTTGTGTTTATCTTGCACTTATGTCTGCACTTTCTGTATTTTGAATTTATTTATCAATAAAATCATAATTTTTCACTTGTTAGGTATTGTCCATATCATATCTAACTATATGTGTTATATTGTTTTAAAATTATTGATTCAGGGGTCACTTTTATGTATTAATTATCTTATTCAGTTAGTAGTATAAGTGTTTCAGGGTCCAAAAATAATATTGAGCGAAAGTGGGGGGATGTGTCTGCGCACGAGTACAGTCGTGTTCTAAAGTACTATGCTATTGATTAATAACATAAGAGTATTATTATAGAATCATAATAGGTACTTTACTAGCTACTTTGAAGAACTGAGAACAGATTACTGGGAACTTTGAAACAAGTTGGAATTAAAAATAGATAATGTTTATTTTTTAATTCGATCTTAAAGTACCTACCTACATATAAAATAGGTTGTAACAAGAAAACTTATAAGGATGATTCGTAATTCTGTAAACAGAGAGAAATTCTGAACATTTCGATCTTTTACAATCGTCTCACTTGATCTATTGACTTTTTATTTTTTTATTTATTAACTTTTAATATTTTGGTAATTTCTACCTAAATATATAAGAGCACCTTTAAATATTATATATTATTTATACAGAGTGGAAAGAATCAATGCCCCTGGAGGGAAACCATCACAACACTTTGCAGAAGGCTACACGAAATGAATTTCAAAAAAGACTAAATTAGTGTATCCGGAACGAGGGACCTTTAAAAAAAACTTATTTCGAACAATTTACTATTAGTTAAATTATTAAAGTGTAACAAATAGTAATTTTAAATAATTCAAGTATCAATGTCCTGCTAGGTAATAATTTCCTTCATATTTACATGTCCTTCGTTTTAGAACTGATGATAAAATACAATTAATGTTAGATTTTTTATTTCTAAGACCAAATGTTAATGAGAGCGATTTTATCCTAAACGTTGATTCTATCGATTAGTGGAATAAAATAACGAATGCTTAAATTTTGAATTTTTAGCTAATTTTAGAAAACCTTTGAATGTAGTTTTGTTTCTTTTTAAAAATAAAGGAATGTTTCCTTTAAGTAAAATAATCTATCTTAAGGATTTGAAGTGGTTTCCCTCCAGGGCCCATTGATTCATTCCACCCTGTATAACAACCGTTATAACTGAAGTAACCTGGGTAAAATATGAAATTCATAAGGAGTTTCATTACGATTAATTTGATATAAAATTTAGATATAAAAGAAATATTATAGATTAATTATCACTGTTCGTTTATTTTCAGATTTATAAGTCAAGCACTTGGAAGAGGTTCGGGTTCAGGCGCTTTAGGGAGGTGATTTCCTTCGACCTTCACTCCGTCAATGCCTGCAGTGAACTTGGTGACATAGAGCTCGCCATCGTCGCCAATGTATGAAACTTGACCCTCAGTGATAAGCACGTAGTCTCCGTCCTTGGTGGGCACCAGTCGGCCGCGCTCCGACACCACGGTGCCCTCAGCGGTCACGTACCGCAGCGCGTACTGCCCGTACTCGTCGCGCACCTCTTGGTGCTCCAGGGCCGGAAGTCTTCGCCGAGCAATTAGTTCTGCCAATTCCACATCTTCCTTCGGGTCTGCTGGAGCACACAGAGATACGGCTACAAGTGACAGAACAATGAACTGAAATAAAAGAAACAGAAATTAATATTATATTCGAGCAATATTACTGGATAAACAGAAAATAATTAAAAATAGGAATAGAATTTTAAGTTGTATTATAAAAAAACATATAAAAACAATAAACTTACCAACTTCATGGTGATAGAAGAATATGTTCTGCGTAGATACAGTTTTAATTGATAACTGATACTTGTACAAATTTTACTATCATTTTTATATTACTGCTAACGATCTCATTATATTAACCTGATGAGCTTTCGCAAGTCTCAGGTATAATTGAAATAACATTATTTAAAGTGGTCAATTCTATTTTATAATTGTATAGGTACTCCATATAATATAATAAAAGAGAAAACGGGCAGTTTGACAATTGTTTAAAGAAGTGTTTAATAACTTATAAATCTTCGATTCTGTATTAAAACTTTTATAAGCAAGTTATATACCCTTTAGAAAAATTCGAGGCAAAAGCTCGTTAGTAAAAATAAATCGACATACCACATATTATTGATAAAAGAACTGTGCCCCATTTTGGTTTTGGTGGTTATGGTTTTGGGCCATGGGCGTGCAGAGTTAAATTGTATGCTAATAAATAGTATTAAGTTAGTACAATTTAAATCTGGTGTTTTTATATCCTTGCGTTGAATGCGTGATGTCTTAGAGGAGGTCTAAATGTATGATTCTGAGACACCCAAATATTTTTTTATTAAAAGAATTTCTTTTTAACACCTATTATTTAGGCACCTCAAGTCTTCTTACGTCCAGGGACACTCCTCGCGGTGACAGTGGTAACGGTCAGAAGTATGCTTTGACCAGCCAAGTCCCAAGTTTGAAGCTTAGTAAAGTGGTGGCTTAGTTACTTTTTCAATTCGATAAATGACCTTAGTTCAAATCGTTCCCATTATAGTGTAATACGATCAAATACTCGTAGGTCGTGGTGAGGATTAGACTGATTCATATACTTTGACCATGTCTGGCATACATAAATATTGCCACACTCAAGGCTGGCATTGATTCCTACGGGTTGACATTAGTAAATCTAATATTTATTAAAGGATAAATACAGTCTCAACATAACATATCAATAAAATAAAATTCCATATTAAGTGTTATCAAAATAAAAACTTGGCGGGTAAAGATCCAATAAAAGGTTACTACTGTACTGTGGTTATACTAATGGTGCGCCACCCATCATACCTGTGGTCACGTAATAAGTATAATTTGGATTTTAGGGTATGCTAAACCGCACTACGGGCAAATAACTACACAATCAGAATATTTAGAGAATATACGATTTGATAGTTTAGACAGAGAGGAAAAAATTATTTTTCAACACCCAAAAAAGTAAAGTCCTGTGTCTCATCACTGGCCACATTTATGTCCGTTTCACTGATTATTTTTCTAACAGGCAAATAGATTGATCAGTATACTGTGCCTTGCCTAACCAAAATATTTTTTCAATGTTGTGGTGCTGATTTTCAGTGGCTGCTCAGTTTCGCTTGGAGTTTTTATAGTAAAATAACGTCGTCCAACTATTTATTAGAAATTATGTCAATTTTATAGCAATAATTGTTTTCTGCAGAAACAGCAGAACATCAATTGATATTAATATTTATTTATAGAGAATCTAGCCGAATGTCCAGTAACTGGGCAGAACCTAATTTTTTATGTGGGCAATATACATTTTGCGATGCCCGATGCCCACCCAAGAAGACGGATTATACTCGTACATATAAAATGAACTCTTCACATTATGAAATTTTTATTTATGCAAAATCTATGAGTACACCAAAGTTCATTTAAAAAAAAGTTGCTGCTTATATTGCTGAATTGTTTAATTATAGCCTCATAATCCATCCGGCCTAGCATGACAAGCGTGACAAAATTTTGTCTACCGTTTTCTCGTGTTTCAATCGACTATCGCTTTATTTCTTTCGGGTCTAGCATGACAATTACACTTAAAACTCGACTTTTAATATCAAAAATAGATACATTTGTCGATCGAGATATCTTTTCTATCAAAATTGTCGATGTCGAGATAATCTTAGTTTGTCTTCTCTCCTCCGCGACATATCTCGTGGCGGCCATGCTAGCCCGGCAGGATGCTTGGGTGCTATATCTTTTTTAAGGGAGAAAACCAAATAACCTTTTGGTATCTATATCTCAGACCTCAGTATTTCACGTCTAAACAAACAGAACGGGAATATACAATATTTCTCTCAACCATTTTGTGTCCCAAATGACCAGATGTAAGTAGGTGAGACGTGTTTTAAGAAAATTAAACATATCGTCCTCGTAAGTCGTAACATTCGAACCCACGACCCATCGGTATGCAAGTTTTTACCCAGCCATCAGACAGTGCAGTTTTGACGGGCTCGTTGGTGCGTGCCTACCGGGACGACATGTTTATAATTTTCTGTGAACAAGTTTTCCCCACGTCTTGTAACTTCGGGTATTGAATGGGTGGGAGGAATATCGAAATTCCGACCGGGTAACGAAACACCGTTTATATATGGAAAAACCGTGAAGTGCATACTATATTTCAGTCTATGGATTTTCGAATGCTTGTAAAAAGTAGGTCGACAGCGCCTTGTTGACTGACGTTCTGTGGCTGAGGGATCACTTACCATCAAGTGAACCTCATGCTTGTCTATCAATATCTCACAGTCTGTATTGTGTATAATATATAATTTGATAATTATAAAAAAAAATGTCTTACAACTTTCCTGAATAACCTTCGTTTTGCCGAGAAAGATAAAAAAGTACTTACTAAAAGTTTTTAATGAACTGATACCTGTTGTCTTGAAGTAACTTATATTTGGAAAATTTATGATTATATTGATCTCTTGACTTTTTATTTTTTTATTCAATACCTTTTGACTTTGTGGTCATTTCTACCTAAATATATTAGAACACCTTTAAATATTATGTATTATTTTTATATTTATATAACAACCGTTATAACTGAAATGCGTTGACCTGCGCTATGATTTGATATAGAATTTATAAAAATAAAATAAATATTATAGATTAATTATCACTGTTCGTTTATTTTCATATTTATAAGTCAAGCACTTGGAAGAGGTTCGGGTTCAGGCGCTTTAGGGAGGTGATTTCCTTCGACCTTCACTCCGTCAATGCCTGCATTGAACTTGGTGACATAGAGCTCGCCATCGTCGCCAATGTATGAAACCTGACCCTCAGTGATAAGCACGTAGTCTCCGTCCTTGGTGGGCACCAGTCGGCCGCGCTCCGACACCACGGTGCCCTCAGCGGTCACGTACCGCAGCGCGTACTGCCCGTACTCGTCGCGCACCTCTTGGTGCTCCAGGGCCGGAAGTCTTCGCCGAGCAATTAGTTCTGCCAATTCCACATCTTCCTTCGGGTCTGCTGGAGCACACAGAGATACAGCTACGAGTGATAGAACAATGAACTGAAATAAAAGAAACAGAAATGAATATTAAATAGTTATTATTATATTCGAGCAATATATACTAGATGAACAGAAAATATTTAAAAATAAGAATATAATTTTAAGTTATATTATAAAAACAATAAACTTAGTACTTACCAACTTCATGGTGATAGAAGAATATGTTCTGCGTAGATACAGTTTTAATTGATAACTGATACTTGTACAAATTTTATTATCATTTTTATATTACTGCTAACGATCTCATTATATTAACCTGATGAGCTTTCGCAAGTCTCAAGTATAATTGAAATAACATTAATTATTTAATACGGTCGATTCTATTTGATAATTATAATTAAAAGGCCTTTTAATAATATTTTTAATATTTATAGTACCTATTACAGAAATAAATCTGATGCTTCCATGACATTACTACTAATGGAGATTCTTTTAACTTTTTCATTATAAGAAGATAAAAAAAATCAATATATAACTAACTTTACAAATTTAAAAAAAAAAACAATATAATAGAACTTGACTAATTACCTATAACATATATTCACCCTCAAGAATACTGCCATGCATCAAGGATATTGGCAATATTACCTTGCTGAATGGAAAGACTGTATTCGCTGGGTGAAATAGGTACCAGCTCAGGGCTCCCATAAAGCATGGACCAGCCACACGGACAAATTTTTCGTAATGAGCCGACCAAGGACCCAAAGTCTCAACTGCTAATGCCGCAAATTCATACACACTCATCAAACAGGAATATTGGCGGCATTTATATATTTGGGCCTGATCGACAGCAGCTATAGGGCTCTGACTCGTAGTCCCTATATGGGATGGTGCCAACGAATTATTATTATTTTTTTATGTCAGATATCGACAGACGAGCATGAGGTTCACTTGATGGTAGGTGATACCTCAGCCACAGAACATCAGTCAATGATGCGCTGTCGACCTAATTTTACTTCTAGCATTCGGATTAATGCAAGTATCCCACACAAGGACTAGTCTCAAATACCAGGGTATCCCAAATACAAGCTTCTCACTATCTGTCTTCTTGCCACAGTCGTCTTCTTTTTATTTTAAAAGTATATGTAAAAAAAATAACATATTTTTAAGAACCTTAAGATTCGTGTGAGTATTATTTATATTTAACAACTTAATACTTTACTTCTGCCGATCTATTTAATTTTACATAGAATATCCACGTTATGAGGAAGAACAATGCTCTACACAAATAATTAATCATTCGAACAGTAATTCTCGTTTCTTTTTAAAATGTTCATAAATATTTGATTAAAAAAAGAAAAATTGCAATGGAAGTTTAATTTATAAAAAGAAATGTATAAATTTTTCAATAAAATCATATTGAGAAAAAAATCGGTTCTGTTAGCATGATTGGCAAGGAATCATTGACCTTTAGAACTAGACTAACGATATTTCATGAATTTCAAGAATCGTATACCTACTCCATATAATAAAAAAGAAAATAGGAAGTTTGACAATTGTGTAAAGAAGTGCTTAATAATTTATAAATCTGCGATTCGTTATTAAATAAACCTTTTAAGCAAGATATAAGTTTAAAACCTTTAGAAAATTTTAAGGCAAAATCTCGTTAGTAAAAATAAATCTGCACATATTGATATATATTTACTCGAACTTAGCAGTTCCTTATGTCAATTTTATAGCAATAATTGTTTTTTGCAGAAACAGCAGAACATCGATCGATATTAATATTTATTTATAAGAAACGTAGCCCTATGTCCAGTCCTAAATTTTATATGTGTAAGATATATTTTGCGATGCCCTTTGCACACGCAAAGAGGCGGGTTATACATATAAAATGAAAAAAAAAACACTTGTCATAAGGAAACTTTTATTTATGCAAAATCATTAAGTACACCAAATAATATTTTTAAAAAAACTACCTTTTACACTGCTGAATTGTTTCTTGAATGGATACTATATAATTTGTTAGGGATAGAACCAACTAACTTTCTTTTACCTATATCTCAGTATTTTACATCTCAAGAAATAGAATGGGGAATATAGAATATTCGATATTTCTCGCAACCATTTAGTGCCCGAGTGACCAGACGAAAATTATAAACATATTGTCCCCGTGGCATTCGAAACCGCAACCCATCGGAACGCAGGGTAGGTGTTCTAACCACCACGCCAACGAGCCTAGATAAAAAAGTACTACAAGTTTTTAATGAACTGATACCTGTCTTGAAGTAACTTATAACTGGAAAATTTATGATTATATTGATTCTATTGATTTTTTATTTTTTTATTCAATACCTTTTGATTTTATGGTCATTCCTACCTAAATATATAAGAGCACCTTTAAACATTATATATTATTTATCTATTTATATAACAACCGTTATAGCTGAAATAGTCTGTGTAAATTACGAATTTCATAAGGAGTTCCATTACGATTAATTTGATATAGAATTAAGGAAAATAAAAGAAATATTATAGATTAATTATCACTGTTCGTTTATTTTCAGATTTATAAGTCAAGCACTTGGAAGAGGTTCGGGTTCAGGCGCTTTAGGGAGGTGATTTCCTTCGACCTTCACTCCGTCAATGCCTGCAGTGAACTTGGTGACATAGAGCTCGCCATCGTCACCAATGTATGAAACTTGGCCCTCAGTGATAAGCACGTAGTCTCCGTCCTTGGTGGGCACCAGTCGGCCGCGCTCCGACACCACGGTGCCCTCAGCGGTCACGTACCGCAGCGCGTACTGCCCGTACTCGTCGTGCACCTCTTGGTGCTCCAGGGCCGGAAGTCTTCGCCGAGCAATTAGTTCTGCCAGTTCCACATCTTCCTTTGGGTCTGCTGGGGCACACAGAGATACGGCTACGAGTGACAAGACAATGAACTGAAATAAAAGAAACAGACATTAGTATTAGATATATTCGAGTAATATTAATAGATGAACAGAAAATATTTAGGGATAAGAATAGAATTTTAAGTTGTACTCTTTGTAAGTATTAGTACATTATATTAGACTCGCTTAATCTATAATTGATATGAAAAATATTTTCAACATTTAAACGAATAACAATATTTAGATTAATTATATATTAACTTTTTGCAAGTAGCAGGTTGTAGTTATTTTTAATAAATTTGAAAAATTCCTTATTCTTGAAATAGATCGATAGATAGAAAAAGTAATAAAGCAGAAATACTTACCAACTTCATGGTGACAGTAGAATATGTTTTGTGCAGACACGGTATTCAAGGGATATAATTGAGAACTGATACTTGTACTAATTTTACTGTCATTTTTATATTATTGCTAATGATCTCATTAGGTATATGTTAAAATATAAACCTGATGAGATTTTTGCAAGGTGAAAGTTACATTAGTTTATAATTAAATAATATGGTTACGTCTATTTGTTAATGTTTTTTTGCAAAAGAGCCATTTACAAATATATTATTATTTTTTCTTCTTAGTTTTATTATTAAAATATCTTAGTAAATTATTGAACCTTCAGAAAAATTAAAGGCAAATATTAGTTCCATAACCTTTTGTAACGCTTCGAAGTGTTATCTACATGATATTTATCAGCAGATTGACATTGCCTGTAATTATTGATTAAGAGTAGTAAAAATATATATTTTAGTAAGATTTTTATTTTATATGGAAAATAATCTTTTCAGAGTAGTCGGGGTCGATCCCATTAAGCTTGGGTAGTTTTCTCAAGTGTGAGTTTAGTAAGCGTACTCACAAAAAGTATAAATTATTTTTATATCTTGTCATACATTATTTTATAGCTGTGCGTCGCGAGCTAGCAGCCACATGTAATAATGATTGGTGTTCCTCTGCGGAGGACTTATGGGTCACTACGAGGGTGAATCAAAAAATTCTTGGAATCAATATTAAAAAATGCAAAGATTTAAATAATAATATTTTATTTTTCTACATAATCTCCCTCCAATGCAATGCATTTAGAATAACGCGTTTCTAACTTCCTTATTCCTTGTGAAAAAAAATTATTTTCTTGACTCTCGAAAAAGTCCTCTACGGCAGCTATAACCGCGTCATTATCGTGAAATTTTGTTGCACGAATTTCCTCTTTTAATTTTGGAAATAAGTGAAAATCACTTGGGGCTAAGTCCGGAGAATATGGTGGGTGGTCAAGGAGATTGAAGCCAGCACAGCGGATTGAGTTGAGCGCAACTTCCGATCGATGAGCAGGAACGTTATCTTGAAGGAACAACACGCCCAACGACAGTTTTCCACGACGTTTTTCTTTAATCGCTTCACGCAATTTCGGGATTAAATTTGCATAATAGGGTCCAGTAATCGTCTGGCCTTTTGGCATGTAATCAATAAAAAGGATTCCTTCACTATCCCAGAACACAGAGGCCATAACTTTGCCAGCGGTAGGAGCAACTCGAAATTTCTTGATGGATGGAGAGGATGGTCGTTTCCAAGACATGCTTTGTCTTTTAGTTTCAGGATCAAAATGGTGGACCCACGTTTCATCCATGGTGACAAGACGACGGCAAAAATTATCCGAATCACGCTGGAACATTTCGAGATTACGCTTGGAAATTTCCAAACGTCGCTTTTTGTTTTCGTCGGTTAACATTCGTGGCACCCATCTTGCAGACACTTTTTTGAACCCCAGTGAATCAATTAAAATGGATTGAACGCTACCAAAAGATCTTTAGGATCTCAGCTATATGTTTTATAGTCATTCTTCTGTCTTCCAAAACCAGATTCTCAACCTTTTTGACATTTTCTTCTGTAACGGAGGTTGAAGGCCGCCTTCTGGGCGGGTCATCTTTACAGCTTGATCTACCTCTTTTAAATTCAGCCACCCAGTACGCAACCGTAGAATAGGGTACAGCATCACCCCCTAAGGTCTGCTGAATGTCCAAAAAAATTTCCTTCGTAGACATTTTTTTCAAACTGAGATATTTTATCACCGCACGTAACTCACTTTTATCCATAATTTTGGCTTTTTAGCAACTCGTTGCACAAAAAAATTTATTACATGCGAACGAACTGACAAAAACAAGTGACAGTCTGCATAAATATAGTGTGATAGACACTCTTTAATTTGAATATCGAACTTGATCCAAAAAGGTTTCATATATATGCACTTCTAAGAACTTTTTGATTCACCCTGGTATATCGATACGTCGCCATAAACCCAACATCACTTACAAAATGCATATTTGTGTTGCTTACATGTGTCAACAAAATTTAGGAAATTCATTTGCCGTACAAACGGAGTTATTTTCCTCTAATCTCGCGGATATAGTGATAAGTAATCCTCTTGATAAATTCATAGTTCTAGGGGATTTTAATTTACCGAACTTGATATGGGAAAGCTCGGATGATGGCTACTCCTTCCTAGCTGCAAATATTCAGGGTACACATCAATTCAACCTGATTGATTGTTTTAGTCTTTGTAGCTTGCTTCAATATAACTCTTTTCTTAACTCCAACAATAGATTATTGGATCTTGTCCTTTCTAATGAGAGAGTTTCAGTTGATAATCCCAAACATCCACTGACACCAGAAGACCCGCATCATAAGTCTCCTGTAATCTCCGCTGATTTTATACAATTACATAGTTTAGAGAATAGACCTTATCTGCGATACCAGTACCGCGCGGGTGATTATGAATCCATTTGCGCGAATTTATACTCAGTAGATTGGGATTATAACATATGCAATAGGACTTTCAGCGACGCTATAAGTTTTTTCTACGATACTCTAAATGATCTCAGGGAAAATTACATACCTTCTAAATTAGTCATCTCTAAGAATAAATATCCGCAGTGGTATAAATCTCCTCTAATAAAAATTTTAAAATAGAAATTCAAATATCACACAAAATACAAAAGGTATGGTAACCTAAGTGACTACCATACTTTTAATGTCCTCAGGGAACGCGCCATTGTCATGGAGCGTGAGATGTTCGAGGCTTATATGATAAATATCGAGAATAACATAGCCAAACATCCTAGAGCTTTCTGGTCATATGTGAAGTCAAAAAAGGGTTCGAGTACTTACCCCGCAGTTATAAAGTTTGGTCAACTTTCCTCCAGCAATGGAGAAGGAATTTGTAATATGTTTAGTGATTTTTTCCATTCAAATTTCATTAAACCCTCTACCTCAGAAGGGAGCTGCTTACCTCACTCAATTGATGATGTTAGAACTCCTATTTCATCTATTAAAATCGTGGAATCTGAGGTACTGAACCTCTTCAAATCTTTAGACCCTAATAAGTCAGCTGGGCCTGACAACATACCACCTGTTCTAATTATTAGCTGCGCTCGCAGTTTAGCAGTCCCTCTGACACTCTTGTACAATCGTTCTTTGAAAGAAGGCCATGTTCCTACAATATGGAAAACGGCATTTATTACACCTGTTCATAAGAATGGACCGAAAGATTGTGTTGAAAATTATAGGCCTATTTCCAAGTTGTGTGTTTTCTCCAAAATTCTAGAAAAACTTGTATATTCACATCTTTATTCTGCACTAAAACATACACTTAGTGAACATCAACACGGCTTTCTTAAAGGAAGATCCACTTCATCGAACCTTTTATTATGTAGTGAATTCCTAACAAAATATATGTCCGAACCATCTCAGGTTGATGTTATTTACACGGATTTCCGCAAAGCATTTGATAGATTAGATCACAGTATCCTGCTTGACAAACTCTATAAAGTGGGAATCCATGGGAACCTATTCAGATGGTTTTCTTCTTACGTCCATAATCGATGCCAAACTGTGGTTCTTAATGGCTTCACATCGGCCACCATGACTATTCCCTCAGGAATTCCTCAGGGATCTTTATTGGGACCTCTCCTCTTTAACATTTTCGTAAACGATATTCCTTCATGCTTTTTACACTCAAAGATTATTCTTTACGCAGACGACATGAAGATACTCTGTCCAATCAAAAGTCTGGATGATTCAGTTCGTCTGCAGAGAGACCTAAAGAATTTTGAGGATTATTGTTGCGTTAATAGGATGGACCTCAATGTATCTAAATGTTATGTTTGTTCATATACTCGTAAGCCGTTACCCATCCTGGCTAGCTACACTATTTCTGGCAAAGCTCTTTCAAGGGTTTGTTCTATAAAAGATCTAGGAGTTATTTTCGATTCCAAACTTATTTTCAATGAACACGTAAATAGCATTGTTAACAAAGCTAATAAAAACTTGGGATTCATTTTAAGAATGTCTACTGACTTTACTGCTCTTAAGACGTTGAAAATTCTTTATTGTTCATACGTACGTAGCCAGTTAGAGTATGCATCGCAAGTATGGAACCCTTGTTATGACTTGTATATTTCCCGCATAGAGGCTATACAAAAACGTTTTTTACGCTCTCTACAGTTTCGCGCAAGGGAGTTCTTGCCTAATTATAACGTTAGATGTAGAAAATTTCATTTATTGCCCTTGCATGAAAGAAGGTATGTGGCAGATATTACATATCTCATCAATATAGCAAATGGTAGGATTGACTGTGCTGAACTCCTTGGACACATTGGCCTAATGACAACGACTTCTTCGCAGAGGAAGGCTAACCTTCTCTTTGTCCCTTTGGGGAAGTCTAGGTATAGGCAAAACACATTCCTCATTCGAACGTGCATGTGCTATAATAAGTGTAATAACACTCTAGACCTCGACCTCTTTAATAATTCAGCTTCTTATATTAGGAAGCTGTTGAATGACAGGTTCTTCTTGTACAGGCAGCATTAAGCAACCCTTATAATTTGTGTTAAGGTTTAATCTGTGCTTAACTTTCTTGTGTGGCCTTCTGTACCTACATATATATTCTGTTTAACTTTTTTTTTCTGTTTAGCTGTAAGTTTTCCTAATATTTGTAAAATAAAATAAAAAATAAAATAAAATAAAATACCACTATATTTTTAGTGAAAAGGTTGAATAGAAAAGAATATTCGACATATTATAATAGATATAATTATAAGCTGTAATAAAATAATAAAAAACAGATAAATAATAAGAAAACGTGTTGACACCTACATACTCGTGATTTCCTCTATTGCATCTACATCTACCAAGGAATATTAAAGTATCTAAACAAAGTATATAATTAAGCTTCTAAAATTTAAAATATTGATAAATGTGCCAATATTTTGCCTTTATAAAAAAAACTATTATTCCTTTAGATTAATTTCAACGAGAGGCAAATTATTCCCGAATACCGGCAAGATCTTTGATGAAATTATTCATAAACGATATTCTTTAAAATAATTATGCATGGTAATTTTACATCTAGTTTGCGTGGAAGCTTGAGGGGGAGAAACTTATTGCATAATCGCATTAGTTTTTTATCATTAGGCTATAGAAAATTTAATTGAAAACCTATTGACGTTAGATTATAGAGAATTGAAAATAATAACCATGAAAAAGTAATTCTACATCCAATATACTCGTATTGTCCATCCCTTATTAATTGTATTAAGGCGAAAGTTTATTCATTGGTTTGACTTTCTTGTAAGCATCCACGGATCATCAAAATAACAAATTATGTTTCCATATACAAGGATATCTTAGAGACAGTGACAGTGATAGTGACCAGTCTAAGGTCCGTATTCCAAGACGTTACTCAAGTCGAAATCTATTCTTGAGAATTGTCAACATGACAAATTTCTATACAGAATTTTAACTAAACAGTTAAAATTCAAAACTAGATTCAAGCCTGAGTCACGTCTTGGAATTAGCCTTAGACTCCCTCAGGAAAATCCATATTTTTCCACGCGACCAAAGCCGCTGTAAAATGCTATACCTAAGTTATATTTTGAACTAAGTTTGCTCGTAGATCCTTGTTTTAGTTTCCTGGAGTCATTAATCATTTAATAAAACAATTTATTTATTAACGCTAGTAACTCAGCCTATTATATTATTATCATAGCTAATGTTTTATACTAAGCTTAGACGTCATGTTAAACTTAAAGATCATAAACACTCATTAATTTCAAGCCAATGACTCTTGTTCAAATTTTATAGCGAAAAAGCAAACATATAATATTTTCAAGACTATGATAGTATACACAATAAAAATATTATTTAATTTGAAATGGAGATTTTTTTGTTATGCGTAGATCTATTGTATCACGCTAATCGGAAAAATCTGAATAAAAAACCTCTATACCGATTGTTGGAGTGCCCTTACTGTAATACTTACTTTATTAATCTATATTCTATACTAATTATACTAATATGATACATAGGAAAAATATGTATTTTCCATTTTTTGTTATGAATAAACTTAAAAACAAATGAACCGATTTTAAAAATTCTTTCACCAATAGAATGCTACATTATTAGCGAGTAACATAGGCTATTTTTTGTGATTAACTTACGAGATTCTTATCGAGAATCTATCAATTGTTCGATAAGTTATTTGTAATTATAAACATATTGACTTTCTGGCAAGTCGTTCGTGCTAAGCGCTCTTTAAATCACAATATGCAATACGCAATTATTCTTTCAATTAGTGCTCAATGTAATATAATAATATTTCGATCCAATCCTTAATGTTATAATTTCTTTTATATATAATTTGTACAGTCTTACAAATAATTATTATTATTGTACATTGAAATAAATCCAAACATAATAATAAAATCTTGACAGGGCGCTTTAAAATTTGCATGCACTTGCGTCATTATCAATACAATATATTTTATTACTAGATAGTTACTAACTGAACAAAATACATGTTTATTTACTAATTGTTTACTTCTAACCTTCTTAGTGGTACAAATTTGTATATAAAAATGAAGTCACTGAGAGTTCCTAAGCTACAGCCTTGATTGTCGCGGTAATTGTAGAATAAACATAAAGCACTCAATTATGACCTTCTCGACTTATTGGATTCATTCAATGAATAAAATGTACGACTACAGCGTATTTTTACCTATACATCTTATTATTTTGCGATCAATAAGATTACGTAACAAATTATTTATAAAAATCAAGTATTAAGTAAGATTCATAAAACTAAGTTCAGTTATGCATAATGAGATAAATGTATAAATAAAAAAACTTACAAAAAAACTATAACATTGAATTATAAATGATAAGTATCCTCCTTTTTAAACGGTAAAATTAACATATTAATACACACAGCAAACGATATAACAAAATTTTAAGTAGGTAAATAATATTTGTCATACCAATGCCAATGACAGTAATTATCCAATGAAACAAATCAGTAACCATTATACAAATATAAAAGTATGTATACGTACAAATATTAGGTTGTAGTTGATATCCATGCATTTTCGACGGGTCCGTCGATAGATCGAGGTTTCCCGTTAGGTCACACATGTAAGTTTATGTATTGCCATAAAGTATATCTCCCTATATATAGCCACTACTCCCTACAATGGAAGAAACATTGAAATTTCATTTTGGTTGAAGACCGTGAAGTGTAGATTGCTCGTTAAGACTTCAGTCGATAAGCCTACAATCCATAGAGTCGGAGTGAACCATCAAATAAGCCTTAATCTCGTCCGACATAAAAAACTTGAAAAATATTATTTTATATGCCAGATCGTATGTTATGACTATGAGTCTCTGTGTACATCTCATAGCTGAGTTAATAAATTCTGCTGCCTAAAGTATCGGCACAGTCTCGTGCGGACATTTGCGCAATAGGCCGCAATACGCGTGTTCTCATACTTCTATGAGACAAGGTAAAAATATTTATTATTTTTAAAATAATATCGATACATTTCCCTATTAAACATATGTATAATCAGAATTGATATGTGAGCTTTATTTACTTTAATAAGTAGTGTGTATCACTCATATTTTAACCAAGCGCATGTGTATTAATAAAAGATGTGATCATTAATCGATTATTAATTATCGATTAAGATAGATAGAGTATATCTAAAGATTATTTCATACATACATATATATCTCACGCCTCTTACCCATTAGGGTAGGTAGAGATCATGGAATGCCATATTCTCTGATCCTGGCAAAGTCGCTTATTCCACTTTCATCAGTACTTTTGATCTGGACAAATAATCAAAAGTGTAAATATTATAATATTTAACTTTTGATTGTTTTGGAAAAATAAATAATATCAGCGTATTATATTGAGTTTGTCTTAATAATAAAAGTTAAGCATGATTAGTGACAAAAACCAGAAATAGTATAATATATTATATCCTTAACAGGCCTTATTCTAAACGGTGATATTATATATTTAGTTGTGTTATTATAAATAATTAGTGTGCTTGAGTATAATATATCAGTTAATATAGCATTTATTTATTATAAAATATCTTCACAGTTATGGATTTTATATTTGGCTCTTATATTGAATGTTAAGTATAAAAATTTATGATATAAAACAGTAAAGTTGGCGTGGTTGAGTTTACAATATAAAAGTATGACAATAATATCGATCTTAAGTAATCCACAAAAACTCCAAACTTTTACCAATATTTATTTTACCAATATTATATTGAAACATCTTCTTCTTCTTTATGCTCTGTTCCCTTTTTTATTTGAGGTCGATGTAGTATGTTCTCTTTTCCATCCTCTTTTTCACTCGTTATATAATCTCTCCTATACATATTACTCTCCTCCTCACACTTACGTCTCAAACATAATATTATTCTTCACTTACTCAATCCATTTTCTTTGGGCTTTCCTCTTCCCTTTCTCTTTTTTATGTTAGATATCGACAGAAGAGCATGAGGATCACTTGATGGTAGGTGAAACTTCAACCAAAGAACATCAATCAAAGATTCGCTGTCGACCTACTTATTACTTCGAGCATTCGAGCATTCGGAAAGGGAACTATATTTTCTATCACCAAAATTTATATTTGTCATCAAGTTGTATCACCTAATAAATAGATCTATCGCCACGAAATATTTTCGTTCTCAGATAAACAAAAATTGTTCCCAGGTATGAATTATCATGTTTTAATAACTTGAGCGGTATGAATTTACTAGCCGTGCGACTAAATTACTAAGTGAGCGACTAGTTTTGAAGTTCTAGGTTAGGTTATGTTGGTATGGTGACCACCGCGCACGAGTCGAGCGAGCGAAGCGAGCGGTGCCGCGGCAGCGGCCGACGAGTGTTAAGAACCGAATTCTACTTATTTGGTTTAATAAGAACCGAATTCTACTTATTTGGTCGAATTATGCTAGACCTTATATCTCAGGATTTTAGGTGATTTATTGTGGAACTGATTTTGCATTGTTTGGTGACTACATTTTGGTGACAGATCTACTATTTTGAGGACAAACCCTATTATTTAAGAAACACAAAACTAATTAAATTTTTGATAGCTTAAATGATACCCATTCGGAAATACATAGACTGAAAACGAAGCGCGCAATATGCAGTTCACGGTTTTTCCATCTATTCAATATTTATAGTTAAACTTCTATGGAGCTTTAATTAAGTCCCACTGCACAGGATTACTAGTTTACAATAACTTGTTAAATTAATCTCTTAGTCGGAAGTTAAAAATATTATAAGATGTTTTATTCAATCAATTTCTTCCGATGGCCAAGGTAATCTTCTAATTTGCAATTCATGAGTCGTAAAAAATATAATATTTTCAATAGAATTACAAGAATACAATGAATTCATTGTATTTAGTTTAGTGTTGTTAATTTAGTTAATATTCATATTATCAAAAAAAATATTTATTTATTGGGTATATCTGGACAGTTATAACTTAGTACAAGCTTGGCTTTTCTTGTGTAAAAAGAAATATATAAAAAATATTGTAATTTTAATGTTATGCAAATTAACTAGAATGTTTGGTTGATGTCATCCGCGCTCATAATAATTTACCTATTTATAATAAACTCCCGTGTGTACCGTAACCGAGTAAGTAATAGGACCTTCCTCGACTGAAACATTTTTTCATGGGAACATGGGATCTCCGGTAGGCGGTACTAAATGCAATACGCATACCTACCACTAATCCAAGGAGGCTGTCTATGTGTCACGTCAAAGCTATAATATTCACTGGATTTATAGAACATTATTATAATTATAATCAGGACATGATCAGTGAAATGGGTCTGCCCCAAGGGTCCATACTTACTCGGTTAAATAATAATGATCTGCGAAACAGATACTAAAACGTATCTGCCCCGTGAAATACTAATTAACTGCTTATACGCGACATTAAATTCTGTCAACTAAAATTATTATAAGATAATTGATATTTCAAACTTATGTATATTATGTATGTTAATATTTATAGTAAATAATTAACGACTTATTCACTATCTTTGCATAGGCACTATACTATATATACTAGGCACTGACTTTAGTGCAAACATCCGTCTCTTCAAAAATAAAGTCATATTTAATTATTTCAGCATTCTGAGTAGCCAACAAAAAAACCCAAGTTATTAACTTGCATATAAAAAACAGTTTATTTCTTTTTCAGGATGAGTACCGCAAGAATTTTCTGTATACTATTCATTATAACAGCGTATTCTACGAATGACGCCAATGCGGTCGACAAATATACAGATGAGAATAGACCCTACGAATTTGGCTTTACAATTGATGGTGAACAACATCGTCACGAGAAAAAAGGCAAGTAGATAATATTACATTAATATAATCAAATGTAATCCATACAAATATTTCGTCAATGTGTATTTAAGTGTTATATCAATACTATTATTATAAAAAGGTAAAGTTTGTAAGGTCTTTGTTTGTAGTAATAAATCTCTGGAACTACGAAACCGATTTCGAAAATTCTTTCACCAGTAGAAAGCTAAATTATTTATTGATTGTGATTAATTATAGGGTTTAATGTGAATGTATGTGAATTAATAATGTTTGCGTATAAATTTTGTAGGAAAACTTACAACAACACTTATAGTACAAAACACGTGTTCGACTCAATGTAAATTGAATTTTATATATCTCGTCATAAATAAACTGTTTAATTAATAGATACATGGATAAATGAAACGTTATGAATTCTTAATTAACAAATTATTTTTAATACTTATTTTTTTACTGCGATCACCAATTAAGCGAATTGATATCGATAATGTCTACGTTTCAATCACTAAAAATATGTATTTTTATCGGTCCACGTAAAAAAATCTGAGATGATTGTTAATTTATGTAAAGTTTTTACCATAATAAAATTGGAACATGTTGTTTTCAGATGAAAATGGATTAATCATGGGAGAATTTGGATTTATAACGGCAGATGGAGTGTATCACGTAACGGTGTATGCAACTGATGAAAATGGTCGTTTCAAAATATTGTCAATGAAAAATATTCGCGTTAAGCCATGTAAGTTACTTATATTAACATATCCAATGGCTGCACTAATAAATAAAAAATTAACGGGCCAGTATAATTAAAACTTCATATTATTTTATTAAAAACCTTCAAAAAGATTTTTTTGAGAATTTTGGCTATGAGCTGGCAACTGAACGTCTTGCGTAGATCTCTGTGTTTATTAATTATTAGCGTAAATGATGCAGCACCCTCTAGTTTCGCGATAATGTAGTCGTATAGACCTACTTGATACCCTTATATGTATGTAACTATTTCACGAACTTCATCTGAGAAGATGAAGCCTTTCCTATAATGTAATGGAAACTCTCATATATGTATGGCCCACAATCTTAACTCTTATCATTTCCTTTCAATGTATTAGCCTCATATAAAGAATATTTGCACTAATAATAAGGGTATATTTCCTTTAAGGTATTTGCTATAAATCCTATTTGTCATTAGCACCACCTAATCAACATATAGATACAATTTATACATAAATAAGCATTTCCCCATAAGCCTGCAGTTAATCATTTTGTTTTAATCTATGTATTTATTAATTAAAAACAAATGAAGATACTTAAGCTGTTAATATAATTTCAGACCCTACAGCTCCTACGCAAAGTTCTCGAACAGGACACTCCTTGTCGTTACCAGATACTCAAAACATTGAATCACCGAGTCCAGTTCAAACGGCACCTTATCAAGCAAACAAAAACCAGCCAATCATTAATGAAAACAGCCAGACCCCATCAGCACAACTTCTGATCCCAAGACAACCCGCATCACCTATCAAATCATGCTCTCATTGTAGTTTACCAACAACTACTACAAAGGCTCCCAAATTAACAGACATTATTCCACAAACATATGAAAGAGATCAAATGGCACCAAATCTTTATGTAAACCAAGACAATAATTTCAACATGAACATGGCATATCAAAATATACACCAATCTCAGCACGGAGAACAAAAAACTCCGAGCATTGATTCTTCAACTAAGTTCGTAAATGATGTAAAATATAATTCTCAGGCAATATCTACAGAGTATAGAAACACAATGAATAGAGAATTAGGTACTGACACTTTAGAGAAATCAATAAATGGACAATATTCAGGTGGAAACATTGAAAATAATGACAATAAACCATATTCACATCAAAATGGTTTCCAGGCACCCAGCATATCTCAGAATCCTTTAGATGAAAACTATAAATTTAGTGATGGAAAAAAAATTCAAGAAATTAATCAACAATCAACAACCGGAATGTATAACACACAAAACCAAGGAATTAATAGTCTAAACAATGGTAATGACAAAGCATTAGAAAGCTCATATGAAGGCAATCAACAAAGGTCACAAGATTATCCTCAAGAAGAAAGAAGTATGAACATACCTTCCAAACCAACTTCAGGAGATCGCAACCCAAAGAGTTACGAACCATCCCTGTCATTAGAACAACAAAATGCATTTGGACCACAAAACACGCCAAAGCTTATTTCAGCACAAATGCAAATTGTAGATAAAAATACGGACATATATCATAAGAATGCAGGTGAAAGCGATGGTCTTCCAGAAGGAGTTTCAAAAGACTACATGATGCGCGTTTTATACGTTTTCAATTATACAGTTGGTTTTCATGGACACTATGAAAAAGGTTTTTCAGATGGTTCAAAGCAAGGTTATTATTATGTGACGGGAAGAAACGGGGTCCGAACAAGGGTTGACTATGAAGCCGATGAAAAAGGCTTTCGTCCTAAAATTACTCAAGAAGTACTTGATTTATTATCTGATGATGTCCCTAAACCAGAAACAGAGAAAGAAACAAAATATGGCCTGAAAAGCTATGAATTTAAGTGGCTTTATTTTCCTGTTGAGTCAAAATAACGAAGGTATAACATGAATAACATGAACCGTATAGGATATTGTATTGGTATTGCGAGGTACCTAAGACTGAAGAAGAAACCTTAAAAAAATAAAAGCCTTTCTCTTTTTCTATAACATCATGCCAATATATGGTGAAAATTGGCTTCTTATTTTGAATTATTTATAAGTTAAACGATATTTGTATAGGATTTCATAATTACAATCACTGCCATAACATTATAATATTTTAAAGTTATGATGTACATCTAATAATTATATTAAAATAAAAAAGACTACGTATATATTATGTTTATTTTTGTTGCAACACATTAAACCTGCTAATCAAGATTTATATTATATTAAATGATGGATATAATATATAAAATGAAGTCCTACTCATAGTCACCTATGTACTCGTACAAAAAGGCGGTCTACCTTCCTTTCGCACAGAAAATGATATTCAAATATGTCATTGAATTTGTATTTTTTCTTTTATTAAACTTATTTTAAAACATTATTATATTTGAGGCTATTTAAACAAAGCATTTTTCGACTACTAGTTATTGCTGTTAAACTGCCATCTATGGATATTGCTAGAACTAAGAACTTGTTTTCGACATACGTATGTTTGATTATAATCATCATATCTTTCTCAGCAATGAATAGGTACTTTAATATCGATTATATCACTCTCTAACAGATGGCTGTATTAATGTAATTTCAAGATAATATTAAGGAAGTACGACCATGCCCTATTTTTTATTTAAAATTTAAATAAAAGGCAAATATCTTATTTATATCTAAATTTCATGGAAGTAGTACTTGCCGTGTTTCACTATTACCTAAATAGCGCTAATTATTTATGTGCAACCTAAATTATTAAGTGTGAACCTCTCAAAGCCATCAAAAGTAGATGTTTTATTGTAGCCTTTTTCTAAATACAGGCCTCTCTTTTAACTATGATCGTTTCATCTAACACTAAATTCGGGTTTATTCTATTTGAAGTTACGGAATACAGAATGGAATGGCAGACCTTGTTATCCAGGGTCAATATCAGAATGTACATCCTAAAACACAAAAGCTGAACTAGCAGAAAAAACAGTTGGTATTTCATCTAAAATTTAACTTTACAACCGGAAAATCTTATTTCTTCAGTATGCTTTTTGTTTATGAATAGAGCGTTACTTTAGGCTACATAGATTCAACAATCTAACCTTATATAACTATTCTTTAAAACCAAAATTTTAATAGCAATGTTAGCAGTTTTGTATGGGAGAATATTCGCTCATTACGGTGTTGTATTTGGATTAGTTTCATGTGACTATTTTAAACTAAAACTAGTCTTTGTAGATAGGAAATTTTAGGTGTGGTCTGGAATACTGCTCTCAATATCAAGCAAGCTCGTTAAAATGGCGTGTGAAGTATTGCTATTATGGCGCTACAGGCGCTATTAAATTGAATATTAGTAACTAGAGACTACTGAGTATCGAACACAGCTACACAGTTGTTCGCCGGTATTAATTGCAATTCAGAGAATAACAAATCGAAATTGTCGTAGCTTCTCGAGCCAATATCTCTAATCTTATTTATTGTGGATGTCCAATATCCTTATACCTACTTCCTCCTTAACATTACCTACACCATCCTTCTTTATGAAATCTACAAAATAATTGAACATTGTCAGTTTTAATCAATCCGGAACTATGCAGTTCCGGAGGCTTTCACTAAGGAGATGTCAAGTCGAATCACCGCATTCTATCACGTGGGATTAAGGTCAAACTTAAGACAAGAAATAAAAATGTTATAAAAAGAAGACTATAACAATGCCCTTGTAAATATTTATGACTTTTTATACACCATACAAATACAAAAAGAACGATGTTGCCAAGTTTCAAATATGACAAAATAATAAAAATACATTTATCGGAGCAATGAGCTAGTGGTCGAAAAAGTTAACCTTCAATTTGTGGGTCAACCGTGAACATTTCATGACCTGATCCGCAACAATTCAATAATAAAGACAGTGAAGCAAATTGCATAATAACGCGATAGTGAATGAGATAGTAGGTATGTTTGATATCACCGCATGGTTTTGGCGCGAAATCTGAAGCAGTAACAGTAGAACCGGCGCGTGCGCAACACGCGTTCGTTTTTCAAATCTCAAAGCCCGATGCGATCGCGAACGCGACGTTTTGTCTCTTAATCTTTTTGTTCTAACAATTTGTTTAAATGGAAGTATTGAGGACACACCTCATTTCCTATTGTTGCGATTCTCTTTAACATGCTGTGAATATTCTTTGTTAGCTTACAATAGCGGTGTTAGTTCTACTTTCGTAAATTTTAAATGCAAGCAGTCCCTGTGAATATAAATACAAAATAGTTCTATTTTCCGAAACATTTGACACCAAAAATCAGAGGCTAACTGAGATTGAAGAGGTTGGTATTAATTAATCCATTGTTTTACTAATCACCATCTAACCAACATCATAAGTACTTAAACATTACATAAAGTCACAATAGTAACACAAACTACTTAAAACGAAATAAATCTGATCATTTAAACCTACTATATCATAAGCAGTAGTTTTATCATAAGATTAAAATAAAATTTTAAAGTGCGGTTTTTTCCAAATAAAATCATTAGGGCGTTGCGAGATTCCAAGACGGTACACTAGTCAAAATCTATTGTTTACCTAGTGCAAGTATCAAAATGACAAATCTTTAGAGAAAAAATCCAGAGTTTGACAAGTAATAAAATAAGTGTAAAATCAGTAACATTTGGAATACAAGCCTCAGAGCATTACTTCTTTTCATCTCTCTAATATCAATACGAATATACGACGATTTTGGGTACAACTCGAATAATATATTTGAATAGTACACGAAACAACAATTCGAAACATTTGTGCAATTTTTTTTTTTTTAATTCGCGCATTTTTTTGAGTTTTCTTTATTTTCATTTAGCTGTCGCGTTACTCGTCTTACCGGGGATAAACTGGATACAATATTTGCGCTTAATCTTCATTTTCTAAACATAAGACATTTCATAATATTTGATCTATACCCTTGTATAAAATATATTAACACCTAATAGGAACAATAGTCATTTTTAGAATGGCTAGATTTAAAAATGGAATAATTCATTTATCTTGTATATAAATTGTTGTAATATTTACTACCCATAATACTTAGTTTATGAATTTGCAAAACGTTTAAGATTTTGAAGTAGGTACAGTTATTTATTGTCCAGTTTCATCTGATCCTCATAATTTCTAGATACGGTATGCTATTTTCAGGTAGATATACTATCACATTACGAAATAATAAACAACCTCAACCAACAGTTATAACAGGTGGTTCACTTTGATTATGGAATTCAACAGTGAGGCTCACTTGATGGTAGGTGATACCTTAGCCACGGGACATCAATCCATATCTCTACCTCTTGTTTACTTCGACCATTCCGACTTCCACAGACTAAAACCAAAACGCGCAAAATGCATTTCACGGTTATTTTTATAGAGTAGGAGTCAAACGGGCTGTTGGTTCATGTGATGGTAAGTGATCACCGCCACCCATAGACATCCGCGACACCAGATGGCTTGCATATGCGTCGCCGAAGTTTAAGGAAGATGTAGGCTCGTTTCTTGAAGGTTGCCAAGTCGTATCGGTTCGGAAAACTGCCGGTGAAAATTGGTTCCACAGAGTGGTTGTGTGTGGCAGGAAGTGTCTTAGAATCATCTTTTCAATGAATTTCGATAATCCGAATACATAATTCGAAATCTTTATAGAATCCGGCGGGATTCGAACTCTTTTTTATCAAGAAGTCCGATGCTGACGTTCAGGTCTTGCCGTTATGGGGCCCACGGGGACAATTGTCTACCGAGGCAAAGGGGGATTTGAATCCATTGGTACACCTAACACGCAGTGTAGTACTACAAAACGAACTCAATTTCTATGGTCTTGTCCATATCAAAAATAAGTCATAGCTTAAAAATATATTAAAGTGTCATATAAAAGGCACCCACGCCTTATCACAAAGACCCTGTCAGTCAATGTTAAAATTGGAGCCTTAGTATTAGCGCATGTTATGTCACTGCACTGAAATGCGAAGGTCTTGCATACGCGGACCTATGAAGTGGCCTTACATGAGTGATTACAGCAGTTGTTCCATAATATGACAGCTACGTATTATATTAATAAAATAATTGAATTCTCTAATATCTGACGCTAGTGAAATAGTAAATTTTATCGTCTACATTTTTGATAGTGTGCTTTAGAACTCCATGACTTAGTTCCTCCATCCCTAGTCCACCTCCGAACATCTAGACGCACATTGGGATATCACCCTTACATCGTTCGGATCACTATGATTTACTGTAGATCTTTTTAAGGCACAGGTGAATAGGCTTTTTCTAGGTCGGTGTCCTGCACCTATGATCACATCACCAGGTGGGATTGTGGTCGTTTGAACACTGCCTGCCTAAAAATCCATAGGTTGCGATTTCCATCGGATCTAGTGTATTTATAACATATATATTTTATATATAAATATGTTCTTCCCTGAGTTGGCCACAATCTCCATCTCTTTCTCTTGGCACGTTGGTTCGAAACCTGACATAAATCTATAGATAATTTCTATCGCAATGTAAACAATCTATTTACAAACATAAATGTTTATGTTTATGTGATCTCAAAACGAAAATCAACATAATAATCGCCTCGAATAACTAATATAAATTAATCGTTACTAAAATACTTCCTTCCTTCCCAACGTAATGACATAATATTATTAAACATTTTTTTTTAATTGGCTTAGCGTGACACTGACGCACGATTAACTGTTCCACTTGACTGCTTTAGTTCACAAAAAACTAACTACTTAATTACTTACTTCAAAGACAAGCATAACCTCGTTACTGCAGCATCTTTGATTGTCATTATACCGTAATCGTCCTTTAATTATTGTCTTATGTTGCAGATAACACGATAATATTAGTATTTAATTACCGAATACAATAAAAAAAGGTCCATAAATATTCAGTTTATATTATACATTATGTATTTTTATTTATGATTTATACATATGTATATTTTAAGGAATATTACCATAGATAACGAAACATAAAAGTCACGAAAGTATACCGTGTTCCTATTTTAGTATATTACTAGCTGATGCCCGCGACTTCGTTCGCGTGGGCTTCATCTTAAGCTGAGCTTTTGAGCAAGTTTTCAAAATAATATGATATATACTTCATCCTCTGTACTTGATGATTTCTTTAGAGAAAGAGCTATTATAGTAGTCATTGACATTGGTATTAAAAGCCATTAGATCGCAGAAGCAACCGACAATGGCTACTATAATAGCTCTTTCCCTAAAGAAATCACCAAGTATAGAGGATGAAGGATACATCATATGAAGAAAGCTTGCTCAAAAGTTGATAAGATGATGGGCTTCATCTTAAGCGAACGAAGTCACGGGCATCAGCTAGTAAGAAATATTTATTTTTAAAAACATGGTACTCTGAGGTGTGGTCTTCCTCCAACCTAAAGGGAGGATCCTCGACCAGTCAAACTACTGACTTGCCGGCCCTAAGGGCCTGGCCACAGCTTCTGGCGGTGTGGAGTGCGGCGCGGCAAGAGGGTCTGCGAGAGGCGCGGTTTGCGGTGGTATGCCACAGCTCGACCAGTTGCGACCGCGGCGGCTCAATGCGCGGTAAAAACAAAATTATTTGTTTCGGTCGCGCGATGCTAAATGCGTCGACCACTGCCGCCGCGCGCGCCGCTCTGAGCTGTGGCCGCCTCGATACTCCCGAGTGCATTTGTTTCACCCGCACGCCGCGCAGGCCGCCGCCACCGCCGCCGCGCGAGTAGCCACCGCGCCCCAGGTCGCACCGCAATGCGCGTCGCCGATAGCTGTGGCATACTTCATACAATTTGCTCAATTTGTTTTTGCCGCTCGCCGCTTTGCGCGCCGCAAACCGCGCCGCAAAACGCGCCGCAGGTGACTGTGGCCAAGGGGTAAGGCCCGTAATGTTGTAGTCGAGATGTTGTATATATACTCAGCGCCCCGAAATATTTAGCGTGATACAGGATTAGACGTCTTTTGTATTGATTCTTGTAGCTGATCATAGATGTCGCTACAGTACCATGGTTGGTAAAATTAAAATACAATGCGGAGATCGCATGATTTTACAGAAGTAAATTTTGATTGATTTTATATTTAACATTATTACAAATACCCCGGTATCGGAGTGTGCCTGAGAAATTATTTCAAATCATAAAAGCTCATTCGAATAGTCTAATCTATAGGTTATGGATAGACGGTAATTAGAATCGGATCATGGAACAGGAAAGACAAATGAGAATTAATTGTCGGATGTTGAAGGAAATTTTGAATTTTGTTTAGTTTATGGAAGAATAGATCTCAATACCGTATAGTGCTTCTTTATAGACGTTCGACGTAAACGGATCATGGACAAATAGTTTGATTGGCTGACTTACACGGGAGAAAGCCACATAGAGCTGGACGTGCGAGAAACAGCTGACGCTGAGGTCCACGCCCGCAACACACAGCGTCTGCCCTTGGGTTTTGTTTATTGTCATTGCGTAACACAAACTCACCGGGAACTGTACATGTTTAAAACGGAAGGGGTAATTATTCGGAATTAGTGGAATTCGGGGTATAAAAACTCTCTCGCCGACACCACATCCCGTCAAAATCTCCGCTTTTATTATGTTACGTTGCAGAGAAGGAACTTTCAGTCTTGTCCCGTTGCATAATTTTGGGGGGCTTAAATTTCGTAACAGAATAATCGGGACGCCATTTTTAACCGACTTCAAAAAAGGAGGAGGTTCTCAATTCGTATGTATGTTGTTGTTTTTTTTTTTTGTATGTTTGTTACGCGATAACTCCGCAAGTAATGGATGGATTTGGATGATTCTTTTTTTGTTTGGTAGGGGATATTTCAGAGGTGGTCCCATATAATATCGGCATTGGTTTGGTACTTTTTTAGGAAATCAACAATAACAAAAATTTACTTATACGTAGGTAGATGATGTTTTGCTTTGTGGTTCTTATCACGGCGCTGTCTCATTTGAGTAGCACGTTTAGTGGTAGGTCTACTAAATTATTATCTAAGGATTAATGAACTTAGATACATACACTTCCTACAAAAATTTTGAAAAAGAAAATATTTTTAAGCAAAAAACAAAAACCGACTTCAAAACCACAACTTGCACTAAAAAGTAAAAAATAATATTTTAATTACTTCAAAGCATTATTTATTACCAGTTATTTTTGGAGTCGGTGCCAGCCAAGAAGGACAGTTTAATCCTGCTTTTGCAAAAATTTTTGGAACTGTATGGAGCGGCACCGATTTCAAAAATAACTGGTAATAAATAATGCTTTGAAGTAATTAAAACATTATTTTTTACTTTTTAGTGCAAGTTCGATGGCTCCTACGTATAGGGGCGAAACTGCCGCTTAAGCCTTTTTCCAATTATTAGTGCATTGAGTTCCTTGTGTCCTATTCTATGATATTCACAAACAAAAAAAATATTTTTTTTACTAGATACAAAATAAAATTTTAGGCACATAGGCGTATGTACACAAATCGGTCGCGTACAAAACCCGATCAAACCTTTGGTTGATTTACGGCGTCGTGTGATCGCGTCGGGGGCACGGTGAGAGGGCGAATGTACCGTTTCAGTCCTTTTACTCCGTATTCGAAGTATTTTTTGCGCTCGCGCGACTGTAGCGTAAGTTAATTTATTGGTTAAATAGTTTTAACGAAAATTACACCAAAAAAAGTATGCCGTTTACGCTCAAAAAATTATAAATAAAATTATTAATCAAAGTAACAGTACCATGATGATTTAGGTTTCAAAACTGAAAATCAAAACGAAAATAATAAAACGGAATGTCCAGGTAAGACAATATTAATTTATTATATCTTTTAATACATATTATGTTGCACTAGTAAAGTAATCATTATTAAGTTATTGTAAAATATTTTTATTATAACTGTAAGTTTACTCAAAACCTCGTATAAAGGCGAAACATCACATTGGTCTTTTTACGTGTGTCGGTTTTTAGTAAATCGTATTCGCCTCTTTGTAGACATGTCATATTTTGTACCTAAAGAAAACTAATTAAGATTTTTTTTATATCATTACGCATTGAAATATCCTTTTTTATACTATGACAGTTCCTTTATTAGTTAATTATTACTATTGACTTAATAACCTCCGATGGCGTAAGTGCAGGCAGGCTGTTTGTATGGAAATTACCCTTGTAAATAGGCTGAAAGTCATTTTAGCCTTTTTAAGTTGAACAATAAAACTGAAATCGTAAGAAACCAACAAAGTAAAAAGACGAATGTGCAAAAATCTCGAAATATATAAAAAATACATTAAATTTATGTACATATGTATAAAAACCACCATACGTTAACACTAACTGCAAAATTACATAAAAATCGATTCAGTTGTTTAAAAGATATGACCCAAAATATAGTTCTGGCAACTTCAAACCGCTCTCCTGTAAAATTCACTTTTTTCACTTAGGCCTGTATACGTAGGAGCCATCGAGTTGTGGTTTTGAAGTCGGTTTTTGTTTTTTACTTAAAAATATTTTTTTATAAATTAATTTTGTGTGATGGAAGTACAGCAGCGCTCAGAGAATTAAGGAATTCAACTGGATAGTTGGTTGCGTCATTTTGCTCCATTACTTGGTTGATAGAACTATACTCTACTAATTCTTCGTCAACATTGGTAAGTATATCCAAATTGATTTTGGCGACTTGGTCATTTCGCGGAGTCAAAATTGCTCTTTCACAAAGCCATGAGTTTTCATGATTTGTTATTTGCCTTTGGTAACCATTTTTTTTCTATGTACAGACATTTCACCTCTACAGTTTTAT
Source organism: Anthocharis cardamines (assembly GCA_905404175.1). Classification (NCBI taxonomy): domain Eukaryota; kingdom Metazoa; phylum Arthropoda; class Insecta; order Lepidoptera; family Pieridae; genus Anthocharis; species Anthocharis cardamines. The sequence goes on along the minus strand of FR989956.1, from coordinate 7,245,392 downwards.
TATATGTATAGATATAGATATAGATAGCTGATGCCCGCGACTTCGTTCGCGTGGGGTTCACTTTAAGCTGAGCTTTTGAGCAAGCTTTCTTCAAATGACATATCCTCCTCCACCCTCTGTACTTGGTGATTTCTTTTTGGAAAGAGCTATCATGTTATCGACATGTTTAATGGTGGTTGTGATTGGGGTTCGAAGGATGATTTGAAATTCAATAGTTGAAATAATTAACCTGACTTTAAATAAACTTTAGGGAGATTCATATTAATTAAATTTTACGTGACCAAAATCCAGATGTGTCTTTTTTCTACTAATCAGATTTCAGTCAAATATTGGATTCAATGCATTTTCTGTCTTAAATAGATGCGTGCGTTCATTTAATTTGTCATTTTCATTTTCGGAATTTTTTTTTTTATTCCCGGGATTCCTGCCCGGGTTTCCGGTGCTAAATGCGGAAACATCTAAGATACGGAAGCAAAAAAGCAATGTTGAATAATCGTAGTTCTGTTTAAGAGAAAGGATTAATGAAAAGGTGAAATAAATGATCTCATAAGAAATACTTTTTCATATAATATTTCAATAATACATTTTCATTTTTTGTTATAATATAGTTCTTTCAAAAAATAAATAAATAAATACAAAAAATTATTTCTTTCATTTCAACTTCAGATTCGAACTCGCATCAGAAGCTACGCTATGGGACTGCATATCCACTATTCTACGAATACATATTGGAAATGGCGAAATAATCAAACTATTTCATTTACATATCAGACTGTGATTGACATCTGACAATTCCAAAAAGTTCAACGCGAGTCAGTTTGCATTGAAATTTGGTGATATGCTGCCTTTAAAATAATATTTAAATGATGATAACTTTTCTTTCCGACAACCGATTTCGATGAAACAAAGCCTATATGTTGCCCCGGGCTTTGCTTAATATATTTGTGCAAATTGCATAAAAATCGGTTCAGTATCTTCGGAGATTAGCCCGTACAAACAGACAAACAGACAAACAGACAAACAGACAGAGAAACAAAAAAATTAAAAAAAATCTGGGTTTGTTCTATTTCTCTTCTTACACCCCCCTGACTCGGTTTTTAGCATTTTTTTTCTATGTACAGAAATTTGACCTCTACAGTTTTATTATATGTATAGATGGATTTCCGAATGCTAAGTCAACTGTAGTTCCAAATCGCACCTACCATCAAGCGAGCCTCATTCTCGTCTACGAATATCTGACTTAAAAATCTCTTCACGTTTAGTGAGAAGTTAATACTGTAATTTAAATTTTCTATACCGTGTACTATAGGTTAATTTACGTTAAATTATTTATGTTAAAATATTAAAAATAATAAATGCGGTGTAACTTACCGCTATAAAACTCTATGTTACAGCGCCTATCAAATATATATGGTGACACTTGTAGTCATAGTTGATGTCAGAGATTTATTAATTTGCTCGAAATAAAAAGTAGGTCGACAACGCATCATCAATCCTATCATCTTGTATTTTTTTTATTATTTCAATATTCTTATATAACCTCTACAAAGAAACATTGAATCTCTTAATTATAGTTAAGTGTAGATTGGTTTTAATACAGCATTCAGCATAATTGCTGCACTTTACATAATATATACGCATCTACATAATATAATTAGTAATTACCTATTGATGCATTACCTTATAGTATCAAATTCTCAATAAAAAGTACTGTTGTAATATTCTGTTTGCTGATTAAACCTGTTCGGAAGTTAAATCAGCTCTATTGATTGTATGATTACCTATTATTTAACTCAAGGCATAATGTACGGAAACAAACAGACAAAGAACAGTCTTATTAAAGAATGAAGCAATTTTAAATAATTGTAGGACCTTTGACTCGCTTGTATGTAATACTATATAAATAAGACTAATAAAATACAAAGGTCGATAAATATAACCATTAAATATATTATAGCTTATTAATAAAAAATATTTCAAAGCTTCATGCCTCTGAGGTTCAATGATATTCGCCTTGCGTTTATCACCGTAGGTCCTGAGTTCGAATCCCGCAGAAATTAGATTAAAAAAGTGGACTGGACCCCAGTATCAATTGTCTCCTTTGACCACATACAAAAAAGGCTATCTCAAATCGTCAATGATCTAATGGCTTGATCCGTTAACTCTTAGGAGAGTCGTATCATCTCTAAGCGTATTCTACAGTATCTACAACGGAGAATGTTCTAGCCAACTTTTTGACATCATCCCAGCAACTGACTTCCATCATCGCACCACACGTTATGAATATCACCCTCATCCCCTCGATGAATGGAAACGAGCACGGTACGGTTCAGACACAACTCACAACATAACAACATTCCACGTTCAACAAAACTGTGGTATGAATTACCTATAGAATTACCGCCATCAGTGTTTCCATTTTAAAATTTTTAAAAGATCGAGAACGCATTTAAGACGTTTGAGTCACGTATGTCCATGGGTGGTGGTGATTAATTGCCACTGCTCAGTTTTACGGTCTGAAATAAATAAAAGTTTCGATTAGGCAAACAATGACCATATTTTAAAATAGAGGAGTTTTACGCACTTCACAAACATTTCGATGTCAATGAACACATTAGTCCAATAAAGGCAAAATGGCTATTTTATTGTTTAACGTTATAAGTAACTGTTCTTCACCTACGTATATTACTGCCTTATATGTATACATCTAACGTATTCAAGTTCGTATTCTACAACTTTATTAAATTCGAATCTTTTACGATGCAAAGCTTGTATGGAAACCGGAGACATTAGGATATACGTGAAGGTGACAAAATAATAAAATATAATGACATTTTAGAATAAAAAGTATAAAGATACGTTTCGTTGAACATGCATCAGAACTTCCATTTCCACCACAAATATAAGGTATTTTGTGGACATCCAGACACACGACTGAATTCATTCCGTACTTGATATACTGGGGGCCTAGCACGAACAATTTGCGAAAAAGTATTCGTATCGTCAAGCTGTCATTTGTATGAAATTTCAAATGATTTCTCATACAACTGACAGATGGACTTTTCGAAAACTTTTTCGATAGTCGTTCGTGCTAGGCTCTCTGAAGCCTCGTACTTTACGCTTTGCCTTATAATGTGAGCAGCTAAGCTTGGGATTCCTAACTGTCGTATTATTTTCAAGAAAACTATAATATTCCACTCTTCAAGTCAAAGGTAGGGCTTTTAGGCAGGTGTGATTCACTCTTGGTTGATATCGTGACAAACGCAGAATATTCATAATTCTTTTTTCTTTAGCATTTTTTATAATAACAAACGCACGCAATTATCTTTACATTGCGATAACTTTTCTTCCCGACATCAAATGATGAAATAAAACTTATATTACTCCAGACTACACTTCATATTAACTTATTAATGAAAATAATTTTAGTTATTTATATTAAAATGATTTATGGTTTCTATTGCCATTATTAAATATAAAAAAAGCATTTTCGATTAAAGCTCTCATTCGTCTTGATTTCTTCCGACATATAATTATTATCATTATGTTTCAACAAATTTACACAAACCGATATTGAAATATACGTATAAACCTTGCTCTTGAATTACTCTATCTATTGATGAAAATCACATTAAAATCGATCTAATCATAGTTTAATAGATCTAAGCATACATACGGAGGGAAGCCACTTCGTTTTATCTATCTAGAGATGAATTAAAAGCCAGTTAAATTACGTCCTCCACCCGTCATATAACAAAATAACACATAATAAAATTTATTCATGTTAAATACAAATAAATGACTTCCAAAATTATATTAAAACTAGTTATTTGTTCAAAGTCATGGACCGTGCTCGCAGTAAACCACAGCTCTTGCTGTATTACTATTGAATTACTCATCCGCGTCATATGAACTATAGGTAATACTTAAATGAAGAATGTTACACAAGCATCGACCATTTCTAATTACGAAACCATTATCTTGTTTAAAAGATAACAAGCCAAATTCATTTCGGTGATATTTATTTAATGTAGCATATGACTTCCTTTACGCAATCATTATTTCGTTGGGTTGTGCAAATTTGACTTATAAGAACAGCAAGACTTTGGCAACATTTCTGTTATAAGTGTAGGTCCTACTTTTAATCTCATTCAATATGAAAACATATTGATATATACTCTTAAACTGGACTGGTGTCACTTTTATTTTGATATTTGTTTGTTTTTTATACTTTTTATGTTAGATATTGACAGATGAGCTAGATGCTCACTTGATGCTCTATGTTACGTTTAAAACTAAACAACAACTTGATAAGAAAATTGTTGAGGTGATATCTCTATGTTTGGGTAAGGACATAGCTTTTAGCGAGTGAAGCCTAAAGACCTAGAGACTCATGATAATAAACATAATTACTAACCAACACAGCTGTATTTTTTAAATCAATTTTAGGTTTCGGCACTTTTTTCCACGGTTCAAATCCCTTTATTACAGACTCACTGCGCTGATAGAATCAAAAATGTTTTTATGAAACACGTAACAAAGGTTCCCATAACATATTACGTAAATATAATCTGTGAAAATAACAAACAATACGAAAATAATAAAGACTTTCATAAACCAACATTTTTATTTCATCTTCATAGAAATAAATAAAAAGGAAAATAGCAATCTTTATATCATATACCTACAATAGACTAGCTCTAAATACTTATTTTATGTGACGTCGACAGACAAGCATGAGGCTCTCGTGAAGTAGGAGATACCTATTTCTATACTAGTTGGGTCTATTTTTTGCTTTAAGCATCATTCATAGACTGTAGTACGATCAATAGAACTTGCAATAAATATATAGATAGATATCAACTTTATTTACCACCTTAAATACATAAAACAAACAAACAGTTTAACAATATGCAGTTTTGCCATCTTTGAATAGTGATAGAAAATTATACAACAGCCTTAGGACATCTAATTAATTACCATTAAAATTTATTTCTTTATCGGTATACATTTTTATTTTTTTACAGATCTACTTCAGAGGAAATTTATGTAAGTTTAATCGTTTAGTCAACGCACGTGAATAAGTCGCTAAATAGCACATTATCTTCTGAAAAATTTCTAATAACAATAACAATTTTTTAAATTGCCACAGTAGTAAGTAGTTTCAGAGATTGTCCTTGGTAGAGGACAATGGGAAATTATAAGTCAATAGTCACAAAATTATGTATTGGCCACGTGATCAAACTTTTAATTTTATAACTAAGCAACGGGAAAATGACATAACTAATTCGTATTTTTTACAACGCCATCTAAAAAGGACTACCACTGAGGTTAGGTTATGTTGGTATGGTGACTACCGCGCCAGAGCCCAGAACCGAATCCTATTTATTTTACTTGGCATCATGCTGAGTTGTATTTAGAGTGGGTTACATAGAAGATAACTAGTGGCTATGATAGTATTATTAATTAGATGCTCGTTAATTGTGGCTGACTTAGTAATTTAGAAGGCAACATAATTTTTTAGAGGCGAATAATGCTATTAAAAAGAAGCCTGTTTAATTAGTACTCATTAACAATGTACACTTTATTGTGAATTATAAACGTATCCAATCAGCAGAAAACGATCGCAAACGAATCTACGACCCACTGGAACATAAGACAGATGCACCACGTATTATGTGTTTATGTATTATTCAATAACCATAAACGGGCTTGTAATACATCCACTATTCTAGGTCATTTCTTGAATTTTATTAAAAAATACTGTAGTATCGTTCTTTACCTACATTTTCAATGTCACGATTATTTCGTATTGTCACGATGCAGATGACCATTTGCAATGAGCGTCACTATTACGCACAATACACCTACGAGTAACCTTGTAAAGTAGAGCACACTGTACTGATTTATGAGGCTTAATGTATCTTACTTAGTACCTACTATAACCGTATTAAACCTTACGAAACAGAAGATACTTAAACGCCGCTTTACTGATCAAGTAAGTAGATCATCGGTATTCTGTGCCCAGCCCAACAAAAATATTTTAACCCAGGCCACTCTAGTGCTATCAAGAACGCCTATATTATTGGCATTATAATATTAATGTATCAATAGCATTTCTAATATACCTGTACAATATACATATAATACACATTGAAAATTTACGAGAAATGGAGAGGGGCTATTAAAGTAGGAACAGTATACAGAAAAATCATTTTGAACGTTTTTGTCAGTATGTCTGTCCATGCTAATGTCCAAAGATCTGGTCTGATGTTAAAGTTGCTTTAATACATATATTAAACTTAGTCATGGCCAAAATCATAGCTTTGTTTCATCGAAATCGGATGCCTGGAAGAAAAGTTATCTTCATTTTAATGGCTGGTTTAGAAGCTCAGCGAACGGACTGGCAACAGCTAGTCTACATTATATATATTGTATACTGTACATAATATTTATACGAGTAAGACTTAAACTAGATGTTGGAGTACGTTGTCATTATTATATAATTATAAAGCATTTATTTGTTTACAGTCGTGACACAGCTGTGATGAACAATGTATAAACAAGAGCTACTATTATTGGTAAGTAACTTTTATTATACATAATATATTCAACGAACCTTACCTTACCTACCTACCTGAACTACTTCGCAACGCATCGCGGCTTAAGTATATTTTTCAAAATGCTCCCTTTAATTAGGCTACTTCAAACATCAAAACAAGTACCTAAAAGGAAAATCGAAATTCCTGCCTGGTATTTAAAAGCATCGTTTTATTTTAAAAGCTTTGAACAGGTTGCGTATTTCGAAATTACTCGCTGAATTAATATTTTAAAAAAAGAAGCGCATCTATGCTCTGTAGCTCATATCATTGAGCATGAGTGTTGAGTGTGTCTGTAAAAGTTTGACATAAAAATGATTTATTTAAAAAACCCTACATAGCTAATTAAATACATACATACGTAGTAGTAACAAAACATAGGTACGTTAATAATTCTTATCGGTACTTCTTAGTAGTTGTACTAGAGTTCGTACAAATTAAATGGCAATACTCATTAAACACGCCTGAACAATTTTATTATTAAAGTCTACATTTAGGCGATCAATGAAGCGGAGTATTTTATTATTTTTACTATTAACTTTATGTTTCGACTTTACAATTTTAGTTAGGAGACATGCATTTCTCGTTTTTATGTATTCTCGCAGCTCATAGTGTCGTATTGTCAAATGTGTATGCGGTAAGAAAATGCCCTAACCACGTAATCCTCAAAGTTTAATCAAAATTGAGGTTTAACTTATATATTTCATAATATGCGTGCTGTAAAGAGACTACTAGATTTTTATGTATCCTCTTATGTTGACGAATATTTAGTTATTCAACTACAAATCAATCGTATTTTCGAATTAATCGTAATTCGTTTTTTATACAAAAAGTTAAAATGTATGCTACTCATAAGTATATTTTTATATTATAATGTTACCATTCTAACCATTAATTAATCAAGCGCAATTATGTTTTTTTTTAGCGTTACAATAAGGACGTTGTTTGCATTATTGAGAAGGTACTTTATGTTTTAACCTATTAAAGAAAGTGGTTTTAAACTAGGAACTAATATAAAATTGCTTACAGCTACACTCAATCATTAGGGTTAAGGCTCATAGAAATACATATAACTAAACCAGGGTGATTTACAATAAGTTCCCATATATCTCATTTACAACTGATCCCGGATGTTGATTTAATATATAATATAAGACAATAAAATAAATTTCAAACGTAATAGCAACCAATTTCTATGTTAATCACCAAAATTCATATATAATATCATACTATTAGAAAAGCATTTCATGAATATATCAAAACTTGACGCAATGCTACGTTTTGCTAACAATATGCAAATTCTTAAATACGTAAGAGATATAAAAAGTGACTTCAATTTTTATTTTGTGTCTGCATCACTTTAGGAGTAAACTTTTCAACACATTTTTTTTTTTAATTTTTATTCAATTGCTCGGTGAACGTTAGAACAAACCATGTTTCTTTACCGCTTAAGGGTGAATTATTTAAATGTAGTATAAACGAAAATTATAATATACTAACTCTTGATACAGAATCAACATTTTTCAGGGTGTTCCAATATGCGAAACAGCTCCATCTCAAAATGTAAATTCTAACGTCCCATCGCATGAACCACTTCTTCCACATGTTAAGGAAGCAAAGTTTTACAATTGTTCTTTAGAACTATGCCAACCTATGAAATTGTACTCTCTAACACAAATAACAAGTCCAGAACAGAATTTGAGATTTTGCTATCTCCATGGAAAAGAATACAATTGTCAAAAACTCAATTATCATAATTTCAAAAACATAGATAAGTTACTATTTCTATCTAATAATATAGCGAGTAAAGAATTCTACTTGATCGATTGTTTGATTTACTCTGAAGGTGCGCGTGTGTGTCATAGGAAGGACGAGCCTGATTCACACGCCAAATTAATTGACACTGGCAACATCGTGCGACCAAAACAAACTAACATTCTATCACAAGACGAATTTATATGCGAGCAAAGTGAAGACAAAACGATAATTTGCGATTTAAACCCTTTTGTACCGTATTCAGATGAGCTTAAATTGAAGGATTCAATCAAAGTTAATAGTAAGATACTTTTGAAAACAAAAACGTCTGTAGTATCTCTTGAATATAATTGTTTCAATTCTTGGTGTGGCTATACTGGCAGAGTATCAGCAAGTCGCCGAATGGAGCATTACGAGCCACCTGGAGGCAAAGTATATCGCTGTTATTACGCAAAAAGACAGCAGGTTTGCAAGGAACTCTACAGCAAAATGAGGCCAGTGTATAACGAGCGTGATTGGTTAAGTTCTTAAAATAGTTTGGCAACTATAGCAGTTTTAAGTGCATATCTATAATAATATATAATGATTTTGAAATAAATATATTAATTTCTTAAATTGCATTTTAACCAAGGAGAATTCAAAGGAAATGCGATTTATTGTGTACAATGCATAATTGCATATAATTTCTAAATCTAAAATTTCGTTATCGTGTTTCGTAAAGTATGTACAATTTCATGTTCTTAGGAGTTCGTTGATGAATTTGTAGTAGAATTACATCAGAATCTTAATTGTATTAGTATATTATATATGTATGTAATGTGTAATACTTCTTTAACTTTAGCATGATTTATTTTTATTCCAAGGATTTGCTATAAAACAATGAGTAAATTAGTATTGTTCCAAGTAAGGCAGGTCAGTAACGATTCACTTTTGTTGAACAATACCAATCGAACTGATACCTACATAATGTATTGTTGTGGTAAGGCCAAGTAGGTATATCAAAATCATTTTTGGCGATGGTGCAGAATAATGTACCCATACAATTTAATGTTACTTATTATGTCACGGTAAAGTGCTTCATATGTTTAGCTTTAGATATAAAAAACTGGGCCATGATCATATCATGATGTGTCATAAAATACACTGAAAACAAAATGTGACACTTTTGACAAAAACGTAAAACGTACGTAGGGAACATATTAAAACATATAAAAAAGGCCATTGTAATTTGAAATTATAGTATAATTGCTAAATAAAGTTATAGAAGCGTACCTACAAAGTACAATATCAATAACTTTAAATGCCCATACTGAAAAATATTAGATTTTGCATAATGTCATTTTTGTTTTTACGGTATGATCTTGTGTATTACCTTACGTTGTAGTGGGTTTGAATGCCGCTGGGATATGTTTATAATTTTCTGTAAAAATGTTTTCCCTATGTATACTCCCTTTTCCCTATGTTCACTTCTGGTATAACGATATTTCGATCGGACAGCTTTTCAATATTATAAAATAGTGTCTGTCAAAATATGATGTTTTCCCTTCTTATATTTTGTCGTACAAAAGTTTTGTTTAAATTTATTAATTTAATCTATTTCTATACATTCGTGCATGCTAGTTTTAAGAGCTTTATTTTATATTCAGGTCGCCGTAGATTACATAGTTTTTAAATATTTTTCATGTAAGTGACTGCAATTAATCTTAATGAAAAATAAATTATTTTAACCTAAACCTAACTAACCACCGTTCATAGAGGGAAAACCTAGAACTGGATATTGCGCGCTTCGATTTCAGTCTTGGGATTACCGAATGCTCGATGTAAAAAATAGTTTGACAGCGCATACTGAAAGATTTAAATAAAATACTTTATAACGGAAAAAAATCGCGGAAGTCTGCCGCGACCACGGTTGCTGAAAAGCAACCGAAACGTCGACATAAATAATAATATAAATTGCGTTTAATCCGTCATAAAGTATTTTATTTAAATGTGTGATACTCGCGTAAAAGACAATATTACTGAAAGATGTCCTGTAGCTAAGGTATCACTTACTAATCAAATGAACCTCACGCTCATCTGTCGATATAATATATAGCATAAAAAAGTAAGTTTGTTTGCTTATTTATTAACATCAAGTGAAACAAAATAATGTAAAGTCAACTTGACATCATTTCGTTTCTAATAAATCCCACATTGTTTCCTGTTTATCAGGGAACGACCATGCAGTAGTCAGTACGTATGAAGCAATTGAATAATGTTTATTGAGATCATCAAGTCACTTTCGATCGGTTTGCTAGTGAAAGTGGACGAAGTTCCAAGCACTCGGTTACCTACATATACCACCGGACATAATAATAATTACGCAATTGTTATATCAATTACGTAGGTACGCCAGTAAATTTTGCTTTTTGTTGTCAATTTCCTTATGTCTACCGGCTTTTCTTATGACTTTTAAATCAAATTTAATTTAATTAACTACCGGAAAATGGAAAATTTGTATGTTCCTGTCACAATATTTGTATTTCTATCAGATAATAAAATAACATGTTTTCTTCTTAATTTGATCATATTTAAATAATATTAAAAATATACATTTATTTGATCCTGGAATTATTTCGTAATACATTCATATTATCTTTGTACTACCTACTAATAGATTTTGCACATATTTAAGAAATAGTATTATATTACTCAATTAACTTTAGAGCGTAACACGAAAAGCAATATAAGCAAACGCGATATAATTTAAGCAATAGGCTCTTGAAATCTAAAAGGAACTTCAAACGAGTGTTAGTTTGTACCTACTTAAACAATAGCGTGTACGTTTTGTATATAAATAATAAATGGAATCATACATATCATATTATGTGCTAAAATGGTATCGATCCCGGATGTGTTTAATAATTTATTTTTGACCAAATAAAACAAAGAATCAATAAACTTTCAATATATATAGTAATGAAAATAAATATAATTATGTGTCTACACTAATATTACAAAGAGGAAAGATCTTTATTTTTATAGGTTTGTAACGAATAAACTCAAAAACTAATGGACTGCATTTAAAATATCTTTCACCAATCAAAATCTTACATCAGCGAGTAACATAGGCTATTTTTGTGTATAGTCCATCTACGTTGTATCCGGGCGAAGCCGGGGCGTGGTACTAGTTTGTAATATAAAGGAAACCAATACAAATGATAATGAAATAGCATATCATTGTTTATTTGTATGCATTTATATGACAGCTGTATTTTTGATAACAACCACACATGGCATATGTTATGATAAGAATACTCGTATTACCTAGTTAGTATACCTAACTTCACTATTATTATATTCAACAAAAATGAAATTGTTCAATGATACATACGAATAAATTACATAATAACTAGAGTTTTCACTAGAGCGACACTTAAATATTTTGCCGCTTGCACTTTTAAATATTTAAGGAACGTACTCGTAGGTACATGGTTGTACATCAGCTTCGACTAAATATATTGTATTCTTGACGCTCCGATTTTATTTCCTAGTACGTTCCCAGTTCGGCCATTGTATAAGTGTGGGCAGATCATTTTAAACAGTCACGTAAACCGCAAAAGATCCAAAAATTACAACAATGCTAATAAATAATTAGGCGTAGAAAGTAGGTATATAAAATAATCCAGAAACACGAAATAAAAAATGCATTGTGATGCTTATCTCTTTTATTACTTTAAGCTAAGATACAATTGGATTTTTTTTAAAGTTACACCTGCTCATAAAGTTCTTGATAATGGGATCAAAAGTAACAACTTGCAGAGCAGTTTACAAGTAAGCTGTTAAAAACAAAGCTAATGTGGAGCAACTTATCGAGCCACTAACCTGCAGCTTGCGTAATACACGACCGCATACTATTATGTAGGGTTCAACATAAATATGTTTTACGTTTAAGATTACTTTCAATGCCTTTCAGTTCACCGCAGAATGAGAATTGCAACATACTGACGTGACATAATTGTATATTAATGGACAAAAAATTTACTTTCTTAGATAATAATATTACACCTACTTATAATAATATTATTATATATCTACAAAAAAAAACTGAAATAATTATTAAGTGTGTGAGAGAGATAAACACTTTCTATGATAAAAATCCTTACCCATGACTTACCTAGCCACTTGTATATTTATTTTTCTTACTGCCCTGTTCCCCTTTGAACTTGCATACTTACTTAGAAACAGAAAAATAGAATAATCGTTGAACACATGGTGAATTCAAAAAATAACTAGCAAATAAAAATTATTAACTAATAAGTGTCAACCCTATTGCCCTGAGCTGTGACTCGCAAGTTTCTGACAGTCTCACGCTGACCATTAGGATACACCCACTAATTTTATAAGAAACCTGAATCTATGGTATTTGGTACTGACCTACTTACAAAATCGTAGATTTATGAAAGACTAGCTTAGAATTCGCTAATCAGGCTCCATTCTACGTATTGCGCTAATCGAATTTTGTTTTATAAAAAGCTTAGAATTCGGAGCACTACTATAATATAAGCAAAATGCAAATAGGACTCAGCGCAAGGATAGTTCCGTTCTCCACAAAATGGATTAAATTTTATATCACAAATTTTTCAGAAAAAAACCAAACAGTTTTTTTAAAAAGTGTCTGCCGGTTGAGTAATACCGTCCCGTACTCGGATACGGAAATAAAATTACTTGAAAAAAAAAATATATATATAATATTTTTTTTAATGTTAAATGTCCGCAGACGAGCAAACAACACACATGATTGTAGGGGATTCAATATATCATATCATATATAATTAAAGGATTTCGAAAAATTCCTCTGATTTTTTATATATTAGTCAATTATCTAAAGTAAAAAATGCAACATATTTGTACATATATTGTGCGTTTCACTTTATGTATTCACTGACAACGATGTTGTGTTATATTTTAATACTTTGTTGTTATACCAAAGCATAATATTATAAATCATACCTATCGATATTTAATCATAACGCAATATCGATATTGAATGCAAATACTTAGTAAATAGCCCAATCGATCTATTACGAAATTATTTTATTAATCAACAATCGTATTGCCAACTACTTAATTCTAACTTAAGTTTACAATCTTATGGTAAACTTGACAATTGACAATTGATTGCCATATTGACTAATCATACAGAGGGCGCTAACGCCCACAACTATGTTGTGTGAATTAAAACATAAAGCTTATTATTATTTGACAATAACTTTTGACTCTTCGTTTATTGTGAGAATAGCCAAGGATTAGAATTCCCTAGCGCCGTCTGTTGAATACTATTATAATATTGAGTTCTGCAATAGGTTTGCATTAATACCTCAGTTGTGACTGCAAACAACAGCTAGTTTATTTTACCATACAAAATAACTTTTAACATCTTTGTCTGTCTCTCAGTTCACGATTTTTTATTCACATCACATCATGTAGTTTTCACTGGCAAATTAAGCTATGTACGCAACAACTTATATTATTAATTTTCTTTGAAATTTGATCTGATAAAATTTGTTCTTCATTTAATCATACAAAATATAATAGTTTAGAGGCTAGTATACTAATAATAAAAATTTAGTAATATTTATTTATTCAAAGTATAAGTCCAGTCTTATACAAGTAATATGATAGGGGTTACTGAATACATAGATTTTCCTGTACAGACGACATATCGTCGCCTTATTATAAATAGTTGTTTGTTTCGATACGTGGATTAATTCTCCGTCAATTAACATGTTTAGCCATTTAATTTTATGATAAGATATTTATACGCATTTTATGAGAGAAGAAGGTGAACGAACAGAAAGGTTAATAGGGGTCTAAGAATCTTTTTATTATCGAATTCGTATTCCATAAAACGATTTATTGTGTAGGTAATTTGTATATAACCTATAGGTATTTTAAACAAACTAAAACCAAACGTAACTAGGATTTAAACCTATAAAAAGTACGTCCTTTAATTGCAATTAATAATATTGTATAATAGAATAATTAATGTATGATGACGATTATAACAAAGGTTGTCCAATGAGAAATAATTTCTGGTTTTAAAAATTTAACCTTTATTTTATATGATCTAAAATGCCGTTTTTATCACTGGTTAAATTATCTTTTCTTAAATGATGAAGGTGCATAAAAACTTTTTTCATAAAAAATATACATATCATTATTTAATTAGTACCTACCTAAACTAAAATCATTTACATAACTAACCTTAAATAATTTTAGTTTAGTTGAATAATTATTTGCAAATCAACAATTTTTACATCACAAAAGTCATGAAATAATGCCTCACCTTGCTGTACGTGAGTAATAATCCGAGGTCTTTGCCAAACGTACCCACATTCATTCAACAACATCTAGGTAATTTAGAAGCGCCCACAATATGTCAACCATTTCTACGTACACTGACTGTAGTTGACTGCCTTTGTTGTTTGGATATTTTCCGCCTTTGTGTTTAATAATTACAAAACGTTAAACGATACGCTTTATAATATAAAATAGTTCATTATAAACAGGAATCCAAAATTCACCTCATTTCAAAGGTTATCTTGACAATGAATCCAAATACTGTAGTAACTACAATAAAACTAGAAAAAAAATACCAACAAGCTAGCCATATTTTAACATTTTTGTCTTTAAGTTTTTTTTAACTTAAAATATTTTCCAAAGCATGTACCTAAGTTTTAACTTAAAACTAATGTACATACTTTTGGAATTATTTTTATGTAATTTTATCTTGTCAGTTTTATAAAAAAATATTCACACCAAAGTACGATAATTATTTAGCCTATTTACAATGGAATTTTATCCTTGTTATTAGAATGACCGTATTGGAGGTTCTTTTGTTTTCCACAAAACAATACTCAGCTAAACCTTGTTCAGAAAAGTGCTCTTCAAGGCTTTTCAGAAAATATATATTAATATACCTCGTTAGTAGTTGTTTTATCTACTTAGAGATTAAGTAATGTTAGGCTTGATTGATTTATATCACATTTAGCAACACAATGCATGCAATTCGTGACCATTTGTGGCCATTAAACTATTTATTGTATTACAAATATTTTTAATACCACTTCTCACTATGTTGACACGAACAACTTTTGTAATTTGCTTAATTTCTTCCGTGAAAAACATTGGATATGATACTACTTTAACTTCTACAAAATCCTTAAGCTAAGCAGGTCACGACTTGATTTACGTAAAGCGTTGAAACGTTTTGACCTCATATTGGTGCCGGCGTGGGTGAAAGCCATAGCAACTATCCTCTGTAATATCCTTATAAGGGCCCGAGTCTTACGATAACTTAGCAAAGGATGTGAGATTTCACATACTACAAATAATCATCGGTATATGAACCTTACGTCTTTAAATCCTGTTCTCGTAAATAAGGAAAGTTGTAGGACCGCGTATTCCACACACATAAGATGATGGTAACACGGATGGCGAACTTAAATAGAAACTTAGTTAAACGAGTTCTATACTATATTTGCTTCATCGTCAGGTGAACATTTTATTAGAAAAGTAAATTCATATTCATAGTTTTACAAAGGTGTTTTTATTTTTTGCTTTCCTTTATTAAATTAGACATACTGTTTTTTTATAGATATTTTGTTATTCTATAACATATTCGATCTATTTGCCCTCACTCAATCACCTCTTATTTGTACATTCAACAACGAAGTACCAGAAGTGAAATAATACCACAAAAGGAAACTTGCCAAAATAAATTAATTATATGTTAGTTATAAATAAATTATTATTATCTTATTATGCTCACATACGAACAGTTATTGAATTAGAAAGTGCATTTCGGCACATGCCAAAGCGTATATGTTGCAACAGAATTATTGTGTAACAATACATCAGGTGTTTGCTTATTTGATTTCCGACCGGACTCATCGAATTTATTACGGACAAATACCTGTAGGGCTATTCACGATCATTCGAAATCGATCCGCCCGGAAAGCTACGCTCTCCCACTGAAAGTTTTTCGTATTTACGGGATATGAAAATGGTATTCACAATTCCCATAGGATTGAGCATCGGCATTCTTCGGGAGTTTCCGATTAGAATCTTAGTATAAAATGATAGAAAGCTTGATATATCGGTACGAAATCTTGTAATATCGGAACGGAATGTTTTCGAATGATCGTGAATAACCCTACTGTACACGTTTTCTCGTGTGATCTTGTAAATGTAACGTGGTCTGAATTCGAAAAATATTTATGAAATGTATAAATATGAATGATTTGTAATACGATTTTTTTATATAAATTCGAATGTAATAGCTGATTCGGTTATATTTATGACTTCAAATAAATTAGCAAATTGGGTTGATATTAACAACTTACACAAAAACTATTTCTCATTGAACTTTATTTCGAAATCGAATGGGTTAGATACAGTTGTAGATACGAGTTCTAAGTTATTTGATTTATGGTGTGATTAAGCTCCCTATCAACGATAGATTATATATTTATCGATTAGGATTATTCATTATATAAGAGTTTTTTATATAACCGGTATTATCCTTTAAGAAATTCTTGTCAGGCGATGTCAAAACAGCTGTATTTTAAATAGAAGAACCAACAAAACAACATATCTATTATAAAAAAAAACATTAATAACTGTTCTTCTGTATTTAGAAGTCATAAGTAAGTATTTCTAAAAATGGTAGTCGCGTGACAATGCTTCAGCAAGGTTACACCTGATGCGACGACGCGACGTGCAATTACGTCAGGTAGGTACTGCTTTCGCGTGAGAACCTGCGCGTATTGTCGCGCATTACTTTCGTTGTTTCCGGGGAAGAGTGCGGAACGAACCCATTACTTGCTATTATCGTCATGTATCTATTTCTTAAAAAGACACAGACTTATTGAAACAGAAGCATACATATTTCTTACATTCCAAAACTATTATATAGATAATGTGTTATTTGAACTTAATAAATTAACGTAACATTTTCCTTAAAATAATACATACAGACATATATTTTGTGTTTTTAAACAGAGTTAGATCGGGGAGGTTATTTTTTATCCCTGAAATAAAAATAGTTTTTTTTAAGTAATTGTAATTATTATTATCCTTATATTATTATAACTTAAATATATCTCTTAAAATACGGACTGTATTAATTATTTCCACTCTTAAGTTCTCGTTTCATTTAATCCTTAATTCTAATTCTTGTAAATTTTTCTTTTATACCTAAAATTATTCAAAATTTTGTTAACTTATTATGATAAATACAACATCATTGTTATGACAACAAAAAATTGAACTGCAAAATAAAATTGCTATAAATTATATCAGTAAATAAGGAAAATTACGAAGTTAATGTTACATACATAATATCCTAATACATAATGGATCATTGCAACAACGCGAAGTACTTCTTGTTGTACTTCTCGTATCTAAGTGGAGTGAGCGGTCGTTATGCGCTTTACTTCACATCTGCACTCCAAAGCACAGACCGTTTACAGTTTTATTTACATTAGTGTGGATGCTGCATTACCGTAGGTACAATACCAGAATAATATATAAGAACACGTAGTTCTATGATGTATGAGTATATATAATGGGTCAGAATGAATAGTTTTCCTTATATAGTAGCGATATTGCTGTGCTGTGTGAAATAACATGAGGTACTGACATATAAACAAAACTCTGGAGGTATTTACTTGTGAAAGACAAGTCTTAACTCTTAGTCAAAAATACTACTTCCTTGTAAATTCTCGACTGCACTACAAGTCAATTTACGATATATGAACTGTGATACTTTACCTAGATGTAACAGTGAGTAAATCAAAAATATATTTTGACGGGCTCGTTGGCACCTTTGGTAGAACACCTGCCGTGAGCTCCGAAGGGTCGTGGTTTCGAATCCCACCGGGACGATTATTATTTTCTGTAAGCATGTTTTCCCCACTTCTGGTAACTTCGGGCATTAAACGGGTGGGATGTATATCTAAATTCCGACCGGATAACAAACCACCATTTATAGATGGAAAACCGTGAAGTGCACGTGCGCGTTTCGGTTTCAATCTATGGATTTCCGAATTCTCGAACTAAAACGTAGGTCGACAGCTCATCATTAACCGATGCTCTGTGGATGAACCTCATGTTCGTCTTTCGATATCTAACATAAAAAAAATGAATCACAAATTTCGAACTATGCGGACATATAAGTTTGGTTTTATCTATTTATTAGCAGTAATATACATATATTTATCGAGTTTAATCTGTTACGTATCTAATATCCAATTTATAGCACTTTTAACTTACTGTACAAACAAATGTGTGTGTGTGCCTTTACAAATGATTCTTCCAGTCTCTTACATCTTTTGGTCTCCAAAGATAAGCTTTTATAAGGTTTTAGTCTACTAAAATAGATGAACGATAAGCATTATTCAAGGCTATATTATTACAATGCGCAATGCGGATTTGCGCTCCCTAAACCCACACAACACCGTAAGCGTCGCCCACAACACATCGGACATGGTCCAATGAAATTGCAAACCTATAAACATTAAGTCTCGGTACAATTGCCTACACAAGACATTGAATACTTAGCTCACCCACCCGCAAAGCTGATGCTGATCTCATACCTCAGCGACGCCAATCTAATTATGCTACGATTTAATTACTAATATTCGTTATAACCGACATGACAGAAAAAAGTGTGACCCGACACACGGAAGTCTTATTGTAATATCACGCATTTTATCTTGTACAAGTTTTTAATTTGTACATCCAAAAGTTTTTGTTTCATTTCATAATTAGAATATCTCGATTAGTTTCCCATGACCAAAAACTTGAATGAGGTTTTACTTACAAGGAAGATTACTTGACTGTACCCCATTGCCTAGATCATAAAAATTACGTTTTGTAGTCCACCTCAAAGAAGAAACATACAAACGTTTATTTTGTGTTTTTAAACAGATTTACAAAAACAAATCGGAGGATGAAATTAGTTCCCGAAAAACTGTTTTTTTTTTAAATATAACATAAGTAAAAATATTATACAGCCTTTGACAACTTATTATTACAGAGCACTTAAAAGTGTATAACTTAGTTACTAACTAATTTAAGTTTTGCCGTATGTATGTATTTTAGTTTCGAAGGTATCGGCGAAAAACAAAAAAGCCACCGATTTTCAGGAATTATTTTCACACTTATCATTTTTCAAACCGAGGTTGTAAGGGTACATTAACATTCCTTGTTAGTCATTGCTCATCAGTGGTCATCTATAACAAGCAAACACAGTTACGTACGTTTTAATTTTAAAACTTTAAGTAAAAGTCAAATTTTCATATATGGATATCGATGAATCACATCAAGTGTATGATTCAGCATCGTCAACATATATGTTTCCAGTTAACCGAAAGGAAACATTTGATATAAATTAAATACTCATTAATTTGATTATAATTGTGGTAATTTAGTCATACTAAACCACGCCTACCTTTTAGCTTATATTATAAAACTCTCCGGCTGACTAGCCGCCGTAATACCTAATTGTAACTTAAAATTACTACATGGTTATACTGTGTGACCGGAAATAGTCTTAGCAATAGTCTTAAAAGATTCTTCACTAAGGGTAAGTGTACTCTCATGCGATATCGTTGAATTCTTTAGTTTGCAGTATAAATATTTGAACCTAATTGACCAAAATCGTCAATCGTCAAATTACGCCTGTTGTATAAAAGTAATGTATAGTACTATTATTATTTATTTACTTAAGGACTGATTTTCGCGTGCATTACGCATCCGTCATTAGATATTTTTTTCAGAGAAGTTTAAATTATAGAAACTGTGTTAGCCTTTCGTCTAACAAGACTTCAGTGATATAGGTATTCTATACTAATATTATAAATAGGATAGATTTATTTGTGCGTTACGATTTTACCCAAAAACTACTTGACCGATTTTAAAAAATATTTCACCAAAAGAAAGCTACATTGTCAGCGAGTAACATACAGTGGCGGGACCACCATACAAGCCCAAACGCCTGTTTTTCCTTATTAATGCATTAAAAAGAAATATAATAATGTCATTAGTCATATATAACTTATACGATTATGTAATTATATAAGTTATATAAATATATAAACACGTATTATGTTAAAGTCGGCAAGACGGGCTTTTGGGCTTGTATGGTAGTCCCGCCACTGGTAACATATATAATCTGGGGGCACGGTAGTGCCCCCGCCAAGTGCCACTAAACAATCTAATTTAATATAATATATATGTATTACCTGTGAGATACATTATATTTTTAATAAAATAAAAAAAGATACATTGTGATTTCATGCGATAGCCGAGCCAATCTATTTATTTTAAACATCAAAGATTTTTAATATTGGCATTGATATGATACTATAAGATATTGTAAGGTTAGCTTATTATATAATTACTTAAGACAGAAGGATCCTTCAGTAGAGACTGAATAAATTGACCGACTTGGTATTATATGGATCTCACAACTTTTTACGATAGAAGAACTGAGTTGCAAGACTTGGCTTGTTTTACAATTTATGTTTTTGATGGCATATAGTATAGTACATAAACATTGCAGCCGAGCGAAGCGGAGTCGGATTGTTAGTTATCTATAAACTGAGAGTAGGTTATCAGTTTTAGCTAGTATCTAGGAGGAACTCATTTAAAAGTAAAATTATCTACAACTACCAATAGTTACCTACGTTAGTACAATTATGCTGCGTGTGTTATTGTGTATGCATATATTATTTATGAATCACATAATTGAAGCGTGTGCGCAAATAAATTTATTCACGCATTAAACAGAGCAGGTACAAGGTCCTTTAATGGGACACTGCTAGTTTGTTGTTGTACTACATTATCCAATGTCGTAACATAGTTAATTATAATCCTTACATCACTTCCCATATAACCCGATGTTAAATTTATTATGAAATAGAACACAGAAATGGGCATGAAGTATAACATTTACGATTACATCCACGCAGACACTGTTTGAACATATTATTTTTCAAAGTAAACATACAGGAACTCCTATTATGTATATTGTATATACTCATAAACTCCTCAAATGTTAGACATATTGTCGATCATTTTAAAAATTCAAAATTCAAACATCATTTATTCATTTAGGTAACACAATGTACACTTATGAACGTCAATAAAAATTACATATTAAATGCTTCTAATTTTACATTTACTGCCAGTTCTCAAATCAAGGGCGTAGAGCGGACGAGAAGAACTGGCAAGAAACTCGCCGCCACTCTTTTTAATCGCCAAGTTTTTGTTTTACAATGTTTTGTAAGGAGCTGCAACCATACACCATGTTCCACATGACATCTTTTAGTAATTAACTATAATAATCAAAAATATATATAAACGAAAAAAATAAAAAAACAAAGATTTGTCCTCTATCAGCAGTAAGTATGGTGAAATAGGAGCACTCACATTCTCGTGGTTTAGACATACTTATTGGCTAAATTGGACCAGAAATTGATTAAAAAACTTTACAAATTACATATTGAACTATTTTATTCCTTTATAGATACGATAATCTTAAAGCTAATTAAGAAACACATTTACATAGAAAATTATGTTGAAATAAGTTGATTATTCTCTATATTTCCAGTACATGATAGATAAAGTTTACAGAATTGTTAAGGGAAAGGTTTAAGTATATAATTCCGAAGTTCATAGTATAGAAGTAGAATTTATTAGCTCGTAGATCGCTAGTTCCAGAATTAAAGCGCACATATACTTACTATATTTTATAGCATAAGTATACATTTTGTTCAGCTTTAATTAATTGTTAGTAAAGTAGCGAAGACATGCTCTGCTTTTATGGTATTAACCTGAAAGTGATAAATCATAACATTTACCTATGTAATGTATGTGACACTATTTATATTTTGTTAATCAATTTTCTTAATTATCTATGCGTATAACTAAAGAACATTGTAAATTGTAATTGTTCCTCTTTGGTATAATATGATGCAGTTTATATATCATTTATCTTAGTCTAATTGATAAATAGTATTTATCTGTTTAAACTTTTAGAAAGTTAATTATAGATTTATCCTCACCGACTTCGCCCTGAAAATGTCTTTACTGTTTTTACATGTCAATCTATCATTTTTATACATTTTGATAAAAGAAATCATCTAAGTGTATCTGTGTCAAACTAATATTGCACTGTTCCAATTTAAAATAATCGCAAAGCTACGATTTTATTTGACAAAGAATCAGGATATACTTTCTATATCTATATAGAAAATATAGATAATGCACGTTTACGATTAATACAAAATAAACTTCAATTAATGTGATAAAACAATAAACTAGTTCCGTGAGTAACGAAGGCCATTCTCAAAAATTTGGTAAGGCCTTAATAATTTAATTAAAATATTTGCACGCTTGAAGAAAAATGTTGTATGTGTATTTTATATCTTTAACAGAGCAAACGTCATCCTCTGACTCACTAGTTGTATGTATTTCGTATTCAGTACAAGATCTAGGAAGTGTATTAAGATTCCGATGGTTTCATTTTGGCTACATCACTGTCATGACAGCGAATATGTTGTCATGGTTTCCCTTTTTTGTGCTTAGGAGCTTATCTCTAGAACAAGTGAAACGATTTGAAAAACATATTATTTCAATAACAAAAGACCATGTTATCACTGTTAATATTTTCGGAACTTTCATTTTTAGTTCGAAATTTGAATATTATTGAATGATTAAGTCGAAAGAAAGGTTGATTGGGTTGCTGTTTGGGGTTATGGGCGTGTACTAAATCATTGAGCTTACGTGAGAGTGGAGGCGGTTAGAATATTGCTAGGGTGGAATTTAGGGGAGGGCTTTCGGGCAAAGGGCAAAATATTTCAAATTCCGACGAGTAAACAACTTGTCCTTTGATACCTATTTTATCTGTCGCTTTCTTAATTATTATTTTAAAAAATGGGGCCAGGGGTCCTCCACTTCTTTGTAGCCCCAGAGCCTCCAGATGTCTAAATCTGGCCGTGAATATTGCTCTTCATTAGATCTATAACAAAATCCTCATCGCAGTATACCCGTACCCAATATCGTATTGAGTCGCCAGTTTCTTAATTTGGACGCGAATGACCCTGTGAATGACTCTTATAATTAGTATATATTATGTACCTACACCGAAAAGGCTTTAATAGTCGGAAGTCGAAACTACCATCGAATTTCAACATGTTTCTTATGAAGATGATAATTAGAAACTTTTCCTCGTTTTTATCTATCACCCCACGTATGTATTCGAGGTTAAACTATGAGTTCTTTATTAATATTCAAGTGTGTTTCTTCTTTACCTTCGATCTTCGTAGTTCCTTGTATATGCAGCTAATTGTAATGATGTTAGAATGCAATACGGCATCACAAAGCGTTAGCTAAACAGTAAAAGTACTTAAAGAATGCTTTGCTTACCAAGAAGGTAAATATAGTAAGAAATAAAATTTATTTGTTACTTTAATGTTTTTTAATAGGTTTTATAACATGTTATATCATGATATTTATATCATTTTATATAATGTTTTTTTAAATAGGTCTTAAATTAAAACACTTTAGTCTTTTATAAAATTAGAATACCATAGTAATATAGTACGTAACTAGAATTCGAGACAGTGCAGTGGCGGAGTTACTTATTTGAAAGGCAACGCACATGAGAGCCCTCTGGTGTTACGAATGTCTATGGGCGGAGGTGATCACTAACCATCACGTGAGCCACCTTCCCGTTTGACCCCTATTTTATAAAAATAACACTTACCAAGATATAGGCTGTTAAATTTTTGCCGCTTTTGCCGCTACATTTCAGACCCTAAGATATAAGAAAACCGTCTTAGAGATTTTATAAGACATCTAAAAAAAAACACCCCCCCTAACGCATACTCAGCCACCACTGATGAAAAATTATCATCGTTTAGTAAAATTCCAAGCGCTTTTTTTACAAATCATGAATCATTACTCATACAAATAGTTTAAATAAACAAAAGTTCTACGAAAGAGCGTCTTATTATTTATTTAATTTAATAAAAAATATAAAATTTAATATATAAATTTAAACTAATTATACAACTTGTTTGAATTATATAATATGTAGTAAATTTCATATACAAAGATATTTTTTTAAAAGTCCTTGACTCAATCAGGAATAGGTATGTACTTAACCGACTAAAGCATACAGTATACAATCACTACTCCCACGCTCCTTAAATCTATGATTAATAGGATCAAAACAATTCCGTTGATGTATTATTAAACAGGTATGAGCATTGACATAGTATGTTGATCGAAGGGTATGAGGCTAACTTAAATGTTTTATTCTTCTGTCTACAAATCATCTTGATACTTACCCTTGCTAAATTTTGCTCCAACAATAAACCCCCATTTAAAAAAAATGCTAATACTTTGCAACCCCGTAGAATGTATTGCCCATTCGGTGCCTACATGGACACTGTACAGGCCTAACTTATTTTTTATTTGTTGAAAAATTGTTGATGCAATAGTTTTTCGATGGGTCGTTGGTTCAAATCCCACTGGGTTGATCGTTTATAATTTTCTGTAACCATGTTTTCTTTACGTCTGGTATGTCCGAACCAAACGATACGAATGGGAGGAAAGTCGACAGCCCATAATTTATTAATGAATAAAATAATATATGTTACATGACTAAAGTCTTGACTCCGTCTCCTACCAAAAAATCTCACAGAACTTTTTCGTATTGATTACAGATGTGTGTGTACAGTGCACTCGCTGCACTCGATAGTTACAGCGCACAGCAATACCCTGACCAATTTCACATCCAGACTGATGAGGATGACGAAAGATACTTTCTATATCAGACACATAATGGTCAATACAGAAAGGAAAGAAGGCTTAAGGATGGATCTGTAGTAGGTAAGGCAATATTAAATATATTTTACGACACTTGTTGAAAATTGTGAGCAATGTCATTACTAAGTTCTTAAAATTCCAATATCGTTAAAAATATTTCAAATTTATTCCAGTAAAGCTAGACATATAACATTTGTAGACTGTGTCATAAAGATATCATTACTTAAATATACTTCAATAATAAATTAATCAATTAAGCACAAATTAAAGTAAGGCATTCTCGTAATTGGGCTGTAAAATAACGTTTATCGGTATTTCTTTTTATAGGAACTAGTTTTATGTTAAAGCGATGTTATAAATACATGTCTCGGTTTCAATCTATAGATTTCCAAATACTATAAATATGAAATGGGCACGTCATTGATAAATTAATGTTCCTACGTATATGCATGAGGTTCCTACAATATACATAAAATCAATTTCCCGTTTTATTATAATGTACGTTTCACAGAACACTTGTAGAGAACTAATATAACCCACACAATATACCTCACGTATAATTTATAATTTTTCAAAGCTTTACGGATCACATTCCAATCTGTAAATAGATAGATATTATATCTTTCGATTCCAGGAACCACAGGTTGGGTGGGTGCTGATGGTTACTTACGACTACAAGATTATATAGCTGATGATCAAGGCTATAGAATATATAAATCCAAGACAGTGTACGTGGGTGACCGTTCCATTGGAGTGAGTATTAAATTATTGCTAGGTAATATTTTTATTGAAAAATTTTGCTACATGTAATAAAAATACAAGCAAGTTCTTCTTAATCCTTAAGGACATTGGGAATAATCCCATAAACACATTGCGATATAAATAATAAAACAATATCCTTTTCTTTATTATTTATTTTACTTGAACTGCCCATATGAGTTTTTATTTACGATTTTGTTTTAATATTTTTCAGGAGTCATTAAAGATAGCTAAAACAGCACCAACTGATGCGGGTTTCAACATAACTCCAGCACCTGCGCCGCATCCAAATCGAGGCACACCGCGATTTAGCACCACTACCAAATCACCCCTATCTCCATCCTCAACGCTGCAGCCACCTGAATCGTACCCAGACGAAGGAACAGTGTCCACCACACCTGCACCGTACACTCCATCATCAACACCGCGAGTTGATGTCTCTCCTAACTCTATTGATACTTCGACCACATATGATTTTAGACCAACGGTCCCACCTATTACATTAGATGACGCAACCTCATCTCCAAATCCTTACGATTATGATAGTACTAACACCAATGCAATCGACGGTTATTATGCCAGTGATAGCTCCCCATACAGGCGTTACGATGTCTTCAATCCAAACTCTTACCGGCATGCCAATGCTTGGACACAAAGACAGAGAACTGGTCAAACAATAGGCGATGGGTATACTCCCCAATTTCCAGGATACGATGGTGTAGCGTTTAGGAGAAATGGTTTCCGTTACTATCTCCCAAAACAGTACCACGAAGAACAAACACAAAATTCAGATGAGAGAACAGGAAGTTTTGGTTATGTTGATCCCTTTGGTATTCGGCGAGTCATTTATTACAACACAGCACCGGGCCAAGGATTCCAAATTCGTAAAAACAACAGATACGTGGGTCATGATGCGACACCTTACGATCCTAGACCAATTAATTAATATGTTCATAAATTATGAGCGTGATAATAGTTACCACTTGATATCTCTATTTATTTTAATATCAAAAGATTGGTAGAGACAAAACGATTGATTTTCGAACGACCTCTTAGCCATACTTAGTATAATAATAATTATTATTATAGAATAAGAATTTAATTTATTAATATCTAGAGATTACAAAATTAATTTGTACTTATTTAACTCTTTAAGGTCACAAATTAACTACATGCGCCATTTAATGCGAATTCATTTCTCATGTAGAATCGTTTTCGTAAAATATATTACATTCCACTTTTCTGTCGTTTGTAAAAGTATTTATAACAATATATTTTTAAAAAAGGCTTTAAAATGAAAGCTACTGATAGTATCAGGCAATATGTTTTAGATTGTCTGGTGGTTAGCCACAATTTACAACACCATATTTACTTATAATATCGCTGTGCTGAAACGCTGTTAAATCTGAGTAGAACTCCACTGTGCATATAGTGGAGTTCTAATCAGATTTTACACTAAAGAAAATAGTTAAATGACGCTGCGGTAGTTACATTACGATGCTAAATTAATTATTTAATATGAACACCTATTTCTTGCAAATAATCAGCTAAATACGCTTGTTAATTTTTTAATGTCTCAACTTAGATATAATAAGCTGCAACTATCTTGTGTAATATGGAAATAGACTTAAAACTAAAAAAATACATTTTAACGTGATAATCTGATAAAAAAATAAACTAAAAAAATGCGCAATTTATAAGTAAATTGTGAACTTAGGAGAACGAGGACTATTGTATTTGTCTACCAAAGAGCCCAGTACTATATATACAGAGAGAGCTATGTTAAAATAGATAATTCACTATATATTGGTTTTATTAGTAGACAATAACTTGTATTACATAGTGGTGAGCGTGTATAAATTATGTTGTATGAAATATAAGTTATTGCGAATAATTTGTCATTACGCATTTTAATACTAATAATAATATTAATATCACTCATATTTATAATGTAATGACGACTTGTTCCAATAACTTTAATGGGAAATATAGTTAATAACTTTTCCGATATTTCCTGTAATCGAAAGTATTGTTATCCATGAATTGGTTACTCATACGTACCTACTTATTCAAAATTTATTTCAACTAAAAGTTGTGTCCAATGTAAAAACATCATAAACTCTGTGTTTATGTATTTTACTATAGTAAATATATTGGATTAATTTAAGGATCATATGAATAAGAAATAAAGAAAATATTACCAGAATTATATTTTGTACATAACAGGAATAATTAAGTAATTAGCACAAAACTCAGTAATTAACAAAATGATGTAATAAAAGTATTTTATTAATGAATGTATTTTCAATAAAAGATCCCGTTTTTATTTTTGTTCGTCAGAAAGGAAAAGACACATCACGGTAAGCATTTGATTCTATGAAGATATATAGTTTATTCAAATTAATTTGTAACTAAGCCAAAAATATTTTTTTCAGGATAATGAAGTTCATCGTAATAAGTTTATCATTAACAGTGTTAGTTTTAGCTGATAAACAGTCACACAATTTTCGAAATGACGAAAGATATATGGATGGATATACATCTGCAGCATCTACTAGATTACCTCTCGGTTATACAGATGAAATTTTTGAGCCTGATTTTGCAGATAATTCCCAACCAATCATAACGTTAAACGATAATCAAGAAAGTACTGGTGTTCCTCAAATAAAGGCAAGAACAGAAAGTATTCAACGCTACTTCAGAGTACGTAGACCAATTAAAAGACGAAAAATCTTTCATATAAGAAGAAGAAACTTAAATAAAGACAGTGAACCTATTTCAGAATCGCTACAAGTGAGTGATATCACACCCCTTATCCCTCAAATTTCACAACAAGAATATCCAGCCAGTAATGATACGCCAGAAGATAGTGAGTCTCATGATGAGTTAGATTACTTGTCTGTAAATAATGATTTTTCAAAGGATTCAATAGTATATGTATCCGAACCAACAACTGACATCAATCAACAGATAACTCCAACAAACAAGGTAGAACTCGTTTCAACAATATTACCTAATGACATAATGTACAATATCGGAGGTAGACCACGTATGCGATACCATAATAGGCAGAAATTTAGAGAACCAGAAAAAATCAATGATATGGAAAATATACAACCAGAAAAAGAAAGTGATTCCTACATTTTAGATACACCCTTAACTCTGCAAGAGAGTAACACTGAAAGCACGCTTACAATGGGCCCTACATTTTATGAGTCAAACGAAAACAACATTGATGGAAACTCAAGAAATGACTTTCAAGAAACAATAATTACTTCAGGTGACGCAGAAATAACAACTAGCAACCCTTCAACACCAATAATTGAAGTTATCATAGAAACTGACACAAAACCATTACAACAGTTGCCACGTATACGCTACCATGGTAGGCAGAGAATTAAGAACAGACAAAGATTCGAAATTCCACCAGAAGTATTAATAGAATCACCAGAACAGCAGGAAGACAGCGAAAGGTCGGTGTTTCTTCCGGATCAAATTAAAGAACCTCAACTAATTACAAATATTGAATCGAGATCAGGAAACATTAAAAACGACTTAAATGATTTTACTAAAAATGATGATAAATATATTAATGAAGAAATTATACCTTCCACAAGCAAGATCGAAGCGATTGATAGCACTCCTACAATACCTTTAATAGAATTGGGAGCAGTATCGAGTACAAAAAAGATTCCCCGGCTACGGTATATTCGTGGCAGACGGAAGTTTAGAAAAAATACAAGAATAAACAATATACAACAAGAAGATTCGATACCAAGTGCACCTCCAAAAACTTCTGAAGAAATTACGACCATGAAGATACTTGCATCCAGCATTGAGTTATATGCACCGCAAAAAGATAACTTTGAAAACAACTCCACGAAACAAGATGTATTAACACAGAAAATGAATACTACAGAAGAACCAATACCAGCCACCGTAAGGTCCTCTACAACATTGATTAATTCACTTGAAGTGTCCAAATCACAGTTACCATACAGACGTTATCATGCCAGATCGAAATTTAGACAACACAATAGTATCGATAATGTTCCTCACCAAACCCAAAATATGTCGGATACAGAAATTGCCACTACATCTACGACACAAAAATCTGCCTTTGAAAAAGTTAATTATGCAAAAACAACACGATCACCATATATGAATTATCGCGGCAGACAGAAATTTAGAAAATTGAATAAAGGAAATTTTTCTGAAGCAATTACTCAAAATATACCAAACTTAGAAACTATTACTACATCGACTGCTCAACCTAACAATACCGATAACGTTGAAAAACCTGTATTCGTACCAGAAACTTTACATAAAAATCGAGACAATTCAACAAATAATATTCGAAAGTTGAATTCAAGAACATATACTAGAAAACGAACACGTTTAAATCCAACCACCGTTAATTCAGAGATAACTACTTCATTACCCGCAGTATCCGAATTAGATTTAGTTTCAACTCATAAACCAAATCATCCACAGCAAGAGAGTATTCGTCACCATAAGCGGTTCAGGAGAATTAAAAATAGAACTCAACCAACGACTCTTCGCAGTACTACCGCATCTGTTGGATCTGAGGAAGAGGCAATAGCAGCGGAGGGTAATATATATAATAGCGAAAATATGTCTCAGAAACAACCAAAACAAGACTTCAAAACTAAAAGCTCTCCACCACCAGTACCTACTCTATCTCCATGGTACGACGGGTTTGGAAAATAAATTTAAATAAACATTAATGTTATTAAAATAATAATTGAAGTTTTATTAATGGATCTAATTAATTATAATACAATTCTATCAAAGCATAACCAGAATTAGGTAGGTACAGTTTATAATCAATCCTTATAACTTGTATTTTTATTATCATGCTACATGATATTTTTCTGTTACTTGGGAGATTTTTGTACAATCTGGGATACAACCATTGGACATTTTGTAACCCAATAACAATATCGCCATATTTGTGATGTAAAATATTATTAATATATCTGAGGTATTTTTGTCCCTAAACTTTAAAAATTTAAATCTAATAACTTAAATCTTAAAATTTCATACTGATTGGGAGATTTCGCACTGTACCCTCGATATGTACTATAATAATTATTTAACTAGGCCGATTCAGATAGTTTAGGTTTTGGATTAGATATAATGATCATTAATAGAGTAATTCATTTATTAAACGAGATAACTATCAAAGTTTATTAACAGAATTATTCTTCTATAAAATACTCTGAATATTCAGGATATCCTACTTCAGATGCCCGATAAAGAGGTCGCTGATATAATGGCCACCTTATTGGGAACGATTGAAGCCATGAAGGTAAATACGACAATAATCCTGACAGAAACGAGGGCCTCTTAAATATAATAGGGTTATTTGTTTCATCATTAATTTCATAGATTGATTCAATTGGTTCAGTTTCGATTCCTGGATTGTTGTATTCATTGTTTTGCTCAAACAAGTTAGGACTAGCAAGATCTTCAAGTCTTTGTTCTTCTGGGTCCTCCTTCTCAGCGCCATGCTCTTCAAAATTATTAATATCAGCTTCTTTATTGAGAGTCTCACTTACTGAAGGTTTTAATGGACGTTGATCCGAAAGCTCATGAATGTCTTTTTCACTTTCAGTCTTTTCTTCATTACCCGCTGGTTTTGAATTAAACGGATTAGATGTTAGATCATTACTTGGTGTAATATCAAGCTGTAGAGGATGTTCTGTCGATGGCAATGCTATAACGCTCACAACTAGACAAAGGACCCCGACAAAATACATCTAAAATAAAAATAAAAACACATAATGAATAAAAACTGTTTTCACAATCCTTCAGATCAGTTGTGTGCAATAATAACAAAATCATACTTTTTAGAGTCGAAAACTAAAATACTGCTGGTGATTAATATGTACGTATAAATTACTACTAATGGAAAATTTCTCCTGAAGCAGTATCCTTTCCACTGATTACTTTCAAGGATTTTAATGGGGGAAAACAGTAATTTGGCCCACCTAATGGTAAGTGAACACCGTCGCCTACAGACATCTGCAACACCAGAAGACATGTGTGTTGGCGACCTTAAAGGCTACCAAAGAGTGCTTATAATGCAAACCATAACGTAAAGTTCAAATCAAGTTTGTGGCTGTCGGATTAAAAAAAAATCTTGTCTCCTACAGAGATGACATTAAAAAAAAAACTAGACAATAAAAATATAGAACAATAAAATATGTAACTACTTACCGTGTTAGTTTCAGATAATAAAAATTTATACTATTTGGATTTTTGTTATTGCAATATTATTTATACAGCTATAATCGTTAAATCCATTCAAAAGTAATATTATTATGTCTTATCAAATCAACTCGTTTATTAGACTTGTAGTTAATTTTGATTTATGTATCACAAATTTAATCTAAGACATCCGGAAATTTATTCTTCTTTTATTTAATCCGGGATTAAAAATAATGTATTAACAGGTACTTTGTAAAATGTAATATTACTCGTATATTATTACATTCTTACATAATAATAGACGGACGTAAAGCTCGCATCGTGATAGTAGATAATAAATATTTAATTCTTCTCACTAGTTCAATTGTCAAAGTAACCAGTCGTAGTGAAAAATATAAGGAAAACAAACGTTTTTCCATGAATATATCTTGCGTGGAATATTTTCACTTTCCAAGCTCTTAGTTAGGTATACCTTCTGATCTGTGAGGTATACCTATAGCATCGAATCAATATTTTGCTCCGTTCGCGTAACGCGACAACAAGAAAAGAAATAAATAAACACACTTTTCTATACTAATATTATAAAGAGGAAAGATTTATATTTTTGTATGTTATGAATTAACTCAAAAACTACTGGACCGATTTTAAAAATTATTTCACCAATAGAAAGTTACATTATCAGCGAGTAACATAGTATTTGTGCAAAGTATGTACATCTATATTGCACCCGTGTGAAGCCGGGGCGCGTTTCTAGTGTATTACAAAATTAGTAAGGATACTTAAATGTCAGAGCCACCGGCAAAGGAACAAAGTTCTGTTCATAATCATCATATAAATGTCATTGTCACACATTATATACTTGTTTTTATGCCGTACATATAATACTTATTTCTCTATAATAGATAGCTTTGGTATAATTTGGGTTAAATAAAAGAATTACGAGTAAGTAATTAAATGCTTGTAATTAAAATTTTGTAGCTATTATTTTTCACTGGGACTTAAGAACTGTTGCTGGCTCCTGGTTCAACGGGGAGTGGCTATTTTCAACGTGATAACCATCGAGGCCGGCGGTGAACTTGCTAATGTAGAGCTCGCCATCGTCACCGATGTAAGAAATCTCGCCCTCGGTGACGAGCACGTAGTCTCCGGACGCGGTGGGCACCAGTCGGCCGCGCTCCGACACCACGGTGCCCTCAGCGGTCACGTACCGCAGCGCGTACTGCCCGTACTCGTCGTGCACCTCTTCATGCTCGAGAGCGGGCATGGCGCGCCGCGCAGCCACCTCGGCATCCAACCTCGGCGCGCACGCCGCTACCGCGATCATACCGCATAATACTATGAACTGAAATATAAATATTTGAAATAAATATACTTCACTCATTATTATATTATTTTTATTCAATACTAGCTGCGCCCAACGTATGCATAGGCAAGGGACTAAGATGAAGTCTTTTAGTAATCTACGCTTGTACTTTGTTTACAAAAAATAACACAATTTTTGCACATAAGTTTTAACAACTCTCTGATCTGAGAGGTCTTAATGATTGAGAAGTCGAAATGTATCCTTTTATTTATTCTTAAATATTAATCCTCCCAAGTTAAACATATTGAAATTTAGAGCAGAAGGAAATCATAGTAATAGCTAATAAGATCGAACACATATTATTTCTAACATTATTAGTGTTAGAAATACGAAGTTTATCTTAATTTCTTCGTTCTATTTTTGTTGATAGTTAAAAGCCATAACTATTACATTTATTTATAATATAATTGATTGACTTACCATCTTCATGATTATATTATTTTTTATTTAAGACGTTGCTTTTGCAATGACGAGCGACTGCAGTATGATCTTTGCTAGGTTGATGCTACAATATATATTGTAACACCTAAATAATAATTTAGGAAATTAGCAAATGAAACATACCACATTAATTGTTAGCCTAATAGTTGTAATTAGTTTTAAAATTAAAATAGTTAAGTAATGAGTCTTCATTAAAAGTTATTAAAAGGTATTAATCATAGAATGTTACGACAGAACTTTTACTTAGTCTCCTAACCCTGTTTTTTGTTTCTTAGTTAGAACTTAGAAGATACCTAACATACATAGGTAGAGTTTTTGCAAATATATATTTGACAGGTGGTAAAGTCTCCTGTAAACTGAAGTAATTTTTTTGGACTATTTGTATAGTTAGTTATATATTCATTTTTGTAAAGAAAATGAAAAATAAGTACTGATTCAAGTTCTTTATTGGCGTCGATACCTAATTTATGTAGGTATTATCGCACTAGACAAATGTTATTTGCAATCGTACGTATATATGTTCATTGTCTTCTTCTCTAAAGAGCTCTTTATTTTTATAACTTAATTTAAATATTATTTATTAATTTAAGCTTTCACACAGAGTGTTAAGATAATCTTAAAATAATCTATGTATATAATGTAGTTGGCCGATGTGGTCTCTTACAGAGTTTGAGGTTAACAATAGGCATATACTTTCTTCACAACAATGAGAAATAAAAAAATAAATAAAATACAACAATGGTAAAAATGTAGGTAGGTACATATAAATACTATTTCATTCAAATTATCAATGATATATAATTTTGTTATTTCTATAATCTATAGTTATTAGTAGCCACAGAAATATACAGAAAAGTTATATTAGCTATCAGTATACATATACCTACTAAGAGCAACCCTTCATAAGACTTCAGCCTGTCGGTATCTAACGACAACATTCTCGACTTTTGTATCTGTAGACCTGTGAATTTTCGAGTCTCCTACGACTAGAGGGTCATTTCTGTGTATCACTCATTATTTTTCTTTACAGGCAAGGCCCGACTGAACCGACCTGGCTTTCTTTTAAATCTTATTACCCCAGTATTCGAACCCATTCGAGGTTACCACTGAGCTACGGCGGTCAATCTATAGACCTGCCCGCCCATCAAGAGATATCTCGCGGACGACTGTAGACAAATTAAGATATATTATATCTCGACATCGACAACTATGATAGACAAGATATATCGATCGACAAATACTATCGACATTAGAAATCGAGTTTTAAGTTCATGTTAGACCGGGAAGGCATACAGAGATAATCGATTAAAACAAGAGAAAACGGTCGACAAAATTTTAAAGTTCTAACATAAAAAAAAGAAACCTAAAATTTCTTGTCTATTTTTATAATACCCCGTAAAATATATATCTAAGAAATTCTTCTAAAACTCTAGAAAGCGTGAATTTATAAATGCAAGTTAAATACTAAACTTAAACGAGACCAACACACATATAGTTTTACGGCCTTATTCATAAACGTATTATAAACTTAGCTATCGAAAATAAGCCTACGCGCAGACTAGAGCCACTAGTGGCGACCACAGCATAGCCACCGGTGGCCGCTACAAGCTACGGGCGTAATATTTCATACATTTTAGGGCATCCGCGCAAACACGGCGCTCGAGAGGCCGCCACCGAGCTTCGAGCCACCGGTGGCCGCCACAACGTGCGGGCGCGATATTTCATACATTTTACAGTGGCTGAAACGCGGCCACCGGTGGCCGCGTCTAGACGCTGCTTCTAGTGGCGGCCACCGGTGGCTCTAGTCTGCGCGTAGGCTAAAAGTCTACAGAACGAAAGAAACAAAACATATTTTAACTACGAGTATATATCAAGCTTAAAATACGTTTATGAATAAGGCCGTTAGTGTTAGGTTTCTATACAATTCATTTATTAGAAAAACACATCTAACATTAGCGAATAATTAAAAAATAATGTATATTGTTTCTATTTATAAAAGCCTACATACATGTAGTTCAAGCCTCTTCTCCATACAACCGTTTATAAAAAAAATAAACTTTAAAAATAAAATTATGATGACTATTTTTTATTGATTAATATGTATACTTATACTTATATGTATTATAAAGGAGAAAGATTTGTATTTTTGGAGTTTTGTATGTTATGAAAAACGACTGGACCTATTTTAAAAATTCTTTCACCAATAAAAAGCTACATTATCAGCGAGTAACATAGGCCATTTTTTGTATATATACATATATTTTATTACATACATATACTAGTTATAAAATTAAATTACAAAAGTTATATAAATTACAAATACATTTTTATATGCATACTGAATTTCAGTTACCAATAATAAGATATCATTAAAATCAGTGCAGCCGATGTTGAGCTATAAATGGTGTAACTAACAACGACTTTGTTTCATATAGATAAGATTAAGAGACCATCACATCTCAATCTAAAACATTAGGTAGGTATACTTGTATCTGTCACAAAGCTCATACTATAAACTCAATAGTTAATCATATGCTCTGTAACTGACGGGGTCACGATTTCGATCCCTGTTGGGTCTCACAATATCTTTAAATCGATTCTTATTTCTAAAAGCATGTTATGATATATTGCTGAGGTATATCACCTACCACATGTGAGCCTCATGCTCGTCTATAAACTATTAAAAAACAAAACATAATATTCTATAATTTTATTTAATCTGTTATTTTAAGGTAATTACTAAAATAAATATAAATAATTAAACACTGTCGAACGTACAATTAGGTACATTGTTAAAATATAACTACAATATATATTCAACAATAGTATAACCGGGATATCTTATATGAGGTTGCTTAAAAACAGGTAGCCCTTGGTAAGGCCAATTAATTCGAAGTGATGATAAAGGCGATAGTGAAATTGGAATCGGCCGCTGAAGTTCTCTTATCATAAGCACTGGAGGTTCGGGAATATTAAGCCAATAGTTAGGCCTTTCTTCTTCGTAATTTAAATATTCATCTTCAGGATCTTGCTCTTCTTCCTTTTCTTGTGTTTTTACTTCAGGAATATATGTTGAAGATGCAAGTATGTGTGGCTCTATGGGTGGGATGACCCCTAATTTATTTTCTTCATTGGAATGAATTGGTTCTATAACACCGTTTTTCTTATCTATGGTTTCTTCTGAGATAGATGTCTCATGTTCATCGTCCATTTTTCTGGGCTCATAGACGCCGTCACCTCTCTCACCAAGGTTTTCATCATGAAAATCTTCCTCAGGCTCCTGTGCCATCACTTCCTTGAGAGTTATATTATCCTTATAAATTTTATGAAAAGGTTGTAATTCGAATGATTCAGGAACATGCATTAACATACTCGTTGTAGTTTCAAACTCTACCATCTCCGTTGCAAGATTTACTTGAGTTGAATTATGCACCAAGGGCAATGAAGAAGCAGACGCAATTAAACATAAAATGCCGAATACGTCCATCTGAAACAATTTAATGTTAATTAAATACATCTGACAGGAAATTCAAATATTCCGATGAATGTTAAAATTATGCTTTCATATGACGAGAGGGTATTATCAAATATTTATAAAAAAAACAATGAAAGACAAAACACTTGAATTTTATAAAAGGAAAAAAATATACTTTAGTTCAAAGGAAATGACGAACAAAATTTTATAATTATGCTTCTAGTGACAATATTTTATTAGACAGTTTTTATACACTTTATAAAAACTATAAAAGTAAAATATGCTTCCAATTAATTCTATAATTTTAGTAAAAATCCGCGAAGATTTAAACAACTTCAAGTTTTTTACTTTTACTTCAGGGCCGTAGCTTACCCTTGATGGGCCCTGTATCAAAATTTGGTGGTGGCCTTTTTCCTAACTGCTGTGAAGCAGGATAGAAGACTTGTATGAGAATATTTACCTTTACTGGAAGGTAAATATTCGCTTACATGTCTACGGTGCCCTTGTAACTAGGGGCCCCGTACCTTTGATACAGCTGATATGGCAGTAGCTACGCCCCTGTCTGACTTTATAAATACTTAGCTAGTAATTATACCGTTTTAATATAAATTTTTTTTACATACTTTTACGAAATAAATGCTCACTGACGAATGTCAAAAACCAATCTATCACTGAAAGAGTAATCGACCTTACATCCTTTTTATAGTCACAATCCCTTAAATAATTACTTAATGACTAATACATATTCCTAAAATAGTTTAATTAACAACTATTAATTGCCCTTTACAATATAATAACATTACATAATATATTTCTTAAATATCATTAACTTGTATAATCTAATTTGAATTAAAGTATGACTAACCGAAAAACTAATTAACCATGAAAAATTACTTTCACGTTTATCATTTATTCATGTATAGGTATAAGATGGCAAACTATATATATAAATTGTAAAAATTACATGTTTTTTTCAGGGCTTCTTCATCTGAGTATGCCAGTATGCCAAAACCAGGACATACATCACTGAAAGAAAGCCTCCCATATCTGGTTAATTATATAAGTCTATACGTGGAGGCTCACTTTAGGCTATTGACCTCGCTGCTGAATATTCCTTTTTATGAATATAATCATATAGGCCTTCAGGGGTAGCTTCAGATAGGCATAATCTAAATACACATTTAAGTGTCAAATAGGATTGACAGCGCATCACTGGCTGATGTTCGTTGGCTGAGATATCACCTAGCATCAAGTGAACTTCATGCTCGTCTGTCGATATGCAATTTATGTACGACATTTTTTAGTCTTGTCAATTATTTATTTATTAAACAATAATAATAATAATAACTGTATTTATCAATAAATAAAAAAAGGTTTATTTGCATATTCTAAATAGACTTTTAATTATACAAGATATTATAATTAATTAAATCTTTTACTTTACACATGAATAAATCTATACTACAACACTAATCATCACTACATAGTAGAAAACAAAGTCGCTTTCTCTGTCCCCATATCCCTATATCTCTATGTATGCTTAAATCTTTAAAACTATGCAACAGATTTTAATGCGGTTTTTTTAATAGATAGAGTGATTGAAGAGGAAGGTTTATATGTATAATAACATCCATTAAATAGTGGAGAAATACTGTTATTTTTAAGGATTCTAATGTGATGTCGTAAATAATTAAATTTTCCGCTTACATTGCAAATGCGGGCTGAACCCTAAGAGATTTATCAAAATAATGTACTAAGTATTGTACATATTGAAAAGGTCTACAGAAAACTCCAGGATAGTATATGTATATCTATCTCTTATGGATATCCCACAATAACATTTTTTTGTCATTTACTTTTTACGACAAATAATAGCTAATTTTCGAAGCGATTTAACCAATACAGCATTAATCCTTATCCAATTAAATAACTTAAATACATTGATGATTTAATATACATCTATATGGACCTTTACAGCATATGATTTAAATGAATATTTTCGAAGATATTTCAGATTTAAAAATTGCGGGACTTAGCGTTAGCGGCGGTACCGGCCGGTATGTTTTTATATACAACGTTCAGTTTTTCTGTAGTATATTTAGTATCACATTGCACCCCTGCGAAGTCGGGGCGGGTCGCTAGTAATATTACAAAGAGGAAAGAATTGACTTTTTTGTACGTTTATAACGAATAAACTTAAGCATAACTGAACTGATTTTAAAAATTATTTCACCAATTGAAAGCTACATTATCAGCGAGTAACATAGGTTGTTTGTGTTTAGTACATCCTCATTGAAGTCGTGTGAAGCCTGGGCGTATCGCTAGTTCATGAATAGATAAATAATATTTACTCTTCACTTCATCTGCATGTATCTCAGTATTTCCAACACCTATTCACCAGAATCAAAATGTCAAAAAAAAACTTTATACGACTCTATATACATATAATAAAAGAGTAGGATCGAAATTACGCTTCACTAAATATTTTTACCAGAAATTAAGAGGGGTGATAAAAGAAGGGTAGCAGAATGCCTAAATGCAATTTTTAAGATTCTTGTATTGAATAAAAAAATATTTAAAAATAATTTACCAAAAATATGCATGAAATCGACATGATGATTTGATTTGACGTCTAAACTGAGACATAATATTATAACTATCAATAAATAAATCTCTTGCTTGAATTTCGACTATGATATATGTAATATTTTCATGGGATCTACTTGTTTTCCCGCTTGCAGGTAATTTATAGCATTTTAGGATGTTTTAGAAATCCCACTATGTTTTATTATTTGCATAATTTATCGTTCAATGAAATAATAATACATAGAATATTAGCTTTATGTTATTATTAATATGTACTTTATTAAACTATTTAAATTTTAAAAGAGTTTCAGGTATCAAAAACTGCAATATTTTTGAAATGCTCACGGAAATCTAAAAATGTATTACAGTAGATTTACGACAAGACAGCTTATGTTGACGGACTCGTTGGCGCGTTCGGTAGAACACCTGCCGTGCGCATTGATGGGTCGTGGGTTCGAATCCCACCAGGAGCACATGCTTATAATTTTCTGTAAGCATGTTTTCCCCACGTCTGGTAACTTCGGGCATTGATCGGGTGGGAGGAATATCTAAATTCCGACCGGGTAACGAACCACCGTTCATAGATGGAAAAGCCGTGAAGTGCATATTGCGTGTTTCGGTTTCAGTCTATGGATTTCCGAATGCTCGAAGTAAAAATTGGGTCGACAGCGCATCATTGACTGATGTTCTGTGGCTGGGGTGTCACCAACCATCAAGTTAACCTCATGCTCGTCTGTCGATATCTGACATAAAAAAAAGGTACTTGCTACACTTTAAAGATGAATTACTATTCATCGTTTTAGTTGTACACTATTGTACCTATCATACATATCGCGAAAGATCATCACCAAATAGAAATGTTGCATGTAATATTGTAATTAAAATTATTATAGATGCATATGCGGTTTTATGTAGGCCAAATAAAAATACTTCTGTAAATAAGTGCAAAAGATAATAATAATAATA
The DNA here is from genome assembly GCA_905404175.1 of Anthocharis cardamines. Classification (NCBI taxonomy): domain Eukaryota; kingdom Metazoa; phylum Arthropoda; class Insecta; order Lepidoptera; family Pieridae; genus Anthocharis; species Anthocharis cardamines. The sequence goes on along the minus strand of FR989956.1, from coordinate 7,204,330 downwards.
AGGGTACAAAAAAGGTAGCTAGGTAAAATTGTTATCAGAATAAAAACAATGGTTCCTTATAAAACATTATGTTTATTAAATAATATATTTTTTTACAACTTTCTGTTCAATACTCATAAAAGTTTTTTGTTGATAAAACTGAAGAGATCTTAAATGTCTTCCAAAACTTGTGGATCGAATGGATACAAATTTATTAGAGGTAGACTTAAGCATTCTTCCTTAATAAATTTTTCATATGTTTTCAATTTGGATCTAAGAAACTCTAGTTGCTAAAATATCTTTCTTTCTTTTTTTCTTTGTGGATGATTTTCCACATTTTAAAGGGTTACCTGGAAAATCATCCATCATTAATGTTATTCCTTAACTTTCGAAAGGTCGATAAACATAATATAAGAGAGCCAAAAATATTATTAAATTTACTAATTATTTGGGGAATTCAAAAGAGTTGGGAGTGGATATTCAGATGGTTGGTTGTTATTTAATCGCTTTGATATAGCAACACAAGACTCTTTTCCTTTTACTTGTACTGATAATGGATTGATCCTGTAGGTCACGTTATCGTATCCTTGATATATGGTGATGCAGAAATATTCAACCTGATTACTGGTTTAAGATCTTTTAGGCTGGCTAAGTTATTTTTTAATCATGTCGTATTTATCTTAAATTAGTAGTCATTACATTTCTTCCGTGCTACTTTTACCAGTTGTTCTTTTACGTGAAGTCTTTTTTCATTTAATTTTTCGACCATTATCTTTGCATTTTTCTGAAGAGCTAATACTGATGAATATCCTGCAGGCAATTTTATCGTGTCGCTAAAAGATGGTGGCGCAGGAATATTCAGCCGGATAACCGGTTTTACCTCCTCCATGCTGGGAACAGGTTCATTTTGTATAATTTCTACTTTATTCACTTCAGGAAGGCTATTTTCGAATTTTTCAGCTGTCACTTTAACGTGATGATCTATTCTATTAAGTCTCTTTTGCTTTAATTTCTCGAGTATTACTTTTTCTTCATTTCGAAGAGCTGACAATGATGAATACTCTGAAGGCAGTGAGATTGCATCTTGGATAGATGGTGGCGCAGGTATATTCAACTGGATAACCGGTTTTACCTCCTCCACGCTGGGCACAGGTCCATTTTGTATAATTTCTACTTTATTCAGTTCAGGAAGGCTATTTTCGATTTTTTCAGCTGTGACTTTAACCTGTTGGTCTTGTCTATTAAGTCTCTTTTGTTTAAGTTTTTCGATTATTACTTTTTCATCATTCCGAAGAGATAATAGCGACGAATATCCCGAAGGCAGTGTGATTGAATCTTGGATAGAAGGTGGTGCAGGAATATTCAGCTGGATAACCGGTTTTACCTCCTCCACGCTGGGCACAGGTCCATTTTGTATAATTTCTACTTTATTCAGTTCAGGAAGGCTATTTTCGATTTTTTCAGCTGTGACTTTAACCTGTTGGTCTTGTCTATTAAGTCTCTTTTGTTTAAGTTTTTCGATTATTACTTTTTCATCATTCCGAAGAGATAATAGCGACGAATATCCCGAAGGCAGTGTGATTGAATCTTGGATAGAAGGTGGTGCAGGAATATTCAGCCGGATAACCGGTTTTACCTCCTCCATGCTGGGAACAGGTTCATTTTGTATAATTTCTATTTTATTCACTTCAGGAAGGTCATCGTCACATTTTTCATCTGAAACTTTAACGTGTTCTTCTTGTCCTTGAAGTCTCTTTTGTTTAAGTTTTTCGATTATTACTTTTTCATCATTCCGAAGAGATAATAGCGACGAATATCCCGAAGGCAGTGTGATTGAATCTTGGATAGAAGGTGGTGCAGGAATATTCAGCTGGATAACCGGTTTTACCTCCTCCACGCTGGGCACAGGTCCATTTTGTATAATTTCTACTTTATTCAGTTCAGGAAGGCTATTTTCGATTTTTTCAGCTGTGACTTTAACCTGTTGGTCTTGTCTATTAAGTCTCTTTTGTTTAAGTTTTTCGATTATTACTTTTTCATCATTCCGAAGAGATAATAGCGACGAATATCCCGAAGGCAGTGTGATTGAATCTTGGATAGAAGGTGGTGCAGGAATATTCAGCCGGATAACCGGTTTTACCTCCTCCATGCTGGGAACAGGTTCATTTTGTATAATTTCTATTTTATTCACTTCAGGAAGGTCATCGTCACATTTTTCATCTGAAACTTTAACGTGTTCTTCTTGTCCTTGAAGTCTCTTTTGTTTAAGTTTTTCGATTATTACTTTTTCATCATTCCGAAGAGATAATAGCGACGAATATCCCGAAGGCAGTGTGATTGAATCTTGGATAGAAGGTGGTGCAGGAATATTCAGCTGGATAACCGGTTTTACCTCCTCCACGCTGGGCACAGGTCCATTTTGTATAATTTCTACTTTATTCAGTTCAGGAAGGCTATTTTCGATTTTTTCAGCTGTGACTTTAACCTGTTGGTCTTGTCTATTAAGTCTCTTTTGTTTAAGTTTTTCAATTATTACTTTTTCATCATTCCGAAGAGATAATAGCGATGAATATCCCGAAGGCAGTGTGATTGAATCTTGGATAGAAGGTGGTGCAGGAATATTCAGCTGGATAACCGGTTTTACCTCCTCCACGCTGGGCACAGGTCCATTTTGTATAATTTCTATTTTATTCACTTCAGGAAGGTCATCGTCGCATTTTTCATCTGAAACTTTAACGTATTCTTCTTGTCCGTGAAGTTTCTTTTGTTTAAGTTTTTCGATTATTACTTTTTCATTATTCCGAAGAGATAATAGGGACGAATATCCCGAAGGCAGTGTGATTGAATCTTGGATAGAAGGTGGTGCAGGAATATTCAGCTGGATAACCGGTTTTACCTCCTCCACGCTGGGCACAGGTCCATTTTGTATAATTTCTACTTTATTCAATTCAGGAAGGCTATTTTCAATTTTTTCAGCTGTGACTTTAACCTGTTGGTCTTGTCTATTAAGTCTCTTTTGTTTAAGTTTTTCGATTATAACTTTTTCATCATTCCGAAGAGATAATAGCGATGAATATCCCGAAGGCAGTGTGATTGAATCTTGGATAGAAGGTGGTGCAGGAATATTCAGCTGGATAACCGGTTTTACCTCCTCCACGCTGGGCACAGGTCCATTTTGTATAATTTCTACTTTATTCACTTCAGGAAGGCTATTTTCGATTTTTTCAGCTGTCACTTTAACGTGATGATCTATTCTATTAAGTCTATTTTGCTTTAATTTCTCGAGTATTACTTTCTCTTCATTTCGAATAGCAGACAATGATGAATACTCTGAAGGCAGTGAGATTGAATCTTGGATAGATGGTGGCGCAGGAATATTCAACTGGATTCCGGTTTTTACCTCCTCCACGCTGGGCACAGGTCCATTTTGTATAATTTCTACTTTATTCAGTTCAGGAAGGCTATTTTCGATTTTTTCAGCTGTGACTTTAACCTGTTGGTCTTGTCTATTAAGTCTCTTTTGTTTAAGTTTTTCAATAATTACTTTTTCATCATTCCGAAGAGATAATAGCGATGAATATCCCGAAGGCAGTGTGATTGAATCTTGGATAGAAGGTGGTGCAGGAATATTCATCTGAATAACCGGTTTTACCTCCTCCACGCTGGGCACAGGTCCATTTTGTATAATTTCTATTTTATTCACTTCAGGAAGGTCATCGTCGCATTTTTCATCTGAAACTTTAACGTATTCTTCTTGTCCGTGAAGTTTCTTTTGTTTCAGTTTTTCGATTATTACTTTTTCATTATTCCGAAGAGATAATAGGGACGAATATCCCGAAGGCAGTGTGATTGAATCTTGGATAGAAGGTGGTGCAGGAATATTCAGCTGGATAACCGGTTTTACCTCCTCCACGCTGGGCACAGGTCCATTTTGTATAATTTCTACTTTATTCAGTTCAGGAAGGCTATTTTCGATTTTTTCAGCTGTGACTTTAACCTGTTGGTCTTGTCTATTAAGTCTCTTTTGTTTAAGTTTTTCAATTATTACTTTTTCATCATTCCGAAGAGATAATAGCGATGAATATCCCGAAGGCAGTGTGATTGAATCTTGGATAGAAGGTGGTGCAGGAATATTCAGCTGGATAACCGGTTTTACCTCCTCCACGCTGGGCACAGGTCCATTTTGTATAATTTCTACTTTATTCAGTTCAGGAAGGCTATTTTCGATTTTTTCAGCTGTGACTTTAACCTGTTGGTCTTGTCTATTAAGTCTCTTTTGTTTAAGTTTTTCGATTATTACTTTTTCATCATTCCGAAGAGATAATAGCGACGAATATCCCGAAGGCAGTGTGATTGAATCTTGGATAGAAGGTGGTGCAGGAATATTCAGCCGGATAACCGGTTTTACCTCCTCCATGCTGGGAACAGGTTCATTTTGTATAATTTCTATTTTATTCACTTCAGGAAGGTCATCGTCACATTTTTCATCTGAAACTTTAACGTGTTCTTCTTGTCCTTGAAGTCTCTTTTGTTTAAGTTTTTCGATTATTACTTTTTCATCATTCCGAAGAGATAATAGCGACGAATATCCCGAAGGCAGTGTGATTGAATCTTGGATAGAAGGTGGTGCAGGAATATTCAGCTGGATAACCGGTTTTACCTCCTCCACGCTGGGCACAGGTCCATTTTGTATAATTTCTACTTTATTCAGTTCAGGAAGGCTATTTTCGATTTTTTCAGCTGTGACTTTAACCTGTTGGTCTTGTCTATTAAGTCTCTTTTGTTTAAGTTTTTCAATTATTACTTTTTCATCATTCCGAAGAGATAATAGCGATGAATATCCCGAAGGCAGTGTGATTGAATCTTGGATAGAAGGTGGTGCAGGAATATTCAGCTGGATAACCGGTTTTACCTCCTCCACGCTGGGCACAGGTCCATTTTGTATAATTTCTATTTTATTCACTTCAGGAAGGTCATCGTCGCATTTTTCATCTGAAACTTTAACGTATTCTTCTTGTCCGTGAAGTTTCTTTTGTTTAAGTTTTTCGATTATTACTTTTTCATTATTCCGAAGAGATAATAGGGACGAATATCCCGAAGGCAGTGTGATTGAATCTTGGATAGAAGGTGGTGCAGGAATATTCAGCTGGATAACCGGTTTTACCTCCTCCACGCTGGGCACAGGTCCATTTTGTATAATTTCTACTTTATTCAATTCAGGAAGGCTATTTTCAATTTTTTCAGCTGTGACTTTAACCTGTTGGTCTTGTCTATTAAGTCTCTTTTGTTTAAGTTTTTCGATTATAACTTTTTCATCATTCCGAAGAGATAATAGCGATGAATATCCCGAAGGCAGTGTGATTGAATCTTGGATAGAAGGTGGTGCAGGAATATTCAGCTGTATAACCGGTTTTACCTCCTCCACGCTGGGCACAGGTCCATTTTGTATAATTTCTACTTTATTCACTTCAGGAAGGCTATTTTCGATTTTTTCAGCTGTCACTTTAACGTGATGATCTATTCTATTAAGTCTATTTTGCTTTAATTTCTCGAGTATTACTTTCTCTTCATTTCGAATAGCAGACAATGATGAATACTCTGAAGGCAGTGAGATTGAATCTTGGATAGATGGTGGCGCAGGAATATTCAACTGGATTCCGGTTTTTACCTCCTCCACGCTGGGCACAGGTCCATTTTGTATAATTTCTACTTTATTCACTTCAGGAAGGCTATTTTCGATTTTTTCAGCTGTCACTTTAACGTGATGATCTATTCTATTAAGTCTATTTTGCTTTAATTTCTCGAGTATTACTTTCTCTTCATTTCGAATAGCAGACAATGATGAATACTCTGAAGGCAGTGAGATTGAATCTTGGATAGATGGTGGCGCAGGAATATTCAACTGGATTCCGGTTTTTACCTCCTCCACGCTGGGCACAGGTCCATTTTGTATAATTTCTACTTTATTCAGTTCAGGAAGGCTATTTTCGATTTTTTCAGCTGTGACTTTAACCTGTTGGTCTTGTCTATTAAGTCTCTTTTGTTTAAGTTTTTCGATTATTACTTTTTCATCATTCCGAAGAGATAATAGCGACGAATATCGCGAAGGCAGTGTGATTGAATCTTGGATAGAAGGTGGTGCAGGAATATTCAGCTGGATAACCGGTTTTACCTCTTCCACGCTGGGCACAGGTCCATTTTGTATAATTTCTACTTTATTCACTTCAGGAAGGCTATTTTCGATTTTTTCAGCTGTCACTTTAACTTGATGATCTACTCTATTAAGTCTATTTTGCTTTAATTTCTCGAGTATTACTTTCTCTTCATTTCGAATAGCAGACAATGATGAATACTCTGAAGGCAGTGAGATTGAATCTTGGATAGATGGTGGCGCAGGAATATTCAACTGGATTCCCGTTTTTACCTCCTCCACGCTGGGCACAGGTTCATTTTGTATAATTTCTATTTTATTCACTTCAGGAAGGTCATCGTCGCATTTTTCTTCTGAAACTTTAATTTGTTGATTTTGTCCTTGAAGTCTCTTTTGTTTAAGTTTTTCGATTATTACCTTTTCATCATTCCAAAGAGATAATAGCGATGAATATCCTGAAGGCAGTGTGATTGCATCTTCTATAAATGGTGGTGCAGGAATCTTCAAACGGATAACTGGTTTTACCTCCTCTAACCTCGGAACAGGTTCTTTTTCAGGAACTTTCACTTTGTCAGTTTGTGAAAGATAGTCCTTAAATGTGCTACCCTGAATTTTTACTGGTTCTTCTGTTTCGTGACGTCTATTTTCCTTTAAATTTTCAATAATTATCTTATTATCATTTCGTAAATTTATGAGTGACGAAAATCCTGAAGGCAATGTTATCGGGTCATTGATAGATGGTGGTGCGGGAATATTTAATCGTATTGCTGGTTTTACCACTTCTACACTGGATGCATCTTTATTCGTTTCAGAGTGGTGGTGGCAGATCGCATCTAAGACTTTTATGGGTTGTTCTTGTCTATTAGGATTTTTTTTATATTCTCTGGACTCGTGTAATATGTTGTTTAAGTTTCTTCGTAGCCCATCTACAGTCGTAAATCCATGTAATACATTTTTAGAAGTTTTTGTTATATCTGGCTTGTATTCCGTACTCCACTTTGATTCTTCTGTTTTATGTAACTGAGGAGCTTCAAGGAAAAATAAATTCTGCTTTGTTTTCTCTCCATTTGTTTCAGAATTAATATTATTTTTTATTACAAGCGGTGATGCAGCAGCGCTTACTATTAAGCAGAGAACTCCAAAATAATGCATCTAATTGAAAAAAAAAAACAAAATCATAAATAATACAGTTTTTCAATAAAAAAAATTAAAATAAATATTATAATTACCTTTCTAAACCATAGCCCAATCTAATTGTTTGTCCAATGCACTTTACGTAACTGATGAATTGTGAATTTTTCGCCACTATATATGCTACAGTAAAACTTATTATTATTTAGGCTATTAATAATTGTATCATTAGTGCAAAATCCACGAAAGTAATTATGATATAATTACACATTCTTCTTGTTTCTTAGAATTACTATGAAAACGGAATTACTATTTATAAATCATATACCTATATATTTTGACGGCAACTAAAAAACTAAATATCAAATAAACGGGCAGGGCTGGATTTAGAGCTCTGAAAGTCCTGGAGCAACAACTGAGTGGAGGCCCCCTGGCCCCAAATTATTTTCTAAATAAGATGATTTTTTTTTAAATATTTCAATACAATATAATCATGTATATATAGTAGGAAAAGGTAAAACAGCGATAAAAAAATATCAAATGAAAAGTTTTTGACTAGTGTTTAGTAATTTTGTAACGTTTAAATTAATTAAATAAAAAAATAATAATATTGTATTTCTATTATACAAAATATAATATTTACACCATTCTTACATTTTTCCTGAGTTTTTTTTTCAATTGTAAACTAAAACAAATGCAAGGGTATTTGTTAGTATTTCCTTCTTATACACAAAATGGGAAAGCAAATATACTTTTTTAGATAAGGATCCCAGGAATACTTAATGTAAAATATTTGATACTGAGGCAAACTTGTTGATGAGCAATGTTAACAGTTTTAGCTGGTTGTCGGTTTTAGCTGACAGTTTTGTTTCGTAGAATCAGTTTTTTAATAATAACATAGACAGAGGAGCATAATATGGCATATTTATTCATAGATCAAGTAAAAAAATTACTAATACTGGGTGGAGCAAAAGTAAAGACCCTATTTGGTTCAGCTATAACATTTTTTCTAAATTAGAAAACTAGATTTATGTTTTTTTAAATGTATATTTGTGCCATTCAATTTCGTACCATTATGATTTAAAGATGATGTCTTTTAAATGAACCAAATAGGGTCCTTACTTTTGCGCCACCCGTTAGAAACAGGGTTCGTTTTTTACTCGAGTATTCGAAAATGGGTACGTAATTTTTTTACCTAATTTGTAATTTTTACATTTTCATACTTTCATTCATTTGTATTGTTGAAACAAACTGTTTTATTTTTAATTTAGCATATTATGTAAAGCTAAATGGCGAAAGACAAAACCCGCTTAAATTTTATCCATAAAACAGTGATTAATTTTATAAACAATACTAATAATATGCCCCGGATTCGCACGGGTGCAATGTAAATGCCTATGTTACTCGCTGATAATGTAGCTTTCTATTGGGGGAAGAATTTTAAAATCGGTTCAGTAGATCCAGAGATTACTCCATACAAACTTTTTTTTACACCTTGGGTTACATTATTCAAGTCTTAGTAGGGATCCCTAATTATTTATGGAAATAAATATAGTTGGTATTCACTGAAGATGTAGCTTTTTAACGGTGAAAGAATTTTTAAAATCGGTCAAGTAATTTTTTGTTAAATAGTAACAAACAAACCTTTCCTCTTTAAAATATTAGTATTAGTATAGATAAATATTTATAGAATATATATACAGTCGACTCTCGATAATTTGAAACTCAAGGGACCAGAGATAAATTTCAAATTATCAAGAGTTCAAAATAACAAGTGTTTGAATAACCACGAGGGGGAGGGGCGACTGAAGGAAATAAGAATTTGATCAAAATTTGTTACTTATTATTTCTATATTCTTATTATGTATTAACAATTATTATAACAATTATTCACAAATTTTTATTTCGAAAAGAAACCTGCAATCTTTTTTTGAGTGAGTGACTTCAGTTTATCATTGTCCAAAGAATTTTCGATAGTGGTGAGAGCTGCAAAGTAATCGTCACTTGTGTCGGTTCCAAGGGCGTAGAAGCGTAGAGTAGTAAGGCATTTTCTTGCCTGTTGCCTCTTGCCCAACAATTGACAAGTCTGTGCATGTATGTAAACAAACGACAGGTATGTGCATGATAAACGCTTCAAATTATAGAGAGTAGGGAAGCCTGGATTTCAAATTATCGCATGTTGGCGAGCAAGATAATACTTTTTCAACTTCAAATTACCGAAGGGACCAATTATCATTGATTTTATTCAATTTATCGAGTATTTTTCAAGGGACCGGATAAATTTTCAAATTATCGAGAGATTCAAATTAACGAGTGTCAAATTATCGAGAGTCGACTGTATTCACTAATTTCGCTAATTTCCTTAATTATAAAATGGTGTTTAGTAACGCCAATTTGACTAATTGAAAATGAATGCAAAAATAATTTATTACACATTAAAACCATATTACAATATCAAAGACATTCTTAATGTATTATTAGATATATAGAAGTAATTATAAATAAAATTGTCCTTGAATTATTAAAAAAAAAATCTTTCCAAAATATCATATGAATAGTTGCAATAAATTACAACTTGACTGTCTTAGGTTTTCGACACTTGATGACGTATAAAGTTACATCTTGTTCTAAATCTATACTAATATTATAAAGAGGAAAGATTTGTTTGTTTGTTACGATTTAACTCAAAAACTATTCAACCAATTTTAAATATTCTTTCACTAATAGAAAGCTACATAGGCTATTTTTTGTGTATAGTACCTACATATGTACGAAGCCCGGGCAGATCACTAGTCGTTAATAATTCTATATCAAGTAGGTCTACGAAATCATAAACAAATCAGACTCTTTGTAATTTGTACCTTCGATCCATGGAGACAAGGCATAAACTAGACTTTCAAATCTGTTCACTTTTATAGCGACTTGCTTTTATAAATTCTCAGATATTGATGAGTACATACTTACAGGAGAACCCTTAATTATTTCAATTTAAAAAAATATCAACCTTTATCAAACTTTAGTAAAAACTAATGCCAGCGACTTCGTTCGTATGGGCTTCATCTTAAGCTGAGCTTTTGAGCAAGGTTTCATATGATACATTTATACCCACTATTCCACGAATACATTTTTCTATGTAAAGACATTTGACCTCTACAGTTATATTATATGTATAGATGAATTGAACTGAAACTAAAACACTACTTTAATAATAATAATCATTACAGAGCATCTACAGATTTAGACCTACTAGGGGTGCAGCAATGTTAACTTTTATACATGTAGTTGTGTAGCCTTGGTGTATGCGGAAATCTTACAATGATCCTATCTAATACACCAACGAAATGTGTATTTTGTACTCGTGAACGGGTGCTACTTGTTGTGACTGGTCGGATTTGAATTCGTGTATGTGATGATATTAGTTATTTCGACTATGTGTTTGCGTGTTGTTCACAAATATTTTTATTGACGTTCATAAGTGTACCTGAATGATTTTTTTTTTAATTTTGTTTTTTTTTAATATGTCGATAGTTAAAAACCTTAAACTAAAGGCCTATTTACACGATGCAAATTTCTTCCCTGTTGCATACCATTATATTGAAGCATGGTCTCAACAACACTTAACATTCTTGATCTGTCATACAAGTTTTATTTCGATACTTTTCTTGGTGTAAAGATCACATAATATCCGCGTGTAAACAGTTGCTTACAATGTCAGTTATTGCATTCAATTATTGCTCTTGAATGTACAAGAAAATGGTATCATACAAATGGCCTTAAAAGTTTGCCATTCAACTCGCGCTAGAGTAAGCTGGCACCTCTAACATGATATGAAGCAAAGTCATGAAATATGTATATTGTATAAGTATATTTAAATATCCTAACTCAATATTTCCTACATAGCAGAGCGTGGTTCGATACTTTTATTATGAAAATATTAAAAGGTTGGATTTGTTAATAATGATAATATATTTAGACGCATTTGGACATCTTCTTGCCTCGAGCAAACGTGATGAATTTAATTAATACATGTATTTCAATATGACTTCGAATTCAAAAACAGATTTATTATTACGTAACTAATCGGCCGTGAAAACTGTTCGACGGGAAACTCGCAAAACTTATTATCTGATTATCATGTTATTTCCGAGATTAATGAACCTATTGCTGGATAATAATTAGTAAAAATATGTTCCCGCAATGCCATTTTCTACTCTCATGTAGATTATATACATAATAATCTCGTGTCACAGCGTTTGTGGTGGCACTCCTCCGAAACGGCTCGACCGATTTTTGTGAAATTGAAATATTTGGTAGGTATGAGAATAGGTCGTAAAGTATATTTCATACCGCTAGGTGATTAGAGTGTTATTATACAGATATTTTTTTATTTTTTTGGGTTTTTGCATATTATACTACCTATAACTCCAAGTTTTCACCCCCCTACTACTTTATAAGGCAGAACAACGTTTGCCGGGTCAGCTAGTAATTGTATAAAGTATAAACGTAAGTCCTTTTTCAATATATTTTTTACGTGAAACTTAATTCAATTTTTAAATAGAGTACATACATAATTTGTTACATTTTTACTAAACAAACATGGGTTTTGATCTGAAATACATCAATAAAAATACATCTTTTTAATTTTAATTATAAGTTTAATTTTAATAAATTAAAAATAATTTGTACATTATACATTTAATTACAACTACAATAATAAATTATTTATAAGTCCATGTATTCAACAATCTTTCAATGATGACCCAAATATATGATTTTAGGAGCTTTAAAAATACTTGGTACTTCATGTGGCCATTTTAACATCATGGAACGTATCGAAGATAATGAAATTGGTAAGGGGGGTACAGACAACCTGGTTGTAAATGAAGGAGCTTCGGGAACCAAAAATTTCAGTAGAGGTTTGTTCTTTTCTTCAACCCTTGACTTATCTGTAGCAACTGTTTGCGGTTTGTCTAATCTAATTCTTTTCAGCATCTCAGTACCTGGTTTAATCTCCATAATTTCTGCATGAGATGGTCCATTACGCGTCTGTTGCACTACATTAGATATAGCATCAATCTCAAAATTATTTTTAGGATCATCGTTAAAAATCTTATAATCTTGCTCTTCACCTTGAGGGTCAGCATTTTCTTCATCATACCTTTGTTCTTCATTTTTAGCTCCTACAGCTTCTTTAAGAATTCTGTCATACTCTTGGTCTTGTGGTTCTGAATTTTGCTCGTCATATCTTTGCTCTTCAGGTTTTGCTTCTGCAGCTTCTTTTAGAATTTTGTCATATTCTTGCTCCTGTGCTTCTGGATTTTGTTCATCATATCTTTGCTCTTCAGGTTTGGCTTTTGCAACTTCTTTAAGAATTCTTTCATACTCTTGGTTCAGTGCTTCTTGTTTTTGTTTATTATATTTTTGCTCTTCAAGCTTTAATTTCTCATCATTCTTTTTCATATCATCTTCCTCTTCTTCTTGTGGCTCAGGATTTTGTTCGTCAAACCTTTGCTCTTCAGGTTTTGCTTCTGCAACTTCTTCAAGAATTCTTTCGTACTTTTGGTCCTGTGTCTCTGGATTTTTTTCGCCATGTTTTTGTTCTTCAGGGTCTTTATTAGATTTCAAATATCTATTCAATATTTCCTGAAGATTAGGATATTGTTGTTTTACTTCTGCTTCAGAGGTTGAGTCGGTCTGTATAGGAATTATCTCAAATATTTCTGAAGATTTTCCATTATTCAATTCCTCTATTATTACGGGAGACGATAAGCGGTATCGTTCAGAATTGATAGTTCCACCTGATGTTAACGCAACAAAACATAATATACCAACGGTGATGAACGAAAACATAATTGAAAGCAGTTACTACAATATAATAAATATAATCCCCTGGATTTAATATATACTGTTATGACTTGGGCAAAAGATAAACTTATACTGACTATCCTCTAGAATATACGGCTTTTTATATCTAATAATCATAGAAAAAGAAATATCACTTAGAGAATTAGTTAATACTAATGTCCTCTTATCCAAATGAGGTTCCCGTAAGTAATTATCAAATTAATGTATCGGTAAATGGATAACTCGCCTAACTAATCTTTTGGAAATTAATTTAAGTTCATTTCCCCGTAATAACAAGAACAATAGAATAACTGTTTATTGTTATTTTCTAAATTGAAATTCTTGTTTGTCAGTTTCATATCAATTGTTTTACTCTTTGTCATTTACCTATTTTCACATTATTTCACCCCATTGGTTACCTGGAAGGAACTCTCTAGCTGCTAATCCATCTTTTTAATATATGTAAGTATAATTTTGGTTTGTTTCTTTACCAATATAGATTAATTTATTATGAAAAAGAAGAGTAAATGATAAATAATACTTATATACATATTTTATTTATTTTAATACAGAAAGGCTAGATTTGCGTGAAAATATTTTGAATGACTTTCCGATGTAAACAGTATAACATACCACTCTTCTTATCCAAAACTATAGGTATTATACAAAAATGAAACAAAAAACGCTCTGATTTTTCGTGAAAGAAGGCAAATTTCTTTGCATTTATTAGGAATTTATATACCAGGCGAATAATACAATAATAGTAAAAAAGTAATATGCTTTAAATTTTAAAATATAAGTTAATCAATATTTAAGTAATTCCTTAACGTTACCATATAACATTATGAGTGCAATATATTTAATTTATAAAAATCCTTTATTTATTGTTTTTTTTATTTATCTTAAATCTATTCTTATTCATCGTTACTTTTGTTTACAATTAATGTTTTTTGCAGTTAATTATTAACTACTCTCCATATCTTATGTTACTTGCGATGGATTTCTTATTGTTTTTTCAACCTACCGGTCGCGTCGCGGTACAGTGATGTTTAAAAAAATCGCATATTTATGGTAGCTGTAAGTGTGCAGATTTGCCCACAATACAATTCAGGATGTCTGATTCCTACCAGCTACCAGAAAAATAATAATAGATATGTATATACCTACATTAGGGTGGCCCAAAAAACCGACTATTTTTTTTTTTGAGTCTCGAGTGAAAATATGTTAGTTTTTGATGTTTTAAGAGCCCTCTCCAAAGGACAGCTCAAAAAAAAATTTTTAAGAGGTCGCTCCAAATTTTTTAAAATTTCATAAATCTTCAAAAATCGCTTTTTTTTTCAATATTTTTTTTCTCGTTACGGTATAATTTAATAGACTAAAAAAGTGTCAAAATTTAAATTTTGAACTGAAACTTTCAGAAACTTATTTGTTTTTGGTCTATAAAATTATACCGTAACGAGAATAAAAAAAAACGATTTTGATTGACTTGTGAAATTTTAAAAAATAACCTTTCTTGACATTAATTAACTTGTTGCAATCGAGTTGTAATTAATAAGTTTTTCTGTTCTATATTTCAACTTTGGGCAGAGTTAGCCTTCTGTTGTTCACTGTACCTTATATTATGTTATGAATTATTGTAAAGTACGAGTATGTGTGCTGGGACATGTCCGCTCTATCTCATAAGTTTGTATTTGAATGATGTCGGAGTTCTCAGCATGAGTGTCGGGTCAATAAGATCCACTTTTCCATTATGCTTGTCGGTGTAATAAAGACTATAATACCAAATGACTTTTTCCGCAAACTGACTTGGCTACAGGACTTATTTTACAAGAGTATCTCAGTATGGACTGGCAGTCTGAAAACACCACAATTCTGAAAACATCTGAAAACACCAAAGTGTTTCGAGGAGGTTTTTCACTACAGTTTCATAGCATGTAGTCAATAATTTCGTCTGCAAAATAAGACGCAATTGTTGAACCGACAAAAAATCAGACTGGTTACATTGATTTAATATATGTATAGTACCTATACATGAAATTGAATATGTATTTCATTGCTATTTAAAATACTGTATACTGGATTAAAACGCGATTTATTATTTATATTGTTTAAATTATTTATCCCGACGTTTCGGATGCTTTTCAGCAACCGTGGTCGCGGGAGACTTTAAACAATATAAATAATAAATCGCGTTTTAATCCGGTATACAGTATTTTATTTAAATGTGTGATACTCGTTAATAAAAGACAATATTATGCTATTTAAAATTTAAAAATACTGATGTATTTTATTATTTCATTAAATTATTTACTCCGTAATCTTATTTTTTTTTTTCAAGAAGAGTGCACAGCACATCCAGCGCTAAATGGGTGTCGCTGAAAATCAGTGCTGTGACACAGTAATGGGTGTGTGAAATAAATGATTCTTCTTTCTGTCTTTCTTCTTCTGATTCTCAATAAAATTTAAATGTGTATTACATAAATAATTTTTAAACACTATAGGTACATATAAAAACAGATAGATATCATAATTTATTTTATTTTATTTACATGCTCTATTTTTCACGGGAATTTAGAAACGTTTGTTCGGTCCTAGTTTAACGGGGAGTGGCTATTTTCAACGTGATAGCCGTCGAGACCGGCGTTGAACTTGGTAATGTAGAGCTCGCCGTCGTCGCCGATGTAGGAAACCTCGCCCTCGGTGACGAGCACGTAGTCTCCGGACGCGGTGGGCACCAGTCGGCCGCGCTCTGACACCACGGTGCCCTCAGCGGTCACATACCGCAGCGCGTACTGCCCGTACTCGTCGTGCACCTCTTCATGCTCGAGGGCGGGCATGGCGCGCCGCGCAGCCACCTCGGCATCCAACCTCGGCGCGCACGCCGCTACCGCGATCATACCGCATAATACTATGAACTGAAATATAAATGTTTAAATAATTGTGGATAATAAAATATAGAAAATAAAAGATGATTTATATAATAACATACACTCATGAAATACAGAAAATGGTCTCTATATGTATAACATAGATATGTTTTCGTATATTTGGTTTCGAGACAGTGTTATAAACTTTAGAATAAATTATAAAGAACTTATTATTATAAGATAAACTCACCATTTTCATATTGATTAAGAAAATTTTATTTAATTGTAGATTAACCTCTGAGGAAGGTTTATTTCTTTCTAACAATGACATATGCCGAGTACCAGCATTTATACATATCAACGCTTCATTCATTACATCCATTAGAAAGAAAACTTGAATATAAATGCAAGTAGTTAACTAATTATTCATCTATCATATTTAATAAATAATTATGCAATGCACAAAGGTAATTAGTTCTTGAAAAAAATACTTTAGTTGCCTTTAATGTTGTACCGCGTGTGTTCGTTGTTCAAAATTATTTTAATATTAAAAATACCCTTAATATTAAGATGGTAAGATATTTCCTTATCTTTTTAATTTATAAAATAATATTATATTCATACAGATGTAATTAATATTAAATATATTTTTTTTGAACTTCTTTCTAACAAATTAATTTAATTTATTTAACAATCCTCCTTTAATTACAACAATTACATTTATATATTTTGATTATATCATCATTATTATCTTTGAATGTGGTCAAAATAAAGTATTTTTTTTTTGTTATTTTTAGATAAAAAGTGGTATGATTCGAATACTTATTCAGCTTTGGATAACAAATATCTTAAGATGTGAAGCTACTGATATAGATGATTTTAGAAGTATTTTGTCAAGTCGTGAAGAAACATTAAAAGATATGGAGAAAGGATCAAAAAGTAGTGATGATACATCGACAAATTATGGCGTACATTTTGTTCAGCATGGAAATAACTTCTTCTTTAAGCCGAATTTCGATTTTAGTCCTAAGTATGAAAAACCATTACCATCTTATCGAATAAATGATGAGGCATTGACGAAAACACAATCTCGACTATTTTCTGAAGAAATAGTTCCCTCAAAGGAAACTGTATTGACCAAACTGGTAAATTCTCATCTCAAAGAAAAAGATTTTATGCCGGAATCAGCTGTTTTATCCTCATTGATAATGCCAAAAATGCCGATTTTTAATAATGCACCAAAATCTCTGGAAATAATACCTTTATCTGCACCAATAACGGAATCAGGGCCTATGGGAAATATTAATGAACAACAAGTAATAGTGGGTCACACTGAATCACTACCTTCACTAAAAGGATCATTAAATGTCCTGGAGATTTTGCCACTTTTATTTGAGCTTATCCGTCCTTATCTACCAATTCAAAATGTTTTCAATTCTAACATACCTTTACTACCCAGATTAAAAGAGACACTAGATACGTTTCCACAAAAATTCCAGACTTATCCCTTACCTCAGAATTCTGACCTCATCAACCAATCTCCACGTGCATTAGTAGACTATTCCATGGAGTCCAGTACCCCTTATCGTAGTAGATCACGAACGAAAGAAAACAATAGAAAGAACCGCCAATTAAAGACAAGAGTTTTAAGTCCAGCACCTGAGATATACGTTCAAGAAAGACCTATATACGATACCATAGACGGCATGCAGGAGAAAGTATTTGTCAATACATACGCTCAAAGAACAAACGGAGCTTATATGCCATATCTTTAATTAGGGGCGTAGCTTACCCTTGATGGGCCCTGTATCAAAATTTGGTCGGGGCTCACTTCCTAACTGCGGCAAGGCCCTAATGGAAGGTAAAGTTTACACGGGTTTGGGGCTCCTGTAGCTAACCTGCCTTTGATTAAACAAACAATCGATAGTAATTGGTAGGAATTACCTTTTGCCTTACTTTTTGAAGTTTTATTATTATTGTCAAAACTTAATTAGTAAAGGCTAAAATAATTTTAAATGGTGATTTTGCCGAAAGACAAAACTCTGATTTCTTTAAAACTAATGTACTTAAAAAAGAATAATATGTAAAATAATAAATGAATACAATAAAACAGTGAAATAGTTTGAGGGTTTTATTATGTTTTTATTTTACATTTAGACTCCGAGTCGTGGTTTTAACTGCAAGTAAATAGGTTGATCTGGTTTATTTATCAGTAGTGTTTTAACACCGAGATTCCCACCCATCCATTTCACGTCGTAATTGCGAATAATCTGGAAAAAAGATAACAGATGTACAGTAAAGTGATTCACTTATCTACATTTAGATAGTTTACTGTATAAAATTAGCCCACTACAATTATACATTTTTTTTTATATATATTACAAAAGAGATTTTATGAAATAATTAGAAATTTTAATTTATATTTAAGTTTCTTTCATCTAGTTACTGGTACCTTTAGGGTTATTCACGATCATTCGAAAACTTTCCGTTCCGATATTACAAGATTTCGTACCGATATATCAAGCTTTCTATCATTTTATACTAAGATTCTAATCGGAAACTCCTGAAGAATGCCGATGCTCAATCCTATGGGAATTGTGAATACCATTTTCATATCCGGTAAATACGAAACAACTTTCATAGGGAGAGCGTAGCTTTCCGTGCCGATCGATTTCGAATGATCGTGAATAGCCCTACTTAAGTCCATTTATTTCCGAAAGCTCTATGTAAAATAAAAGTTGATATCATTGGTTGATGTCTTTGTTTTAACTCGTAAAAAAATATGTAATAATTTACCCTCATTATAGTGACGCACATATTTTGTTCTGCCAGGCGCCTCGCTATACACGATCTTGGTCCAAACCCGAAAGGTAAACTTAAAAACGGGTGTATATCTTCATAATGTGGTGAACCACGGAGCCACCTCTCCGGTTTGTATTGTAGAGGATTTCGCACGTATTGTGGTAGTCTCGAGGCTACCATATTTTGTGTAACAACTACGGTCTGAAAATGCAAAAATTTGGCCATTAGGTATAGTTGGTTGAACATACCTCTTATTCATTTCAAACCCAATCAATGTGCATCCATGCATTGCCGATGCCAGTACACGCATGTGGGGTTTTTCGAATAATTGACTCTTTAAATAAACTCGTTTTTTTCATTCTTCTGCCAAATTATAAATATTTAAATATGGAAAGCAAAATATTTATCATGACATCAATTTAAAATTATTTAAATTTCAAAAAAAGAAAACACTGTTACCCCTGCAGGAATTTTATATCCCTTCAAAACCACTTCGTTTTGTAATACTCGTCCAACTCCTATAGACACTGGATTCAGACGCAGACTTTCCTTCACACAACTTTTTAAATAGACTGCTTTTGAAAGTACAGATGCGGTCACTTCAGAGTCTTCGTTTGGAAGAAGAGTAATCGCCTCCTCAAATAGTGTTTTCTGACATTCAGGATTTCGCGCTATGTGATATAACGCAAAACTTGTAGTGTAGGATGTCTGAAAAATAATATTATTTTTAAGTAACTAAAAAGGTAAGTAAGTAAAATAAATTCAGGACTATGGGAATATCTCCTGTTATAAAAATAATTAACCTCAGACGCGAATTATATTTTTGAGAGCCGTAATGTTTATGGTTTCCTTATTATTATAAACGTAAAAAATACTTTTGATTATAAATGTAGTTTAATTATAACGAGTAGAAACTTACTGTGTCTATACCAGCCATCAATATATCTACCATCATTCCCATTAAATCCTTCATGTCTACATTTGGTTGTTGTATAAAAGACGCCAACAGGGAAGTGTCGTTGTTTTTTGAATTCACTTCAAAGAATTTCAATCTATCTAGTAAAATATTCATAGAAACCCTATAACAGAACAAATTAAGAAAATTAAACATCGATTTCCTTTCGAACATATATATTCGCATAACTACATACTTTTCTAAATATTCCTGGGACTTGACCAGTTTTCTGTATAGAGGCGTCTTCAAAAGTTTCCATAACACTCCTTTATCTAGTTTCATGATTCCACTATTCGATCCGAAAGCAGCAGATATGAGTTTGCTGCTTCGGGAACTTGGATGCTGCTCAGGATCAGAGAAACTATTGAACCGTTCGTTGAAAGACACAGCACCAATCACTAAAATTTATAAATAAATACTGCAACTAAAATTGTCTTTTATTAACGCGAGTATCACACATTTAAATAAAATACTGTATACCGGATTAAGCTGTCTCCCCGCGACCACGGTTGCTGAAAAGCATCCGAAACGTCGGGATAAATCATTTAAACAATATAAATAATAAATCGCGTTTTAATCCGGTATACAGTATTTTATTTAAATACTGCAACTTCCATAAAGGTTCAAATCCTGACGAATTTATATTTTCCTATAATTAAGCCCTTCTACATATGATATGATTTTCTAGCATTTAACTGGAAGGAACATTGTAATTCCATAAAAAAACTACATGCTTAAGTATCTGTGCTGAATTATAGCCTAATAAGGTAAAGATTACGCTCTCAAAAAAATACACAAGGTTTGTATGATATTTTGATGCGTATAGTATATGCGACATCTCTAGTATAATATAAATACCTTCAAGGTTGAGACGATTTAAATATGGAAGGAAATCTTGATGTCTATTAACTTGTCTGTCTCGTATCCATTGCAAGAATTCACAAACAAGTCGGTCTGTAACAGCGATGTATTGTTTTGCATTTTGCGGACCAGAAAAATTCCTTTGGAACGCACTTCGTAGGCGCCACCAATCAGGGCCGTTTCTAGAGGTGTAAATAATTATAGCTAGATTTAGAATTGTTTTTTTTTTTTTTCTATATAAAAAATAATATAATAATAATACTCGTAGTGGGTCAGTACGAAACAATATTATAATTTTAATTAGAATCCTTACTCCTTAATAAAAACCATACCATTTATAACTATTACATACTTAACAATTAGTAATTTTTAAATTACCGTTTTCATGCCCGAACACTGTATTGGCTTATTTTTTTTCTTATGTTTAATATCGATAAACAAGCATGCAGTTCACCTGATGGTAGGTGATACCCTAATCATAGAACATCAGTCAATGGTGCGCTGTCGACCTACTTTTTTACTTCGAGCATTCGGAAATACATCGACAGACCGAAACAACAGTCGAAATTTCGATATTCCTTCTATCTGTTTAATGCCCGATGTGACTAAACGTGGGGAAGACAAACTTATAAAAAAAATTATAAACATTTCGTTCCAGCAGGATTCGAACCCACGACTCATCGATGCGCAAGGTAGGTATTCTACCAAACGCGCCAATGATCCCGTCAAATAATAAAAAATAAAGTATTCCTGTCACAACCCTGTGTCCAATAGTGAATCTAAGCCAACCATCTTAGACAAAAACAAATCTCATCTCCCTCATCAAAATCGGTCCAGCTGTTTATGGTACACATTAAATTATGATCTAAACTTACGTTGAAAGAAGACCACCAGAATTATAGACTCGGGGCTTCCCAAGACGATAGTGTAACATTGCTATATGACTTCTCCTTGCGGGGTAGCGATCATTCTGCCTGAATATAATTTCCATAAGATCTGGTTCATAAATATGAATCAAGTTTATAATTGGATATTCTCTCACAAGCCCCCCATAACGACGCCAGTTCAACCACGCATTCTTATCTAAAGTATCAGCATTATAGTCACCTAGAAAATTAAGATTTAATATTAAGTTTTAAATTTCTATCTAAAATATTAATGTTTAAGTTGTTATTCTAAATCATTATTACTCGATTTCGTTGAATAAACTTTTTTTATGTTAGATATCGACAGACGAGCATGAGGTTCACTTGATGGTAATTGGCAGGTGATAACTCAATCACAGAACATCCATCAGTCAATGATAACCTACTTTTTACTTCGGGCATTCGGAAATCCATAGACTAAACGAAACTTCACGGTTTTTTCATCTATGAACGGTGATTTGTTACCCGGTCGGAATTTCGTTATAAACCTACCCGTTTAATGCCCTTTAGTTAGATATGATAATAAGTTACCAGTTATCTTAATTTCTTGGTCGTATTCAAAATAACGTCAAGCTATCTAACTGTTAAACTAGAATCTTATGTATTATTAAGGTGGCAAATAAGTCTTATCTATCTATATTGAAATGAGAGGTCTATATAAGATAAACCGTAGGTACTTAAATATCGCACAAAGCCAATGGTACATTTTAAAATCAGACACCATAGGACTTTAGGCTAGCCCCGCAATAAATGTTTGAGAAACGTTATCATATATAGCTATATAATAATGACAAAAAATCCATACATCCAGCATACCTATATGCAATGTACAAAGAATGTGATATGCAAATGGTATGATAAATTCATCAATAATAGCCATAAAACTACATGTCGCCACCTGCTACTTCTTCGGGAAATATCTCCAGGGGCCTAGTGTAAATAGGTCACAGCAAAAAGCCTGATATTAAAAGGAAACTTACCTATAAAAGGCCAGTACTTGTATAAACTTCCAACAACGGGATATGTTTTTGGGCCGGGAACATCCTTTAAATCGAGATAAGTTCTATCACATTTCTTTCGCGGAATATTAATGCAAAATGTTACCGTAGTTAGGTATGGTATATTTCTAACCTTTGAAGCACAAAGCCTCTTGTGATACAAAGTTGTAATCATTATTAAACCTAACCTGACTGAATGATGCGAGATACTGAAACTAGACACTGTTGAGCTTACGATACGAAATAAAATGCACAGTGACATAAAATGCAAAGAAGGTAGGGTGAATACATACATAAAAATGATCTCCTGTATAATTCAATGATGGACATTTCATGTTATGGATCGTTTTTCTATAACTAAAGGTAGCAATGTATGCACAATACCTATTATTAATCGTGGACCATAACAACATTTTAAAACAACAAAAAATCGCTGATGTTTGGAGGCATCCAATAAGTGTTCAAAATTAATACTTCAATACAAGTAGACATAATTATACTACTACTAATTGTTTATATATATTTAGGTAAACTTCCTGTTCCTATCAATATCTATACTCTATACTAATAATAATATAAAAGGTTTGATTTTTTGTTTGTTTGTTTGTTTGTATGAATTGAATAGGCTCCGAAACTACTGGACCGATTTCAAAAATTCTTTCACCAATAGAAAGCTACATTTTCGCTGAGTAACATAGGCTATATTTATTACTAGAAAAAAATAGAGATCCTTAGAAATTCCTACTAAAACCAACTCAAGATGTAAAAAAATTAGCCAAAATATGTCTTTCATCGCATGCGCTGCGGAAAGTATTAACGATAGAACAAAAAAATGTTCTACAATATTATAGAACATATCAATATCAACAAAAAACTTCGCGAGATCATATATCTAGCTATTGTAGTTATGTTACTATAACTACTTTTTAACATTTAAAAAATTGAAAGAAATGCCGTTCAAAATCAGACCATGTTATCCATACCTTTATATTAATTCTTATCCAAATAAATTATTTCATATCCAAGACTGTTTCAATACCTATTGACTACTTTTTGAATTATTGAAATCGGACATTCCATTCAAAAGATATTACGAAATTAAAAATATCAATACAAACAAAAATACACGCCGCGGCCGTCGCGCCGCGGCCGGTGCGGCTTCAAGCAGCGCAGCGCAGCGAGCAATGCTGCGAGGGGTAGTATTGTATATACTTTGTCATTTTCTTCAATTTTTGCGGTTTTGTTACGATTTAATACAAAAAATACTTGACCGATTTTAAAAATTCTTTCACCATTAGAAAGCTACATTATCAGCGTGTAATTCTCTATAATTACCAAAATGCGCCTGCACTGTAAGTGCCTACTCACAGTTCAAATGAATCCATACAAAAAAAATGAATAATTCAGAAACATAAAAAAAGACAACTATAAGGTGACGCTTATGCGTCCCTAAGGTGGAGATGGTAAAAGGTCGTGGGTGACAAGGAAACTACGAATTTTGTACGTAACGCGCATACGCGGCTCGGCGCACGGGGAAGACTACGACGCGTCTAACCACTTGGATGCCTCTCGGCCGACTGTTTTATAGTAACTCGCGCCGCGCAGGCGACGCCGGCATAACGGAAAATTCCAGGCCTGGCGGGGTGTACGGGTGACCGAAAGTGCGCGCTACATCCTCCCCCTCTAACCCTCAAAAGCGCCCCGCACGAGGGTTAGTACTTTTTAGGTCTACCTCTTCCTCGTTTACCCCTAATTGGCGGTTGCAACTCACCTACGAATGGGGTCAGTTGGGACGAGTGATAACGGGCCACTTGCCCTTCCTCAATCCTCACTTCGTAACTTGTAGGACTAATAATTGCGTGTATCGGGTAAGGCCCATCTCTTCGGGGTATAAACTTTACTGTTTGACCCCGCCCTACATCGTTCAGCCCTTGAGTTTTAACCAACACGAGGTCTCCTACCTTGTAGCTTGGTGCCGGGCGTCGGCCTTCATCTGCGTATTTCTTTTGCACTAACTGAGCGTGCTCATGCACGTCTCGAGCGTCTGCAAGCGCTGATGCTAACTTACGAAGGTAAGGTGTGATATTAGCCACGAAATTATCGTTATCCACGATTTTCTTCATATCTCCTACAACGTCTGAAGGTGCGCGGAGCTCTCGACCGAAAGTGAGATACGCTGGCGAAAAACCTGTACCTACCGTTACGGCGGAATTCATTGCAAACCTTATAGCTGCGAGATGTATATCCCAGGATGCGTGATCTTTACCTACAAGTATCGACAGTTGTGGCTTTAAGTCTCGATTCTTCCGTTCAACGGGGTTCGCCTCTGGATGGTACAATGGGGTCAGTGACTGTTTGATACCCATGACGTGACAGACTTGTTGCATAATTTCAGCGACAAATTGCACGCCGTTATCACTGATCATTCTGCGCGGGACTCCGAACCTCAAGAATACCTCGCTAATCAATACTTCGGCACATTCCTTGCTGGTAGCGGCTTCTAGGGCGAAGAGTTCTATCCACTGTGAACATACATCCTCGGCTATAAGAATCCATTTCTTACCTCCTGGTGTTTTTGGCAGGGGTCCGAACAGATCTACGGATAACACTTCAAACCTCCTTGTCGTTGCTGGCGTCTGTAATAATCCTGCAGGTTTCCTGTTATCTACCTTAAATCTCTGGCAAGCTACGCAATTTTTAATATATTCCGTAACGAATGATCTCATACCAGGCCAAAAGTACCTTGACCTGATACGGCTTAGAGTACGTTCTACTCCGAGATGTCCGGCTGTTGGGGCGTCATGTAGCTCTTCTAGGATGCTCTTCCTCTCATGCGCTGGTACCACGAGACATGCGGAGTCTTCATCCGACTCGGGCATGCATCTATATAAAATTCCATCGCAGATCAAATATCCGCGGTCTGACCAACCTCTCCCCCTGAACGAATCGTCGGCTGACTCCAAACCCTCGACGATGTTCTTTAGTTCGGGATCTTTGAGTTGGTTCTCGCGTACATCGACGGGCGTTCTCTGTGGTATGTCGACAGAGATCAGACATACCTCGCAGCTGCCTACATCGCCTTCGCAGCAAGCGGGACGACTTAGCGAGTCTGCAATGACGTTCACCTTACCTGGTGTCATCCTATAGGGTGGTGAAGCAGTTGGTTCCTGCCTTTCGCCAACCTTGATATAATGTTTAACATAAGTCGTAGCGTGACCTTCAGTGGCGAGGCGCTCAGTTCTATCAACTATGAACTGGTTTAACTGTATTCGCTGAGCCGGAGTAAGTTTCGATCCTTCGTCTCCTCTGAGTGAGAGGCTGGTAACGTCCATCTGCATCAGCTCTGTATCGTCTGTTTGTGTCAGGCTGTAGGGGCGTACAAAAGAAAACTTCTGCTCAGGTAAGTCAGAAAAATACCAACACCCATGTTGGAGATCGAGCAATATACCTGCTCGTGCTATGAAGTCTTGTCCAAGAAGCGTCTGGCTGTCAGCATTGGGAAACACTAAGAAGGAAACAGGTGAGTGACGTCCATTCAAGTTAACAGTTGTAGTACACGATAGTGCGGTCCTTACCTTTTGCGAACCGTCAGCGAGGGATACGGCGCGCTGTGTTGTCGTGAACTCAACGCCTATGTCCACTAGAAGCTTATATAGATCTCTGCTCGCTATAGAATGGGTTGAACCTGTATCTAGAATCGCTGTTCTATGTTGACCCTCAATCATAATTCGCACTATTGGGCGGGTTTCCGTATCACCTATACGCACGCTGTGTAACTCTGAGGAAGTTGACGTCTCCCTGCAGTTTAGACATTTAGCCCTAATCACCCCCAACCGACCACATCCGTAGCAACGGAGCTCAGACGTCTCCTTTTTACTTTCATTATTCTTTAGTTTACGACAATCATTCGCGGTGTGACCGAACATTTTACAAAAAGAGCATTTAGGACGGGTGCGCTTAGAATACGAACTTGGCTGTGGAGCTAGTGTAAGTGATGGTGCAACTTGCCCCCCTTCAGTAATAGACATAGTCCCAACTTGCCCCGTCGCGGGACGCTGAGTGTTACTCTGACCCCATACGGCATTTGAAGGGTTAACATTTTTATGAGTTAAAGGAAAGGATGTATCAACGCGGTTACTTAAGTTGGAAGTGTTGTTATTATTAAAACTACTCACCTCCGCCAGCGCCTCTTCCACTAACCTTACTTTTAGAAGTAGTTGTTCTAACCCGTGTACCGTGTCGCGACATATGCGCTTTTTTATTTTTCTATGCAATAAACCATACACTATGTCGAGTTTCATACATTCTTCTATCACATACGGTAACTTCGCGAAACGCGCACAAATCTTATTAACGAAAACGTCCGCTCGGTCGGTCTCACTTTGTTCGCACGAAAAAATGTCTCTCCATATTTTATATGGTGGGCGTGGCACTCCGTACATGCCACGTAAGCGTTGTATGGCCTCGTTCCACGTCGCAACGCTGTGCTTAACGCTGCGCCACCACACGCCAGCGTCGTCCACTAGCAGCATCGGCAAACCTCGCAGTGCGTGTGCATCGGTCACGTTCGCACATTCCTTGTAGGTTTGAATTTCATCGATGAAAGCCTCTAGTCGGTCTGCATCTCGGGTTAAGCCGTCGAAGCGTGCAGTACACTTAGAAAAGTTTCCAGATCTGGGTTCACAGTAACTTCCCGGTGTAATCCTGTTGATCTCATCACTACTCGCCGGCGAGGTTGGTGCAGGCTGGTTCCTGCTCATCAGGCCCTCGATCAGGAGACGGTTACTTTCTGCCTGTGTCCTGGTTATAGTAGCGATAACGTTTTCGAGTTGATCTTGCGTCATAGTGATGTAAGAAGTCGCGGGGGTTGATGAAGGAGCTGGTCTTTTTTCTGTGACGTCATCTTCGCTGTCAACGGTGTCTACGTCGCTATTCTCGACGTTCTCCATGTCGTCAACGGTCTTCGCGTCCTTGCGTAACCGTCTCGGCATACTCGATACGTACGTGATTGAACTGTGATTTCCCTGGCCACTAAGCTGGGCGCCAATATAAGGTGACGCTTATGCGTCCCTAAGGTGGAGATGGTAAAAGGTCGTGGGTGACAAGGAAACTACGAATTTTGTACGTAACGCGCATACGCGGCTCGGCGCACGGGGAAGACTACGACGCGTCTAACCACTTGGATGCCTCTCGGCCGACTGTTTTATAGTAACTCGCGCCGCGCAGGCGACGCCGGCATAACGGAAAATTCCAGGCCTGGCGGGGTGTACGGGTGACCGAAAGTGCGCGCTACACAACTTAATTTTTCATCTTTATTTTAAATAATTTAATTGGTATTCTAGCTTGCTTCACTTCAGGAATCAGATTTTCACCTAATGGGCTAACAGCTTTAATATCTAAGCTGCTTAAATCACTGACTATATCTAAACCTTTCTGCCATTTTTCAAGTCCATTCCATGCTATCATTACCCCATTGTCTGTGCATAACTTTGACGTAGGTCTAAAAATTTCATAGCCAAATTCATTACAAAGGATTGATAAATTATTATAAATATAATTATTACATGCTACACCTCCAGAGACTACTAATTTTCCTTTGTGCTCTGGTATCAAATTCCTGTGTTTACAAAACTCAATAGCTCTCTGTGTTCTATGTACAAGATGTCTGGTTACAGCCATTTGTAAAGCTGCACATAAATCATTCACTTCTGGTATTACTTCATCAGCCTCAATTTTATGTTGTTTCTCTTTTCTATGCAAATTAAGAATAGTTGCAGTTTTAAGACCATTAAAACTAAAGTTACAATCTTTATAGTCAACTAATGGCAGAGGTAACTTGAAAATATGTGGGTCTGTTGCTTTAGAAGCAGCTGCTTCAACAGCCTGACCACCAGACATTTTTGAATATTCTGGAATGTTTCTTAATTTAATCCGCCTAGAAACTTTATCAAAAACTTCTCCAGGTGCTGAATCTATGCTTTCACCAAGCAATTTAAATTTGTTGACATCTTGAACAACCGCTAATAGACAATGTCCTCCAGATATCAATAGTGTTAGATATGGAAATGTAACACTGTGCTGCATTCGAGCAACTAAAGCATGTGCCTCCATATGATGGATGGGTATCAGTGGTTTATTAAACTTTCTGGCTAAATGTTTTGCATATTTCATACCAACAGCAAGACTGAGTGGTAAGCCTGGTTGAAGGGTGACAGCAATAGCAGTTATTTCATCCATAGTTAAATTTGCCTTTTTGAGAGTATCATTAACAGTTGGTACTATATAACTTCTGTGTAGATCCTGAGCGACATCTGGTATAATACCACCATTACGAAGGTGCATTAAACTTTGGCATTGCAGTGATTCTGATAATAGGTTATTGCTTCCATCTACAATTGCACAACCTGTATCATCACATGAAGTTTCAATACCAAGAATAAGAGTTTTAACCCCAGCACAACTCCTATATTTTAATAAGCATCTTGAATAACATAAGAGATTCCTGATAGGTACCTTCATTGATATAATATTAGACATAAACATTTTGATTTACATCTGTTAGTAACTGTAAAAATAACCAAACTGTAAAGCTTAGATTATTTATCTGTAAACATTGACTTATATGGTGTATACATATAAGTCAATGTCTGTAAAGTGTATTGTGTCAAACTTTTAATCCTTAGTTTCCTTCATTAATTCACCTATAATTATTTTGTTCGTTTCGTGGTTCTA
This sequence comes from Anthocharis cardamines, assembly GCA_905404175.1. Lineage (NCBI taxonomy): Eukaryota > Metazoa > Arthropoda > Insecta > Lepidoptera > Pieridae > Anthocharis > Anthocharis cardamines. Next base: position 7,175,084 of record FR989956.1, on the reverse strand, counting down.
ACATTAAGTGAAAAGGTTCATAACACAACATTAATATCATTACTCATATTTTGTGAATAGTGTTTACTGTTTAGGCCAAGTTTAGGCTTAGTTACTTAACTGATAAATCATAAAAGTGATAAACATTAAACTTGCCAAACGATTTTTCTCTATAGATATGTGACATTAGACATATTTTGTTTTTTTTTTGAAGATTTTATGGCCTGGTAACGAGACTTTTAAGCCATGACATATATAGTGTTCTGTGATCATGACAGTTCGTCAAAATCTATGGAGGGTAGAGACAAGGAGGAATTTCAATATGAGAAGTGTCCATAAAGTCATGTGAAATTAAGGTGGCGCTGCTGTAAGCTAATGACTGCATTTGAAAAAAAGCGCCTAAAACTGTTAGAGTAGGACAGAATGAAACGAAGAAAGATTTAAATATCCGGTCCGTAACGACTTTCAAAAATTTAGTTGTAAAGTAAAGTAATTTCTGAATTCTTTTGAATAATGACGTTTTCAATTGCATACTCATTTACTTTATTTTTATAAACTACTCTATTCAATACAACTACTTCTGTACTTTACTGTTTCCGTTTGGCATACTTCACTTCATTAATAATCGCCAAATTCACATCGAACCATCAGTGGTCATCAGCGCCTTTAAGTTTTTAGTTGGTTTTGGAACACTCATGGACACTTTTGAAAGTAAAGCCCCATATGAAATATTCCTCCTTGTCTCTACCCTCCATACGTGAGACTCTGACACAGCGTTGCCAGAAGGTTACTTTTGTAACCTTTTAGGTGATTTTAACTCTTTCAGATTACTTCTAGGTTTCACGACTCGAAAGGTTACTTTTAGGTGATTTTGCGGGATTTGTAGAATTAATTAAATCTTGAAACGGAACGCAATGTTGGCTAACGAATAACTTCATTGGTAGACAGTGAGTGCAACTCACAGACGATTAATCCTCTGAGGTTCAATATCAAAAAACAAGTATTTCTCACACGCACTGATTGCATAACGCATATTATAATGGATGGATTCGTTCTTATTCGAGTTCGTTTGTGCTTGTCGCCGAATCGGATGATTGCACTCACATTTGGTTAGTTTTGGAAACATTATTAAAACATTACTCAATTATCCTACAATATTTCTGTAAGTAAATACAACCAACAAAAAAAAAAAAGGTTACTTTTTGAACCATTTTAGGTAACTTTTAACAATACACACCTGGCAACACTGCTCTGACATCTCGAATCTCGATCTCTCGAAATCGAATATAGGAAATCTCGCTGCGCTCGCTGCTCGATAGATTAATTAAAACTTGAAACCTTAAAATTACGTATTATCATTATTTTAATTCATACATACTTTAATTTTATTTTAACATTGCCTAGTTGTTAATTATAAAATATATTTGATTGTGTGTAAATGTGTATAAACCAAATTAATTTTATGAATTTTAGTGTGAATTTATATATTTTTTGGTTATATATTTAAGAATAACTTCAATAAAAAAATTTATACATTAAAAATTAAGTCGTGACGGTCAAGTATCCCATTCTCAACACTTGCCAAATAATGTTCAAAATTCAAATACGTTACCTAATTCATAGTTCGTTTTGAATCTGGTGTGATAATCTAAGCTAGTGTAAATAAAATAACAGAGAACACTACTTTACGAACTTTTAAAATGGAAATTTTCGATAGAATATATCGTACTGTTATGAAAAATATAAATGAACTACCAGTAACTGTAACTAAAACTGTTGATGTTCTGACTAAATCTGTTAGTAATGTAAAAATTCCTCCATTAACAAGAGACAATGTATTATATTATTATGTACCCTTACAAGGACTTGTTAGTTACACAACTTTGTCAGTGAGTGTAATGAATCCACATCTAATGGTCAGGTATGTGTATTTTTATTGATGATATAATATGATAAACAAATTTCTTTACAATATTTTATAAGTTCATATTTATTTATACACCCTCTTAATTATGATGTTAAACCAATGTTCATCTTATGTATATCATACAACAATCATTCTGTCATACATCATCTTATCATTATATTCTTAATTTTTTTTTAGATTGTTTCCACGGCGTGACATAACAGACATTCTATTCTTGTCAGCGGGTGGAGGAGCTGGACTTTGGTTATGGGCTAGACCCCATGTTGCTGCAGCAGCACCTGCTAGACGATTTTCATGGGCTTTTTTGGGAGGTTGTCTTTGGCCACTAGGATCTATATTTCTGTGGGCTATTTTAAGAAGTTCTGTAGGTCAACGACCTGTAATTGGCACAATTATTGGCGTGTCAACAGGAGCCATGCTTACTAATATAGCAATAGACTATTTCAACTATGTAGAAATTATGTTTTGTGGAGAGTTTCGCTTACCTGATGAGACATATAGCCCTAATAGTGATGATGACAAATATGATATTGATCTTTAAAGTTATTTATGGTTAATTTTATTTAGAGGTTTAACATATCCTTCATTATTCCAAATAAGATTCAATAACTTATTTATTTAGAATGTAGCTTTTTGATTATTATTATAAAACTATTTATATGTTAAAGTTTTTTTTTATGAATATTAAGCTAAATGTATGGTGCACAGCTTTTAATGTGTTATAAGTGTATAATATATCAAATTCGTATCTAGTCTTTTGGAACTGTTAATAATATGTTGCTTTTGGTGAGAAGTGTTTTATTTAACTTATCTTAAAGCTACCTATTTGAAGAGATGTAATATAAATAATAACTGCATGCAAGTTTCATTCATAACTTGGCTGGATTTGGGCGTCCGTCGTCGGTTAACCAATGACAAATCAAGAATATGACGCTATCACTATTGTCAAATTTTCACACACATTTTACGTGAAATCACAGAAATGCTTGTACTAAGGTTTTGAGGAAGTTGCAGGTTCAATCTGCCCCAAATGCATCTCTGTCTGATTAACATGCTAGTGGATGGGATATTAAAATTTTAAATCCATAGACTGAAACCGAAACGCGCAATGTGCACTTCACTGTTTTTCCATCTGTGAACGGTGGTTCGTTACCCGGTCGGAATTTCGATATTCCTCCCACCCGTTCAATGCACGAAATTACCAGACGTGGGGAAGACATGCTTACAGAAAATTATAAATATGTCATCCCGGTGGGATTCGAACACGACCCATTGGAGCGCACGACAGGTGTTGCGCCAACAAGCCCTTTAAAGTATTTTGGAGGACGAGTGTAAATAAAACATCCATTTCAAATGGCTTAATTTTTTTTATTGGTTACAAAAGTTACATATTTTAAACCACTAATTGTTTTGTGGTGGTTTAGACCATTCAACATTCAAAATCAAATGATCATAACCGTGACCATTGAGGGTTTGGATAGCTTTTGCAGCATCTGCTTTAAATTTGAAATGAACATAGGCAAACCCTTTGCATAGTCCAGTACTCTGAAACAAAATGTAAGGTAATAATTAAAAATATTTAGATTTTAAATAAAGTTGTTAGTGAAAATCACAACACTGCACTCGTCTATCTCATTGCCTTGATCATGCAGGATTGAATCCGCGATGCAAAATTGTTTCTCTTAACATGTACCTGTTTCTGGCGAAAATTTAAATAGTAGAACCAAAAGTATGGGTTTTAAAATGGTCATATAAAAATAAATTAAAACAACCGCATATTTTTGTATTAAAATCTGACAATTTTTTCTGCAATATTTAAGATTAGAATAGTAATTATTTTAGGTCTACCTATCTACATTTTAATGATTAAAAATAGAAAGTCTGAGTGAAAATAATTTTCATACTTTTGGAAATATACTCAGCAAAATAAAACAAGGTTCCTATAAGAAGAACCTTCTAGGCCAATTGAGTGAGGTTGAATTCAAACCAATATCAACCAAACTATTAAGCAAGATGGCATTTATAATTTAATGTATTTATATTTTAAAAATAATGTATTAGAATTCGCGTAAAAGAAACAGATGAATAAATAATTCAATTTGTCAATTGTATACTTGTTGCGGATTGTCACATTATTTTTGCTATCCTGAAAAATTGAGAAAATGTAGATACATCCATCTGATTCATACACAGCAAATTACAAACACAAATAGCACAATACCTTTTCTTTAGCAAGATATAACTTGTGCACTGGTCCAAATCCTTTGACAAGGTCGTCAAGATCAGCTTCAACAGCAAAGTTGCTCAGGTTGGAAATACGTATAGCCGCAACATCATCACCTCGCCTCGCACCAGGCGGCTCACGGCCAGTTCCACGGCTTGCTCCTTCGCGCAAGTTAGGCGCCACATATTTGTTAGAGGAAGCAGCCGCTTTAGCTTCTATAAATAACAATAAAAAGAAAATGATGATAAAGCATTTATAACTATCTGTCTTTGTTCAAATCTTTTAACGAGGGCTTGGAAACCGGTTAATTTACTATGGAAGCTTAACCTAAATTATAAAGGTTTTTGTAAATATTCTTTCGTTTTTGGTCATATTTACTGAAAAAAAAACAGTGGTAAATTTAGTGTGTATTACTCTTTCAAACTAATATCATGGTATCTCAATCAGACACATATTTTGGAAAATAAAAAAAATTTAATTATATACTAAGTAATTTTGGAGTTCTAGAAAATATCTATAAATTTGTAAGTTGCAATTCAGGTTCATAACTTATTTTGAAATTGCATATCAAATCGAGGATTGTGGCTAATTTGAAGTCTTACTATACAGATTCTGATGCTGATTTTTTCAGACCAACATCAGCAGATACTTATATTAAATTACTTAAATAAAACATATCCTAGTATAATTACCATTATGACATATTATTTTGGATAAAACACAAGTTATACTTAACAATATACTATACCTCTATAGTATAAGATAAGTATAAATTTTTTTGTAATAATCCTTTATTATTTGTGTATTAACTATGATTGTTTAAAACTCTATGTGACTTGCGCTAGGTCCCACCTTCAGCGAATATGTTACAATTTGAATGTCAGCTTTAAAAATCAGCATCAATTGTTGTTGTTGAAACAATTCTGATATTCGCAAAAATCTGATCATATGATTGATTAAAGACAAGTTTTATTAGATAAGGTTAGAACTTACCAGCAGCCTTAGCAGCTTCATTGGCCTTTGTCTGAGCTAGTTGGGTGTGCTTGAATGGACAACTTGAAGTCCAATGTTCACCTTGACATGTACGGCATTTGAATATTACACTGCTAGTTTGTGGCTGAAATTTTTAAATCAATAGTAAACCTCCAACTGCATAGACAACATATTCCTATACAATTATTTTCTAATTTGCTTATTTCAATATTATAATGTAATTAGAAAAATATTTGACACTAAAATAATGTCAGGATTAATAAAAAAATTAAGAAAAGCATAGCATTTCTTTTCTTTTTCTTACTGTGAGTAAACTCTATGAGGTTTTATTATTATCTAAAGATTTTATTTGCGGCATCTGGTTTTATGTCATAACATATGGTTATTATAATAGTTATGGCTATTAATTAAAATTTCACAGATACCTTCAATCCATCTAATTCACTATCATCGGGACGCTGAGCTTCCTCTTTGCTACTAATGAACTGCATGGCTACATCTTCAGAAACATTAGTAGTAGCGGGGTTTGGACCAGGCTTATCATTAGCTGAATCACCAAACTTACTCCATGTCTTACGCTTTGCAATGCTCTGAAATTAAATAGAATATCACCAATATATATTTATTCCAATTATGGAAAACAATTGTAACACTTGCAATGCAATGCCTTAACTTAATAATTTATTTTGTATCTTACCTTTGATACAACACGTTTTTCTATCTTATATGTGCGGACTATTTTAACTTTTTTGTTGTCATTGTCATATTTGTATTCAGTGACAATCTTTAAACCATTTTCAACAACTTCTGAAGGTGGTGGAAGAGCACCCTGATCTATCTCAACCTCATCTGCCCAAGACGATTGAATTTCATCAGCAACAGGCATCTGTTGAATAATAAGTATTTGAGCGCTTATGGTCAGGTAATTAAAATTGAAAAACAAGATCACTGTAACTTTGTCGATTTGTCATAACCTTACTTTTCATAATTTAAATAATTATGAAAAGACATTGAATTAATTCACTGTAATGTTAATAACAACTTAAGATATATAAAAGATACCTTACTTTTGCTACAAATTAACACTTGGAGGAAATAACGATCAACTTATATACTTTCACATTAAAAATTGTTTTAAAGTAAAATGTCAGAAATCAGAAGTAATGAAAGAAAACCTAAGTGGAATACAGACTATAGTTACCTTACTCTATGGACTATAGATTCTAAATCAGAAGATGATGATGAATGAACACATGATGAAATTGGACTTGATATTGGTTCTTTACTGTAAAGTACGGGGAATCTAACTGAAATTTTGGATTAGAATAATGCAAGATACGGAATGTTTAGAGAGAATATTTTGAGCTAGCTAAAATAATAAAAATATTATTATTGATAAGCGTTTATGTAAATGCTGTCGCATCATACATACATTTTATTTTGCATAATATGTATTAGGTAAATAAAAGGTAGGTATATTATACTGTGTATGATGAAAGTACGGTATAGACTTTGAACGGAATTAGAGATTAAATTACCTACCAAGAAAAAATTTGAAAGTTAAATATTTATTTCATTCTGTAGATCGAAAATTAGTGGCAAAAAGTGAGCAACGAATAACATTGTTCAAAAGTTTTTCTTAGCAATAATTGCAGAAACCTTTCTAGAGGCTCACCCCTAAGTTTTGTTTTATAACACAGAATAATATTTCATGTTAGTAATAATGCTGTAATTGGTCATGAGTTAGTGGTTTTTCTTTAATAATTCTTGGATATTAAAATTACATCGTAAACTTTGACCCAAGATAAACTTGGGTAAGTCCCATTTTCTTCATTAAATCTGTACTTCTTAGACACCGTATTATTATTTTTGTTATGTCATTTTATTGTTTTTATATTTATTCAGATTAGTTTACCAATCACGAAATTTTCAGTCAAGAAATCTCCTCGTATGTTTGTCTGGAAGAGACTACTAGTAAGACCGCCACTTGTACGTACTTTTTGTTATATATTTCGTTATTTTTTATTTAATGGTGTAAAATAAAGTATGTTTTCATTTCATTTATTTCATTTATTGATTCTCAGGTGACGGAAAAAAGTCTTAAATGTCATATTTTAGGAGAGTATGAAGGAATACTGGAGAAGATAGATGAACAAACTCAAGTAAAATCCAAAAAGAAAAATAAAATCGGAAAAATGACTAAAAAGCCTGATATAAGATCTCGATTTTGTATTGTCAAATACGAATATGTCAGGAAGAATCATTATCTAAACTTGATATCCTAATGAATTGTGTCATCCCCAAAGCATATTTATGGTAAAATTACAAAACGATGAGAATTGAGAATTAACATATTTTGTTTGTTTTATCTTGAAGTTAAGTGTTGATTCAATAGACAATTTATATAATTTAAATAATTTTAACTTTGTAAAGTAGTTTTAAGTGCATAAAAGTCTGATTATAACAGTAAAAAATACCTAAAAGGACTTTAAATAAAAGTTGATTCTAGGTTACCAAGGAGTTTCATTATGTTATAATTGTAGAAACACTATTACTACCAAAAGAAAAAAAAGATATCGTATGGTTAAATTGAACATTATTAATCTTAAAACATAAGTTAATTTGACCTAAAAGATATGAAACTTTTTAGATTATCGATTTCTTTTAAGTGGGATAATGTTACCCAACTATCTTTGTAACTTTGGCGCACCAATTTTTGGAAATTTATAGTTTATTTAGTTATATTTTTTTAATAATTTTTTAATAATATAGGAATTTAGATTTATTGAGGTACTATCCTACAAAAAAAAACCCAACTTATAAAACAATAAAGCATTAGTAAACGCGTAGTACCTTGAAATCTTTCTAAACCAGGCCAAAGTTACCCAGGTTGAATGTATGTATTATATTTATAATAATATTTGCCTAATCTGTGAATTTTGAACATTTTTTTTTTTCAATTTATTATCTGAGAAAATGAAGTTGTAAAAGTGTGGACAATCATTAAATTAGGTAAAATATTTACCGATGTTTTAATTAATGTAACAAATTGTGCAAAATAGTGAATTGTGATGACGAATTATGTGATACCAATGTGATTGTGTTTAAATTAAGGTCCTGTCTTTGGTGAGTATTATAGTTTTGATTGATTTTACTCCCTACAATTACTATATTTCATTCGATTTCAACAGCCTACCTAGTTGTAATTAACTTAATCCTGATTTCACGGATGAAATAATAAAATTTCATTATTTTTAGAAAAATGATTGCATTATACTTAATTGTTTGTTATTCGAAAACATCAATATTGTCAGTGAATAGGTACTGAGTAGTTACACTGAATCCGTGACACCATTCGAGAACAAGAAACGATTATTTATTTCCAGTGATTATAGGATTAATTTATTTTGAATGAATTACTCGTGAGATGGAAAGTTAAATGATTGAATTATAAATGATAATTTATTCCTTCCTCAGCAATGTTATGTTTAATGAACACTAGTTCTTTTTGGAATTTTGGAAGATTATCAGTTATTCTTTTAATAATAAAATATTAAAAACATGCTTAATATGATTTGTGAGGAAAATGGTCAAATAAATAATAATAAAGTTGAATTGTTAGGTGGTTATAATGGCTATTGTGCACTTTGATATCTTTACTATCCTAATTAATTTCAGTAATAAATATTTCATGACTAATGCCTTAGTTGTTCGTAGGCCTGATATAAATAAATATCAGGCCCCACAATGTGGATTAAGAACAAGTACAACAAATGAAACTGCTATGAAGACATCTAAGCAGAGAAAACTACTAGATGTTTTAAATGTTATTTTATTAGTTAAAAATTTAATCTATATCTATACTTCTATACTAATACTTATAATATTATAAAGAGGAAAGATTTGTATTTTTGTATGTTATGAATAAACTCAAAAACTACTGCACTGATTTTGAAAATTCTTTCACCAATAGAAAGATACATTATCAGCGAGAAACATAGGCTATGTTTTGTGTATAGCACATCTTCATTGCACTCGTGTGAAGCCAGGGCGCGTTGCTATATGGTATAAAAAGAATTCAATCTTTTAAATATTTATTTATAAATTTCATTTTAATTACTAATGTTATTTTCAAAAAAAAGAAGTGTATTTAGAATGAAGCAAATAAGTTGAGATACACTAATATTGTTGGTTTAGGTTATTTTACAATATGAAATAAAGAAATTCAATTATGGTTTTCCTTATGTAAGAGTTCTAAGAGCCTGTAGAGGAAAAAGTTGCTGTCTGTGTATTATGTTAATGTTTACACTAAAAACATTGTCCTCAAATACTTTATCTTAGTCATGTTTTATATATGATTGCTGTAGATTGAGATAATACCACATCTGTTTTGATTATATTCACTGCAACACATTATGAGTAGGCAGGTTGCTTGACATTAAATTAAAGGGTAAGCTATAAAACATTATGACATAATTTGTATTTGAATTAAATTGATTTTTTTTTGTCTTAAATATAAGTAGAAAATGAAATTTATTACAAAATTGTAACCTAAGTAGTAAAGATAATAGTTCTAATACCTACTTCCTTTATTAGTGTCAATTTTACAGTAGTGTTTAAAGTATAAACATTTTGTTTCAGGTACAACATCAAACATGTTAAGATTTCTCAGTAGAAAGGGGAGATCGTCTAGCCAGACCCGAAAGAAGCAAAGTCAGAAAAATTCAACTAACAAGCACTTGATCCAATGTAAGGTAATGCTACTTGATGATACTGATTTAACTATAAATCTAACGAAAAAAGCGAGTGCCGCAGATTTATATGAACAAGTGTTTTATTCCTTGGATTTAATTGAAAAAGATTACTTTGGGTTACAATTTACAGATACAAATAATGTACAGCATTGGTTAGATCCCACAAAAACAATAAAAAAACAGGTAAAAATTGGACCACCTTATACTTTAAGGCTCAAGGTAAAGTTTTATTCTTCTGAACCTAATAATCTGAGAGAAGAATTAACTCGATACCAATTTTTCTTGCAATTAAAGAAAGACATTCTTGAAAGCAAATTAGAATGTTCTCATTCTACAGCTGTAGAATTAGCTGCATTAGCATTGCAATCTGAACTGGGCGATTATGATGAAAATATACATACACCTGCTACAGTATCAGAATTTCGTTTTGTACCTAATCAGTCTGAGGAAATGGAAATAGAAATATTAGAAGAGTTCAAAAAGTGTAAAGGACTCACACCAGCCCAAGCTGAAGTTAACTATCTTAACAAAGCAAAGTGGCTCGAAATGTATGGTGTTGATATGCATATTGTGTTGGGAAAAGATGGCTGTGAATATCATTTGGGCTTAACACCCACTGGTATACTTGTTTTTGAAGGACCACAAAAAATTGGGCTTTTCTTTTGGCCTAAAATAACCAAATTAAATTTTAAAAAGAAGAAGTTAACATTGGTAGTTGTGGAGGATGATGACCAAGGACGAGAGCAGGAACATACTTTTGTCTTTCGACTTCATAACGAAAAAGCTTGCAAGCATTTGTGGAAGTGTGCTGTTCAATACCACACCTTCTTTCGTTTACGTGCCCCAGTTAAAGGTCCATCAGCTAGGCAAAATTTCTTCCGAATGGGATCACGCTTTCAATATTCAGGAAAAACTGAATATCAAACTACTCAACAAAATCGTGCTCGTCGCACTGTTCAATTTGAAAGGCGACCTAGTCAACGGTTTGCTCGGAGACAGAGCCATGTTTTACGAGAACGGGAAAAGCAAACTGTAACAGTAAAACCTGAAAGTACTCCTCAAACTGAAACTTCAGAGTCAGCGCCAAGTACGTCTACTGCGGAGACAACTACACCTGCTGCGACTGCTGATACAGCAGGTGCGGTAACAGTTACTGAAACTGCTCTTGAACCTTTCACTAGAAAAGGCAGCAATAAATCACAAAAGTCTGTTGAAATAAAGGAAGAAGAAGAAAAGGGTGAAAAAAGTGAGCACGAACCCGAGGTTGAGCCCTGGTTATACACGCTGGTCTTCAGGCACTGTAGAAGTTTAGATTTAAAAACTTCTACAGGTTTTCAGAAGGCGCCTAATCCGATTTGGATACGTCCGGCGATCTCTTTCACTTTTGAGTCCGTCGCGAATGACAAACAATCGAAGTTAGATATACCAACATAAAACGATTCACCGTAAGACTCACCTATATGATAAATCTATTAAATTTTATTCATTCTAGCGCGTCACATCGCAGCTAAACGAGATTTCTAATAATAAAGTTATTAATTTTAATCACTATATCTTTATTGATATGTTTTAAATTATAAGTATGTAGGTTAACAAATCTGTATTTTATATTTCTTGTTCTATGATGTAAATGTGACTAATAATGGAACAGATACTGAGTCTGTAATATAAACGAATTATTATTAATGGGATTATTTTACAAATTTTATGATATTTGTAAAAGTATATTTTTTCCTTCTCCATCTCTAATTTTTAGTCTCAACTCCGGTCCAGTCTATGAACTTTATTTTTTATTTTTTGCGTTTTCATTCCAGATTCCTTAGAATAAAAAAAATACTCTTAAATCCTTTGACTGCTACCCAAAATACTATGTTACAGCCATGCGACAAAAACACGTAAAAAACGTAAAAACACGTACCGGTGACTCGATATAAATAACACGCAAACGTGTTTACCGCACTGGCAGACCTGATTTATTTCGAACACGCATTCGTGTTAAATACGCTTACTCGATTCGGCCGTAAAACACGTTATGTTTTCGGCACTCAAAGTGTTAACGCCCTTCTGTCAACGCAAGTCTATTCTCAATTTTATTTTTTTGGAACCTGTGTATATTTTTATATTATGAAAGTCAAAATTAACGTTTTAAAGTTTTATATACAAAGTTATGACTAGAATATGTCTTGGGAGTAAGACCATTAAATATTGTATTTTATCAAAATATGACAATTTAACACCATTTTTATGGCAATTTATATTACTACATATAATATAATATTATAACGTGATGTAAAGATTTATTCACCGTGCAACGTTAGCTATGATTTTTTAATAAAAATATGACTTATTTGTAACTTCTCGAAATTGTATATAAAGCTATCTACAGAGGACCCTAAGCATAAACAACTTGAGTATTAGTATAGTCCATTGACATATTATGTATTGTTGATCGAAGGTATAGTCGATCAAAATCAAATTTCATACAAATGACACATCGGATACTTTCTGGCAAGTTGTTTCTACATGGGCCTCTGTTCGCTCGCTTCTTCCACATGGAAATAGATTCAATTTTCACAATTATTAATTTCTTCCGTTAATAGAATAATAATTATATGCAAATTTATAGCGGGTGGCTAGTATTTTATCTATTATTATTTAGGATGTTAATATAATATTTTTTACTACATCAATGCTGCAGTAGTGTCCTTTATTGATAGTAGACCTTAAGTTTTCTTTGTCATTATGATACAGTAGGTAGCTTCGACGGCAATTAGGACTTTATATATTAATGAAATATGGAAGTATTAACCTTATGTATTTGTATAGAAATATACTCATCTACATCAATTAACCTTATTATTGTCGTTGCGTATGCAATCACAATTATTAGTCTTAATGGTTTAGTCCTATTTGTACGGTGGACTATTATATTGATAAAGTATTATTCTTACCTTTTTCCATCATTGATATGCCAAGCAAAATGGTTTTTGTATGACAATGATTTCCGTCTTGAAAATGGGTATAAATAGGACTAAAAGTGTAATTATTAAGAATTCTATATAATGTGTCAATTTTAAAAAGTCTAAATAAATGTTAATTTAAGGTTTTCTACAAAAAACGGGAACAAGTTTGTAAAATACTAAGTAGTAGTGTAATGTAAAAACGAACCTAGTTTATTTACAAGTTCAGTTACGGTGCGATAACTTAATTGGACCTAGTTCTGCAGAAAACATCCATGTGCGAAAAGTAACAACAGAGTTATAAGCATTTTTCTGTCGATAGTTGCACTTTGATCTTTGATCTCAAAATTGAAAAATATTTAATATTTTTCAATTATAAGATAACCAGAAAAACGAAACATAAGCCAAGTGCAACTATCGACAGAAAAATGCTTATAACTCTGTTGATACTTTTCGCACATGGCTGTTTTCTGCAGAACTAAGTCCAATTATTATAAACTCCATATTATGTGATTCAATATATAGTCGGTTAAATAGAAAAATGGCGTAACTGAAAAATAGCAGATTTTGCGATAGGTACATGCATTTAAAAAAAAATAAAATACCTTTTAAGATTTATATTTACATGCAAGTTTAGAAGTTTTGGTTATTTTAATTATTTATTACAGATTCTTTTTAGTAATTATCGTACTTTCCGAATTTTTTTCCATTTATTCGACGATATAATATTATTATATATATATTAAAATTTGTTTTTTATGCTACTGGGTGGGTTTTAATGTTTGTTAAAGTTCTTGTAGTTATTCCCTTTTTATAATATTGTATGTAATTTGTGTACAAATCAAATAATATTAACAATTTGTTTCAGCTCTTCCCTTTGAATTTAATAAATTAAATTTAAATAATTTATTTTTTATCAACTTAATATTATAAATGATGTGTACTTAAAGTACCTTAATAGTGTATTGATATTTTTTTGCATTAATGCAAGAATTTTCTGTAAAATAAACTTTTTATCATATTTATCATCCAATTTATGAATTACGTTACATGTATGCTATAATGTTTCGAGTATGGCATGACATGCAGTCTGCATTGACATCTGTTTTGATTTTAACCCGATAAAAATTGTTATCGCCGGCCGGCCTAGCATAACCACGACAACATTTTATCGATCCTTTTTCTCGTGTTTATTCGATTATTATCTATCTATTTCTTTCAGGTCTAATATGACACACTTAAAACTCGATTTCTAATGTCAAAAGAAGAGATATTTTTAGATCGAGATATATTGTCTATCAAAGTTGTCGATGTCGAGATATAATATATCGAGATATATCTTAGTTTGTCTTCACTCCTCCGCGAGATATCTCTTGATGGTAATGCTAGGCGCGCAGAGGCCTATGCACGAACAGAGAAGGTACCGCACCTGTTGTATGAGAAAGCAGATGAAATTGCATATAAAAGACGATTGTTCGTGCTTGTTCCTCTATTTAAAACCGTAATATTTCTCGCAAGGTGTTCTTACTATTTCGAAGTCATTTAGAAGCTTTACCGAGAAATGTATGTACCAAAATATTAGACGACTAAATAAATATGTATATAATTTAACGACGACAGCTCACACTTAGCGTTAAATATATTTTTTTGGCTTAAGCTTGGTTAAAATCGGGTTGGTAGGGGAGTATTCTAGCGTTATATTTATTATAGCTTGCAATCCTGCGTGGTGTTACTCATGCCTAAAATAAAACCTCTGCATAGCCATGTCAGTATAAATATATATTATGTATAAAATTGAATTGTATATTTTACCATTTTTCATTAACATTGTCTGTTTCCAAATACTCAGTTTTACAAAATACCGAAGGAATTTATAAAAGTCATAAAATGTTAGTGTTTTGATAGAGATTACCTTTATACCTAGGTTAAATCTGTATATTTTAGTGACCACAGCGCTTCCACCGGCGAACTGAATTGATTTCTACCAATTTAATATACATTAATATATTTTTCCATTCTAGTAATTTCAAAAAATTAAAAATTCTCCAGGGTAGTCCATAAAGAGTCCTAAAAGTCCATTCCGTGAGTACAAGAAATGGTTTAAATTTCGATTAGTACAACCACATTTTAAAAAAAGCGCAGCGAGGAGGATTGACTGCATGAGAATTCAAAATATTTTTATTTTACAATGCCTTATTATATAACAGTTTGCTTCCGGACACGACATACATAAAAAATATATAAAAGAACTTACAATAATAGATAATGCTTAAGGTGGCTTTATCGCTACCATTCAGCGATCTCTTCCAGCCGGCCTAGCATGACCATCATGAGATATCTCGCGGACGATTAAAGACAAACCAAAATATAAGATATCTCAACAGACAAATATCTCTACTTTTGACATTAGAAGTCGAGTTTTATGTGTGTCATGTTAGACCCGAAATACATAAAGCGATAATCGATTAAAACACGATAAAACGGTCGACAAAATTTTGTCGTGGTTGTCATACTAGGTCGGCAGGCCACCAAATTGTCTGCCGATACACGTATATTATGTATATAAAGGTCATTATTTTTATAATACATCACTTAAACGTAAACTCCACCGTTTATTTATCGCATGCCGTGCATTTGCGCATATTAATTTTTTGCTCAATTATATCATATTAATATTAATCATAGTGGTTTATCAAATTTGGCTGAAGGTTTTTAAAACAATAATAATTATTGAAGCAGACTTGAAAAGTACGTAGTGCCGAAGTCAGAAATAATCCAGTATTGTGTTCGTACTTCGTGCTTTGTCTAATTGAATTTTGAAGTCACTATATTGCCTACGTTTTTAAAACTAAGTATTGCTTGATTATTTTAACTTCAACACTTGTGTAATATCTATGTAAGAATGTGCTATATAAGATATGAGTGTCTAATCTCAAGTACATTAGAGCTATCTTGATCTGTCCTATCTTCTCTCGGATGCCAACTAGAAAACAGTTTCTTGATTTTATCGATGTATTAATACTTTATAATATATATCCGAATAATGTGTCCTCTCAGCTAAAATGAGATTAGTAAATTTTGAATCATTCCATTGCGGCAGGTGTATTTAAGAAGGTGTATAAGGACCTACTATGTAAGCGATTACATTCCGTTTTTCACGATTAGTGTAATTAGTATTAATCGAGCCGTCCTATCAACATATCGCTATCTAAGTTTAAAATAATTGTTTTTTTTTTAAATATTTGTCGAGTACAAAATTGACTTCAGTATTACATGTTAACGAATATTTTTGGTGCCATAGCAATTGTGTAAGCAAAATTTAAGTCTCTTTTATTTTTTAAAGGATTTGTTTAAATAAAAGTACTGATATTATGGAGATGTCAATAATTTACTATATTCATGTTACGAATAACTAATAAGTAAATAAAAAATTATGTTAAAAATTAAGTACATAACCAAGAAAATACAGTAGATTTTCATTACTCCGGCACTATTATAAATCAGAAGATACCGGATTATTGGAATGTTCAGATTACTGAATTGTAAAGAAAAAATCATAATAAATAAAATAAAGCATTTCTGAAAGGAAATACATCGTATTAGTGTTCATGCTCTTCACATCTTTTTTATAACTGTAACATATCTCACAATGAACTAATTACATAGGTTTAAAACAATCCTTAATTGAGGTCAGTTTTTGTGCAATTGGGCGGAGGGTGCCGGATTATTGGACGTGTCAGTCTATTGAAGCGCTGGATTAGTGATATTCTACTGTATATTGAAGAAAAACATTACATGTTATATTATGAATATATTATCTATACTTAAATATTGTACTTAAAATTAAAATGGTGCTGTAAAATATTTTTACTAATGAATTATTCCACATACAATATACATGTTTTGATATAACCATGACAATATTAATTAGTAATATTTTAGTATTTAAAATTATATAGTCGATAAGTTAGGCCGTTCACGCTAGCTTTACCCCAAGTAAATAGTGGATATCTCCTATATCCTTTTCTTTTAGCGATAAAATTCGTAGGGAAGAAATCCCATTTATAGTACTGAAACATCAATTAATTGTACTCTCTTTCTATTAGAAACTAAAAGTAAAATCTTGGTGAGGCTAGTGGGAATAGCCTAAGTTGACTAGACTATGGCCAATAAAGGTTAGCACGTTTGTATTAATTCCGAAATGGTTTGATGGTTTTCTATATATTTTGAGCTTCTTAAAAACTAAGGTTAAGCCCGCATTGAGTTGGTGCTACATTTATCCAAGAAGGTTATAACCTTTTATGATTTATTGTTTCACTTTGACCTATATATAAGTATATACTTTTATTTCATCATTTTGAGAGGCCAGATCTTGAAGATTTTATCGTTCTAAACTCTGTTTAGGCTTAACCTTAGATTAGTTAAAATCTTAATTTAAAATTTGATTTAAATTCAATTTTATATGTTAAGTTTTAAGAATCTTTTAAAATTGTTTTAAGTAAAATTACTTATTATTCTTCGTGTTATTACAGTTTTATGTTAGATAAGAAATATAATTATTATTATTGTAACAATATATGCGATGAAATGAAATAAAGATCGATAGTAACTTGAAGTGTTTTTCTTTTAATGAATCTGCTTTGCTAGACGAAATGTAGAGTATATTCAAACAAAATTTCTCAAACGATAAGGTACAGTAAGCTCAGTGGTACGCGCGTTGCGATTAGGACCGAAGGCCCCAGGTTCGAATCCCGGGAAACAAGTAATAAATATTATTTCGGGCAGGAGTGGCACAAAAGACTGATAATCTGTAAGTTATCATAGAAAAGTGTCTACTCCATGCCCTCGGCATCTCGGCAATTAATTTTCAGTTTTTCTTTGGGCCCCGTTGAGGTAAGCCTCACAGCACAACTTGAATTAAGATGTATACTGGGTTTTATTATTTCCCTCAGCTGGCTTGGCTGGTGACGCTCTTTTTTTTTAATTCAAAACGTGTAAATGGCTCCCCTGATGGTAATTATCACCGCCTCCCATATACCAGAAGGCATGCAAGTGCGTTATTGACCTTTAAGGAAAGTAAAGGTGTGTTTATTAAAGCTTCCGAAGCTGTATCGATCAGGAGTAAGCACCGGCGACAGGTGATTCCACATAATATGTAGAAGTGCTAAGTAGAAAGTGTCTAAGTTAACATTGAATCGAGGGCAATATTCAGTCACCGGGATTAAACCAAACAATTATTCCGAGCATTCCTCGTGATAAATGCGATACAGGATACAGAAAATAGTTAATTTCCATAAGTGAAAATATAATTGGTACAAAAAGATTCACTTAACGGGTGTAATGCTGGTTTGTTATTGTTTGTTATAAATAATTTTATGATTGAAAGGTAGGAAATGTCAATTTATCAAAATGTATTCTTGATATAACAAATCGTGACATAAAATAAAATAAATTGATTTTCACACTAAATTTGCCATGAAGAAGTCCTTGGAAAAATTATCTTCGGACAAATCTATATCTGAGGCCGATAATTTATTTTCCTTTAAGCGTTATTTCATTAATAACGTAGATTCGTATCATGGTGAATACATATTAAAGGAAGTTTCTAAGGTATTGGAGAAAAATGCAGCTGAATCGGTAAAACAGACTTCGGAGACGATATTAGGCGAGGACGCAGTTGATATAGCTTTGCCGCCTCCGGAACAGCCTTATGAAATTATAGGTTAGTACTTTAAATGCAACGTTTAGCTGCCAGCCTATCAATAAAATCACGACAAAATTTTGTCGACCGTTTTCTCCTGTTTAAATCGATTCTCTTTCTAAAATTCGTCTTCTAATTTCAAAGTAGAGATATTAGTCGATAATAAATCGAGATATAGCTTAGTTTGTCTTCACTGGTCCGCGAGATATCTCTTGATGGTGATGCTAGGAGGCCAGAATAAACAATGAATTATTTATTATCGATCAAGTATCAACGTTTACATCTACTGTATATATTGCCGCTATACGCCAAAAATCTATAAAAAAAGATTTTTTGTGCTTCCAAAGCTAATACCAGCTCCAAATTCAATAAAGGAAAAAGTCGATCTTGTCTTTAATATTAAAATCTTAAGAATATATTTATTTATTTATATGTATATAAATATAACTATTGTAGAAAACGGCATTTTCAAAATATCGAATATCTTGAAAGTCCCTTCAGTAAGATAATCAAAATATAGCTTATGACGGCACCTAACCTGCCTAATAGGTTAAACATGTTTATAAGTTGATAATTCTAATAGATTTAGTTGCATTATTCTAATCTAAAACGCAGAGTTTTTTTTGTAAAAGGGAGGGGGCTCAAGTCAACAATTAAGGAAACGAAATATTTTCTCAGGTACCGTCTCTGATTGTAAGATAAAGTCAGTGGACAATGTTGCTCGTATTGTTCCTAAGTCAGAATGCCTACCATCCATGCTAACTTGTGGGACACTCATATGTGACATCAGTTATGATAGAGACGAGCTCTCTATCGTAATGGATTTTCTGAAACGTAAGTTATTTATAGTTCAGTTGTATATTTGTTCCAATAACGGGGTACATAACAATATCTTATCTTACTTAATACTTACTTAATATTATAAATGCGAAAGTTTGTGAGGATGGATGGATGTTTGTTACTCTTTCACGCAAAAACTATTCGGATTTTGATGAAACTTTACAGTAATATAGCTTATATATCAGAATAACACATAGGCTACAATTTATAAACAGTTTTTGTATATTGGCCATAATATAAAGATAAGCTTTAAGTACATTGGAAAAATTCCTGCCTTCTGAGGGCTTTCTTGGCGTGCGCTGCCTAAACCGTTGGAGTTACAAGAATATAATATATGATGGGATTGTTTGTTTTAAATAGTTCTAAATAAAAGTCCGCGATAGCATATATCTACCTTTTATGTGGAAGCCAATATACCCTAAACTATGAGCCAAAAATACGTTTAAAATTGATTCATTTTTTTAATTGCAATTTTTATAATTCTTATCAAAATTGATACTACCTAACTACTACTATATCATAGCTGAACGAAATGATAAGTCAGCGAAAATTTAAATTGTATATTAAACATTTACGTCACGTTGGTGTAAATAAAAACAAAAAACAGACATAATCTTAAGTTTACTTTCGTGCATTGGTCAATTTTGATTATCTTTCTATAACCAAATTATATCAAATACAGTAAAAGATATAATTGATTGAAATTACATAGAAGATATCTATATATTTTTAGTTTTAAAAGATTTATTGGAGAAACAAGCTGTACCTGGTACAGACGATGAAGATGGTGCTGGAGAGTCTAAAAAACGATATCTAATACTCATATCTACTGTTATGACGTGGGGTTCTACCAAACCATTAGATCCGGTAAAGTATTTCATGACATTATCATTGTCTAGAATCTAGATCAATGAGGGAAGGTCGAAAAATATTAAAATTCCTAATCTAAACTGTACCTATTAGGTTGTGGTCGATAAATGGGTAATGAGAAATAATGTTGCCGGCAACGCACTTTGATGCAGATGTCAGTTGGCAATGAAATCACTTCTAAAATTGTTCCAATATAGTCCCTACGTGACTTGCTTAAATGTTAAATATCTCGTAGTAGTAGTATAACGTACTGTGGGTTCAATTACAATTCGTTAGCAATTTCAAAAATTCTTCAGGACACACCTGAGATGCCTTTTATAGAGTCAGATTTTAGAAAAAGGAAGCCTCATCCTAGCTATAAAATGCACTATGACGTCGAAAACGAAGTTGTTGGAATTGCCAGAAAGTACAGAGCACAGATTGGGTATGGTAAATTGCAATAATAAATGCCATATGACTATTTTATAAAATTTGTTTGTGCAAATAAAATAAATAGAAATAGGTTAATGTTATTTGAATTCTACGTGAGGGCTTTTAAACGACTTAAATATTATGTGAGTTAAATAGTATCGTGACCACCTCCGTAGATCAGTGGTAAGCGTGATGCGTTTAGCACCGGAGGTTCTGAGTTCGAATTCCGGGAAAACAAAATTTAAAAAATTGTTTCGGTCGGGCAGGCCACAAAAGCCTGATCACCTACTTGCCTGTTAAGAGAAGTCATTAATGAATCAGACAAACAAATAGGTCTTCCCTATGCCCCATTCGGGAATCCATTTTAAATCGTATCGTGTCTAACTCGACAGTGCAATAGTTGTGGCCGCTGGTGTTACGTACGGCGGTCGAGAGGATGTGTTTTTCTATTGGTTCCAAAAGGCGTGGGAGTGCGAACCGTTGCTTCCCATTCTCGGACGTGGTGGAAACGTTATCCCTCTTATCAATATCCAAGATTTGGCTCAGTTAGTATATAACAGTAATACGGTTTTTTGAGAAATAAGTACAAAAATCACGAAATTTAAACATTTCACTAAAAGTAATTATAAAAGGATTTTTTTTAATATTGTAGAAACGTACACTGCATTTAATATTTTTTTTAAATATTTAAATATGATATCTATTTAATACATGAATTCTATGAATGAATACATGAATGAATCTATTTAATATATGATTCAATTTAATACATGAACCTGTATTCTTGAAATTGAATATATTTAGACAATCATCAAGATTTTTAGTCACTAACTGTAAATCATCGAAGCGTGATTGAAAAATGCACGTAATCTAAACTGTACCTATCAACGTTATTTAGCTATCTATACAAACACGTCCCGCTATAGTATCTCATTATGAACAAACTTTCGTAAATTGCGATAACTACGTTTCTCGTTGTAATTGTATTGTAATTTCTATTACAGAATTATCTATAATTTGATAACAGATTTTCCAAAAAAACTTTACATATTGGCCGTCGAACAAAACGTTACAAAGCAAAGAGAGGTATGTGTATCTATGGAAATCATATATCGTCTTCTGGTTAAATTTTTAACCATAAGTTATTATTTCTTTAGATAGTTAAACCACTGGGTCGTATCGTCGGATCGGGAATGTTCAAATGCATCCCACCAGAAGATTCATTTTTGATACCGGAAATTGACGTAAGATGTTTTATTATGTGTTAAAACTAAAGAAATGGTCAATACAAAGCTTTTATGATTTAAAAGAGTTTTAGGCGTATTTTGATATTGACGTAAAATATCAGGCAAAACATGCGGTCGCCACTAACCTTATTACGTAGTACCATCTTTTGCAAAAACCTTTCTCATTCTCAAAAGATTTTTAGATCTTAATGTACAGTATTTATTAAATGTAATATTTTATAATATAGCAAAGGATATATGACCTGATGACTCTCAATTTGAATATGGAACCGACATTTATTGTTGAAACAATGGGATTGCAATGGATCTCAGAGCTCACCTTTGCTGAGAATGTACCCATGCTTATGAAACAATTTAAAAAGGAGAGAGGATTGAAACCTTTCAAGGTGTTCTAGTAGTCTTAATTTTTCTATTAGGTTATATTTTAACCCATTAAGCGCCAAAATAAAACTAGCAGTATTTTAAACTAAAATCGTTTATTTTCTAATTATTTGTGACATTATTAAATACAAAAGAAAGAAAAAAGAAATGTTTTTCTATTTTGGAAAGTTTTAGAAGGGTGTACTCGCATGAGTACAGCGGCCACTTAGCGGTGCAAAATTTCAAAACACTATCTTCATATGCACAATATTTTTAAGCAGGTTTTATCTTGCTCTCGCATGAAAAATCGTACAACGCAATTGTTTTTC
The DNA here is from genome assembly GCA_905404175.1 of Anthocharis cardamines. NCBI lineage: Eukaryota > Metazoa > Arthropoda > Insecta > Lepidoptera > Pieridae > Anthocharis > Anthocharis cardamines. The sequence continues at coordinate 7,152,489 of FR989956.1, read as the reverse complement.
GAGTTTTTGAGGGTAGTTGCCTAAGCCAGTGTTCGCAAAATCTGGCACTGTTGAAGATGTGGGGCGGTTTATACCTTGGGTTGCTTGATGCAAATAGTACCTTGCAAGATTGCGCCTAAACAACAACTGGTTCATATGATCATGGATTCTGAGAATACATAAACGCCCAGGCATATACTTCTATTATATACGTGAATAGAACCCTTCCCCCCTTTTTTCCTATGAATAGCAATTCTGTAGAGAGATATGGATTGATAAAGTTCATCTACTTCACCCATTCCTTTATTATAATTTTATAACAAACTAGGAAAGAGTCGATGTAGGTAACATCGACTCTTTCGCGCCTTATATTACACCATATCTTTCACCACACCTAGTGGTTCAATCGTATAAACGCTATTATGTTTCCATCTAAACAGCAATAACTCATTTGTTCTGTCGAATATATAGTTATTGGCAGCATGTTATTTTTTATATCTTTCTTCATATCTTGTGTACTCTTCAGGGGACATTTCTTTATACTGTTTTCACGAAATGTAAGATTGTAACTAGAAAAAAATATGTCAAAAAAGACTTTGTGATCTGTGGGATCGGTTTCTAAATTTTCGAAAAGTGTTTTGACAACTCTTGATCCAAGAGACTCATTAGTCTAATTGGCAGGTTTTCCTTCGTATACATTATTTTACGGGGTGATTGGCAAAATATTATATTCATTTATTATGTACGAACAATTCAAAATTCCCGACAATGTATCGAGGCAGTGAAGCAGACACAAAATCTTCATCAGATCTTTCTTCTTCATCCGTCACCACGCTCGGAGGTGGAGATATAATGGCTACATTATAGTCGCCGTCTTCGTCACTGTCTTCAATAATAACTTGAACAGCTTATTCTAACACCTTGTAGTTGTTAATAGTTGTAAAACGATTGGAAAACATTGTTAGTAAGCTGAACAAAAATAAAGATTTTTCTGATATGCATGTTGCCGCTGTACTTGATCGAGTACAGCAATGTTTACTTCTACAAATTTTCACGAATACTAGCAATTTACCTATTTTCTGTGAATAGTTATATACAATAGTGATTACTAAATAGAAATATTTAAGTTAGATGATCTAGAAATTGAATTTAGCTATCGTAAATTATAATAATGTATACTTACCTACAGTGGCGTAATGTCTCGTCAATATATAATGCTCTCTTTGGCACATTTTCAAGGGAAGCCTCATAATATATATATATATTTTGATTTTGTGATTATTAAAAAAAAAATATTATCCCCAAAAACTTATGAAATCGATCGAATGTAAAAGCTAGGTTACAAAAACTAACTGTACTCAAACGAGTACGGCGGCGCTAAATGGGTTAACGGGTAAGCCAGCTTATTGCTTATGCTTATTGAGCATTGCATTCCGGCGGGTCGCGGATTGGAATCCCGCATGTTTATAATTTTCTATATATATATATATATATATACGTATATACGTTTCCCCATAAGTCTGCCTACTTATAGCATTAAACGGGTATGAGGAATATCAAAATTCCGACCAGGCAACGAACCACCATTCATCGATGGAAAATCCGTGAATACCTATTGCGTGTTTCGGTTTCAGTGTATGAATTTGGAATAAAAAACCTACCATCAAATAAATCTCATGCTCGTCTATTGATATTTAATTTAAAAAACAAGATTTATCGTTTTAATATTATGATAGATTATGTACTTATATTTTAAATTGAATTGTATAAAGAAAAATAAGATGATAAAACGCAATTATTGTACTAATGACCAGACTTGCTGTAAAGCACCAGAACCATCTCTGGATTGATAAAGAATGAAAAATGTGATGCTCGCTTTAACCATAGATATGTAAGTTTTTTTTCTGGAAAATTGTATGGATTTCAGGTGATCGTCTATGGTCCCCCAATAGTTGGAAAAACTACTCTGTCGAAGCTTATCTGTGAGGCGTATGGTTTAATTTATATTTCCCCAGATACTGTAGCTGATGACATTACAAATGATTTGGTAAGTTATCAGGTTTATTGGTACGTTTAATAACGAGAATTATCCTTGCATCACTTATGTATGTATGTTATGTAATTGCTTACAATTATTTACTAAGGCGTGGCGTGTTCATCACTGGGAAATAGGTGAAACCGCTGGGCTCATTATGCCGAGCGGTGGTGAGGAGGAAGATATCGCACAGGCTGATGATGAAGACGACCCTGGTGAAGAAGAGGGAGTACAGGAAAATGCTCGTCAGACCCTCGCTTTGCTGCAGTCAGGTCGTACTCTGACGGATGAAGAAATCCTAGGGTTGGTTTTTTATCTGGCTACAGAAAATATACCTAAGTTACAAGTTTATTTGGAAATTAATAAAATTGATTATTATATGTATTCAAGAATTCACACAAAAGATAGAGAGAATAACATTAATATTAATTAGATTAATTCTGAAATGGATAACCACTCATTATAATACGTATACATATGAACGTTGGGGTAAAACCTCAATATTTCCAGTGAAGGTGAAGGACCTAAGGTCCTGAAATATAAGATTAGGAAGTAATTGAAAGAATACTTTTATAGGTAAAGACAGATTATTTAAAAAAAAATACATTTTATATAAATATGGGTATATTAGTACCTACTTATGTTGGAAACACTCTATGTTGGTAAATGAAAGGATTTTTTAAACTAGAATCGACTTTTCGTGCTTTGATAAATTTTAGTTATTGGTTTAAAATCTAACGGTCTTATTCAAAAATGTAGTAAAAGCTCCATATGGTTAAATTATGTTTTGTCTCAATCTATCTAATATAATAAAACTTGAGAACGAAAGAAACAAAACATAATTTATATAATAAACTATATCAAGATTATACGAGTAGACCGTAAGGATTTATCGTAATTCGGGCTTTTAGTGTAAAACATACCTACACTGTATTGTTGTTAAGATTTAGGTAGTATTAAATATATTTTTTAAATATTTCAGGTTCTTGCGCCAAAGAATGCTTAATCGCGAAGCCCTTAATAGAGGATGGGTTCTCGACGGATTCCCAAATACATTAACACAATGCTCTATGTGTAAGCGACTTATCAGTATATAGTTGCATTATAAAGACGTTTTAACGTTATTACAGTAAATAAATAAATACGCTTTAATATATGAATGCATCTGCTGGTAGTTTGTGTTATTTTTTGTATATTTTCTGCATAGTGTTTGACAAGGGAGACGACCAGGATTCTGAAGCGGGCGAGGAAGCCGACGAAGAACCATTTGACGAAGACATAGATCTCTATAGCAATGTACTGAAAAAGCTTTTACCAGGTAAGACGATACTAAGATACTAAAATATATACGGGCTCGTTGGCGCGTTCGGTAGAACACCTGCCGTGCGCATCGATGGGTCGTGGACCCCACCGGGACAACATGTTTATAATTTTCTGTAAGCATGTTTTCGCCACGTCTGGTAATTTCGGGTATTGATCGGGTGGGAGGAATATCGAAATTCCGACCGGGTAACAAACCACCGTTCATAGATGGAAAAGCCGTTAAGTGCATATTGCGTGTTTCGGTTTCAGTATATGGATTTCCGAATGCTCGAAGTAAAAAGTACGTCGACAGCACATCATTGAATGATGTTCTGTGGCTGAGGTATCACCTACCATCAAGTGAACCTCATGCTCGTCTGTCGATATCTAACCTTAAAAAAATATATCTATTTATTTTGCCTCGAGGAATTCTTTGCAGATATCGTAGTATCTCTTGAAGCGACCGACGACTTCATCTGCGATAAGGCGATGCGCCAGCCAGACGGTGACTCATGGTTAGATGAAGAGACGGTGCTTAAACGGCTTAGTGAATTCAGGCTTAATGACGGCCGTGACGTCACTCCGCTTAACTTCTTTGACGAGCTCGATATACATCCGCTTGTCGTGCCGGTAAAGGAACATGCGGATTACGGTATGCGGGGGACTTATGCGGCGGTTGCTTTAAGAATGGGACGTCCATGTCGATATGGAAAGCTTATCGGTAAGCACATTAACTGTAGGTACTCATATTTTATCGTAAACTACAATAGCAACACGCCCCGGCTCACGCATCTATTCATAAGTCGCACGGGTGCAACTTATGAATAGATGGATTATACACAAAAAATACATTCTATTGGTGAAAGATTTTTTTAATCCAGAGATTTTTTTTATTCCCTATAACCTCACAAACTCACAAACTACCTCTTTATAATATTAGTATAGATTTTTACTAACCGAATCTTTTTGAATACATATATAATTGTTATTTTTAGCATTAATTGAAGCAGCAGAAAAGAAAGAGAAAGTGGAACTGGAGACTCTACGTTCAAAGGAAGCAAAAGCTTTGAAAGAGCTTGAAAAGAAAATGCAAGAAGAACGCGAAGACAAAATGGAATATTGGGTAGGTTGAACTTTAAAATTCTGAAGTTATGAAGAATTTCGTTATGTTCGAAAAGAGCTTGCTATATCTAGAATTCATGAAATACATATATGGGTTAGTTTTTAATTTTTTTAAAAACAATATAATCATGTTCGTACAAAGTACCTAGGTAGATAAAGGTAAAACATCCAAATTTAAAGGAAAAGTTGTTTACTAGTTACACGTCGGAATTTGAAAGTTTTTTTTCCGAAGTCTAGTGCGGTTGGTCTACTAAATCCGGTCCTGAATACCCACCTGGCTACCTAGTATTAAGACGATCAACAAAAGCTACCTGGTTGTATAATGTTTGTAATTATACAACCATGAAGCTTGTTGTTGCAACGCCAGTTGTGTAATATTTAATTGTATTAGTCGGAGCTATACACACTAATGCAAGAGGAGGAGGAAGCGGCTCTGGCGGCCGCGAGCGAGCCCATGCGCAACTACCTCGTCAACCACATCTTCCCGACGCTCACGCCGGCTCTACTCGAGGCGGCGAAACTACGCCCCGATGACCCTATTGACTTTTTGGTGAATACTTAATATTAAATGTTTTTATCTAGAAAATATTTAATTTATTATGTAACTAGTGATCCACCCGGCTTCGCACGTGTGCAATGTAGATGTACTTTATATACACAAAAAATATCTAAAAATTTTTTTTTTAAATATGTCTTGTTGAGTTAAATTGTAACAAATCTTTCCACTTTATAATATTATTATAGAATTGACAAAGGTCCTAACAACACACTTCATGTTTCAAATTCAAATACAATATCTTTATTCTAGTAAACAATTCAAATCAATTTTTAAAGAGCCTACCATCGGAACTAGAGTTCTGGAGATTAACACCTAAATATCTTATATTTTATTCAACAGAAAAAATACGCTTATTAATCGCAAGAAGAAAGTAACTATTACCTACAGACAGTAGCTCTCTCTTATTCTGCAATGAATAACAGAGTGCTACTAATTATTAAGTTTGTCTGATTTTTTTTTAATATTTTACTATTTTTTATATTATATACTATAATTTATTTTTTTACTGATCTTATGACTTCTATCCACGAGCACAACCCGCGAATTTATATCGCGACTGTAGCGGCTCGCTGTATTTTATTATGCTTAAAAATATGCTGAATAGTTACAATGCTACTTTCAGGCAGAATATTTGTTCAAGTTGAATCCAACTGGTAAAATGTTAGAACCGGGTTATAATTTACAAGCGGAAAAGTTACTCGGTAAGATAAAGATCTTAGACGATGCGTTGAAAGATCTAGATATCAAAATAGACCCGCTGCTTCCGCCCGAAGCTGCTGTCGACGATTCCTCCACTTCTAAGAAGATTATTAATACTATGAGTGCTTTATAAGAAAGTTATGTTTATTTAATAATTTATCGAATAAATAAAATATTTGAGATAATTGTGTATTATTCAATGAAGATTACCGCAGCTAAGCTCGAAAGAAAAAGAACAAAATAGTGTTTTTTTCTTGGAATAAAAAGGAAACTATGTTAAGAATTAGGCTACCTGTGTAAAAGAGTCATCTGTTGCTCTATTTTTATATGAAAGAAAAACAAACCAACAAATTCCAAAATAAGTTGTCCAAGATAAATTGTAAAATTCGTTATTTTTACGAAAGCTTATGATATGATTACTAAAACAAATTTTAACTGATTTTAAGAAACTAAAATCTGAGTTATATTCAGTAAATATTATAAAACCTTTTCTGGCTTAATGGATATAATATTGTCCTATATGAATGGGTCAATAATACAAATGTGATGTTATCTGTCTTGCGTGATTGATAGAAACATGCGATTATTTGTAATTTATTGTACACCCAGTTACGACATGATTCTAAAATAACTGTAGGAATCGATAGTAGGACGTCGTGTTGCGAGTTATTATGATAAAAAATAAAAATGAAGATTTATCCGCAACCAACGTTAGGGAGCCAACATAAAGGTTTTAAAAGTAACAAGACTTGGTTTCCGGAACAAAATAAATCTAAACGGAACGATGATAATATCGTTTCGTTGTTAGCTACAAGTTTGCGACATCAGACAACAGAATTTTTTGAAAATTCCACGCTACATGGCGTACGTTACATCGCTGAAAAGGAACGACCGTTCTGTGAAAAGTAAGTAAAATATATAGAGAATAAATAAGTGAAAATCAATTGATTGTATAAGAATTAAATTATTCTAGATTTATGTGGTTTAGTTTTACCGCGATCGGTGCAATAGCTACATGCATCATTATCGTTAGTTTGTGGGAGAAATTTCAAACAAATCCAACCATAACAGGTACATTTCTAAATATTATTGAGAACTTTTTATTTAATAATAATAAAAACTTTATTCATAAAAACATAAAAACTTTATTTAGTATAGTCTTTTTAAATAATTTTCTGTACATTAGGTTTAGATACGGATTTTCATAACTGGGATGTACCCTTCCCTGCAGTTACAATATGTGATAGAAATCCGGTCGATGACGAACTTTTACAAGAATATATGGACAAGTAAGTTTTTATTCGAATTAAACATAAAAATATATTTCTCTGTTGTGGCTATAATGTTCTGTATATTCCTGCTTTTTTAGGATATGGGGATCAGAACCACCACCAAACGCAGAAGAGATGTTGCGATGGCTCTCTACGCTCAGTTACCAATCTATTGCTGCTAGAGGTTCAGAATTCGCTACGAACTTTCAACTCGTAGGGAAAAACGGCTTGGATGCGTCTATACCAGCTCTGAATCCAAAAGATGCTGTTTTCAATGTCGGAACGGTTTTTAGTTTTTATTATAATCTAAAAAAATATACATACATTACTCAAAAACCCTATTTCAGATTGTGAGACATTGTGAAAATCTCTTCTATGACTGTGAATGGAAAGGAGACTCGGAAGAATGTTGTGATTTAGTTGCCCCAGTCTTTACTGAGATGGGCTTTTGCTACGCTTTCAACTCTAAACACGCTGAAACGTCGTGGCCTTGGTGATCTTACTTTATCTTATAAAATTCTCGTGTCACAGTTTTCGTTGCCATACTCCTCCGAAACGGCTTGACCGATTTTGATGAATTTTTTTGTGCTTATCCGGTATCTATGAGAATCGGCCAACATCTATTTTTCATCCCCCTAAATGTTAGGGGTAGTCCACCCCTAAATTTTTTGTTTTTATTTTTTTATAATGTGGCATTAAAAAATACATACAACCCTCAATTTTTACTTTTTTATCACCAACCCCTGCTTTTTAGAAATTATTTACATGACAAATCAACGTTTGCCGGGTCAGCTAGTACTCTTATAAATTTCTCTTAATAATGAAAACAATACTTATATTTACTATACTTAATCTTCCAGGCAAATGCAATCAGATACATTTACAGAAGCTTTCATTCACGAAACAGATGCAAAATGGTCATTTATGTTTAATTCATTTCGCAACGACACGACAATTGATGTAAGATAATAAGTAGTAGGTGCCTATAGGTGCATATAATAAAACAAAAAACGCTGTAAAATATTTATTTAAAACCCTATAATTGTAGATTTATATACACTCGACTGAAGAAATGGCTGGGTTAGAGCAAAGTGTTCAGCATTCTTGGGACAGGCGCGTAGAAAAGGTGTCGTTTTCCGTAAAGCACACATACACAACGGAAGACGCAAGGCAGCTTTCTGTACGACAACGCCGCTGTATCTTCGCAGATGAGCAGCATTTGGAAACGTCAAACATTTACACATACACTGCTTGTATGAGGCAATGCAGGATGCAACGGAGCAGATCGTATTGCAAATGTGTCCCGCATTTCTATCCACCCATAAGTACTTACCTATACTTTTTTGTTCGAGAATCTTTCAACATGTACAATATACCAATTAATTGCTTTTAAGATTAAAAATATATGGTATACCTATCCTTATACATATTATAAATGCGAGGTTGTTTTGTATTTGATAAACAGGTAAATCTGTTCTAATTTTTTGTTATACTTAAGTATCAGAATACCGTGGCAATTTATATTAATTTCCTTTTTACAATTTCAAAATTTGGTATTAATATAATCCTTATAAACGACAATTTGCTGTTGTTTCGTTCTTGAAAAATAAATCTATTGTTTTGTTTTACTTTAATAATGGCATGGGCGTTTATAAATTACCTCGGTTTTCATAATTATTTCGAATTTGTTCCAGAAGGTTATCGGCATTGTACTGTCAGGGAATTGGAATGCGTCGCGAAGCACGCGGCTGATATAACTGATGTCACTCGTTGCAATTGCGAACTTGGATGCACTCACACTGTTTACGAAGTAGAAAAACTTACCGAGATCGAGTATGATGTTTTTGTGTTTTTTAACTTTGAACTAGAAATTAATATTTCTTAATACATTAATATTACATATATATTCCTTAAGTAGGTTCACATACTAAGTTTTTTTTTGCAGCACCAGTAAATCCTATGCCGCTACAAATTCCTTGGAAACAGAATTCGTTTCTTGGCCTATGGTTCGATACAAAAGAGAAGTTTTGTTTGGTTGGGTCGATTTATTAGGTAACTCCTATACATTACTTTTACTAGTCCATATTATCGAAATCATTACCTTTTTATTCGTATAAAATCTATAGTTATAGTTTTTTTAATTGTATGTTTGTGTGTGTGTGTCAAATAAAATATTTTTATATTTACGGTTTATGAAAAATATTTATACAAATATGTTTCATAAACCGTAATGTTGATAGGATTTTTCAGGTACAGTGGGACCGGTGTGGTCCCACCCTTACCCTTACAAATAACCTCAGAGCTCTAATCTTGAACCAATACCTCTGAAAATACGAATCTAGGGATTTTTGAGTCGTTAACCACGAATATGAGGAAATAATTTGAAAGTTCAAAATGGTGATGCTCTAAAAAATATATTTATCTTTTACAGTATCATTTGGTGGTATAGCCGGATTGTTCTTGGGTTTCTCGTTACTATCGGGCGTGGAGTTGGTGTACTATTTCACGTTGCGTGCGTGTTGTGCGCTCGTCCGTGACGCAGACACGTTGCGGGAGGAGCGCGCTGAAAGACTCGCACGTCCCAAACCACCCCATGACCTCAGCCTAGTGCCATGGTATTTATTATAGGAATTAAGAGTAGTGGCAAAGAATACATACCACATCTTCATAAGGTATAATTTAGTTTGATTAGGATAGAACAAAAATAAAGAACAAGTGTTGCTTACAATTTCATTTTAAAATAGATAATTCGCTATCGAATAATGGTTTGTAAGAACTTTAAAACGATAATTTAGGAAGCGTCCACCTTTTTTTTGGAAGCTGAAGGTAGTGTTCAAGGCTGATTTGTTTTTATGAATTTACGGTATTATTATAAATTGTTTTTAAGAATGGGTACAGAAAGTAGCACTGTGTTGATTTATTTTATTGCCTTCATCATAATAAATCCAAATATTTTGAATATTGTTTTTTTATCATATTTATTTTTTAATTTAGGTGGAAACAACCGCCCCCAGTTATGACTTCGAAGCCATTGAAGATTCAAGTGAAAGATATAAAGCCACCTCAATATTTACCTCCGCCAGGATACACTGAATACTTACCGTAATAATAATTTGTAGTGGAATACCTCCGTGTCTACAAAAAAATTTTTTAATCGAAATTCAACAATTATACACAGAATCCATTCAAATTGTATGATATCTTGGACTGAAGTCAAATCTAAAATGTTCTTTACTGCAATAAGGTTACTATGGTATGGTGTATCTGTATTATAAACTTGAAACAATTTATTGCACATATCTTAAGCCGGCAATAGTTTGCACTAAAAGCCTATATGTTTTTGTATTCAGTGAGCTGAAGAAATATTTTTAAGTACGAATGTAGGGGAGTAAAAATAAACTAAAATATCATTTGAGTAACAACTTTTATTCAATACATTTGGTCACATCGATCTAAGTGTTCTTTTTTTAAATTTTATTATAGTCAATACACATCGAACTACATTATCTTGTAAATAACAAAACAGTCAACAAGTTCCCAATATTCGAGAATTTTATTTAAAAAGAACCAAAGACTACAATAATTTAATTCAACGATTACAATGTACCGAAACGTTTATAGGTTTTTTTTTTTCAAAAACGGAAAGAATATCAAATTAAGACAAAATTAAACAGTGTTATAATAAACTGCAAATTATAGTTATCTTACTTTAACTATGAATTGCACGCACTATTCTGACAAAGAATACTTTAAAAATCACTATTAATCAATCTATTAACTTTTATACCTCAAAACATTCCTTACGTGTTGTTTCATTGTCTAAATAAAAAAAACTAAGTACCTACTAAATTATTAGGAATGAAGCATAGCCTTAAATAATACTACATTAACTAAACAGTGCATGGTAATTTAAGATGCCAAAAACAAACGCAATTATGAAAATACTGTTATTAAAGTTCTATAAAAGAAAACCAAAAGAGGCGATTTTTCAATCGTCTCATAATATTTATAATATTCATTTTTTAATGCGAATATCAAATATTTATTCAACAACAAAAGAAACATTCAAAGTGCCCCTTTTGTTGTAAGCATTCGAAACGACGGGATGAAATGTATACTGTAGGTCGAACTGAACGAAACGAAAGAATAAACAACTTCGTATTTTAACTTATTTAGAAAACATTTTCAATTATATTTACGATCATAGTAATGTCAAACGAAAAACAATGTCTATATGCGAAAGACGAAACGATCATCGGATTCATACCTAATAGGAAAATATACAATCCGTCAGCCGAAACTTCGTATTTTGTTTTATTAGAACACGTTTCAATCTTTTGAAAGGAATTCATTTGACAGTTTTTTTTTATAACTTTCACACGTTGTTCCTCGTATAAATGACGATGAAAAATCGACTCTCAGACTTGTCTAAAATATTACAAGCTATTCCGACTTCAAAATCTATTCTATGTTACATGATTTTAGGCTTACTAATTACGAAAAACGTTTCAAACTCAATATAAATACATTTGAAAGGTTAATCTTTGTAAATAAGGATCAATAATACACATTCTATATAAACTTTAAAAATCAATGTGAAATCACTTAGGGAGCATGTTCGGTCTAAAATCTGCAGTATGATATAGCAATAAATCACCATCTCCATTAAACATTTATAAAAGAAAACTAGTTTCAGAAAATTACTTTAAAAGATGGATTAATTTCCTCTTCAGAAGCGTTTGTTGGTCAGCAATGAAATTCTGAGATAGAGTGAACTTTTTACTACATATATTTCTATAATTTCATACTGTTATGGAGATGGAAAATCAATGTAACCTATATGTTTATTATTCGGTATTCTTAACCGGTTTCTGAATATGAAAAAAATCATTCGGTTTATCGCATTGAAAATAGAACTTTATCATATAGACACAACAGTGCAAGTGTCGATACTCAACAAATTTAATAGACTGCTTCTAAAAAATTAAAAGTTTTAGTTTAAAAAACCGCAAACTAAACGAGTATAAGGCGGTGATATTTATGAAAATTGATCTAAATAATAATAATAACTTTATGTAGCTAAAAATTAAGTAAAAGGGCATTTGGTAAAATAAGTTGTTTAACGTGTTCGACACGAATTAAAAACTTCTATACAAATCTTTAAAATGTATTATTAGATTAATTAGTATTACATAACAAAAACATTTCATTTTTTTCTCAATATAAAAGGGGGCAAACGGTCAGCTGAGGCCCGAACAACTTGCGGGAAAGTATTCTTACTGTCAATATTTGAGTTAAGGCCCATTTACACAATGCTAGTTTCTTGCCTATTGCATACAATTATATTGAAGCAATAAATGACTTTGATCCAAACAACACGTAACATTCCTGATTCTGTCACACAAGTTTTGTTTAAATACTTTTCTTGGTGTAAACAGCACATAATATCCGCGTGTAAAGTTACTTACAATTCTTGGATGTCAATTATTGCTCTTGTATGTACAAGAAAATGGCATTATGTAATAGGGCCTTAATACTTTGCCGCAAGTTTTTCGTTTACTCATAGACATCTGCCACACTGCACTACTGTAAAAAATTTTTTTTTTCAAACTTCATAATTCCTGAAATTTATTTATACATGCGTCGAACATTATAGAAACATGCCATTTTTTCAACATGATATACTTACTACCAAGAACAATCTTATTTCTTACAAAAGACAATCAAAACCGAAATTAAAATAATGAATAAGTACTGTAAATGAAGTACTGGTGTAAATGCTAAGAAAATGAATATTTACAAATAAATATTTCATGCGATATTTATCTACAAATCTAATTCTTATCTATGAACAGTTTTATAATGCAACTAAATTATTTTAAGTCACGATGTGGTCGGGCGAACTTAAATACTGACAGCCCATTTTCTCACTGAAGATTGCATGTCCACGAGGTTTAAGAATCTCCCACATATCAAGAGGATAATATCGTCAATTCAAAGGTAAAACTCACTAACAATAAGTGTAATTTTGGAAAAAAAAATTGCTACTATTATAATATTTTAAGCGAACATCTACGATGAGAACAAATTACAAAGTGTGTAATGCGCTTCATAGATTTTTTTATGGACCACAATTCTTACCGTAATTTTACGCTGAAAATAAGCAATAGTGATAAAATTTATTCAAAGGTTGAAAAGTAAAACTATCATTTTGAATAAATTTTGTCACTATTTCTTATTTTCAGCGTAAACCTACGCTAATAACAAATCACGTAGGTACATACGTCCATTACTAAATGTACTTTTAAAATAAGCAATAGTAGCAACATTTATTTTTATTCAAAATTATACTTAGTGAGTTTTACCTTTGAACCGACGATATGTTCTGTTTCCTTGATAAAAATATAATATACGCTAATGATTTCAATCGCCAATCGCGTGATATTTTAACCTAGGAATATTCAATTTTTAACAGGTTTTCTGTAGGATATCGATTGAATAATCAGTCCGCGATGTTTCTAACAATATTGTTATATCTTGATTACTATAATTGTCTCTGTTCACTGAACAAACTGAATTATATATATTTTCATCAGATTTACGGAAACTAAGAACCCTCCTTTTTTGAAGTCGGTTAAAAATGGAATATAATTCCGTATTTAAGTGTAAAGACAACAGCTAGAGGTATCATTTTATATTCAATATAAGATTTAAAATAACATTTCACATCCTCCATCTATACGGGAATTGCGGTAATTACTGGATACATATTACATTATTTAAATATTCTTAATTTACAGTATAATATTAATATGAACATTAAATACTATACATTAAAGAGTACATTATGATAGTAAAATAAATAATATTGTTATATTAGTTTATAATATGTATAAGAGAGACACAATTTAATCAGAGTTAATTAACAATGGAAGTGACATTTTTAAGGTGCGTTTTAGTATAAATCAAAATTTCTTTGAAACGAGAAACAATAATTCAACGAGTTTCAATGGGTATCATAGTAGGTAAGCCATGTTTATGACGTTCATAAGTGTACATTGTGTTACCTAAATGAATAAATGATTTTGAATTTATCGCAGTTAAAACGCACTTAGGGTAATCCATTGTAAAAATATTAAAGTCTCGTGAGGCCACAAAAGTATCGATTGCTAAGTTTAAGTAACGGTAACTGAAAAGGACGGTCTGAGCACAAAACAATATTACATTGTATTAGAAATAACAACGCGTACTAACTCTGACAACACAATTTCGTGAAGTCGAATTAAAGAGTTTTTAAAGGTTTGTTCTGTTTTTTAAAAATATAGAATTTTATAAGCCATATAAAAACCTTTTTATATTCACTCTGTATTTCCATGTTTTTTCACTATTTTATACTGTATTGAAAATTTCCTTATTTCACTTCAAACGTAAACGTAATAAATCAGCGACTAAAATATATTTATATTTATGTCAGTCGAAGGTCTTACTCATAAACGTATTTATAAGCTTGATATATAGTTAATGTATGTTTTGTTTCTTTCGTTCTGTAGTATTTCTGTATTAGATTGAGCGAGACAAAACATATTTTTAACTAAACCTATAGTTTATGAATAGTACCATAAGAACTTGGGTTTATATTTTGTATTCATATAATAATTATTAATCAGAAAACTTATTCAAAGATGTCATAAGTCCTTTTGGAAATACAGTGGAACCACTAAATTACATTTGATACATCTTCGCTGCGCCTGATAAGTTCCAATTGTGATTTTTGTATAGTTTTGGGAAACAACGAAAAACGCATTATTGATTCACATACGGAGTTTTTCTTAACGGTCAAAATACATATGGAATTAGTTAAACTCGTTTCCAGTTCGAATATCACAAAAAGGATTTTAGTAACACATAGAGAATAAAACGAAGATTATTTTTTGTGCAAAACCCAAAAATCAAAAAAATGCACATATGGAATTTGGCAGGCGCAACGACGACATTTGAGTCGTATAAAATCAAAGACGGCCATTGATATTTAATCTTACTTAGAATAAAGTGAAAAAAACCTATTCTTCTCAATTATGCCAATAATTATAGAAGTGTACGTTTGCATTATGTGTATGTTACAACAAAAGCAAGTTAGAAAAAACTAAGATAAACTAATTTTTGCCAAATGCGGTCGATAGCCGCTGTTGATTTAATAATATTCATTTCAAACCTCTAACACAGATTTAAAACTGTTTCTAAAACTTATGGAAATTCCTATGTACATCAATTTTATTTACTGATTTCAATAAAAAACTTACAAAAGGGATATAACACGCATTTCTATATTTCATTATACAGCAATTTTTTATCTCATGGGCTGATCATATCTTTTAACAAAGGAATATGTTACAGTATATCTATACAAAAATTGCTAAACATCAATTCTATTCCACCATTAAAAGATCTGATGTTAAAGAATACTGAAAAGCTGAAAACAAAACCACTATTTTTGTTTCTATATTCAACTAACTGGTGTTCACGGATTAACATAATAACGTAGCCTTTTTCTTTTTTTTATGTTATATATCAACAGACGAGCATGAGGTTCACTTGAGGGTAGGTGATACCTCAGCCACAGAAAATCAGTCAATGATGTTTTTCCCATCTATGAACGTCGGTTCGTTACCCGGTCGGAATTTCAATATTCCTCCCACCCGAACAATGCCCGAAGTAACCAGACGTGGAGAAGACATGCTAACAGAAAACTATAAACATGTCATCCCGGTGGGATCCGAACCCACGACCCATTGATGCGCACGGCAGGTGTTCTACCGAACGCGCCAACAAGCCCGTCAAGAGAAGCTATTTGAAGAGAAGAATTTTTGAGGAAAGGCGGGCAGTGAACACTTCCGTTTTCAATGTTTTCAGCCTTATCGTCTCCATAGAGTAGGAAATCGCGTGTTAAATCCTTTAAACTGTAAAATATATATTATTAGACATTATATAAAACATTTTACTTATGTATGTATGTCAGCACACGTGTGTGGGCGACTGCGGCGGCCAGAGGGGGCGCTCAGCGTCAGCTGAGTTCTCCTCCTTCTTGTTGGAACATCTCCGGAACGAACGGAACATGTTGCTGAACAGTTGCGGGTCTGAGAAGGTCGCCTGCAAGTGTTAAGATAATATATATCTATCTATATAAAACAAAGTTGTGTTAGTTACACCATTAATAACTCAAGAACGGCTACTTCGATTCTAATGATATCTTATTTGTTGAATTCGTCTATGTCCTGTCATTTCCACAGCATTTATCCTACTTTCATGTTTACTTACTACAAATGTGACCAACTGTGACAAAGACTGGGGACAAAAAATCACGAAATTAATGTGACGGACTTAAAGTTTTTACATTTTTTAAATTTCTTACGTAATTATTGCCTATTTGCCTATTTACCTATTTTATTTTTATTGTATAGTTGTAAAGTGTAAAACAATTTATGGATGTATGTCTGAATTAAAGAATATTATTATTAAAGGCCGGCAACGCACCTGCAAGCCCTCTGGTGTTGCGGATGTCTATGGGCGGCGGTGATCACTTACCATCACGTGAGCCGCCTGCCCGTCTGCCCCCTATACTATAAAAAAAAACGTTCGATGTCGTCTCCCAGTACCCACCTCAATACCGACAGCCAACAGCAGATGCAGCACAGGAATGAGCAGCAGGTAGACCCGGAAGTAGGTCTGCTCGCGGTGCGCCGGCCGCAGCGGCTCCACCTCCATCCAGTCGGCGAGCGCGCGCCACGGGCAGAACAGCAGCAGCGTCACGAACGCCGCCTGGCTCGCCAGCGTTAGCACCATGTAGTCTGCATCATATTAACATAATATATTATAGTGTGGAGAGTCCGTTTCTACGCAGGATAACGGTTACGATATGGAGCCGTCTTAATTCCGATCCGATCCCCTCCCGCGATATTAATTGTCCGGGCAACACGTCGCTTGATCCGGGTTTGGGTGGTTCGACTGGTCGAGGATCCTCCCTTTAGGTTGGAGGAAGACCACACCTCCCGTCCTCCAAATTGGTGACCCCGACGTGTTTCAGCCACCTTCCTCCAAAGTAACGTAGTGTATTGTCAAATAGCCATTAAAGCTTAATGTCTGGGGTTGTTTCTTACTTTAGAACTCTATACTCAAAATTTAGATTCGCATAAAATGGTTAAAATTTACAAAAGTGGGCTCTGGGAATCACTGAAGAAAATGGTCGGATCCAACAAAAAAAATTGGGTCTTACAAGAGTATAATGACCCGAAACATCGGAGCCGCCTGTGTCGCCACTAGAAGGAGGAAAATGGCATCAACACCTTGGATTCGTCCTCTCGATCCCCTGATGCCAATTCCGTAGAAAAAATGTGGGCCATTATGAAGAACAAGCTTGCAGGGAAGCCTATATACGATTTCAAGCATCTTTCAAGAATAATTCGGAAAATTTTGGGAACAAATTACATCGTAAATATATATACAAAAAATCTCGTGTCACGGTGTTTGTGATCGCACTCTTCCGAAACGGCTCGACCAATTTTTATGAAATTTGTTATGTATTTTTGGTAGGTATGAGAATATTTCGTAAAGTATACATTACACCGCTAGGTAATTAGTGTCTATCTAGAATTGTCTTTGATATTTTTTGACAAAATTATAGCCTCGATATTATGTGTTGGTAAAGAAAGTCATTATACTCACAGTTGGCACAAAACGGTTGTCTAAAGGGCCAGCCCTTAGCGTAGACGCATGCCATTATTAAATATTGGAATGCCGTAACAATGAAGATCACTGTATTTTCCCAGCACAATACTTGCTCCACGTCCGGGCCACCCTTCACAGACTCAAACCTGGAATTCATTATTCTAGCTTAACTACCAGATATCAAAAGCAAAACTTAAGGGGGCTGATGATAAATAAGTAACTAACACGCCTCTGCTTCGCATGGATGCAATGTAGATGTACTATACACAAAAAAGCCTATGTTACTCGCTGATAAGCAAGGAGGCAAACGGACAGGCGTATCACCTGAAGGAAAATGACTACCTACCGCAGCTCATGGACATCCGCAAGACCAGAGCTCTTGAGGATGTGTTGCCGGCCTTTAAAAAATCGTAACACACAAACAAATAAATCTTTCCTCTTTATAATATACGTATAGATTAACCTATTAATGCCCTAGCAAGCCGGGCTTTTGGGCTTGTATGATGGTCCCGCCACTGACCGGCCGGCAACGCACCTGCAAGTTCTCTGCTGTTGCAGAAGTCCATTTTCGCCGGTAATCACTTACCATCAGGTGAACCAACTGCCCGTTTGTCCCCTATTCCATAAAAAATATAAACTGAACCAAACTGGAAAGATGGCGAGACATCCTGAGGCGAGCAACATCAGCCCCTGATAATACGTGATGACCACGACCGCTCTGTCAAGAGCGACACGAATAAAAAGAAGAACCAATAATATTGTCTTTTATTTAAATGCGAGTATCACACATTTAAATAAAATACTGTAAACCGGATTAAAACGCGATTTATTATTTATATTGTTTAAATTGGATGCTTTTGACCACGGTTGCTGAAAAGCATCCGAAACGTCGGGATAAATAATTATATCCGGTATACAGTATTTTATTTAAAAGAAGAACCAAACTAACCATGGTTGCGACAGGAGTAGCTTCGTGGCGACGACCTGCACGAACAGCACGAGCGCCACCTGTATGAAGAGCGGCAGGAGGCTGGCGAGCGCCACCAGCGAGACGGGCGGCGACTGGCGGGTGAGCGCGGGGGGCGGGCCCGCGCGGCCCAGCGACAGCGCCAGCAGCGTGGTCAGCACCAGGTCGATGTACAGGAACTGGTTGTTGCCGAGGATCGAGTAGAACTGGAAATTGCGAAGCGCTTATGTTACGGCCACTATCAACTGGTTGTTGCCGAGGATCGAATAGAACTGGAAATCGCGAAACGCTTATGTTACGGCCACTATCAACTGGTTGTTGCCGAGGATCGAATAGAACTGGAAATCGCGAAACGCTTATGTTACGGCCACTATCAACTGGTTGTTGCCGAGGATCGAATAGAACTGGAAATTCCGAAACGCTTATACTACCACCACATTCAACGGGCGATGATTCGTATCGCGTTGCCGCGATCCTTAAATTCATAATGTACGATGCAGACTACATAATATTGATGACATAACGTCATGCGTCATTTTAACTAATAATAAAAAAATCATGCATGCAATTCTACGGTAATAATATGGCCGCCATTCTCTCTGCTCCGCTCATTCGGTCGCCAGGACTTCGACGAATATTCGTTCGGTCATTTTTTATTCTCACTCAAACACCGTACATTAGATCCTTTCTTTTGTGGCCAGCTTTACAAAACATTCGCTACGCACGATGTCCTTGGGCCGAGATTCGCGTTAAGGCGATGTGTGTGTTTTATAAATGTTCGTTGAAGGTATATTAAAGCTGTTACTACTCACATTATATAGGATGAGGATAGAGAAGAACTGTATGAGCGAGTAGAGAGCCATGTACTTGAAGATCGCGAAGGAGGTGCTCAGGGCGCAGCGGCCTTCCAGCGCCAACAACTTCACGCACCTTATGTTCTGCTCCTGCGACGTGAACGGCGCCGCCACTAAAAGTTTCATATTTACTTACAAATCCGGCTCAAAGGACCATGACAATAAAAAGTGACTACAGTAGACTCTCACTAATAAAAACTAGAGGGTGCCGATGTTTGGAATGTTCGGATATCTAGATTATATAGAAATTTTCATAATAAATAAAATAAAGCGTTTCATAAAGGGATCACAACGTATTTGTGTTCATGTTCTACAAGTTTTTTTTATAACGGTAACATATTTCACAATTAACTAATTACATAGTTTAATTGAGATCTGTTTTTGTGCAATTTATATGGGGGAGACGGGGGCGGAGGGTGCCGGATTATTGGATTAGTTGGTCTTTTGAAGTGCCCGGATTATTTAGAAAATTTTGTAGCGAAACGCTATGTTTTAATTAGGGTTTTTTTAAAAGGCACCAACTCAGGCTGCATCATTCTGCTGACTGTGAACATAGATGGAAAAACCGTGAAGTGCATATTGCACGTTTAATTTTTGGTCTGTGGATTACCGAATGCTCGAAGTAAAATAAAAAGTAGGTCGACATCATAGAGTAGACGATCATTGACTGATGTCCCGTGGCTGAGGTATCACCTACCATCAAGTGAACCTCATTGTCGTCTGTCGATACCTAACATAAAAAAATAACAACCAGCTGTTTCTTAAGGATAGATAAGTCAACAATAGTTACCAGACGCGTCCGCCTCAGAAAGCGATATGCCCACGTGTGCCGCCTTGAGGGCGCCGCAGTCGTTAGCGCCGTCCCCGCACATGCCGACGATCAGCCCTTCGCCTTGTAACGACGTTATCAGTTGCGTTTTTTGATCCGGCCCGAAACGACCAAATATCATTCCTAGAAGTATATTTTAATTTAATTTACATGTATATTTAAACAAGTTTCAAATATACATATGTTTAGATATTCAAATTGTATTTGACTTGCAGCCCTTATAAGTTTATTCTACCAATATTTTAACTATAAGATGTAATATAAGATAAAATTTAACTGACATTAGCTATTGGATGTGATGAAACTTTTATGTTTAATCAATTAAAATTGTAACTACATTCATAATTCACATATAACAAGTCAAAATTTGTCTTACCAACACGAGTATATAACGGTATTATTAAGTTATAAATATGACAGCAGTATTACCTTTGCTCATTACAGTGGGCATAAATTCTGGATAATGAACTCTAACGACGGCCCAAGTTTTCCCTTCCATAGCAATCACATAATCATCCAGAGCTAGTTTTGGTGGAGATCCTTCACCAACAATCTGTGATAAGAAACAATTTCATAATAATTATATGTATATATATATCATTCTGCTAGAGAGACAAGCTATACAAATTAAGATTTTTAAAATGTATATTCCCTTATATTATAAAAACTGGTGTTTATAATTTTAAGGTAGACATAGCCAACACATTATATTAAAAAGACTGTCTAAAAGGTCAACCACCTGCAATTACTCTGATTCGCACATGTTGAATGTTAATTATTAACCTCTTTATTGTGATCAGTGTTAATTCAATTACTCCATAAAATAATATAACAATATGTAAATAAATGTACGAACCTCCATGGAGAGCGGTGGTGTCTGGTCGTTAGTCTGTGGCACACCTAACGTGACCAGCACGACTTTCTGCTGCGGCTTTACCATAAAGCAGCCCCGCGCCACCGACATAGCTGTCATTATGTTATCTCCTGAAAAAAATCAACAAAATTCAAAATCCATTCGTAAAAAAAACCGATTTTCTTACTTCTGTATCAAAATATTAGGTAAATTGTACAGATGCCTATGTATGAATTATATAAAATATAATCTTATATTATATAAACGAAGCCATGTTAATTACACCATTTATAACTCAAGAACGGCTGCACCGATTCTAATGACCTCTTATTTGGATTCATCTCCGCACCGAATAGCAGAATAACTATAAAAAAATTCAGGAAAAGAAATATATGCAGGAAATTAATTTTAAAATTTAATTAAGAACTCCGCCATTTTCCGCAACTTACAGCTCAAGTCACGCACGCTTATAGCTTATTAATATTGTACTAATTGATTTCCACTGCAAATCAGGGACTTACTAGACATTATAGAATAGAAGTGGGAAAAAGCATAATATTTAAATCTAGAAATTGATTTCTCATACAATTGACGGATTGAGGATACCAATATTTTCTCACAAGGGCCTCACATTTATTATTCAAAAAAAATGTATGTAGCATACTTACAAATCATATATATTTTGATATTATTCTAAAACTTACCGGTAACCATTATCTGTCTCATATTAGCCTCGTGTAGCTCCTTAATAACATGGGATGTCTCCGGCTTAAGGCTATTTTGCATGACTAGAAAGCCAAGGAAGGTCATCCCATACTCAAGCATTTCCCGCTTAATTCTCTGCGCATCCATCCACTTCATTTTGCGGTCCAGTTTTTTATAAGCAAGACCAATCACTCGGAACCCGTTGGATGTGTACTCATTCAGAATGCTATTGAAATTGTCCGGCAATGTCATTGGGTCACACATGCCTGCAATCTAAAAAAAATACATTAAATATGAATAAAGTATACCACAATTAATAATAAAAAATACATGTGAAAAGATTAGGATGATCTTTTAAAAATATAAGAATAAATAATTCAATTAGAAAATCAATTATATATACATTTCTTCTACTTTCTGCCTGCGCTCGACAAATACAAATAAAACTCATCTTTCCCCGTTGGCAGGTAGATAGGCAGGGTTTGAAGCTGGTTAATTTTTATTTTTCAAAATACGTGTTGGAATGAGATACCATGATATTAGTTTTAAAGAGTAATACACCCTCAATTTTTTCAGTAAATATGACCAAAAACGAAAGAATATTAACAAAAACCTTTATTTTGGTAAAGCTCCCATAGTAAATTAACCGGTTTCTGGTTCCGGTTTCTAACCTGGGGATAGGGATATATGCTCCGATATTTTAATATACCAGCTACCTCATCATATAACAATATCGAGTAAAACATAGGAATAAAATTAGAGTTACCTTTTCCGGCGCACCCTTGACGTAATAAACCATGGAAGGTTGTCCAAGAACCCTTGCAATGACGCCCATCGACTGTTGGGACGAAGAGAAGTGGAATCTACGCAACAGACCAATCTAAAAATATTATAATGATATTAACAATTTAACTCTTCGAATTCGAAAGCACACTATACAAACGAAACTTTACTATAACTTAAATAAAAACATACTACAATTCCTTTTTAACTGGCTTTAAGCAAAACATTGAAGTTTACTATTTAACAAGCGTTAGCTTTTCATAAGACTAAATTAAAGAATAATTTACCTCATAAGGCATTTCAATAGCCGGATTGTCTAGGTTGTCCAAATTTTCCAAATCTTCATTGCGAGTAGTTGGCGGTTTGACAATAGCCGGAGTGAGATTATCGTATCGAGTATTTTCTGGTCCAGGCTCCTCCAATACCTATGATAAATCACGAATAATGTACCTCCATTATGTCAGCGATCTCTTAACACATCTAAAATAATGAACTCAGTAATTATAGTTAATTTTATTAGTATCATTCCATCAAAAATATAAACTATTGTACGTCGAGTAGCGAATGGACTTCCAATTTAGTGTCTAGTTGTTTGAAAATGATTATTTAATGGCATCTATACTAAAATTACATATAAAGAGGAAAGATTTGTATTTTTGTATGTTATGAATAAACTCAAAAACTACTTGACCGATTTTAAAAATTGTTTCACCAATAGAAAGCTACTTTATCAGCAATTATTGTTTAAACATTCCAGACTATACTGTATTGATTGCCATTTTTCCATCAGCATAACAAATTGCAATGGTTTTAGGTCTATTCATTAATGTTTCTAAAATGACTGATCAGCTATTTGCTTAACATAATATTGTCTTTTATATTACTAACTACTAATACACCTATTTGCTTGTTAAATAATGATTGGTCAGTTCAATAAAGGTGAATCTGTCCAAGGGCTTACTAGAATTATCTTTAAGTAAAGAATCTTATGTTTTAAGAAAAAGTTCCTTACCCATTGTGTGAACTCGAACATCTTCAAATCTAGTGGGTCTCCCTTTAATTGGCCTTGAATACTGGTAAGGGAGTGGCAAGAAGCTAGTGCTTGTACGAGAGGGCTTTTTGAAGGCAGCAAGCTCATATCGTCCACGCAACGACCGAAACTCTCGTCTTGGTTAGACGGTATTACTGCGTATAGATCTAAACCGTCTTCTGTGAGTGTTCCCGTCTAAAAGTTAAATTTATTTATACAAACATATAATTTTTAAACTTTTTATATAAATAAAATATAGTTAAAAAAAACACAAACACTGGGTTTCTTGAGATGAATATTAAAGGAGTATTTTATGCAAATATGTATTATTATTTAGGCCAACAAATTTTCATTACTAAAAATCATTTTTAAGTATGTTTTATTTACCTTATCAAAGCACATGACTTGAAGTTTGCCACAGATAATAATTTTTGGCGGCGAAACGCAAAATATCCTATGTTTTTTTAATCGTTGCTGACTGTACACTATACCAGCCGTCATGGCCGCAGGTAAGGCCGGTGGTACCACTATTGTTATGATGTCCAATGTACGTAGTATTATTGTACCCAATGTGCTCTAGAAAGTGAAAAAAAAACTATTAAATGAAATTCCCACTTAAATTGCTTAGAAGCTTTATTTATGTAATAGATTTGGATCATTATGATTTTTTTCTATACAATCTAGTAAACCGAATATTCCAATAATCCGGCACCCTCTGCTTTTTAATACTGCCGGATTTGTGAGATTCTATTGTATTTCTTTCTGGTATACCAGATATGCAAGATATTAGACAACAGTAATTTTGGAGTAGACAATTAAATTTAAAAAACAATCATAATTTAATTTAAACAAACTCACTCCTCGTTGCACATACAGCCATATCGAATAAATCATCCCCATCGCAGCAATACAAAACATGAAAATAACAAACTTCACAGCATCCTTGTAGAACTGGAAGTCAAACTGTTTCGGGAACAGAATGCTTTTAATCAATTCTCCTTTTGCCGTGTAAAATCCAGTCCGAACTACCTTCGCTAATACCTGGGGAATAGATACAGTACCATATTTGAAATTAGTTATTTGAGTAGGATGTATAGCGTACACACAGCACATTGGCATTTGGGGTTTGGTCAAAAATAACCTTACCATAAAGAATAGATATGTAACATTATTATGAATAACGTAGTTCAGTTTTCTTTTTTTATATAAACATACAACACGGAATATGATTGCAAAAATGGAGATATAAATTGTTATTTATGAATAAAACAAATAAATACGTTTTTTTAAAATCTGATTCAGAAGCGTCATGTTACTCAGAAACCATGACTTACTGACAAAATTCTTCTAAAGCAGTTTTGGCAGTCAGAAGTCAGGAAATTTTATTTTGTAAATGTAGACAGTAGTCGGGAATGAAGTTTCATAGTATTGTATGTCAGTTAGTTACCGGATTGTTGCCATAGAATCTAGTTTGTATGACGTGCGTGCCCGCAAATAGTGTGTGTCTTTTGTGATTCTCAGTTGAATACACCTCCGGTGTAGGACATGGGGGTCCCTTCATAACAGGAACACTTTCACCTGCAATCAATTCAAAGCTTAAGTTTATACAGATAGCGGCACGAGTTGTAAAGGTCCATCATGTTTTTTGTAATACCTATTTATTTCATGTGCAAAACACTGAGTAGACCATTTGTCGGGTTTGCTATTTAACACCGAATTCTTTCTTTTCTGCATATTTTGTTTTTAAGGTTCATTCAAATCACTTAAGTTATAACAACAAAAATACACTAGTTAATAAGATGTCACTAAAATTGCAGTCAAGTGTACGATAGTCGAATGATACGCGCGGCCCCAATAGACAACGAGCGTGGACTGCCGAACCAATCACGCTCCACGTCAGCGTGGTTAACGTCATATCGACCAGTAAAAAGTGTGCTCACGACTCGTGCCGGTAACTGTAAAAGACTGTATAATATGCAGTAAAAATATGAAATAAAACGGTTCGACAAATTTACTACGAGTCATGTAATTTCATATTACTGTAGAAATGTGACGAAAAATTAAAAATAATGTAAAGGTTGGCAACACACACGCGATTCCTAAGATTGCAGATTATGGGCGACGGTGATTACCTCGAAGTATCAAAAAAAGTCAAAAGCACGTCATTGTGTGATGTTCTGTGGCTGAGGTATCACCTACCTCTATAGGTAATATAGTGAGCCCACGCTCGTCGGTCGGTATGTAATATTGTAGCGACATCTGTCTGTATAGTCTGCGCTTACAATCAGTATGAAGACATCAAGTATTCTGAATATAAAAACACTATAGAACGAAAGTAACAAAACATATTTTAACTATATCAAGCTCATACGTTTTATGAATAAGACCGTAACTCTATACGTTACTGTATATTAACCTGTAAGCATACTCTCGTTGACGATACAAGAGCCGGTGAGGAGCATCGCGTCGCACGGCATCACGCAGCCATCCGGCGGTAGCACGAGCACGTCGCCGGGCACCAGCCGCCCCGCGTTAACCACGCACTCCTCGCGCCCGCTGCGGGACGGCCGCAGCACCGTCACTGTGAACGTGCTCGTGGAACCCGCCATCTTGTGAATCTTTATGCTCATCTGAAAATATAATATAAAACGGTTAAAAATACTAATAGACCTCAACACATTGATTAAACATCCACATTAAATGTCATTATATTTTTTCCAAAATCACAAGTCAAATCAGTTAAATAGAGTGAAATTAAAATGAGGATTTTTCGTCTTATTTCCAAGAATATGATAAAGGAAGATATTAAGTTTCTTCATTTAATCGCTATTATATACATTACATAGATAAAACTAGTAATTGCACGTAGCGATGATCAGGTACAATCACTAAAAATAAAAAATAAAACAACTTATCTTTGTCATACCCACGACGAGAACCCATAATCGTAGGCGAAAATTTGGAAAGATAATTACTAGGTAAATAACAAAGTTTTTACAATGGAGGCTCCCATTGGCCATTGGCTACAATGAAGAGATTCAAATAGCATTTTGTATATAAAAAGAAAAAGAGGAAAAAAAAGTCAGCTAGCTGGACTCGAACCCGCACAGACGGGATTACGAGTCTAAAGTATTACCGCTTACGCCACGCACAAAAATACTGTGACAATCCGCCACTTAATATTACCAGCTTTTTAACACAGATAGTATACAACTGACGAAATTGTTTTATCAGTATATTGGCATTTGGCATACTATTAGAGGTTTACGAAGAAAAACTGTTTGATTTTTTTTTTGTAGATACGTTAATGTGATTATTACCGCGATATTGGCAAATAAAAATTTCTTTTAGACTTAAACTATCCTCAAATGTGAACAAACTCGCTACTAGAAGGTCATATTATCTGCATTATTGATTAATAGTAAACGATTTTAAGCAGGAAACATTACAAATATTTTTTTTAAATAATCATAATTGGAATTGTTCAGTACATTATGACATAGATAAGACATATTTTTTATTAAACAAAAGAGCATAAATTAAAGACATTACCACACACCTATTCTTGACTCAAGCGTTTTTCCTCAATAATAAATCGATTGATTTTATTCTTGGCTTACCTAACTAAAGTTTATAAGTGGAAAAACCAAAGAGATTTATCATCAGATGATTAGGTATTTACCTGTTTCGTTTGGTAGAGTGCCATCATGCAAGAAATAGCTGAGAGGATGAACACACATGCAGCATACTGATAGTATTCGTCTAATGACCAAAGAATTATTGAGAATATTTGGAATAAGTAAAATGGGTTGAACACTTCATTGCGGAATATCATCCAATATTTCTTCACTTCAACTTCCACAGAATTCGGTCCATACAGTTTAATCCTGCAAAAATGATATATCGATAATAATTTATTCTTATTAATTAGCGATTTGAAAATGTATCGAAGGAATTAAATGGAAAATAGAAATTATTTTATAATTTTAAAGTAAGTTCTTTAAACAAACCAATCGGTAGGAATTAATGAAAGTGTACTTTTAAATGACGTTATATAAAAAAAAACAACTTATTAAAATATTATATAATATTACAAGTGAAACTGTCTTTATCTATACTTCAATTTGATGTAGAAACATATTCTTCATAAATACGTACAGTTCATTTTGTTGTCGTTTATTAATACCAGACATATTTTCCATTAATATATTTAAGGTAAGTTTTTCGTTAAGCGCCTGCACATTAATAAATGCTCCTTGATCATTCAGCCAGATGTAGCGACTGTGTTGGTATATGAAGTAACGAAGTTTATTGTCTCTGTAGTTCAATAAATTCAGATCAATTATTTCTACCTTCACAATTGTAAATGTGCCTTCACTGTCCATGACTGCAAGAACAAAATGGCAACTTTAAAAAAAATACAAAATGATAATGATAACATTCTCGTGGGGCAAAATAATCTGTATGGAAATTATATAAGCTTGCTTATGCAATCTATAAAAGTGATTTCCATACAAATGTGTCTATCCACGGGACTTTAGCCGTATTGACATTTGCTGAGACTCGGAATATAGACATTAGACGGAATGCACACAATCAAAAACAACTCGCGTGGCATATACATGACACGTGCGGGAATCGAACCAGCATCACACGAATATTTGTGTCCTTGAAATTGCACCAATAGGTAATAGGTATTCGATCCTACCGACGAGCTTATTAGAGTGTAGTCTTAATGTGTACAATAATGTTAAAAATTGCAAACCTTACCACAGACATTCTCAGCAGTTTTTAAACTGCATTTTATATACTTGTAGCGATTGTAGGCTGGATAATATGCGAGGGCAAAGTATGGAAGGCCACAGAGCGACACACATATCGTATGAAAGATCGTTGAGCGTAGCTTTGAGTATCTATAGCCGTAAATTCTGATTGCTTGATCATCAGAGCCTTCCAAAATCTGCCAGTGAGTTTCACCGATAACTTCATAGTCTTCTGTAAATAAATTAATTGCATAACATCACAATAACCAGTCAAGAATGACAAATGCTCATAAATATTTAAAATTACTCAAAATAAATCACTGGGATATTTAAAAATATCACTGAACTATTATATGGTACCTGAATAAATATAATAGATATGTTAATACAAAATTGAAATAAGAAACAGGAAAATACTTTCCTCTTCTTATTGTAGGGAAGTACTTATAACAAATTTAAAGATTTTCCTCCAGAACTGTATGTCCAAATGTGATTAGAATTTTAAATAAAATTGTGTAATCATAAACTATATAAACCATACTAATATTATAAAGAGGAAATATTTGTATTTTTGTATGTTATGAATAAACACAAAAACTACTGGACCGATTTAAAAAATAGACTATTTTTTGTATACAGAGCATCTACATTGTACCATTGTATTGTTAGTTACATATATATTTATGTATATATTACTATTAAATCGGTTAAATAAAACTAATTATAAAATTATCTATTAGATAATAATAAAGTAAAGATAATAAGGAGTAGTAAATTCTAAATGTCTAAACAAAGTTTAATGACCATGCAATGTGAGCACTACCAATCAAATCAACCAATTACCATCAATGAGGTGTAGGGGAATATGATCTGATAACTTGTATTTAATTTAATATGTTTAAGGTATCAGCATTCTGCAAATCTGCCTTAAATAAGTTGACGTGAAATAAAATAACATTATAAAAAGGAGCCACTATTACTTGTAACAACTGAAAATATCAATTGAATAACTACAGTAAGACTACATTTATTAGCCTATTTTAATAATTAGACCTATGGCTTTTATGTATTTTCAAGTGTATTATATAGATCAGTAATATGCAAAAAAGTGTTTTGTAAATAAATAAAAGTCATATTTTATTTTTTCCAAAAATAAGGCAAGGCTCCTTTGAGACTTTTATTTACATAATATTTAAGATGACACTTTTTATAAAACAGGTCATCAAATGCTGTGATGGAATTGAAAATATTTTGGTTGACCAATATGGTTTGCTATCATAAGGAATAAGGATATTTTATATGTAAACATTGAAATGGAAAAAAAAAGATAAATTGTTTTTTTTGACTCAATCTGAATAAATAAATAATGCCATGCCAGTATTAAAACCATATAAGCCTTTCTGACACTATAGTGAATATATATATCGATGGGTCCCAAGAAAAAAATTGTATCTGTTAAGTTGTTTATTTGCAGATACTATTTTGTTCTTAGGACCCATCGAATATGTATTACATTATATAAAGCAATCTTTTGAAGAAAGGAATCTATTTGGTAAATATATTAATTTTATAGTTATAAAACCCAATGTGCACAAAGAAATAAGGAATTACTTAAACTATCTACCATAAAGAAAAATAAGAAAAGCAAAATATCTTAATAATATTACTTTTATTTTTTAAATGTACGAAATGTTTTTAACCCCTCTAATAACTACTGGGAAAAATAAGACATTATTAAAAAAAGATTAGTAGGACAAAGTTTCTTCATTCTCTATTTGCAAGTAATGGATATGACCTATATAATATCATAACACAATCAAGGCTATTATCTTCATAACACAGGCAATTTAAACCGTTCATTGATATATAATTTACAACATATGATTAGACACTAATATTAACTATATCTATTAAATGTTTTTACATACATGAAGTTATTCTTTTATAATGGTATTTAATTTGAAAAAATCTATGGATTTCATCAATCCCAAATTAAAATTTTAATCTAAAAGTTTTTAAATTCCTGATAACTGAACTGAAATACATATTGATGTAAATACAAATCTATAACACCCAATTTGTATTTAACCCCAGAATATATTGTTCCGGTTGAAACATTAGTTGAATATTTATTAACAGGAATTCTGAACAATAATAAAAAAGCTATGTAGAGGTTCATTGTTTAATATATCAATGTGTCCTATGAATGCAAAATCTAAAAGTTTAAATTCATTCTACATAGGCCGTACACTATACACTGATAAAAAAATAGTGTTTCTAAGCCAAAATTACTTTTATTTAATAACTTACAAAAAAAGTCAAAATTGTTAGATTGGCCGATATACATTAATCTATAGAATAATTAAAAATAGATTTTATCTCCTCTATTTTTTGTTTTCTACAAATGTAACCTAACCAATAGCTGGTATACCACTTTGTACTTTCAAAGCTTTGACTATTCAAGTAAATAGTAATAGTTTCAAAGCACAGTTCTAAAATATGCGTTATACGTAAATAGTATTTATTTTGACTTTGGTAAAAGAAATAACAGTTTTAACATTAATATGGTGTAAAAAATTCCCGTGACATCGCGAACAAATAAATTTTGCTAGCGATAAGAGTTCAATTTCACAATTTGTGACAGTATCTAGCAAAATATGCAATGGAGTTAAAAAACCAATTTTAGATGGAAAAAATCGTATTAATACAAAATTTAACATCATAAGCTATTTTATATTTTTTCTTGGAAATATAGTTCTTACCATTGGTGACGGAGGCATTATTCATGTTTGGCATTCCCGAAAAACTTTATTATTCACACACAAGTTAAGGCATAGTACTAAAATATTATATTTATTTATTAACCGCTGCTACCTCATGGCAAAAACAATATGGAATTAAATAAATCTGTACTCTCACATCACACTTCCAATGAAACGAATTCGAAATGATTAAGATTGAATGAATGAAAATTGAAATCAATCAAAAATGTCAAAGACAGTAGATGAGCAATATCACAGACAGGCGACAGCAGACGCCAGACGGCAGTAGAAATATAGTATAGGCAATAAAATCCATTTATGTAACATCTAGAAGCGATGCTTTTTTGACTCTAATTATATTATGTGAAATATTCATATCTCATTTGGTTAAATTATAATAATTGTGCGAGGAAATATTATGTGTAGGATAAAACATCCAGTCGACTTGTTTTAACTCGAAAACTTTGAAATATAGTCTAACGAAAATGAAAAAAGATAACACGACACGTTACTAGTCTCAAATATACTACTCAAAACAAAATAAGGGCTACGCGTAAAGTTGTTATGTAAACAATAAATATTTATTTCGATTAATGTTTACAAGTAGCTGAATTTGTTATTTTATGGGTTTCTTGATGTGTCAGTAATGTTTCTAGTGACAAATCTTATCAAGTGGGCACACATAAATTTTGTTTTTATCGAGTTATTTGAAGATACTTGAAATGTGTGCTTTTGTGTTGATGAAAAGTCCACAATTTTTATTAGTCTTATTCTGGCTACCAGTGAAATAAGTTTACAGCGCTTGTTTACCTCTATCGCCCGAGTCATACAAAATGCATTACAGCGAGCTACGGGCACTCGTGTGAGCGACCAAACTATACGAAATCGACTACATGAAGACCAGCAATACTCAAGAAGATGCTTAACTCGCATCCAGTTAACTAAAAATTAATTATTAAGCAGCGCATCGTGCAAATCGTTTAAGATTTGCACAAGAACATGTGAGTTGTTGTGCAAATCTTAAACGATATGCTGGAGTCCAGTGCTTTTCACTGAATGCAAAATTAAATTTTTCAGTGAAAACCGACGTATTAGAGTGTGGAGAAGATCTGGAGAACGAATTTCAGATCCCTGCATCCACGAAACAGACCGTTTTGGTGGTAATGTTAAGACAAAAAACTGAGCTAATATTTCTTAACGAGGGGTCTGTATCAGCCCAAAGATATGTTGAGAATGTGGTACAGCCTCATATAATACCATTTGCACAGCAAGCTGGGCCAGATTTCATCTTAATGCAAGATAATGCTCGGCCTCACATAATGCGAGTAACGATGTCCTCATTAGCTGAAGCTGATATCGAGGTATTATAATGGCCAGCCAGAAGTCCGGATCTAAATCCGATAGAGCATTTGTGGGATCAGTTAAAAAGAAACGTCAGAAATTGTATGAAAACATGTTGGGGGAGGATTCCCCAAGAAAATGTCCGACACCTAATTGAGAGCATGCCTTCTAGGATGAGAAAATGCTTTTTTAAAAAAGGAGGATACACTAGATATTAGACAAAAAATAATAATTTAATGCATATGTCATGTAAGAAAATATCATCAATTTTACAAAACGTTTCCGTCTAACTTATGTCTGTGTTTTTATTAAACTTTTTATTTTTAAATTAAATGACTACTAAATAAACATGATTTGTTATTAATTTCATGATAAATAACCCCTAGAATGAATTACAATAAGATTTTTTAAGTTTATTTGGTTTTGTTAAAAAATAAGTGAAATTAATCATGTGGCCCTTATTTTGTTTTGAGTTGTATAGAACACTATTTATCAAACTTTAATGATACGATTATAAAAACTGAATCTGAAAATGTAGGAAATTTTTTTTTCGCAAATACGACACTGGTCAGCCGTTCAGAACCAGGTAATCGGCCCTGTTGGATCCAGTAGTTAGCCTACTCATTGACGGGGCACTTTTGGCATACAACATTTAAATCTGCTACTTTTCGAAGGCTCTACTAATGAATTAGTGAGTAAATTCTCGAGCCCCCTAGTGAGGCATGCGGCAGATACTTATATATGTCTGTTTCTCTGATCATTTTTTCTTTACAAGCAAGTATAGGTGATCAGCCTTCTGTGCCCTACCCGACCAAAAAATTGTTTTTTAAATCGTGTTTCCGGACCACTGGTGCTAAACGCATCGCGCTTGCCACTGAACCATGGAGGTAGTCTACCGATGAATTAGGTCAATTTCAGCAACAATAATGAACACTACGCTAACTTGAAAAATATATTTTACGCCTAATGCAGTTTAAAGAAAAAATGTGATAGGCGTAGAAGTAAACCTCAGACTGCTATTGAAGTATATTTTATTTACTAATATAAAAATATTCCTATCTCAAACAATTGAGTAGCAATAAACGATACGTGTTAGCGAGGACTCGTTGAATCCGCTACCACAGTTTGACTTTTTTTTCGTTTTTTAAGAAATAGTATTCAAATTAATGCAAAACGAATTTAGAAAAAACAAGCGCTTTATACAGACGATGCCGTTTATAAAATAACGGATTTTAGAGTTTTCCTGCAACAAATCTAATAGTAAATAGTATAAAAATATGTAGGTATACGAAATTACCAAAATACCATAGAGAATCCTGTAGAGCTATTCACGATCATTCGAAATCGATCCGCCCGGAAAGCTACGCTCTCCCAAGTCCCACTGAAAGTTTTTTCGTATTTACCGGATATGAAAATGGTATTCACAATTCCTATAGGATTGAGCATCGGCATTCTTCGGGAGTTTCCGATTAGAATCTTAGTATAAAATGATAGAAAGCTTGATATATCGGTACGAAATCTTGTAATATCGGAACGGAAAGTTTTCGAATGATCGTGATTCGTGAATAACCCTACAGACCTTTAACAGATTAGCAAAGAACATAGATGTACATATCTATGTTTTATAAGATTAGTACTAACGATACTAGATGGCGCTACACCTAAATGATGAGTTTCCCATTAGGAAAATGGAAAAGCTGATGTTATTGATTTTGGCGCGAATGACATTGGAAAAATATTATGAAAGAACAAGTTGTGTTCGCCCCATGAAGAGTAATATTGCTCTATTTTTCTATTTAGCATTTATTTAATCGAAATAATATGTCTAATCGTGGTTTATCAGAAACTAAAACAGAATATTTAGAAATAGGTGAATACAACTTTACGTGGCCGGGGGAAAATGGTTCGCTTCATGATTTGGGCTCTTTAAATTATACCATGCCCTCAGGTAAAAATACAATGTTTTGTCCGTATGTACATAATTAATATATTTTAATTTATAAAAGTTTTTACCATATTATCACTCTGAAGGGAAAAGGAAAGAAACCTCATATTAAAAATTCGAATTAATAATTTATCTAACCATCGAGCAATGGGAGACTTGCCTCTACAGAGGAATAATTAATTCCTGAACAGACAAATAAATTATGTTAGAATAATATTATTTTGTATTCACAGGTCCTTGGTTTTGGCCTTGGTGCCCACTATGGAGAGTTCCACAGCATCCACTTTTCCAGGTGATGAACATATTAGTACCTAGAAATAATAATAAGCCTTATTGTACATAATAAGCCTTTGATACTTTTATATAGCTATTTTTTATTTTTAGCTCTCCAATATGCTTTTTGTGGCTTCGTATTGTGCTCCAAGTACGAAAAAGGGTCAATTGTGGATGCATACAATATTAATTTTTGGTACGTAATTTAGAATTAAAGTAGGTATAGAAATAATACTAAAATATGTCTATAACTATAAGTTATTTTTTGCACTTATATATTTGCTAACTGTATAATCTTTGAAGACAATAATTAATTCTCGAATAAATAAGGATTATTTGGTAACAGTAAAATATACTTAATAATTATTTTAAGGTCAATAAAACTAGGAGTGGATTATGGATAGTCGGTATAGATATTTTATCCTTTAGACCAGTGTTTCTTAACATGTGGTCCGCTAACCCCTGGGGGCCCGGGGGTCTCCAGTCTCATCTATAGACCACTTAGCAATAGTTAATAAATATCACCACAAGTCTTTACCATATACCTCTGTGAAAAATCAAATATCACTACTTTAGTTGCAAAAAAGAGCAACATCAACCTTCACATTGACGTATGTTTCATGAAAAAGTATTGTTTTTAATTTGTAGTCGGTACTATAGAAAGTATATACGTAAAATGTATTGCTGTTTTTTTTTTGTTAAGGGGGTCATTGAAATTGTGCTTGATTTCCTAGGGGTCCGTGGACTGACAAAGGTTAAGAAACGCTGCTTTAGACTATGCTAGAGCCACAGAAAAAGATTGAAACGTTGTTTTAAACTTCATTTTGATACAGCGTAATGTATTCATTGTGTACCAGTATTTCTTATTTACATGAAATTAGTTTTACTATGTGCAACAAAAAAAATACTGAACATTTTTTTTTTTACTTAGGTTTTATGTTATATTCGATTTGGGCGTGGCACGTGATTTGTTCACCAGATGCCTTTTCATGGAATTTTGGATTTGTTTTTTTGAATCTGGCACAAGTCGTATATTTGGTATACGAGATGAGGCCGGTCAAGTTTGATCCTGAACTGGAAGAAGTTTATCACACGCTTTTTGAGCCTTTTAAGGTAATAAAATGATTAATGAAATTTCCAATCATTGTAAAACAACATGTACTTTTTTATAAATAAAATAACCTTTGTTTTATATATTAGCCCGGACAAATAAACAAACAATTTATTAACATGTCGCATTTGAGATTTTGTAAAGTGAAAATAAAATAAAAATTTATCAAAATCACAGATTCAATCTACCAAGAAATATAACACTTCATTATAGACACTTAAAATTACTTAATAATGTTTAAAATTATTTTTAAATGGGGTGATAAGCCAAAAGGAAAGCTTAAAAAAAGACTATTTATTTACATACATAATATTTTAATAAATTATGACAAGGTATAATATTCTTATTTGTTAAGAATGATATGTGTTTGAGAGGTGAGACTGATGATATGGCGATTGAAGGAAGAGAATGGAAAAAGGGAATATACTGCGTCGCGTCGTATCCAAAAAAAAAGGGAACAGGGAAGGAAGAAGAAGATTTTAAATCTTAAAGTTTGGCAATGCACCTGCAAGCCTTCTGCTGTTGCAGATGTCTATGGGCGGCGATAATCACTTACCATCAGGTGAACGGGAGGTGCCGATTGCCCCCTATACTATAAAAAAGAAGAATAAGATAACATAAAACATACACTATGTAGTATGTATATTGGATAATATATTTAATAATTATTATTATTGATATATACCAAGTAGGTACATACCATAATCTGTCAGTGGCGGGACCACCATAAAAGCCCAAACGCCTGTTTTGACTTATTAATGCATTAAAATGAAATATTATAATGTCATTAGTCATATATAACTTATACGATTAGTTAATTATATAAGTTATATAAATATATAAACACGTATTATGTTAAAATCGGCAAGATGGGTTTTTGGGCTTGTATGGTAGTCCCGCCACTGTAATCTGTATATAACCAGGTATCCAGGCTACAATTCAAGCGCATGGTGTCTCCAGACTTCGCGCATGTGATGTCGCTCCACGCCGGCGAAGCATATGCCATGCAAAACCTCACCAAGACGGACAGGCTGGGCCTCTTGCTGTCTGGAAAGGTATACTTTATCTATATCATAATCTAGTATAACAGTTTCGGGTTCAATGTTTTTTATGTGACTGATTAATATTTTTTTATTTGAATGATGTTTTTATAACAACAAACAAAAAATTTAACAATTAAAATACATAAGAAAATAAAAATAGTATACAAAAGGCGGCGATTTCGCTGAGAAGCAATCTCTTACAGGTTACCAAGTGTTATCGCTGAAACTTTCGTCTATTCCAAAATAAAAAAAGGATTAACGCTTCTAAACGAAATAAATCAATAAGAAGAACAATGCTTTCGTGCGCAAACGTTTTTATGCGCAATAAATGACTGTAATAAATATGGAGACAAAAAAGTTATAGTGTTTACAGTAACAGAATTGAAGACAAAAGGGTCTAGCATCAATATTACATTCAGGTACTTCATTAACTAAGGGATAGAAATAAATGCAATATCATGAAGAAATCTGGAATTCTGGACAAGGGGCTGGGTGCATAGACAAACTCATAGACTCGCTGCTCCCCATATATCAAAACGTAGGGTCCATCTGGGTTTCGGGGCCCTAGTACCTTGTACACTTTAAAATACTGTATATACAGCGGTCATCCCTTACCCTTACCTTATATATTTACATATTATATGAGAAAACAATAATCATCGCGTACTATATTATTTAATTGTGAATAATAATGTACTGGGATATTTTAAAGAAATGCAAAATCTTTCAGGTTAATTTTTTTTTTGTGAAGTATCTTTTATATAAATAGCGCCGCTACGTGTCTTTGTGAACTTTTTATTTCTACGTATAGTGCTATTTAATTTACCAAAAAATAATATTTAAATAATCAAAAAATATAATTAACCGTACTTATTTTAATACGCATCGGTTGTTTTATCAAATTAATATTCAGATAATATTTTTATAGCGTTAAATCAATAACTATACGGTTTAATAAATGTTAAGATTATGTTTTGTCCATAATAAAGTAGCGAACAAAGATCATGTCACGTAAATCAGAAAAAAATCCTCAGGTTTACGTTGTTTTTCTTATATAACGGTGTAGAATATCGAATCTTAGACTCAATACACCAATTAAGCTAACGACGTGCTAATTCATAGAGCGGAATATAACCACTCTAGCATAAAACCGCAACAGTTCTCGCTAGAGTACACTTAATTGAATGGTTGACTCATCTATTTTCCACTATTACTTGGTTAAATATATATATTTTTAATCCATACGTTCTATTCTTAAAGCACTTATATGCTAAAGTTATATTAATGACACCTGAAATACTTTAACACTCAATTATATCCCATAAGACCGCCTCAATGACTCATTGGTAAACGCGAAGTACCCAGGTTAACAACCTGAGTACCTGTCAAGAAAAATGATCAGTGAAACAGACACAGAAATGTGTCTGCCCCATGCCCCACTAGGAGACTCAGGAATTTACTTTATTATCCCCCAAGTCAATAAGCCTACTTAAGTATACTTGTACTTACGGCTATACCTAGTGGGTTAACACGCCAATGTTTAGAACTATATTATCATGATCGAAGTATATTATATACCTACCTAACATATAATAATATGTAATTTCTTATAAAGCGGAAACTGCGACTATTTCATTGAACAGTAGGTAATGTAAATTAAGTAGAACTGAATTATTAACCCAAATATGAAAATCACTTAATACTGCATTCAAAATTTGATAATACTGAAAATGAGCACTTACCTACTTGTTGATCCGTTATTCACTACTTAGGGCGCTTTTAGTGTCACGCGGATTTGCTCACGCACGCGGGATTGGACCGCATGCGTAGCATCCGCAAAGAACAATTTCATATAGGTATCTATTGTAAAGCGTGATAAACGCACGCGGGACGCGGGGCGCTGTGCGGGGCGTCACCCCGGTGCGGGGTATCCGCATGCGTAAGCGCTGCCTACAACTTCAGTGCCCATTTTAGAGTCGAGCGGGGCGCACGCGCCGTATTGTACTACCGAAATGAAAATCGATACAGAACGAGACATTGATCATTTTTGAACACGTCTATACCGTTACGCAGCCCGTAGAAAACTGAAACTCATGCTGCGTATGATCCGCAGCGTGAAATTTTACGCATGCGGTCCAATCCCGCGTGCGTGAGCAAATCCGCGTGACACTAAAAGCGCCTTTAGTACGGAATATTCTTCCATTACAATTTCTCATAGCTATCTTGAGAGTATCACTTAGGTGGACCAGCCCCTATCATTCGTCCACAAATTATGCAAATAGCTGGCTTGTAGCATGGATCGTTTCACAGCGGGTGAATTTTAAACAATTTTTGTTGGTTCACGTGCCAATGTTTGCGAAACTGCTACATGTCGTCGATGATAGGCCTTGTATATATATTAGAATGTTATCGTATGCTGTATACTGGCTTCGTTAGCACATATATGTGATACACATTTTTAAGCAGGATTAATATCTCAATTGTTTTCTTTTATTTAATGTAGAACACTGACTAGTCACACAGGCTATTCAGTAAAAGTCTACGCGTCCGTGCTGAGTATAGAGTAAAATAGGGAGTGAAAGCTCGAAAAAAATACACTAATGGAAACAATTAGGAACAAGATATTTTCCTCATTTTTTCAAAATTTCTTGTACCTTTTATTATTTCCAGTAGTGTATGTATATCTGGATTCCACTCCTAATTAAGTTCAAATAAGTGGTGGATATTGCGAGATTATTGCGAAGGTAGCCGCGCAACCTAAACTTGATTAAATTAGCAAAATTGTATGTCTAAGATTTTGGCATGCCGCTTTTCTAAATAAAAGACGTGTGGCAAAAGAAGAAAAGTTTTGTGGCAGCACACTTAAACATGTTAATATATTTACAACAGGTAAATGTGATGAGTGGACATCAGTTTCTTCATCCTATACTACCGTGCGAATTTTTGGACTCGCCGGAGTTTGAATCAAGCAGAGCCACTATTGATGAAAAGTTTAAGGTAAGATAACAATAAAATCGTTTCTATTTAATCCCGGCCGCTTAATTTCGCTATCGGACATCGCGTCATAAATTTCACGCGTACCATCTCGATGTCTGGAAGTCCACAACTGCGCGATTCTTAAGACACTTCCTACCTGGCACAACCACTCTGTGGGACCAGCTTTCGCCGGCGGTTTTTCTGAACCGATACGACTTGGGGACCTTCAAGAAACGTACCGATACATTCCTTAAAGGTCGGCAACACACCTGTAAGCCCTCTGGTGTTGCAGATGTCATCATTGCATCACGTGAGCCACCTGCGAATTTGCTCCCTATTCTATAAAAAACGAACGAACGAATTTACGAATCTAAGAGCCCTTGAATAATCGTTAAGAATGCTTTTGCTAAATATTTAAATAAAAATATGAAAATTTAAATTAAATGCAGGTAATTATACTTTATTTATTGACCCATTTTACATACTATTGAATGTCTTGTTTGCATAACCATTAAGTAGGGCTTTTCCAATTATTCCGTGACTGACCCGTACTGACCTTAATTCCTTTTGTATGTACCTGCTATTCTATGAGACGTTTGAAGCCCTTTTGCGGAAGTCATATTTGCTCGATAAGCGGGCTTTTCTTTCACAGGGTTTTCCTAACAATTTAGAAGCAATAAAAATATGCTTCAAGAAGTAGGTATTAGTTAATTATCAAAATCGTAATAACTAAACAAATGCATTATTTGATATAATGAATGACATTTTAAAAGAATAGGATGCAATTAGTTAAATCGAGTACTGCAAGATTTACGCGCAACTTCATCCTACGAACAACGAAACTGTGGAATTAATTACCGCCTTCCGTTTCCAACTGATTACGACCTCGTTGGTTTCATGACACGAACCTATATATTTTTAAAAGGTCGACAACCCATCTAAGACATTTTATTATTGTTATTATTATTTATTTCATAATCAAATAATAATGATTCATAATTGTAAGACCTTAACTCTAATGTTAGTTCCTAAATCTATTCTAAAATCTATGAAAAAACCAATGCGTACACTCCTCGATTTGCACCGACAAGTATACCCACAAAGTACCTCATGATAGGAGCCGTATAATTTTCGGCCACCGTCTTTAGGATGCTGTTACGACTACCTCTTCCCTATCGGAGATGCTGTTTTCTTGCGCATTACTGCCCAAAAGAAAAAAAAATTGAATCACGGTTGTCTATAGGCTGTGGTAATTACTTATAACCAGGTAACTCGGTTGACCGCTCTGTAAGCAAAATAAAAAAGTTAAAATTATAAAGAAAATAACTATGAAGTTAATAAAGTAGGTATAATAAAATTTAATAGGTACTTTACAGCTTTTGAGTTTTTATGGAACCGCAAACGTCATCGTAACCTCATTTAGCAATGCGGTTAGCTAACTCATCTAAACGTCACTTTGATGAGATCATTATTTAGGGCAGAAGTGTCTTTGACACCGTGACGAACCAACCTCCCAAATGACCTACATTGCCTAAATGTTACGCTTCAACCCATTCTATATGAAAAGGTTCCATATAAATCTATACATATAATACAAGAGTAGGATCGAAATTACGCTTCACTAAATATTTTTACCAGAAATTAAGAGGGGTGATAAAAGAAGGGTAGCAGAATGCATAAATGCAATTTTTAAGATTCTTGTCTGTCTGTCTGTCTGTCTGTCTGTCTGTTTGTTCACGCTAATCTCCGAAGATACTGAACCGATTTTCGCGTAATTTATACAAATATACTAAGCAAAGTCCTGGGCAACATATAGGCTTTGTTTCATCGAAATCGGTTGTCGGAAAAAAAAGTTATCATCATTTAAATATTATTTTAAAGGCATCATTTCAACAAATTGCAATGAAAACTGAGTCGCGTTGAATTTTTTCGAATTGTCAGATGTCAATCACAGTTTGATATGTAAATGAAATAGTTTGATAATTTCGCCGTTTTCAATACGTGATCGTGGCATAGTGGATATACGGTCGTACTACGTAATTTCAGATGCGAGTTCGAATCATCACTAAGGGAAATGTTTTTTTGTATTTATTTTTTTATATTTTTAAAAGAACTAATATTGAAAATAGAAAATGTATTATTGAACTATTCTATTATATAAAAATGTATTTCTTATGAGATCGTTTATTTCGCATTTTTCCTTTCCAAGGGAATTAAACAAAAATATCTGAAATTAAAAGTGATCAATTAAATGAAATAAATATAGTGTTGGATATAGTATCTTCCACACTAATTAAATTTATAAAAAAATAAGTATTTGGCCAACATGGCCATACTATTTTTTCTTCATTTTACTCCATACCTTCATTTTATTCGTATTTAGACATTTTCTTGGCGTTTTTTCCATGTGTCGCAAGTATTTTCAACCGTACAATTTTCGTGCATATATTTAAGACGGAAAATGCATTGAATCCAATCTTCGACTGAACTCTGATTAGTGGAAAAAAGACACATATCTGCATTTTGGTGACGTAAAATTTGATTGATATGCATCTCCCTAAAGTTTCTTTAAAGTCAGGTTCATTTTTTCAATTACTATGGTATTTTTTTTGAATTTCAAATCATCATTTGAACACCAACCTCAACCACCATTAAACATGTCGATAATATGATGCAAAAGCAACCGTCAATGACTACTCTGATAGCTCTTTCCGAAAAGAAA
Organism: Anthocharis cardamines; assembly: GCA_905404175.1. Taxonomy (NCBI): domain Eukaryota; kingdom Metazoa; phylum Arthropoda; class Insecta; order Lepidoptera; family Pieridae; genus Anthocharis; species Anthocharis cardamines. The sequence continues at coordinate 7,109,843 of FR989956.1, read as the reverse complement.
TCACCAAGTACAGAGGATGGAGGATATATAATATGAAGAAAGCTTGCTCAAAAGTTCAGCATAAAGTGATCCCCACGCGAACGAAGTCGCGGGCATCAGCTAGTTATATTATAAGACCTATAAAGTGCTGTCTCTGTTTTATTGAACAAACGGCGGTAGATTGTAATAAAATATTTTATTATTACCGGGACAAAACCGTGATAACTAGAGCGATTTTAAAACAATACCATTATAAATAATTGTTGTATGAGAATTTTACTAAAGGCATTTAGAATATCTGAAATTATGTTGTATTTTTTTTTACTATTGATATGGTTATAAAAATATCCCTTTGCACTAATTGTGTTTTAGATTCTACATAATAATCAAATTTTAGGTGTTATTTTTTAAGTACCTATAGTAATAGTGATTATAAATATTTTCTGATCGAGTGTATTTATAGTTCAGTTTACATTTTAGTGCATAAAAATTTGTTTAGTAGTTTCGAAGATAGCATGAACAAACAGCCAAAAATGTTAAATATGATTCTTACTTATTCTGTTAATCTTCTTATAGCGTCCCTTCTATATATAATGTACATACATAGGTATTGAAGAAGATAAAATACACAATTATAATGACAATACAAAAATAATATATATTATTTTGTTTATATGCATCGCCTTATACGATTTACTGCATCTACAAAGATGAAGTTGTGATGTACTGACCAACTACAAGTTGCAACCGGCCGCACCTAGGTCGAGCTGACAAAGTTTTGATTAATGTTCCTTCTAGGAAAGATTAGGTCAGGCTACTTGAGGAGATATTGGGAAGTTATACTTCACTACTGGGAACTAATACTTATATTAAAGTATATATTTATCAGGGATGTAACGGAGCTTCGAATTCCGAAAGGTCGGAATTTCCGATTGAATTTTGAACTAATATGAATGAAACTAAAGAGTAATATTATGTTATTTAATTACACATTTCTCTTTTGCCTCTGCCTTCGATTCCGGTTTTTTTTATTTCGAGACATTAGAGCATTCGGAAATCCATAGACTTCACGAAACGCGCAATATGCACTTCACGGTTTTTCCATCTATGAACGGTGGTTCGTTACCCGGTCGGAATTTCGATATTCCTCCCACCCAATCAATGCCCGAAGTTACCAGACATGGGGAAAACATGCTTACAGAAAATTATAAACATGTGGTCCCGGTGGGATTCGAACCCACCACCCATCGATGCGCATGGCAGGTATTTTATCGAACGCGCCAACGAGCCCGTCAAAACCAAATTTAAAAATTCCGATTCCGGATTCGGTTCCGATAAAACCACCTCTTTAACATCCCTAATATTTATATTCATACTTTAATATGTACTACATATTTTGTACTCCATGAATTGTTTTACGTGAGAAAGTACCTCGGCAATGCCTACCCTATTCCGGTGACCTAATTGCTATCTGATACGGTAGTAAAAAGCCGAAGTGGCTATAATGCAAGAAACTAGGTTAAATATCGATGAACTCTAAACACTTTCGAATTTGCTAGACACCATGTTGTACACGAAACACTGTTTATTTATCATGAAATGTTTACTCAGGTACATCATAGCTTGTAAACTTTATTGTAGTAAAATCAAATAAATTACTTAAAAAAATATGATAAAATGGTAAAGTGATTCATAAGAAATTACAGATAATACTAGCTGCTACGCTTGCGACTCCGTTTATGAAACAGGTGTAAAACTGGTACTTTAGAAACAGTTATTTGAAAAATATATTTTCAAGTTTTGCTTTAAAATTTCTATGATACACTTAACAAAATATGTTATACTTATTATAACACTTAGTAGTTAGTAACTTAAAATTTGTGAAATTTTTACAAGCAAATTATTATTAGATGATGATAAGCCGATAAATTATGTTATTATTATATATATTAATTAATAATTAACTTCATTCGGAAATCCATAGACTGACCGAAACGCGCATTGTGCACGGTACCTACATATGAACAGGGATTTATAAAAAGGTCGGGATTTTGAGTTTAATGCCCGAAGCGATAAGACGTGGCGAAGGCTTACATAAAATCCTAGCGGGATTCAAAGTCGCTACATATCGGAGCAAGCTAGATGTTCTACCCAACGCACCAATAAGCCCGTTTAAATATTCAACATGAATGTAGCAAAGGCACAAAATATAAAATTACCATTTCATTTCATTCGCTATTTCCTCTTCGGCTATAATTTCCCGAGGCGGAGTGGCCACTTGTCATAACATTAAAAACAATTAAGCCTTAAGACCACAACGATTTAAGGGCTCTTGTGTTTTTTTGCTTTGAGTACGATTAAAAATCAGTTTAAATTAAGCCGTAATTTTTATTCGTTTCTTATTGTTTTACATGTGTTTTTGTACATCGTTTGACTGGATTTTTAATATATCCATTAAACATTATTAGACGACTTCAGTTAACTAATACATACATATATATTAAGAGTAAATGTAGTAAGTAATTATAAAGGAAATGCGTCTTAAAGATTTCAAGACCACAAGTTTTCAGAATCACTTATATTATTTTAACTATCTTAAAATCATTCAGATATTCTTACATGAATTTAATATCTAAACAAAAGGATATAAGTATATTGGTATTTTATAAAATAGAAAAGTATAAGAAATTTCTATTTTTCATGTCACATTCTCAGAGACTTCTTAATGTTAAAAAGTTGCTTTTTAACTTTATAAGATTTAGGTAGATACTATATCCGTCCCTATTCTAGGTGTCAATAGTAGCAGCATCATCATGCCGCTACGTGTATTGGCAACGCAGTTCTCTTGAGTACCTCTTCGTGAAGGAACCTTACCTTGCCTCCGTGGTCACCACACTGATAGCCCGCGACATTACCACGAAGCTATACGCCATGAACAACAAGATTGTAACTGAAAGGGGCTCACATCTAGATATCAGATTACCGAGTATATCGCACGCGTTAGCCCGGAGTCCGAGGAAATTGCGTTCGGCGAGTAAACCGCCGCCCCCTACCACTGTACAACCGGTGCCGCCGGAAAAGCGATCGAGTGAGTGAACTTCATCTATGTGCACTACACACACACACATACACACACTATATATTCTATCTTACGAAGTCCGTTTGGCTATGAATGTTGTTAAGCGTGCACATATGTATTGTTTTAGTGTGCGCAATGTATGGCATGCGCTCCCGTGATTACACTCAAAAAAATACATAAAAAATTATAATGCATGTCTAGTAACATTCGTGACGGACTTCGCAAGATAGAATATTTGTATTACTACTCGTATATAAAGCATTGAGTGACGATCCTATTGTATACCAAAAGTTTAGATTTAAAGTGGTTTTGGACCATTCTTAATATTGCGATTATATTATTTTATATTAAGTGATTGATATGACCATTTTCATGATCGAAAGTAAGCTTAATTGCTTGACATAATATTTACGATATAACATACTTAAGTAAAGTAAGATGACAAGAATACTGCTCTAAGAGATTGTGATTCAGACCTAGATGGTATAAATCAATAGGCGTTATGGAAATTCAATAAATAAAGTAGTATTGTACGAGTATATCTTAATTCCTATATTTTTTTTAAAAACAAATAGACACATTACTATATACAATTTATAAAAAAAGATTTAAATACAATATATACAAACATTTCCTTTTACTGTTCCACAGCGTATACAAATACAGTCTAGGTATAGACGCATGTTGTGGCAGAACCAGTATTGAAGTAAAAATAAAACAATTTCAATTCCAATAGTAGAGACTTTCTCTTTTATTGAAGTTTTTTCACTATAAACTACCCAACATCAGACCTAGATAGATGTCGATAACATATCACGAAATTATACTATATTATTTGTTCATAGAGGTCAATAGCCTAAGCTATGCTTGAAAGCTAACACATTTTGTGTATAGTTAATTAATGGACCATAAAATTCCGTCTCCATTACATAATAAATTCCTAAGAATGCCATCCACCAGCGTCGCGTAACGCTACGCGACACAAATTGCAGAACATTTGTCCCCACTTGGCAACATTCAGAACATAACCAATTCAATCAAAACCTTGGCCATAAGCCGATACAACGCGAAGATAGCATATTGTTTTTAAGGTATAATATCCTTGAACTAACTTTTTAAAACTTTTAAAAGTGCTACACTTCTATATGTTATTAATTTATAATGCCGGTACAGCTCTTTGGCAGTGAAAGTTGTATTAGATATTATTTAATGATACTAACCAACCCACTGGGTGCCATTCATGAGCTAATTAAAACTTGCAAAGTATAAGTTACTGCTCTCGAATGTAGAGTGATGGAAACCGGAAAAAGTATTTTTTAATGCAATTTATACTACTTTTTTCTTTATAATCATTTATATATTACTAGCGATCCGCCCCGGCTTCACACGGGTGCCAACTGAAAAAGAAAGATTTTTAAAATCGATCGAGTAGTTTTTGAGTTAAATCGTAACAAAACTTTTTCTTTTTTTTTTTTAATTCTTTCACCAATAGAAAACTACATTATCAGTAACATGGATTTATTTTTATGTATAGTATCTTCATTGCACCCGTGCGAAGCCCGCTATAGACACTAAACCCGCTTGTGTATATAGGTACCCATAATATGTTATATTAGCCACTTACATTTTTTTTTATGTTAGATATCGACAGACGGTTCACTTGATGGTAGGTGATACCTCAGCCACTGAACATCAGTCAGTGATGCGCTGTCGACCTACTTTTTACTTCGAGCATTCGGAAATCCATAGACTGAAACCGAAACGCGCCATGTACACTTCACGGTTTTTCCATCTATGAACGGTGGTTCGTTACCCGGTAGGAATTTCGATATTCCTCCCACCCGATCAATGCCCGAAGTTGCCAGACGTGGGGAAAACATGCTTACAGAAAATTATAAACATGTGGTCCCGGTGAGATTCGAACCCCTCGATGCGTACGGCAGGTGTTCTACCGAACACGCCAACGAGCCCGTCAAATATAATATGCCTTTTCCATATAACAGATTTCTGGTCGCGTGATGTTGAAAGTTCGATGCCCAGCCAAATGAAACGGAATGGAATAGCAACTTCGTTCCAAGAAGACGATGAGGAACTGATTCCGCTAGCGGCGCACGAGGCTCCGGCCGCCTCCTCCGACGAGCTGTCCGTCGCCGACAGTTGTCCCGACACCTCGTCTAAATACCACAGTTGCGAGGCCGTCGAGACCGATGACGAACTTCGACATTAAATATATATTGAATAATATGAAATAAACTGTTATCCATTATACATGTGTTTTTCTATATTTTACTTACTTAATATTACTCTAATTTTAATTGGAAAAAATGAGTTAGATTTATTATTTTTTGAGTTTATTTTGATCTCTCGATCGATCGTTTAGGGGACTGTTAGACCATTTAGAGAGCTTAAAATAGTAATATGACGATAATATACAAATACAACTTCGTTGCTTTTATACTTTAACGTGAGAGAGTTCATTTATTGTGCACCTTATTACCTGATAGCTGGTAGTCAAGGTTTGTAACCCCCAAACATTGTACTCTATGCTAGTGAAAACACACAAAAGATACTTCAGCTGTTATACTTTAACATACTTCAGATAGGCTTTGGTTCCCACGCTATAAGGTCCGGTATTGCAGAGAAACGCTAGGCTATATTTTTCACATAAAAAAACTCTCCAACCAAATAAATGACTGGAATTTCTGCATAGCACCACGCGATTTCACGTCCACGTGTATATAAGACGTAACGAGCTTGTCGCCTACGAAAATATTTCCCCGCAATAGCCACTAAATGACTGTTATTGCCTCGATGGAAAAAAATTAGCTCTAATATTTACGAAATAACTTAGGTATTACATTTTTAAAGTAAATATTATGATAAGGATAAGGCTAAAAGCCTGGAACATTTTATGAGACTATGTAGTCAGTACAGATAAGCATTTCGTAATTTTAGTAATTTGATATTAGATAACTTTTATTGTTTTAAATAATTATTATAGTATAGGGTTGAAAGTATTATTTACTTTTCAGCAATATCTTTTGTTTCATGAAAACTTCGTTAACCTATTTCTATTGCTAACTATACGTATAAGTTACATAAGAGTCATCTTTTAGCTCAAACTTTCAAGTTTCACGGACTGTTTTTACTTTCCGTGCGTGTTGTTCCCACTAGAATGTGAGTGCTCCTATTTCACCATACATACTGCTGATAGAGGACATATCTTTGTTTTATTTTTTTATTTTTTCGTTTATATATGTTTTTTTGATAATTATAGTTAATTGTGTGATGTCATGTGGAACATGGTGTAATGGTTGCAGCCCCTTATAAAACATTTTAAAACAAAAACTTGGCGATTAAAAAGAGTGGCGGCGAGTTTCTTGCCAGTTCTTCTCGTCCGCTCTACGCCCTTGATTTGAGAACTGGCAGTAAATGTAAAATTAGAAGCATTTAATATGTATTTTTTATTGACGTTCATAAGTGTACATTGTGTTACCTAAATGAATAAATGATTTTTGAATTTTTGAATTTCCTACTTCATACACCAAACTTTATTCAGCTACTTCGGCATCTCGAAATTAATTTCCCATTAGTGTCTTTTAAGTCTTCTTATAAAATCACTACTTATGTTTTAAAAATATTGAATAGCTTATTACTAATGTTTTAAAAATATTGACTGGTTTTGCCTTATTTCACACAAAAGAGAAACAATGAATTATTTTTTGGTAAAACTTCAAAAATTAGTTTCTTCAAAAACTAAGAGTTTTTCCATGTAAGGCGTAAATAGCACTTCATATATACATGCGATTTTTTTTATAAATAGCTTAGTAAAACTAAATGTCATAGTTAATAAAATGACTTTACTAGACAAAATTTCTTAAAGTGAAACTGCTGCCAAAAATTAACAAAAAATATTTCATTATATCATAACAACATGCAAAGTTATGCAACACTTATTAACAAGTTACACAACGTGCATACATTTTCCAATATAGATGGTCTTGCATGCCTCAACTTTACTTATTATGTTATGTATGGGTAGGTACCTGTGTTGTTTAGGTTGTAGCAGGTAATCTAAAGCTGTCAGCAACGGCACGAACGTAACAAGATAACTACTGTTCACTATATAGGAAGTCATAATTACTCTAAATCGCCCAAAAATAGCCATAGGCTAACTTGTACCTTGCCTTAGCAAGCACGGATGTTAGATTTGAGGTTGCAGAATAAATTAGTACAACATAGTCGTAGTGGAATTAATAAAATATATTCTTAACCCTTGTGTATTTTTATTTATATTTGTACTTGCATTATATAATATGATTTCAGCCTTAAATTTACTCAATATAAGGTATTCACCGTAGCCCCACAGTTTGTAGCACGTAACGTCATGCTACAGCGTAGCAAAGCTACGATAATTTATTGTCAGTCGAGCGTGATGCTCACTTGTCCTCTTTGTGGTAAGATAAATTAGCCTACAACATCAATATTGTATACTATGGATTTTTATTCTTACTTCGAGCATACGAAAGTCAAAAGACTAAAGAATTCAAGAAATTAAAAAATCTATGCTCTATAATTACCCAGATGGAATTTCGATATTCGTCTCATCCATGTTTATAGAAAATAACAAACATGTCAGACCCACAAGGTATCTTTGGATTTTTAGAACTAAACGTTACTTGAACCAAAAATTTCATCATTATTCTCGTAATACCTAGTACTAGTACACACTCATTAAATCTCAGTGAGCTCATATTAGTTTCATGATCGGTTTTAAAATTGCTTGTAGGATATGAAGCTGAGTCATTTTATAGCGATTACTTAGAAGTCTATTGTGTCGTTATAACGGCTCTATTTGATTTATATACCAAGCGAAATAAACGTATCAAGTCTGATATAAACTAATAAGAAAGCAGTAGTTTAGTGAATTTTCCGAATCCACTAGTGGAGCATACACATTACTATATCTATAAAACACTGATCATTTTTCTTTACTAGTCAGTAGGTGATTAATCTTCTATGCTTTGCCCGTCCGTTACACATTGTTTTCAAATTTACTAGGGACTCGAATCGAACCTCCGGTTCTTAACGCAACGCGAATATCACTGAGCCACGGAAGCAAGCAGTAGTATAGTAAGTATGAATGTAATTTTTTTATATATATTCGACTTTATTTTCAAAGGACTCTATAATTTCCAATATTAATAAATAATTAATTAAAATGTGCCAATTATAACCTTGTTGCTGATAATGATTCACATTTTTTACTTTATTTTCTTAAATAATTATTATATAATACTAGCGACCCGCCCCGGCTTCGCACGGGTCAATATTTTTTGACAAAAAAAGCAGGGGTTGTATGTATTTTTTAATGCCACATAATAATAAAATAAAAACAAAAATAATCGTCCAAAAATAAAAATAAAAATTTTAAGGGTGAACAACCCTTATCACTTAGGGGTATGAAAAATAGACAGTAGCCGATTATCAGACCTACTGAATACGCATATAAAATTTGGTAAGAATCGGTCGAGCCGTTTCGGAGGAGTATGGCAACGAAAACTGTGACACGAGAATTTTATATATTAGATGTATTTATAAAAATATCAAAATGTGTATTTTAGGGATTTATTCAATAAAAGAAAATATACCCATACAATATATCCTTGTTTCCATGTTTTCCTACAAATATCGCTTTGCTGTTCTTGAGCATTACATGCGATACAGTGTTTCAAAGCTTATCAGATGCCATGTTGTGAATAACAACGCTTCAGAATGGTATATCGATTTGTAGACCGTCCAGTTTAATGTTCGAGTTAGTTAGCCACAAATTAATTCGAAGAGACGTTCTTACGTTATTTTAAACGGTCTCCGGACTAGCTTCAGATATAACAAAAACAAAAAGTTTTTTACCCATTCGATATTTTGAAGATAAATTATCTTTACGAAAGTTAATAAAATCGAAAAATGAAGAAGAAAATTGAGTAGCAGAGGTATAATCATGAACCTATTAATTTGCTAATAGTAGGCGGCTTCTCTACATTTCAAATAGGTGTATCCTAAAGAAATAATAAATAAATTTTCTGAAACATGAACTGCACGTACAAAATTGAATATTTATCAAAGTACCACCGCGATGCGATGATAAAACATTGAAATAATAATAATACTTGAAATTTTAAATCTTTCATTATTGTTTTATTAAAAAAGTTTCGACATTGAATTATTACTAATTTTCTAATTAGCCACAAAAAACAATTTCGATAGATTTATAGGAAATATTTTGATTTTTTATTTTTTCCATAATATATTAAATAAATACAGCAAAAAGGTACTAAAAAAAGTCAAATTATTTATTTTCCATAAAAAAATATCCAATTTTTTTTTAAATCGCCTCTGACCAATTGAGAATCTTGAAAACATCCTAAGGTCGAATTCGGTGACAAACTAAATATTATCCTTATTAAAAATATATTTAGTAAAGGAAAGTCGACCGACAAATCTATATACAAACAGAATGATATACTTTTTGTACTTCATTAAGTGGACGAGTCGGTCATCTTATAATTCATTCCGGTCTCAAAATATATCACAGGTACTATATAGTTTCAAAAATCTGGACATGACGAGCTATTATATCACTTACGTGATTTGAATGTGATGGAATCTAGGTACCTATTTATGACGTGGAAGAGCATGGAGTGGGTTATATTGTGGTGGGTAGTATAGAGGCTAGTCGGAGGCGGAAAGGCTGCGTCATTGCAAGGTCCCGTGGCTGCTGGAGCTTTGCCAGATGTTAATCGTCACGCAGTTAGTATATTGAATCGTAGAGGCCGAGCTGCTTTAAGTCTTAAGACATTATACGATTATTCGAACTGAAATAGTAGTAGTTTGTATTATACGTAGAGACACAGAACAATTTTTAGTTATTATATATGTATACTAGGAAAACGCCCCAGAAAAATTAATAAAAATAATACAAAAATAGCCTATGTTACTCGCTGATAATATAGCTTTCTATTCGCGAAAGCTTTTTTAAAATCGGTCCTGTAGTTTTTGAGTTTTTTCCTAACATACAAAAATCCAAAAATACAAATCTTTCCTCTTTATAATACTTATTATTACTATATTATTATATATTAGTATAAGTATAGATTTATTTAGATTAATTATTGCTTTTCTTGAATGTACATTTTTTGTACGAATGCTGAATGGTCAATGGCAATATTTACAGTTCAAGATAATATTTAAAACGATTTAGAATTTTAATTAGTAGGTTTACTCCTATGAGCAAGACTAGAGAAGAGACAAGCACGAGTCAAACATTAACTACGGCAAGTTTCCAATTGTAAATCAATAAGTTCTGATGCAAAACAGCAAACCTTCGTTTTGTTAATAAAGATTTAATTTCGAGAATATTCGTCGCAGTCATCGAAAGCTGTGATTTGTGTACGCGACGATAACAGAAAAATTGGATGGGCGCCGGCAGTCTAAAATATTTTTGGCAATATTCTTCTTGGAAAGATTTGATTTTGCGTTCAACACTTTAACACATCATGCATATTGCAGGTAATTTTAACAATTTAGCTTTGTACATTTTTATGCATTATACTAATAACATATTTTCATACACGCCAAACTAACCTCATAGCAACGCCGATTCTTCCGCAAGAGACGTTTTTATGGATATAAATTACACATTTTAATGTTTGCGATACGAAGTGTTTGACAAGCTGCGGCTATCGGACGAGTTCATGTCGTACAATAATTTTATTGATAATATCAAAGTGTAGTTGAGGCGCAGAGAAGATATAGGACAGAGGACAAGCTTTTAATATGTTCGTCACGTTTGATACACGTGAAATGGGTTCGAATGGTCACAGCTGTTTTAATTTAATATATTATTATATATATGTATCATCCATGAGGTGTTACGATAAGTGTGACAAACAGAACCATTATTTGTTTTTCAACTGACACTCACTTTCAGATGAAAACTTAAGAATTAAAAACCTTCACATGCAATTAATATACTTTTTTTTTACCTCTCTCCATCTGTTCCCCTTAACTATGAATAAAATTATCTTCCCACCAAAATCTCAGTAAACTCAGATACTCACAAACTTCAAAGCATTCAGACACTGAAAAAGCGACTTCCATTTATTCTTTGTAGGGAGACAATAACTTGTCTATCTATTGTATTCATTATTAACGATGTCGGTTGATGAAATTTGAATAGATACTAAGTTCTCAGGATAATTATAAAATTTCCAAAAAGGAACAATTCAGTAGAATCTTTTCATTAATAATTGAGGATGTTGCATACGAAAACGAAAATATATTTTAGTTATAGTAAATATATAGATACACTGTAACCGTAAATAATATCTAAGTCTCTGTCGGGAATACCCTCTGTAGTACAGAGATGTGAGTTAAGGCTCGGGGTGATTGGGGCGGGCGGGAGCCGCGCTTGCGTGAAGTCGCGCCGCGCCCGTAGCAGTACTGCCAACTTAGTGCTTTGAGCGCTTTAACCAGCTATTTTCCCTTAAAAACGTAGTTTAAGCACTTTGCGCTTTGTCAAGCATATTTTGATCTTTTAAATTTATAGTATATAGTTAGTCCTTAATTTTTCAACTGAAATGTAGGGATCCTACCGTTATTATGAAAAATGGTCTTAGTTCCACTTTCTCAGCAGCAGGTTTTATTTTAATTAGAGTGTACAATGTACATAGGGTTCATATATTTTTTGAATATAAGTAAAATTGAAAATATTGTTTCTGTTCCTTTTTTTAATAAAAGGTAAAGTTTTTCATATTCTTAAATATAAATATAAGCCATATTTATAAGAGAACAATTAAGGGGTATACATACTACTACTAAAAGAATACAAATAAACAAGGATCCAGATCAAATTGTGCGGAGCTAAGCATTCATACAAAACTACAAACTTTACTGAATCAAGCCTTTGCTTCATAATAATTGAGTAAATATAAACTCTATACAAATAAGTGCTTTAAGCTAGTTGCCAATGTCTAGCAGCGCATTTTCTCCTCAAAGAGTTGGCAGTACTGGTCTGTGTCGAAACGCGCCGTGCGGAAGCAGCAGTCAGTCGTGCGTCGCGGCGCAACGCTTGATAGCTGCCGAGCACGCGCCTCTTGCGCGACGCCCGAGATTTACTATGGGACTCGCGTGCCGCGCTCACGCTTGTTGTTGTGCTTTATGATGGTACGGTATGAAAGTGCAAGATATGCGGACGTTCCATAAACTACATCTAGAGAGATATATCACCGCCACAAGTGGGCGGAGAAACTGGCGTCCTAGGCTGCACAGGTGAGCGGCTCATCACATCTCACACCGCTGGTTAAAGACGCTGCCATCTCGGGGTCGATAAAAAATACCTTACCGATGGTCGTAAACTCATTAAGGAGTTCATGCGAAACATTCTAGAATCAACAAAATATGTTTTTGCGTAAACTATCAACTGAATCGCTACAAAGAATTCTTAATAGCTTAAATTGATTGATAATGGCAAAGCAATACAGTATTTTTGATTCTTAGAATGTATCCTGCAAATAATATTATAACTATTTATTATTATTCGTAACTCGTTTTGATATAAATAACAAGAACTGTTGATTGAACCAGTTGTAGCGCTTTATGAAATAAGCTGGACGTATGGATATTTCAATTCTCATTCCATTTTCATTCAATAAAATTATTACTGATAATTTTATACGTATTTATAATTTCTTATCTGTAACACATTGATATATCCCTACAAAATGTTCAGTCCGATACGAGTATCGATATATAATAGTATTTACTACATATTTAAACTAGGTATATACTCGTATATTCTTAAATTAAATTAAATTAACATTTTTTTTCTGATCCTGAATATTTTAAGTTCGAACGAAACCGAAATTTGAGGGAGGTAGGTACCTAGTTGATATTTGGTAATATAATTTGATCACGCTACACTTTTATGCACGGAAAGCAAACAGGATTTTCATACGGGAGATCCAGTGGGGTAGCTTTTACTTTTTGATTCGTCACGCAATACTGGCTATGAAGAATTACATTCAAGTCGGCTAACTCCAAGCTGTCGTCATCAATCTCAAGCCTTCAAACGTTACTGTGTACCGATTGCCAACAATGCTTACAAAAATATCACTAATAATATAATACATTTGGTAGATGTATTGCTTATCTTATTTTCAGTTATTAATTTTAAACTATCACACTGTTAATAATTAATTAATTATCTTTTTAAATGTAACTTGTTTTCTCACTTGGGATGAGTATACTTGTTATGCTCGAGTAATTGTGAAATAAAAAATAACAAAGAGAGTAAAAGCTTTTTGTGTTATTAAATGGATAACTTAATAATTAATGTTACTTACTTCAATTTAATTTACAAACCTAATAAATATTGTAAAACTGTCTATTAATTTTACCTTGCATTTGCTTCAAATCGACTCTAGTGGGCACGATTCAAGTATTTTAGCAGAATAAAAGCCAAAGAACGTGGTGAGCACATGTGTCAATTTCGGGGATTTGACCGAGAGACGGGTGATAGTATTTGTTGTAAGCAAACAGAGAACTTATTGATTGAACTGGTATTGTTGTGTGTCCAAAGATTACGAATGAGATACATTACTCAACAAACTCTAAAATAACTTAATATTTTGATAAAACATGAATTGAGATCTCTCAAAAAATTTAAATACAATATCCTCTTAGAAGCAATTTTTACACAATTTTTAAAATAAATATAAATCCAATAGTATATAAGAAACTGCGGAAAGAGATATGCTGACTGTTTCAAGCCAATATCCCAGATATTACCTAATACTTCTATCTTGAAAGTTTGCCGAATTTCGTAGCGCGAGGGTTGTTCTCCCCTGCTATTTTATATGAGTGCAGTGAATCGTTCAGTAAATTGTTATGTCTCATATTGTGTATATAATATATTACACTTTACGTACAACAGACAGGGCGCGGCTAGGACTCGACTCGTGGCGACGGCCGGGGCGCCAAGTGATGGCTTTTCCAGACAAATTCTGTAATATATGCACATGCCAAAAATGCATAATCAATTAATTTTAATGTATTGTTTATATAAATGTAGCTTTAACAAATCAATAGATAGCTTTGAATGAATAAAGACATATTCAAGATAATAAAGTATTTTTTTGTCTTAATATGGCTATGTCTTAGTTAAGCAAATAGTTCCGCTTAACAACAGAATATTATTTTAAAAAGAAAAATAGAGACTATTTATAATAAATTATATAATCAATATATTTTTATTAGTTGTATAAACTCGTAGCTCTTGTGGTTCGTAGCAACCGTAGCACGCTGCTCTAACACTATAATATTCGGACAGAATAACAATCATTGTATTTATAATATAATCATATACAATATACATATTATTATATAGTATATTTAACATAGTTTATGATCACAGATTTATATCAATTAATAATTAATCAATAAAAAAGATTTGAACTACCAGATTTCGGAAGAATAAGAATTTATTAGAATGCATTGTCTAAGTTAAAATCCCTTTCACGGGGAATTTATAAAAAGAACATGAACTGCATGGAGAAAATTTTAAGCGACGGTTTTCAGGGTGACCTTTACTAAACGGCCCTTAAGAGTCTTAAGCTCAAGTAAACAAGCGTGCACTACGAGCCGCTCGGCTTTATTAAAACGATGGCTGCTTATTATAAAACGAAAAGAAACTGTTTTTGTTTACATTATAAGCTTTCAGATAAACTTGATTTATTTTTACATATAAATACAAAAGAGATATATTTTTTTCTAAGCAATTCGTATGTACTTATTGTACAAGGCTCTTCTTGAATTTGGATAGTTTGGTAAGATCTGAGAGTTTGAAGAAGGCCGGTGCGAACTCCACTAACTATTTGGGATCGATAGTGGTCTCTTCACACATTGTATTCTTAGGTTTATTTGCACTAACACATAGTAGATTTATCCTCTGGCTATCTGTTAAATAGGGTACTCTGATGACTCACTGACCAGCGTATGATATCCTTCCTGTTGGTCCTATACAGTATTCCAATAGAAACCGGAAGATATTGTCTTTTTTTTGTGAGAAAACAATACACAATTTTACACAATGTGGAAAAAATGCCGATAAAATCCTGGAATAAAAAGTAAAAGTATAATCTACCCTAAACTATTCTAAAACAAAAAGTAATAGGAGTATATCTTAAGCTTACCTCCATTATTCTGTAATAAAAATATAGACTAATAATGCACTATCCTAGTTAGAAATTTGTAGGAGTTCACTAAAACAGTTTTTGTATCGACTGCCCAAAGGAGATCTATCTTCATTGACTAAGAGGGAGTTTGAAGTAAGATACATTTCTTGTGTTCTTGATTCATGATATCCGTAAGTAACAGTTGAGTTCTTCGCGAAATTAAAATGTTCAACACCTATAAAAATAGGTAATATACATTTATTTAATACACACGATGAAAATAAAACACAGTTTGCAGTTAAATGCAAATGGGGTGAAGTCGCGTCAAACACACCCAGGGGTACTGAATAAGCCTTCCTTTCAAACGATGATAACATTCGCAAATTGTACGAAAATATACACGAGTTTCTTTTAATATCTACTATCCGCTATACAATCCCGCGAAGCGTCAAGTAATAAATTCTTAGAATAATGATTATAGATCTGTGGGTGATCGTTCTTGTTAGTGTTGAGTTTTTTCTTGAGATGAAGGTTATATAAAAATATGCGATGAAATATTTAGCTTGTTTCATTGTTCATTGACAGTTTTTTAAATAGTGGATTGAGAAGAACACACTTTTTTAACTTAGCTAAAAGTAGGCAACTTTTTAAAGTTTTATACGACTTGATAAGCCACAATTTTATCAACCCATAACCAAGACAAAGAAATACATATTTATTTGGTATTTTTACTTAATTTAGAGACTACAAAAAATCCATTGAATCTTGAATATTTTCGACATTAGGTAAGGGCTAAAGTTTCCCCATGACACCGTTTGTTAAAAGTTTTCTAAATATCGATATAAAGGTAATAAAAATCTTATCGTAGTGCGATTATTTTTTTAAAGGTTATGCATAGAATATTAAATTAAATTAGCAAATGTAACAAACATGATAGAAATTATAGACTAATTAATAAATTCATCAAAATAAATTATTATATTTCGCTATACAATGAAACGTGTGCAGTAAAATGAAGCAAAAATATTGCAAATGCGGTTATATCAATAAGCAAAAGAGCTTTGCTCATATTTATTTTCATTAAAGGAAATGTGTTTTGATACTCATCGTTACGAGCTACGTTCTCCCACGTGGAATGGAAGTTTATTTTTTCACTTGTAATATTCTTTTTCTGTGGTTATACAACAGTTATGTTGATAGTTAAGGTAGCGAGTGTATTTCAGTTTACATTCGGTCGCAAATTCATGAATGATTCATTCTTCCTTTTAAATGTTTTACCCAATGCCTGCAGCAGGCACCTAGGTTGTTTGTTGCAGTTTTTCACTTGTTATCGAAGGTTCCATCGGGTCAAGACGAGGTTCTTTGGTCCATTATTTCTATTTGGTATTGTAAATTGTCGTTGGTATTGCTATGAACGGTAGTAGAAACAATTCAATTACTTATACATATATGTATACATAAATATGTCTTTTCTTGAGAAATTAATCAAGTCAGAATATTAAATCATTGTAAAATAATAGAGTTATAATTTGAGTTTTACCTATTGATACTGCGTTTAATGGTTTATTTACCTTTGAATTTAATATAGTCTGGGAGCCGGTGACACTAAAAGGGCTCTTACCAATTTTGTGTATAAATTGTTAATGTATAGGTACAACATAAGCCCTGTGTGGCAGTTTATTATAAATAGTATTTTTGCACTTACACGGAAATTGTATTGTTTTAAATAGATATAATTCTACTTACATCAAATTTCCGTGTAAGTCCAAAACTATTATTCTCTCCATATCTCTCAATTACTGGTAAATATAGTCAATGACAGTCTTAGATTCTACTGTTTCATTATGTCCAGATAAGGGGGTGTGCGCAGCTCTCACGAGAAGTACTGCGTCAGCGTGTGGTGATGGAGGTGGTAATACTGAAAGCGAGAGCCCAACTAAATCGTCTCGTGTCGGAGAAGCGGCCGAGCAAGCGGGCGGGGGGCGGCGCGGGCGCGCGTGCGCCGGGCCGCGAGCGAAGCATGGCGACAGCCGCGCCCGCGCCCGCGAATCATACGCCCTGGGTTAACGCAACGCTAGCCTTCAACCTCTCGCGAATAAACTCCACCTTTGACACCGATTACGAACTGCTCAACGGAAGCTCCGCTGATGAACACGACAACCATTGGTTCTGCGCTAAATGGACTAGCGCACAACAGGATCTCTTCCAGGTTAGCTTCGTCATATTGTAGATACAAGATAGATTTATTTGCTATTTTTTATTCTATTTTTCAGAGTCACACCACACATACTTCTCAAATCTCTCATTTTTCAGCATTTAACCTACTTTCATGTTTCTGCTGCCATACTCATCATTCACTTCCGTTCATCAAGGTTGGGACTAACATATCCTCATGCACTGCTAACCGTGCTTTTTTGGACAGCATCTAGCTAAAAAAAACAGATGTTAACTTTATAATTTTTATAAATACATACAAAGCAAAATGCCGAGCCGATTTTGAGAGATGTAATCTGACATTGCACCCGTGCGAAGCCGGGGCGTTTTGCTAGTATTATATATAGGTATACTTAAACTTATTTCTGACCTATCGGTTTTTGGTGTCAGTTTTTATAACTTCCAACGTTCCAATGATTTCATAAATAAAAACTAGAATCCTTTTTCATTAAATAGGCGGCCAACCTATGCTTCGCCATCGCATTCTTAGCACCGAAGAGTTTCAAGCAAAGTATACTGGTGCTACGTGCGCTTGCGGCGACCGGCGCGGTGCTCATGGGCATGTGGGCGGGGGCTGAGGTGTGCGCACCCGATGTTCTAGCCTGGAATTTAGCTCTAATTGTCGTAAATTCTGTACATACTGTCTTCTTGATAATAAGGTAATATATAAGTATTGATACCCAAGATTAGTAACGATATTCTATTTATTTTTAAAGCGCCATCACGTTGCTGAAATTCGGAATTGGTTTATATAAAACCAATCCGTAAGATTCCAAGCAGCGACAGATTAACATAACGCCTTCACGACACGTACAATTACATTACTATTCGTAAATTCGTAGCCTCTAAATATATCCCATTACAAGCATTAAAATGATAATGGTTTTCGAGTTCGTAGATATTCGAATCTAAGTTGAACTAAGGGAAAGTCTAGAACTTAAATTGAGTGTCGTTGTGTTCTTATCTTTTAATATACACTACTAACTTTCACAGATTTTTACCACCAGTCCTCTCACTAGAGCTGACCGATTTGTACCTGAAACTTTTTAAGCCCCTAAAAATAAGCAAGAAACACTTCCAAGAGTTAACAAGAGAAGCACGAATTATCAAACTAGAACCAGGCGAGGCATATGCTGTCGAAGAAGTCACACCAGCAGATGAACGATTATCAATATTACTGAAGGGAAAGTATGTATAAGCTTTATATTTATGTTGATTTGATTCGTGATGCGAATTTTTGGTTTGTGTAAGAGTCCTGCGTCCTAAATGCTAGACACGTGCGACCGTGGACTATACAGTGTATATAATACGGCATATATCTCATCTCATAATGTTGCAATCGTAATCTCTTATTCAGTAAAACTTATGAAATGTGTATGCTCCTCATCGCTTACAACGTATTCACCAAAAATAAATCATCAATAATAATTTCACTTAAAAATAAAAATTCGACTGAATAAAAAGCATATATTTTAATAAGTTATTCATTTTTAATTAATAGTCTGAAAATTACAAAATAAGTAATGCTTTAAATCTTTTCATTATTTGTATTAATAACTAAAAATTGAATTTCAAACCAAAATTATACAAATAATGTATACTTCATCATTTTATTAATATGGATATAGATAGATAAATTATGTGACATAACAATAAAATAGAAATTTCATTGTAATCTTTGGAACTATACATTTATAGCACTTACGTATGGCCTTTTCCAAATGGAACTTACAAGCATTTCACTGCACGTTAGTTTATGATAGGCATTGCAAGCAATTTTCCTCACCCACGCGAACGGGGCCGCGGTCAGAATCCATTTTGCTTGCAAGTTTCGCGGTGACTTGATTCTAGACGCTTTTTCTTATACAGTATTGCATCAATATATTATAAGAAATTGATGACTATTATAGAAGAAGACGTTTATATTAACATTTTAGTAATTTTCAAGATATAGCATACATTTTTTATTTCATTGTATTGAAATCGGTTAAGAAGACAAAAACGAAAGAAAGCACTTTGGAAAAATATATGTTCAAAATGCTTTCTTTGCAATCTTTTTCATTATAATGCCACCCCAATATAAAATAAACATGATTAAAGTCAGGTATTCTCTGAGGATTCCTTAAATTAATAATTGCATGGTATACATTTGATAATGACCACCATGCAAAATAAGTAATTTAAAGTAATTGGTTTATAATGTTATAAATAAAATGGCTGTGACATGTAAGTAATACCCCTTGCGTGTTTCAGTATTAAAATTGCCAAATACATTGTTATGTTTCGTTACGAATCGCACAGTTATCAAAACCTGTCTCGAGTAAAAATAAAATAAGCGACCAACTTAATCTAAAACAGTTCAGTTCAATTGACTTATCCTCCAAGTTTTTCCGAGGGATTTTCAACTTTCTAGCGATTCGACATTGAATACACGACAGAGTTTTCCGATAAGAAAAGAGACAAATGTTTGGATAGTTGCGTCATATGTGGAGCTACGTTAAGCTTTTACATAGACATTTTTATTCCATCATTTCAAAAGCTTTTGAAATGGAAACCTTTTGATAATACTTAAAAAACTTACAATTAGTATAAAAATATTAGTAGTATATCTGAACGCGTAGTTTCGAAAATCTTTTTATATTTTTTTAGGATGAAAGTAAGTTGTGATGAAACGCATCTTCACTATATTCAGCCGTATCAGTTTGTTGATTCACCGGAATGGGAAGCTAACCGCGAACAATCTGACGACGTGTTTCAGGTAAAATATATATATATTATTACTCGTATATAAAGCAAAGTCGTGTTGGTTACACAATTACAGTGGCGGCCTAAGACCTAATTTTATGTGGGCAAGATTAATTTTGCGGGGCCCTCTGCCTGCAAATTTTTTTTGGAGCGTTCGTAGCTTTTGAGTAATGCAATTTCGGGGCGCGAGGCCCCTTGGGTCGCGAGGCCGTAGGCGGTGGCCCACGTCCGCGTCGCTCACGCCTTACGCCGCCACAGCACAATTAATAACTCAAGAATGCACCGATTTAAATGATCTCTTATTTGTTGGATTCATCTATGTCCCGAATAACAGAGTAACTATTAAAATATAGGTATAAAGTGAGAGGTTGAAGTTATGATTATTAATTAATAATTATTTATATACAGGTGACTGTGATAGCTGAGGAAGTATGCACATGCGTCTGTTGGCCTCGCATGCGGCTGGAACGGGTGCTGCGGCATAGGCCGTCTCTAAAGGTTGTGCTCGACTGCCTTATTGGTTAGTGTAAACAAACATTTAACATATATATAGCATATATATATATTATAAAGAGGAAAGATATGTTTGTTTGTTACGATTTAACTCAAAACCGGTTCAGTAGGACCGATTTTAAAATTCTTTCACCAATAGAAACCTACATATTCGTAGCGTGCGTAGCATGTTACTAGTATTATATATATTCAAAAATTTATGAAAACTTCGTTATTGTGTTTTTTGACCGAAAGGCTGAAGCCGCAGATTCATCACATTGAGGAAAACGAATTAATCTAGTGCTTATGATCTTTATTCCACTAATATTACATTAATAACGAGAAATAACAATATAAAGTTAAGTTCAGTTATTTCAGGGCCGGATTTAAGGGAGAGCTCCACAATAAAAAAATCGGAAAACGTCTTTCAAATTCCGACAAGTAGACAACTTTTCCTTTAATATTTTTATTCGCTGTTGTAACTTAACCTATCTTCTCTTGTTGATTGATTGTTGATCTTGTTGATATGAAAATAATTTGAGGCCAGGGGGCCTCCACTCCTTCGTTGCCCTAAGGCCTCCACATCTCTAAAGCCGGTCCTGAGTTATTTTATACAAGTGCTACTTAAAATTAAATAATTATGAAAGGTATAACTTTAGGTAAAACTAGGTATAACAAGTACCATTATTACTAATTTTAACTAAGAATTGATAGTAAATGTAGGATGTATGTAGGTTGTGTTATTTGCTAATAATTAGGATAATTTACAACTCTAACGAATAACATGTATTCTCCAGGGAAGGACATAACTCACAAGTTGTATTCTGTGAGCGAAGGCCTTAGTTTAGGAACATCCGGTGACCACGATGGACCTACAGCGCATCTCACGAGGTCGGCTAGTGTCGACGCAGTACACGAAGGCGCTCGGGGTCGTCTAAGAAGCTTGGCTTGGCGAGCCAAACCGTCTACCGCAAAAGGTAAAATCAATTATGATGACATCTTAAGAACATCAAAAAATTATATTGTCTTTTATCACCGCGAGTTTCACACATTTAAATAAAATACTTTATACCGGATTAAAACGCGATTTATTATTTATATTAATTATCACGACGTTTCGGATGCTTTCAAGCAACCGTATTTAAAAAGTTTTAAACTTTTGAATCGACACTTTATTAAATCTACCACCGGTTCGGAATGTCAAATCGATTATAACGTTAAAGGCCCATTAACATGATTCCGTTTTTTTATACATGCAAGAGCAATAATTGAATGCCATAAATGACATCCAAGAATTGAAAACGGATATTATGTTTACACCAAGAACAGTACTGAACCAAAACTTGTATAACAGATCAAGAATGTTACGTGTTGTTTAGACCGTGCAAGTCACTCATTGCTTTAATTTAATTGTTTGTAACAGGCAACAACTTGCATCGTGTAAATGGGCCTTTATGTCTGTTTATTTCACCCAATTACATTAGTCAGTATAAATTATGTTAATATCATTGATTGTGTCAGTTAATTGTATTCACTTTAACTTTTAGGTAACTCATACTGGCAACCAGTAGTTGCTCGTCAATTCTTGAAACAGTCACCATTCGGTCGGAGCGTAGTCCCATCTGCGCCACCGAGGCTGGTGACGCAAGCATCGTCCGCGAGCCTCCAGCCGCCCGCGCCGCGTCACCGCAGCCCGCCGCGGCGCACTGCGTCCTTCCGACGCAGCCGCGAAGTAAAGTTCGCGGATGTGCCGACGGCCGAACCGCTCGTGTGACGCGGGCCGCGGCTCCAGCCCGAGCTGGTGCCGCTAGTCGCGCCCGCGTCCCCCCAATCTCCCTGACCAACACTTGACCTCACCACCGTGAATACTACGGAGTTTTAAACGGACCACGAGGATCATTTATGTCCTTGTTATTTAGTGTTGAATGTTACATTAATGACTAAAGAGCTTCCTGTTGATGACGTTTGATAAGTTCGTTTTTCAATCCCCAAAACTAAAGTGAAAGTGAAAATTTACCACTCGGATACGTCAAGCGCAATAACGTATAGTGTTAAGTGACAAGTGATGGTGATTTAAACTTTACTGTTATAAATAATAATTAATGAATGTTTATGTGTGAGAAAGTAGACTTATTACTAGATCGTAATTTATTTTCTCATTTGCCTATAATATAAACATTTTGTTACAAAATGCTCAACACTCGATTCAAGGTTCAATATAGAGCCGGAATACAATTAACAACTAATTTTGTTTATCATTAGATACCCTCAGGCCTCATTCTGTCAAATTAGTGTTCGTTCTTGGTATCATGAAATAACTTTGAACTTAGTACCACCATTAAAATCGCACACACAAATTAAGTATTTGAGTTTAGACCAACACTTACCTAAGAGAAATATATTTTTACGGATCCCAGTTCTAAATAATGTCCTATGTTCTTCGAACACTTTATTGTACTTATTAATCTCGATTAATATTCTAAACGAGGAGATGGCAAGATCATTTAATGAAACTCCAGAAGCTCATCAACAATTGGTACTATTTTTTCATAATTAATATCAATTAACAAAAACTAACATCATGTATTAGTACATTATTATTTACTAAAAGTAATAAATAAAAACAATTCTAAATAAGTTGTTCGAAAGTGTTCAACACAAAAATGCAAATCAAGATTTCAACTTGTTTTTTTTTCCTTAAAAACTTATTTTGGGACAGGGAATATACTCGTAGGATTCAAACAATTATCTACTGAATGTGTAGGTAACACCTGTAAGATTTTAATATAACTGATTTTGCCGGTAGCTCTAAATTTAAAATGTGTAGATACATAATTAATATATAACATAAGTATTCGCTTTTATTTGAATTCGTTTAGAAACAGTTCCTGGGTTTAAATTACGTTTTTCACTATTTTAAACAAGAATAGGTAGAATGCAATACGCAATTCAAAAATCAGTCCACAATTTAGTTCAATTATATTATAATTTATACCTGCGATTACTTTTTCTTTACTTCTTTTAGAAACGAGTCTGGAAGCTGTAACCCTTTCATTTTTATAAATGAAGTTTAAGATTTTGTCTGAGAAATATAATTTGTAAATATATAAAGGATGTGCCTAGAATAACGGAAGAGAGAGATAATATTAAAATATTACTATAATATATTTTTTGTCAATCTGTACATTAATTTGAGCAACCATTTTGTACCACTGTTAGTAGTACAAAATCGTTGATCTTGCCATCTTTACTTTAACAAATAAAGCGGATGTGTAACCAAATAAAAAAACATTAAACTGGCTTAAGATAAAAACATAAATATATGTATGAATATTGAGTTGGCTTGTAAGATAAAATATTTATTAATTTATGTGATTTAGTTTTATAATAATGTTATTAATAATAAACGCTTTATAAATGTATTGATAGGCTATAATAATAACAGACTGAAATGTTTTATAAGTATCAGTGTCGCATAAACGGTCATAACTAAAATGTTTTATCGTAAGATCATTGTAATATGTTTGCAAATTTTTAGGATTCATGATGATCTTCATATCTGACATCCATTTTATTTTTGTTAATAGATATTGCGTTCAAATGCTATGAATAAATAACTTTTCATTTACTTTGTACAAATAAATCCATATCACAAAGATAAATAATTAATTGTAGCGTCATTAACTACTAGATATGTGCTCATATTTTTACTGTTAAAACATTAAAAGTATTCCTTCATAAAAAATCATTTTAAAGTTTTATAGTGAACGTGTTTTTATGAATTCTTACTAGATAAGATTTAAATGGAACTAACACCATTCTAATCAATACGAAAGAACGACACAAAGCACTAAAAATGTAATTCAAACAATGTAAAATAAGAGTATAGTCAAACACGCACCTTTCTATAGTATTTCACAAAACAATTCCCTTAAATACGAAAGTAAATGAATGTTCACACTTCACTGAGATGTAACGATGCAAAGGTTACTAACCCTATTGCCTATTCTAAATGGATGTCTTTGAATCACATCTGCGTATCTTATGATATCTCACGTCGATGTTTAGTTGGTGTTGTCGCTTCGTAACTTGTTCGGTGTCACTCTAGTTGAACAAGTAGTGTTCGGTTTTATTGTATGTAAGACTCATAGAAAAGCACTTCGATTGCATTATGCGAACATTTTTAATGCGAATTTTTCCACTTCGTATCATTGTTAAATATTTTCTAAATAGGTAGGTACCTACTTGCGATGTGATCCTTCACACAGGTACTTGACTCGCCCGTTACACGGTCCATTTTGCAAATATACATTTATATTGTCTTATCTTGTTAATTTCTTTAAGATGTAGCTTGAAATTATGTAATATATATGTATAACATTATTTCCATTAGACCAGGTATCCCTGATTCATTCTGATTACTGATTAGCTGTCTTTAGTTTGTCTTTTGCGTAAACTATCCGATTGTATAGCTAATGGCGAATGTTGAAAAATTCGATGCAACAATTTGGTAATTCTAGATAAAAGGTCTTGATCTGATTATGGTTTATTAAAATTACATCGGAAAAGGCTAGTGAAATTTTGATATCTTAAATAACACCTATATTTGAAAACTATAAATGTATAATATAAATGTGTAAATAGGTATAAATCACAATGGATTTTTATAATAAAAGAAACCCAAATGACTTGGAAGTTTCAGTTTTTGTATTGTTTCAAAATTATTATCATTAGTACATTATGTTGTGCAAACGTAACGATATATTATAATTTTATTAAATACCTTGTCTGTTGCCTATAGAACGATGGTCTATATATAATTTTTTATTTATTTATGAACAAGTATTCCTAATACTATAGTGAATTTAAATATGACGTTGCTTCACAAGTTACCTATTCGAAAATACTTAGTCTTCCACGAATGTCGATTCTTAAATTAATATTTGATAATTTACTTAAATTGTTTAAAAAGTGTTGTGACTGATCTTCCAACGATGAAACTGCTTGTCTTACCTAATTAAAAACACACATATATATACGAGTATATAGGTATATTATATTTATTTATACGCTACCGAAATTACGCTGCTGTAACTATAAGAAACCTAAAAAAATTGTTATTTTGTATCTAAATGTTTTTTCGACTGTAAATAAAAGTTACTAATTATGTGGGTTGTACTCGTATATTACATGTTTATAATTTAGCTTTGTTATATACAAAGTGCGAGCATCTATCAATTTTTGTTATTTGAAAAAATCCAAATATTTGAAGGTGTAGTACCTACTCGCGAGTACTTTTAAAGTAACGAATAGGATCAATAGTGTTGTTCTTTAAGTGACCCAAGTAAACACTAATTAGCACTTGAGTTTTATAATAAGTACATTAAGTTATAAAAGTGCTACCACCCGTTGAATATGATTATGTGATATGATTTTCATTTTCCGTATAAAAACAGCTTGCTCATGACTGTTCTGAATTTAAAATATTAGATGTAACACTATTGACAAATATAAGTAAATTCTCGTTTGTATCATTCAAAGATTTGTTGGTTGTTAGGATTAGTTAATGGAAATTGAATTCAAACTTCAGCTGTTACAATATAAATATCCATTATTTCCCAGTTGGAAAATAATGCTTTATTTTTACCTTGCTAAGGTGTTTTTTTAAAAAACAGTCGGACATAGCAGTTACTATCGGTTAGTAGTACAAGAGGGCCTTAATGTTTCAAAGTCTATGCAAATTGAGTTTTATATATTATCATAGAAAATTACGTTTAATATTGTTAAATAGTTTTAATGCATACTCATTTACTGAAACCCTTATTTATTTACTATTAGGCCATACCTCATTAATCGACGAATTAATGTACAAATAGTTTAAATAATATGTGTGTGTTGTTGAAGTAAATCACCCATTGAAAGCGAAGTTATTACGTAGTCAACTAAAACGCTGTGTACATTCTGTATATTAGTTAGATTATGTGTTAAATAGACAGTTACAATGTGAAATTTATCATCAATGTCCGTTTATAGAGTTCGAAAAGTGCGTAGAAATCGTCATTGTTCTAGGTGCGTTTAGTTTGAATTTGTACTGAGTTGACATGTTACAGTCTGTAGTAGTTGTTGAATCGAGAGAATATAACATGTAACTTTATTTATTAAGTGTCTGTAGGCTTCTCATTGTGTTTTGCATTGTTATAACAACTAGATGTGCCAGCCTAATGTACACACTCTATTTATGCATATTCACTGTCTAAGTTAAAACTGTCGTACAACTTAACTATGGAGTGATGTTAACTATAGCAGATGTTCGACAGAGCGCCTCTGTGATACACGTTAGCAATTTAGAATAGAAAATGTCGTCGGTTGAAGTGAAGCCAGCTCTCCAGCTTTTGCTTTCTTCTACACTGTATTGAAACACATTCTCTTTCCACGCAAGTAGTCAAAATTCAAACAAAAACATGATTATTCGGATCTTTAGGATTTTGTTTCGCCTGCCTCTGAGTTCTTCTAATGCTACGAAACCTATCTAATAGAATGAATAACATACCGTTGTTTATTCTTTAAAAATATATAGGAAATATAAATAAATAGATACAATATTTTTACTTGTTTTTTTTTTATTTTAGTAAACTTTACGCCAGTATTTTATTCATCGCTTTATTTCTTTTAATCGCATGTATATGTTAAAGAAACATCTTTTTCTTCGCTTCAACATTAATAATTACAGCATTTTATGGCAACATGTGAAATGAACTGAAGGCGCGAAATTGACAACTTACTTGCTCTTATCATAGAGCTGCCGATATCTGTATCTATTGACTCAAATCAAATTAGAATCAATAGGTACACTATAATATACAGTGTATCAATATA
This sequence comes from Anthocharis cardamines, assembly GCA_905404175.1. Classification (NCBI taxonomy): domain Eukaryota; kingdom Metazoa; phylum Arthropoda; class Insecta; order Lepidoptera; family Pieridae; genus Anthocharis; species Anthocharis cardamines. Next base: position 7,082,225 of record FR989956.1, on the reverse strand, counting down.
TCACTAGCATTCGCTGAAAGCTACCTCGCTATTAAAATCTGCATATTCGGGCGCCCAGGCGGTTTAAAGCATATTAACTTTAAACAAAGATATAATTATTATTTACATAACGAAATATATTCAATTTTTTTAATAATGATATTTTTTTAAAATGTTTCTGGTATGGTGTAGAAGTAAGCATACGCAACAGATCCGACTTAATATAATTATTGTACTTGCAATTACTAATGTTATTCTCATTAAAATGGGTTGCCCCTGTGTCTCGTGAATAACATTACCGTTATAAATTATATATTATTGTATTTATTCACTTTATTAACATGTTTATTATGTATTTAATAAAAACAATTGCTTATTGAGTATATTATTTGATACACTTCGTAACATTAAGTTATTCTTTACAGAGGCAAAAAAAACACGATTGGTGTTTATTTGCTGCTCCTTGACCTCGGTAACTTTTAACATACGATACGTCAGCGTTGAGTATGTAATTGTATTCAAAATATTAATCAATTCTACAGGCCACTGATAATGTGGAACGATAACAGTCAGTGAGTGAGTTTCGCTCGACAAGTGTTACTCGCGTCATTCTAGTGAACAACAGTCTTGCTCGACTATGCCATTTTATTCATAATAAATTATGGCATTATTAATTAAAAAATGTATGCTAAATGTGCAAAGATTAAAAAGGTGTCATAAACTGTGTTCAACTAGTGTAAGTGTGTACTTCTAATGAATCAAATACCAGTCAATCATATTGATATAAATGTATATGTTATTACGTACGTACGTATATTATTTCAATAAGTAGTACATACGTACTGTTATAAAATCGGGATATTTAAAGAAACTGACTATCAATTCTGTATAATTTCATATATATACTAATGTAGCAATTACATGCTTACCTATAAAGGTACCTGTAAAATTGTTGTATCGCCCCGAGCGACCGGGAGCTCAACTATCAATAGTTTTACAAGACAAAAATAAAAGTATACCTGGATTTTTATAGAATATAAATTATTAGAAATTATATTATAATATATTAGATTTGCTTAAACATTTTAAAGCATTCGTTATCAACTGTTGCTAATTACAACTTGTATCTTCTCAGTTATCAAAATGAACGTTATCAAATAAAATAAACAAAATTTTGTCTGATTATATATCATGATTGTGCTATAAGTTTTGTTTCATAATACTTTTGGTTGATTATTTAGTTTTTACTTATAAATGAAGATGATTTTTGAATTCTTAGGAGAATTTATTTTTATTTTAATTACTGAATGTTTTGTAATTTTTTTATTGTTTTGTGTTCTTAGAATAGGTATTTTACTGTACTATTATATCAATAAATAATTATTTTCTTGTATATCTTATTGATAGAGAGTTTTAAGTCAGTGGAATCATACAAGTGGAACAATAAGTATAGACAATAAGCAGAAAAAAGAAACTTCATCTACCTTCGAGTACCTAAATAGAAAACACATACATTTAACTAAATCTACTCATAAAACGGTAGCGTTTATATTATCAGATATAGGCGAAGGAATTCGCGAAGTCATAGTAAAGGAATGGTAAGATATTGAATTAATTAAAAATGTATTTATTTATTAAGCCTCTTTAAGTCATAACAATCGTCAAACTTTTACACTTTAAAAATATTAACAATAACATGCAATTCTTTCTTTTTTAAGGTCATCGACCCAACGACCCTCTTACTCACTCTTCCTTCGGATCCTTCTAACTTGTAACAATACAAATATTTTGAATTTCAGGTTCGTTAAAGTAGGCGACAAGGTGAACCAATTTGATAATATTTGTGAAGTGCAAAGCGATAAAGCTTCTGTAACAATTACTAGTCGATATGACGGTGTCATTACACGTCTCTACCACGACGTGGATCAAACTGCTTTAGTGGGCCAACCGCTAGTGGAAATCGAAGTTGAGGGCGCGACAGAAGAAGGTATATTACTGTTATAGAATGTTAATCGTAGTCGAATTAATTAAATAAATAACTTGGTTAATTACGAATTACCAAAGTTTGCAAATAATCCTATATGAGAACAATGATTAGTAATATATAGCAATGAGTACCACTGGATCAACATCTGTTTTACATTGACTCTCCACCAAAAGACATTTTCCTGAGTGAAATTTTATTTTTCATAATTATAATTAAACTTCTTCAGATACAACGGCCCCAAAGAAGACTATTATAGCGAATGACCCAGCATCAACATCAACTCAGTCAGTTGATTCTACTAAAAAAGTCCTTACAACACCTGCCGTAAGAAGAATTGCTTCTCAATTTCAGGTAATATTTATTTACGTCATTAAAATCCATTTCAACTTTAATATTTGATTAAAAATACTCTATATTGTTCTGAAAACTAGCTACTTTGGTAGCTAACCACAATTGAACACCATCACAACATTCAATTCAACACTGTCAATGGAATGTTGCATTTTTTATCTCTAAGAATTAGGGTTAAAATTTATTTTGAAAGTTAAGTAACTAAATATCAGTACCTGGCGTGAATACGTTGATAAGTCGACTTGAATAAATTTTTTTATAACACTGTGTGACCTAATCCCGTATTTTAAGCGCGCGTTTCCGTGAACTAAATAGGCCATTTTCACACCGGAAAAGTGTGCGAAAAATGCGGGTTTATGTCACACGTACTATAATAGTACATTACGATACGTGTGACTTAAGTTGTCTATTATTGCACGGCGTGAACTTAGTGCCCAAGAGTAGCGAGGCTGCTAATCAACGTGCAATAATAAACAACTTGTCTAGAGTATCGTATACTATTTTACGCACGTGTGCCATAAACCCGCATTTTACGCACGCTTTACACGATACTCGTGACTGTTACTATTAATGCACGGCGTTTAGCAGCCTCGCTAACTTCACGCCGTACTAATAGGCAACACGTATCGTAATGTACAATTTAATCATAATAGGCATTAGAATTGCTTAATTTATAGGGTGAATAAACATAGAACTACTACTACTAGCGTAAGTAAGAATGTTATAGAAACTACAAAAATATTATTTTCAGGTAAACTTGAGTGCAGTTCCAGCTACTGGGCGAAATGGGCGATTACTTAAGGAAGATCTGCTATCATATCTCAATATAAGTTCTGATAAATCAAATGAAGTACCGGAGAATCTCAAAGAAAACCAAGCTACACCTCAAGTAAACTCAAAAACAGAAGTCATATTAGAAGACAAAGTCGTTCCTGTCACAGGCTTTACTAAAGCTATGGTTAAATCTATGACGGAGGCAATGGTTCGTAATTTAAAGCTATTCTATTAATCTCGCTTATTTTAATAAACTTCATTTTATTCCAAAACAAACTTTACCATTATATTTTAAAACTATTTAAATTGATATTTATAATGTAATTCAAAATGTTTAATAAATCCCTACTTCCCTACTAATATTATAAATGCGACAGTAACTGTCTGTCTGTTACGCTTTCACGCCTAAACCACTGAACCGATTTAGTACAGAAGTAGACTAGAGCTTGGGACTAGGACTAAGGACTAGGCTACCTTTTAACACGAAATAAAGGCTTGGAGGTACGGAGTTGAAATAGGGAATGAAAGTTCGTTATTATCGAATATGACAGCATGAAACGTTGAATTTAGGCACTTGATAAGAAATAAATTAATATTTACTCTTGCGTTTTTGGAAGGTTTGAAAAAGTTTTTTTCTCTTTCTGCCTCTATCTCTCTCGATTGATTTATCCTCTACACATTTAAAATATAACTGAATATTAAAGTATCGTTTTTATGTACCTAACCAACAAAATGTACTTTTCAAAATGTACTTTAATGATCCTTTTTTGTTTCAGAAAATACCACACTTTGGTTTTTGTGATGAATACAATGTAACAAAATTGGTTGAAATGAGAGAATCTCTTAAACAAATAGCACTCAGTCGAGGAGTTAAACTCACATATATGCCCATTATTGTAAAAGCTGCGTCCCTAAGTTTATTAAATCATCCGATCCTCAACAGCAGTCTCGACAGCACTTGCGAAAATATTGTATACAAAGCCAGTCATAATATAGGCGTGGCTATGGACACTCCTAATGGATTAGTTGTTCCCGTCATAAAGGTAACGAACATCTAAAAAAATGTTGTACTTGAAGCCGTTTTGTCTCTGGTAAAAAGATCTATACATATAATAAAAGAGTAGGATCGAAATTACGCTTCACTAAATATTTTTACCAGAAATTAAGAGGGGTGATAAAAGAAGGGTAGCAGAATGCATAAATGCAATTTTTAAGATTCTTGTAATATATAAAAGGATAATGTTTAAGAAATTAAGGGACAGTAAGTGAAGAAGTTGAATAACTATTGAGCTGGTAGATCATGATCGCCTTCGTGACTTAGTGGTATACCCGTAGCGTTTAGAACTAGAGGTCCCGGGTACGAATCCCAAAGAAAACATGCTAAAAAAAAGTACAATAAAAATTTTAATTCTTACATTAGAAATCCTCAATGAAATAAATTGATCAACGAATTGTTTCCTTCACAGAATGTACAAAATAAAAGCTTATTGGAGATAGCCAAGGAATTAAATCTTATTCAAGAAAAAGGCGCAAAGGGCCAACTTGGCTTAAGCGACCTTACTGGTGGAACTTTTACGATATCGAACATAGGCATTGTAAGTAGCTTTTTTTATGTACTGTGCTTATTTCCATCGAATTGCATTGGTTGAAATATTTATATGTTAATATTTAAATATTCTTTGCTCTTACAGGTAGGAGGAACCTATACTAAACCAGTGATAGTTCCACCGCAGGTTTCAATCGGTGCTTTGGGCAAGATACAGGTCAGGTCAACCTATCGATTTTAATACTAAACATTCTTCTCAAGAATGCGGAGTGGAGACGAGTAATATCTTTCTGAAAGTCCAATCTCCGTAACATATATGTATAACAATTTGTAGAAATTCTTAATCCGTAACTGTAAAAATTATTTTTTAGGTACTAACCTGATATAAATATCTATATTCAAATTAATTTGAAAAGCAAAACTCGTTATTTTATTACAGATTAAATTTAATAGTAAATACCTATATTATATTCGAAATGATATTGAAGCAGTTTCGTACTTCAAAAAACCCTATATATTATGATATTTGTATGTAAACATTGTATATTAATACAGTTCTGATTATTTTACAGGTGTTACCAAGATTCGACTCAGATGGCAAGGTTATACCAGTCCACATTCTTACCGTCAGTTGGTCAGCCGACCACAGGGTGATAGATGGTGTCACTATGGCCCGATTCTCAAATGAACTCAAAAACTATCTAGAAAACCCATATCACTTATTATTAGATCTGTAATAAAAATAAACTACAATATTGAAATTTTATTCATTTTATTAAAATTTGTAAAACATAGAAAATAAATTGATTTTTTGTTATCTTCGTAAAACTTCAAATCGAGTTACTTTAAAATATGCTATTGTCCATTCAGGAATGCAGTTAGGTGTATATTCACGGTGGAAGCGTGCAAAAATTTCAGTAAAAATTAGCGCGTCTATGTTATTAATAGGAGCCCATTTGAGCGCTAGGAAGGCCATGTCGACGTCACAGAATTTTTTATCTGTAAAACAAGAATCGTAATTGCATTGAAACTATATATTTATTGCCTCTGGTGTAGTTACCATAAATATAATATTCTCTTGAATGTCAATAGAAAACGTACGCTCAAACACTACGTGCAAGATCATGCGATACCTACTCCATGATTGAATGTAAAAATTATCAATAGACGCAATATTAAAATATATTGAAAAAAATATACATATTGTATATAGCTTTTCGCTGAGACCTTAGAAGCATGGGTCCATCAAACTACGTAATATATTTTCATGGACGGAGTTATAAAAATGTAGAGCTGTAGAGGAAGCATAGCAACCACGTGAAATAAATTGAAATATAAAAGTTTTTTTTTAAATCTACTGTTTTATTATTGTTTAGTAATCGTAGCAGACCATATATATACACTAGTAACATGAATAGGCCTGGAGGGTGGCTATGTTTTACATATATGAAGTAAATTAAATTTACCAGCTATTCTAATAAAATAGATCTTCCGAGGCGAGGAAATCTGAATATCTTTATGGTTTAGAGCTAGCAGAGCCCTTTGTTTATCGCCCCAGTTACGATCAAGTTCACGCGTCAAGCTCAACCTGGCAGGCTTCGTTAGTAGACCATTCAGTTCTGCGAGTTGACCTTCACTTATTAAGTGTGTTACGCGGCATACAGCCTAAAAGCATTTTAAAGGAAGTATATTAACGTTACGAAAATTACCTACTTAATAGTTCAAAAATCAATACAAATGGTTAAATATCTATACTAATATTATAAAGAGGAAATATTTGTTTGTTTGTTACGATTTAACTCCAAAACTACTGGACCGATTGTAAAAATTCTTTCACCAATAGAAAGCTACATCAGCGAATAATATAGGCTATTTTTTGTGTATAGTACATCGCATAGCACCCGTGCGTCTGTATCTCAATATATCTGTCAATGGCAAATGTAATAATTAATAATCAATTGGTTTTTATATAATATCAAACCTGTGTCGTTCCAAATTTAAAATCTTTTTCCCGAAAAGCCGGATCCCATACTCGCCTCAAAACAAAGAAATCTATTTTATTCATCAGCCAAGTGAAAGGATTTTGTAGCAATATCAACTTTGGAATACGTTTCTTTTTCTTGTTCGGTCTGTCCTTACGGCGAAACATTGACATGTTGTTAAATACATCGCATGGGTGTTTTGGTACTTGTAGTAGCCTTTGGACATCGTTAAAACTCTTAGGTTCTAGCTGTTTGAATTTTATTGGTTCTTGCTGGATTGATGACAGACACCGAATCAGGTTGCTGTGAGGCGTTAGACATAGAAACGGATTCTTGCAGTAGTTTAATTTTAATAACTTTGAATTTTGTGATGCTGCGAATGGCGTTGCAAGTGACCAGCACTGCTTTAATAATAAAAGCTTCGAAGCTATGATCTGTCAGGACAAAAAAAAAATACAATTTGTAAACTTTACGTTGATAATTAAGTCTGTGGTTGGAACGTTCAACATGCTAAGGTTTTTTAGAAGAATGAGCTTTCAGTAGTAGAGAAGAAAAAGTTCATTCTAGATAGTCTGTAGTAATTGTTAGCTGATATAGGTACATATGATATGAAAACGTACACGTGTTATAGGCTACGTGAAAAGGTACATATGCATATGAAAACGTACACGTGTTATAGGCTAGTTGAAACCTTAGGTTATCGTAGCACCGTGCGTTCCGTAGGGTCGTTGGTTTGAAACCCCCGGCCAGGGACTGAAACCGGCTAATTTTAATTTTCCAAAAAACGTATCTGACTGAGATACCATGATATTAGATTTAAAGAGACACACTTAACTTGCCACAGTATTTTTTTTCAGTAAATATGAATGAAAACGAAAGAATATTAACAATAACCTTTATTATACCGGTATAACTCCCATAGCAAATTAACCGGTATTCAGTCCTTGCCCCCGGGACGACATGTTTTTACTGCTAACATGTTGATATCACGTCTTGTCACTTTGGACGGGTGGAAAGAATACCAAAATTTCGACCAATTAACGAACCTCCATTCACAGGTGGTAAACCCGTTAGGTATGAATATGAATATCCGACTGCTCGAAATAAAAACATAGGTCGACAACGCATCAAGGACTCAAGCTCGATAGTCCTTTTATAGCTTGAAAATGTCTTATTTAGAGTTACTAATACGAGTAGTTCCTCAATAAGAGTAGGTATATCAATGTGAAATTGCCTGAAAGGAGAAGTATTTTTGATTACTAGTGGGCCATGTCTAGAATCAGTATACAGTGTGTTTAAGTACAATTTTTTTTACGGCATACGGAATAAAGGATCTAAACGATCCTTTGTAATAAGGCTATAATAAATATAAATAAATATATAGACTGTAAATGTAGGTATCACAAACTTAAAGACGTTCTCAAACCCCATATCTAATATATTTAATAAATCTATTCAACTTACCATTATCACATTGCAACGAATTCGCAAGAAAAAAAATCAGATTTCCTTTAGAACCTCACACTTGCATAATTTTACATTTTTGTTTGTTATATTGAAATAAATAACTAAATAATTTCTTCCATACTTATGACGCCTGTTTGTCAAAACTGACGCTGATGAAATCCTGTTTATTTTAAATAAAAAGTTTTATTGTATTTTTATTATCTATACTTAATATTATAAAGAGGAAAGGTTTGTTAGTTTATTTGTTTGTTACGATTTAAGTCAAAAACTACACGACCGATTTTAAAAATTCTTTCACCAATAGAAAGCTACATTATCAGCGATTAACATAGACATTTAGTACATCTACATTGCACCAGTGCGAAGCCGGGTCGGATCGCTAGTAGTTTTAATAAGTTAAAGGTTTGTGTAGTTTTTAGCATAACTACAAGCCATTGTAATTAATTTGTTTCTCCCTTCAGATAGCAATGAGAGAGCGCGAATATGACGAAAAATAATAATTACCTGCTATTAAATAATTCCATGGCTAATCACTAAATAATATTACCTACTCGTGTCAACCACAAAAAAGGTATTTGTATTAGGTTTTTAATTACGTAGGTATTATATTGATACCTACTTACAGGTATTTTAGTTATTTCCGTAACTTAATACTAGCAACGCGCCCCGGCTACAGACGGGTGCAATGAAGATGTACTATACATAAAAATATAGCCTATGTTACTCGCTGATAATGTAGCTTTCTATTGGTGAAATCGGTCCAATACTTTTTGAGTTTATTCATAACATACAAAAATTCATATTAATACATATATGAAATAACGATTTTAACAACAAATAAAATACCAAATGAATATGTCAAGGTAAGGAGAATCTAATTAATGCTGATATTTCTTTCATTCAAAAGATAATATTATCACGACCGAATCAATATCAAGATTAGTGAATTGCTGTTGGTATTCTTATTTCTTATCACAAGATTGACTAAATATATAACTCTCACCCTGATTGTTTACCTTACATTCAATTGGAATAAAGATCCGGTAAGTTTATGTTGCAATTATTATTAATGATACCACCCACCAGAGTCAAGAATTACAGAATTTCTAGGTTAAGGAAATGTAGAAGAATTACTATACTATAACTCTTGTTATTTTGACATATTGTGTGATTGTATTAAGATTCAATTAGTTAAGACAAAAATAATTAAGATATTTCCCATTCATAATGAAAAGCAGCAACAAGTAGGTACATAGGTATATATTTTTTATTTTCATCCTTGACTATTAAATTGGGAACAATTTTAAATTGCATATGAACTATACGCAATTAAATAGTTTTTACATATTTTAGCGCAATGTGGGTTTTATTGTGTGTGGTGGCATTAGCCACGTCAGCAACGGCATGTTTTACTAGCATCACAACTGTGAGCGGAACTCATGCCCCGGAGACGGTCTGCTCAGGGGCCCTGATCTTCGCTGATGACTTTGAAGAATTCGACCTTGAGAAGTGGCAACACGAAAATACACTATCCGGTGGTGGAGTAAGTTACCTACTTGTTAATGAAAAGATGACGTTCGTGTCTTAAGCTTTGTATTGTCGATATTTTTTTATAGACGGGGTTTGGACTCGTTGACGCGTTCGGTAGATCACCTGCCATGCGCATCGATGGGTCGTGGGTTCGAATCACTGGGACGACATTATTATATTTTTTGTAAGCATATATTTCCCATGTCTGGTAACTTCGGGCATTGAACGGGAGGAATATCGAAATTCCAACCGGATAACAAACTACCGTTCATAGATGGAAAAATCGTGAAGTGCATATTGCGCGTTTCAGTTTCAGTCTATGGATTTCCGGTTTACAGCAAAATATAGTTTTATTTTTGCATATAGAAAAAAAATATACAATAAACAAATAAATGTTTTTTTTTTTAGAATTGGGAGTTTCAATACTACAACAACAATCGAACAAATTCATACACACGAAATGGAATCCTCTACATTAAACCAACGCTGACCTCTGATCAGTTTGGAGAAGGATTCCTCACAAGTGGTGTCCTTAACGTTGAAGGAGGCGCCCCAGCTGATAGGTATGTTACAAGTATATACTTATGTGTTAGCTACATAGAAAATAACGAGTAGTAAGTATTCCATGAATTGTTTATGTCAGATATCGATAGATAAGAGTGACAGTCACTTGATGTTCGGTGATATCTCAGACATTCGCTTATTCAGAAATCCAAGGAAAACCCATAACGTAATATGTTATGCACTTCACTGCATTAATTGCATATATTACCGTGAATCGTTATGGTCTGTCCCTGATGGACTTTCCCTATGTTTTCCGCCAGTTGATAATTTGTTATTTACGACTAACCAAGTAGAGAATAAAATATTTATAAAAATATAATACTCCGACGGGAATTGAACCCGCGACCGTTGGGTACCTGTACGTCGCGGTATGTTACCGACTTTTTCGATCACATTTTGTTTTATGTAATTATTATTATTCAAAAATAATGATACTCTTGCAAATATGTATGAAGGATAAAAATATAACCGGATGGCTTACTTCTTATCGGCCGTGGTAACACAATCGTATTGTCAATATCAAAAAAGAAAATCCGGAACGTAATCAAATAAACACAAATAAATTATGTAATAATTATGGACGTAATTCAATAATCTTAACGGATAGTCGATTATAGGATTTACTTGTTTATGGAAATATAAATAGAATTATATTTTATCAACTTCGAAATATTTACCCATATATACATTATCAATCAAATATAAAGGAAATAGCTATAGCCATAGCTGTTTTTAACTTTTGACATTACTTCTAATAAATACTTCCATCACTTTATATGTTCATCCGCTCAAACTGTTGATGTTTTTCAGATGCACCAACCCACAATGGTACGGATGTGAACGTACGGGCTCGCCTGATCACATAATAAACCCTATCAAAAGCGCACGATTACGTACAGTGAATTCCTTTAGCTTCCGCTATGGACGTGTTGAAGTTAGAGCAAAAATGCCTGCCGGCGATTGGTTATGGCCAGGTAACACAGAAATAACGTAAAAAAGCCAGTTAAATTAAATATCAAAAAATCTAATATAGTTTTGCCATCCTCTTTAATTTTATGAACTAATTTCGTTCAACAGCTATTTGGATGATGCCTGCATTCAATTCTTACGGTACATGGCCTGCTTCTGGAGAAATCGATATTGTAGAGTCACGCGGTAACCGCAATATGCTGTCGAATGGAGTTAACATCGGTACACAAGAAGCTGGCTCCACGCTGCACTACGGGCCATTCCCTGGATTAAATGGCTGGGAACGCGCACATTGGCTAAGACGAAACAATCAAGGCTACGACAGAAACTTCCATCGGTACCAACTCGAATGGACTCCAGGTAAACTAATAATTTGATTATTTATATGACATGGGAATCTTCAAGAAACTAACCATTATATTGTCTTTTATTAACGCGAGTATCACACATTTAAATAAAATACTGTATACCGGATTAAAACGCGATTTATTGTTTAAATTATTTATCCCGACGTTTCGGATGCTTTTCAGCAACCGTGGTCGCGGGAGACTAAAAAAAAATGCAAAAAAAAAACAAAGACTAAAAAAAAATGGGGGAGAAAAGCATCCGAAACGTCGAGATAAATAATTTAAACAATAAATCGCGTTTTAATCCGGTATACAGTATTTTATTTAAACTAACCATTTCCTACCTTAAAGGCCGGCAGTACATTCTCAAAACGGTAATCACTTACCAATATATGAGCCTCCTGCCCGCCTAGCATGACCATCAAAAGATATCTCGCGGACGAGTGAAGACAAACTAAGATATATCTCGCCATCGACAATATTGATAGACAAGAGCTCGATCTCGACTCGACATTAGAAGTCGAGTTTTAAGTGTAAGTGTCATGTTAGACCCGGAAGATATAAAGAGATAATTGATTAAAATATGAGAAAACGGTCGACAAAATTTTGTCGTAGATGTCATGCTAGGCCGGCTGACCACATGGCTCCTCAAATAAAAAATAAATGAAATAGCGTTGACATGACCTGAGTAATTAAATATAAATAATAATTCTTCGAAATAACACTTTCAGATCACCTTCGATTCCTGATTGATGATCAGGAAATAGGTTTTATCTCACCACCAAATGGTGGCTTTTGGGAGCACGGTGGTTTTGGCGCCAATCGGAACCTCGATAACCCATGGAAATCTGGCGGCAGAATGGCGCCATTCGATCAAAAGGTACTTTTGCCCAAATGATTTGTTTTCATTGAATTTTTGAACCTAAAGTTTTTATTTTTGTGCACCAAATTTGACCAGTAGACCTATTCTGTATTTGTCTAATTGTAAAAACTGTCTTGGCTTATGAATCACGATCGATGTATTTGTGTAAAAATTGCTGTTTATTTTTCTTAATAAAAAGATAAGTCATCAATATTATAAAAAATGTATATACTAGTAATAAACACTTGCAACTTAATAGTACCTACACTATTTCTTAACATTATTCTTGTTATTTCAGTTCTACCTAATTATGAACTTAGCTGTTGGCGGAACCAACGGTTTCTTCCCAGACGGAGTATCGAACCCTGACCCTAAGCCATGGTGGAATGGCTCACCAACTGTAAGTATAAATATACTGCATCATTTGAGATAAATTGCGTAATAGAATAAAACCCGTAAAATACCTATAAACAATAAAGTGTAAAAGGATGAAGTTGTTTTGAAAATATCTATTATAATATTATAAAGAGGAAAGGTTTCTTTGTTACGATTTAGCTCAAAACTACTCGACCAATTTTAAAACTTCTTTCACCAATAGAAAGCTACATTATCATCAGTAAAAAAGACGATTTCTTAATGTGCCCGTGCAAAGCAGGGGCGGGTCGCTAGTATTAATTAAATATATTTAAAATGTTATGTAAAATATAAGAGATATCGATTTGTAAAATGGTGGCCACTCATAACATACGTAATAATAATTATTCATTTTAGGATTAAATTAAAGAGTAAGAAGGTCTTAGGAACAGAAACAATATTAAACTGGATTCCTTTCAGGCGCCAAGAGACTTCTGGAACGCCCGCGGAGCGTGGCTGAGGACCTGGAACACCAACGTGAACAACGGAGAAGACGCCGCCATGCAGGTGGACTATGTACGCATCTGGGCTTTGTAAATTAATTAAACTATATATAGAATCCTTTATTAAAAGCTGTTTTATTTTTATCGAGGGGGGAAGCTCCTTATTGCCATAGATACGAGAAACAAGTTTTCGCCCCCTCCCAGCGGGCGTGCAATGCTGGGAGAGTGTGGGATTATAGTCAATTCGGGCTGCTTGCTAGTCAGAGAGTCTAGTGACCCCTACCCACTAAACACCCCTCTGCGTGCCCTCATTTTCGACATAGTGGGGCAACGGGATAACTTGCGTATTCTACCGCGGCTGTAAGTTTAGTCACGGTTATAATTATGCTTCAAACATCCAACAATTTTATGTTTTCAACCCTTACAGGGGTCAAACATCCCTAAAATTTTCACTCTGATCTATAAATGCTCCTTTAAAAGAACAGGACCATCAACCTGGTAATCGAACCCAGGAAGCAAGAGTTAGCGGATGAACGTGCGGCCTCTAAACTACATATGCAGTTTTATTAATCTTACCTATCGTATCGTGTAGGTAAAAGTGATTCGAACCGTGCATTTACTGCTTTTTTTTATCATAAAATCCTTCTATTTCTACTACTTTTGTAACTATAGGTACATATATGACAGCTATACGAAAATAATAGATAAAGACTACATAACTAATAAATAAATAAACAAATAACTGCGGCGACTCCAAATAAAATACTTCTCTTTCTCCCTAACCTGTTCCTTATACTCCCTATATACTCCCTGTATTGTGTCAACTATGCATTACATAGTATTTATACATATAAAACGTCTTGACCGACTTACAGATTATATATTAAAGTTACACATATGTGCATACAGCAACTGTGGCCGAGTGTGCATGAGAGAAGATCGACAAACGCAACCAAAAATATGAGCTTAGATGAATGCCATACAAAATGCATAGTGGCGGCCACTTATGACCTAATGTGCCACAGCGCTTAACGGCCCATGTCGAAAAATAATTTTCTCGGCGCGCGGGGAGCGGCTAGTTTGAGCGAGTGAGATTGAAATAATTACTTGAGACATGTAAAAAAAGAGATATGTAGCTGTAAATTGAACGCGTTCGGAATGAAATAACATATGTGCCAAAACTAATTCATTTCATTAATTTATAATACTTTGTTGGATTAAAAACGGCTCTGAGCAATCTTAAAGACATTTATTACCTATATATCCTCTAAAACAAATTAAATTAAATAACTCTTTGCCGTTATGCCTTGGGATCCAAAAAAGTATAAAACTTTTTTTTTATCGAGGAAATTTCATTGAAACATGTTTTTCTTTTGAGCGACACTGAAGTATAATCAAAAAAGAAATCCGAAACTTTCATATCCATAATATAGTGTGTTGAAATAAAATCACGGAAATTAACTTATATCAATATATTTATATAATATTATCACTATACATATATAATTATATCAAAAGTGCTCTATCCCAACTAGTCCGAGGGTATCAGTATCAGTCCATGTGGTAGAACCGGGGGCTCTGGTAGTGCGCGGGCCTGCTGGAGAGCGGGGTGGAGGTGGCCGTGATGTAGGACGGGAGCGCGCGCCGCTTGTCCGCGAACGGACTTATACGTGAATAATACCGTCGTTCTATTATCTGAAGAGATTATTATTTTATATCGTTCATGTATAAAGTTAATTCCCGCGTTCCCTAGTGGGGCATGGGGCACCAGGGACTAAAACCGGTTAACTTTTATTTTCCAAAATACGTGTCTGACTGAGACACCATGATATTCGTTTTAAAGAGTAATACACACTAAACTTACCACAGTATTTTTTTTCAGTAAATATGAGTAAAAACGAAAGAATATTAACAAAAACCTTTATTATACCGGTATAACTCTCATAGTAAATTAACCGGTATTCGATCCCTGTGGGGCAGACCCATTGCTGTGTCTGTTTCACTGATTTTCAGGCAAAGAGGTGATCAGCCTTCTATGCCCTGCCTGACCGATTTTTTTTTTATCTTGTTTCCCCGGGATCCGAACCCAGGACCTCCGGTGCCTAACGCATCACATTTACCACTGAGCCACGGAGGCGGTCAATTCATGTTCAATCTTAAATGAAATGAAATGAAATTTTATTTATTTCGGAAGAAACCTAATATCATGAAATATTTAATTTAAATAAAAACAAATATTAGACAACTTAATCCAAATTTGTCTATTTATATTGTCTTTTGAAAAATTTAAAACTTACAGTGTTATTGAGATATCCACTTAATTATATGATCTATCTCTTTGTGCGAATAGAATCAATCAGGCTATTATAACTTATAATATTAAAAAAGCGCGAAATGTATTAGGGAAATATTGAACATTTATAACTTTTTATTTTTTCCTTCCAATTACCAAAATCTATATTATAATAACTAAAAGAAAATAAGCTTGCCAATTCAAAAAATTACGTCTCTAATAGTAATCGCAATCCCGTGATATGCAATTAATTTACTAATATTTTTTATATTCTCAAGTTTTTGTAATAAAATAGAAAACATAAATATTACCTTATCAAAAAATCTTGTCAATTTCACAGAATTGCTAGTGCCTGGCGCCAGACTCCTGAAAGTAGACAAATTAATAAAAAATCTAATTTCTGTTACAAATTATATAAAAGCCATATTCTGAGCTGATATCTAAAATAATTTATCATAATTTCATGGATATGATTCTTGCAGGATATAGCTATATATGTTTATATAGCTAGGGACGTGAATAGGTTGATAGGAAGCGTAATACTAGTAGTTCAATGTTTATTCACCATATAAATTAAGCAATCCTAATGCCTATTATGTTTTTTTTAAATATGCCAGTCGACTTATTAACCTATGCACGCCTGGTCTGGTATGCATGTCTGTATTTCAGAACAAATTTTATCTTCTTCATTTGGCAAATACAAGCATTAATGGCCGAATTCTCGAACGCTCATCAACATTGAGGTGTACTTAAAAGTATCTCTAACCCTTTCATTACGAAGGTAAAATGAAAGACAGAAACATTTTAAGAAGCCCTAAAGTTTTGATTATCGTTTCAGTATTCCGCAGTAAGTCAGGTAAAAGGGATATCGACGGATAACGAACCACCTGTGTGATATGGCTGAATTATCGCCATCCATCAAGTAAGCGTCATGGTTATCTATTGATGTCGGACTTTGCCATTTGAAAAAAGTATTACCAAATAGTTTCACTTCTAATACATTTAAATTATTACTTTCCAAATTCACTGAGTTCATGGATTAACTTAACACAATTTCGTATGAATATCGTAAGGTGTGGAAGGAACTATCGTCTTTTGTAATATCAGCCACGTAAAAACAGCTAGTTAATAATATGCTTAATAAAATGGGAGAGGTCGAATAAAGCAGTAACAGAATACATAAATATAATTTTATCATTTTTGTCTGTCTGTTTGTTCACTAATCTCCGAATCTACAAAACTGATTTTCATCCAGTTTTCAAGAGTAGATTAAGCTTAAACTGGAGCAAAATTAAAACATTATATTTTGTTTCACTGAAAACGGTTGGCCAGAATAAAAGTTATTGTCATTAAATTTAATTTCATCCAAACGATTTCGCGGACACTTGCTTATTAGTGATAAACCAATCAAAACATTACCTAGGTTGAAAGCAATTAACAAATATTTCATCAGCTCCACACTGCTCTGCTATACTACTCGCCAGTCTCCTGTACTGATTCTTTCTCTGTTTCTCTTCAGCTAAATCAAACTTTGTCCCTATTACAAGTATGGGAATCTGAAAGTAAATTCAGATTTACACATTGCTCTGGCACCCCATCTTAAGCCAGCCTGAAACACCCCTGAAATTCAAACCCCTCATATATCTAAATCAATTCATCCTCATTCCATAACGTACCAAAAATTATTGAATTGGTTTTTAAGATAATTATATTGAAAATACCAAAAGTTTGATATAGATATAACTAGTTTATTTAGATATCAATAAAGTACAGTAAACAGTATATTAATAATAAGCTTTTACTCCGTCACATATATATGCATTAATTAAATGTTCTATTACCCAAAATATATTATATATGAAAAGATAGATCAATTTGAATAATCAAAGAAAACAAAATAATGTTATAAATAGTGAGGAAGTATATGTTAGGTTCTAGAAAATTCGATACATTTCCTATCCTAATTAAGAAAAATAAAACCATAGAATGGTTTAGACTCTAAATTAGCCGACTTAAATTCAGAAAATAATATGAATTTAAAAAATCTTTACAGATTGCATATCGTAGTAAGCTCATACGTTATTGCTGACTTTGTAATACAATTATAAGCATAGATCAACATTTACATCACACCACTTTCCCATAGGGGTAGACAAAGATCATGTAATTCCATATGCTTCGATCCTTGCATAATCACTTTCATCACTCGTTAAATCTCATTCCATATAAGCTCATCATCATCATCAGTTTTGAGTAATCAATATTTATTATGAAATCATTACCTGTGTAGATCCTAAGAATTGTTCAGGGTCCACATCTACATGTTGGAATGTTGGATTTGTTGAATCTTGATTTAAAATCTCTGATAACCATTTTTGTAAGTTTATTTGACTTTTTCTGTTAGTTAAGTCATGTACTAAAATTATTCCTAAAATAATAATTCATGGGTTTTAATATGAAAAATTACTTCTATATATGTATATGGGGATTTCTGATGTGACAAGCATTTTTAACAGTTACTTTTTTAAAACCATGGGTGAACCCCTCATTTATATTTTGTAAAGAGAAACAATAATGAAAACCTGATCCTACCATGTGTTGGCTGATAGAATACATTTCTGGTGTTTCTGTGATTATTAGACCCTCCAACATCCCAAAGTTCTACAAAAAATGTATTTTGTGCTTGAGTTCCTTCTTTATATCGATGTAATTTTACTTCCACTGAACATCCAACAGTCCAACCCGGAGAGAGAAGGGGTTTATTGTGGGCTATTAGATATGTCAATGACGATTTTCCTACCCCTTAAATAAATATTTTAATTAAAAACGGCAATGTTAATCTTCAAAATTAATATAGTGGAACCTTCAATTAAATACGGGTTCTGCTTATCTTAAACACAAGATCACAAATAAATCCAAGGAAAATTAGTTTTCCTTTCTTGACATTTAAATTTTGCCGCGCAATTAGGTGTCTGAAGGTTGCCCAACCATACAACATGTGTCATGGTGGCCACAAACATGTAGGCAAACGTAAGCTGTTCATTTTATTTGTAATAAAAAGTTGTTTTTATATTATATAGATGTGAAAAGTGAAAAATTAAAACACATGAACCGTGATTTACCGGAATCGCCGAGAACGACTACCTTAACTTTCTCAATAGCAGCCATTCACAGGTTTTTATCACAATCGTCTATTTGTTTGTTAGAATATTGTGACATATTGAATTTGATTTTGAATGACACTCGGTTGACGTTTGAAAGCAATAGTGCCAACTTTTAAACATTTCAATAGGGAAGCGCTTTTATTTTTCGATTGATCTGTTGGAAAATTAGTTATGATAAAAAAGTAAATCAACTATCGTAAAAAACATCTAAAATACTTTCTATTTAAGCTAATTACATTGTGCCGTTAATTCATCGTTCAATCAAACTTATGCAAATATTATAAAATAAACCGAGCTACGATTTTTCCTGCGTATCTAATCCGGTAATTCCGAATGACGACAGACGAACAATAATAGCCTTGTCTCAACTCATCACTCATGACAGACTGCGATTTTTGCCCTTAGTTCGAGTCATGAAGAAAGTTTGAAGCAAAATCAATATTTTAAATAGTGTTCGCCGCCATTGTGTATCTAAATCAACATATTTAACATATTTTGTTCATAATAAATACTAAGATCTAAAATGCGGCTATATAAATATGGACAATAAATAAAAAGTGCTTTTTACTAAGAAAATGCTCTTAAAAATAATTGTCGTGCTTGTTTCTGTGCGATCAGTGTATCTTTATTGCGGTCCATACAATGGACAAATTTGTAAGCATTATTCAACAGGGTATGTCTGGTACAATCATACTGGTGGACTTGAAAATGAAAAAATTACAACTGGGCTTTGGAAAGAGCTGATTTCGACCTTAAAAGAACCTTGTAGAAGTAGAGCGGAAAAACTGCTTTGCGCCTATGCTTTTCCCAAATGTATAAATAAAGATGGAGAGGGATACATGGCTTTACCATTATGCTATGAAGATTGTATGGCTGTTAAAATGCAATTTTGTTACAATGCATGGATCGTAATCGAAGAACAGAAACATCGAGGAGTGTTTTTTGAATCGAGAGGTCATTTTAGGTTTCCAGAATGTGAAAAGCTTCCAAAGTATTCAGGAAAAGGATCTCAGGTTACTTGTTATAATACAGGAATTACTGAAATGGATTACAGTCTAGTGACTACAAATTGTTATCATGGCAATGGTCGTTATTATCAAGGTACTATTAATGTCACTGAAACTGGACTATCTTGCCAAGCATGGGAATCTCAACATCCACATCAACATACAAGACCCCCTCTTATATTTCCTGAGGTCCAAAATGCTACTAACTATTGCAGAAATGCAGGCGGTGAAGAACGTAAACCATGGTGCTACACAATGGACCCTACTGTTCGATGGGAGTATTGTGATGTACCACTTTGTGCAAATTCCAGTGAGGATACATTAGAAAATATTAATGGACCAATAATCATGGAGAATTACTTTACCCCAACTTTTGTATTATTGCTATCTATTGGTGGCCTTGGTTGTATTTTAGGAATAGCATCTATAGCTCTCTTATGCCATTACTTTTTGAAAAATCACTATTCAAAATGTAATATTACTAATAGAAGAAATGGTCAAAATATGGATATTGATTTAGACAAACTTCCTAGCAATTTAGCTTACCATACAACAGGAGCACAATTGAATCCAAAACTTGAGAAATTGGAATTCCCTAGAAACAATATTATTTATATTCGAGATCTAGGCCAAGGTGCGTTTGGCAGAGTATTTCAAGCAAAGGCACCGGGCTTAGTACCTGAAGAAGAATTCACTTTAGTTGCTGTGAAAATGTTGAAAGATGAAGCATCCCATGACCTACAGCTAGATTTTGAAAGAGAAGCTTGTTTACTTGCAGATTTTGACCATCCAAACATTGTAAAACTGTTAGGTGTATGTGCTGTCGGGAGACCCATGTGTTTATTGTTTGAGTATATGGGAAAAGGTGATTTAAATGAATATTTGAGAGCTTGCAGTACAGCTCCGAATTATCCACCTGGAGTAGAAAATAGAGAAGACCTTCGTCTTTTAGTTGCCCCACTCAGTCATTTAGATCTCTTACATGTATCAAGACAGATTGCATCTGGCATGGTATACTTATCAGATAGAAAATTTGTCCATCGTGACTTGGCCACTAGGAACTGTCTTATCAATGATGATATGGTTGTCAAAATAGCAGATTTTGGTTTATCTCATAAAATTTACCTACAAGATTATTATAAAGGTGATGAGCATGATGCCATTCCTGTAAGATGGATGCCTTTAGAAAGTATTTTATATAACAAATACACTCTTGAATCCGATGTATGGGCTTATGGTGTATGTTTATGGGAGATATTCTCATTCGCATTGCAGCCATACTTTGGAATGACCCATGAAGAAGTAGTTAGATTTTTGAAGGATGGTAATGTTCTTGCCTGTCCTGATAATACACCAAGATGTGTTTATGACTTAATGAAACAGTGTTGGAATCACAATCCCAGTGATCGTCCTCATTTTAGAGTTATTTACCAAACATTGGACAATATTCAAATGATATTAGAAAGAACTCACTCTGAATAATGTAGTACAGCTTATAAGGTTTGAGATTAGACTGTAATATAATATGAGAAATAATCTTGATATCTTGTCCTTGCAATCAATGAGTGTTATTAATTCTGTACATTAATGTTAATTTCTTTTAAAAAATAAGACTATCTAATTATGCACAATATACTAAGTTTTGTTGCTCAAATGTACCATAAGAATTCAGATCAAGATTTATTCATGGAATAAGACTGATTTTATTATTTTTAACCTTCCTAACTGCTGATTGTATTTATGATTTTTGTACATATATTATTATTGCTAAATAATTATCAGTACTTGTAATTTAAGTTATTCAATATTTTATCATGTAATTTAGTATGATTGGATTAATAAAAAGGCTATTTAGCACCCAGTCATGCTGCCAAAAAATGTAAATTCAGATGTCTGTTTTCCAATTTAAATAAGAAATAAAAAAAACTATATTTTTATATACCTAGAGAAGCATTTAAAAATAAAATAGTAATAAACATATTGTTTTGATTAATTTTATATGTTACACATTGTTTTTAAAGTCAAGCTTGCATTTGTATCCAAGATGATGTAACATTCTCACTATGGTTGTTTTTAAGTAATTAATTTCTCTTTATAACTGTATTAGATATGATTACCAAGATCATATATTTTCATTGAGACTATTGCAATAAATAATGTGGTAATTTGAGACTGCACTCCTAGTGGTTATGTTTGGATGCACTTGTAATTATTGATCAGCTAAGTTCAAATATTGTGTTTCATTGTAGTTATATTGATAATATTAAATTAAATTCTTAATATGATTCAATAGTGATTCAACTATTTATTAGTTATTTCTTTACTCTTAACAGTATTTAACCTATATTGTTATTATTTATATTGTGTCTTGCCATACAATATTTTTGTTATTATAATTTAGTTTGATTACTAGCTTTAATTATTTATATTAAAAAAGACCAAAACCTCTTTACATTGTGTACCATACTTTGATTTTTTTGGTCCTATTCAGATTTATACTGATAACATGTTATACATCCACTGCCAGTGGGGTCATATAATTAAGATGTTACACTTAATATTTGTACTTAAAATTATCAACAACGATTTTGATGCCGTTTTAATCTTAATTCTAATAAGTCCAAATTAAAATTTCATGCCAACTTTTAGAATTTATTTTTAAGGTATTATTGTACACTTTAAATTATTTTTCTTACGTATGTTAATTATTGTCGTTAAGATTAAATGAGACAATTTTGTATAAAGTCTTTTATTTTACGATTCTCATTCAGCTGCAAAAATGATAATCTAATAGGTATATACATAATTAAATTGTCTAACAATGAAATTATTTCTAATCCTCAAGAATTGCTGGCTGTTTGTTAATAAAATTTCACTAGTAAGTTGGTACTATGTAGATAAGCTCAAGCAGGTAAGTAAAGCAGGCAGTCTTCACGCTTCACAGGTCAGCACATAAATGGACAGTACTTAATTAGTATTTTGTTTTTAAGGTAATAGATATGACTGAAGAACGCCTAGTCACTGAAGTTCCAAGTAGCTTGAAGCAATTGGCCCGACTGGTTGTTAGAGGATTTTATACAATTGAAGATTCTTTAATAGTTGATATGTTGGTCCGGAATCCATGTGAGTATATACAATATAAATTAGAGTATTTAGCATAGTGGTCAGCTGTAGTATGGTATACATATTCGAATTTGCCGAGTGTGTGAAAATTATCTGGTTCCTTATTCAAGAATCATCAAGCCTTATAAAATTGCTTGTACGGTGCAAAACATTGGCATTCCATCGAACCATGCCTTATTGAGCTATATCGTGGTGGATTAACAATAACGCCTGAGACCTATACGTCATAATTGAGATAATACAACATTATTATACTGAACGGGCGAATGCTGAGGTCTGTTGCTGCCTGACACCAGCTACTATAAAAAAACCTAATGCTAAAATTTGAACCACAAAAGAACTATAATACATCGTGAGTAGTGTGTCAGAACTTCTTTTATTTTTTTGGGTTTTAATAAAATAATATGTATTATTTCAGGCATGAAGGAAGATGATATTTGTGAGCTTTTAAAATTTGAACGGAAAATGTTAAGGGCACGGATAGCAACACTTAAAAATGACAAATTTATTCAAGTACGATTAAAAATGGAAACAGGTGAATTATTAATTATATAAGTCAATATTCTCAGAATTACTCAAGATAATTTTGACGTTGGTAACATGGATAGACTTTTGCCTTGTAACCGATGGATCGTGAGTTCAATCGTCGCTGGGTCATGACTCATGACTCATGTTCACTGATTGATGTCATGCTCTTCTGTCAATTATAAGTACAGGAACAAAAAACCTCCAACATTCGATTCGAACTGTAACTTTTTCACTAAAGAGCGGAACAAAGTGTGCACAAGCGAGTTTATTAAAAACTTTACAAATAATATTATTTATTATGGTTAAGGAGGCGAATAGGTGAATTTTCGGTAATACTCGAGCGTGGCAGTTTAAGATATGAGAGATTTATTAGACCTAATAGAACAACCTTGTAAAGTATTTAGCTCTATATGTAGTGACGCGCGCCTAGGATAGACGATCAGATTAGTAAAAAAAAATCGATAGTCTGAAATACTCGAGCGCGTCAGATTAAGATATTGGGGGTTGATTTTAGTGTTTTAAGACTAAATTTAACTAATCTGACGATAAGTCCTTGACGCCGCCGAGTTATAGGGTCGCGAACTTGTAAAAAAAAACGTTAATCCGGCATTCTCGAGCGCGATTTTTTTATTTTTTATTTTGAAGAATATAATCTAAAACTTACTAAAAATACAAAATCTGCCGGTTTCCGCATGACCGGAAGTGTGGAGGAGCCATTTCGTCTTCCGAAAAACGCGTTGCGGCATATAAGTCGCGAACGATACATTTTACAAAAAAAAAGTTTAAATAAAAAATAAAGGTAATTTTATTTTACACAAAAAAGGTCTCTTTACATTTTTGTCCAAAGTTAAAACTTTTTGACTAGAAGCATCATAAAAACTCAAACTTTGGTTTTTTGAGTATGTCTCGAAAACTGAGGGTGTTAAAAAAATTTGATATGAAATAACTATGATTAAATTATGTGACTTTTATTATATCTCAATTTTTTTTTATAAAGATTCTCGACAATTTCGTGGACTCGGAAAAGTTACGCGTATAGTACAAAAGTATTATTAACATGTACAGTTTCATGTAGGTATGTATATTAATGCAATAGCCTGTTGATCCTCAAATTGTTTTTTGGACGTACCATAAGCAAAACGAAGTGAAGAATTGAAGCAAAAAAGAGGAATTTGCCATAAACATGTAATACAGACTGAGCGCTTCGTGGAAATATGCCGTCCTACCAGTATTTTTCCCAACATTGATGGTGAGGAAAGAAGTGATGTGGATGAGGAGCCACAATATGAGAGTTCTAGTGAAGAAGAAGAAGATGAATTGTATTGAGCAAAAATGTAAAGGTCATACATAACAATACAATTATAATACAATTTTTAAATCATTTCATTTTTTTATACAATAAATAATACAATTCGTACTACATTTCATCTACATTTACGTTGGTTGTATCTATCGCTATATATATATTATGGTCATTCTTAAATTCCCCGTTTTATCAAGGAGAAAGATAGGAAGAGAAGGAAAAGAAACCTTTTACGGTCAGATTAAGAGATCCCACCAACATTTTTGTCAGATTAAGAAAATATGCTTTCAGGATACCGAGATAAACCTTCCCTATAAAAATCTGACGCGCTCGAGTATTTCAAAAAACCTTTTTATTTTTGCATTTTCAAAAATTCATCGTAACTTATCGTCACGCCTAAATCGTCAGTTTTTTTAAAGGGAGCTTCCTTGGGGCCTACGTAACACCCCTTCCGAAAATCTGACGCGCTCGAGTAAATTTTTTTTTTTTGCATTTTTGACTACTTTATATGCCTACCCCCACCACGCAAACCGGCAGATTAGTATACCGTTGTTATCAGAGGTACTTGGGGCATACGTAGTATGAATATCTGACGCGCTCGAGAATGCCCAAGTAACTGTTTTTTTTAACATTTTTGGAACCGTACACGCCAAACCCACCGCTAAGATGGTTTTTACCATACGAGCTTTTCTTTTCGAAATTATTTAATCTTTCGATTTTGATAGGTCTCGACGGCGCCGTTGAATTACGCCATTTAGCTACCTCGCCTCCCTAGCTATTAGTGGCTTCAGTCGTGTTGTTGAAGAATTGGGATGTTTTAAAAATATAAAGATTACTGATTAGCCTCTATAACTGTCTATCCGTTACTAAAGAAGGATAACTGTAGTTGATACAATAGAGATGGGTCGTGGGTTCGAATCCCACCGGGACCACATGTTTATAATTTTCTGTAAACATGTTTTTCCCGTCTGGCATTGATCGGGTTGGAGGAATATCGAAATTCCGACCGAGTAACGAACCACCATGCATAGATAGATCAGCCGTGAAGTGCAGATTGCGCGTTTCGGTTTCAGTCGATGGATTTCCAAATGCTCGAAGTAAAAAATAGGTTGACAGCGCATCATTGTTGTTGTACATGAGGTTCACTTGATGTAGGCTGATACCTATCATCAAGTGAACCTCATGCTCGTCTGTCGATATCTAACATAAAAAAAAGATAATTTGCCACTTGGACTTCTATATTACCTTACTCTTCTTTATTCTTACTTATTACCTTAATTCTTTGAGTCTCTATCATTGTAGAGTTGATGAGTGAAAATAACTTTATTTGAAATTGATAAAGTTATATGTAAATCATATAAAATAACTGTTTTATAGGTCCGGATGGCAAGGCACAAAAGGTTAACTACTATTTCATTAACTACAAAACGTTTGTTAACGTGGTGAAGTACAAACTGGATCTGATGCGCAAGCGGATGGAGACCGAGGAGCGAGACGCGACCAGCCGCGCCAGCTTTAAGTGTCCGTCTTGCGGCAAAACATTTACTGACCTAGAGGTATGTATAAAATGTATTGTGTATATATAAAAATACAATGTTATCTACTACATTGTATTTTATATATCGAGGGTATAGTACTAAAACCCAATAAGTATGAATTTTTAAGTATTTATTCAATTTTAAAATGTTTGGGATCAGGCCTCTGCCTCATTGAGTCGCCAGTACGCAGTGGCGGCGTAAGACCTAAATTTTATGTCGGCAAGATTCATTTTGCGAGGCCCTCTGCCAGCGCAATAAATGGCCTTTTTTGGCAAAATTGGTGGCCCACGTCGCCCACGCCTTACGCCGCCACTGCCAGTACGCCATGCTACGTATCCAAATCCAAACAGTTAATATTGAAATGTAAAGTGGCCAAACCGTCGCAGTGAGTTAGGTACCATACATTTGAATATTAACTGCTTGGATACGTAGCCGCCGACATCGCCATAGCGTCTCAATGAAATGAGAAATAGTTGCAAAAACATGGTACAAGATTGATAAAACTGTCGACCTCTTGTTGTTCCTGTGATAACCATGCAAGTTTTTAAATTTTATCAATAATGATTTGAGCTTTCATATACCACTAATACATATTCGTTCCTTTTTAACAACACTATCGAATGGTGTATTAATACAGTATGTGTTTTTTTTTTCAAATCCTATTTTGGCTGGGCTGAGGTTCAATTCCTGGTTAGGAATATTCATTTTTCTAAACTCCAATGATGAAATTTAAGTTTTCACCAAAATCGGCCTCGAGACTCCTTTGAGTACTTTTCGCTATTCCTCATACTTTCGGCTTTGGTCAAGCACACCCATTTGAAAAATTCACCTGTATACTTTTGTTAGGTGAGCCTTATTTTTTTACCCTTAAAAGCCTAACTAAAGCAGATAACCAGCAGCCATCAAATCCATTGCTTACATAAAAATTATAATATATATTTGGTACAGGCTGACCAGTTATACGACATGATGACCCAAGAGTTTAGGTGTACGTTTTGTAACCAAGTAGTCGAAGAAGACCAGTCTGCTCTCCCGAAGAAAGATTCTCGGTTGCTATTGGCCAAATTTAACGAACAATTGGAAACTCTCTATATCCTGCTTAGAGAAGTAGAGGGTATCAAACTAGCTCCAGAAATATTGGAACCGGAGCCAGTGGATATCAATACAATACGAGGGTAGGTGCACATTTTTAGTATCTAGAATGAAAGAGTATTTCGCCATGATCCTTTCAGGGAGTAATAAACAGGACAAAATGCTTAAAACTCTGAGAAAAAAATTGAATATTGTCAATTTTTATTTTACATATTCGTGAAGTTTTGACATTGTTTTAATGGTTTTAGAAAAAGTGGTCAAAAACTCAGTTTCATGATTTCCCTTTCCGTATCGACTATGTGATAATAATTGAGAGCATATTGTTAGGGTAGTACCGAGTACGATTAAGTTAGTTTGTTAGTTAAACATATAGAATAAAAATAAATAATATTTTTTGACAACAAAGTGTGGTGCGCAAAGTGAACAGCGAAACTTCCGAAATGCACGCCACGCCTCGCTCATAGTTCACTCAGTGAATTCTTGGTCAACACTTTTTGAATGTGTCAGTTGACTCACCGAAGCGTGTTGACGCAATTGCGCGACGCAGCGCAGTGTTACACATATCTAGCATTTGCAGGCTCACAAACAAACAAGGGTTGCGGCCATCCGGCGAGCAGTGGTCGGGTGAAGCGACCCGCAACCAAGGCATTGCCGTGGAAGAGACCCGCGTGGACATCACCATCGGCGATGCGGACAACGCGGTGGACGCCACCACGCTCAGAAAGGAGCGCCCGGTCTGGATGGTGGAGAGCACCATCGCTGCCAACGACCAGGTAACCAGAGGCACTGACTTGCGAGAAAGTAGAAACAGCTTAAATTCAGTGGCGGATTTACACATTTCGAAGGTGTGGCTATTAACTACCCCTCCGGCCCCGTCTACAATTATGTATTTTTAAATTAAGATAATACATAGAGTCCGATTACTAGGCTCAAGCCTACTCAGCCTGCTGGTAAATCCGCCAC
The DNA here is from genome assembly GCA_905404175.1 of Anthocharis cardamines. NCBI lineage: Eukaryota > Metazoa > Arthropoda > Insecta > Lepidoptera > Pieridae > Anthocharis > Anthocharis cardamines. Next base: position 7,053,999 of record FR989956.1, on the reverse strand, counting down.
TGCTTAAATTAATAAGAAGTATCTATCCCGTTCTTGCACATTACGCACGCAGTATACAGAAAGAGAATACGCGTCTGTAGTGTTTGTTTGTTTAAATTATTAGAATTATATTTATTATACCATACTAATACATATATACTCACACAGACATACAATACACTGTCTCTGACGTAGACATGGGTAACTCAGCGAAATTCCCTGCGCCAACTCAGCAACTCAGGCGCAGTGTAGTGTGTCGGCTCCTTGAGTCAACTCAAAATTGCGCCACGATGCAGTAAAAATGGGACGCGCAAAGCGAGCAGTGAAACCTCCGAAACGCACGCAACCCCACGCTCATAGTTCACTCAGTGAGTGGGTACTGCGCCGTGCGCCAACACATTATGAATGTGTGAGCTGACTCACCCTGCGCACTGAAGCGCGCCGGCGCAATTGCGCGGCGCAGCGCAGTGTTACCCATGTCTACTCTGACGCACCACGTTAGTAACAGTAACATGAGAGCCGTGAGCGAGAGTGGACGTTCGTTGTGCGTGCCGAGCCAGTGCTACATCATATCGATAGACACAGACAGCAAATACTACTACAGAGCGTCAAAACATGTTCAAGCAAAATTGAGTTCTATCTTAACGATGTAAGACATTTAAATGTCAATTTAATTTGGTATCTACGTTTGTATAGGTGTAATCTCGGACACATTTTTCGTGTATTTTGTACGAGACCCTAAGTCCATAGCATACCAATGGCTTTAACCCCTTAACTTGTGCCCTCGAGTTAGTTCGAGCGCGCTAAACAGGCCAAACTGATCTCTCGAGATAATTCGAGTATAATTCGTATATAATCGAGAATTCGAGAAAAAAAAGCTTTCACATTATTATTTTCATAATGTGAAAGCTTTTTTTGTGCCGGTTTTTTTTTTTTTCAAAAAATCTGTGATTTGTGAGTTAAGGTATGGCGGCACGACCGTTTTGGTCCTTTATGATTCGCAAGCTCCAGGTTTTAAGGAATTTATTGATGCGTTGATTTTCTATAGTCCTCTAGACCTAAAATACACCCTTCTACTATTAGAATTAGAATTTTGTCCGAATGCTCGAAGTAAAAAGTAGGTCGACAGCGCATCATTGACTGATGTTCTGTGGCTGAGGTGAATATCTCATGCTCGTCAGTCGATATCTTACAGAAAAAAGGAGAGTGTATTTTTTTGGATAGATACAAGAGAATATTGCCATCGTTTAATAAATATTCACCATCGTTTCAGAGCGACAGTGTGCACTCGACAGACATGGCGCTGGAGAAGGCGGCGAGCGCGGCCAGCAACGCGAAGGGCGCCGGGAAAGAGAAAACCGACGACATTATGTCCGTCCTGCTCGCGCATGAGAAACAGAATCCAGGTAATTACTTTATATAAGGTTTATACACACTACACGTATATATAAACCGTACACTATTTTCCTTAATTTATGTTTAATTATCAGTTAATAAAAATTCTAAAGATTAAATCTTATTATTCAGCTTAGAGGTGGCAAAAAGATAAATTTGTTGAGATTGGATCTTTTGTATCGGAATCAGTCCAAAGATTCGAATCAGTGAAAAACTTAATTTGAATCATTTGCTTCAGTGAACGAACGGCATCCGACTTTGCCCAAAGCGCTCTGAACCGAACTGATCCGATCATTCGCTCACACGAAACACTATCTCATTCGCAAGCAAGCGACGCGAATTGAGTGAGATCGAGTTCGAGATGCAATTGGTTAAAAATGATGCATTTTTATTTGTGTTACGGATTCGAATCAGTCGAACAATTGAATGAAACGACTCAGTGAGTCATTTCAACGTTTCAGTGGGTCGTTTCAACGTTTCAGTGAGTCGTTTCAACGTTTCCGTAAAGAGTTACACACTACCAATTCAGATTCTTACCGGTTTCTTGATATGTATGTATTGACGGTATGTTAGATATCATCAGAAGAGCATGAGGTGATACCACAGCCGCTGTATCATTGTTATTAATATATGTGATGTCATAAATTCATTAGTATTTAAGTGTCTAAACTTTTAAAATTGAATAACTTCAAATTTCATACTCTCATGATCAATAATAGTGGGAATAAGTAGTTGCTCCATAATTTCAGTATTGTGGGTTTATCGCGTTTTTCTCGTAACTGTTTCTATTACGACGTTTTAGCATGGCACGGCACTATTATTCAGTTAAATAGCATAACATCGCATTAATATTGATTTCTTAATTGATAGTTATGATTCCTCATGCACAATTGATAACATCTGCCTGCCTCAATGGCTTAGAATTATTCACATTGCGTTTAGAGTAATGCAGGTCCCAGATTCGAATCCCGGAGAAATAAAATGAAAACATTCGATCGGTCAGGAGACAGAAGACTTGCGTGCAAAGAAAAATGATTAGTGAAGCAGACACAGAATTGTGCCTATTTCGCTACTACGATATACATAGATCAATCAGGTCTTATTGTCTTTTATTAACGCGAGTGTCACACATTTAAATAAAATACTGTATACCGGATTAAAACGCGATTTATTATTTATATTCAAAGCATCCGAAACGTCGCGTCGGGATAAATAATAAATCGCGTTTTAATCCGGTATACAGTATTTTATTTAAATCAAGCAGGTCTTTTAATTATATGCATTTTTTTTATTGTAGCAAATGCAGCAGCGAACACTGTGAAAGGCGCGGATCAAGACAGCTCTGACTCGAGCGACAACGAATCTAAGGACCCGTATAAACTCAAAGACGAGCTGGCTGCCGTCGGTATGTACTACGTTCATTAAACATCATGTATTACAGGGATGTTATGTAGCTTCGTAACCGTAACCAAAACTATCGGACATCCAATATAGAGATCTATCCGTATCCGTATCCGAACCCTCTGTAAAAGTTTCGAATAACCTCAGATAGGTGTGGAGTCATATCATGAGACATGTTTGACAGGCTTTTGTATTCGCCCAGCCGAGCCGATACACTATATGCATTTTTTTTCTATTCAGAAATCCATAGACAAACCAAAACGCGCAAAATGCACTTCACAGTTTTTCCATCTATGAACGGTGGTTAAATTAAATTATAAAAATGTTGTTCCGGTTGGATTCGAATCCACGACCCATCGATGCGCACGGTCCGGCAGGTATTCTCCCGAATGCGCCAACGAGCCCGTCAAAGCCTATTAAAAGCATACGTCATAATATTTAAAATGTTTATCTTAGATGTACACATAATTGTGAAAACGCCCAAAACGAACAAATCTGCCTCTTTGTTTTTTATAATTTCAGTTGTTTCATTTTTTTTTTCGGATTTTTTAGCTGAAATGGAGAGCGAAGATTCTGAATCTGATGACAATGTTCCGACGGTGATGGTGAACGGCAAGCCGGTGGCGCTCACTAGTATTGACGATGACGTCATCGCGACCATGACTCCTTCCGAAAAAGAAACTTACATTCAAGTGTATCAAGAATACTACAGTCACATGTATGATTAGATTATTAGAATATCTGTGAAATAAATATATGAAACACGTAATTTTTTGCATTTTAATTTATCGAGGTATTTAATAAAATTTAAAACGTGATTTAGATCTATCTAGAATTCTATTTCCAAAGCTTTTCAGCGTGGATAAACCTGTTCAAAATATTATCATTTAAATGTGTTTTATTCGTGTAATCAAAATGCAAGATCATTAAAACTAAAAATACATAACTCAATAAAAAACTTGACGAACAAAACTTTTGAAAAGAAACAACGCAAAAAGCGTTGCTTAGCAACACAAACTATACATATACAATATTCAATGTATTTATGCGAATCTAGGAAATTCGTATTTTTACGCTACCCATGCCTCCAATGACAGACCGCGAAAAACTTAAAATTGTTTAGTTTGACCTACTGGTATATAATAGAATATCCGAATGCTCGAAGTAAAAAATTGATCGACAGCGCATCATTGACTGATGTTCTGTGGCTGAGGTATCACCTACCATCAAGTGAACCTCATGCTCGTCTGTCGATATCTAACATAAAAAAAAAATTAACTCATTAAGTACCAACTTTTTCTATATTGTTAGACCTTTTCTTTTACAGAATATACACAGAAAAATATTTAACCAAATGGGAACTGGTATTTAATGGGTTAAGATTTAATGCCGGAAGTCTCGGAGCAAAGTACGTATTACTATTAGTATATTGCAAAATGTTACAATTTGGACACGTGTCAAATGGCGTAGCTATCATAGGGCAAAGTGGTGCAGTGCACCAGGGCCCTGGAGCTTTGTTTTTTCTCTATGCACCGGGGCCCTTGTCCACCTAGCTACGCCATTGTCCTTTTAAAAGTCGGCATAGACCTCATAATCATACACCATAACTGTTCACCGACTTCAAAAGTATAATATCTTAGCTCGGTTTTATGGCCTTGCAGATGCAGTATACCGAATCGGGGGTAGTTTATAAATGCTTGTAACAACCCAATCTTAAATCTTTATATTTGATTTTTAATATTTTATTTAAAAATATTCGTAATAAGAATCTTGTACCTACAAGTTTTAAAAATAAATAAAACGAAATATGCATTATGTTTTAAATTTATTTTAACAAAAATAAATAATTTAAATTAGTCAATACTTATAAATTTCATTCACAAAACAATATACGCTAGGTAAAAGGGACTTTAGTTAACTTATAAACTCAAATGTCGCTTAATACTGTAAAATTTTAAATGTATAATTAAAAATATCAAATGTGTAGAATTACGTTTATGTGCGTTTATGTTATTTGGCAACAGACAATATTTACAACATTTTTTAATGACATTAAAAAAATACATCGATGCCTCTTATGTAACACAATGAGTGTTTTACGATTACGCTTTTGAACTATACCATTTTTATGTTTTCATGTGTCACGCACCCCCCTAGAGACTCCCGAGATAGGCGGATGCCGAAGCGGAGTGATAGGGCGTAGCCCGCGTATCACCCCGCCACTGGTCTATGACGGTAGCCCTGATAAGGGCTGACCAGCTTTTATCTCGGTGCCTCGCACCGGCAGTGATCAAAGGTTCAATACCCAAGCCCCGAAAGGGGCTAACCAGTTGATACTGCGGCGCTGGGGAGGTGGTGGCCTCGACTTAATTTGCCGGGACAGGTCGTATTCTAGTGCTGGTGCTGTCCGGCCCGCACACCCTGCTATGTGCCTGGATGTCCTGCCAGTGTTTATGGGATAGGGGGATAAAGGTGAGGGTGAGGTGAGGGGGAAGGAAAAGGTAACTGGGAAACTTGGAAAATATAGGAAACTTGGAATTAATTAAAGAACTGGTCACTTTTAAACTTGAAGCCGTCTCAGATATCACTTGTTATTACTTGTTATTATTCGTATTTCGAATGCATAATTTAATATTGATGGTCGTAGCTCACCTGAATCATGAAGTATACCGTGATGTGAACTACGACCGTTATAAACGTTTCCCCAAAATTTTACCGTTATTTTCTCTATCTGAGACTTCTTTTAAATTATTTATTTCCATAAAAACACAGTTATACATTTACATATTTTACATCATCTTATAGAGCATCGTAAGTACATCATATTAAAACCGTTATATGCTGGATTCGATACGGATTATATATCTTTAAATACCTTTAAAGGGGTTTTTTCACTCGCCTTTCTAGTGAAAATTACTGTTCACGAGCCTCTAACATTTATAACATGATACTTATAAAAAACCTCTTATGTTTACTAATTAGTCCGTATCGAATCCCTTCTTTTACAAGTTATTAAAATACAATATTCATAGTATAACATACATAAAATTACGTTTAAAGTGCTAAGACATAAAAATAATCAACATTTGGATTCCTACAAGATACATTAGTTTTTACTAGTTTAAATTACGTATTTACATTTATCAGATTTTTCTATAACATTTAAACATCAAAAACATGCAAAATCTATGAATTATCGATAATTATTAATTTTAGTCAATTATTTTGAAATAATGTTTCGTTCTGACAACTTGTTACACCCCAGCGTAGTTACATAGAAATTCGTTAAATTCTGAGTTTTATTTTATTCTTTTAAACTGATAGCTTTTACATTGTTATCTTTATACATATATATTTTACTTTAAATTACTATTAAAAAAATCTATAAATGTCTAAGCTAAATCGCCGACGTGATATACTAAAATAGACGTTACTTATTGATTAATAAAAATATAAGACCTAAGTCGCCGACATTCTCCCCTTCTGCGCAGCACCTTCTTCTTGTCGCGGCGACTCCGTTGCGGGAACCAGTAGCACGATCTTCGCTGCCGGCCGTCGCAGCACGCCACCTCTCGTTGACACGTCGACTATCCGTGTTCTTCCGTCTGGCCCAGGGTAGGTCTTCTGGATTCTTCCTCGTGGCCAGGTGCATCGTGGGAGAGTGCGGTCTACAATGAGGACCACATCGCCCGGCTGCAGGTCGGATCCTGTTCGTCCGTCGATCTTGCGTGGTAGCAGCGTGGGCAGGTACTCGCGAAGCCATCTTCTCCACAGGTGGTCCGCCAGTTGCTGTACCGCCTTCCAGTCTTCTCTGCCGACAGGTCGCGTATCTGAAAAATTACCGATGCGCGCGGCTCCGCAGGATCTACCAATTAAGAAGTGATTAGGAGTCAGCGCCTCTTCCTCAGCGTTGTCTGCGATGTTGGTGAGGGGTCTTGAGTTTACCATGTGCTCAGCTTCTAGTAGGAGTGTGGAGAGAACCTCTTCCCTCGGATGTCGGTCTTTAAGCGTAGCGTTTAGCGCAGTTTTAATGGAGCTCACCATACGCTCCCATGCACCTCCCATGTTGGGCGCGCCGGGTGGAATGAACTTCCAGCGCACGCCAATCTTCTCTGCTTCGGTTGCGAGCTCGTCTTCTTCTAGGGTCTTGAGCGCTGCCTGCAGCTCCTTGTTAGCTCGTACGAAATTGGTGCCGTTATCAGAATAAATAACTTTAGGTGTACCTCTTCTCGCAGCGAATCTTCTTAGCGCCATGATGGTTGAGTCGGTTGTCAGGCTCGGCACCAGCTCCATGTGGACTGCCCTGGTTGATAGGCAGGTGAACAGAGCGCCCCATCGTTTTTCTCTCCTTCTTCCCACGGTGACTGTGAGTGGCCCGAAATAGTCCACTCCTGTACAGGTGAAGGGATGCGCGCCATGTTGTAGTCTCTCGCGCGGTAGATCGCCCATCGGAGGTGGAGCAGGCTTGCCACGCATCGCCTTGCAGTGTTGACACTTCTGCTGGACGCTGCGCAGAACCGACCGGAGCCCGATCATCCAGTACCTTTGCCGGATCTCGTTCATCACCGTCGCTTGGTTGCCATGGTTGAATCGCTTATGGTAATCTGAAATCAGAAGTTTTCCTACATGGCTTCGTGCTTCTAGAATGATAGGTGCTAAGTAGTCGCTATGAATGCCCTTGATAGCGTTGGCTCGTCCTCTCAGTCGTAACAGCCCATCCTTTATCATAACGTCGAGCTTTTTAAGCTTGCTGGAGCCCTCGAGCGTCTTTGCTGCTTGTATCAAGGCTATGTCTCTGCTGAAACTATCAATTTGGCTCTGTCTCACCAGTAATTCTTCAGCGCGTTGTAGTTGTTCTTCATCGATTGGCATGAAGAACCGTGATTTCCTCTTCGTCTTGATTCTGGCTTCGCCGTCGCCTCCTTTCTTTCTACAGAGACTGATAAATTGAAGTACTCGAGCCGTGGATCTCCATAATTTCTTCCAGCTAGAGAATCTTTCTGGAACTGGCGTTACTTGCTGATTGTTTGACAAAATATATGTTTTTTCTACTTGCGTTTTTTCTTCTTCCGTAGGTTGCTTGCGGAAGGTTCGCGGAGACGGCCAGCAGTCTTCATTCTTCTTCAGGAAAGCAGGACCCTTGAACCACCGATGCGTAGCGTCGAAGTTCCTTGGCAGATCTCTTGTTGCGTCGTCAGCGGGATTCTCTGCAGTGGGCACCCACCTCCACTCATGTGGCTTCGTTAAATCTTCGATTTCCGCTAAACGATGCGCAACGAAGGTTTTGAACGTGCGCGGGTCCGTCTTGATCCATGAAAGCACGACGCTAGAATCAGTCCAATAAGTTTTACTCACGATGTTAAGATCCAGTTCTTTCTCAACAGAGTCGGCTAGGCGGCTTCCCAATAGAGCTGCTTGTAGCTCCAGCCTTGGCATCGATACTGGTTTCAGCGGCGTCACTCTTGTCTTTGCTGCGATGAGGTTGACTTCGAACTTATCGTCAGTCCTCGTGCGCCAGTATACTGTCGCTGCATACGCCGTTTCGCTTGCATCTGTAAACACATGTAGCTCCCCTTCGGTGGATGTTGGGGAGATGCATCGCGCCAACTGGATGTCTGGAATCTTCTTCAGGTCTTCCAGGTAAAGCAGCCACTGCTTGGTGTCTTCCTCGGTTATTGCGTCGTCCCATCCGACGCCGCTCCGCCATATGCTCTGGATCAGCTTCTTTCCTTGTATCAATATGGGTGATACTAGGCCTAAAGGGTCGAAAGTTGACATCACCGCAGCAGTAACTTCCCTCTTTGTTGGGGTTTTCATACCTTGGGCCACCTCTGCCGGAACTTTTCTGAACTGGCTTCGGAAACCCAGCTTGTCGCCGCGCGTCAGCCATCGGAGTCCCAACGTCTTCTCTTCGGCGCTGTCTCCCAGGTTCACCTCTTCGACTCCTTCAGTGTCGATAACTTCTTTGAAGTTCGATGCCCAACCTCGTAACTCGAAGTGAGCTTTCTTGTGAATCGTGTCGACCTGCTCGATTGTCGCCTTACACTCCTTCATGCTGTGAAAACTTTGCAAATAATCATCCATATAATGGTTCTTTTCTACAGCACGTACAGCCTTGGGAAATTGATTCATGAATTCTTCCGCGTTCTTGTTTTTAATATAGATCGCCGTACACGGTGAGGACGCAGCGCCAAAAATGACAGACGTCATTCTATATTCTTTCACGGGCGTGTTTATTTCGTTTCTCCACAAGAACCTTAAACTATCTCTATCTGAATCAATAATTCTCACCTGTAAGAACATTTCCTTAATATCCGCTGCCACCGCGATGGGTCCCTGTCGGAATCGTATCAGTACTCCGAACAGGGACTGGAGCAAGTCTGGACCTGGTAGCAGCGTATCGTTGAGGCTGACTCCGCTGGTTTTGGCTGCAGCGTCGAACACGATTCTTAATTTCTTCTTCACTGGATGCACCACCGGGAAGTGAGGCAGGTACCACTTCTTTGTTGAAGTCGAGTCGGCTGGTGCGATTTCTGCGTATCCATTCTGTAATAAATTATTTATCTGCTCACCATATTGTTTACGTAGAAGAGCGTCCTTTTGCAGTTTCTTCTCTATTCCCTTATATCTGTTCAGCGCTGACAGATAGTTGTTTGGCAGCGTGACTTCTCGATTTCTCCAAAGCAAGCCGACCTCGAACCTGCCATCCTGGAGTCTGTTGCTGGTGGCATCTAATATCTTCAGAGCTTGTCCCTCCGCGTCCGTGGAAGGTCTTCTTGGCTGCACTCCCAGCGACTCGATGGCAAAGTGCTCTTTTACCAGACGAGTGACTTCTTCTTCCTCGGTGTTAACATGCGCACATATATTTATAAAATTAACGGGTGTGAGGCTACTACTGTCGGCGCCGTGCAGTACCCAACCGAGCTTTGTCCGCGAAGCCACTGGCTGGCCCGGCTTACCTCGGCGTACTCTCCGGGACACAATGTATTCCCAGTTATCTTGGCCGATCAATAGTTTCGGCGCCTCCCCTTCGTGATATATGTCATTCACTATATTGCGCAAATGTCTACACTGGCTAAGTCGCTCTCTGTTTACTAGTTGAGGCGTTAATTTAAGATTCTTAATAGTTCTTACTTGCTTTATGACTTCCCTTTTTGTTTGCTTGCTTCCACGCAGTTCCAGGTCCAGCGTCATTGAGCCCTGCGCTTCCATGAGGCGCCCGCCGATAGTTTCGATCGACAGACTGGTGTGAGGCCCCCGGGCCCCGATGCTGGCAGCTACCTCCTCGTCAAGCAAGGTCACTGTCGACCCTTCGTCCAGCAGCGCCAGTATCTTCATACTGCCGGATGGCCCGTACACTTCAACCGGAATCATTTTCAAGAAGGCCTTCGTTGTTCCGATGGTGTTGACTGATGCTGCTGGCGGTGCTGCCGATGCCGATGTAGGTGACGGTGTTGCTTGTTGTGGCCTGTGTGAATGATCATGTAAAAGATTATGATGCCAGCGCTTGCATACCTTACACGGCGGTCTTCGACACGTCTCTTTTCTATGTTTCCCGGTCAGGCACTTGAAGCATATGTTCAATTTCTTAACGGTGTCCCACCGGTCCGCAACAGCCGCTTTGACAAACTGCTGGCACTCAGGAAGCCGGTGAGCGCCTTCGCAGCTGGGACACTGGACACTGCGTGGTTCTTCTGCCATGTTATATGCCGTCTGCCTGATGGGTCTTCGTGTGATCGCGCCCTGCCTCTGGGGTCTGGAAGTCTCGATCGCTGCGAACGCACCACACATATCTGCTTCATTATTAAGGAAAGCACTTACCAATTCAATATTCGCAAACGAGTCTTCATTGCTCGCCTTTGTGTAGTCATACCACCTAAACTTCAATATGGTTGGCAGCTTTTCAATGATAAGTTTCACTATCTCCGGTGAGTGCAGGTACTGTGGCCTTTTCAGACCCTTGATGGCTGCTACGCTGTTGTTGACCTGGCTGGCGAAGACGCAGATGTCCCTCGGGTTCTCTGTTGTCCGGGGTAGCGCCTTGATTTTCTCCAGCTCGGCTAGCACCAGCGCGTCGGGCCTCCCGAAGCGCCGTCGTAACGCGTCCAGCACCTCAGCAGGTTTGGCTTCGGAGTACAGGAGGCTCTTGATGCTCTCCCTTGCTGCACCCTTTATTGCTCTCCGAAGCCGCGCCATGTTCTGCACCGCCGAGAACATTGGAGCCGTGTCTTCATACACGACCCGAAACGCCGTCCATTCTGTGCTGTCACCTTCATAAATAGGTAATTCTTGTACATACTTGGGTTGCGGCGCCGTCGCCGCACTTTGTGATAGCGCCTCCTTAAGCGCTGTTGCGAGTATCTGGACCTCCGATTGAGCTTCGGTTTTCTTTACTGGTTGCTCCTCCACCGAAGACTCCATCCACTTCTTCAGGTGGTCCTCTCGCGCTTCGACGACGTCTTCATCCTCAATAGCAGAGTCTTCATCCGCTTCATCTGCCATCTGTAAACGTAACCTGGCCAGGCGTGCCCTTGCCTGTGCCTCTTCCAACTCCAATCGCGCCAATTCTTCTCTGGCCTCGAGCCGCCGTCGTGTCGTGCTGGCTCGGGACCTCGCGATGGATGCAGCTTGCCGGGTGGAACCCGCTGGTACTATTGTCATGGTCTGACCTGGTTGGCTTGCTGCTGTGGTGGTTGCTGTGGTGGCTTCTGAGGAGTCCGTAGTCTCCGTCGTCCGTGTTGCCTCCGTAGAGGCCATTGATGCATTCGTAGGCTCCGTAGTACGCGAAGTTCCGCTGGTACTACTGTCTTCTGGGTGACCCCTCTGCGATCGTGTCACTGGCATGACGCAGGATCCGTACTCGAAGGACCAACAACGATGTCACGCACCCCCCTAGAGACTCCCGAGATAGGCGGATGCCGAAGCGGAGTGATAGGGCGTAGCCCGCGTATCACCCCGCCACTGGTCTATGACGGTAGCCCTGATAAGGGCTGACCAGCTTTTATCTCGGTGCCTCGCACCGGCAGTGATCAAAGGTTCAATACCCAAGCCCCGAAAGGGGCTAACCAGTTGATACTGCGGCGCTGGGGAGGTGGTGGCCTCGACTTAATTTGCCGGGACAGGTCGTATTCTAGTGCTGGTGCTGTCCGGCCCGCACACCCTGCTATGTGCCTGGATGTCCTGCCAGTGTTTATGGGATAGGGGGATAAAGGTGAGGGTGAGGTGAGGGGGAAGGAAAAGGTAACTGGGAAACTTGGAAAATATAGGAAACTTGGAATTAATTAAAGAACTGGTCACTTTTAAACTTGAAGCCGTCTCAGATATCACTTGTTATTACTTGTTATTATTCGTATTTCGAATGCATAATTTAATATTGATGGTCGTAGCTCACCTGAATCATGAAGTATACCGTGATGTGAACTACGACCGTTATAAACGTTTCCCCAAAATTTTACCGTTATTTTCTCTATCTGAGACTTCTTTTAAATTATTTATTTCCATAAAAACACAGTTATACATTTACATATTTTACATCATCTTATAGAGCATCGTAAGTACATCATATTAAAACCGTTATATGCTGGATTCGATACGGATTATATATCTTTAAATACCTTTAAAGGGGTTTTTTCACTCGCCTTTCTAGTGAAAATTACTGTTCACGAGCCTCTAACATTTATAACATGATACTTATAAAAAACCTCTTATGTTTACTAATTAGTCCGTATCGAATCCCTTCTTTTACAAGTTATTAAAATACAATATTCATAGTATAACATACATAAAATTACGTTTAAAGTGCTAAGACATAAAAATAATCAACATTTGGATTCCTACAAGATACATTAGTTTTTACTAGTTTAAATTACGTATTTACATTTATCAGATTTTTCTATAACATTTAAACATCAAAAACATGCAAAATCTATGAATTATCGATAATTATTAATTTTAGTCAATTATTTTGAAATAATGTTTCGTTCTGACAACTTGTTACACCCCAGCGTAGTTACATAGAAATTCGTTAAATTCTGAGTTTTATTTTATTCTTTTAAACTGATAGCTTTTACATTGTTATCTTTATACATATATATTTTACTTTAAATTACTATTAAAAAAATCTATAAATGTCTAAGCTAAATCGCCGACGTGATATACTAAAATAGACGTTACTTATTGATTAATAAAAATATAAGACCTAAGTCGCCGACATCATGTATTTTACGTGTTTGAAATAGTACAATAAAAAAGTATTTAATTTGTTTATGTACTAATAAGAGTTGTATCATTGTAAAAAAAAGATTAAAACGGACGGTATAGTTTAAAAAACGTAACGTAAACCACTACCTTGGTTACTACAACTTATGTGGGAGGCATCAACTTCATTCTAAACATTCGTAAATTATCTGGACTAAAAATCGTTTAAATATATATTTTCTTGACATTTAAGTAACGTTTTGTACGAAAACAGATACATAATGGAATTTATTTTTGAACATTAATACCAATAAGTTAATAAGGTTAAGGAATAGCGAAATATATTAAAAACTTCTGTACATATCATGAGAAAATCTGATAATGTATAGTTATCTTTTTAAGCAACCAATTAAACTCGTTGATTTCGATGAAAAATATAATATATTATATATCACGTATAAACGTTATCCCAAAGTGTCACTCTCAAAATACATTCTTACGGCCTTATTCATAAACGTATTATAGCTTGATATAGTTGAAATATGATTTGTCTCGCTCTATCGAATATAAAAAGACTAGAACGAAAGAAACAAAACATATTTTAACTATATCAAGCTTATAATACGTTTATGAATAAGGCCGTTATACTTATGTAACTTGTAAAAATTAATTAAAAAACTGACTTGACACAATACAATGATATGTAAAGTATCATAACAATAAATTATTTATTACAGAAAAACTTCTATAAAAATGTTGATATTTTAAAATTCAAGAAAGCTAACTGCTAAATGTCAAAATTTTACTAATTATGAACACATTATGACTATTATTGTACTCGTCCAGTACCTAAGTATTGATCATATATTTTTCCCCCACTTTTCCCAATACTCGTCAGTCTGCATTTCGATTATTCGCGACAGGCATCTGTCACAAGCAAACATTTCCTCTTCGCCTGTGAATATTGCCGCCCTCGAGTCTTCCTGCATTATCGATTAATATTAGAATAAGTTCATCCATAAAAAACATGTATTATATAAAGGTACTGTCTATGGGTACCACAAGACGCTGGAACTTATAAATATATTTTATAGCGCATTCAAAGATCGTGATTCTAAATATTAAGACTACGTCTTGTTTACTACTTGTCATTTGATGATTTAACTAGTACCCATTTTGTCGTCTTATTATTAATGTTTTTTATGTATGGTTTCAATATCATAGCTTCTCATAAAAAAATAAAGTATGTTTTAAGCCCCAAAACCAAAAATCCTTTAAAATTCATAGTTTGTTTATAAGATTTTAGCAAATTTACTCAATTCTTTGAAATTAATAACACGAAATATTAGATAACTTGTTTTTTTTTTAATTAGAAAGGATAGGCCGACGATAAGCGATTACCGCCGCCCATGGGATCTGCAACATTAAGATGTCTTGAGGATACATGGCCGGCCTTTAAGATAGATAAGAATAGGCTTGTTTCTTGAAGGTTCCCAGATTGAATTGGTTGGGAAAAATAGTATGACAGTTTTTTAAATCGTCCTCAAGAATGAAAGAAGAAAACACAAGGTTATTAATAAATAATTTGTGGAAAATAAACTTACAGAATCCTTTGTAATACTCAAATCGTCCATAAGAGCTCTGTCGGCATCACCATATCCTTCTCTCACATCATCTAAATTGAACAGTTTTTTTGGTTCACAGTCAGCTGCGATGACAACCTGTAATCAATTAATATCATAAATAATGTTCTTTAAAAAACAATGTTTAATTATGTTTCTCTATGTAGATCCTAATTTTATTATATTACTAGCGATCACCCCCGGCTTCGCACGAAAGAAAATGTTTGAGGTGGACCATCCTTATCACTTAGGGGTATGAAAAATACATCCTATTCTCAGACCTACTGAATATACATACAAAATTTCATAAGAATCAGTCAAGCCATTTCAGAGGAGTTTCGTTACAAACAAGAGATTTATATATTAGATCACTAATATCCTTTTATATATTAGGTCACTAATTTAAATGTAATATAAACAGTTATATTATCATATTTAGTTTTTATAGCATTGCAGAATTAGGCGAATCGAATGCGTGATGTATATGTATGTATGTGTGCAGACTTACCCTCACTCTATTATCATAGAATGTGTCAATTAGAGTTATGAATCTACGTATCTGAGATCTATGCTTTACTATAGACAGCTGGGGCAATTCTCGAATGAAGACAGTATGAAATGTTTTAGACAATATTAAATAATCACTAGCACCAAGTGGCTGAAAAAAAAGTTTTTATTTTATTACATTTATTATACTATATGGTTAATTTCAAACTTTACACCATAATCAATTCACATACTCGGTCACATAATTCTTCGAAAGTTGAATCTAATACACGTCCACAACTCTTGGAAAATTTTACATTCCTTCCTAATATATTTATCACTCGTACTCTCACAGTGTCATTTTCTTTTGATATCAAAAATTTAAATAAATTATCAACTCCATTATTTTGTGGTGTTAAGTCGCTGTTTCTGAAATGAGTATATAAATATTTCATTATAACTAATAGAATGCCTACTATATAACATCTGAGTAATATTCCAAATGGAATCTCCTAACAGCTGTAAAAAAATGTTTATTTATTTCTTAAAGCAAGGTGTATATTTAACTGTATTTTATGAGTTTAGTAGTGAGTGTTCAGACTACTGCATTAATTTCACATTAAATCATCATAATAATTATCCTGCCAAATAAAAATACTAGAACTTCTATTGACATCATTTTTAAAAAAACTAGCGACCCGGCAATCTTTCTATGGGTAGTTTAGCGTATTATGCCTACATGTCATATTTGTCGTAGGGTCTCATTCGCGCGCGTTAATTTTTAACGATAATTCTTAAGATATTCGTTTAAAAAAAACTTGACCAATTACATAGCAAAACCTTCCTCATGAATAGTGATTCGGTTTTCACCAATAGAGTGTCTATCAATTGGTGAAAACCGACTAAAAATCCATTCAGTAGTTTTTGAGTTATTCACGAACAGACAAATAGATGCGGCGGAGGACTTTGTTTCTAATATGTAGTGATAATATGAGGAACAAGGTTGTTCTTACTAATTTACACATATTACTAGTATACTTATTTTGTTTTATGAATCAAAAATCAGGTTTTCATAGAAATCTATTAAATGGGTAGAAATACATTCAGACTTACATGAAGTACTTTCCAAATTTACCGCCACTTCCACGTAACCTGTAGTCAATACCAGAGTCAAGTTGTATAACATTACAATGTGCTTTTAGAATTGGTATAAATGGCAAAAAATTTGCTCTTTGTAACCCATTTTTGTATAGGTCATCAGGTTGCCTGTTACTTGTTGCTATCACAACACATCCATTATCAAACAATTGTGTAAAGAGACGTTTTAAAATCATTGCGTCACCAATGTCAGTTACCTTAGAAAGAAAGAAAATTTAGTTTAATTTAGCTTGATGCCAAATATAATAATTGTAATACATGCAGATTACATACTCAATATTTATTTTATACCATAATTTGTCATTAATTTTACAAATGGTCAATTCACATACAGAAAGCGAGCATGTATTTTAATGATGAAGTAAAAAGGAGTGTGAGGTTTATCAATAGAATGAATGACCATAGTTTAATTTTAAAATAATCGTGGTTATTACAAATTATAAATAATCAACTACACTATAATTTTTTTTTAAAGTAAGTCTCAATATCAGCGGCCATATCATATCTCATCAATGCTGTATTCTATTACCAAGAATCACTGCAAAAATAAGAGGATGGAAAAAAAACTCACTTGAAACTCATCAAAACAAATGAGCCATGATTCTTGAGTTATGTCTGCCGCCACAGGTGGTATTGGATCAAATGGTTTTGATCCTTCATCCTTAAATGAGCTTGCTCCTTTCCCAGACTTGATTTTGAGCTCATGGATCCTTGAATGGATATTTAACATGAATGAGTTAAAATGAACCCTTAACTTTTCTTTGATCTAAAATTATCACGAATATCATAAAGTTTTTTTTTTTTAATATGGTTAATTTAAATATTAAGGTACTGTTATGAAAGCTCACCGGTACTGTCTCATAAAATAAATCCATCAACATGGTTTTTCCACCACCAACACTGCCATAAATATATAAACCCTGAGGTGCTATGATTTTTTGTGGTTTACTTTTCTTAAAAAATGAGAATATTGAACCACTCTTTGATGCAAGAACTGGACGCTTAAAACGAATGACTTCTTGATAAACATTTTGAAGTTGTTGCACTACATTTTCTTGATGAGAGTCTCTACTTAACAAACCGTCTGATAATTTCTTTGAATATAAATTAATTGGTCCTTCACCAACAATAGGCTGTTCTTGTGCTTGCGATGATAATAATTTAACACACTGATAACACTGTCTCCAAGGATATTTTATAACTAAAGTATGTACAGACGAAGTGTGTCCGAACATTTTATATTGTTAGTTGTTGCTAAATTATCAAGAAATCACAAGGTTATCACATGGAACATTACATAATACTGTATACGAAATTAAAAAGTAAACAGTAATAAACTTTCTTTAATAGCTGATTTTTTTATTTAAATACTGTAAATTAAAATTCCATTGTCAGTATTCATGTAAAGAATTAATTACCTTTAGGACCTACAACGTAATTAGTTTCATATTTACTCTCAATAAAATAATAATAAAATTTTTATTTTTTACACCTATTTTGACGTTTGTAGTTTGACAATCTCTTGAGTCTTGACTCTTAACATATTTTTTGTGTTAACTGTCAAATTTTGACAGTTTAATAAACGATTCTTAATTTGTTTTCTTACAAATTACTGTTTAATATTATATAACCCACATTACACATACAACAAGATAATATAGTTAATATCTTGATCCTGATCTCAATTTTGCAATGAATCATAGATTCTTCATATTGCATAAAAACAAAAAAAAGGTTGCTAAAAAGCATCCGAAACGTCGGGATAAATAATAAATAAAAAATCGCGTTTTAATCCGGTATACAGTATTTTATTTAAAAGAGTATATATCATAAGTAATTTTATATGAAATTCACTTTGAGTCATTAGCGACTACATTCTATACAATAGGTAAATTTTTGCAACATTGATTTTACAATATACTTAATCATGAATTTCTTGTAATAATATAACTTTAAAGTTTAAAATTCAAAGCTCATTAAGAAACTTTATTCAAATCCTGTTAATGACCCGGACTTAGATTATTTATATGTCATAATCAAAGGACCCGGATTGCTTTGATTATTGACATATAAATAATCAAAGCCGGATTGCTTTCTTAACTATTTTATTAAAGGAATATTTGAAACTTTTCTAAACTTGTTTATTCCACTTTGGATGAAACTGATTTTTTATTTTTGTTTGGTAATATTCAAATTTACAGTCCGCGAAAATAAAATTGGGCCAAAACTTGATAATCAAAATCAGAACAAAAAGGTATGATTTCGTCAAAAATATATGAGGTATACCTACCGCATCAGAATCTGAATTTTAAAAAAGAAAAATGATGTCAGCAACTTGCTTGTCAAACAATTCGGCGAGGAGTGGGCTGAAAACCAGGAGCTCTCTTGGTATGTCAGTATAATGAATAATAGCAATGATGATGAAAATTATCATTAACATACAGAGGATTGTGACTGAGAGCTTTGAACATGAAATATAGTGGCGTAACCTCAGATTAATATTTAATCTGAGGGCGTAACTAAGTGGACAAGGGCCAGGGGCCCTACATAGAGAAAAATAGAATATTGTTCTAATTTAGTAAAAAAATGCTCGTGAGATTTCTATCTTCGAGAGCTCGCTACTCCCCGTTTGTGGAAAACTGGGGGGCCCGCTGAGCTTCAGGGCCCTAGTGCACTGCACCACCTTGCCCTATGATATCTATGCCACTGATGAAATAGCTGTGAGAATTTAATTTAGAGAAGAAGATGAGCCTCAAGTTACTTCAATTCAAAAAGGAAATTTCTGATAGCTTAATTAGTTTCAGCAAAACAAGATTAATTCAAAGTGGTTTGAATCAAAACATGAGTATTCCTCTAGAGCACATAACAAAACTTGATTATTCTAATCACCGCTTCAAAAATAGATTATTCCATTTCAAATTTAGGATTTATTCAAAATATAGTATATTATTGCTATTTTTTTTAATCCTATACAAAACAAAGACTATTGTTGTCGTCTACAATAATGCATCTACATTTCGGGTTAAAAACATAACTGCATACCTACAAAACTATTCTCTGAAATTATGAACAAACACAATAAGTGGAATAGTCAAGTTTTGAAAAGAACCTCTTCATTTATTGTTATGCAATAACTTTCTGTACGTATACCTACATCACGTCTCTTTCCCATTGGGGTATACAGAGATCACGGAATTCCACATACTCTCGAGGTACGTTATACGTCTCATTCCCGACTGTTCCACTAACACCAGATTCATAAAATCATTTTCGTTTCTCTACTTTCCTTCCGTCCTTTTTACATGCCAATTCTCAATTCTCGTCACTTCATCGACTTTTACTCCACAACGGTCTCTGTACGTCCTGTTTTATCCTAGAACACTGAAGAGAAATTCCTCAACCTCAGTAGGTACGATTAAATATCCTTCATCAATCTTGTCCTTTATATAAATACTACCTAGCAACGCGCCCCGGCTTCACACGGGTGAATTGTAGATGTAGTATACACAAAGAATAGCTTATGTTACTCGCTCATAATGTAGCTTTCTATTGGTGAAAGAATTTTCAAAATCGGTCCGTTAGTTTATGAGTTTATTCATAACATACAAAAATACAAATCCTTCTTCTTTATAATACATATTAAGTAGTAAAGATTAATAAATTTTGCCAACAACAATAACAACTCATAAACTAGTTATCCTCAGAAACTCCTATTAAAACTTTTTTTTTAATATAACCTAAATTTCATCTACCTCCACAGCTCTAAATCCGGCCCTGATAACATGCAGTCTATTGGCCGAATTCTCGAACGCTAATCAACATTGAGGTGCATTTAAAAGTATATCTAACCCTTTCATTACCAAGGTAAAATGAAAGACGGAAACATTTTAAGAAGCCCTCAAGTTTTGATTATCGTTTCAGTATTCCGCAGTATGATACTCACTCTTACTCGCAAATGCAATTATAATATTGTAATACATTGATATGGAAACGTAGATAACGACATGATTTCCTATTGAACACGTATTATTTTTTTTTGCAATATAATATTTTAAAAACCACCAAAATCTATTTGTATCCTATCTAAGTAATGATATCAAACAATGCACAATGGATACCGCTAAAACAATGCACGGTCCTTTTTGAATACTAAGTTATCCTGAGCTCTAACGTTATTTCGAGTAAATCAATTTATCTCCTTTCTTGCCCTGTGTTAACAACCTTCAGTGTAATATCGGCTATAATAAATTGGCCTCTATGTGCCTATCAATATATTTCTATAATATTACCATTAATTTAATTTTCAGTATGAAATAAGGAAACCAGAATCAGAATAAACTATAATTTATTTATAACGGCTGTTACAGCATACTGTACAACAACGTGTTGTAAAGAAAATATTTAAAACAATATTGAGTACCTAGGTAGGCAACAAGAACGTACGATCATCTTATTCAATTCCAACAGGGGCTTAATAAATTCAACCTCATAATCACAACGATTTATACAAATTACCCCACTTTGCAATAATAATAAGAATAACTTGAGAAAGCAGGATGTTCTCAAATTGAAATCGACGTCCTCAGTGCATTGATGTGGTAAGTGCATAATATATTGCAATCAGCGATAATGTATTGTTTGGCTTGTAAGGTCATATATGGCTACTTTTTTGTAATAGTTATTTATTTAGTTTTTTTTTATTAATATAACTATTTACTTGATCATCGTCGCGCGTAAGTTTAGTTGATTTGATCTACCCAATAGGATAAAGGTTTTTTTCAAGTTAAATTTTCGTCCTATTGGAATACCATGACACGGTCATAATCCATCCTTGACAAGAGCAAAAATATACAATTTCAATAAAAAAAGATTGAGATACTCGCGCAACCATTGAATACTGACAGATTCCAAAATTCTATTAAATTAAAAGAAGAAGAGAATAGTTTTAGATATCCTCAATATCGTATATTACTCGTATTAGTTTAAGTTTAACATTAAATACCTTATTTCCGAAATAACTTTACTATATTTATCGCAAGTATGAAAACCTAGTTATTAATCTCCCAAGGTGGTGTAGCTTTTCAACTACAAAGCGTAGCATTAGCAACACTGTTCCAGACAGCAGCCGTCTACCTAATTTACAGTTCTTTTTTTGTGTCTGTCTCTCCTGGAAATTTGTCGAGACGTCGTAAATATATGCTATTTTCAAAGATATAAAGCCTTTTACGATGACTCTTATCATCTCATTCCTTGAAAGTTGAAACAAACAAGGTACAGGGATACAGTTCTTTTAACCACCTTAAATAACAACTTATCTGTATGAATATTTTATTTTATTTAATGTACTCTTTATATAGCTATTTTTAAAATGCGAACCTTTACAAATCAAGGATTACAACGATTATGAACAATTTTATTTTGCTTTTTTAGTTCATGAAAAAAAAATCGGGACAAAGGGAATTTACTCACATTCACTGGTTTTCGTCGGATCATGGAGGATGTCATCAACTAAAACAATAACAGGACCCCAATTTTTGCATGTTCAAAATTAGGTTATTAGCCAGTAACTGTTCAGTGCTCTAGCTCTTACAGTCTGTTAATCTATCATAATTGTCGTGAATCAGTCACCAAAATTATTAAAAAATCTGTAAATTCGACTGTGAAAAATTTGTCACAACAAAACTTAAAAACTGCTTCCAATGATGAAATAAACATTATTAATTAGACAATAAAATACATATTAGACGATGGTCATGATCAGGTATCGATTCCAAGACGACCACATTATCATTCTCATCAAATTATAGTCTTGTCTCAACAAATCGTCACCAAAATATGTGACACTAAATAACAAACACATTTTTAATAAGTACTTTCATTATGATTACGATTTTAATTTACATATCTCCTTTAGTAAATCCTGGCCACCTGTAAATACAGACACTATTTCTATAAGTACTAACGTTTCCTAAGAATTCCAATTTCAAAATTCATTTAACATAGCCTGTCCTAGTGAATATCAACTCTCAATCAGTTAATACTGACTTCAAAAAATAAATGAATGCAGTTATTGTAGTCAAAGTCAAGGTTACCTTTGGCGAACTGACCTACGGAACCTAAATTGCTCTTGAACTCGCTCACACAGTGGCCTCAATTGTCATCTAATGCCGACTCCCGGTTAACAACCTCTGGTGCCAAGGTGCCTGATGCTTGCATTGCGACTAGCACAACAGTATAATTGATTTAGGATTGAGTGCATCGCAATGCAAGTTTTCTTTACGAATATTTTTTTGCCGATCGGTTTTATCTGATAGATATCATCAGAGTTTAAGTAGGTATGTAATTAATAATAAGAATAGTAGTTGAACGTTTATTTTGTATAGGTATATAGATATTAAAATAATACATAGGCACTTAAACAGGCTTGGAAAATGATAAGAGAATTGTGTTAACCGTTTATGATTGAAAATTAAAATTTGGAATATAATAATCTATAGAAATCCTAAATTATAGCTTTTAATTATTAGTACTTAAAAAAATGACTTCGTTTTCTTATCATCTATTAAACATTTGGAAGATTTATATAATATTTATTTTGAATAAGTATAATTACAAAAGTATGGATTCTAAATTTTTTTTAAAGTAGTTTGTAAATTTTTTTTGCTAATTCATAAAGCTTGTACAAGCCCTGAACAGTGCACCGGATGTCCATCATTTGTAAGTTGTACATTGCTATCACGTGTTGAGCAAATGATTTTTTTAAATATAGCTTATCATCTGTCTGATAAAAAATTATTATAATTTGGAATACAATCTTTGAACCCAAATCCCAATATATCATTGGATTCAGACTGCTTTCCAAATCCTAGTTTTTCACCCATATGTATTGTCTCAATCTTCATCAGAGTCCTCGTTGTGAAGCGGGTTCAAATATAACTTTTCCGTTACAAGATTTATATATTTTACGTACTCGCTTATTGCTGCAAACACTTATAAAATTCTCAATTCGATATACAATAGAGGAATCGCAGGGAACTAAGATTTAAGGGAACTAAACTTTGTCTTTTTAATTTTATCTTGGATGCACTGAAACTACATTCATACATTTCTATTCTAAATTTTTGGATTAAAAACATTTAAGAATATTTGTCGGATCAATATGAAATTTTCAGAGAATATACTCAAATGCATATTCCGATAACGCAATTTTGGAAATTCCCAATTGGATATAATCCCTTACACCCATTTCTTATGAATAGGTTTCATTATCTACAATCAAAATGAAGTGATATATAAAAAAAATAAGATATTTTTATAGGATAAAAATAGATAATTCTCTTTCTTAGCTTTACTATATAAAATTCCATAAAATCGGTTCAGTGAATTAACATAATATTACTTGTTTGAATATTTTATATATATCGTTATATTCTATTTTGCTAACTGCACTGTACTTGCACTCATTTAAATGATTTTTCCGAATTTCACTGTGCCCACGCTTGTTGTAAAGTAGTCAAAACGCCCGCGCCGCGATTAATAATGTAATTAATAAATCTCGTTTTTATCAAGTAATAGTTTTTCTTTCTGTCTGTTTGTTAGTAAATTATTGCATAAAGATAAAATTTAAACTTTTTGTACTTTACTTTCTACGAGTACCTATTATTGCTTGATTCAAAGGTCAAATGCATATCCGTATGACGTTATTGACAGTGCACTTGGAAGTTATTATACACAGGGTGAAAAGAATCGATGGGAAATGGGAAAATTTAAAATGATTTCGTCTCGCCCGGGAATCGAACTAGCTAATAATTCAAAATTTAAACATTCGCAATTTTTATTTTTGATTTCTAGAAGATTAAGAAAACGAATATTAATATTTACTTACTTGGAATTTTTATCTAACCAAATCTGCCAACCTCATGCTACTTATTTATTAAAAATAATAAAAAAATGAAATCAAACAGCAACTTAAATATGTATAGGTGTAAAAGTAGTTACAAAATGTCTGTAAATTATAGCCAATAACGGACTTTTAATACAAAAATATTATAGTATCATACACACAATTTAAAACAATGTGTGGTCTAAATTTAAATTTAATAGCTTCATTTAACTTTATAATAACTAATGAAATCAAAGTAAATGGAAAGCTACTGATATCTGTCAGCCTAAAAAGTTGCAGCTAAACGATTGCAATTGATCGCAAGTGTTGTCCGGTACGGAGTTCCAAGAAACCAAAAACGGACGACCCTGTTCAATTAAAGTTGAATGATTGAAATTGATCAAATTCTGATGAATAAATCTTCATTTGTGTCTTGTATCTCTATTTTGATTAAGGGTATTGTATGTAGGGATGTATTTTTTGCATAGTTCGAGGGTGGTCACATGCGGGCTCAGCTGCAAACGAGATTCGCAATACATAGCTCCTCCATACTCTGGGTTGGTAGGTACATAATTAGCAATTCTATTATAACAAGCGGATGCGCTATCTGTACCCATTATTATTTTTAAACGACTTTCATAAAAATGTAAGGTTATAACTTTTTTTTTGTGTTAGCCGCTCTATATCTCGCTCTAACTATTTTGATGATTTTTTTATAATAGATCAGCTTTGTACATTTGTATTACTTAATTATAGACAGTTGTTTGACCACTATTCCACCTGATTACCGTGATCATGCAGTCAAGGTTGTAAATCACAGCTGACTAGAACGAAGGCCTATTTACGCACACCTTGATGTGACCCAAATCATAATTTTTAGGTAAGACAGATACAACTGACCTTAGTTTTAGGAACTCCATTTACAATTTATGATTTAGGGAATAGGGAAAGTTTTGAGTGACATACATTGATATATAACTTATTAATTATGGACCACTATCTCACGAATAAATTGCACAAAAAGCATTGATATAGTAGGTATTAAGGTCATTCAAGCGAATAATCCAGAATTTTATATACTTAGGCCCCTATTTCTAAGACGCTTTGGTTGATTGATGATTTATTTGGCACGGTAAGTAATTTAAAATATTATTATCTTAAGATTTAATCTATTGTAATCCATGTCTTCTTATGATTTAATTACAAAATAATCATAATATTAAGATATTATTGAATTAAACAAGATGTATTGAAAATAATCCTATATCAAAAAAAAATATCGCGCAAGAATGAACCAAAAAGACATCTCTTCTAAAACCTCTTTTATTGCAATCAGACTTCCTTTACTTATTAGTTAAATATATTATAAGTTCATTGTGATTAGCTTCTACATTTTATTTTCCCTTAACATTTTCACTTAACTTCTGCATGATAATTTCTTGCTTGATCATTGGTTTTCATTTGATAGGTTCCTATAATATATACCGAGCTACGCATTATAATCACCATCAAGTTAATTTTTCATTGTATTAAATATATATTTAATAATTGTATTATATACCAACCATGCTTACCTTAATTTAATACTCAGTATCTCGACATAGTGAATAATACATAATGTCCAGAAATATACACATATCCCACTCGACGGGAAAGGAAGCCGCTACCCTTGGATGCTAGCAGCAACGAGCCCGTCCTGAACATATACACAAAGTTAGAAAAGATAGCGCGGGTTTTTTCTATTTTTTTAATACAATACTGAAGTAAAAGATTTTTAACTTCATATCTGATTTTTCAAAATGTCTTTACATATTCTATATACATCTATATCTATTATACATATAATAAAAGAGTAGGATCGAAATTACGCTTCACTAAATATTTTTACCAGAAATTAAGAGAGGTGATAAAAGAAGGGTAGCAGAATGCATAAATGCAATTTTTAAGATTCTTGACTGTCTGTCTGTCTGTCTGTTTGTTCACGCTAATCTCCGAAGATACTGAACCGATTTTAATGCAATTTACACAAATAAATTAAGGAAAGCCCGGGGCAACATATAGGCTTTGTTTCATCGAAATCGGTTATCGGAAAGAAAAGTTATCATCATTTAAATATTATTTTAAAGGCACCATATCACCAAATTTCAATGCAAATTGACTCGCGTTGAACTTTTTCGAATTGTCAGATGTCAATCACAGTCTGATATGTAAATGAAATAGTTTGATTATTTCGCCATTTCCAATATGTATTCGTAGAATAGTGGATATGCAGTCCCATAGCGTAGCTTCTGATGCGAGTTCGAATCTGAAGTTGAAATGAAAGAAATAATTTTTTGTATTTATTTATTTATTTTTTGAAAGAACTATATTATAGAAAAATAGAAAATGTAGGTATTATTGAAATATGTATTATATGAAAAAGTATTTCTTATGAGATCATTTATTTCACCTTATCATCAATCCTTTCTCTTAAACAGAATTACGATTATTCGACATTGCTTTTTTGCTTCCGTATCTTAGAGGTTTCCGCATTTAGCACCGGAAACCCGGGCAGGAATACCGGGAATTTAAAAAAAATGTCCGAAAATGAAAATGACCAATTAAATGAACGCACGCATCTATTTAAGACAGAAAATACATTGGATCCAATCTTCGATTTTACTCTGATTAGTAGAAAAAATACACATATCTGGATTTTGGTCACGTAAAATTTAATTAATATGAATCTCCCTAAGTTTCTTTAAAGTCAGGTTAATTATTTCAACTATTGAATTTCAAATCATCCTTCGAACCCCAATCTCAACCACCATTAAACATGTCGATAACATGATGCAAAAGCAACCGTCAATGACTAATTTGATAGCTCTTTCCCAAAAGAAATGACCAAGTACAGAGGGTGGAGGAGGATATGTCATTTGAAGAAAGCTTGCTCAAAAGCTCAGCTTAAAGTGAACCCCACGCGAACGAAGTCGCGGGCATCAGCTAGTACATAATATAAAATTCATACTACTAGACACGTCAAGTACCTAACTCAACAAATAGTAACAAGATTATATTCTTCTTTGGGTATACTTCTTATTTCATTCTACATAAATACTAAAATCCAATGTTCTAAAGAGACGAGACGGTCTGATTTTGAGCAATTAAGGTGACAGAGAGCAGCCAAAACAATCGATCGCACCAAATGGTCACCTCGTTGAGTAGCGTACAGTACGCATCGTTCATACGCGGGTCACATCACTCAATTTCACTGAATAACATTCTCGCTAATCCCTAATTAACCCATTTATATGTATAATACTAGCGGATCCGACAGACGTTGTCCTGCCAGAATGATGGCTTCAAAAATAAAAAAAATATTTCTAGATTTGAATATGCTATTTTCCCACTTCTATTCTATAAAGTCTAATTTGCAGTGGATATAAATTAGGTACTTAATCTGAGATATAAATTATTACAAAAAAATATAAGCGTGCGTGACGTGAGCTGTCAATTGCCGAAGATGGGAAGTTCCGAACCTAATTTATTTTAAAATTATTCTTCAGCATATTTACTGATTTCTTCCGATATTTTATTAGTTATTCTGTTATTTGGGACATAGATGAATCCAACAATAAGATATCATTAAAATCGGTGCAGCCGTTCTTGAGTTATAAATGGTGTAACTAACACTACTGTCTTTTATATATTATATAGATGTATGTTCCTATGTATTTACAAACATCTTTAGTAAGTATGCCATAAAGTTGTTAATTGAGATAAGAGCTAAGTTAGGCTATCTTGGATATTATTAGGTATTTCTTGGAACTTGGTAATGGAAAATAATTATTGTTTCAATATGTAAGAACTAATATATTATATAACATGATAATAATACTTCGTTTAAAAGATATTAATATCACAATTAAGTGACGCAAATGATACAAATTCACACCCTCCTCGGAGTTCAGTTTTTGCAAGTTGATACATAAATAGACACAACGCGAAAATATATTTAGAAAAGTTGTATGAAGTGATCACTGCAGTGTTCAAATAAGAGCGATTAATGTGCGCAAATACTCACGTCCTTGCGTTATACGATAAGAAACTTTATTTATAAAAATGACAAAGTTTCGTATAAAATGACTATTTAGCAATTATATTATGTCATAATGAAGATACCTTAGTTTAAAACGAATGTAGTAATAGTTTGATATTGATTAATTATACATAAAACTTCTGATTTACTTCATTAAATTAATCAATTTGTAAACTTTATATTAGCTTTCTTGATATTACATTATCGCTCTATTAATATAATTGGTTTATAGGAGCATATAGAATTCCTGTTTATGGATTGAAGATTGATAACTCATTAAAATGTCACTGGTACCTTTCAATTCTCTAAATCTTTGTTGTTTTACTAAGACAACAAAAATGATTACTCGAATACTCCATATCGCCAATTTTAAAATACATATTCCAACTAAGTGCAATAAAGCAATACCTACGCAAATGGAGGGAAATCTAGTTAAGTGGTATGACATATTGACCGATTTGACTGGAAAGTAATTAAATTTGGAATCATAATTTATAACTATACCATAATTTTTATTTGGAATTATTATAAATAGATAGGTAGGTACATCCATATCTTGAACTGATTACACCTTGTTAATTAAACGGTTCTTTTTCCACACCACCTTGGAGGTAAGAACCGAAGGTGCGTTTTTTTTAAAGAGGTCTCCCCGGTAGGCCTAATCCTCCTTCACTTATTGTTTATTAATAATTGTAAAAAAAAATAAGAAAGCAAATTAAAAGAGCGCGAATTTATCATCATGGCCGCGGTAATTTTTAGTCCAATAAAAATTCGGATATGCTCTAAATCGCGATAGGATACGTCGAGGTTATTCGGTAATGTGCCAGGAATTGTGTCACCCAGTAATAGGGACTCAGTATTACGGAGGCGTTGCGTTTGCAAATCGGTGATTACAAGTCGAGGGCAGTGTTCCTTGCGAGCAAGCATTGATAGACAGGCAGTCGTCATGCCGTTATCTCTACTGACTGTGCGTACGTAGCTTTCTGTTTAATATATAATAATTAAACGCTTTCTTGAAGACAATAAAAAATATATCACATGTCATATCACATTTGTAAACATAATGGCTCAAAATTGATAATTATAATTAATAATAACTAGTTCTGATAACTGGGAAATCGTGACTTAAGTTTACAAAGGTATCGACTATCTACAATGTCACCTAAACGAATGATTTGGTTTCACACAAGGTATTTGGGTTACATCTCATACTATCTACTGACATACATCACATTTAAAAACAACCCAATATATGTATACGATCAATCCAGAAGTTTTGTGGTGGCGGCCACGCACCTCATGAGACATCCCGATACATTATTGGATTGAATCAAACAAATAATCAGAGCATACAAACCAATGAAGAATTCCCTCTCTGACGAGATATTACAACTCAATTAATGTTCCTAACTTACGTAAGGAATATAAAGGCACAAGCTAGCAGTTACTGTAAATAAAAAAAATATCTTTCACTTTTAATTAAATTATTTTACTCGTCTGTTGCGTAGTTTCAAATTTTTAAGTATTATTCTCATTTCATTTCAAAAGAGGAATAAAAAATATTTTCATTTTGTAGATTATTATTGATAAAACTATTCCTTTAAATGTACTTTTATAAGCCTACTCTTATTCACTAGAACCGATTTATTTATTTAAATTATGATTTATAAATAAATATTCACGATTGACAAATAAGAAGTATGTAAATCAAATGGAATTCTGCATTTAATTCTGACTTTGATAAAGTATGCAGCTATCGAGTTGGCCCCACGACAAGAATAACACTATATTAATATTATTTCCTATGTTAACTGACCTAATGTCCTGTATAACCCAGTCACATTGATTAAATTTGCTAAATATACATGTGTAATAGATAATATGTTATTATTGTAATATTATCAAATGTGAAAGTTAAAAAGACGCTTGAATATTTGGTTACTTATAGGTATTAATAAGTTTTTCTAGAACCACTTCATATTCTTTCTCACGTGCAGATTGCCTCATACGAGAATATTATTTTAATCTTCTTCATTTCATTTTCGGTAACGATGGTAGTGATTTGGAGGCAAATGATATTCTGATAAAAAAAAGGAAAAGGTAAAGGGTAAAAGTTCAGCCTTAAAACCTTAGCAATTAACAGATACATATCTAACTGTTAGACTTATGGTACTTAAGGTCATGTTGTCATTCGAGTTAGTATTATAAAATTGAAGTATGTAAGTATTTCCAAAGATTATTGTTTTTTTTTCAACAAAAATTGATTTTTTGTAATTCTCTTAAAATGTAACTCTTTTTAATTACCATTATTTTAATATTAATTCTTGCTACACTTCTATTCTATCCTATATTTATGTTTAATTTCCAGAGGTTTGCCTGGAAGAGATCGCATATTTCGATAAGGCTCTTGTACAATGTTTAGTTTTAGTTCGTTATTTGTTTATATGAATGGTTTTTGTTTACAATTAATTATACTCTATTCTAATTAAAAACACGTTTTTTTACTTAGGCTTCTTTTTTTCAAGCTTTATCTAGAAATTAATTTTAATAGGATATGATCGAAGAAGTTAATTGTCGGGATTAATGTTACGTAAAAAACTACCAGCTTTTTAAAATTTATTAGAGTTCATTTAAACCATCGATTATGTTCCTTGATTTTATTTAAAGTCTTTTTAACTTCAAAGAATATTCCGTTAAATAGCAATCAAGTAAGAAGGTAAGAATATCATATTTTTTTGGTAAACTATAAAAACATTTGTTTATAAACTTATAATATGATAACAACGATATAATAAATCAAAAACTGAGTATACTCAGAGAATACCACATAATTTTAATTATTAGATAGTTATTAGGTACTTATATTCATAGTTCGTAGCTGGTGTCGTTATCGTCAGCGGTCGAAGCCCCTTTGCTTTAGCAGATCACATATGTATGTATTTGCATGCACTGTGATAACCTTATTTAATATTGTGATTGTTTACCTTAATTGCTTCTATGTCAACGTTAAATTTTTACTTCGATCTATCAATGACGTAAAATTCATTTTGCAGAATATAAATATTACCTTGCGCAATGTAAAATACGCCACAGTTAATGTACTTTTTGAGAACTTAAATTCCTGAGTACCAACGAATTAATTAATTTTAATTTAATCTACGCACGATCTATATACCTACTTTATAAAATGTTTCAAGTCACAACGACCGCAAACGAAATATAAACGTAGCTAGCTGCTTGACAATAGTACGACTCGTTACAGTCAAAGCAATTTTTGGCTAATTAAAATTGGCAATGCGTAAGGCGATCACGGAGTTTCTTACTCACTTATAAGCTGCACACGTGCCTGTCAATGAACTTCGTTTAGGCTTAGAATAGGAGTTCGCACGTGGACTCTTTGCTACTTCCACTTGCTACACCTCTATTATTCAAACTAACGGATTTTGGTCATCATTAAACACAAAAAAAATACTATTATTATTAAGACTCTATCAAAAGAACTTTTCTTTAAAATAGTTGGAGGACTTTGTGTCTACACTGGCCCTAAGTCCTACAGCCACCTTATATTTTTTATGTCAAATATAAAAATCCAACCAATTTAACCATTATTTTAGACTCGGCTCTACCACTTTAAATCACAAAAATATTAATCATGATTATATAACGAGTTACCATAGGAGCTACTAACGGGCAAATATGAGGACATTATCGGTGCGGGCGAGGAAGTCGTCCTGTTCCGTGTGTGTGACGAAGGTGCGTGAAAGCGCCGGCGCATCGGCCTGCACTCCTGGAGGCGGAGGCCTCATCTCGAAGCGCTTTAAAAGATCTGCGGGCACTCGGGGCAGCTGCCGTCCCGTAGTGTTCGGAGCCTGGGTGAAGCCGAGTTTCGCCAGGAGGCTCTCGCGGATCACTTTGAGGCTGTGCTCTCGCGCGTTTTCGTAGGAGCGGCAAGAGGCACAGACGACTTGCGCTGCAGGGGGTTGAGGGCAGGCCGGGTCGGCGGCGACGGCCGCCAGCCACGCGGCGAGCAGCAGCAGGCTCGCGGGCCTGGCCCGCGGCCCGCGCGACGCGCCCAGCGGACGCGTGGTGCGGCAGGGCGGGGGAGCGGCGCGGGCGGCTCGGCGGAGCGAGGAAGCGGTCTGCGGCCGCGGGCGGCGCGTGCGACACTGCACACGGCGAGCATCGCGTCACGCCCGCCGCGGGATAACTAGCCCCCGATTTCCCCAATGACATTTCGCACAGAGACCGAGCTTTCGTACTTGCTCTACCTAAGGCTGAAAGGCAAATCTGCTACTACATACTAGGTTCTTCTGAGTTCTAGACTGCACTTTATTTTGAACTTATAATTAGGCATGCGACTTTGTATACATGGACGGCATGGTCAATTAAATATACATATGTAACTGGCACATTGTCTAGGGATAGTAAAATAATAAAACAAATAAAACAAAGCTTTTATTGTTCTTACTACTCTAAAAAGTTTTATAAGATTATTCGAATTGTAAGATAAAAACAAGTGTTTCATATTATTATGTTCAAAATAAAGTAATAACTATCTAATCTTTAAGGACCGCCTGTCGCGGTAACAGCCTCCTCCAAACACCGCCATTCTTCTCTGTCCCTCGCCCTTTTCTCCTACAGATTATCCACATGACTACCTTCAGGTCGTCACACCATGGTTTTTTTGGACTCCCACGCTTGCGTCTCTTATCTAGGGTTAGTGTACATGTCATGCCATTATCATAACATATATTAAACAAATAAATAAATTACCCGCCCGCCCTTGCTCTATTACTAACTTTATATTAAATATTTTCACACATAAAACATAATTTAATAAAACCCGATCGATGTACCTACCCAGAAAACAATAAAACCTATGGTCGTCTTATTTAATGAGTAAGTATTAGGTAGGTATTTGATTCTACAGCAGAAGTCATAACGAAACTGTAACGACGCGAAGGTTTCAAGACGATAGTTGACGGTTGTACACTAAATATTATAAAGAGGAAAGATTTGTATTTTTGGACTTTTCTTATGTTTGTAACAAATAAACTCAAAAACTACTGGACCCATTTTAATATTTTTTTAAAACCAATAGAAATCTGCATAATCAGCGAACAACACGGCTATGTATGTTTGGTGTATAGACAATATTATAGTACATCTACATTGCACACATGCAAAGCCGAGGCGTGTTGCTAGTTATGTAATAAGAATAACATTCAAAGTGGTACACTAAGGTGAATTCAGATAGGACTACTAGTATAGTGTATTTTAGGACAGCGGTAATTTGTTATAAATTCAAACAGTAAAATGCAGATATCTAAACAACTAATGCAAAAAAATTTAGCAAAAACCAGATGGATTCATCAATTTAAAAGTAACGAAACAAAAATAAATATATAGACATGTTGTATACGAAATAACGCATTAGTTTGTTTAGAGTAAAATAAATAAGTGGTAAGTGTCTACTTTTTTAAAGTAAATAATTATATAGTCATACTTATATACTCTTCTATAAAGCATATTATGACGTAAACGTCGGATTTGATTTATATAAGTAACTGTATAAAATTAAAGAAGTACTAATTTAAAAAAAATAAGTAAATACTTTATTGCACACAAAAATTAAAAATAGAAAAATCAGCGTAGGATATGTACCGAAGGCTGTATTATAGCAAATGACAACTATTTCTTCCAGACAACCCTCGATGGAGGATTTCGTTTAGACTTTAGAGCCTCGTTTGTCCGGAATTAAATTGGTATTTCTAAACATAGTTTGTGCTGGAAATGTGTGGAATTCCTTACCTTTAGAAATCAGACGAGCCCAGTCTTTAAACTCCTTTAAAAATCTCCTATTTGAGCATTTCTCTTCAACCGTATAATAAGCTACTAGTATTTGCATTTTTTTTTCCTTTTGTTTTATGGTATATATATATATTTTATTTTTTATATTGTTTCCCTTAACATTTTGTATTTCTTTTTATTTCAATTTAAGCTATCTTCATCTGACATGTCAAAATTGTTTATTTACTTTTTAGTTACACATTTTTTTATACACTTTTAGAGTGTGTGCACATACCCACTACAATTAAAATTGTTTATTAGTTAAGTTTTCTACCCAGAGGTTTGCCTGGTAGAGATCGCATTATGCGATAAGGCCGACCGTATATTGTACATGGATTAAATTTTTATTTCTGCAACCTTGTTTTAAGCACTTTTTGTATTCTGGTGTACAATAAAGAATTTATCTATCTATAACGTTTTAAAAACTATTTAAAATATATTTTTAGCTCACGTCGATGATTGTCTGAAAAATATTGGCTTGACCGGTATAAAAGTCGTCCGTATGTCAATGAATGCTTTGGACTATGATAATGGATTGATATTAGGTCATTAGTCTTGTAGAGCATGTACAGAAACAGAAGTTGATTAACAATATCCTTTAAGAATATATTGACAACTGAAAACTTGGTAATTTTTACTCAAATTAACTAATTAATTTAAATATAATGAATGAAATACTTTATTGCAATAAATATTAAATACATCATATTAAATAACTAATTTTACTTAACTTAAAATTAACTGTGCAAGGGTCAAACTTATAGCCTGGCGGTGGTTTCTTCATGATAAACACTACCATGAAACACCATGTAAATGATAGAGTTAGCGACAATTAAGTAATAAGTAAGTCTGTCATCGTGGAAAGAAATCGTGAAGCGATGCAGTCCTAATCCAATGTAGCATTAGGGATGGTAACCCACGCAATGGGACCCTGTTTAGGCTGCATGCTATAATATATAAGTCATTGATCAATTGATCGATGATCGTCAGTATGGCTTTCATTATAGTCGCTCAGCTGATGATGGTGACGCATCGTTGAGCGCAAGCTGTTGATAGTAAGGCTTAGCGGTTAGTTAAGATATAGACGAGGGAGAATCCCTCCTCCCTCGTCTATATCCCTATCCTCCCGGATATGGAGTCCTTAAGATGGTTGCTCCTTTCGAAGCAACCATCTTAAGGACTCCCTGAACGTTTCTGCACTTGAATTTCTAGCTTCCTTTTTGAGAGGAGTGACAATACTGTCGTCGTCGGATGCTCGAACTTTCGAACTGTGAATGCTGGCGTTCCTCAGGACTGCGTCCTTTCACCTTTTTTTTTTTTTTTTTTTTATTTCAGATATCGACAGACGAGCATGAGGTTCACTTGATGGTAGGTGATACCTCAGCCACAGAACATCAGTCAATGATGCGCTGTCGACCTAATTTTTTACTTCGAACATTCGGAAATCCATAGACTGAAACCGAAACGCGCAATATGCACTTCACGGCTTTTCCATCTATGAACGGTGGTTCGTTACCCGGTCGGAATTTAGATATTCCTCCCACCCGATCAATGCCCGAAGTTACCAGACGTGGGGAAAGCATGCTTACAGAAAATTATAAGCATGTGCTCCCGGTGGGAATCGAACCCACGACCCATCGATGCGCACGGCAGGTGTTCTACCGAACGCGCCAACGAGCCCGTCAAAACCTACACTGTTTCTTCAGCATATCAATGACATGCTAGGAATCGGTGGCATGCATTGTTATGCAGATGACGGCAAGGACTGAATTATTACAATATATATACAAGGACCGGTTAATTTACTACATATAGGAGTTATACCGGTATAATAACGGTTTTTATTTTTATTTATTTATTTATTTATTTAACACTTTATTATTCACCAAAAAAATAAAATTAAAATACAAAAGTAACTTATGATTAAAGTTTAAGGCATAAATGGCGGCCTTATTGCTTATAAGCAATTTCTTCCAGGCAACCTTATGTCGGATAAAGCGATATGGAAACGGGAGTTTGAAGAGGGTGGTGAATAAAAAAATATAATATATAAAGATATTTAAATATAATACTACAATATAAATTTAAACGTACTATGATATATTTAATCGAGGAGAGAAAATGTATAACCTATTGTATATACTTAAAAAATAATGAAATGCAACTATGACCAGTTAAGTAGGGCCGTACTCTATTGAAAGATAATGTTCATATATAAGCTTTTTAAATGTAGCCAGACTCTGAGCCAACCGAATATTATCGGGTAGAGAGTTCCAAAGCCGAATCGCAGTAGCAGCATACGAATCTCCATAGTAAGTTGTTTGCTGAGGAACAACACGCAAAGTAAGTCTTTCCGCTGAGCGCAACGAATGCGCATCACATTTAAGAAATTCAAATCTTTCTTTTAAATAAGGAGGAGTCTTGGGATCAAAAAGGATTTTATAGAGGAGATGGAGGAGATGAGAATTCCGGCGAAGTCGAATAGGAAGCCACTTGAGATGTTTGCGAAATTCGGAAACATGATCGTATTTTCGGAGACCAAATACGAACCTTATACAGAAATTTTGGAGACGCTCAAGTTTATTTAACTGCTCTTCTGAAAGATCTGGAAAGGAAACATCAGCGTAATCTAGGAGAGGAAGTAAAAGAGATTGGGCAAGCATAATTTTTCTTGGAATTGGCAAGAAGTTAGAGAGACGCCTCTTTTGAAACTGCCGGGAGAGTGTGGGGTTGAGTCACTCGCGACTGTCTGCTAACCAGACAGCCTGGTGACCCGACCCACTAAACCCCCTCTGGCCCCTCTTTTCGCCGTGTTGAGGCCGCGGGATAACAGTGTAAACTACCGCGACCTCGGCGACTTGCCACGACAACGTTGAGTCTAAATACACACCCAGGTTTTTAACAAAGTTACTATAAGGAATCACAACGCCATCTATAGTGATAGGATTCAAGCACGTCAAATCAATTCTGGAGATAAAATGCGGGCTACCAATTATTATAACCTGACTTTTTTTGGGATTGATAGCAAGACCATAATACTTACTCCAATTTACTATGTCAACCAAATCTGCATTTGTGTTGGATATAGCAGTAGGGAGGTCATCCAGAGTTGATCGAGAGTAAATTTGTAAATCGTCGGCATACAGGTGGTAGAGCGAAGAAAGGGAATTAGTAATAGAATTAATAAAAAGGGCAAAAAGAAGAGGAGACAAGACACCACCCTGAGGAACGCCGGCAGCGACAGAACACCATGACGAGTGTTTATCATCAACCAAAATGCGCTGTCGACGTCCATACAGGTAACTATGAAACCAATCAATCACCGCTGGAGATATGTTAATAGAACGGAGCAAGGCCAAGAGAACTTCGAAGTCCACACTATTAAATGCGTTACTGAAGTCCAAAAGCGTGAGAATTGTTAGTTGTTTGTTATCCATACCGAAACGTATATCATCAGTAACTTTGACGAGAGCTGTAGTCGTACTATGACCAGGACGGAAACCGGATTGCAGAGGGTTAAGGATATTGTTTCTATTAAGGAAAAGGCTGAGTTGTTCGTGAATTAACCGCTCCAAGACTTTAGAGAGGAAGGGCAATATGGAAATATGACGATAGTCGGAAAAAGAACTAGGATTAGATTTTTTAGGGAGAGGGATAATCTGGGCATCTTTCCAGGCGGTAGGAAAAATATTAGAAATAATGGAAAAATTTAGAATGTGTGTGATAATAGGAATTATGATGTCAAGGATAGGAATGATCATATTACGACTAACAAGATCGCATCCAACAGCATTTGAGGTTATGGATAGTATGTTCTTCTTAACATCACAGACGGTGAATTGATGAAAAGTGAACGGTGGAATCGCAGGGGTTGGAAGCAATGAAAGATCAGACAATGTGCGACATCGATTAGTATCGTTTAAAGGAGAAGTAGAAGAGAAATGTTGATTAAGGGAATCAATGTTTATCTGAGAAACAGGGGCTTTTTGTACTGGTTTTCCAACCCCTAAGGTTTTGAGAAATTTCCATATTTTAGCCGTGTCGCCGTTCTTGACAGATGAATGAATATGGCGTCGTTGTGCGTCTCTACCACAGAACTTATCTTACTTCTTCTGTTCTGTGGTCTCTACATAAAGTATTACAACGATTTCTTATACTTTACCTTAGCGACATCTACTTCTTCTTCTTATTCATATTTACTGAAAAAAAAATACTGTGGTACTAAGTTTAGTGTGTATTACTCTTTAAAATTAATATCATGGTATCTCAGTCAGACACGTATTTTAGAAAATAAAAATTAACCGGTTTCAGTCCCTGGATGACAGTACCTACTGGTGATGCCTTATATTCCGGCCGTGCAAAAATGACTAGGAATGAAACCAATGAGTGTCGTCTACAACTTGTGCCGGAGATCAAATCATGCTTTTGCAAAGTTTCGAAGTGAGGCCGACAAAATCTTGTCCATTTTAATCCCTTAATGGAAGTCGAGCACGGTATGGTTCATGTGGAACTGTGGAATGAATTGCCTTCATCAGTGTTTACATCTGACTACGAACTCGTTAGTTTTAAGAAACGAGTCTATAGTTTTTTAAAGGGCCGAAAACGCATCCATGTGGATTGCACACCTGCGAATTGAACGTCTAGGCGGTAGTGATTACTTATCATCGGGTAACTCACCTGCTTGGCTATCCGCTCTGTAATAAAAAAAATGAGAACCACAGACTTGAAAATAAAAGAGCCACCTAAGTCCTAAAGGAATTTAAGAAATGAGAAATCTCATATGGTAGTATAAATTATATAAAAAATATTTCAATTCCTGCGTCTCCTAGTGACATGAGGCAGAAATACTTTCGTGTCAGTTTCATCGATAACTTTTCTTACTCGACCGAGTTATTTTTTAAAATCATTATTACTCGGGATATGAACCGGGACTTCTAATTCTAAATACAATGCGCCATGACCTGAGCCATGGAAGAGGTCATATAAATGTTTTATATATTATAGTCGAGTAATAAATTAGCGTGGACATTAATACACAGAAAGATATTTCCTTTTTACTCTTTAAATATAGTCCTGTTCATGAATAAAATATAACTGACTAGCAATTGCCCCCGCAACCCCCCTTGTGGGTTGAATTTCGTAAAATCCGTTCTTAGCTGACCTCTACTCGGCGAAAGGAATATTCCTACCATATTTCAAGTCGCTACGCCTTATGGTTCCAGAGATATCGTGATGAGTGACTATATAGGTGGAAATCTCTTTTATATATATAGATTTGCACTGACCGATGGGCTCGTTGGCGCGTTCGGTAGAACACCTGCCGCGGCCGTGCGCATCGATGGGTCGTGGGTTCGAATCCCACCGGGACAATATTGGTATTGATATGAACACTATAAGATGTTGTTAGGTTACCTAATTACGTAATAACTTAAGACAGAAGGATCCTTCAGTAGAGACTGAATAAATTGACCGACTTGGTATTATATGGATCTCACAACTTTTTACGAGAGAACTGAGTTGCAAGACTTGGATTTTTTTTACAATTTATGTTTTTGATGGCATATATAAGTATATGAGTTCGGATATATTATAAGTATAATAATAAAATAATAGCCGGTTGATCATTTGTCTTAATATTTGTAATATGTTAGTCTTATTCAGTAATTAATTTTTTTGAGCTTCACAAGTTTGCGTAGTCACACAATCCACCCATGAACGCGGTTCTTGTTGTTGACCAACAAACGGACACTTGAAACGTCGAGATAATCAATAAATCACATTCAATATTTATATATATAAATAAATAAATACTCGTTTTAAGTTAAAGACAATCTTACTTTGATCACTTTTGAGTAGGTCTCTAAAAAGAATCCCTTTGTCGTTTCTCCTCAATTTGAGGGCACTCACTTATCAGCCACAGCCAGTATCGGAATTCTCGGTATCGACATATCGAGCGACGTTCAGTTTCGCGGTCATCTGGAAGGGAAGGCCAAATTGGCCTCAAAAAAGCTTGGTGTGCTCAATAGAGCGAGACGGTATTTCACACCGGGCCATTGCCTACAACTGTATAAGGCACAAGTTCGGCCCCACATGGAATACTGCTCTCATCTTTGGGCGGGAGCTCCCCAATACCATCTCCTTCCTTTTGACCGCATTCAACGTAGAGCGGCTCGAATCGTCGACGACCAGTCACCAGCGGGGTTAGAACGCAAGACGCAAAACGATTCGACTGATCGTCTCGCTTCATTGTGATTGGTGTAGAGATCATTGTGATTGGTGTAGAGACTCTCTACACCAATCACAATGAAGCGAGACGATCAGTCGAATCGTTTTGCGACTTGCGTTCTAACCCCCCTGGCTCTTTCCGGACTCCGATCGGCTTGAACCTTTGGTAGACATGGGTAACACTGCGCTGCGCCGCGCAATTGCACCGGCACGCTTCAGTGCGCAGTGTGAGTCAGCTCACACATTCATAATGTGTTGGCGCACGGCGCAGTACCCACTCACTGAGTGAACTATGAGCGTGGGGTTGCGTGCGTTTCGGAGGTTTCACTGCTCGCTTTGCGCGTCCCATTTTTACTGCGTCGTGGCGCAATTTTGAGTTGACTCAAGGAGCCTACACACTACACTGCGCCTGAGTTGCTGAGTTGGCGCAGGGAATTTCGCTGAGTTACCCATGTCTAACCTTTGGCGCTACGTAGAGATGTCGGATCAAACACGACAAAACTCCTAGGTCCACCTCGTGTTTTAATCTCTAAAGAGATAAAAGTTATACTTTTATCTCTTTAGAGATAATTGACTCGACTTCTAATGTCAAAAGTAGAGATATTTGTCGATCGAGATATCCTTAGTTTGCCTTAACTCAGCGAAATTCCCCGCGCCAACTCAGCAACTCAGGCGCAGTGTAGTGAGTCGGCTCCTTGAGTCAACTCAAAATTGCGCAACAAAATGAACCGCGCAAAGCGAGCAGAGAAACCTCCGAAACGCGCGCAACGCCACGCTCATAGTTCACTCAGTGAGTGAGGTACTGCGCCGTGCGCCAACACATTATGAATGTGTGAGATGACTCACCCTGCGCAGTGAAGCGTGCCGGCGCAATTGCGCGGCGCAGCGCAGTGTTACCCATGTCTAAATTGGACACTGTTGACACTTGACAGTTGCTTGACAGTATCATAGATTGATATATTTTGATATAATATTATAGACTATTTATATATCTCATATTTGTTTATTAAATTGTTATTTTAAAGTTTGTTTAATACTTATTGATATTTAAAAATCACCATAGTAGTATTCGTTTGCTATCATTTGAAACTTTTATTAGGTAAGGTACACAATAGAAGTCCACTTTCCAAGTGTTTGGGTAATTTAAGGTGAACTCAAAATAAGGTGCCTTCTGTATTGCAGTTCGGAGAAATAACATTATGTATGAACAGACGTGTAGAATATGTTTAAAAAATAGTAAATGTTTAAATTCAGTATTCGAGTATGATCAATATTTAACATATTCAGAAATGATTTTTTCACTTGCTAACATTCAGGTAATATTTTTTTTTTATGTACAGCATGCTTCTTTCTTATATTACACACAAATTAAAAACTTTTTTAACTCTCCACAACACTATATTAGATGCTTTTATAAATAACACAAGTATGTACACTAACATAAATTCTTAAAATTACTGTAATAAAAAGTGATACTTTTTTATATTAAATTAATATAATATATTTTTTTATAGATCTTAAAATCTGAAAGTCACAGTGATTTAGTATGTCTACAATGTCAAAGAAAACTAAGAGATTCATATGATTTTAAAGTTTTAATACAGAGGTGAGTTTTGTTCAGTGTAAATTAAATATTGTCTATGTGAATAAAAAGCTACACTATCTCTTAAGTGATTTCCCGAGTCCCCTAGCGGGGCATGGGGCAGACCCATTTCTGTGTCTGTTTCACAGATTATTTTTCTTTAGGGGCAAGTAGTTGATCAGCTTTCTATGCCTCGCCGAACTGAAATAATATTTTTTTAATCTTGATTCCCCGAGAGTTCAGTGGCACCATGTGAAATTGTATGCAAGGAATACATCAATAAAAAAAATTATTTTATT
Organism: Anthocharis cardamines; assembly: GCA_905404175.1. Taxonomy (NCBI): domain Eukaryota; kingdom Metazoa; phylum Arthropoda; class Insecta; order Lepidoptera; family Pieridae; genus Anthocharis; species Anthocharis cardamines. The sequence goes on along the minus strand of FR989956.1, from coordinate 7,011,845 downwards.
TCAGATCAAATATAGAAATCAATAACAATTACAAAGTAAAGAGACTTCTGTTTGATAATATTGAAGACGTAAAAAATATTTTTCTTAGCTCTAAACATTATTCTATGTCACCTAAGTTTAATTTTAATGAACTAATGAAGAATAAGAATACTTTCAAGTATCATGAGACAGAGATTACTAAAATTAATTTTTGGCAAGAAGAGAATCCTTATGAAAATGATAATTATTTGGTAAGTATTTATTATTTATTAAACTTACAAGTTAAATTAAATTTTCTATTTTATTAACAGATGTTTTACATTTTTAGTTAGATTGTTACAATTCTGATGCATCATACTCAGAAGAATATTCACAACCATTGTCAAAGCGACGAAGTAAAGTAAAAAAACAGAAAATGCAAAGATCAGGTACTTATAAAGTAAGAAGAATCAATAGACAATATTTGAATAGGTTTCTAATAATTATAAAAAAGTACTATGTATGTCAACCAGAGGCAATGTATTTTTAATTAGACACAAACCCCAGAAATAATCTATTTAAAATACTAACCTATTGTTTTTTTTTAGACTTTTCTATCCATGTCGTTTTGAAGTTGGTTTTTCTTTCTTAAGGTTTCTACTATAATTATTACATTAACATGCTAACTTCACAGATAAACTAAACAGAGGGCATTCACAGTTTCCAAGTGTCACCAACGTTTGTATAAAGCCTAAGATAGTATCGAAAACTGTAAAAGTAAAATTTTTAAGACCAACAAATAAAACAAAAAATTCGATAATTCGAAATCGTCGTAAACTGATATGTCCACACTGCGGAAAACTTGCAAAATGTTTGGACCAACATATAATAAGGCACACAGGTACCCATACTTTGATTCAATCAATAGAAATTAAGCCTTTCAAACTAAACCTTTAATGCTTATAATGAGTGGAGTCGAAATATGATTTTAAAATTTACCATTAATATCGATATCAAACAACCAAAAAGCGACTTTTTTATAATTTGCGTAATTTGATCTAAGTTTCATGAATATACGAAAAACTTTGTCGCTCATATATTTATATGTACTTATTTTTTACGTTTATTCCGAACTTTAAATCACTTTCTGTAAAGTTGGAATATGCGGTATTCCCTTTGAGACTGTTATGCAGTGGCGGCGTAAAACCTAAATTTGATGTGGGCATGATTCATTTTGCGGGGCCCTCTGCCAGCTTTTTTTCGAGGCACGAGGCCCCCTGGGTCGCGAGGCCGTAGGGGGTAGCCCACGTCGCCCACGCCTTACGCCGCCACTGCTGTATTAGTATCGATATGGTACGTAGGGCAAACATGATTATAAACATAACATTATTATCGTTTTATATTCTATTAACTTTAAAGGTGAAAAAAAATATAAATGTGAAAATGAATGGTGCATGAAAAGTTTCTATACAATGTCTCAACTCAAGGCGCATATGAAAGTACATACGCGTGAGAAATCATTTAAGTGTGACAAGTGCACAGCTACATTTTCTGTGAAGGCTTCATTAGACAGGTAGGATTTTTTTATACTGCCTTCATAAGGAAAATGTAAAGTATTTGTCTTTTTTTTTTCATTTGTATGTATTAAGATACAGCAAATGCTCCTACTAGCATTATTGATTCCTTTCAAAATGTACAGTTAGAATCGGGTTTCATAAATGAAAAGAAATTAGGTTTTAAAAGTCGTATTGACGACTACGGTGAATGGAAGGATATGTTGATAAAATTTATTTGTAGATAAATAGATCATAATTCATAAGTGATGGCTGGTTCGAAAATAAATACGTATATAATAACCTTTCACCTTTGTTTAGTCGCCTACTGCTTTATTAAAGCAAAACCTGTTGTACGCGTCATTCTAACAATGTGACAGAAATTGTACCATGTTTTTGCATGAATGAATTATAAATATAATTAATTTTTTAATTATATATACTTATATAAATAACTAGCAATTGCCCCCGCAACCCCCCTTGTGGGTTGAATTTCGTAAAATCCGTTCTTAGCTGACCTCTACTCGGCGAAAGGAATATTCCTACCATATTTCAAGTTGCTACGCCTTATGGTTCCAGAGATATCGTGATGAGTATCTATATAGGTGGGAATCTCTTTTATATATATAGATCACGTAATTTCGCCTACGTCTAAAACGCGGAACCAATCGTGATGAAATTTGGTATAGAATCAGCTTGAATACCAATGAACAGATATTGCCTAACATTTTCATATTAAACATTTGCAGAGAATTATATTCTATTGTCGAAGTCGCAGGGATAATCTATCTAATATATAAAATTCTCGTGTCACAATGTTCACCCTTAATTTTTTTTTTAATTTTTGGACGTAATTTTTTTTTTATTTTTTTTATAATGTGGCATTAAAAAATACATACAACCTTAATTTTTTACGTTTTTATCACCAACCCCTGCTTTTTTTCGTCAAAAAATCTAGACCAGTGCGAAGCCGGGGCAGGTCGCTAGTCTATAAATAATTGTAATCAAAACTTTAATACGAAACTTTGCCTGGCTATTTATTAATATAATCATACTTTTTTAATGTACATCTATTTTTTCAGTCATCAAACTATTCATGAGGACACAAGGTTGTTTGTTTGCGATATTTGTAATAAAGCATTTAAACGGGTAAGTTTATTTCGTTATTATTGTTTTTTTTTAATATTGGTACAATCGTGAATATGGTTAAAACTGTGTCTCAGTGATAATATTCTCGTTGCGTTAAAACCTTAGGTTAGGAATCGAGTAGGATATATACAAAGAGGCTGATGGCTTAAAATTCGTTGTAAATTAATGAAACAGACACAGAAATGTATCTTCCCCATCTCCCGTTTGAATTCACTTTCCTCTCCGCCGAAAGAAAAGGAATATTTATTTGTATGTAGAATTATTTCCTATAAGATATAAGGCAACGAGAGGCCCAAGTACAAATAACTTGCCAGAAAGTATTCGTAATAAATATCGTCAATCTGTGGGTTGTATGAAAAAATTAATTGAAAACGCAAAAAAAAACATATCCATGATTCGAATACTTTTCGCAAATTTTTCGTTCTGGTTCATGAAGCATCATACATCCAGAGGAGTGAACGAATTATAAAATTAATAAATATTGAAAATTAAATTAAATTAATTGTTCAATCTAATATTGCGTTCAATAAGAGAAATAATATACATTATGTAATTACAGTACAATCTCACTAATCCGGCACTATCAAAATCCAGAGGGTGCCGGATTACTGGATTGTATAGCAAAATTCATAAAATAATACAGTATATATTTTGTGTTCATGTTCGACACGGTTTTAACTGTCACATATCCCACAATTTGAGGTCTTTTTGTGCAGCTTGTATGCGGAGACGCGGGCGGAGAGTGCCGGATTATTGGACGTATCGGATTAGTGAGATTCTACTGTAAATTCGCTTTCTAGATAAAACGAAGTTATAAAATAACATTCAAATAATCAATTTTGTACGTAATGTCTCAATTCTTGTTTAGTACATACAATGTTTGTAATATGGATCCGAAATTAAAAATTAATATTTTTAACCAGCGAAACACACTGAACACGCACAGGCTCCAGCACACGTTGCCGATGTGCAAGTGTGACGTGTGCGGAAGGGCTTTCATCACACACGATAGGCTGAAAAACCACAAGCGAGTGCATACGGGCGAACGACCATTTAAGTGTGAGGTATGTACTCCCATGACATTTAACCACTTATTACCAAAATATCTCAGCACTCTTCTAGTTATTTTCAAATAAGAATGGAAACAAAACTAATCTATAGTTCTATACTAATATTATAAACGGGAAAGATTTGTATTTTTTTATGTTATGAATAAACTCAAAAACTACTGGACCGATTTTAAAAATTATTTTTACCAATAGAAAGCTACATTATCAGAGGGTAACATAGGTTTTTTTGTGTATAGTACATCTACATTGCAGCCGGGGCGCGTTGCTAGTTTATGATAAAAAATATTTGTTAATAATAATATCTTAACATATAAAAAACATAATAAAGGACGATATTTTTTTTGTCTGTGTGTCTGTTTGTTCACGCTAATCTCTGAAAGTACTGAAAGAATTTCCATGGAGTTCTCACATATTTTTAAGTTAAGCCGAGACCAACTTAATATATAGATGCTATTGTTTCATCGAAATCGAATGACGGTTAAGTTATCGTCATTTGAATATAATTTAATACAATCATATAGAATCCATATGAACAAAGTCGCGGGTACTAGCTAGTTATATAATAATAGTGTAGTTGGCGCATAAGTTATTTTTAGTAATAGTAGCTATGTAGGTTTCCTAAAATGCATGTAAAATACCTACATATTCATACGCCATATTAAAATATTAGTCCAAATAAGGATTAATAAAGATGGTCCAAAACTTAAACCTACAATAACCCAGTGAAATGTTTGTTATAGATATGTTCACAGCCATACAGTTACAAACATGACTTTAACAGACACTGTTTTAAAAAACATGGAGTATTCCTGAAAAGAAGGCAAGTTTACGTTATGAACGAAGAAATTTTGCTTCGAGAAAGAACTATAATGAAGGAATTGTCGTTTCAAGTGAAAAATGGTTATAGTTTAAAGGAAATTAAAAACCCCTTTGAAGGCCCACATGCGGCTATGGCTTTACAAATAGCAATAAAAATGTTGAAAGAAAATGGAATAACAGACCCAATAATTCAATAATCTGTTCAAGTTTATCAAGAAGTTAAGGTCTTTACAGCTTAATTTTTTGTGGAGAAATTAAAGCTATTTTAAATATGTCAGATTAAATACATACCACACAATATTAGTCTGGGTTTTATTTAATTTTTAAATTCCCGTATATTTGACCTAAGCGAAAGGTTTGAAAAGTAATATTTAAAATAATCAGAGTTGAGTTTGATTAATTAGGATCAGTTATAGCGTTCAAGTTGTTCGGAACTAAACAGAGAAACAGATAGCAACAAATTCTTAACTGAAACTTAAATAAAATTTAGTGTGTATAGCAAATAAGACATCCAATTACAATCAGTTATGTATGAAAATCTTCGATCAACAAATTAAACTTGTTTAAAGATAGAAAATTTATAACAAACAGATAAAAATCATTTTAAACCATCGCATCAAAATTTTAAAAATAAACAGAACTTTCATTTTCATTATTTATTGATTGAATTTGTACGCAATAATACAACAGTAATTTGTCTATTTCAAACATTGAAGTATTAAGACCTATTTTAGTTCAATAATTTTAATAAAAAGACGTAGGGTCTTTCCGCTTTGTGCATAAGAAATTACGTACCAACGTGCGGAACTATTTGTTTCGGTGTTGTATCATAATAAAGAGAACTGTAACATACCTTTACAGGGCATTTTTTAATGTAAAACTTTTATCTAGCCGTTAGCGTTATAATTCAGCAGACACGTTTCAATAAAATACCCAAAAAAATACTTATTTGTCCCAGATCATAAGCCTTTTTACTGAAAATGCTTTTTCCAACAACGAACTCAAGACTAACCTAAAAATAGGAACTGTTGTATCCTTTATAACATGTCTCTTATCGAATACAAAAGAAAGTCCATTATGATACACAATAGAGTAGATATCGATTACAGGGTTGCTAAAGCTAATGGAGCTTTTCATGAATCTATCAATCAAATGGAAGTATATAAGGGAGCAAATAAAATCTTCAGAAGTATTATACATCCAGCCCTTGACATTGAGTATCGTCAAGGTAACTTTCATAGATGTTTCTTTTTTAAATTTTAATAATAAAATAAAGTTAATATATAAATCATTGTTTTAATTTCAGATGCGTTTTATAAAGACTGAATTATTGATAGCATCATTATTGCTAATCCAATTTTGGATACCCACAATGGCTTTAAAGAAAACTTCCAATGTCGACGAATTCTCGGTTGAAAATCAAAGAACACAGATGAGACAGAACTATTTTGTACAAAGTGATTTAAAAGACGACAACCCTGATAGTGATAATGTTGGTATAGCATATAACACAGAATCGTTTAGCCCAAATAGTAGTCCTGATGAACTGCCCGCTCTGATCGTTGATTACGCTAATATGATAAGGAATGACATTATCTTATTAGACAATTCAATTGAAACAAGATCCAGAAAACGCGGTAACGTAAAAATAGAAAAGCATAATGTAAGTAGAAAATACAACTGACCGAAATAATCATTATAACAGTTGATTTATTACATATTTTTTTTCAGAATGGTGGTCTTACAGAGATACCTTGCAACTGCGAACAGGAAAATGTATGTAATGATGCTTGTAGATGCAATTACAAAAATTTTATATGATTATAACTTACCTTTTTTTTAGAGCGAAGTATTAATACTCGGTGAGGACTATGTTCCTAGTTTTGTGGAAACTAGGAGGTGCAGCCTAAGCCTGTGTTCGTCACCTTATACTTGCCAAAGACGTATTTATCATGTAAGTTTAATTGCATATACTTCAACTATACCTTCCTATACGTTCATTTATATTTTTTGGTATAATTTAACAGTTCTTACGGCCGAATCGCTAATCAACATTGAGGTGTACTTAAAAGTATCTCTAACGAAGGTAAACTGAAAGACAGAAACATTTTAAGAAGCCCTCAAATTTTGATTATCGTTTCAGTATTCCGCAGTTAGTAACTTAGTAACATAATAAAACGAAGCAATATTAATGTTTTGTATTTATAAATATTTTATAGACAAGGAGATATAATATGTCGTATCTAATTTAACAGTCAGCTCATCTGAAAGTCGCGGCGAATGCAGAAATTAATGATTCAAGAATTCTAAAAAAAAATTAATGTGGTCCGTAATATGATATATTAGTAATATATTATCAATATTACTTTTTGCATTTACAGATAACTGTTTTGAAAAGAAAGAAATATGGAGATAAATCATCAGAAGAACTGCCAGAGGATCTAAAAAAGCGATGGATTGCCGTAAAGAAACCTATTACTATTGGATGCTTTTGTACTGCAGATTATCGAGAACATTATTGATTGCTTTATTATTAAACATTGAATTTGAACGTAAAAAATGCAATACATACCGGAATAAAGAAATATTTTAAATGAAATCGCTTATTTATTTTTAATTTTTAATACAAAACTACCTATATTTACAACAATAATCCAAAGAATTTTTCAAAATAATAAGCAGGATGTCATCAAAAAAGCAACATACATCAGTAGAAACATGTCGTGAAGTATACTACTACAAAACCTTATAGTTTTATATAATAGGAATGCAATTATACAAATAATGTTTTTATATTGCCCTGAAGCGTATTTTTAAAGTTCGAAGCCAACTAAGAGGACCAAGTATTGAGAAAATAACAATCCTAGGCCCTACATTATGACTCAATCATGAGAACAAAAACTATCATGTAAAAAACAAATATTATAGTTACTGATTTGATGATGCTTTTTTGATATAACCCTATAGTAATAACAATTATCATATTTGAAAAGATGATGACTTTCATTTTACATCATTATTTTAAAATATCTTTTTTTACTAACACTTAAGATAAAAAATGAAATTATGTCATTACGTCACATAAATACATGAATAGTAAAACTCAAAATAACACAACTCTCATCTAAAGAACAGCTAAACATTTGTAGTTTACAAAGCATACAATCATGACCAAGAGTGTCTCAAACCATTCATAATCAAAATAACGCCTTAAAATTACGAGATGACATCCAATTGAGCCAAGCTCAAAGGGTGACTAAGATTTGCCAACCTGTTGAAAAAGATATTCATCTAACGCTGAATAGTTTAACTAACTTATAATGTATAAAATAAGAGTAAAATTCTCAGTGAACAGAGTAGATTGATATACCTCGGTTCATGCATCATGCTATCATAATATAGATACGCCGTTTTTCGAAACCCATAGAGAAAAGATCACGAACTTTGTGTTATAGAATAATTAACTATATATATGGAACTAAATTAAGTATTATGTAAAGGACAATTATTTGTAATTTAACGAACCATCGTTTTCCATACAAATCATGACTTTTTGTATGGAAAACGAACCATCTTAACCTTTAAAAAGTTGTCATGTTTTTTGTTTGTTTTCTCGTGAATGAGTTCCCATAAAATTCATATGTTTGATTTAAAATTTTTGAATTGCTGAAAAACCGTGCTAAAATAAGCACCATGGTTTTCGTGACTATTTTAGATTTCCTTTACTATTAATATTTCTTAATAGTATTCGTTATAATTGTATATAATGGTAATGTTATAAAACATAGTTATATACTTATGTCTCTTATAACATTTTAATTATTGTAGCCTGGTGATTACCGTCGCCATAAGACTCGCAACCTCAGAAGTTGTGAGTGTCTTGTCGGCCATCATCTCTCAACAGGATGTATATTTTGAACCAGATTTTTTTTTTTAGGAAATTCTATGGTGAATGTTAAGTTTGCGTCATCGGCCAGAGGCCAAGGAGGAGCGAGGAGCCAAAGAGGAGGGGACTACGAGGCGGTGCTAAGTGCTTCTCAAAGGTTGGCAACACTGTTAGTAGTCAGTGTGGTGCACGGTCTTATGCGCGGCGGGCGCGGGTATTGACAAAATAAATACCCTGAAAATATTACTACCCTGCATTATGAATCAATCGTCAGAACTGTCATGTCAAAAAAAAAACAAAAAGTCACATAAGATTTTATGATGCTTTTTTGATATGACCCAATAGTAATAACAATTATCATATTTAATAGACGATGACTTTTAATTTTACATCATTATTTTACTTGGTTTTACTAACACTTAAGATAAAAAATGATATTATGTCATTTCGTCACATGAATACTAAAACCCAAAATTACCACAACTCTTCGATAAAGAACTAGTTTACAAAGAATACTAATATAATTTATGGGCTGCAATAAAAAAAAATACGAGATAAGATCCAACTGTGTTAGTATTGCCAACCTGTTTAAAAATATATTTTACATCATTATATCAAAGAACATATATGCACATAGAAGCACAGGCCCATACAAACTTTTGTCACAGAAAAAGTAGTTCTACTTTGGACCTGTAGAGCGCGCGGCAATGTATCGGTGTGACACACACATCTAAGCAGTCCGTTGTCTCGCTTGCTCTCAAGAGCGAACGGCAATAACGCTCTAAAAACGTCTGGGTGCGAGAAAGTGCGCACTATGACTCCAGCATCAGAGTATGCGTTTACACGGATACATAGCAGCGCCGCGGTGGCTGGGGTAAGAACTACTCTTACCCCAGACAAAGCGCGCCTTAAAGCCTTGTGCTTCTATTTTCTTTGATTATACAGTAGAACCTCGATTATCCGAACCTCTATCATCCTTGGTTTACCCGAACGCTCAATTATCCGAACGTTGGTGCTAAAGATACATTGTTGCTCGCTCGAGACTTAGCCGCTTAAAATCGGATTACAGCTGTAATGTGATTATATATGTATGAAAAAAAAACTAAAAAAAAGCATTCGACTTTTTTCAACCATTTAAAATATGTTATTTAAATATGTATGGAACTGTTATGTGGTAAGGAGTTGATTATAGTCTCGTGCCAAAAAACCACGTTTCGATTATCCGACTTTTTGATTATCCGAACTAGCCTCGATGCCAATTGGCTCGGATAATCGAGGTTCTATTGTATTAAAAAGCTTGGCTTTACTATTTAGTAGTCAGTGTGGTGCACGGTCTCGTGCGCGGCGGCCGCGGGCACGTCGGTGAGCTGCGGCAGCATGTGCGCGATGGTCTCGCGCGCCTCGCTCAGCAGCCCCATCTCGCGGCGGAGCACCTCCTCGGTCACCGTGTGGATCGACTTGAACTTCAGGTTGATGCCGTGCGTCTTGTACACGTGGTTGTTCAGGTTCACCTTGTAGCTGAACGCCACGTTGCACACCTACGAATGTAAACGAAAATAAAATCGGCGAACAGAATGTGTCTGCTGTTCCTTAGCGATATGTAGCGACATCTACAATCTGCTACAAGAAACAATACGAAGACGTCTAATACTGAATCGCGCTATATAAATGTTTCCGAGCGTTGAGTACATAATATGTACTCAAGTCGAGATGTAAACCGGGCAATTCACTAATTAATTTCTGACAATTATTGTTCTTGACATTGTAAATATTTGACATTATTTCATAGTAATTAATATCTAAGTTGATTTTATTTTACACATGTAATATTGATACACTATATCCACGCCTGTCTCCGAAATAACTGCACAACCGCTATTTATAATAATTACTTTGAATTAAAATATCTCTTTAAAAAGTGTACCTCGCAAGTATAGGGCCTCTCTCCCGTGTGCATCCGCTCGTGGTTCTGTAGCTGGTGCTTAGCGTTGAAAGACATGGTGCAGGTGGAACATTTGTACGGCTTGTAGCCGGCGTGGATGCGCAAATGGCGCGTGAGATCGCACCGCTGGAAAAAAATTTTTTTTTAAAAAACTGTTAGATATTGACAGATGAGAAGCTCACTTGATGGTAGGTAATACTGCTGCCACATATCATCAGTCAATCATGTGCTGTCAATATATTATTTACTTCGGAGCCATAGACTGAAACCGAAACGCGCAAAAAGCTCTGCACGGTTTTTTTAATGAACAGTGGTTCGTTATAGTTTCGGAAGTAAGATATTTCTCTCACTTAAAATATGGTAAACATATTTTACCGCAAATTATAAATATATAAGGCATGATTCGAATCATATGAAAGCATGTATGAAAGTTCCTGAATGGGAGTGCTGGTCACAACTCATGTATTTGCATATTTTTCATTGAATTTTCTGTATTAATATTATATAATTTATTACAGATGTAATAATTATAATATAGGAAACAACTTATACTTACAGCAATAAACTTCTTAGAACACAAATCGCACTGGAATGGCCTCTCTCCCTTGTGAATTAAATTATGCCTGAAAAATATTCATTAAAAGTTTTTATTGTATATAATTATAGAGCTCAATACTAGATACATATACATTATATATTGGATTTTTTGTTTACATTCAATTCAATTTTAAAAATTGTAAATATATTTTAATTCGCCATAGAAATCCCTATTTCTACAATTCATATTGGTAAATAGATTTGAAAATACTTCAGAAGTTTTTGTTAGACCACAAATATTGGTTTTTATTTTTCTATACTCATGTATTATTAAAAACATGACTTAAGTTAGTTTATAAATTTTTCATAACCAAAAAGCATCGATTATTATTAATTGTTTATTTGTATGAGAAGTTTAAAAAAATCTCATAATTATATGCAGAAAAATTCATGAGAATTATAGCTATGTATGGATAATAAATTTACCTAAGTAATGACTTTTGGGTATAGAAGCCAGCACCACAAACTTCACAGATGTGATCTTTGATACCAGAATGCTGTTTAAGGTGAATCAACAAGTTTGATTTATGTGTGAAGGTTCGAGTGCACTGTGTGCAGTTAAATTTCTTTTTCTCTGAAAATCAAATAATGGCATAGTAATAAAATGATCATGACAGTCCAATGAATAAACATCATGTATCTTTTGTTAATGTAAGTATGTAATTTATTGTTAATGTATGTAATTCACAAAATTTAAAAAAAAAAATAAAGATTGTTTGTTCATTATGTATATTCATCAAAGACCTTTCAAATCTTGCTCTTAAGCACTCAAAAACATAGGATAAGTAATAGAATGGATAAATAATGATTAAATCAGTTAATTTTTTTTAATATATTTTATACACAAGCAAGACTGGGCAATTTTTTTTTAAACTAAATTAAACCTTACCTTCATGTGTTGCCATATGATTTCCTAAAGTAAACGTCAATATACCACAAACAGGACACACCATTTTCTCTCTTTGTTTCCCTGGTGTTGCATCTTTTGATACTCGAACATTTTTATGAGACTCTGGCCTTTTATCTGAGTGTAATTTCACAACAGTGGAATCTTTAGGCCTTTTTAACAAGATAGGTGGACCAGTTGCTCCATTTTTAAGTATTGGAACTGAAAATATTTTCAATAAATGCAATTATAAAAGTCTCTTTCATTTTTTAATTACAACACATACATTAAGACCCATATTCCAAGACGTGTCCCAGGATTGAATCTAGCTTTGAGACATGTTAAACCATTTTGACAGTTCTCAAGGATAGATTTCAACTTGAGTAATGTCTTGAAATTTGGGCCTTAGTTGATTCCTAGAGCAATATCCAAGTAATTAGCATGCTTCACATTAACGGCCTTATTCATAAACGTATTATAAGCTTGATATATAAAAAAAATTTTTTGTCTCGCTCTATCGAATATAAAAAGACTACAGAACGAAATAAACAAAACATATTTTAACTATATCAAGTTATGATATGTTTATGAGTAAGGCCGTAAGTATATAAAGTGAGCACTCACAGCAAGTAATAGTTGTTGTCCTTTTGTCATCACCATCGCTGTTCAAATTTTTTACATGTTTCACAACCTTCACCTTTCTTATAATTGTTTTCTTTCCTTTAGTATTAAACACTTTGATGTCACATAATTTTGGTTTTTTGAATTTAACTTTTGAAGTTTTCTCTGCAGGTGGTAAGTAGTCATCATCATCATCAGCATCATGGCCACCAAAATCACCAAAATAATCATTCTGGAAGTTGTTATTATTTACTTTATATAAATTTCATAAACATATTATATTAATGTATATATAGATACTTTATTTGTCATTATAACTTGTATAATACAGTCACCAGAATATTGGTTGAAAAACATTTAAATTAATTATTAATAAATTAAAACCACATTACAACATCTTAGATTAGTCTAAGTCCACAACTGTTTGTCCAGTTTGTCAAGATTCTATGTAAAAAAAACTATACAATGAATTTGAATGCAATTTTCTCCATGTGTATGTTTAAAATTGGAGCAAGAGTTTTATTCCAATTTCTAAATACTTACTCCAAAATCATCTTGTGAGTTGTCTGTATCTACTTTGAATTTTTGGTCATTTTCCACCTTCCTTATAACAGTATTAGCAATGACAATGTCGTTACCATCAATTGTTTCAGATTTGGGAACACAGTTTGGTGCAAGTATATCAATTTCCATTTCCCATCCTGGTTCAGATTTCACTAGTGGACCAATTTCATCTTTTATATCAGTAAGGGAATTAAATGCTATTTTCTTTGTGTTTATGCTTGGTTTTAAACTTTCTATGATTTTTCTCATCTTTCTATCTGATCTAAAAATTATTAAATAATTTTGATCATCCATGGATTGGTAAGATATAAGGTAGGTGGTAATATAGAGCTGCAGAGCAGATTCATAAAACAGAAACAAATTATGCCTAAAAGCTTTGGCATATAGATGAACCAGTGTATGCATTGAACTTCAAACATGAGCATAAATTACACAAAGCTAATTAAAATGATAAGATGGCTGATATCACCGTGGGGCAATGTTACATATCGTCGTTGCGCCTGCCAAATTCCATATGTGCATTTCTTTGATTTTTGGTTTTTGCACAAAAAATAATCTTCATTTTATTTTCTATGTGTTACTAAAATCCTTTTTGTGATATTCAAACTGGAAACGAGTTTAACTAATTCCATATGTGTTTTGACCGTTTTTTTGTTGTTTCCCAAAACTATACAAAAATCACAAATGGAACTTGTCAGGCACAGCAACGATATTATGATTGAAGGACTTCCAATATGTAACATTGTCCTAAATAAGAGGTGATATTATATGATATAAGTGCCATATTCTCCATATTAATATAAGTGATAAAATAATATGGGATTTTTTTCAAAAATAAAGCTCTTGTGTATTCTAAATTTTATTATATTTAGTAGAAATTAGTTATTAAAGTTGTTTATAGCTATTAGTTCGTTTACTAACTTTAGTTATTGCTCATTTTTAATGCTGATTATAATCCAGCATTCACAAAATCATATTAAACAAGATGTTGTTACCTTTCTGCAACAGTTTTAAGGAGGTATGCTTTTTCCAAACTTGTGCAACATTTAAGACAGATTTTTTCAGGAAGGCCATCACTCGGTAATACCTATAAAAAACCTTACCATAAAATAATATGTAAAATATAGTATTATGTTAATACCATTATATTTGATACACATCGTAATTAACATATGCAACAAAGTTTAGTTTAACTGTAATCAATGATAGATAAGCATGCATCCTATGATAATAAGAAATTTTTAACTCTCTTCATATAGTACAAACATATGCATCTATGTTTGTTTGCTTACTTTTAAACTACCTCATAGATTTTTAATACTGCTTTCATCAACATAATATTAAATGGTTTATATCCATGTGAAGCTAGGACAAGTAGCTTTTATTTATTATTAGATATTATAATGTTTTACTTAAATAAATAACAATTAGACTATTAAACTTACTTTGACATTCGCAATCGCTGTCAACATTTCTGCATAATTTCCTGATAACTTATACTTAAAAAGAGGGCACAGTGGTTTCTTTGTTGTTAAACATATTCGACAAGATTTCAAATCCACACCATCACTAGTAGGATCAAACATTTTGAAAGTGTTGATCAAAATCCGGAAAGAATAAAATATCGAAGAAATTGCAGATAGCCGATAGGAAGGAGATCTATTTAATAGACATTAGCCACAGACCCATAACAGTGACACTACGTAGACGACATGACTAGTTCGATATATCAAAACGCAACTTATAACGGTTATGTGTTACATACCATACCATATCGATATACTTATTAACATAACCGTTATCACAAAAGCTTGACAAAACAATAACTAGCGCGCGAAAACATGATAATAAGTTATATTAAAACTTAAAAACCACCATAACGAACAAAACGCAAACGATATAAAACTTCCATATTCGCTACCTCTCTCTCTTTTTACTTATATATAAGTGTACTCGTGTAAAAGAGATGGAGCGAATATGGCGTAACTTTCGTAAGTTAAATCTTATTCATAACCACGAGGTTATGAATAAAATAAGGTTTAGTTTCTTTGATATTTAAGCAAAGTTTGCCACGTTTAAAATATTATCAGGAAATATTTAAAATTATTATTTTACTGATAATAAGACACTAAAAATATGCTAAACATTTTTTTTTGATAAAATTGTTTTTTTCTAAATTATACCAAATAATTTCAATTGTGTCAAATATATTTATTTATAGAAGCCTTTCCCAAAGTGGGCGATAACGCCCCCTTGAGGGCGCTGCAGGTATAAACGGGGGGTGGTAAGAGAACTAAAAAAAATCGGGGGCGTTGTGCAGAGGCTTGGGGGGCACGTTGTAATTTCATCTAGCTAGGAGGACTCTTAAGACACCGATTGAGCTCTCGACTACAACTTGTGAACATCAACTAATATTAAGAGATTGCTCAAACTCGGTTCGATATATTTTCTCTCCGCGAAGTTCATATATTATCTGTCCTGTTTTATTCAAGAAATAAAAAAAATCATGTCAATCGGTCAGGTTGTAAAAGTCTCCTTTAGAATGAATATTTATCTCCGCTATTATAAGCTCAAAATAATTAATTAATTTAACTTGAAGTTATAGTGGTTTTTAAGTTTGTGAAAAAATGGGGCGCTAAAAAATAATTTATTCTCAAAGTGGGCAGTAAACAAAATAAGTTTGGGAACCTCTGATTTGTAGTAACAAAGACAATATTCTAAATAGTTGGTCAGCCGATCGATAGGATCATGATAACGTTTGCAAACTATACTAATTTATATCGATATCTGAAAACGGTTTTCGATATCGATATGAAACCTGTATATCGGTTACATAACCACTTGTGAATAAAAATGAAAACGCCCATATCTAAGTCACTACGGTTAGGGAGCTGGCGAGCAAAATTTCTATATGACCAGCACACATGCCAGACGTTATTAATAGTGATCTTTCTATTTACTTCTAACATTACTTCATCTATCTGTATATATAGATATACACAATATGGGTCTTTCTCCAGTTTAGACAATATTTGCGCGTTTTTTTCAGTTTTTGCAAAATTTCATCTTTATTGTATTGATGTATTATGTTTTAATTCCTTACATATATATATTTAAAAGGCACGTATGTATTTCAAATATTGAACGAGTTATAGTCACTCAAACATTGTGACAAATCACGGTACTGAGCCATGTGCTCGGTAATGATTTTTGAGTATACGGTAGTGAAATATAGAGATAAGGTAATGATTCAAAATGATTGTAATACAAAAATAACATGTTATTAGTCTTTATTGTTATATTAAATTAATCAAAACTCATATAAAAGAAAAGCTTTGGCGATAATCAATCTTCTTATTTCGATTGAATGAAATTTCTTAGATATTCAAAGTACAAATAAATAAAAAAAAACATGTATTAAATTATTTTTTTTTTAATTATATATATAATTTAAATCGTTTTAATAGCAAAAATATAGAAAAAACTAGCGGGCATGAAACCTTAAAATATTTAACAGTAATGCACTATATTCTATTATTTTGATTGCTACCAAGAAAACCGATATATATTTAGTGTAATAATAATAATTGCAAAAAAATCTATTAAAACTGCCATCGCACTGGACAGTGTTGCCGTTTAAAGAAACTAAAATGCGCTATACCCTGATCAAAAATGCGCTATAATATCTTGCTAATATCCGGCTTCTAAGATGCAGTAGTTTCTGCTAAAAGATTTTTAAATATAAAAATAGGTAGGTTGGGTATATCTACAAAATAAAGACGTTTTCATATATTATGATTTAAAATTATATCAGTTACAAATAAAAAAAAACTAAAAAAAATTATAACATTTTTTATCAACTAAATTAAAAATTAATAATTCTACAACATTTTCATTGTCATCATCACACCAGATGTTGATAATGAGCCTACACAGCCTACTGTCCCTGAAAAAAAGCGCTAGAGACCCTAGGATTGCACTAGGTCTAGCGACAAATCCACTAAAACGGCAACACTGGCTCTGGATTAGTCTCAGATTATGAGATTAGGATTAGTGCACAGAGGATTAGTGGTTTTCTGGTGGATCAGGATGCCACATTTGGTGGATTCGTAAAAATAAAGTTGGCTACACTGGTTGTTATTATTTTGGCATTTGGCAATGACATTTGACAGTCTACAATACGTCGCACGATACGTTCTTCAAAAAAATAAATTTAAAATTTAAATATTCCTATTTTATATGTTTATTAACTAAAAAAATGAAATTAAAGTTCCATATTAATTAAATTTCATTAAGTGAATCGACAGTTTCTGACTTTAATGAATATGCCGTGAATAATGTTACGATGGCTACCTTTGAAAATAGACTCAGTCGTAGGAAAGGTAAATATTCGTTAATTTATAACCATAATACACAATATTTAAACGCTCTCCAAACAGATATACATTTTAATGTTTCAAAATTTTTGTTAAAGCTTATAATCTATTAATATGAATCTATGTTTATAGTAATCAATAATTTTTCAGGAAAACTTGGTGGTGAATCATATAGGTTAGACACTAAAAATAAAACACCTGAAGAAAATATAGTGGATATAATACAAGGTTTATATTTAAAAAAACATTTACATAATGATACTTCACCTACCACTAAGAATATATCCACAGAATATAGGTCAGGTCTCCGGACCTTGCAAAAAAGCAGTTCTGAGGGTATGAGAGTATCTTATCTCACCGCTTTGGTACATTTGTGCAAGGAACACAGGAATAATTTGGGGTTTTCAACTGATGAATTGATGTCATGGTGAGATGTTTAATCTGTCTAGCTATAATGAAGAGATAGAGTTGTTTTTGTTTGTCTATAAATGGTTATCTTAAGAAGTACTGAAACAATTTGAAATGCTAATGGAAAGATATAATATGCCTGATTAAAATAGTGATGAAACTTAATATCATTAACCAAAGCTAATCTTTTTTTAATCTTGATAACATGTCGACTGAGAAATGTCAGTCAGTTTATGTCAAAGTGATATACCATAATCATGTTGCTCTAAGAAGTTGCATATGTAGATGATTATTATTTATTAATTGTTTGTATCAAAGCTTTATATGTACACAAATGATTCTGAGTAAGATTGCTAGACATATATTTCACAGTGTTTTGGAATAAACTTAACTATAAATTAATCTAGCTATAGTTATTAGTTTACATTTTTCCTGATTTTTAGGGTTAATTTGTAGTTTTTTTATTGGGAAAATTTTAACTTAGCTAAAAATTTGTACAGAACCCTCGGTGCATTGAGTCAACTCGCACTTGGCCAGTTCTTTTTGAGTAGTTGAACAAAGTCTTTGGAGGACAAGAGGACAAGATCCTTTCAAGAGGATTTGGTTTTTTCTACTACAAAAATAGTAGATAGTGCTATTAATATTGAGAGCATAATATCTTACATTCTTTGAATACATATTAAATATATGTATATTGGCACATATAGGGCTATAGATAAAATCTTTGAAATTTTCAGAGGTATTTGATTTTCTTACTTGTATTATAATTTCAGTATTCGAATAAGTCTGGTGGATGAGTCTATGCTTATGCGAGCAACAGCATTAAGGGTTCTAAGATATTTAATACAAAATGAAAGCGATGTTGCCACTTTTAATGCATTGAAGTTGCCATATCTTGTAATAAGGTAAAGTATTTCAAAAGTATTTTGTTTTGTTAACCATTTTTTTTTTAAATGAATAATAATGACAAGTGCACAATTTTTTTGATAACATACTTATTCATATTATAGATCAAATAAGTATAATATATTTAAAAAAATATATACTATTATTTATTAAATTAAATTATTTCCAAGATCAATGGATTTAATGCTTCGCAATGAAGAAGAACGCACTCAAGCATTAAGAGTGGTCAGACGAGTTATTGCTGTCATAGGAGGTACAGGACAGTCTATGAGACGGCATAGGGCCGCTTATATCGAACAAGGTTTATTGCGATGTCTTGCATCTGTCGCACGCGCAGGGACTGCCGGGGATGGTACTGGTGACCGCCTTTCGAGGCCTGCCATAGCCACTCTTGCAGAAATATGTATGTAAATAATTTTATTTTTAGTTATCTTAACTGAGTTACTTGGAACTAATGTATTTATCAATATAATTTTCAGGTGTGTTAAATCCAGACTTATTTATATCTTGTGGCGGTGTAACAGCAGTGACTAGGCACCTAGCGGAGTGTGCTACGCCTAGAATGGCAGAGGTGCTTTGTGAAGTGCTCTTACACATTATTAATGATCCTCATTCTCGTAATAATGCGAGGGTAGATTTAGCGTGCCTTAATTCTCCATACTGTGATTTTCATTTTCGACCAGCGGGCACTGATACTAGCAGGTTGGCTTTAGAGAAATATATTTTTTTATTATGTTAAATCCATATTTATTATACCTTTAATTAATTATACACTTCCTGGTTTGAAAATGAATCAAAAATTGAGTTTCCATTAACTATATACCTACAACACTAAATTATCCAACATTTACAAGAATCAGAGGTCAAAATAGTTCTAGTGGGCAGATATAAGTAAGGCCTTGTTTTTTTTCGAGTCAGTAAGGGTAGAGTAATATATAGGTTAATTTTTATTTGTAATAATTATGTAAAAAAAAATTTCTTGTCTGTACCCTTTTTTATTTAGGGTCAGAATAGTATGTTTTTTTTCCATTCTTTTCTTACACTCGTTATATTATCAGTCACACCTCTCAAACAAATCATTTATCACCAATCAATCCATCTTTTGGCTTTGCTTTCATATTCATAACTTTTTTGATACATGCTTTGAATCTTTCCTCATAATATGCCCATACCAAGCCAAATGATTATTATCTTTCAAATTGGCGAATCTGGCACTACTCCCTGACTTCCTCTTATATACGCATTAATTTTAACATTCTCATCTCAGATACATATATACATACGCTTTTCATCCATCAGATTACTTGCCCAACATTTGTTATAATTACGTATAGAGAATATTTTTTAATTTATTCTTTTTACCACATTGTGATAAAAATATATAAATTGTTTACTTATAAGTTTTTGATTTAATTAGTCAGCTATCAATATTGATTTATTTATTGTCCATAGAGACGAGCGGGAAATGCGCTTTACGTGCAGTCGGTTAGCCTTATTATGCGTGTTACGAAGTTGGCCCGGCCTCTTGCACTTTTGCCATCCGCACGCCGCGGGCGGACTCCGAGCGCTGGTCGCCGCCCTCTACCTGCCGCGGTTAGAGGTCCGAGTGAGTATAGTGAGATAACCCCCTACACACATTAAAAAAAAAAAATTAATGAGATAAAATCTACTATAGACACACTTTAATACATTTGTAGGTGAATTCCCCTACATACACACTTTACTAGATTCGTCGCACTTTTCAGTAGTTTTTTTGTAGTGAGATCAAATACTCTACATGCGCTTCAATTCAATAGTTTTAAATTTTTTTATTTTATTTTAGAAAGCGATATTGGATCTTCTGTATGAATTAGTAGGATTACGGCAGCCGGAGTGGACGGATGAGATTTCGGTTGCTCTAGGTGCTGTAGACCCCTCGGATTTTCAGGTATTTAATGCAAAGTTTTCTTAATGACTGGATCTATTGTTGTACAGATTGGAGTATAAGTATGATTATTTTTTTAGGATTCTTGGCGACTCAATGAAGATTTTGTTGCTGCAGAAGGAATAGCTATACTACCTCATCTTGGTGCTACTGGCCCTGATATAATTGAAATTCATCTTGCTTTATTACTACAGTGCTTTCTTGAGGTGAACATAAGTTAAAATATAATACATATTATGTATTGTAGATTATTAATATTATTAATATATTTATTAATATAATATAATAAATATTATATTATATTAATAAATATATAATAAAATATATAATAAATATTATATTATATTATAATTAAATAATATATATATAATATAATAAATTTAAATTCTATATTTCAGGCTGGTCTTCTAGATGGTTTAGCTGAAGTGATTGTGACAAGTGATACTTTTATATCAGTCAGAGCTACCGTATTATTAGGGCAACTATTGCATTTGGTACATGTGTTAATACCTCCTCAAATATGTAATATAACACCTGCATTACCAGTGCTGATATCACAGGCATCTGCGGGAAAACCTCAGGCATTAGCAGCGGTGGCTGCTTTACAACGTCTTCATTCTATGTTAGAAGCTAGGCCCGCTAGCAACAGCCTCTTTCTAGATCATATAATCAAGTATTGTAGTGGAACATACAAAACCAAAAGCGAAGATGTCTCGAAGAGTCGGAAAGAAAAAGATAACGCAAGCATGGTCAAACCTATGAATCAAAGTGTACTCCAAGAAGATAACAGTATTGAATTATTAAACGATTCTGATACTGAGAATGAGCCAAAGCAGCGGCATAGTGTTGGTTCTAGGGCAGATGTAGCAACGAGAAATGTTAGTGCTTTAGTGAAAAGTAAAAGTGTTAGTTCTCGGACTAGTGCTGCTGTGAGTAAAGTGACTAAATCAGCGAAATTCTTTAGTTTATTCGAACGGGATAGTGACAATTTGATAAGATCGTCTCTTGTGATGCAGAACAAGGATGGAAATACATGGAATTGGGAGATTATTAGAACAATTTTAAAAGTAAGTTTTGCCTCCATCTACAGATTTGCCTCATTTTGTTTTGCCAATTGAATAAATATTTATATGAATGAATATATTTATGTAAATATTAATTACATAATAATTATATATTTAAATACTTATATGTTTATTTATAGATTATTTATTTATGCTAAATATAATATAAATTATAAATAAATAGATATGTGAGTTTAAATAGGTTAATACGTGCTTATAATTATATAGGCTTCATCAGTTTATATTAAATAGGAGACAAAACTGGCAGGTGGCTTACCTAATGATAAGTAAAATCAATGCCACCCATAGACATCTGCAACACCAGAAGACTATTCAAGTTTATTTTTTTGTATATTACAAATTCAGCAACAAGCCGTCAGTAATCACATCTATATTTTTCATAAGTAAATGGCGAGCTTTCTTATACCAAATGATTCTCAGCAAACATATACAAAAGTCTTTCTTAACTGATTTAGGATGATATGCATTGGACACCTAACCTTTTACGATAATTATGCTGTTTATATAGCTTTGTACTCATTATTTCTTTATTATCAGGAAACAGATACGAAATTACTAAATTTAAACGACAGTGGTCATAAAGCATGGGCTAGTCGTATAATAAATTATCTGAAGCCATCATCCAACAAATATTCTCACACGGATCTCTCTACCAATTGCAATGGTCACTCCGCCACGCGCGCCGGCTGCCAACTTATTAGACATCTGTTGCGTCACAATGATGTGAGTATGAGTCCAATGTAGATTAGCGAAAAGGATACAAACCGCAAAAAATCTAAGTCACCGTGGCTTGGATATTTTTTGCTATATATAACACATTATACTTTATAATTTTGTTTTTATTTGACTTAGGAATCAAGGTATATTGAAAGCGCTAGCTTAATATATAACTCATATTTATGAGTATGCTTGTATTCTAGGTTATATAAAAAATAATTTATTTTCACGTAGTTGTTAAAACCATTAAATTGTGGATATAAATTTTTGATTCACAAATAAAAGCTAATTTTTATCCTATTTATGACATTTACCCTCAGTTGCCTGAATCCTGCAATGATTCGAAATAGGTACTATTAAAGAAAATAGATGTTCATAGAAGAACAGACTCATACAAACTTTTGGCACAGAAGTAGTTCTATTTTTGAACTGTAGAGCACGCAGTAATTTATCGCTGTGACTCGCGTTGTTGCGCATGCTCTTACGAGCGAACGGCAATAACGCCCTAAATGCGGCTGGGTGCGAGAAAGAGCACGCTATGACTCCAGCGTCAGTGTGCGTTCACACGGATACTAGCAGCGCCGCGTTGGCTGGGGTAAGAACTACTTTTACCCCAGAGAAACCGTGCCAAGGCCTGTTCTTCTATGTACATCTATGTTATGTGATACTATTTACTTGGAAACAACAGACTGTGTCTCGATAAATGCTACCAGTAAGTTAGACATATCGGTCCTAATTTATATTTAATAATTGAAATGATTTTTCAATCTTTAGACTTATCTCTTCAAGAATTAATGTGAATATGATGATATAATATGATGGGTAATAATAATAAAAACTTTACTATTCCTAAGACATAAAAAAGTATAAGATCCAATTTGTATGGTATAAATTTCTTGGTTGAAATATAAGTATCTAAAGATTGGAAAGAGTTTATTTGGCTCCTTTCCCTGTGAAAATGTCATATCCTTGTTGGTGTCATTTGGAAGATTATTTTGTTAAGTTCGACTAAATAAACTACTAATTGTATTTTTGAAGGTGGATTCTCAAAAGCTTTTAGAAGACTTCTTCAATGATGTGAGTAACCAGATAGTAGCTATTCAGACGGGCAAGAAGGCCCACGAATGTCTCTTCAGCCCGCAGCACATGTGCAACACAATGTGTCAAATGTATTTCCTATTTATTGGACAACTGTGCCATTCTAATACGGGGTTGAGGCTATTTAAGAAATCTAAACTTTACGAAAAGTAAGTCGCTTATTATTATTTTTTTATGTTAAATACCGACAGACGAGCATGAGTTTCACTTGATGGTAGGTGAAACTTAAGCCACAGATCAGTCTATGATGAGCTGCCGACCTACTATTTACTTGGAGTATGTGGAAATCCATAGACTGCAACAGAAATGTGCAAATATGTTAAAAATCAAATTACATTGCGTGTAACTCTTACCAGATAAATACGCGATTTGTTCTGACGTTTCATTCAATGAATAAATTGCATTTTTATCCTTATTTCAATTAATAAGAGTTAATATTAGGAACACTGCGAGTATTATATCAAATTATTTATGTTTTTTAGTTTGTTGGAACTGTCTACAAAGACACATCACAGTTGTTACGTAAAGTTAGTCATATCTAGTTTGGACTACACGCTCGATGCGAGTCCGCGTGACATCCTCGCTAAAACGTTGACGTGCAACAACCAAGCGTCACGGCTATACGCAACACAGTTCCTCAACGTACTTATGCGCGCATCGAGAAAGTCCCGAGATTTAGTCCGTAAAAAGACTAAGTTAAAAAAGAATTTACTTCATGAACATTTGAAGTACTCTCAGCGTGATGACGAGATCGCGGAAGGTGTGGATATGGACACGTGGTTGATGCAAATGTTGGTCGGGCAAATAAAAGACGAGTCTAAAGTCGTTGTCAAGAATGCCCTGGCTACTTTAGAAGAAGCTTATAGCGTACCGGTAAGTCAGATCATTTTCTTTTAATGTCTAAGTATATGTCAACTAAAAATAGGTAGATAGGCGCTGCTAGATGCCCTATAGATAAACGCACCTTTAAGGATATAAATTTTCATGTTCTATATATACAGTAGAATCTCACTAATCCGGCACCCTCCTTTGGGAACGGTACTTTGGAGGGGGTGGCATTAAAATGCAATATTATAAATGAATCTTTATTTGATTTTTTTTTCATATGCTGTGCTGGGATGCCCCATTGAAAATAATGTTGTGAATTTATAAGGCCACGTGCCGCTTTTTGATTTAGTTATTTAAAATAAATACACATGATATCTCATTCGGAAAAATCACGAGTACATAATAAGGGATATGATATGCTTGTGATTGTTCCGAATGAGATATCATGTGTATTTATTTTAAATAACTAAATCAAAAAGCGGCACGTGGCCTTATAAATTTCAATACATATACTTTGTAGTAAAAAGTAACTCGTGATTTTGGGTATGGTGAGGGGTAGTATAAAACCTCGCCGCACACACCAGGGTGGGGGGAAGTGGTTAAAAGAGTTGTTAAAAAACAACATAGACGACCCCTAAGTACTAAATATTTGTTATAGGTGTATCAAGATAAGCTGATGTCGATGCGTGACACGCTGGGCGAGAACTGTCAGCTGGCCAGGGACGGCGAGGCGTGTGCGGCGGAGGCGGCCGCGGGCGGCGACCGCGCGTACCTGCTGTGGCTGGCGGTGCAGGTCGCCGCCGCGAGGCACACGCCGCACGATGAATCCGTGGCCTTTATAAACAAGCATCTGCAGTACTGGGACAAGTCATATAACTACAGGTTCTTTTTGTTTTTTTTTTATGTCAGGTTTTAACAAATGTCAAGTGAAACAATGAATTCCATAGATTAAAACAGATTTTTTATGTTTGATATCGACAGACGAACATAAGGTTCACTTGATGGTAGGTAATACCTCAGCCACAGAACATAAGTCAATGATGCGCCGTCGACCTACTATTGACTTCGAGCATTTGGAAATTCATAGACTGAAACCAAAACGCGCAATATGCACCTCACGGTTTTTTGAAAACGATATTCCTCCCACCCTTTCAATGCCCTAAGTTACCAGACGTGCGGAAAACAAGCTTACAGAAAATTATAATCATGTCGTCCCGGTGGGATTCTAATCCAGAAACTATCGATGCGCACGACAGGTGTTCTATCGAACGCGCCAACTAAACATAATACATTATATGGTGAGTCTTGCATAAAGTGTGAAATTAAGTCGTAATTTATTTGTTTTCTAGATACGTCCGGCTCGTGGAGGGCGAGGTGCACGAGGCGCTGACCCTGAGCGAGGGGGTGAGGCGCGCGCGGGGGGCCCGGCGTAGCGCCCGCCCCCCGCCGCACATCTTCGCGGCGCTGTCCCGGCTCGCCGCGCCCGCCCCCGCCGCACCCGCCGCCGCCCCGCCGCCCTTCGCCCGCTCGCTGCTCGCGGCCGCGTTACCATCACATTACAAGGTACCAACATCGGTCAGCGAAAAATATATGATAATAGTGATTCGATTAATTGCCATTCGATGAATTGCTTTTTCGAAGAATTCGTTGAAATTTCCGAAAATCACCAATCTGTTGAGTCGGATACACGATTAGAATCTAATATAGAGTCTTCTCTCAAGATAAATTTCGAAGATTTTTATTAACCAAAGATTCTTAAATAATAATTTTATTTTAATGTATATAAAAATAACATATTATAGGTATGAAATCAGTCTATTTTCTATTAATGTAATTAATTTTTATAGTTTATTTTTAATGGACCTGCTGTTAGATCTTTTGATAATTATTCTGATAGAGATGACGCTCTACAAAGCTGAAAGTCTTCCTCTGTAGCTCGATGTGAATTATTTTTATTATTACATAATATGCATACTATAAATTTATAAATATTTCAAGTTTTGTTCGATATTGACAAATGACATAGATGTGCTATACAGAAATGCCTATGTTACTCACTGATAATGTAGTGAAAGAATTTTTAAAATCGGTCCAGTAGTTTTTGAGTTAACATACAAAAATACAAATCTTTTCTCTTAGAATATTAGTATAGATTACATTATTCTGTTACCTATTTTAAAATGACGCACCGTCATTTGTCTTCAATACTCGAATTTTGCTAACGAGACATGCTTACAGAAAATTATAAAAATGTCGTCTCGGTGGGATTCGAACCCACGACCCATCGATGCGCAAGGCAAGTGTTCTGACCAATGTCCCAACGAGCCCGTTTAAACTCAATCGGTTAAAATGACCGCTTCCAACAGACGCTAGAACGCAAGAGCTGTTCAAGCGAACAGGAAGTGATGGACCTGAAGGTGTCCCTGTGGGCGGCGGGCAACGCGGCCGCCACGCCGCAGGGGCTGCAGCTGCTCGCGGCGGCCGCCACCTCGCCCGAGTCGGCGGCCGCGCACATCGTGCGACTCGCTAAGTATTGCCCCGTCTATTCCGTGCGAGCGACTGCCTTCTACGTGCTCGGCCTTATTGGCAGCACATATGATGGCGCAAATCTCCTCTCTGAATTGGGTATATTGAAAATTTTGAGCAAAACTTTTTTTTTTATAAATCTATGATTAATTTTAGATATGTTTGATTGATTATATTTTTTATACATAACTCTAAGATTTTGATCTGAAATGCAGTTTTTGTGTTTCTCAATTATAAGTAATAAATGTTATTTTATTAGGTTGTTTACATCAAACGTGGTAAGAAAAAAACATTTATTTGACATACAAGAGACTTTTATTTAATAGTACGGTAATCATTTATAGATAATCTCCCTCGCTATCTATCACTGGCTTCCAACGCTCTGGAAGTCTGCACACTTTTGATTTTCTTTACTTAGTACTGCCGAGACCCACACCAAACTTAATAGAATCCTCTGCTGATAGTCAGCGATCGCATTTTTTAATTGTTCCTGATCCATTTTAAAATAAATTTAGAATTGAAATGCAGAAATAAACACGTCAATTTATACTCATGTTGTGCAATGCATCCGTTCTCGAAATATCGCGCTACATGTCACCACACGTTTGGTGTGAATACCTAATACGATTTTACATTTCTAAATAAATACTTGTACTAATTTTTTGACTTCAATATTAAAAAATACAAATTGAGTTTTGAATAAGTTTCTCTATCGCTTTTGATGGTAAAGTTTAAATATTAAAAAACAGGTTGGCTTTGCGTACGACACACGCGACACGATCAATTTCCTGTTATCGTCGATGAGAGTTACTCACAAACGATCGAGAAGGGTCACTACTATGTGACGTCATCCGACCGAAGGCTTAACCCGTTTGATATTGACCTGAGCGAGAACTCCGACCACACGGACCAAAGTACCGCCGAAAGCTTGTACTCTGAAACAACGAAATTAAATAAAACGATCGGCGCTATATCCATCGATGAAAAGGACCAAGACGTGGTGGATCATAAGATGAGCTATACAGGACGTGAATCGGATAAAAGAAAATCTCACACGCTGCCCTCCCAAGGCTGTACTAGCTCCCACGAAAGATCGTTGACTGAATCGCGAACCGTGGATATCTTGCGAGATTGCGCCACGTACGAGCGCACTGGGCATAGAATGCACATAGAGAATAGATTGCTGGGACGAATGAACTCGCTTGACCAAGCCCCTGGACTTCATGAAGGCAGAGTTAGGAATACTAGTGAGTCTAGTACTAGCGGAGTGAGCAGCTGCGATTCGTTTCTTGGAAAATATGCTATTCCGTAAGTGAAACGAGACAATTTTAAATAACCTGCACCTATACGATTCGATTCAGATTTTAAATACTTACGGCCTTATTCATAAATGTATTATATTAAGCTTGATATAGTTAAAATATTTTTTGTTCCTTTCGTCTTTTTATATTCGATAGAGCGACACAAAACATATTTTAACTATATCAAGCTTATAATACGTTTATGAATAAGGCAGTATGTATACAAATACAGATTTTAAATAGTATCTACTAAAAGTCCTGACTTGCATATATTGTGTAACTATCCAATTTCATTCTGGTCTCTTTTCGGTAGACGAAACTTTCGGAACCGGAATTTTCATCTACCGAAATTTACATAAATCTGTAAATTTGCCTTACAAATTTAAACTTATTTAAATAAATATATTTTTGAGTTTGTAAACGTAATACAACATTCGCTTATCAGATATAGACCCAACAAACAATCGTTAGACGCTAATGCTCATTCTTCTTTTGCCGCTAACAAGTTATAATCGAAAAGATGATATAACTTTTCAAGTAAACTTAAGTTGAGATACTCCATATGTTTTTTATCTTCTAGGTATTCATTAATGTCTAATGTTGTCTTAGCACTCTGAAGAATAATTGTTGGAAGATGCCTTTAAATAATATTGGGTATTGTAGGGATCGCGTGTTAACACTGAGCCCGATTCCCAGTTCGTCGAGTCTGTACGGGATGAAGTGTAACACCGCGGCCACGCAAAGGCCGCGCCCCGCCGACACGCAGCGGCGCATCTCTACCTCCAGTGAGCATTTATTTATTTGTTTATTTATTTAGTTAATTAACAATCATTTTGCCTTTTGCCCATATTAACAATTTTTACTGAATACTAGGGCTGATTGGCTGTAATCATCACACAAAAAATATACATGATAGCGCGCGTGCACACATGCGGGTAGTGAACAGTATACAAGTTATATATTACTGATATAGAATAACGGCCTTATTCATAAACGTATTAAAGGCTTGATATAGTTAAAATATGTTTTGTTTATTTCGTTATGTAGTATTTTTATATTCGATAGAGCGAGACAAAACATATTTTAACTATATCAAGCTTATAATACGTTTATGAAAAAGGCCGTAAGTTGTTAAGAAGAACATAATATATCGAGGGTATAGTGCTAAAACCCAATAAGTACGAGATTAACAGTTGTAAGTTAAATTCAATTAAGCTAAAATTTTCTAAGATATACAAAGAATATCGCCGTAATTAATATTTGTAATGTGTGATGAACACCTACCACCTACATTACATAATGAATTTATAAGAATGTTAATATTTTACTAGGTTTTACTGCATCCGATGTAGCCAGCTCTCCTCCGACCCAGAAGGATATGACTGGATACGCCACTATTCTATCATTGAATAAACACAGGCGGTAAGTTTTAATACATCATGCATTATATTATTATTAATACTATTCTTTGAATTTATAGGTTAATACTATAAGACATATTAGGTTAATACAAGAGTAGCAATAGCGCTAATCTTACAAATATTAAACAAAAACTAACTTCAAATCATTATACAATAAACAGAAACATAACTGGAAATATATAAGTTGTTACCTAGTTCTGTGGTTAGGGGGGAGGGTAATAGATAAAATAAGGGATAACAATTTTTTAAAAGTTGTTGATTTAAATAATTGATTAAGCTTTAAAGTTGAAAACATAATGAAGTATGGAAATAATATTAAAATTTAAAAAAATACAATTTTAAGGTATTAATGTTTATAGTAAAGAAAAAGTCAAGACTTTTTTTAATGTAATTTAAAATTTTCAATCATAGATGTGCATCGATCAATGCGAATCATCAATTTTAATCTATTTAAAATATAACAATAGTATTCATGGTCTTCAAATTAAGTTATCCTTAAAGCTGTTTTGTCTGTGTTCAATAATTAATTTTAAAAAGAATTAGATAATGTATAAATGTGTATTTTCATTGTGTAGACCTCATGTTTCGGAGGGCGCGGCGACGAGTTCCAGTGACATCGATGACCTGGTGTGGCTTCTACCGGACTTCAACAGGCGTAAGGCAAGCAAGCCTTACTCCTCCGTTAGGGAGAGGTCCAAGTCCCACAGAGAGAAGATGGCTAAATTCAGGTAGGGTTAACTCGCGTTTATAAAAGACAGTATTAGGGTATTTTATTAAATCCTTTACCATTACCGTCAAGTATGCCGACATAACACCTGATCCTATGAAACAGTTGACAATAAAACAGTCTAGGTCCTGTCCTACCTACATAAATTCCTGGTTAAATAATGTGACTATGACCTAAATCTCATCAGATTTAATTCAAAAACTACTCGACCGATTAATAGAAAGCTGCATTATCAGCGAGTAACATAGGCTATTTTTTTGTGTATAGTACATCTTCATTGCACCCGTGCGAAGCCGGGTGGATCGCTAGTTATTTATAAATAAATATTGCAAATCTTATTAGCTTAATTTAGTCATGTTACAGAGGTTATATGTACCTACTTTATTTAATTTTAAGAACATCCGTACTATACCTGTAACAATAATATTGTAAATACATACTACCCTATATGTCGGGGGCATGACAATGGTTTTAGTGTATACAGGCTTTAAGTGGCTTGTTTGGTTCCAGTATGGTGGAGGAGGACTGGCGGCCGCTGTGCCAGGCGGAGCGGGAGCGGGAGCGGGCGCGCGGCGGGCGGCGGGCCGGCGGGCGGGTCGAGCCCGGCGCGCCGCCCGCCGGCCCGCCGCCACACTACATGGCGATCTGCCTGCCGCGCGACCTCGCCGACCTCTTTCCCGAGTTAGTATCCCATACCAAATAACGTTGCTTTACATATAAATACAGGCCTTATCGCGCTTGGCTTACTCTTACCCCAAATAAACCGTTATTTGGGGTAAGAGTAGTTCTCTTATCCGTGTGAACGAACACTCTGACGCTGGAGTCATAGCGCGCACTCTCGCACCTAGCCGCTTTTCCGTGCTGGGGGTAATGGTGCGTTCTCGCTCGCTCTCACACGTTGAGTAATTCTCGGGGTGCCTCGGGTCCGAGTCTAAGTCTGCGAGAGAGCGTTATTTCCGTTCGCTCATAAGAGCAAGCGACACGCGAGCGAGACGGGAAGGGCCAAATATATGTTCTTTGCTCATACTAGCCATACGCTTTTTTGTATTGAATTTTGATGTTGGCCTTATTTGTATATATACGAGGCAAGCAAATGAAGACGTTAACATAGTATTAAATGGACTTTGGGTGTTCGCACAAATGTTTCTGAACTAAAAAAAGGAACTATCGAGCGAAAATTGAAACAATCGCACGCCAGAAACAATTAACTAACGTAACACAAGTGTAGATAATGTAGTTTTGTAAAAATGTCTAAAAACTATACAATTTGATTTTATATAATTTGGTTATCATGAATGTGTTGAGAATGTCATTACTATATGTATCCGTTAACACATACAAAGTTTACACATATAAAGATAATGGAGTTTATCATTTTTTATGCCTTCTATGGGCATATAGAGTATCCAGATCATCTTAAAATACTTCTTTACCTTTAAAGGGATTAATCTCTTTGAAAAAAATACTTCTTGCTATGCTATATTTAATTAAGCTATTATGTACTCTACAGCGAAGACATTAAGGATGAAAATGTCGAGAGTGAAAAGGCGAGTCCTAGACTGCCGTCTTTCGCGGAGTGCGGCGCGGCCGGCGACCACAAACGAGCAACACTCGACGCACACGCCGCTGTGCCTAGAGGTGACTATTATACTCAATAATTATATTTAACTGTCCTTTAAGCAATTTTTATTATTTTATATATCACCAATTAATTTATTCTTTATTTTTTAAAACTTTATATTAAACAGTACAGTACAATTTTGGTATTTAAATGAAGTAACTATCATGTTTCTTTTCGGCTCTTCTCGTTTGAATCGGCATTCGAAATTAACTCTTTAAAAGCAAATGTAAAAGTACAGTACATGTGATAGCGATATCTAAAATCTCAATAACCTAGCTAGCCGGTTATTTGTGGTGGTATAACCATCTAGATATATAATCAGCAATTTAGCTATTTGGATAAATGACTCATTAACCGACTGATAGTCGATATCGTTAGCGGCGTAGCAACTGTAGCTATGATTACATAGCTACAGTTGCTACGTCTATTAAGACTTGAATAACGCTCCACTGCCCTGCGATTACTTTGAATCTCGCCGCGAAAATATTTAGACATATAAAAAAAATTGTGAATGTGAAAAAGAAAAGGGCGATGCGAATTAATGAACATTGCGGAGATCGCGCGCATCGTTGCCTGTTGGTTACACGCGGCTGCATAACGTAATGATTATTAGTAATCTGTGGTAGCTGCCCGCTACGCCGTAAGCTTGTCAGATAATCGAAGCGCCTCTAACAAGAGTAGCCAATAACTAGTTATCCTATTGACGAGTATCTGATTTTTTTTAATGAACAGATAGCAACATCAGCACGCAACGCCCGCCGCTGCCCCTACCTACAAGTATTATCAAAAGCGACGTAGACACGATGAAGATTGTCGAAGAAAAATCTAACGAAGAAATAGACACCAGAACTGATGAGAACCAAATGTATATTAAGGAGTCGGAGGACATTAGTTACGTGAAAGACGTCAGTTCGAGTACGGCTGTGGGGAGCACGTTAGTGGGCACACTCAGCCGGGAGAACAAACCCGCTACGAAGTGGAAGCACGCGACTCGGGATTGTCTGGCCTGCGTTCGGACTCGACCGCCCTCTTCCCACGAATTGAGAGAAGCGTTTTTTGCAGGTATGGAATATTTTTTTTTGTTTTTTTTTATCGACAGATGGTGATGAGACTCACTTTATAGGGTGACGGGCTCGTTGGCGCGTTCGGTAAAACACCTGCCGCATCGATGGGTCGTTGGTTGGAATTCCACTGGGATGTCTTTCGCGCGTCTGTTAAACTCGAGTATTGAACGGGTGGGAGGAATATCGAAATTCCGACCGGGTAACGAACCACCGTTCAAAGATGGAAAAATCGAGAAGTGGTTTCAGTCTGCTCGATCTTGAATTTCCGAATGCTCGAAGTAAAAAGTAGGTCGACGGCGCATCATTGACATTGGCGCATTGATGTTCTGTGGCTGAGATATCACCTACCATCAAGTGAACCTCAGGCTCATCTGTTGATATCTATAACATTAAAAAAAGGTCCTAAGCATAATACATCCAGTGGCGTAGTTAGGTGGACAAGGGCCCCGGTGCAAAGAAATAAGCAAATGATTACTAATCAAGGGCGCTTCCATTATCGGCGTTATAAATTCTCATTTGAAATCTTGAAAAAAAATAAAATTCTTGTGAGAATTTTTCTTGCTTCAAGAGCTGCCTCCCCCTCTTTCCAAAGCCCAGGGGGCCCTCTCAGCTTCAGGGCCCCGGTGCACTGCACCACTTTGCCCTATGATAGTTACGCCACTGAATACATCAGTCAAATGAAAGTAATTAACAGGACATAGAGCTATTGATATGATGTCACGACTGAATTAGATTCTTTTTATATCAATAAATGTACAGTGGGGTATAACGAGTTGTCGCGTGCAGATATGGAAGGCGCGAGCGTGTCGGAGGAGCGCGGCAGTCCCGCGCCCAGCGAGGCGGCCCCGCAGGCGCAGCTGCTGCACCACGTGCTCTTCATGTCCAACCCGATACACCTCAGACAGGTACTTACCTGATGAAAACATGATTACCTGTTAAGTGGATGGTTACTTTGGGGTTGGTGTAATTGTACCAAATCAGAAAAGGTCGAATATTTTTCCCTAAAAAAATTTGGCTCTCTCAAGTAATTTTATTTAATTTAGGAGTAATAACTCAATACAAATATATAAATAATGTAAGTACATGTTTTATTTCAGAATCGCTTTAATTTGTTATTCTCCCAATTACATGTACCAAAGAACATAGATTTACATGGATAAAACAGTTTTTTTTCTTTAAATAAAATATACATTCCTAGCTTTAAAGATTTAAAAGCGCATGTATAATACATTAGCAACACGCCCCAGCTTTGCACGGGAGCAAAGTAGAATGATGTAATATACACCAAAAATGTCAAATCTTTCGTCTTTATAATATTACGACCTTATTCGTAAACGTACTATAAACTTGATATAGTTAAAATATGTTTTGTTTCTTTCGTTCAGTAGTCTATATATTCAATAGAGCGAGACAAAATATATTTTTAACTATATCAAGCTTATAATACGTTTATGAATAAGGCCGTTAGCGTAGATATCGCACATCGGCGACGAGAGTGTCACAACACAAAAAATTTAGTTTTTGTGAATTCACGATTTTATTTTTTTATAATCTAGACCTCCATTTAAATTATTTTATGATTTTTTTAAGAATATTATTTAATTCTCTATTGTGTTTTTATGGAAATTAAAATCTAAAGATATTTGTTCTATTTTATATATTTTCTGTAACTATTTTCTTTAAAGCCGCTAAAGGTAGGAAATTGGCTCGACGAAAAGGGTATTAAATGCTATCTCTCGGCGAGGAATCGCAGTATAATTGTGGTTTTTTTAACAGATAAAGTTGGTGATTGCCTTTCTTAAGGTATACTTATCTCAATTTCTTATTTTTATGTGTTGTACTCTTAATATTGTCTTTTATTAACGCGAGTATCACACATTTAAATAAAATACTGTAAACCGGACAACTGTCTCCCGCGACCACGGTTGCTGTAAAGCATCCGAAACGTTGGGATAAATAATTTAAACAATATAAATAATAAATCGCGTTTTAATCCGGTATACAGTATTTTATTTAAATGTTGTACTCTTGTTGCCGATGTGTGATATGTTAGATTCGATAATGATATCTCTCGTCAGACCCGCTCCGCGCTGCTGTCGCTGAAGCAGCGCCACCCGGAAGTGTTCCACAGCGTGTGCGTGTACTCGGACGTGAGCGGGCTGCTCGCGCGCGACACGTACATGCTGTGCGCGCGCCGCTTCCTCCAGGAGCTGTTCCTCGACACCAACTTCGACTGCTTCAACGCCGAGCCCGCCGCGATACTGGCTCGCCACGCCGCCGTCCCGCCCCCCTCCCCCCGCCCGGCGGCATGAGATCGAAACAACAACAGTATGTCCTACTAATTATTAGCGATGAGATATACTTGCAAAATACGATACCGGGGCTTCCAAGTACGAGTCCGTAAAAAAACCAGGGTCGAAAACCAGGTTTCATAATACTTTCATCGAGCTCCGAACTCGCTATAGTAAAAAAATACTTGCATAGGAAAACGATCCCTACTCCCTTGGAGATAAGAACCACAATCGTATTTGCAAGAAAATACTTTGAAAGTATAAAATACTTGCATAGGATTGTGCTCCTTATTAATAAATAATTACGGGTCGTTTTCCTATGCAAGTATTTTATGCTTTATAGTATTTTGTTGCAGATGCGATTGTGCTCATTATTTGTATGGTTTTACGGATCGTTTTCCTATGCAAGTATTTTCATACCTGCAAGTTTTTCCCGCTCGCATCGGGGCGCCCTACTTCCAAGCAAAGCCCTGGTTTTAAAACTTGTTATCGTAAATACGTCTCATCTTTACTAATTATCGTAATACTTTTTCGAGGAGGCCTCATAAAAGTTTAAAACTACAGGGATATAATGCAATGTCCTACATTCTTACGTTACCACAGGCTCTATATTGTCATTGTGTTGTATGTAACTAAAACTTGAAAATTAAGAAAAATGCAATTTCATTTTTAACGACAGTCCACATTCGTTTTCATAAAAGGCAAAGGGCATGAACTTTTTTTGCATTGGGGCCCCGAGAAGGCTAGTTACGCCACTGTATTTATTAGTTAGTGATAGTTCAGTAAAATTTCGAGACCGATTTCGAGACAGCATATTTATGGTAGTTAGTTCCTTTTTGGATGTTTTCAACTGATAGTAGTCAACTGCCATATCAAATCTATAGCCGCAGTTGGAAAGAATTTTGTTTACGATAACTTGAGTTGATGTGATAGGCGTTGACAGTATTTAAAAATTAAGGAATACGTTATGTTGAATATTTATTATTTTTCAGTGCAAAATTCGATGTAGTAGTATTTAAACTTGATTACTATTAATTAATAATATAAATTAAGATATGTATATGCAATGTTAAATAAACAACAGTGTTGATAGTTACAATTTTCATAAATAGTCGCATTTCCAATGCTTTGCATTACCTAATATCCTGAATACATTAAGATGTAAGAAATATAATATAAGTACAAGTAAGCGAAAGAGATGTGTTAGAATTCAGGGAAGTCTGAAACTATACTAAATGGCTCATCTATTGATTTAGACCATTTAAATTATAGTATTATTAAAGCATTTTTTCAACAAAATCAACTTTTAGTAATACACTTTTTTATAAAAAAAAATATACAGTTTCACATATTTTTCCCATATTTTAACCATCTCATTGGCTAACTTTCGAATAAGAACATATTATTTAAATTGTAAAATCTTTTTTTATATTCAAAATATAAATGTATGTAACGTATATCGTATGGTATGTTTATTTTTGTATCAAGAATAATAAGTTATGGTCGATATCAACTCAAGTTCGCTCTAGAAAATTCTTTCAACTGCCACAAAAGATTTTCCAACAACATTGTCATAATTTAGTTGGCAAATCGTTTATAATAAAAAAGGTATATCAATCATACGCCTTATAATAATTTGTATGTAAATATTTCATATAAGTAGAATTACGTCTATATAGGCTTCTATTATCTATTACGTATGTAATCGTAGGGAAGTAATATGCATAAGTTACTATAGGTTTACAAATAAGAGAATGCTTGATGTTTTATTTATTTTTTGTTATTTAATGTTACTGATTCATATCGTCAGATTTTGTATGAAGTACATTAGCGTTTTGAATGTGTGGTTGAAATTACCAAGCGAGTGTTTAAGATAGTTATCACGCTAAGATACCATACATCCATTCAATGTCTGATCCCATGAATAGAATAGACCGAAAAGTGTTGAAATATGGTATGTGAATATTGTTGATTAACCATACAAATAAAAATTATAATCTATATTAACAAAATATAATTAATTTTATATTCAACATGCTCGTCCAAGCTTGATTACTAACAGATTTATTACGATTAGGTGATATTAAAAACAGAATTTACTACCGCGAATGACTAAAGGACAATATTTTAATATGATGTAAATACATGTTTCCTTAGTATACCTTATTTTAGTGATATATTACTACTTATCCCACCAACGATGTCTCCCGTAATTCGACATAATATACGATGTAACGCCACTGTGTTCAACTTTATAACTGCCTTTGCATTTAATTACCTATATTCCTTTATTGTTAAACTGCAAAATCTGTTTACATTATTATATCTGAATAATTATAATTTAGACTAAGTATTAGATGTAACGTAACATGTCCGGGTGGCAGATATACCATATTCGTTGATGATTAATAATAATCGTTACTGTCAAGAGCAATGTTAAATAGGCTAAGTTATAATTATGTACCTAATGTTTAGTTTAATTTTAAAATTTCGAACTTTCATCAAAAACAAAAATACATAACAGTATTTCTAACTTATTTTACTTTTTTAATTAGATGGTCCCATATCAGCCGCATTTATTATACTTTAAACTGTCTCTTTATGTTAGTATTTTTCCTATTTTGAATTGTTATCGATTTACATAAACCCTAGTCTGTAAAGTATACGTCGTTATACGTTCGTATATTTTAAAATGAACTTTAATTAATATTCAATACAAAATAATTATTGGCTGATTTCTTTGTTAAAAAATGAGCAAATAACTCAGATCATTAGATAAATAGTGCCGTTGAGTCCATTAAATAATAATACTTCATGAATCACCTTTGATTAACACTCCGTTTTGCAGTATATTATAATATAATTTTATACTACTTATGTTGTTTTATTGATTCGAATTTTATACCACAAACTCTTTGGTTATACAGTGAGCAAGTATGGGATATAAACGCATAAAGCGATCTACCAAAACTGGATTATGGCACGTATAACTCACAATATTCCAAGACGGGATTCAACATTCAAGTGAGGTATGTTAGGGGATGCTGATATTATATGATTGATGAATTTCCTACAATAACATTGGAGGTGTTTTGTGAGACAATGGAAGAATATTGCTCTATAGTCTATCCTCAGATATCTGAATTGCTTTATTGTATAGCTATGATGATACAGTAATGAATAAAACATTTCTATCTAGTACGAGACAGCATGACAAACTTGGAAGAAATGAGACATATTTTGCACAGTACACAGTCACACCCATGTACGACCGACGGTTACTACTGATTGTTTCTTACTATGTACAATGTACATTATATTATGTATTTTTTTAACTATGATTGTATTTTAAAATTCGATATCGACAAGTTATCATTCAGCTCCTCACTATTGTGTATGTTTTAGCAAAGAACATAGATGTACACAGAAGCACAGGCCTTATAGGCGTGCTTGGCAGTTCCTCTGGAGTAAGATTAGTTCTTACCCCAGCCACTACGGCGCTGCTAGTATCCGTGTGAACGCACACTCTGACGTTGGAGTACGCACGCACTCTCGCTCCCAGCCGCTTTGTTAGCGTTATTGCCGTTCGCTCGTTAAGTGAGGGGAAGAGTCAGCGGACTCCTTAGATGTGTGTGTCACACCCACACCGATACATTGCCGTGCAGGTCAAAAGTAAATCTATGTGCTTTTTCTCTACCAAAAGTATGGGGGTATGAGATAAGGAGCACTCTCTTATATGGGGCTTTACTTTCAAGTGTCCATGATAAGTTAGATTATAGTTCCAAAACCAACTAAAAAGGCGCTGATGACCACTGATGGTTCGATGTGAATTTGGCAATTATTAATGAAGTGAAGTATGCCAAACGGAATTAGTAAAGTACAGATACCGGCACGAGTCGTGAGCACAATTTTCATTGGTCGATATGACGTTAATCACGCTGACGTGAGCGTGATTGGTTCGGCAGTCGATGCTCGTCGTCTATTGGGTCCGCGCGTATCATTCGACTATCGTACACTTGAGTGCAATTTTAGTGACAACTTTTTAATTAGTGTATTTTTGTTCTTTTTGTTACCGATTTGATTAAACCTTTAAAATAAAATATGCAGAGCAGAAAGAATTCGATGTTAAA
Source organism: Anthocharis cardamines (assembly GCA_905404175.1). Lineage (NCBI taxonomy): Eukaryota > Metazoa > Arthropoda > Insecta > Lepidoptera > Pieridae > Anthocharis > Anthocharis cardamines. The sequence continues at coordinate 6,972,377 of FR989956.1, read as the reverse complement.
TAGATAATCCCCACCAATGATCTTCTCAGTGTTTTCTTCCATGAAATAAATACGTATTACGAAAAACATGATGTACCTTTATTAACAAACTGCAGAGCCGACTAATACAATTATTTAATGTAATTTTCAATTACCGATTGAAATAATAAAGGTGCCAAATAATTTTGACCGACAATGTACTCAATCCCCACCACGGTTCATCTGTGCTCACGACTCGTGCCGCTATCTGTACAGAAGTAGTTGTACTGAATAGAGTAGTTTATAAAAATAAAGTAAATGAGTATGCAATTGAAAACTTCATTATTCAAAAGAATTCTGAAATTTTTAAAATTATTGTTATATAATATTTAATCAATGTAAGAAATTACTTTACTATCTCGGCATTCAAAAATTTTACAACAAAATTTTTGAAAGTCGTTACGGACCGGATATAATATATCTTTCTTCGTTTCATTCTGTCCTACTCTAACAGTTTTAGGCGCTTTCTTTCAAATGCAGTCATCAGCTTACAGCAGCGCCACCATAATATCATTATTTATTATTTTCGAGCACTATTTTTCACTTAGTATTCATTTTATCATTTTCACTCTGTTCTTTGGTTTTAGATAGACGTCAGTCATACTGTCAAATGCACTGTCAATAGTTTCATTCAAGTTTCATTATTGAAATTTGAATGTACATGTAGGTAGGGCTTTATTTAGAATTTAGATTTTAATCAAGTATTAAGTTCGAAAAAATAATTTAGTATTTGGAATATTACGTCTTTAGAGTGTTTGCAATATATTTAGTTCCAGGCATCATTCATAAATATTGCAATATAAAGACTTATTTGGTTATGTTTATTGTATGAAGGTTTTATGATTTGTAAACAAATTAATATTTATGTTAAAAATTATGTATTTTGTTTTAATACTTTCTTAAACAGCACAATTCTATTAAATTTCCTTAATGGCAGACCAACAGCGCTTGGAACGAATAAAAGTTAAGTACATAATATATTTATTTTAATTGAGCGAACAGTTTTTTGAACTGACTTAATGAATTTACTTTATAGGGGGTGCATTCTTAGCAGCAGTTGCTGGTATATCGGCATTTGTTGGATTTGGTGCCACATTAGCAGCTGCAAGAAAATCAGATCCAAAGTACTTCAATAAAGGTCCTGTATAATGTAGTGACAAGATTGTACTGTTTCTGTTAAATAATTTATATTAAATATTTTGGTTTATAGGTATACAAGGCAGTGTAGAACTAGCTGATGCAGGAGCTATTCTTGCCTTGAGAGCTCTTGGATGGGGCACTCTTTATGCAGTAGCTGGTACTTCATGTATTTGTTATGGTATATGGAAATTGTCAGGAGCTAAGGATGTAAGTTTTATCATCAAACTAATAAAAAGTTAAATGCTCTCTCTCAACTATTTGCTCAAAACTATTTTTCTGCTAACTTTTTGTAGAAGTTATATTACATTTTTCAGCTTAAAGAGTTTCGCATCAAAATGGGAAACATGCTTCCAGTTGTACCAAAAAATAACCCACCCCAGTCAAGGACAGAATTTAGCGGATTAAATGATCTATTAACTTATATATCAGAAGAGTATGGAAAAAAGAAATAAATAAGGAAAGTCATCAGTTTATATATAAAACATTTTAATAAGTAGTTACAATGTGATAATAAGTAGTACAATAAATATTTAGTTATGTACTTAAATCCTGTTTTATAATTATTTCTTCTTTGTAAGCAGGACCTTTGCTGCAACTTTCTTTACATGTGTAGACTGCTAGTACACCCCAGTCAATGCTGTTAAGTTCTATTCCGACATTTATAAAATTGAGGAGTTGTGGCATGATCTGGAAATAAGAGCTAGGTTCACCATATGTATGAAAACTTCTACTAACTCATGTTGTGCTGGATATCCGAGGATGAAAAAAGATCAGTATCCATTACTTTTTTAGCAGATCTTTTACTTTATTTATTTTCAATACATAGATGTAGGTGATTAGATAGCAATGAAAAATTATTAAATCTCATTCAGATATTTGTTTTTTGGCACCTTTATATCGCAAATTAAATAAATCAATATATTCAAGGTCATGTGCATAGACATCAATTGAGTAAGAGTTAAGATCCATATCTGTTTGCACGAAAACCAGAACCTTCAAGAATCACTTTCTTGTAGGTCTGTCCAACATTTAACATAAAATACATACACACAGAAACATGATTTATTGTTAAACTTGCTTTTCATTTCATTTTCAGAAGTAAATTATAGTAGAAGCAGAAAATACTGACCTGAAATTCAAATTGTCTTTCCCCATTACAATATTGGCAATTAGGCACATCTATTACAGCATTAGTATTTCCAGTTATCCACAATGGAGAGCCACCTCTATCATACCGTAACACTTGATCAGGGTGCCGTGCTATTCTCTTACTGAACTTGTTAAACACTTTGTCTTCTGGAATATTTCTAGTATACTCTTCTAATTCACTTTCATTGACATCATCCATAGTACCTGCTTTTCGCTCTTGCATTAATTTTCTTAATTTTTCCATCTCTTGATCTGCGTCTATATCTTTTACTTCTTCCTTGTAAAAACAGATTTTTCTATACAAATAATATTATGACCATTTTAGACCATGATATTATATATAATATGCTTGAAGGAATAACTATCAAAGAAGAAAAGTAATAAATTCGTAATATAGATAATGTTAGATACCTTGTACCTACTTTAAGTAATTTTAAAAATATTGATGCAATAATAAAAACTTACTTGATCTTCTTCATCAACAATTAGTTCCCATTCTTTAAAAAGAAGAGATTTCCCAGATTCTGAGACAACAAAGTAATTTTCATCATCCTATAAAAAACAATAAAACAGTAATTACATTGAGATTCTGAAATAGTGTTCCTAGTAATAGATACTTTCAAATCTAAACACAGTATTCACAAGCATACATAGATTATAGGAAAATTTTAATAACATATTATATGATGTGAATAACAAATAAAGCAAAGTAAAATAAATTGAATGTACCTCAGCAACACTAGCACAGTCTTGTTTATGACCTTTTTGCCAATGCAGTATTTGATGTTTTTTGCTGCAATAATATACTTTCTTACACTTTGAACAGTGTGAAGGTGCTTTTATTCCACACACATGACATAATTTTGACCACTTGTCCATAGGGAAAATCTTAAAAAAGAAAAAAATTAATACACCTTGAAAATACAAAATTTGAATAAGTATTAGTAGTAATATACATATTTAAAGTGCCTATCATTTGATGAGGATTATTAGTACATTATCAAAAGTAATTAACAGATAAAGTGATGTTACAAACTTTTTAACATGTTGCTGAAATTCACTATAGTTTGAAAATGTAATGTTAAGTATACAAAAAAAATCATATTACAATTATTATAACTTTTGCTAATATAAGATACCTCATTTTTATTTTCTTCATATGGTTCAAATGAATAAAATTCATTTTTTCTTGGTAGCTGACTACGATAAACTTTGAAATTTTCAGAACTATTCAGGCTGCAACATGAGCCGTTCTTACAGACAAAAACAAAAAGAGTTCGATGGAAGCTATCATCTTTTTCTTCAAATGGTGCATATATCTGAAAAAATCTGATACTTTAAGACTCAAAATTGGCACGGATTTAAAACTAACAGCACCTTCTGAATTAATTACTTACTTGACATAAAAATATCATAGCTTCATTGCAGCATTGGCAGGTTAGTTCACATGGTGAAACTAAGTTATTTAAATGCAACCATGAGGGTTTCCCCCCGACTTTGCTTGGGAAAAACCTTGGATGTAATAACCATGAATCTTTTTCCTCTAAAAATCCAATATCCACACCTTTGCTAGCCATATTCGCAAAATTTTATTGAAATTTGAAGTGGTCTGCACAATGTGTATTATGTGATGATAATACAAAATATTTTGTTTTGTGCTTATTAGAGTATAATAGTGTATATTATCTACATGCGACCACTTATTATAATTTGTAATGCTTTATTATTATTTATTACTACGCACACTAACGAAGAACTTCAGAATCAGATAGAGATGTCAAATTTCAAAATTCAAAATGATGACTTCGGTCTATAGTCAACGCCACTAGTCATGCCACACAAAGTGCAACTTTTCCTTACATCCCATCAAGTTGATATTTCTCGACTTCCCAATATTGTTTTGTAAAACAAAGTCTCCTACTATAAAATTATAAATGTGAAAGTTTGTGAGGATATATAGATGGATGTTTGTTTCTCTTAAACGCAAAACTATTAAGCAGATTTTGATGAAACCTTACAGTATTTTTTATACATCAGAATATCTTATGGGCTATAATTTATTATGATATTGAGTTAATTGGTCATATAATCAAAAACAATTACTTTTTTTAGAGATATTTTGGCGTGCGTTGCATAAACCATTAAGAGACATGCAAAAAAGAAGGTAGGATTTATATTCTCTCAAAAAGATATTTTAAAAAAACATATTTTTTTTTGTTAAAGTTCAGTCAGTTAAGTTAAGTTTCACTATGTCAAATTAAAACTGTTATTGAAACAACATAATAATTGTTTCGATATTTTTCGTAAAGTTGTATTACTTCCTTGAAAAAATATATCTTCTTATAAATTCATACGCAATTTATTAACAGTTTGTAATTCTTTATTGACAATATAAAAAAAATATTTTTGGCGCATAAAACAATATTAACCAAAATAACGTTTTTGCTCGTGGATGACTTTTCTTAGGAGTAACAATTTTCTTTGAAGTTCTCGCAGTTATTTCTCCTCCTTTCGTAATAGGGAATATGCATATTGCTTAAATTTACTTGATATTTTTCCCTTGAATCCTTATGGCCCAAATATTATGCCTAAACAATTATTTTCTTATTTAATTCGTGTTTAATTGCAAAAAATATTAATTAAAATGTGTAAAATAAGGGAGAGATATTCAAGTTTGCAAAACGCATCACTATTGGTCGAAACAAAACGTGACGTCACATTTCACGTTCTGTCATTTATCGGCGTCGGTATTTGTACTGTGCTACAAGTGTTACGGAGAAATATAGTTTTTATTTGTTGTTTTTTCCATTAGCTAGTGCAAGTTTAGCATTCTGGTGATATATGGAATCATTTAGGATGATGTTTGAAGTGGTTTCGTCAAAATACAATTGGAATAGCATTCTTTCTCTCTGGTTGTAATATACTTACATTAAAGTGATCTTCACAGCAATGTAAACACAATATTGGAGATACTTCATCTATTCTCATTAATTTAAACCATTGATTTAATACTTTGGCATCTCTTGGAATAGGAAAAAATATTTTATTGCATGTAATTCTTATAGTGTTTTATCCATCGTCTAGTAATTACAATAAATAATAATTATGACTGAAATTCGATATAAAATTACTGTAACACTTCAAGTAAACTAACACTGAGCGTCGCCTGTGACGTCATCCAAAGCCCGCGAAATATGGCGGTGTTCAAACTGATCAAATTTTATCGATGTTTTCAAAGTTATTTTAAAAATTAATTATTATTAAATTTAAATTAATTATTAAAAAAATATTAAATTTGGACATTGCCAAGAGTATTTATATTTTTTATTAGGTAAGAATGATGTAATAAGTGTATAAAAAATATAAAAAAATGTATGCATATTCCCTATTATCGATAACGTTTCAGCAGAAAAATTAAGTAAAAATATTTTATTACAAGCTTATAAATAATAACCCACAATAAATAAAACCAATATTTTTTTCCTATGAAATATATAAATACACAGACCAAATAAAAATGTATCTATTAAGGCAAATATCAAAACCCATGCAACCCTAAAATTTACCTGTCATAGCAGCGACTCGTATGAATTTTTTGTAAAGGGATCAATACTGCTTTATTTTTCTTCTCCAGTTCACAAAACTCTTGCACCTTAAGAATTATTGCTCAGGCCGCACCACTTACTATTTTTCGCTTCATGATCCATATGATTTTATCAAAAAACAATAACAAACTACTATGCGATTCAAATAAGAATAGGATCGACTTAGCGTCATTGTGTGATGCCATAGATGTCAATTCAAACAAATTAGGTAGGGTGAGCAAAACAAGACTTTTAAAAAATTAAAATTTATTTACGAAGTTTGAGCGAAAAAACCTTAATCACATGTAACAAACAGAATTAATAAAATAAACATAATCAGTCCACAAGCACAAAGAATAGGAACGTCAATGACCTCTACCTGTCAAACGTCACTTTAAAAGTACAGTTAGCAAAAAAACTTATTTGCAAATCAATAACGATTTTTTTTCTTTTTTAATTGAGTCTTACTTAAATCAAATTTAGAAAATAACCTTAATACTTTACATAAATTAGCTAAATATAATATTTAATTATTAAAGTCATAATAAGTTTTTTTAAAACCATACTTTTTTCTTTCATATTTTCATTGCTGTTAAAAATTCGCCTGAAATTGAAGAGGACCCATGGCGCAAAGGCCCAGAAGCCATGCCAAGGCTATTTAAAAAAGAGGATGCTAGTCAGACATATGCGCAATATTTCATGCGCAAGTAAAACGGACGGCATTATGTTAATGATATCTTCTAATCTAGTGTGTGTAATATAATATAATAAATAAGTATAGGTAGGTATATCTACTGCTAATAATGCTTTGAAGTAATTAAAATATTATTTTTTACTTTTTAGTGCAAGTTGTAGTTTTGAAGTCGGTTTTGTTTTTTGCTTAAAAATAATCAACCGTTTAAAACGATTTATTTGGGGTTTAAAAACGGCAACATTTTGTTTAAATCGGTTGTTTTACATTAATTGGCTACTTGACAGTTTTCGGAAAAGTATTTAAACATGTGTAAATGTTCATTTTATGCCTTCCACAATCATCCTTTTCTTAAAATAAGCTATATTTAATTTTTAAAAAATATTTTTTTCTTCATTAATTTGAATTTCGCGCGAAAACTGCGGTTCACGTGACACTTTTAAGTGATGACGTCGCAGCACATATATAAACAAACCGAACTCTCAGCACATTTGAGAGGAAACTTTACAAATATTTTTATTAACAGTATTAAAATACCTACTTGGAAAATTTACTACGTACAAGACGTGTGCCGTGTCAATGTGTGGAAATACCTACAACCGTTAAATGTACTGAACATTTTTTATCCACGTACTTAAATGTTTAAACGTCGAAAGCAGTGGATAAAGTTAGCATTAAATTGTTTAGGACTTGGTGTCTACATTGCAGACAGAGGATTTTAACATATAGAAGAACTATTACTGCAAAAAATAAATAATTTAATAGGATTGTGTCTTATCTAACGGTCAATTATCAAAACAAACCAGGTAGCAAGTTTAAGGATTCATATTGATATAGATTTTTACAAATTTGCTAGAATTTTCTGTTAAAACCTCATACTATACTAAACTATTAAAATATCTAGATTGTGTTGTTATTGCATGAGCAATGATTCCTGTAGTTAATCAGTAATGGTAAATGGAAATTAAAAATACACTATTTATTATGATTCATGTGTTTTTATTTGGTACTGATATGGACAAATTTGTTTCAAAAAGCTACTAATTCAGACAATAAGTCTTCTATGTATTTAGCCAAATCTTCAATCAATACTTGGCAATAAATGTTTGTTATATCATCAATCGGATAATTTATTATTATTACAGTATCACCATTAAAAATCTCATCAGGAAATGCTGCTATCATAGGATACTACTCACATAATATGAACAGGCAGACATTCAGATTCACATTGCAGATTTTCAGTATTAAATCTGGAGCTCAAATAATAAGAGCGCTGTTTTGTCTTCATAACCATGTTAATGTTTATGTTATAAGATTGAGGAAATGCTTACATACATATGAAGTGTTTTTTTTTAATTTTAGATCTTCACAATGATGCTGCAAACATGCAGCGGCTTTTTAAATGTGGACTCATACAAGTGAGGAGCCAAGTTGCACTGCCACTGAATGTTATTGGAAAAAATCAAACTATGGGCACTAGTACACTGAAGTGCATATTAATTTAAAAAATGGGTACAGGAAACAGTAATAATTCCTTACATACCTGACAAGACGGAGGTTATATACTTTATAACATAGAAATGAATAATAAAAATTGTAGAAATGCCAAATTCTGAAACATTAACATGGTTATGAAGACAAAACAGCGCTCTTATTATTTGAGCTCCAGATTTAATACTGAAAATCTGCAATGTGAATCTGAATGTCTGCCTGTTCATATTATGTGAGTAGTATCCTATGATAGCAGCATTTCCTAATGAGATTTTTAATGGTGATACGGTAATAAAAATAAATTATCGAATTGATGATATAACAAACATATTTATTGCCAAGTATTGATTGAAGATTTGGCTAAATACATAGAAGACTTATTGTCTGAATTAGTGGCTTTTTGGAATAAATTTGTCCATATCAGTACCAAATAAAAACAATTGAATCATAGTAAATAATGTATTTTTAATTTCCATTTACCATCACTGATTAATTGCAATTGCAGGAATCATTGCACATGCAATAACAACACAGTAATTTAGATATTTTAATAGTTTCTTATTAAGTATAGTATGAGATTTTAACAGAAGATTCTTGCAAATTTGTAAAAATCTATATCAATATGAATCCTTAAACTTGCTACCTGGTTTGTTTTGATCATTTACAGTTAGAGTAGAATTAGTTAGTTAGTTTCCTTTTTTGCAGTAATAGTTCTTCTATATGTTTAAATCCTCTGTCTGCAATGTAGACGCCAAGTTCTAAACAATTTAATGCTAACTTTATCCACTGCTTTCGACGTTTAAACATTTAAGTACGTGTATAAATTAATTTTCAGGAGATTTAACGGTAGTATTTCCACACATTGACACGGCACACGTCTTGTACGTTGTAAATTTTCCAAGTATTTTAATTCTATTAATAAAAATATTTTTAATCTTTCCTCTCAAATGCGCTTAGAGCGTTGTATAATAATTCTTAGCTCGTTTTGTTTATATAAAATGTGAGTTGTGACATCATTGCCGAAAATGTCACGTGACCGGCAGCTTTCGCGCGAAATTCAAATTAATGAAAATAAAATATTTTTTAAAAATTAAATATCGCTTATTTTAAGAAAAGGATGATTGTGGAAGGTATAAAATGAACATTTACACATGTTTAAATACTTTTCCGAAAACTGTCAAGTAGCCAATTATAGTTTGAGTTAATAACTATTAGTGCAAATAATCTGTGGTAGAGATTTGACAGTACTGATTAAAAAAAAATTTGACAGTTGACTAGGTGCGTTAAACAGTAAACTTAAATAATAAATGATAATTTAAGGTTTATCTTTATGTGGTACCTACCCTATTATATTTATTTGATTTCAAAAGTATTATCTCGATTCTCGATACAAAAATCATTTTAATATTCTTACATAATAATTCACAACGGTCCCGGATATCTGATATAGAATCATTTGATCACATATTTTCATTGAAAATAAGTTTCACAAGAAGTTTAATATATTTTTTGTATAATTTGGAGCAATAATATTATAATTAAATCAGCAGGAAGAAATGAAGACTAAAACGAGTATTTTAAATCTTTTCAATGATGCTAAACTTGATCAAACATATCTAAAAATTAGTGCTCCTATGGTGAGATATAGTAAGGTGCAATTTAGAAATTTGGTTAGAAAGTTAGTATTAATATTATAAAATAGTTTTTCGTCACTCCAAGCAACAAGTTTCTTAAAACAAGAATATAACCTAACATAATTTCTTTCAGGTATGGAGTTGATATTACATTTACACCAATGATATTAGCAAATTCTTTTTGTCAAAATTCTAAGGCTAGATCAAATGAGTTTTTGACTACTGTCGACGATTCTCCTTTAATTGTCCAGTTTGCAGCTAACAATGCTAATGATTTTTTAGATGCTTCTAAATTAGTTTACCCCTATGCAGATGGCGTGGATTTAAATTGTGGCTGTCCACAACGGTGGGCTATGAAAGATGGTTACGGATGTTCATTACTTTCTAAGCCTGAAATCATTCATGACATGGTAAGATCTGTTAAAAATAATCTTCCAAATGATTTTACTATTTCTGTTAAAGTAAGAATTTTGAGTGATCTAAAAATGACACTTATGATGTGCCAGGAACTTGAGAAGTGTGGAGTAGATTTTCTAACTGTTCATGGGCGCACTCCTACACAGAAAAGCAGTGAAGCCATCAATATTGAAACCATGGTGGAGTTATTAAAAACTGTGAACATCCCTTGTGTTGCAAATGGAGGGGTGAGATCATTAGAGGATGCAGATCAATTGTATGAAACTTTAAATTGTGATGGTGTGATGGCAGCCAGTGGTCTCCTAACCAACCCAGCATTGTTTAGAGGAACTAAGAATACTCCTATAGATTGCATTAGAACTTGGATGGACTTAAAAAATTTAAGCAGAGACAAAATAACTTTTCAATGTTATCATCATCATTTAGTATTTATGCTTGAAAAGATTCTAAGCAAACAACAAAAACAAGTTTTTAACTATCTCCAAACATTTGAAGATGTTGATAATTTCTTAATTGAAAATATTCTAGTAAATGAAGATGATTATGAGTTAAAAAATAAAGATCACATTGGTGATTTTATAACTTGTGACTTTGATGAGAGTATAACAGTTAAACATAATAAAAAATGTAGAGGATGTGGACTTAGCATGTATTATTGTTCTTGTATCAAATATGATCATGAAACCAGTGAGGGTAACTTTTTTAGTTCATATGTTAAGACAAATGATGATTTGGATTATATGGATAGCAATATATTTGATGAAAAAATATTATAGCATATGAAATTATATACTTGTTTTACTGTGATTCCCTTCTTAGATTTTGATTTCTTAAGTTATTCCTTGTCTATAGGGCGCCATGATCATGCTTGTCCAAAAAATATTTAAGCAGGTACTGCTACTTCCAGGTGTAATGACGCGGAGTTTTTAGGTTTGAGGCTTGAAATGATTTATTGTATATCTGGTTTATTTTTTAATCTACCATAACAATATAATCCTTTTCTTCGTGACTTCTCCATTTATAAAACGTAATTTGTTGTTAGGCGGGAATATCATGTTAGTAATCAAATTCAACCCATCAATATTTTTTGTATATTATATATCAACTGACGATGAGGTTCACATGATGCTAGGCGATACCTCAGCCACAGAACCTCAGTCAATGATGCACTGGCGACCTACTTTTTTTCTTTGAGCATTTGGAAATCTATATTCTGAAACCGACACGCGCAATATGCACTTCACGGTTTTTCCATCTATGAAAGTTTGATACCCAGTGGGAATTTATATATTACTCCCACCTGTTCAATGACTGAAGTTAACAGATGTGGGGAAGACAATTATATCAGAAAATTATAAACATGTTGTCCCGGTGGGATTCGAACCCACGACCCATTGATGTGCACGGCAGGTGTTCTACCGAACGCGCCAACGAGCCCGTAAAACTATTTATGTATATTTAATTTTTACAAAATATGTCTAGTAGCTATTAAAGCGTTGTACGTTTTTCTAAAAATGTGACGCCGCGGCCGTGATGCTGATTTGAAACTTAGGAGACACTAATTCCATTTGACATAAATCAATAATAGATTGTCTGAATGAGATTTACATCAGTTTTTTTATCAGTCTCCTCTTCATTCGGAAAATCTAGTCAAATGCATGGCAAGACTATAGTTTGAAAGGGATTCAATATATAATATATATCTTTGGTAATATTGGTGATCTTCACATATATAAATATCCTTCTTGATAAAATCGTAACGGCTGTGAGCCTGTTCAGAAAAAATATATTATTATATCTACATTTATCTCGATGTATTACAGCATTACTGCGCTTGCCATATTCTAGTGCTGCTGTGGAAATAATCTTCGCGTTGTTAATCAATGAGAAGATTATAAAAACAAAACAAGGTAAATAAGGCCTTGTCGATATCTTTCCCCTTATTATTCAATACTAAATTGAGTAGTTTCCATTGGTATTTTAAGAAAGGGCATAACAAGTCATTATTAATCATTAGTTTGATAAAAGTACTGGCGAATGAGGAATCTTCATGGTTCTTATAACGAGTTACTGAGAACAGTCGGTACCGATTACGAATTACCAAGAAAGTAAAAAATAAGTTAAATTGGATTAATTAATGCATAAAACAACTGTTAATGCCTTTTATAATAGCTGTGTATTCGTGACTTCATAATATTATGAGTAAGTTTCTTATTAAAGCCATATTTTTCTAGGTATATGTTTTATGTTTTTCTTCTGACAGCCTAGTTCCCAAGTTTTATATTATGGAGTAGAAGTTAGACTTGCGGTCCGTTTCACTAGAACCTACCTCTTTACGATCTTAACGAACAAGGATGCAAACCGATCACTAAAGTATGATAGTGATTAGATATATCATGATTATCATGAAAATAATTGTCTACTCCATAATTTATTTTATATGAGGAGTACTACGATTATTTTATTCATAATCTACGTATACTGAATTTTTGGATACTGTTAATCAGAAAGTAATATAAGCTGTTAATCTACGTCTGTTGCTGACTGTAATATGTAGATATTGAATTTTTTTTATGAAAACTATCTGAAGGGTCATCCGAAAGTAGATTATCACCGGCATCTGTAATATTGTATGATGTAGGTATTGTCGGCATTTAAGATTTGGTAGGACTCTTCTCGAAGATCATATCGGGTCAAAATACATAGAGCTGATGATAATAGTTCGTTCCATACAATGGTTTTGCGCGATAGAAAATTGCTACGCATTCGCGTGTCTTTGGATTTTCAAATACCCGGGAGTAGTTTCGCGATATCTAATTGTGAATAATATGGAATCTATTGACTGTATGTACAAAAAAAGGTACAATGGGAACGTACTTCTGTTTATACTAAACTATAGTGTATATTGTTTTTCTAGATTTTATCCGCTATTATGAATAATCTTAACCTCAATGATTTTAATAATGTGAGGTACCTACTTATTTGTAGTGTACTTTTATACTAGACCACTTTATTTATCTAAATCAATTGTTTGGTATCAACAGTCGTTGGTACAGTTAAAATAAGATGTAGAATTTAAAATTAATATAAACTTTGTACGCTTATAAAGCTCTTTTCGTTTGCTTTCTTTCTGTCAGTTCATAGGACTCGCGCGCACTAACCGGGCGGCTACTATTATAAATTATTTTTGATATGTAAAGTGTTAGTTCATATAGTTACCGATACTGTCGGAAAACTAAATTAAGCTTAACCGTAAGTTAATAAATTATTGTTTTGTGGGAAATTTAAACGAATAATGAAAAATAAAATTTAAAAGAAAATATCGTATAAATTAACTAGCGTTAATTTATGACGTATTCTTTAACTTTTTTGAATTAATATAGTGTTTATTGACTGTGAGTTTGTTGTGCAATTATTATTTTTGCAAGATGTAAATTTTTTAGTTCAGCTCACTAAATTAAAAATATCATCCGTAGGAATATTATCTTGTTTAAAAAAATGCCATGTGCAATGGAATATTAATTTAAATGTCTCCTTAATTCGAAAATACCAAGGTTGTTATGGTGTCCACCTTAAAAAATACTAATTAATGACTAAATACACGTACTTTCACGTTGTGATAACAAGATTAAAAAAGAGTAGTTCATTTAATTTTAATGTTAATCTATGTCTGCTATAAAATGTAACTGTGGTGAACATAACTGCGATTGATAGAAAATTATCGGATATAAGCTGACATATATACTATAATCGAAGGCTTGGCTTAAATTGGTTAAACTTATATTTGCTCAGAATAGCGGTATCGTGTTTGGCTTAGTTTTTCCTTTATTTAATGAAATATATTTACCTTCCACTTTCACATGTAGTGCTACTTAAAAACACACACACTTGATCTTTAGTGTACTGATTCACTTCAATTGCACTGTGGAAGACTTAAGACATGTTATATTACCGAGTATATACTCGGTAATATAACATGCTTCACGTGAGGGGTCGTGATTAATTCACGTGAAATTTTTTAGCAACTGTTTAAGACCCCCTGGGATATGTGGTGAAGTTTTAAACTACATCCCCCATACAAGAAAACACATGTATTTTTTCAGTACAATTTAAAATATTATCTAATACAGTAATAACAGGATAATGAGATTTTGTTTCGCATCCGCCCATTACTCATTAAATTGTTTTTGAGCTTACACTAGGTTTACACGCGCCGATTATACGTTTAGAAATCGTGCATTCAACGAAAAATAAATACACGTAATATCTAATAATATCCCCCCCTCCTTGTGATATTTTTCCGAACCCTTCCCTCGTTTCGAGCCTCACAAGATTAATGGACGATCCCTAACTGACTGTCTCCGTGCCCCGTGGCAAAGTGGCACGTGCGTTGTGTTAAGCAGCGTAGGTAACGGATACTAATCCCGAGGAAACAATTAAAGTAATTTGTTTCGGTCTTTTGGGGCACAGAAGGCTGATCACCTACTTGTGTGTAAAGAGAAACAATCAGTGAAACTGGTACATAAGGTCTGCTCTATGCCTCACTTTTCAAAAGCTTTAACATTTTATTTTGTCTAAATAAATATAGGTTCACAGCAATTTTTGACAATTCCAATAATATAGCAACAAATATATACTTACTAGATATAGTATGTATAATGCCTTAGTAAACACATAGTATAATATACCTATGCCTATTTTATTAACTAGATGTGCCAATGGCTGACTTGTGCTGAATGGTGTGATGTTAAATTTATTTGCGGAGATCTGGAATTCAATGCTCACCGTGCCGTACTTGCCAGTGTTAGTACTTTTCTAAGGGTAAGTAATTATACTTATGCTACCGTTATAGTCGTTAAAATTATTCGCAGCATATTATATTCGTGTTATTTTTTTCAGAATATACTTCTATCTTGTCCAAACGAAGAAACACCGATTCTTATAATTTTGCCAGACTTTGACTCCAGTGTAATGATATGTGTTTTGCATTATATATACAATGGAGAAATCAATGTCCCAAAACATCAGCTTGACTCTTTTTTAGAAATAATGAATGCTATGCAAATTTTTATAAACTATTATCAACTGCCGCCATTCCTAAATATGTATAGTAAAAAATGTCCAAAATATACATTAGATGCAAAAAGTAGGTTTTGTAACAATTTAAACAGAAATTGTACTTTAATGAATATAGGTAGTGGAAATACCGTATGCGTCCGAAATAACATACTCAAATCGGACGACAACTTTCAAAGATCAACTGCATCTTTTGTAAAACAATATCATTTAAAGGATTCAAAACCGAATGTAATTTTGGATAAATCGAAATCAGCATACGGAAAAGGATTTAGTCGGACAGGTCCAAACGACACATTCATTCAGACATATAGCTTGAACAGTAACTGTAACGGTTTGCCGGCAAGCGTGCAGGCAATATCTAATGGACATTATCATGGAGCGCCATCTTTTCTTTCAAAGAATGCTAATGGTCTTTATCTAAACTCGAACGACACACTCTCAGATGAATCTAACAGTGCGCTGTCAGATGTTCGACCCTTGTATTATGTCAACAAACAACTGTATCCTTATAGACAACAAAACACACGAAGCAATTACGACACTTCTCAACAATACAACGAAAGAGAATGTGCAGCTGTAGGAAGAATTGGAATGGAATCTTACCGACATAAGAGTACAAATGACGATACTTTATGTTTAAATAAATCAACACATCCAATGTATATAAGTTTGGATCTAACTGTTTCCAAAAATGGGAATTTGTGTAAAGAAACAGAGTGTATTTCATCATATTACAAGGAAGAAAAGCCATCTGATATATTAAAGTATAAAGTAAAGAAAAACGTTTTTAATGTCGTTTTGAAAAACCCGTGGTGTTCAAGTTCCCCAATATCATGTAATGAAATAAGGAATTTAAAGAATGAAAATATAAAGAAAGATGAAGCTATTTTGACAAACGTAAGCGTTAATAAATAATTAATTTCTATCATTTTATAATGTCTAAAGGTAACTTGCAATTTGCAGTCGCGGGTTCGATTTCCGATATGACTGACGAATCAGTAGATTTACTTATTACATTTTCCTCTAAGGCTTGCCAATCTCATCTTTGAACAGATGAGAGGAAACCTACTTGCAAAATTAAACATAGTTGAAGTTAACATTAACTTATTTTTATTTCAGAATAGTTGTTCAAATCATGAAAATGTAAATCAAATGCTAAAACAACACTCCATAAGGACTAAGACTGATGAAAATAAAATAGTAAACCAAGAGGTATTGATATAATATGTACATGACATAGAGTTTAAGACAACTAATTTGTAAAAAACACAACGTGAAAAAGCCCTGAATTCCAATAGATTCCTTAAAATGAAAATAAGATATCCATTAGATGTTCATAAAAAATCTATCAACGGATTAAATTTCGAATTTTTTACAGAAAGCGTGGTCACTTGTAATGTTTTAAAGTTAATTTCACTACTTGCATTAATAAACTATTTATTTTAGGTTAACAATAAAGACGATGATATCAAACAGTACCTCTCACCTCGATACAACTGCAAGGAGTGTAAAAAAACGTTTTCCCAATTACGTAACTTTAAATATCACATGTCGGTCCACCGCGGCACCAAAGAGTTTTCAACCACTTGCACAGTATGTGGAAAATGTTTTAACGACAAAGGGTATCTTAGTAGCCATATGAAAATCCACAGGCAAGTTATTCAATTGTTACCTACTTAATATCTGCGATAATTTACATAGCGTCATAAACTGTGGTTAAATTATTAGACAAGATATTATAGCTTATAATGTTTAAAAATGCAAATTCTTGAATATTTACAGGAATCGCAAGGAATATAAGTGTTCAATTTGTCCGAAGTCGTTCAATCAGCGAGTTGCTTACAACATGCACATCCGAATACATACAGGTTTGATAAATATTGAAACTAATATCAATATTAAAACATTAAATTATACTTAGTATCTGAGACTATAAAAAGTGGTAACCGTGATTTGTTTTTATGAGTCAGTTAATAGTTTAGAATGAATAAAAATCGGACTGCGACAATATATAATTCAACAAATGAATTATACTTGTAAAATAAAATCACAAACTAAAAATGTTTAAGCTGGACTTTACATACATTATATTACTATAAGATACATAATATCACGCTACATGTTATTTGATAGTGTTTATTAATCTAGCCTAAAAATATTATGGCGTTATAAATTACTTTTTTATTTTTTTATTACAGCTTACATTTAATCTTTGAGATTTGTAACATATTGACTATTAATATTCGTTGAAATTCAATATTTTTTGAACAGGTGTGAAACCCCATATGTGTGAGGAATGTGGGAAGACATTTTCTCGAAAAATGCTTTTGAAGCAACATAAGCGTACGCATAGCGGGGAGCGGCCCTATGCTTGTCCGCACTGTGATAAACGTTTTGCTGATCGATCCAATATGACTCTACATTTGAGACTGCATACGGGTTAGTATATTAATAAGGCCCATTTTACCTACAACATGTAACAACAAAAAAGCAAGGAACATTATTTTAACTCATGAAAAATCTATTAGATCGAAATGGCGTGGTAAATTTTTATTGTCAGTCAATATTGTATTTTTTTTTAACATTTTTAGGAATTAAGCCCTTCAGTTGTGGGATCTGTAGCAAGTCTTTTACGAAGAAACATCACTTAAAATCACATTTAAACTACCATTCTGGTGACAAACCGTACACTTGTCCGCGATGTCAGCTGGGATTTACTCAATCTTCCAACATGAGAACGCATCTCAAAAAGTGCAGTGTATAATTGAGATGAATACCTGATAACTTGATAAGGACAACTTCATCCATGCACATGATATAAATTAGTGCACTATTTAGTTTTACCGCGATTTTATTACATTATAACTAAATAAAATGTCAAACTAATAAAAGAGGAAAGAAAAGAAAGAAGAGATTTTATGTAAAAATATATAATAAACAATATTTTAGAAAATATATTTAACAATATAATATGGTTTTTTAATTAGGTAATTTTAAAAGCCTATAAACATGTAATTAAAAAATGTGTTCAATAGAATATTAATAGTATTTTTATCATACATTATTATATTATTTCATTATGTTTTGGGTAATGAGTTTAAATTAGCACTTGTACAAATTAACTGAACTTAATAAATATTGTAAACTTTATATTGTTATTGTAAGTGATTGACGTAGACGTAAGAAGTTAAACTTAAATATTGTCTACGAGCTGATTATAAACAAAAAGAGCTACGGTTCGTAGCATCAGGCTACGATTCCCTTTACTATTTGAATTATGAAAGTAATAAAACACTTCCCTATATATATATATCCTATACTATATTGAAGTATATAATATTTTACTTGGTAAACATTAGGGATGAAGGGATAATTTTTCTGGAAATAAAACTTCGTTTTAAATTTTACTTTTCTTTTAATCGATTTGGTGTTGTAAAATATTAACCGTCGATCAAAGTGTACAAAATTACAGGCCTTTAGAGTGATTATAGGTATTTCTGGCATATTACCTCTTGACAAGATACATTTTCCGCTAGTGAAAATATCGTAGTGGAAATTCTAAGATACAATAATAATATTATATATTGCTTATTTTGATGTACCATATTATGTGACATATTGTATTTTTATACATATAAACTAAGTACGGCATATCTTATGATTTAGTCAACTTTTATACAAAATTATCGTACCAGGATAGAATAATGTCGCGTATTGTTTGGAATCAAATAACGAAATTTACATACATATTTACATTGCAATAAACTTATTTAAAAATATAACCAGGGCTGAGAAAATGAATAAAATCTTAGTGGTTTAATATAACAAAATAAGTAATCGATATAATTTAAGTTTTGTACAATAGATACTAGGTTGTGATTGTACTTTGTTCTTGAGGTATTAAAATGAATATGCAACTTAATATGCTATTATTCCATTTTACAACTGATTCTTAGGCATTTGTGCGTTTTCATCTGCATCATTAAGTTGTAATACAGTATTTGTTTCAATTTGAATCACAAAATATTAAACAAAGTAAAAATACAATCACATATCTGGTAAAGACAAGCAAGAATAAATTAGATATGTATTCTATCTTAAATCAAAGAGTATAAAACAAAACATCCACCAAGTTTTTAACATTTTTAACATTAAATCTTGAATACTGTTGCTTAAACTTTAAAGACTTCCATAACAATAACAAGGATATGAAATAGACTCTAATTAAATTATTCTGAATTGAACCATTAATTAATAACAAAAGGTAGAAATCCAGTTAAAAAGTGTAATATAGATAGATTTACGTGTATTTTAAGATTGAAAAATATTTCCTTTTTGTATTAAATCCCATCAGACAATTGACGTTTTTAAAACAATCAAAGCAGTTATCGCAATACATTTCTTATATATAAATGCACTATTTATTTTTATAATATGAATTCTTCGAATAAAGGTCATAAATTCAATACAAGTAACTACAAACTCTATATTACAAAAGTATGAAAATATAATCATTACAACAACACACACATAAATGGTGTTATAATGTATGACCCTCTCAAACATATCCATGGTTATCTTTATTTCCTTGATTATATTTTCTATTTATTTATATCATGTGACAACATTGTCAGTTTCATAGGTAAATGCTTGTCATAAAATAGCACATAATTTACAAGAGAATGCATACAAAATTTTACTGCAATAATAATAGAAATATAGAAAAAGCTACGGATTGGTTGTACATCACGTATAAGTTACACCATTACAGTATATGACGGACATATGTACTTACACATTATGTAAACCAGAACCTATAATTACATTTGCCAATCTTCACATTGCCTCAGCCTTTTCAATTAGGAGAATCATAATTTGAATTTGGAATATGAAATAGTAACTAGTATACTCGGTGAATTAAAATTACATGTAGTAAATAGTCGGTCAGTTCTCGAAGCGACTGACTTGAGCGACTACTACTCTAAGATGTGAAGCACCATTTGTTCTAGCATAGGGATAATGTACACAGTTCATTCTAATCTAAGTAATATTAGAATTAAGTTGACGCACATAATTACGCACTAACGAGTACTCTCCAATTATTCTTTAGGAACAACGATTTACTAATATACGAATATTTTATTAGGATAACTTAAAATATGGTCGCGCTTTTGGCACTAATACTACTTTGTTTTTCATATTGAAATATGATTTTTTATTTTTGTAGACATCGTGATGTTATTTAACTGATAGACGTCTAACTATATAACAATTAGACAAAACGATTTAATGGCAATTATAACAACTGTGATTTGGTTCTTTGGTGAAAAATTAAGCATTTAAGTTGGTTGTAGTTCACAATGCAAAAATAATATAAGTATTTAAGTTATCTGCAATTTAATTAAATACTATAGAGATAGGAAGATTAAGGTCTAATCATACTAAGAATATATTTTATAATAATATTATACAAATTATGTACATACTCTTAAAAAATTAAGTTATACAAAGTCGATGGCGAAATATTTTATTTACAATAGAAATTTATGTAAAAAAATTGAGCATTATATTAAAAAAGAGGCTGAGACCCTACAAGTACTCTATGCCCTCTCAACTAAAACTAAGTAGTCTTAAAATGGATGAATTCTATGTCAGTACTTCGTACTTAATATATCGCAATGCGTATACACTAAAATCTATTATACAAATATACATGTTAATGTTCATAATCTCATAGCCACTCAATGAGACGCGTCGAATCACACGAATGTCTCTCTAATTTTATGATTACTTTCATTTTATCACAAGACTGAAATCATATAACGCGGCGGGTACACACGCATTCGGGTGCATGTGGTGGCAAATGCTGTAAGGTTGGCAGACAACGCTGCTCTCAGGTGCATTCTATGATGAGTGGCTGGTTAGATTCTATCACAGTAGGCCGGGTTTCAGCTGACCCGGATGAGTAGTGTTGTTCATGTTCAGTTTGAGTCGGTAGCAGACCACGATACTGCCCTCCCGGACCCGGTGACATCTGACCATGGCCTATTAGATGCGGTGTAGTCGTGTGAGCTTGCCCTCCCATTATCGCCTCTCCGTGGGATAAACCACTGCGAGCCCCACCAGCCATCATCCCTCCTTGCGTTGCGGAGTGCACTTCATAACTTTCATGTCCCTCTCTCTCGTGGCAGTCTTTGTCGACGTTACCTGCAAAGTGCACGCGAAAATGAAATCGGTCGCGTTCAGCAAGAGCGCAAGTGAAAGTTGTACGCCTACGGAGAGAAAGTGCATCGCGGCTTAGTCAGTCTCGTGGCTCTGCGCTTATTGCGACAGATCTATTCAAGTGAAATTAAAATTAAATATATAAATGCAATAGAAATAAAAGTGTAAAAATATTTTTCAAGTAAAAAAAAAAAACCGTAATATTCAAAAGTAATTTTCTGTGAATAATATGAAAAATATATTAATAACAGTGTATTAATGTATTTATAACCTTACCCATGCATTCAGTATTTGCCGCGTTAGTAATAGCCAAAACTTCTTCAATGTTGTTCGGTTTGCAGCTTGTAGTTTTCCAGTGGGTTCTTAGCCCTGAAGCGCTGATGTACTTCTTGTCGCAGCCTTGACAGACATAGGGCCTGTCGTTTGTATGAAGACGTTTGTGAAGTTTTAGATGGACAAATTGTGTAAACTTTTGCATGCATAAGTCACACGCATAGGGTTTTTGTCCGGAGTGCAACCGTAAATGAGTCTTTAAATTGGATGTTGATGAAAACCTTTTCTTACAAATATCACATTGGTGCGGTTTCTCTCCCGTATGTACTAAATGGTGTTTTTGTAAATGAGCGAGTTGTGTGAACGATTTATTGCAGACATTGCATTTGAATGGTCTTTCTCCAGAGTGTGTTCTCAAATGAACTTTAAGGTTTGATAACTGGCCAAATGTTTTGCAACATACATTGCACTCGTAATGCATCTTCCCATCTTTTTTCTTTAAGGGATAAGGTAAGCTTCTGTAACCCCGCGATGACTGTGAGTTGGGACTCATCGGACCCATCATTAAATTGCATGACCCATCTGGACTTAAGCTGCCATGTTGCGGTATAAGTTGTCCATTTACATTAGCATTTTGTATCAGACTTAATTGTGAGCAATTCTTCAGTGTAATAACGCTGGTTGATGAGGGGTAATGATGATTGCTTTGACCATTTTGATTCCTCTCATATTGATGTGAAGATGTCACTGTTGGAGAATATGTTGTTGGTGGGGATCCAAGCTGTGTAATAATGGTTGAGTTTGGCGGAGAGTACAAGTTATACGAATAATTTGGGTAGTGACTTTCATAACGTGTCTCTCTTATTTCCCGTATTTCTCTAATCTCACGGATCTCCGTTGTGTGGGGAATGGAATGAGGTGGTGATGAAGAATAAAGTGATACTGAGTTTGGTGTCGGTAGTTGTTGTGGTAGTGGCAGTAGAGATGGTAATGGCGTTAAGTTAGAACTAGAATCGGGACTGCATGCATTACCATATCTTTGACTTTTTTTGTATGAATACGCCATCTCTGTTGGGGACGATGGTGGAGGTGTCGCATTTGGTTGTCTTCTGTTTGGATCGTTATTATTAGTATCAATCCTATTTCCGGTAAGAATAGTTTCCAATATTCGTGTATCTGGAGGCGAATATCTCAGGAACGGCGGCTGTGGAGAGGGTGATAATGCGCCGTCTTCATAGTAAGGTTTATTTATAGGAACTACAGTATTCTGTGATGATTCTAATACAATTACAGTTGAAGTTGCCGGGTCACGTCTAGGGGGTGATAAATTTTGAGGTGAAGTATTGGCTAATTCTTCAGCTATGATTAATTCTTTCTCACTTTCACAATCCATATCTTTAAGGTTTTGATATTGATACGCTCTTGGCATTTTTATCTTGACTTTTCTATATTCATTGCGAAGCATTTCATGATCTATTTTTTGAACGATTACGGTTTCTTTAGGTTCGTTTGTCTTATTGGAACAATCTAAAACATAATTCTCCACATCTGAATCGCTTGAATCTTCAGGTGGCGTGAATTCGTCGTGATAACCATTGCTATGATAGCCTTCATCAGACCTGACAGAACCGTCATTAGGTGTTAGTTGATGTTCGTAATGAGATGGAATGCAATGCGAAAGACTGGGCGATTTACTTCCTTGATGATTAAGTGCCATCGGAGAAGGTCCACGGAAGTCACGTTGATGGTGGCTTGTGGCAGGTGATCTGTTGCCGTGGATTCTAGAATTTTCCATCTGATGAATCACTAAATGTGATGTGCTTTCTTTATGTTGATGAATGATTAATGTTTGATCTCTGTGGTGTATTTTTGCCTGCGACGGTGGTTGCATCAATGTGCTTGGAGATATGGGTCGATGTTCATTTACAATGTGTGGGTTTTCTATTTTAGGTTGAATTACATTTGCAGATAACTCAATTCTAGGAACAGTTCTTTCGTTATGACTTATTAATCGAGGATCTTCTCTTGGCAATATTGCAGAAGTGTCAAGTGGTTTTTCGCTTGCTTCGCGTTTTCTTCGCCGGTTAGGTATTTCAGTTTCTAATAGTTCTTTAGTGTTTGTTAGACCAAGAACATATTTCATGTGATTGAAGGCTATTTCAGGATGTACTGGCGCTGGTGGCAGGCCATATGCCTTTTTTATAGTTTCTTCCTTACCTAAAATAAATAACAGATTAATATAGTGCTCCTTACTAAATTTATTGTTTGGAATGGAATAGATTTTTTAAATTAAAAAAAACTTACATATTGAGTAAGTAGCCCTTTCCGGGTCAATATCGTAACCCAGCCTGGTTGCAAAGTCTTTGCAGTACCATACCATGAGTTCTTCATTTGGCAAAATATCCCTAAAAATAAAAATAAATATATTTAATTTTTTTCAATTAAATAAAAAACTAATTATACTTTTTAAACGAAGCGTATAAAAGTGATGTTACGGAGTGAAAAAGTTTTACCTGATTGTGTAAAAATATATGTGTTCTTGATGTTGACATGCGACGAGATTCATCACTGATAGCGAGTATGCTGATGCCACATATCGCATCCAATTTGCCACGCTCGTGTCTGATCCATCAAGGTAATAGTAGTCAGTATCTTTGAATATCTGCAAGTAACCAATAAAGAAGTCTTAATACCGCTTTCACTAAACATATTTTTTGTAGTTTTTGTATGCTGATCATATCTATTATACATTTTTGAGTATGTATCGATTTACTTTTAAATGTATAAAATGTCCAAATATAGTCCGAAACACTCCGATCTATTCAAGAAATATTACATAAATATGTATTTCTCGATTAAATTAATGGCCGCCTTTTGTACGCTACTCAGTTTGACTTTTGTATATTTTTATTATTTTCACGTGTGGTGTTCAATAAAGCGTTTTTGATTTTTTGATTTGATTGATTGATTATCTATAAAACCTAATGTTTTGCACCGCGCACGTGGCACGTGTTAAATATTTACATTACGCGTGCAGCTGTTTGTAATATGCTTATTATAATGGAGTGGAGTCAAGGACGAGATGCAATGTCATTGTGACGTAAGACCCAGAAGATAACAGCCTTTTGTTCAAACAATTAAAAGGAAGTTTAATCAAGTCGATAGGCATGCGTTAGTTTAATCAATCAATCATATCTTTATTACCATAATTTTCTGTTTAGTAATACCATCACCGAAAAAAGTAATTATTTAGAAGAAAACCAAATCTCACCTTAATATTTCCATAAGTATGGTGTCTGACAGTTTCTTGTACCTGGCCCAAATAGAGAGGAATAGGTTAGGTTAAGTGAAAAGAATAGTGCATACTATATATTGCCTAGGTTTAAGGTTTAATACAGACTGAGGACTATTAAGTTAGTAAGTATACTGAGGAATATACTTAAGGGGGTTTATTTAGTTTTTGCTTGTAGGAATCTAGTAGGATTTTAAAATGCAGTATTAAAGAATGAGATAAGCGTGTTGTAATTTTTTTAACTTACCCTCCAATAGTATCTCCATGATACTTTGTCATTTGGTTTGTTAGGTGTCCGTGTGCCTTCAAATGGTCCAAATCTCGTACCACGAGGTATTACACCAGTGCTCCAAACGCCTTCTGTCTATAACATGGAAATATTTAATTTAAATTTTCAAATCAAACGATTTGTATATCTAATAATCTAGTTATGGTTAAATTAAATTAGAGCAGTGAAAACAATGTGCTTACCGGTGTGTTAGGGGTAGATAATACTGCAGAGGGTCTTAAAGTCAAACTGCGAGGTAGGGTTCTTTCAGCTCTGTTTGATACTCCTCGTTCACAAGGCACATCGGGTACTATGTACACCGTGAGCCTTTCAAACTCCTCTTCTCTCATTCTGGTTACGTCGTAGGCATCATTGCTTGCTACGGCACCAACATTTGGGCTTGTTGTTCGCCCAACCGTCGTACTAGGAATTTCTTCGCTGGTTGACTATAAAAATATATATTCATTATTATAATTTACTATCACAAAGTTTGAATAAGATATTTTGAGGCCCTAATGTGCATGCCACTGCACTATAGTCTAGTTGAATAATATAATTAGAAAAAAATTTCTGAATATGCTAACTTATTAACACATGCATGCATATGTCATGTATTTTGTCATAGTTAATTTTCAGCTCCGAAAATATGCAAACGAAATGCACTTCATCTGTAGCAGTCATCTGCATGATTAGAGAGGGTTAAAGCATTTTAAATCTTATTATTCAAGTAGAGAGTTTATTTTTGCCGAGTGAGGAGCGAGAACGAAGTCGTTGTTCGATAAAGAGGCGGTGCTACTACTGACCCAGTTTTCAAATAAGTGCGCACTTTTCACTGCGCACAGACACTTCCCCCTAGCCTATTTATATTTCACATAAAATCTCAAAAATATATCTATAAAATTTTAGACATTAATAAAAAATATTTAATATTATATTGAATTAATTAAATTTTTTAATTGTTAGAAATTTATAGGAAATCGAATGGTTCATTAAATATGGATTTTGATATATTCCATTTATAGTTATTAATGTATATGTGTATATAAGAAACTTACCAATCTCATTTTGACGATTAAATGTATCTTTTGATTTAACGTTGCTGTATCTGAAACAATAAAAGTAAAAATTAAAACAGTGAAATTATTAATCAGTTTTATATTCATATGTTCATATTATAATGTCGATTAATTAAAATAATCCATTGAGTAACTCAATAAGTTATAATAAGAGTTTGTCTCTGTTCAAATCCAAATAGACCGGTTCTTTTTTTAAATCAAGATTACCTACTGAATATGCAACATAGATATATGTACAAATAAACATTCTTAAACAACTAAATTGTGATTGCGAAATATTAATAATTGTATTAAGAAAAAAATAAGAACAGATGACACAATCTTAATTTGTTTTATAAACATTTATATAATATTACTGTCGCGGTTATTCTTCAAATTAACGAAGTTTTTATCTTGTAACTAAAAGGAAAATAGAAAGAAAATTAATTTTATTTCCATTTAATAAAATATTTATTCCATCGGTTATTATTCCTATATCATAATTAAAACCATAACATACATTAGTCTATGTGAACAAAGATTATATTATAAACATATACATAATACTACCTATGTATTTATTATGTCCCACGTGACTAAAATGACTTGTGTAAAGCTAAATGTCTTTTCTGGACGAACCTCGGTAGGTACCTCATCCCAACACTTGTTCCATCTTTATAAGGACTATTATATTTACCTAGCTCATTCATTTTTCCGCATTGATAAGTGCATATTGATGAGTGCTATATATTATTAATATGTCAACAAGGCCATCGTTTGAAGAGGTGCGAATGCTACACTATCTATATCATTATCAGTCTGTGGCTATGTTGCAGAATTTATATTAAATAATAATGTTCAATATATGCAACGTCTAGTGTTGGAGGCCCTGATTTGAAAAAAAAATATTCAGACAGGCAAGACACGGAAGACTGATATTTTTCTTACCCGTAAAGAAACCGTACTTAAGCTCCACTGTGGGTTACATGCATTCCAATTTTAATAATACTAGTTGACCCTTGACCATTTCGCTGGATGAAGTGAAAATATAGGTATAGGTATTTTTTATGCCTAATAAAAAAAAAACAACAAATTTGGATAGCGACACCCTAATCACCTATCAGTATTAAATATACTTTACGACCTATTCTCATTTTTTTCATACCTACAAAATATACATAAAAAAATCATAAAAATCGCCTGAGCCGTTTTGGAGTAGTGCGTCCTCAAATAAAAAAAATGAATAGATTGATATCGATAGGTAAAAACTATTTAAAATGTATGAATTATTTTAGTATATTGCATCTCAACTTTTAGTAATATTATCGAATATTCTATCACATTGATTTCGTTTCTGTAATGCAAAAAAAAGAAGAATTAGAATGACTCAAATAAATTAAACAAATGAACGATGTTTCACGTGCGCAAATTGCAACAGTGCGCGGGCGCACCAGGAAGCAACCTTGGCGTCGCGACTGCGCCGCACTTGAACTTGCCCTTTGCGTAAGCGCACTCGCACATCAACGCTCATTTATCAATCTCCATTATTTAAACTGATAGAGTTATGCAACTACTTTAAAAATTCAAAGCTGATATTTAAAAAAAACAGTTCATAAGAATATTTGTGTTTAATATCTTATTGTCAACTAATATACTAATATTATAAAGAGGAAAGATTTGTATTTTTGTATTTATGAATTTTTGTTTTTTGTATGTTATGAATAAACTCAAAAACTACTGGACCGATTTTGAAAATACTTTCACCAATAGAAGGCTACGTTATCAGCGAGTAACATAGGCTATGTTTTGTGTAAGTATAGTACATCTACATTGCACCCGTGTGAAGCCGGGTCGCGTTGCTAGTTGTCAATAAATAAAATTCAAATTTACATTATTTATACGAGTATTTCTAATGTTTGGAGGCCTTTGTGGCCATTATCACAAGATTTTATGTTAAGAGCGATATTTATTTGATCCGAGCATCACTTTCACACTTGCTTTGATGTATTTTTTTCTTATAAATAATTTTTAACGAAATAATTTAAATTTATGTTTTGTATAATTTTATCTATAAATTTTAAATAGTAAATTATATTTTCTTGACTAAGCTACATCATTTTATCATTAGATTTACACTACACATTTGAAGTCCATATTTTTCTTATTTTAAAACTATTATTGGAAAATTAATATAGACATATTAGTAGAGTTCTAAGCAACGGAAACTAACCTTGTGGTCTAATAATATAGTAATACGTCGCTGTTTACAAATAGATTGAAGTTTTGGCTACATATTTTATTTTAGTAGAATAGTATTGATTTTGTTGTTATATGTAGTTAAGATTATCTTCGAATGGAATGCTTTGCGTCCGCTGCCGAAATTAATATATTATCAATTATATAAATATGATTTACTTTAATTTATTTGACTAGATATAATATGCTTGTTTCATTTTATTTATGAACTATGTATCTTCTTTTATTATATAAATATGTAGAAGTTAATTCATAATGATATCCATCCAATATAATATGTATTTGTATGTAGACCAAATTGCAAATTCATTTATAATAATTTGTATACATTTTCTTTCACTAGTTTTGTAACCATTATTATTAAATATTAAAAGGAATGTTGATAATTTATGACAAGAAAAAAGCTAATCTACTCTAAATTTAGTTACACGTAGTTAAATATCAGCAAAATAATGCAAGAAAATACAGCTCTATATTAAAGGCTCATAATACTTACAAAAAAACTCATTGTTCAGGTTGTCTTCTTAAAACTACAAAGAAATAGTATTACTCGCGGATTATCAAAAGAGTAGCGTCTTTAATATAGAGTGATCGGGTTCTCTTTAAATAATGTATGGCGGTGTCGAGCGATTTGATGTACTCCAGGAGGATACGGAGCGTTAACAAGGGTACAATAGGCCGTAGCCAGCGCGCTGATCTCATGTCGGCTCACCGGCTACCACTGGCTGCCTCGAGCGGCGCCACGCGCCGAGATAGCTACGCGCTTGCGGGCGCTGGCGGCCTGCGTGCTGGCTGGCGGCCCACGGGGCGCATTGTGCAATACCGGCCGACCTGCCCCACGTCTAGCTACGGAGCGCCTCGTACTAACCCGACGCCTCGCTATGCCGACCGACCTAGATGCACTTTTACAGCGAGAATGCAATCGACACACATATTCGCGTCTCGTTCCGATAAACGCATCGACGATGAAAGCGGCTCGTGATGGAGAATGCGGACGAATTTGACGGCGAGTGCAGTGAGTACGTCACGTTCGCGCCTAGTGTTCTCCAATTAGAGAAGAGCAGGACAGTGCGGCACAATGCGACCGAGCGCTGCATTCAAGTTCATTACTTCCGTAGTGTGACTGCCGCGGAGCGCCCTGACCGTGCTCCCGATCCGCGCGCTTCTGTCAATCGCGGCGTGCTGCCCGTGCTCACTTGCATTTGTTATGACGTAATAGCACGGTAAGAACTATCAGCGACTGAACGTCTTTATAAAAGAGTAATTCGATACCTTGTATATAATCCGAGACATACGTTCATAGATAATCTGAAGTATAATTAATAATTATGGCACTATTTTGGCTGAAGACTAGCCCTTACACTATTACTAAGATAAAGTCAATAATAATATTTCTATAACACCACGGTGTGTAGCGGGTAGCGTGCAACGGTAGCGAAAGCCATGGTAGGGCGGGCGGGAGCCGCTGGCAAACCACCCCGGAACGAGCTTTCACTATCGCGGGTCGACGACACAGCCTGCATACACCCTTACTCGTGCATCTCGATTGCAATCCAGTATTTTGCAAAATGCTCCTTCCTTGTTGTGCTTTATAATGTTCCTTTAAAGTATAGTACGGCGTGTCGATTGAAATTATTTAGATCGTAAATGAACATTCATAGTACGGGTTGGGCATTGCATTTTGCCTCCCTGACATGGACGCTGCTTGCTAGTCACCCACCACCTACTATTATCCAATATTGATTTCACTATTTACGGGCATTAATCAGTAGACAGATTCTATCTGTTAAAGATGGATCATTACTTTATATTTATTTATGAAGTTGGTTCATTCTATACTATTTAGAACTTTTAGTTTTAAACATTGAGAAACACTAGATATTTTAAAATTAATGCATTTTTAGTTCTACAGTTTAGTTGCTAGAAATATATTTTTTGTATACCTTTATATTATATCATTTAAGTTACGGACGTGTTAATCAATTTTAGTATACAAATAATTATAATATATTATTAATCGTAACATAAATCATGAGAAAAAATTTACATGATATTATGTAATATTCATTTGAGTACCAAACTCCCTAATGGAGAACCAAAGTTATGCTTACTCTGCAGTGGTGAGCCTGACCTGCCCTAATGTATTTTCCTCTTTCGTCTAATCTCAACGACATTCGAAATATTTCTATAGAGCCTTAGTAACCACAAGTATAAGAATTACTAATTATCTAAATATATTTTTATGGACTTCATAATTTTCATTTTCTTAGAAAATATCTTTTAAACATCAACAATCAATGCTTGCAATTATTTTTATTCTGATTATTTAAAAAATATTTTATAGTAATTTCATACTTTTATATAATATTTATTTTATATAAATGTATTAAATTAAAAACATATTAAATCGATTTATATTATTAAATACTTAAACAGTGGTAAAGTCGTTGTATATATAAAAACGTTATCTCGTCACGATAATATAATAATATCATATTTGCCGGTCAATTAGAGCGTGAAAAGCGAAGCGCGTCAAAGAAAATGCAGTTTTCCAACATCGGCGGAGGCTTGAGCGGTATCAAAACACTGAATCTTCCGGGGTGAACGGCCTCAGCGCCTCGTCCCACTAGCCGCCACCACCCGGCGTCACTTGGCGTCTCGCTCCTGCCCTGGCTACGCGAATAAATCGCACAGTCGCCTGTGTGTGCGAGAAAATGCGTCCAATGTACGAGTATTCGGCAGCGAGGTCGATGACGTGAATTTTCTGCAGACCTTTCATCCCAAAATGCAGTTTTTGATTCAGAAGGAAAGGTTTAATTGCGTAATTTATTAAAATATGTTTTTTGATTTTAGTGTTGTATTGAAATCAGTGGAATTTAAGCATTTTGCAATTCGTTAAGTTTTTACAGGCATTTAAGCTTACATCTGAAATGGTTTCAGAAAAGATAAAATTGAGATTAGAGTTTATTTCAATTGTACTTGATACTATTATAGTGCAATGTCTTTATTTGAATTCAAAATTACTTTATTTACACTTCACAAAACAAAGACAAAGTGATATATTTTTTTTAAATGAATATGATACCCAGAAAACAAAAGAAGCTAAAAACTTATTATATTACTCGTATTCTCATTTATACATACGGCTCGATACTCGATAGTATTCGGTAAATTCCTTTAAGTTTATAGAATATATTATAGTATATGAAATAGAATACGTGCTATCGATCTTAACAGAGCATGGTGTGGAGGCTATATCTGTGGAAGTGTTGCCTGTGTAAACTCGATTTCCCCCTTCTTGGGGTAGGCTTCAATACTCATTCAAGCCTTGTTCCTGCTCTAGCCGGGTTGCAGGCGCATAATTCGCTCCCTCTCGTTACGTTTCCGTGTTGTCGGTGGTACGCGCATGCACTAGACCTAGCCCAATGCAGTGAATTTTGCGTAAGGTCATTGTCCTCTCTTACTTATCTATATCTAACTTTATTGTCTTAAACATCCTCATCAATAAACAAGAAATCTTTAAAAGGATGCTTTAAAGTGATGGCAACAATCTTTAATTGTTTTATGACCACCTATTTCACTTTTCGCGCAAGATGTGCAATTTTGTTTGTTTTTGTCGGTGTTTAAGTTTTGTTGTTCTAAAGAATAATGATAGGCCATGAGACGAAAGTTTCTGGAAACAAGGGTCCGTTTAGTTTACAATGCGTCTTTTCTGTTTTTTTGCTAAAGTGCCGTTTGCACAAATTGCATTTTTTCGTTGCAAATAAAAAAGTCCTCTTTTTAATGTTCACACAAAATACGGTAACAATACAACAAAGACAGATGAGAGTAAAAGATATGACTTTAGCCTTCAATAAAAAAGACCTTACAATTTTTTATTTAATTCCTAGAAGTAGTACCTCGTCGTTGGGATAATTGTGCAAAATCAGTATTTTTATGAATATAAATTATTATGAAGGAAACAATTCATTAAGTTTGATAAAATAATTAATCAAAGAAAATAAATGGTTAAAAATTATGAAAGTGCTATCTATATTAACCGAATTTTAAAAAATGTGGACTTTTTTTCGTCACCTATGTAAAATTAGTATGCTTAACTATAAGCATACTAATTAAAAAAAATGGCTCGTAGTAACTTTTTGGTATGGTATTAATTTATTACATCGCAGTTAAGAAAAGTGGTTTATTCTTAACTTAATAAGTACAAAATTATAAATTAAAAAACTATTTTTGTTAAAATTATGTAGGTACTTTACATTTATGAATAAACACAAATTTTATGAATTTTGGAATCAAAAAGATCTATTCAAAATCAAGGTTCTATTGTCGTCAAAGTCCACTAGATTATCTAAGCAGAGTAACAACATTAATACTAATTTTTTTGAATAACAATAATAGTTTACTTCTTTTAATTGTGCGTGGGTTAAGTGTGATAAATTTCTGTGATTAAATATTCCTATTCTTATTCAAAACATTAAAAATGTCAAGGTACAGTGAGAATAATCTAAAACGTTACCCAATAAATAACTTTTGCTTTAAAATCCTTCTTGCAATCGACGTTCAAATGTCATTGTGCTATCAATAATTTAAACATAGCGTGTATTCTTTTTGAAATTAAAAAAAAGTAAGTTTCTTTTTTTTTCAATTTCAATTTCATTAGCCTAATAATCTATTATTACTTACACAAAATACCGCTTTCTTTTTACTAATTATATTTAAATTAAAATAAAAAAAACAATTCGATTCGATTAGTACAGTTAAACCTATTTACTATTGTAAAGCTAGGTGATAAATTGGATATATAGAGGTGCGAAGTTCTAGTCTAGAATGTTAGGCTAGGGTCAAAATCCGCGCAGTATGTCAGCGTTTAGTATTCCGTGAGCCCCAAGCCCGGCCGGCTAACGGGAACGTCGACTACACCGGCCTTTACTTTCATCGATCGAGCTAACCACGGTTTACTTTCCTTTGTTACTCGCCACTTCTTTATAAAACCATCTATTTATCGATTTTATTGGTGTTTACTATAAATGTTTATAGAGGCTAGGACGCTTTAAATATTAAACATAATATTAACACTTAAAATTAATATAATTGCGCATTTTTTTGTTTGATTATTGACTAATTTAACTTTAATTCGTTTTACTGTCCAAAATAAAAAGTCTGAGAAGAGTTTGGCTATATTTTTAATAACCTAGACCTAAATTCAACCATAGTTTGTCTGCTTCACTTGTAAATCACACCATTAATGTTTCCACAAATACTTCCAAAAATCAATGTTAACTCATCAAAAAAGCTCAATGTTAACATTAAAAACTCAATAAAACAATTATTTGTTTCAAAAAGTCTTAAACTTTATTACAACCATTAATCTTTAATTTTATGACAATGCGGGTTTATGATTATCTATGGTTAGCAAAAAGCGAAGCAAGTGCCTCGGGCAGGTAGAGATTTAAAGCCGGGTAATGGCAATGGAGCCTTTTGTCCCTTACGTACCGTTAGAATTTTTGAGAAGAATCGAATCATCTGAGAAATATGATATGCTCTAATATAAATTGTGGTAAAGTATAAATCGAACTTTAAATAATTACCAAAAAGTAAACTTAAATATGAGTAGTATTCATTGCCTTTTAGTAATTTTAAGTACATACGGGAAAAAGTGTTGAATAAGCCGTTGTGTAACTTGGTAGATATAAGCACGTCTGGATATAACTGTGCTGTGAATCATACACTCTAAGTTCTCAAATAGGTTTACAGCTTTAAAATGCAACTGCCATACATAATGGTCGTATTGCACAGGCGAAGCTTCTTATTAAATACGTACTTTATTTTGACATCTTATTAAATACGTACATATTATGTTACCTTATAAAGGAAGTAATATTTTCCCACAGGTAGTGTTCTATCAATTAGATTTTTTTCATGTCCCGAAGGTGTTTCATACGGTATCCACGGGATTGTGCTACCGTTAGGTCACATCAGTAAAAAATAGGAGGGTGAAACAAGAATATTAAATCTCTTCCTATTTGCTATATTAAAATGCATGTGTTGA
Source organism: Anthocharis cardamines (assembly GCA_905404175.1). Lineage (NCBI taxonomy): Eukaryota > Metazoa > Arthropoda > Insecta > Lepidoptera > Pieridae > Anthocharis > Anthocharis cardamines. The sequence goes on along the minus strand of FR989956.1, from coordinate 6,937,756 downwards.
ATGTACGAGTATGTTAAAATGTGTTTGATTTAAAAGTTCAATATTGGAACTTTTGTTAAATAGACATTAAATACTAGTCATAAATAAATTCTGTTGAATAATCTGTTTGTTTTACAGATCCCTATAAATACAATGAGACACGTGTATTCATTCATTGAATAAAATGTCAACTAAAGTCAACGTCGCCTCTGTCTTGACACGGTTCGAAGGCTTCACGTGTAGATGCCCTCTTAAGTATTTCCCTCTTGCATAATGCTATAATTATCTGAATAAATGAATACATATCTGACTTGTGTCAGAGTAGGGCGATAAAATAATCGTTATTGAGTACATAATATTGAGTTCTACCTGTAACAGTTTATTGTGACGGCCACCGGAAGGCTCGCACCATACCAGCGCTGAATGTAGGACATTTCACTGCATTATCTGATTATATTAATTCATATACGAATAATATATTAAGATTGATAACTCCATTTTTTCATCAACTAGCTAGAAAATATTTCTCTTATGAATTTTTTTTTTCTATTATATTATAAAGTATTTGTTTGTTTCTTGGAAAAATTGAGAAGCAATAAAGATAATTAATTTAAAATAGTATTATTAATACTATTTTAAATTAATTATTTTTATTGCATTTCTAGTGCACTATGGCGTATTTGATGTCTTATCGTGATAAGTTTGTGACCTTATTAACAAAGCTGACTTAAAGGTCAAATACAATACAACACAAAACTATTGAAGCTTGAAAATGGATATTACATAATAGGTGCGTGCACGCCGGGGGCACGAAGTACCGTTTCTCGAACAGGTTCGACGCGTTGAGACCCTCTCACCTCGCCACGCGTGCTCGATGTTTACCAGGCATTTACTTTCTACCCATCAAGGACCTTCCTGGCACTCCCACGTAAGAGTCAGTGTAAGTGAACTCAACGTATAACTCATACTTGTTTAATTTTCTACTTGGACTCCGACAACATTTACTCTTCCCATACCAGTGCTATTAACTATTCGAATATACATACGTAGAGTGAAGGTACAATTTTTAAAATGACTATTCTTTAATCATTATTTTATATCACAAAAGCTCAAGAACAAATCTTAATTGCATGAAATATGATGATAGTAAGTAAATTGAAGTTTGAACTTTATTGCGTGGAGTGTAAACATAAAATGGCATAAGCGAAAGCACTTTGCAGCAGAGTGAGCTGCGGTTCAATGACCGAGTTTTCACGGGTTTGTCAGCCTGTTGTTATATCATCGCTATAGTCAGTGTCATTGCCGAATTCACGATCATTTTTCGCGCTAATATGATTCTTTCTGCAAGTGTTATTAGGGTCAAATTGGCTTACTCGATTGAAATTTTTTGAGTCCTATCTACCATGTTCGATCTTTATATATATTTAAATGATATATATACAGATATGTCTTGTTTTTATATTGCAACAAATAAGCCTTGAAGCAGTTTGAGTTTATTTTTTTCACTACGTAATGACACATATTTCAGAATATCTAATAGGGAATATGATCATGTTATTTGTCATACTTACACTGTGACTATGACTATTTGACTATTATTATAATTGACAGATAATTTATCATTTCAACATATTTGATTGTAAAATAAAATGTATCTATATTTGTATCGCTTTCACATATTTTGTTATAATATTATGTATATTTATCGAATGTATTAAATTAATCAATTTGCGAGATAATTATTCATTACAACTACATTACTCCTCGAATAGAAATTAAATTGAAGCTTTTTCATTTAAAAGATTTTAGGTGGGAAAATGTGGTATTTTATTATATATAGTATATCATCGTTGCGCCTGCCAAATTCCATATGTGCATTTTTGTATAGTTTTGGGAAACAACGAAAAACGTATTATTTACTCACATACGGAGTTTTTCTTAAAGGTCAAAACACATATGGAATTAGTTAAACTCCTTTCCAGTTCGAATATCACAAAAAGGATTTTAGTAACACATAGAGAATAAAATGAAGATTATTTTTTGTGCAAAAACCAAAAATCAATCATATGGAACATATGGAATTTGGCAGGCGCAACGACGATATAAAACAATCCATGAATTGTTTCTTACAGATCATTGCGACTGGAGTTGTTCCTCGCAATCTCTATCACCTTTAAATCCTTTAAAAAATCGCGATTCGCGAACACAATGGGTCATTGTGGTTAATATAGCAATAGATAAGGGCTAACTATAAGTGGGAGTGGGGTGAATTACATAACTCTGTGTGAACCACGTGCGCGAATTGCTAACCTTGAAGCTGAACTCAACAGGTTCAAGGATCGTTTTTTGCTCTTCAACTGCCCAATAACAATACCTGGATGTTTGTAGTGATACAAACGAGTTAGGTTATGTAATTACAAGCATGCGGTACCTATTTTGGTAATATATAATCTTATTTTAATTTTACTGGCAGCTCTTTATTCAGGTGTTCATATGATAAGATGTTCTTTAATAATTAGTCTTTCTAATTTATATTTATCCATAGAGATGCTATGTTACTTAATTTCATAAATACTTACCATATTACTACAGTAGGACCTGCTTTAAAAATTACTTGAAATACCTATGACGCGGATTTTGTCAATTCAAATAAATCGGGTCAATGAACTTAACATATTAAATGTATGTATATATGTAAAGTTTTGACAATAAAATAAAATTACAGTGTAAACAATGCTTTTTTAAAATTATAATTAATTAAATGGTGAGATTTAATTTAATGTTCTACAAAAACTAACTAAATCTGTACATAGATAATAAGTGACATTAAGTGAATTCATATAAAGGCCGATACAGAATAATCTCAAAATGTCTTATTGTAGAGATTTTTAGAGTACATTTTCCGTATTAAAGCTATGTATATGGTTATGAATAAACTAGATGATAACCAGCCTAATTCGTTGATTAGAAAAGGTCCTCTAAATATATTATATTATAGTAGAAATATTATTAAAATATTATAGCAAGTGTGAGAGATTAATACATCTTCTGAGATATTTTCATCTTAGGATTTTCATTGTTTTGGTAGCGCGTTGATGTCTTTTAATCGTATGTAGTCTTGTGCACTTACTATAATATTATTATAATGTCTTATATGTATCTATATTCATGCATTAATTATTATAATTATTACTAAGTTGATCCCAAAACTTACCAATAGCTGCATAGTAATCCAGAGGAAAATTGTATATAAAATCCAAATTGTGAAACAGCGTTATTTTTCACTAAACTTAAACTAATCATCACCACACTGGAACCGTCACTTAAATTAAGTAAGTCTTTAATTGAGATCTAAGTTACATTCAGTCTAAGTTTAACACGTTAGTACATCGTGGAGTTCAGTGGAGGCGGCGTAGCGCACCGATAGCTCCGTGTAACTGATAAGTGTAGCTCAGTTCATGGTCGGAGCCTTCCTTGCCGCGGTTGCCTGCGGTCTGTACCGCCGCCTGCGCTTCTTCCGCAGTCACCGGTCGGGTGAATGAACTGCGTGTGAGCGAGATAGAGCGCAGATCCCAACCAATGCCATGGTCGCGTTCTATCTCGGCAAGGTAATCTAGTACAAGTGTCAAATGATATTTATTTTTTAGTATTTATCGTTTATTCTAGCTTTATTATTACTTTACGTAAACTAAGCATATTTTTAATTCATTCCGGATGATGATATGGTCATTATATACATATATAAAAGGCTACTACTCTTAACCTTAATTTATACATACTAATTGAAATGAATGATATGAAATGAAATGATATATATTTATTCGGGACGGCACAGAAGTACAAGTAATAAGTATATTAATATTAATACCACTTATAAATATAAATTAACAATTAATAAATATAGGAAGAAGTGCCGCCACGAAAAGGGGAGGTACTCAGCATACGTCAGAGCGTAAGCTCTGGTGCTGATTTTCAGAAATGCCCCTGTGTGGCAGAAGTCGGTAGTGAAAGATAGTAAAAAAAATACAATATAATATAATTAAAACTATATAAACTAATTCAATTTGAAAGACATGGAACTAAATATTTTTTTAAAGAATAAAACATAATATCAAAAACCTAAATATGTAACAATAAATAACTAATGAAAAACACATAAAACACAAGAAGAACAGAGTAGGAGACAGTGTGAGGACTAGAAGAGCTATTTGTCGCTTTGAGGTGTACAATCATTTTGTACATTCATAAAGTGTCCTTTAAATTTTGTTTTAAAACTAAAAACCGAACCAAGACACCGAAAAGGCGGAGAAAGGTCGTTCAAGCACTTTGATGCACTAAATTTGAAGCTACCCCTAAATGCTATTGTACGATGTAAGGGTATCTCCAGAAGCGTGTTTGCTGCTCTGCTCACATGAGTGTCCCCAGCATCATTTATGCATTTTAGTTTGTATGCAAGATACACTGGTATCCTAAATTTATTGTCACCAAATAATGAAATGGCAAAGTGCAGGTGTCTCCGATAATCAATTTTTAGTACATTGTTGCTATTGAGATAAGGAGTGACGTGATATCGAGGAGGGATGTCATAACAGTAACGGGTACACGCATTCTGTACACGTTGTTTAGCTTTTTTGGAACTTGCTAGTAAATGTGGACCGAAAAGAGCTTCACAATAATTGAATTTCGATAATATTAAAACTTCACAGAGTCTTTGGCGAAGAGTTACACTTAAGCAGTGTATAATATGATACAGTATTTTTAGTCGAAAGCAAGCTCTTGATATATTTAAGACATGTTCGCTAAAACGCAAGTGTTCATCGAAGAGGATACCCAGATTACGTTATTAATTAATATGAATAAATATAGCAAAATATATTTATAAAATTAATGACATGGAAATATGTCTAAATTTCCAATCTGTTTATTGTGGATATTCCCCGAATCCGCACAGTCGATCGATGGAATCGAATCACCACTTACCAGATGGGATCACGGTAAAACGTCTGACTATTCGGCATAAAAATAATCAATGTATTTTAACCTCCATTCAAAATATTCATTGTCATTGATTTTATACACTCATCGTTACATTTATTCAAAACTATACAGACATGCCAGTCAAACTATAAAGACAATACAGTGATATTACTCAATACTTATCATAGAATCAATTTATAACCGACTAAGGTTTGTCTACAGCTTAATTGTGTGATTTTTTTAAATATTGTCACGGAATCAAAATGCAAAAATCAAGTCAATCTTTCCTCTGTTTTTGGGATAATAGATGAAACACAATTTTGAATTTGAGGTGATTGTCATTTTATTATAATCTAAGTAAAGGAATTTGGCCGAAGAATGGCGATAGAAAAAGAGGCACGAAGACCAGATGTTTGTAGAAGAGCTGTAATTAGTTTTAAGATAATATATTCGTTAAAATTTCAAGTTTTTGAATTAATTTACATCATCCTTAATCCTTAATTTATTATAATGGTGGCGATAGTAAAAGATTTAATTTAAATTTCAGTGATTTTATTATGTGTTGTTAACCTGGACTTATCCTATATCTTCCAAAAAATCACAAAAGAAGGTTTACAGTTAAGTAATAACTGTAATCGGTAACAACAAAAAACATTTATTATGTAACATCAATCGCTATTTTAATCGTAGTCCTCGATCACAGATTTGCTTACCTGGGATACCCTCAAGGTTTTTTGCTGAAAAAGGGTGGCTATTATAATGTTACCATATAAAAAACCATAACGGTTCTCCTTCCACCCAAAAACACATTGCGACAGTGGAACACAATAACATTAAAACTGTTAGATTTCCTGTGATAATAATCTGTGTTTTACGTTATAATTTTACATTTTACAAAATTTAATTTGCAAAGTTCAATATTTAATTTTGAAGAATACATAATATGACTAAGATTTATATATGAATACATAATACAGAAGCATAAGTGGAAGTAATTTTAAATGACAATTGCATATGAAAAGCACAGCAAAAAAGGTTTCCACCGTTATTATTGTTACTGAGTTAGTTAAGCTTACTGAGGGCTTTGTTACGATATTATAATGAATTCTACTGGATCACTTGTTTCGGAAGAGAAAGAAAGAAAGTACAATAGATTTTTTATGATGCAGTAGCTCAAACTGTAACTGTTAAAGGGGTAGCTTTTGACTTTCTTCGGTAACTGACCAACATTATTAAGTTAAAGCTTTAGTTGTAAATTACTTGTAATAAGGGATAGATTTACGGCGGCTATTGAAAGATGTTTAATAGGATTATAATATCGTCAACCATATCTTAATCTTAGAAATACCACAACTTGCTAATCTTTTTATTTTTGTTTTTGATTTTAAGATGGTAATTAGTAGGTATTATTATTTGCAAAAACTTTCTTGTATATTTTGGCCACGAATCAAATTCAGACATAGGAAATTTAAGATGTAAAATATTTATTCGATGTCACACACAAAAGCTACATTCTTAATAATTACACTCTTAATCCTAAGTTGAACTAAATATGCTGTGTGGCAGCACTGATTTTCAGCATCTGCCTGGGTAACTGTTGTTGTGCCAGTAAACACAAAATATAATTTAAATAAAATAAGACAATAAATAAAAACATTAAAAAAACTAAATTAAATATAATTATTTGCCCGCTACTATCTTAAATATAAAGAAACAATGTTGTTTATAATATATAAAATATACTATAAAATATAATAAATGTGACAGATTATAAAATATATATAGTACTGTTCAGAGTATCTGAGACTCAGGTTGGTTAATGTACTCGGAATGTATAAGTTTTATATAGGAATATTTAAATCCAAATACTGTTTTCGAGCTTTTTATAGGAGGTAGTATATTATTCCAACACTTAGTCGCATTATATTTAAAACTACCTCTAAAACTGCCTATTTATTTATTTTCACTTAAAAATTCAATAGATGGTATCAAAAAGGTTTCATTTAGGCTTTGAAATTATCATTCATTTGTTAATTTAAAATATACAATGATTTAAACATCCAAATAATTGTTGTAACATTTAGATTGAACGTATAACTACATATATATTGAACGTGCTAACAGCGTAGATATTTTATTAGACAAAAAAGAAGTGCCCAAACAAGTGGAAGCTTCGGCAGGACTTGGGAGCAACGGCCGTGGCCTTGAGGCTAGAGGAACCGACCACGCCACCACTCAGCTCCGACACGATACCTCCAAATTATCCAACATTTTTTGCAACACCCACATTATAAATACTTGAAACTTTGGACTATGATTCTATTATTATTAGTATAAGATAAAATATTATGTGATATTATTTACATTTAATTTTGATATTATTATACAAAAGACAAGTCATCTGTCTCTCTGTGTTTTTAAAATGAGATATACCCAACTTTATTTCAAAGTATCCATTCAGCACGCATAGGGAGTGCTGAGAAAAGAAAGTTACCATTTTTGTGGGATAACAACCTAAAAAGCGCCATAAATCTACAGGCGTGTTCAGTCTTGACGTGATTTTTGCAACTTTAATATTTAATCGTATATTTGTTGGAAATTGCATTAAAACTAGTCTGAGATATATTTTAGGTAGTAATTATAATAATGTTATTTTTCAACTCAATCCACTTTTTATTATTTAGTGTACACAATACAATACTCAAGGGGTTTGGCATTTTTTATAAAACCTTGTTATCTTTATTAATATATTATTCAAATAATGTGATAATTATTATTTTGTTTGATTTTTTGGAATTCTTTTATTATTGTCTAGATGTAACAAGCAAGTTTTTTCCCTGAAAACCTAAAGAATCTGTTTGAATATATAATTAAACAGATCTATGAATTTATTTGAGAAAAAAAGGAATATACTTTTAAGAATAAGGGTAATTTTGAGAAAAAAAAAGGAATATACATTTAACAAGAAGGATAATGTTTTACGTAATTTATCTAGTTAAATTAAGTAAACGACAGAAATTTTAAAAAGTGCCTACTTCTATAAAGGTACGTGATGAATTCCTTGATTTAAAATTGGTGGTATTAGATGATGTCATAACCAAAAACAGCACTGCACAAAAACTGCCATTGTGTAAAGAATCGTGAGGCTAGTCGTTTTGACGTGCGTTGAACTCTTTTGAGCGACGGACTGAGGCTGCTTTGCTATTAATCAATTATAAAGGACTTAGAACGAATAAATTACTCGCAAACGTCCAAAATTATAGTCATCATACTGAGAAAATCTTTATTTTCTTTTATCTGTGTTAATCAATATAAAAAAGAAGTATAATCATAAAATAAGAAATAAAACTAGAGTCGTTGCTGAAAAAGCTGTGAAAATGTATTTAATATATTTTAAAAGAATAATTGTATCTCACATGTTTGCTTGTACTATGGTTATTTTCTAGTTCTGTGTGATTGATATTACGTCAGCAGGTATAGCCACAAATGTGGCAGTAGTAATTCAATAAGATTTTTCGTTAAATAACATTATGAGTGTATATGAAGATACTTGTGATTCGTTGTGTAGATAATGAGTATGTAGCCCGCATCCGCTTGTCGAGGTTTTTGACACTGGAAACGCGGGCCATTTGCGATTTTAGTCGAAGAATACGTATTGTCATAAAATAAGTACTCAACTTTTCAAATTAACATTCATATTTAAAAAAACACAGACCTTTATATTTTAATATTGTTTTGTTAAATTATATTGTGGATGATGAAGGTAGCTTTAATTGTAGAGTCGATAATTAGTAAGCTGCATATTTTTATTTTTACAGTTTTATTAAACGTATAATCTTAAACACATGTACCTACATGTAATAACACATACTTATAAAGCTCACTAAATAATATCTTATTATAGACAAGCTAAACGAGATAATAAATTGCATCTAAATTATATATTTCTAGATTTAAGTAGATTGAAAAAATACATGTGAAGCCGAAGCAAGTCATTATTTTGTATTATAAGATTTCACACTGTCTAATTTGTTAAAACACAATGTGAATAGCTGGGGTTAGGACAAATACATAATTATAATATTATCAAATATAATATAAAACAAAAATCTATCCCTAAGAAACAATATTGAAGATTTGCCATTTTTTAAGGTTTCGAGGTCTATTAGTAACGTACAAAAGTACTGAAATGATAATCTAAATCAAGGCGTCCTTTTGTAATGCTAAAGCAAGCAAAATCATAGTAATGATCGAAACAGCACTATATTTAAACCGTCTCAAGATTTGATTATTTTTGTTCGAATATTCGACCACAATTAATTTTCATCAGGTTATGAAGGTACTCTACCTATGACATAAGAACTCAGCTTGTTCTTTCGTCATAAGCATGTTTCGCAATAAGCGTTGGTATACGTCTTAAGTGCGCAAGGCGTGGAGTTCGATCACCCGTAGATCAATAGAAAAAAACTTGTTTCATTTATGTATACGAATGTCAATGTTTTTCTACTTGATATTCATCAACGATAAAAATGTTTTATAATAATACTGCCATGTATATAATTATAACACTAAAAAATATTATTTTTAAGCTATTATTTTTTTTTTTTAAAAAGGTCCAGCTAATCGTTACATTGTTGGGCATTATTTAAGTACCAAATGAAGACATCATTACTATAACTTTCAAATCAGTTTACATTTTGGGCTTTGAGAGCTAATTATTAAAGTGTTCTCAACTTTCGTAAAACTATAAATCTCCTATATCCGGCTATAACAACGATCCTTTGCAAGTTACTCTTAAAATACACACGACTACAAAATAGTCTATTTTGAAAAACTTGTATGTGCGAACTTATGAATTTAGGTTAGAGATTTATATAAGGCATTACTTTCTAATTTTACTTAATATTTTATTTGCATTGGTATATCCCACAGTTTAGTTGGTTTTAGTGTATTTAACTAAATATCACTAAAAAATTGAGGCTACTGGTTTCTTTTATCGAATCATTTTATATATGTGAGGTTTTGGACTTCTTATCCACGTGTAGCTTTTCTTCATAATTCTTAATACTTTGCTAAACGATTGGAAAAAATCCCCGCTTAGCAATACCAGCGTTTATTCTTTACGTTTGGGTGTCATACAAAATGAAATATATTGTACACTACATAATTTTAAAATATAACTTAAATTTGAAACAACACAACTAGCAAAAGGTTTTATCGCTAAAAAGCGATTTTTTCCAGGCAATTTGTATTAGCCAACCTGAAACAACTTTTACAAATAAAATAACTTTAGGGGTTGGTTCGCAAACTGTTTGAAATACATAAACAAGTGCATCACATACAGTATACCTACTATATTTACTTTAGATTGTCTTGCCCACTTCACTTCTTTTCTCACACTAAATTAACAGTACAACTTTTCAAAAATAGCAAAACTAGTTAAACCATTATATCGTCGCTCTATATGTGACACTTGCAAACACTTGCACTGCAAATTCTAAGTATATGATTTTACATTTTGATGTAGAAAGATGCTCGATCACCTTACATATCAAATATGGTGCGACGATATAATAGAACGAAGATTATTGTATAATTTGTTTTTTTAATACTTTATTGATGTCTATATTTATTATCATACTTTATACCATGATTGAGAAGATAATGTTGAAATTAGAAACTTTCCCCATTTACCGAAAATAATATAGATGAAATTGCTCATCTATACTTATATTATAATATAAAGAGGAAAGATTTATTTGTTTGTTACGATTAAAAAACTACTGGACCGATTTTAGAATTCATTCACCAATAGAAAGCTACATTATCAGCGAGTAACATGGATTCTTTATTGAATCTTCTTGATTGATTTCTTATTTTTTGTGTTTGGAGTACATAGCTACATTGCACCCGCACTACTAGTTGTATAAAAAACATTTTTTTTTAAATTTGATCTTTGAATTCGTTTCTTTTGTCAGATATCGACAGATGAGCATGAGCTTCACTTGATGGTGTTATAGGTTATATTTCAGCCATAAAAGATCAGTCAGTGATGCGCTGTCGACCTATGGTTTACTTCGAGTACCTACTCAGAAATTCATAGACTGAAATCAAAACGTGCAATATTCACTTCTCGTTTTTCATATACGAATGGTGGTTTGTTATTCGGTCGGAATTTCGCAAATAATTTCGACAAGAACCTGTTTAATGCCTGAAGTGACCAGATGTAGGGAAGACATGTTTACAGAAAATGTACATGTCGTCCCGGCGGGATTCGAACCCGCGACCCACCTGATCGTAAGGTAGGTTAAATTTTGATAGACATAACTGTCTATTTAAAAAAAATGTTTTATTGTTACAGGTGGTGCTGCAGTTTTACTGGAAACATTAAAAACATTGATTGTCATCACATCGCAATAGTGAAGGTATGACAGAGGTATGAAATGATCTATTTTATCATAAATCAATAAAAATATATTAAAATAAAAAAAGAACAAAAAAGAACGTATTATTTTTTGCCTTTTCAGTGCTAGTTATTTAGATGTCATCACTGATTAGAGTCTCGATTTTCTGCCGGAATTTTCTGATTAATCCGAGCAAAGATATAGATATAAACATGAAAATCGTACTTTTAATACTATTTTTTTTACAACTTTATACAGATAATACGGAAATAAAAATATGAAACTACAGTTACAGTTTAGGAATAAGAGGTACAATAGTTGGTCTTATTACTAGTGTAGCAATCTCTTCCATCGTTGCGTGAAATGATTAATTGAAAGAAAAATGGGGACGGTACAAGAAATATATAAAAAGAGACGGGTGTTTTGTTCAATATTTTATCAAATAATATATCTATCTATATATGTATATAAAACAAAATCGTATAAGTTACACCATATATAACTCAGGAACGGCTGCACCGATTTTAATGATCTCTTATTTCTTGGATTCGTCTATGTCTCGAACAACAGAATAACTACTAAAATATAGGAAAAAATCCGATCATTTTATGAAAAAAATAATAATTTTAGAAAAAAATAGGTTCGGAACTCCGCCATCTTTCGCAATTGATAGCTCAGATCACGCACGCTTATAGCTTTTTAATTGATATCCACTACAAATCAGTGATAACAAGAATTTGATATTATAGAATAGAAGTAGAAAAATACCATATTATGATCTAGAAATAATTACATTTTTATTTTTGAAGCCAACATTTTGGTAGGACAACGTCTGCCGGGTACCACAGTGTAGATAGACACAAAAATTAAACTCAACGATAATATTCTTCTGTATCTTATTGAGCTCCTCAATCAATTTGAGTAAAAAAGTAACACTCTTCTAATCTCAGGAGGAAGATGATTCCAGACATGTATAACCTCAACTGTGTAAGAGAAAACATAAAATTTTGTATAATATTAAATCAAGCATTAGAATCAAAGAGGTTGTGGGACCTCTTGATTTTGACCCAGAAATACAAATCTTTCCTTCAAGTATCTAGGCGACCTTGGATCAATCAGTACACAGTACAAAAGACGTACAATTTGAGTAAAGCTTCGGTAACAATCGGTGCAAATATTTTGATGGAGTCTAAACAACAAGCAAAAACGGCTTTATTTTGTTCTTCTTAGTTATTTTGTCTTACATTAACGTGATTATCACACATTTAAACTAATAAACATTTATATTTATTGAAGTTTTTAAAATCATATATCGACAGTATATTATACTGAGGCTACTTTTCTTTGGATTAGGATTATAGGATTTAGGATTATAGGATATTAAAGATGAATACTGTTGCGCTGTCAACCTATATTAATTTTACTTCGGGCATTTCCGAAACTATGCAGTGTTTGAATTACTTTACACTTACGAAATTTAGCCAGCTCTTTTAATTTAAGAAATAGTCAGACATGTAACATGTTTATGGAAATCAAATAAATAGGTTTTGACTGTTGAACTAACGAAATATTCTCGAAACTCTGAAACAGAATTTCTTAATGATAATACTCAAAGTATGACCTGATATCCCACCAAACGTGGGCATAAGCTTTTCGAAAGGTAGCAAACAAGAAAATATGACCTGTCATCGTTTTATTATACACACGTTGTAAAAAACATTTAGTATTATTCAAAGTTAACATCGGGGATCTGCAGGGTCGTTTCCTTTCATATCACATAAAAATCATAGTGCACATCGATCAAATCCAATGGATCACGATGCAAATCGGCCTTATTTTACAATAAACCTAGCTAGGATTGATTGAAGGCTGATCCATATCATCCTAGGATTATTAAATTGATATCTAGAAACACTGTGACAGGGTATATCGCCTTGTTTTCTATGTTGGACCGCACAACGAAGTGCGTCGAGTCAAGGTAAGTGTGCCAACGGCCGGCTGTGACCTACTGTTGCTCCCCACCCTGCGTTCTGCACTCGCGAAAGTTCAATGAACTTATAGCAGATATCTTACAAGACTGTTACATTACCGGAAGGTTGCTGCAATCGTCTACATACTAGCTTGTAAGCGCCGCAGCCGCCATTGCCTATCTCGCTAATCTCGCAAGTTGCAATTCTTGAGCTTACAGATTGCATGATATAGTCTGAGCTACAATAGTATAATCTTAACCTTATTTATTATATATGGAGTATATTATGAGTTAGTAACTAACTTAACAGTTTAGGTAGTTCAATAACCATTTCTATTATTGTATTTACTAGAAACAGAGAATTATTTAGAAAATTGAGCTTAAAAATTGAAGCAGTAGTAGGAGTATTTATTAGATTTTTATGATGTACTAAAATCATTGAAGACTGTAGTATATATTACAGCTAAACTATATTATAAAGAGGTAAGATTCTTCTACATTATCAGCGAGTAACATAGGCATGGCATTTTTTTGTGTATACATTTACATTGTACTCATGCAAAGCCGGAGCGGATCGCTAGTTTAAAATAAAGTAAAGCTAAAGAAGTATGCCTAATGCTACGATAAACAGAAACTCAAACGGGATGATGTAATCGCACACAAGTAATTCTTGTACCGTAAGATATTTTCCTTGTTTCAAAGATTTTCGATGAGTCAGACAAAAGTGAAGGGATAGGCATAATTCGAATATCAGGCATTTACATATATGAACATAACCCCTATCTGCCGGTAACCACGATTATATATAACACCTGAAACGTTGGAATAAGGAAAAAAAATGTGTTTTATTCCCACGACAGTTTTAAATTTTGTGATTGTGCGGGAGTATGTTAATTTAGATTATTATGTCAGTACGAGCGAAGTTTTGTGAATCATGTCGTCTTTTCCGCCCGCCTGCGCCCGCGCTGTTGCATACGTATTTAGTTACACCGTTATTACTTTCTACGAATGAACGCATTGGGTTTTTTGATATTTGCACTTATTCAACGTTTACTAGTCGTTTATAAGATGTCTATTTTGAATATAATTTAGTAAATTAATTTGAAAAATAGATGATAGTATAAATAGCACTTATTGCACTGCTAATTTAATTTAAAAATATTTACATAATTGTTGAAATATATTTTAATTTTAAAAATGATAGATAGCTGAGTGTAAAAAAAATATTCTAATATGTTTATTAAGGATAATTTATACAACCATTATTGTGCATATGTTATTAGAGTAAAAATAAAGCACAACCTTTTATTTTATTTTTATTAAACAATAAAGTAAAAATATTCTTGAATGTTCCAAAGTTAAGTTTTTGGAACGAACATAACAGAAAATGAAAGGCTGTCACTACGGGTTAACGACCTACTGTTGCAAACCGAAAACTGGCGAGCTAACCGATTACTTAATATTTAAAATTTAAGTTCATTTACATATTCAAAAGCTTATATCAAATTCTTAATGAGGAATTTTAGTATACTTAAATTAATTTACCAATACAAAGTAGCCAAATTAAAATGACATTGACACTAGTATAATATTCTTTGCTTTCGGACTGTTTAAAAATATAAGCAAGATATAATAATACATAAGTAAACGACTGCACAAGATTTGCAGATATTAGTTTAAATCCGGTATCTATAAGGAAGTGACAAACGTACATTATTATTTTTGTTTTACAGTTTCCAATTAAATAGGCAATTACTTTCACCGTGTCGTTGATCTCTGCGTAAGTACGCAAATAATATTTATTCTATTAGACGGGATTTAAATGTCTTCATACATTGATTACAATACGTATTGTCTGATATCTTTTAAAAATTATAAAAAAACATAAAACATTAAATATAGGGTTATTTTTGAGTGACGTCTCGTATAATTAGCTAGCTATTTTCAACTAGCTAATAAGCTAGCTAATTTCATAATATAAAAAAAAAACTCTTATGTATGTTATGTATAAGGGTTGATTGATATGATGTGGCGAGAGCGGCGACCACTGTAACGGCGCCATCGAGGCCGATGAACGCTGGTGGCCTTATTCCAGCGAACTATCGCAAGCGAGAAATGCGACGTACTTTCATTGTCGTCAAGATATGTAACGCTTGACGCCTCAATCACATGATACTGCACCAAATCAAAATCCTAATTTACAGATGCAGTTAAGAAAATGCCACAAGAGTAACAGATGGTTGAAATAAAACCATTTAACTCCTTATAATTTTGATTTATGCTTGACATTTCTAATATGTGACAAGCGTTTAAATATGTTTTTGTAAAATAAAAACATTAAATTATTTATTAAAATATATCATATATTATTATATTTTTAAATAGCTCTAATAATTAACAGTAACCGTAGGTAGTAAAGTTTTATTGCAATACTCTGGATATAAATTATTTAAAATAGAAAGTGGACTGTATTCTCATTTGCTAAATGAATAGTCCAAAAATGTAACATATTGTTTAAATGTAGTCCCTACATTCGTTAAGGGTATTGGGACTACATTTCTTCTTCATCTCTTACCAATGAATTATTAGTTTTTCATATAATTTGTTTTACAAGAAGTGGTCTACAGCACTTCGTAGAGGTGACGAACAATGCAGTGCTACGGTCGCTACGATGCCATTGACCCCGCGACCGTGTCAAGTGCACTTTGCGATAGTCTACTATGACTGCACTTATCAGTTAGTAATGATAATTTGCTTAACAGGATATGCTATATAACTCAATTTACTACGGGTTATTGTATAATATATTAGTTAACGATATATGGTTGTTTATGTTAGATATCGACAGACGAGCATGAGGTTCACTTGATGATAGGTGATACCTCAGCCACAGATCATCAGTCAATGGTGCGTTGTCGACCTACTTTTTACTTCGAATATTCGGATACGTATACAATATACATAGAAATACATATGTATTTTTCAAATATAGTTGCAAGTAACACATGCTGTTATATAAAGAATTATGTAAGGTGTTCATATCATGCTAATGATCATTTAGCTGAATTTTATATGTATTTAATCCAGCTTGAAATCTGTACCTTTATTATGTCTCGAAGAGATCGCTGAGAGCGCTATGGCTGCCCGTTGCTCTACTATATTAAAATTATTTTGTAATATCTTATTATGTTTATACCATAAATTAATTAAATAAATAGTTTATATCGTTTTTGCAAAAATTAACTTAAGTAAAAACAAACGTATGCGTTTCTCTAGGCCATGTCTGTGAGTGAAAACTACATAGGCGCGCGGACGTCATTCCACTTTTCCGATTTGTCAGTGGTTTACAACGGCACCGCATTATGTTGAGCTCTGTCGTGCTAATGCGTGACTCTAGGCCTATGATGACAAATGAGGATGTGAAAAATGAGGGGGGTCTTCCGATGTTGGTTACGCCACATCCAAGGCAGTGAGTGTCGACGCAATTTCGCCGCTGCATTGAGCACTAGGTAAGTATGTCAATGCACTCTAATCCCCTCCCCCTGTCACTGCAATTACTTATTACAAGTTCTGTCTAGTTTCTGGGATATCTGGCACACCCGTACTAGAAGAGAGATTTTAAAGCGATAGTTTTTACCTTGGTAATTTTTTGATGTTTAGGTATTGTTTTACTTTAACTCGGATATTGCAAATAAAAGTAAGAACTGCAGTAAACACAGTGACGGCATAATATCTTTAAGACTGCAGTCGAGTTCGATGTCCTGTCTCGTTTCCACTGGGGGCCGCGTGCGCCACGGATGTTGATTACGCCTGAAAAACTTTCTTACGTTGCATCTTCTCTCGTGCATTCTAGCTAATAGAATAATTATAATTCTTGAATCATAAATTTAATGAACGTAAAAACACGGATGTTACTCATAATATTCATTATTTTGTATCCTTATACTCTAAATATTTTTCGTTTTGTTCTTTAAATGATTCCTGGGTAAATAATTATTTATTTGGTTGATTTTATTAATTTGTTGGAAAAAATAAACGTAAATTCATTATTTCCTCTGAGAATTGAAGGACCTACCTATTTACCTATGCAATAAAATTCTAGTGTTATTACTTATCTTCGTTGATTTATTCCATCAACTGCACTGGTTTAAAACAGAAAACGTAATATTATCATCAGTTTTAATGTTTTATATTAGTATTGCATTCTGTATTACTTGGCTAGATGTGATTGTCATACCAGCTGTATGGGACAGATGGGCAAGTTAGGCAATGAGCATCAAACAAGCGCATCGACTCCGAGTTTCCTATCCGTATCTAGGCGAGTGACAGTAGTGGCTTGCGAAAGTGCACATAATTGGATCGGTGCTTTAGAAAGGGGGTTATGAGTTTGTAAGTGCAACGAACCCGCGTGCATTTTCTCGGGAAGATGCAGTTCACTACGAGTGGAAAGCGTGAGGTTCCAGGAAACGGCACAACGTCGACTTTTCGTTGCAGCTCTCTCGCTGCACGCTTGATAAGGCGAAAAGTGAAAATATGTTGAGGAGGGAGTGCTAAGTCTAAATTGTTTAGTATACATTATAATACATTTAATCTCAATATAGACGACTCTTGTGTCATATACATTAAACAATTGTGTGTTAAAAATCTGATAACATTAGTGAAAGATTTTAAATAATATACTTATTAAACACTAACGATCTGCCCCGGCAATGTTAAAATCGGTCGAGTCGTTTTTAAGTTTATTCATAACATACAAAACTACAAATCTTCCCTCTTTATAATATTAGTATAGAAATAGATAGTATAGATTATTATTAAGGTACCATCAGCAAGCGGAAAACAAATCATCTCACAAAAAGAGGGCTAAGTAAATCAAAGTAATTAAATATGATAGCATCATCTAAAACCAATCTTAATATTTTTAAGAAAAAAAATATTCACCTGGTATAATCAAATGCATTCAACAAAAAATGCACAGACAGCAACTGTTAAATGATATAACGGGGCTAAAGGGTTACGTGGCCATATGCGTTTTGGCCCAAATACCGGAAGTGGGTTAAGTAATCACAGGCTGTTTCATATATCCCTTCTATTAAGCCCCTAACAGTATTTTATATAAAAAACCATGACATTTGCAAGCTCCAGTGTATGTTAATTGAATTTGTTGTATACGTTGCCTTCGCCGCTTTTTGACGTATTCATTGTTGTTAAAACCTTTTCAGTTGAGTAATAATAATATATTCTTCTAACATATGCACGAATACTCATAAGCATAAGTTATTGCTAATAATAATTTCACTATAATTATTCCGCAGGAGTGTAAATAAATTACTTGTACCTTTTATTTTTTATCCTGCAGTTGAATAGCGTTGATTCCCTTTTGTATTATTGCAAACCTCAAATTCGTTACGGATGGAAGAAAAATGACGCCTCATTGTTTTAGATGTCCTTTCTTTCTCAGAAACATGTATTGATCACTATGGATCCCGGTTTACGCTAGAAACTGTTACTTTGTAACGGTGTCTCCATGACGGAAAAAGTGCATTTTATTAAAAACTGCACTGACGTCACAAAAGCGTCACACGACATTGTTCATCTCCCGTTACTCGCACAAAAGGGTCTGTAAACAAAGGGCCTTCAGTTTGACCACAAAGTAGCTGCCCACTGCAAATTGTTTTCAATGCACGGTCGTAAATCCATCAAAGTGAACAAGTAATGCTTGTTTATGTCACCATTGGTCTTATAATTTCTTGAAATTTTCGTCTATAATTGATATAATAAATTAATTCTTATAAATTGTTTAAAATGTATCCGATTATAAATGTCTAGGTATATATAACAATAATTATTACAATTATATGGGTTTTAAATCGATTAAAATAATTTTCACTACGAATAATACCATTTCCATCATATTACTTAATAGTCATTCGTAACCATCCATAGAATTATTAATTAGGTAACTTAATACTTGACAAGCCGTTTAAGTATGTTAGTTTTAGTATATGGTTTGCATTTATGTACACACAATATGTTTAAAATATGGATTTCTATGGAAAATGAGCATATGCTTAGATAATGGTATGTAGGCTGGTGTCTTTCGAAATCTACTATTAACATAGGTAGTAGCGATTGGGGTTATACCGATAAATATACAAATATTGAAATCCAATAAAGGGATTTGATATTATTTTTTTGTACCTATCTGGCCAATAAATTGTTTATCAACAATTTATCTGACAAAATATTGCACAGTATTGGACCTAAAAAGTTCAGTCTTAAATCTCCAGTGTTAAATAATTATATCAGAACCTTAACTAACAATCTTCAATATCATTGAAAAAACGTTAATTAAACTTAATTAAAAATAAACTACCATAAGAAAATGATTCACCTTTAGATGAACGTTTTTGGAGTCTATAGGCTCTGGACTCTATAAAAAGTGAACGCATAGCAGTCCCTAGTTCAGAAAAAAGTAAAAGAAAGGATAAGTCCCGTTACGAAGTATTCCGTTCCGACATCCCGCTGAGTAACGATGTATTTAAAGGGACAGGGATAAACGACCAGACATTTAAAGTACAGTTGTTAAATACACTGTGATTAGATAGATTTATTTTTATGTACGGGTACAATTATTGTAACAAAATTTTTATCAAATAAAAGATGTCTTGAAGATACCAATGTAAGGAATACTTTTTAAATATTACATTTTTTAGTCCCATTTATTTCAGGTTTCTTTAAAGTATTCGTGATACTGAAATTAAAAAGGTAAATAAATAAGTTTTATATCTGTTAGACATAGCTTAATTTTTTGCTATGTATTAAGGTCCTTGATCCGTGTTAAGTAGTTTTATCCTGAATGGCATTGGCCAGTGTAATCTATACTAATATTATAAAGAAGAAAGATTTGTTTATTTGTTACGATTTAACTCAAAAACTACTCGACCGATTTTTATTCTTCTTTCACCAATAGAAAGCTACCATCGAGTAACATTATTATATAAGGCACATATATTGCATGCGTGCGAAGCCACGGAGGATCACTAGTAATATAATTCAAATTCAAATTCAAATTCACCTCCTTTTTCTGGTGTCTAATGACGGTCAGTGCAAGAAATCTTAGTGTTTGAAGTGTTTATTGATATAATTTTTAATTTTATTCTATCTTGTTGATATGTGTGATAAGCACTTAGGGTCTAAGTTAAAATGATAACATCGTATTGGCCAAATAATGTAATATTGCCACAATGCGATTTTATGTATAAAATTAAATAATATACATTTTTATTTCTATATACAGTGGAGGCTCGATTAACCGGACTAATTGGTGTCGTATGGATAATCGAAAATTCATTTATTTAAATACTAGCAATTGCCCCCGCAACCCCCCTTGTGGGTTGAATTTCGTAAAATCCTCTACTCGGTGAAAGGAATATTCCTACCATATTTCAAGTCGCTACGCCTTATGGTTCCAGAGATATCGTGATGAGTGACTATATAGGTGGAAATTTCTTTTATATATATAGATATGAAGAAAAGAGAGATATACGTCTGTCAATATATTAATTTTGAATTTTGTTTAAAAAAATACGTACGATCGTACTCAGTGTTTTTATGCAAAGTGGGAGAGTGTGAAAAATACGTCATTGTATAAATTAAATGGTTTGCTAGAAAAGTGGCGCGCAATGGTTGTTGAGGCGGCCGCTCGCGATGCGCAGCACTGACTACAAGCGCATTGCTAGTAGGAAAGTTGCTTGCTGTATCGAAAAGTGTCACATTGAACCATGGTGAACCGCGACCGTAGTGCGAAGTCTTCCGCAGTGCCTGCCTCAGCCTGGCCTACTCGCCAAATTGTCATTCTATCAATCCTTCACGATGACTATATCTTTGAGATCTCAGAGCAACACATTAGCATGCGTCTAGGCTTTACCGTTGTTTTGTCAACTTAATTCTCTTTGTGATTTATTTAAGCTTACTTAATGAATATATTATTGCAAAGTAACCGGTATTATTATACTATTCCAGGGTTATATATCTGATACAAAAATATCAGAACTCTCACATGAGATTTGTCTTAGTGTATTTGGCACATATACCTACAGTTTAAGGATTAAGGATTTTGTATATACATATATTATATATAGATAAATATAACATTTAATTTTGAGGATAAATAAAAAGCTATCATAAATGGATGCATTTCATCAGATATACACAGGACATTTTTGTAATTAAAATATTTACTTTTGAAAATTTTTGTTCTATAATACGAAAAAATTATATAATAATAAGTACTAATATTATACTTTATTCATGCGAGTATCGTATTTTAAATATTTTTTTTAAACGGATTATGTTCTTTGATTTGCTCAAAATCATTTTAAATAAAACTAAGTTTGATGTTCTTATAAGATTTGTTCATATAGCGTGATGGCTCTGCAATCTAGCTTTTTTAACGCTCACTAAGATATAGGGGTCAATGACAAAGCCTTACCTATTCTTCGCTCAGATTTGATAGAATTTTTTGCACTCACGATGTATTCATCTACTATCCGTTTCCGGGAAATTAAAAAATATGAACCCTACAAACATCATGTTCTTTGATTTATAAAATTATTTGAACGAGTTAAGTTTCATTTTTTGCCATAAGACATCCGGTGTACACAAGATTCTTTTAGATGTTGTATTGATTTTTATGAAGTGATTGATTTGTGAACACTGCAAATCAATATTTTGACGTTTCTATGAAGTATTCTTAAAGTTTTTGCAAAATATAGAGTCGATGAATAGTGGTATGTGAGGTAGGGTTTCCTAATAAATACGTCTAAACTTCATAAGGTGTAAATTATCTTGTTTGCGAAATGGAATATTGCGGTGTGGGACGGAGAAAGAAATACTCAGCAACTAACGAAACGAAAATTTGTGAGGTCAACGAACGTGAGTGGCCGCAGCCAACGTCAGGTTGATTCACTTTTCATCAGCACTCACTTTGCGATCGGCTTATTTATTAGGAAATTTTAATTTTATGCTATAGAAAGTGAGTCATCACAAATTGAGGTTTGTTTGGTATTACGCATTATAACATTTTGATACGAAAATACATAACTAGATTCCATTAGGTAGGTATTATAAATTATAATCTACAAACTATTAATATATACAATAATTTTATTAAATTTAATTATTGTATCATTGCTCAGTTATATTGAATGATATTAATACTATTGTAAAATTACATTTTACATTTTTTTGTCAAGGTGAGTTCATTAACCTTTGACTAGTGATTGGCGAGTATTTTGCAGCTGTGTTCCTGACTGTGAATCGGCTAAAAATTCAAATTGTCTATCTGTATATCTCAAAAGTTTTTCTACATATACAAAAATATAAAATTTGAATTTTTCTTTCTCATAAAGAATATTTAAATTTTTAGTAGAATATATTGTTTTTAATGATTTAGTTATTACATTATGCTGAGCGCCACTTATTATTTGGAACATAATCAAGTAATCATACGCACAACCTACAAACTGTTTTGCACCTCTTTTGCAGTTAGTGTTATTCTGTTATCTTTTGCGATATTTTCTGAAACTGCGTTATTTACAAAAGTTTTACCTATAAGTCTATAGTAATTTGTTTAGAAGCAATTAATTATATTTCAAACGGTGTATTTTCTAATATGACAACTAAATATTAGTACAAGAAACATAATTTTTTGATGAAATAATGTGTACTGCATTTAACACTATCTAATATATAAAATTTCCATGTCACGATGTTAGTTACCGTACTCCTCCGAAACGGCTTTACCGATTTTAACCAAATGTTATATGCGTATTCGGTCTTATTTTTCATTCCCCTAAGTGATAAGGGTTGTTCACCCTTACATTTTTTTTTTAATTTTTGGACATTTTTTGTTTTTATTTTTTTTCTAATGTGGCATTAAAAAAAATACAACCCCATATTTTCAGTCTTCTATTACCAACCCCTGCTTTTTGTCATCAAATATCTATACCCGTGCGAAGCCGGGGCGGGTCGCTAGTATTATTATGAAATCATTCGCGTGTAAATCGCTCGTTGAACTCCTTTGTAAGAGAAACATTATAATAAGTAGTTATAATTTAAGCTTAATTAAAATCTTCAACTCCACATCGAGGGTATGGTCCTAAAAACCAATAAGTATGAAATTAAAAGTTGCATTAAAATTCAATTTTAAAAGTTTAGAGACAAAAAAATATCACATCCCAAATTATAATTACAGCAATATTCTCTATAATTCAAAATTTTATGATTCCTCTTTTACATTTGAGGCTATACGCCTCTGGAATTCTATGTATTCCTTCTGATATTAGAAGGGCCCAAAGTATCACTTGATATCTGATATATACATAATTGAATATAATTGAAATTGGTAAGGATAATTATCTTCCTGTGTCTTTTGTCATTTGTTGGTCATTAGTCTATTTTAATTATTTCTTATGTATTATAAATATTATACAATAATATATTATAGTATACTCCCATCCCCTTTTCATGTATTTCTTGCACCATTATTTTTCTTTAAGATATCCCTGTAACCCAATTATAGTCTGGAAGAGATTACTACTCTAGCCATAGGCATACTCTAGCCACTCTAGAAATAAATACCTTCAACATAATAAATTCAATATATTCGTTTTTTTATTTTAAATGGACTCATGTTTCATTCATGTGAAGTGCTGGTCATTTAAATATTAGAAATAACGAATACACTTGATGCACTGTCAGAAAAACATTTTTTTTATTTATTTAGTGTTAAAAAATAAGTTCCAACAATGTGAAAAATAATGCAAATCAGGGGTAATTTACTATATCAGTTTTAATAACGAATTATGGTTACTGGTCCCTGAACAATTAATATAGAATTTTAAGTTACATAACCTTTGTGATATTTTCTATCTTGAAATTTCAGTTTCAGATTGTATTTTCTAAGGAAATATTCAAAATCAATTTGTGGTTTGAGGGGAATATCAAATAAGTATACATAGCTTAATAAGTAAATATTAAAAAGAGCGAATCATTTCCGTTCTTGCTTTATTATGTTAGAGAGGCCAACTAGACTTCTAACATAACCTAGAAATATTCACGTAAAATGTTTAACTGATATAAAACTACTACTAGCAACACGCCCGGCTTCGCACGGGTGCAATGTAGATATACTATAGACAAAAAATGCCTATGTTACTAGCTGATTATGTAGCTTTCTATTGGTGAAATAATTTTTTAAAATCGGTCGATTAGTTTTTGAGTTAAATCGTAACTAAAAAACAAATCTTTCCTCTTTATAATATTAGTATAGAAGTGTAAATAACGACAGATATCAATCATGATATTATTATACTTGCTAATACGCACAATCTGCATTTCACGCCATTTCTACAAAAATGGGTTCGATAAAAAAACTTGAATTGTTATTGAGAATGGAAATGTTTATTATTAACTAATGATTCCACACCGGCGGGAAAAGCATCTAAGACTCATCGATGCAAGTCCAAACCTACGAGTAGCTATCAGCCAGTCCGTAAGCAAAATAAGATGTCAAAACATCTTGGAATTGAATTTGAATGAGTGTAGATAGAACAGGAAAGCTAAACAAACATGAAAATTTCTTTTGGAATTTCAGAATTTTTTATCCTCTATTGCGTTCCAACAATTAATCAAATCTACCAACAGTTAAAATTGTCTTTTATTAACGTGAGTATCACACATTTAAATAAAATACTGTATACCGGATTAAAACGCGATTTATTATTTATATTGTTTAAATTTATCCCGACGTTTCGGATGCCAACAGTTATCATTCATGGTACACGTCCTAAGCTCAAATCTCTATTAGCGTAGTTTTAAAGAAAATATCTTATTACCAAGGTACTTACATTAATATTATTCGAAATATAGTATGATTCATGTTTTAAACTCTTGTATTTTCTAGTTTTAAATACATTGTATTAGGAACAAAAAATATTATCTATAAAATTACGTTCTATGTTTTTGTTAAATATTTATATTATAAGTATTTGAGCATCTTCGACTTATTTATTCTCCAGTTTAAGTTATTATTTATATTATATGTCTACTATTCTAAAATAGCATTACTGAAGTACTATTACTAATATCTATACCTTGGTAGTTAATGCTCCAAGTACGATGGCTTCGTCTCAACGACATTTCCGCATTGCGCAGGACAGCGCAGACTATGCAGTTATCCTTTAGAATACTATTTTTATTCATTACGCAATATAGGGACTTCTTAAACGCAAAGAGATTTTGTAATGATGTATCAAGACAATTATTTTTTCGAAAAAAATATTTAGAATATTTTTGCTCCAAGTACATCATAAGAAAAATTATATTACAAATTATTTCAAATGCGACTCAGACTTATTTATAGTATAATATAGTTTTATTTTAACAGACTAAATTGTTTACATATATGTATAATCTTACAAAGAGTAAAACTCACATTTTTGTGATCGCAAATTAAAAATGTTTTTCTTTAATCATATATTTATGGAACATCTGCCGATAATTAAATGTTTCATACGTAATTAAAAGATATCACGATTAAAACACCAGGTAATCATGTTTATGATTTTGCTGCGTAAGGACAATATAATCTTAAGGGAAATTAAACTTTCAAGAAATGAGCCTACTATCACCGTAAATGCCGGCAACGCATCCTCAAGATCTCTGGTGTTGCGGATGTCCACGGGTGGTGGTTGGCGGTTTTGCCATCAGGTGACATGCCTATGCGTTTGCCTCCTCTAATATAAAAACAAACCATTTCAAAGGAATGTGTCTTTAGCCAGTGAAATTAGAAAAAAATAGAGATTTTAAACTAATGTCAAATTTGAATACAGTCTCTTCATTACTTAGTATATTATTATAGAATTTATTTGATTATTTTTGGTTGGTCTTAAATGTATTCAGTAAAGGGGTCTAAACATAAGCTTCATCATATTTAAATATAATGATAATATAAGTTTTTAGCAATCTTTCTTATTTAATCAAACATGGTTTAATAACCATGTTCTAATGACCAGCATGCTAAAAGGTAAAGTATTGACAAAATATTAAACTTGGTTTTATATATACCTAGGTGTAAAAAGGATGTGGATTTTCATATGAAAATATTTACTAATATTATGCATATTTTCTATGATTAGTAAAACAAAGCAACTGGCTTGATTTTTGCATAGAGCTATATAACCTATTTAGACAAACTTTACACAATATGATTATAACTAACTAGGTTTTATCTACAACTGCTATTCTTCGGAGTAGAATTTTCATACAATTCAAAAGGTACTGTGAAGTTTTAAGCAGATCAATTGGTTTTTTATTTATATATCGGTATGCTAACTAAATACTTATACTTATATTATATATTACAGGCAGAACTGCAGATATCCGAGACATATGAAAATTATACGATGTTTTTCGCGTATTGCCGTAGCACTGAGAGCATGATGGGAAGAGAGCAAGATGGGAAAAGAGCATGATAGGAAGAAGCGCGCATGGGGACACCATGAGATGTTCCTCTTTGGAGATCCCGGGGCTTTCCTACTTCTTGCGCTGAAGACGGCCACCGTGGGGTTTTAATCGGTGTGCTCGCGACGTCTTGACTCCTTGGAGTCCGGTCGTGAGAGTCCGACAAAACCCGTCGCCGCCCTTAATATCGCGGGTATCATAATTCATAGATAAATCATCTACCACATGAAAAAATAAAAAATATATATACGAAAAGTAATATTAAAACATTGGGTATTGGTTAATATAAGTAGTTCCACGTATTATATGGGAATGCAGTTCTTGAAAATCTTTATTAAATGAGGTTTTGTATTAAATTGATCAGATTGTAGTATGATACATGACTTTCCTATGCTGCTATGCAGAATAAGTGAAGCGCACGTCAGCAAATGTCGCCGCTGCATGGGAAGTAGCGGTTTGCAAGCGCCAAGGTTCAGGTTTACTCGCGTTCATTGCCATAGTTTTGTAACCCTTCTTGTGTAACTCGCTCTCTTCGGCCCTTCTCACCTCTCACTTGTACTCATTATTGACACATTTCATACATTTACAATCAATAGAATACTTTATACCGGATTAAAACGCGATTTATTATTTATGCCGACGTTTCGGATGCTTTTCAGCAACCGTTGTCTGCCCGTGACAAATTATTTATTTAAATGTGTGATACTCGCGTTAATAGAAGATAATATGGACGCTATTACGCAATACAGTGTCAACCCACAAAATGATAAAAATGTACATATTGATACCAATCGCTTCCTTATGAGCTGGAGTATATATTTGAAAAGAGATATACATAATACATATTTATCATTTACATCGTTTTAATAGCAAAAATATTGAAAAACTAGCGGACACGAAACCCTAAAATGTTTAAAATATTTAACAATAATAATAATCTCTATATAGTTCATAATTGAACTAAATAAATAAATTGAGATTCAACTCGATTGGGCTATCCAACAGAATTTCACTTTTTGATCTACGGACATTGAAAAATATGGTGCAGGTAAATGCCGTTATGTCGTAAATAAATTAATATTAAGTTTCAAACTTTGAAAAAATGTATCAAATAATTATTTTTTTAATAAGCTCAATACGTTATATCTGTCTATAAATATCACATCTAATTTTGCTAGGAAAGTCTGATTGGGAGCCAAACATTATTGGAAAAAATCTTTACTCAAATACTAAAGTAGTATTCTATATAAATTTACACTCACACTAACTAACATGTTTATAATATAAGTTATTAACTTACTGTCATGTGTAACTTAACTGTTTTTTACTGTCATGTCGTAAAAAAATCTTAAAGCGAAATATCAAAGTTGTTGTGGATGTAGCTATAATAAAGTTAAGTTTAAGCTTAACTTCCTTGATACCTACGAGTACTAATATCTACTAATAGCTAGCTAGCTAGATAGCTAATATTTATTGTTATAAACAAGTAATTTGTTTGTAGAGGTTAATATTTGAAACTTTTGAACTGATCTGAAAAAATATTTCCTTGATAAAATTGGTTTTCGAATTCAGTAAGAAATTTAAACTTTGCTGTTCGTTAACTTTATTGGTGTAAGTTGACCGAACGGAATTTATGTGAAAATATAATATATTCCAAGACCAACTAACAATAAGTAGGTCTTGAAATACATATTTTTTATTAATTTTTCTATTTGGGCTCAAGTGACACTGTAAATTATCGTCGTTGCGCCTGCCAAATTCCATATGTGCATTTTTGTATAGTTTTGGGAAACAACGAAAAACGTATTATTGACTCACATACGGACTCCTTTTCAGTTCGAATATCACAAAAAGGATTTTAGTAACACATAGAGTATAAAACTAAGACTATTTTTTGTGCAAAAACCAAAAATCGAAAAAATGCACATATGGAATTTGGCAGGCGCAACGACGTTATGTTATGTTAACATAGGTAGATAAAATAAAATGTAGACTTCTGCGTTTAGGTCTGAAGAGCGCTACACATAACGTAATCACTGACCCCAAGGGCAGATGCATGTTAATTGCAATTAACAAAATCATTAAAGTTCAGTGAACTTATGCAGGCAACCATGAAATAGCTCCTAGGTGTCGAAATAGCGTAGTTGCAAAGAGTATAGAAATGTAGCAAGTGCGGATGGTTTAATTGAGCGATCGCGTAGGCCGCGGTTCCGCGTCTAGCGGCCATCGACCTCGCAGCCTTTCGAGAGTATCGAACCGCATGGATTACGTCACCAACGCAAGCCTTGCTAGCTTTAAAACTACCTATTGTAAAGCATTCTGACTAAAAGCTTTTCATACTTACAGAATATCTCGTGTACTAACTACTCGTTTGATTGTTGTATTTATAATGTACCTACAATTACAGATCAAAACCTTAGGATTACATTAATGTATTAACTGCCGCAGGACCAAGAGCTTTATCCGAAAAGGCATCGATTTAGGTTTTAACTGTATCACAATATGTACAATATCGACAAATAATGTACAATAGTTATCTTTTAGTTATGTTTGTATAGACATCACAGCAAAATCTTACATACATACTTATAAAATACTTAGTTGGTTTTATATAATATGTACCTTCATACATTCTATGTAATTATTATATTATCGAAATAAATACCCACAGAATGAACGTCGTACACTCATTTTATTTTTTGTGACAGAACAAAGTATGAAAAATATGGTTACATTCACTCGATAAAGTAAACATCATACGCATTAAATGCTCGGCAGTCATCGACCCCAACTCCGCTCGCAAGGCCACTCGCTTACACAACTTCTTGAAAAAGTTCTCCGATTTACCTATCACGATTTTCTCTCGAGTTCATTTTAATATTTCTAACTCTAAATTTCATTTCCGATGAGTTAGCATTGAATAATCTTCATATTTAAAACGGTACCATTGTCGTAAATGTATCTATGAGGTCACTGTTCGCTGAACTAAGCGTATTCATTGTGGCTACGAATTTTGAAAAGACGGGCTTTGTTTTGAACAAATATAATGGTTAGTAAACGGTGTTCTCAATGCAGTGAACTCGCGATCGGTCGTATGCCAGTGGTTGGAGGCAACGCTAGCAGCGAGGCAATCGACAAAAGTACTTTCGGGCTGGTAACGGGACTTGGCGGAGAAATGCTCTACGAAATCGAAACAGGCGTTACCGTTAGCCGGCCCTCGCCCTAAGAGCCTTCTGCTGCTGCCCTGCCTCGGGATAATCTAGTTGCGAGATTGCAACAGTATTTTGTTTAATATGTTTTTTTATTGAATGTGGAATTATATTTAGAAATGTACTGCCTTGCTTATAGAAAGGCATGTGTAGGAAAACCAATGTTTTTTTTTGAATGGACGAAATTAGTTAAAATACAAGTAAATAAATACGACCGGTGTGCTTATCATACTTCTCAGATTGAAAAAAGCTGGCACATATTTCAGTCAATCTCTATATAATGACAGTTTTTATGCACCTAACTACGCACCCGGTACGGTAGCAGATGTGAAGCGCCTTTTGTATTTTTGTAGTGTGATATTTAAAAGAAATAGTAAAGATAAAATTATACCTATTTACTTCAAAAGAATAAATTTACTTATATGTCTAAGTTGGTCTCAAATTAAGTTAACTATGTTATATAAGTATATAATATTGACAACTTTATTAGTCATAAAGTAGTACTTACTTTATAATATAAAAAAAATAGGAAATTTATCTGAAGTATGTAAAGATACCAAAAAAAATAGGTTTGATTGATTGATGATTGAACCTAAATTATTATAATAATATATAAATACTTATCTCACATCAATACTTTTAATTTTGATTTTTTTGACATATTAAGCCCTCTAGTGAGAAAGTTGAAGACTATTACAATTATTACGTTACCAAAGTCAATTTTATGACTTTGACTTAGTCACATATACTTAATTGGAGATGGCGCTGCAATGAAATTTATTTAGATAACTTTTGTGTGATGTCACTTTTTCAGGGCGCCTAATCAATAGGGATTATGCATGTTGTTTAAATTTACTTGATATTTTTTCCCTTGAATCCTTATGGCCCAGATATTATGCCTAAACAATTATTTTCTTATTTAGTTCGTGTTTAATTGCAAAAAATATTAATTAAAATGTGTAAAATAAGGGAGAGAAATTCAAGTTTGCAAAACGCATCACCATTGGTCGAAACAAAACGTGACGTCACCTTACACATTCTGTCATTTATCGGCAGCGATTTATCAATGGCGTCCATTGATATCGAAGATGGCGTCAAACACTGGTTACCATAGTTACCTCACTCTATCCGTCACTGAGCGTGTAATGTGATATCATCCAAAGCCCGCGAAATATGGCCGCGTTTAAACAGATCAAATTTTATCGATGTTTTCAAAGTAATTTTAAAAAATAATTTGGACATTGCCAAGAGTATTTATATTTTTTATTAGGGTAAAATGATGTAACAAGTCGATAAAAAATATAAAAAAAATGCATGCATATTCCCTATTAAGTTATAATAATAATAAATCATAGAAATATATTTTAATTCTGATGTACTTTATTTAATTGAAACTTTTTTGAACCTCATAATCATCTGTTTGTAGTTTCTGCTTCTCAAAACGAAAGTAAAAAAGTGCGAGACAATTTTTTTTCCTAAGTAAACATAAATATATAATAGATATGATTGTGAATTTCAAATTTATTAATTAGTCAGCTTATACTCTACTCAGCTCCGTACTCAAAAATTATAACATTAACATACTTTAAAAAGTCTCAAAATATTTTTTTTAGGTATACTTACTAAATTATTACTTTTCATTGAAAGATTATCAAATTTCAAATAATAATTATTACGTTACAGTGAAGTAAATTTTACTCATAAAAATTAATTCAATTTATAATATTTTACTAAATATTTATTTGTAATGTTTCCAACATCTATATATTATTATATCATATATTATTATGAACTTACTTTTTTTTTAATAAAATTATAAAAATGTATTTTCTTCTTGACTTAGTAATTAAGAATACGCCATTTACTCCTATATGTATTATAATGTCGAGTTTATAACATCATTTATATTTTATTATTACAAGACGTCAAAGTTCCAAATTCATAACAAAAAAACTTTCTAGACTTTCCTTTAATCGTTTGCCCTCGGTTGAGGTCGGAGTTGGAGCCGGTCAAATACAATAATACTTAATATGATTAATTCGATTTATTTTGTAAGAAATAGCAAATTGTATTTAATGATCAAATTCTTTGCTGCTATAGCAATTATTATTAAGTACCTACTGAGTACGGGCGCATTGTCATGACGAAGCCGTAGTTTGTGTAGCCGAGTATTGATTATTATTGATCCTTTATTTTCCTTAGCAGTTAAGATTTCTGAAAATAATGTTTTAGTTTTTTTTTATGTTAGATATCAACAGACGAGCATCAGGTTCACTTGATGGTAGGTACTACCTCAGCCACAGAATATCAGTCAATGATGCGCTGTCGACCTACTTTTTACTTCGAGCATTCGGAAATCCATAAACTGAAACCGATATGCACAATATGCACTTCACGGTCTTTCCATCTATGAACGGTCGTTACCCGGACGGAATTTCGATATTCCTCCCACCCTTTCAATGCCCGAAGTTACCAGACGTGAGGAAGACATGTTTACAGAAAATTATTAGCATAATATAGTCCCGTTTGGATCTGAACCCGAGACCCATCGATGCGCACGGCAGGTGTTCTACCGTACGCGCCAACGAGCCCGTCTAAACTTCTGTTTTATTAGACATTAATGTTACTTGGCTATTGTAAAAGAATTCAAATCGGATTTTCCATCAAAGTGAAAAGCTATAATTCAACATCTTCCCTTTATTATAAAACAACGTTGTAAACGCGCTGAAACAAGATACAAAAATTCAGTGAGCGATCCAGCGCGAATTTATTCTCCTCACACAAACGCGAATGCATGGATCTAATATGTGTTGATTTTCTCCAATTAAATACTCTTTTTTTTCATCCCGTAAAGTTTTTCTATCGTGCCTAGTTATTGCAGCGTATTTTTGGTCGCAGTCGCTAGTTGAGCTTTGATCTTCGTTATAACCTCCGATTCCAACCAACTTCCAACTTTTGCAGTCAGAGTCAAGCTCGATAACATCCCTAGTGTATAATGTGTATGAATACAGTCTATGGCAAATACTAAGAACAACAATACACAAGTTCTTAAAGGCCACATTTACAAGATATTTGAAGATTCCTGCGTACATAAATGATACAATGATATAAATATATATTATTTTTATTTCTAAACCATACAGGTAGGAAGTAATCACCGTTGTCAATGAACATTTATATTTACTATTACTGTGTTATAATTAGATTTGAATGACATCGCGAGTTTGCATACTACAATATAACTAAAATAAATACCAAATTTTCCCACAATAATACGAAACGCTATTGATATTGCAATTTAACCACAATTATACATAAATGTAGCTGTGGGTTTTATGTGACACGCAATATATAAGGGCTACAATGGCATAAAAAACCGTATCGTTTTTTGTTATTTTTATGTTCTTTATTTAAAAATATACGAATTGATTGGCTGCGCGAGTCGCGTTCGACCCTCGACCTTGCGCACTGCGGCCCTCCGAAAATCGACCAATCGTAATGTATTTTATGTTAAAGGGTCCGCACCCTACGAATTTGTTAAAAAATCATCGGAGCGCTGCCTAATTTTCGCAAATTAATTATTGATTTTTCTCCATATTTTGCGCAATATTTGTTAGCCAATTTTCATAAAAGATTAATAAAGCTTTCAATTCCTTAATAATTTACAGATAGCTAATTTGAGTAATAGGTTATAGTGAATACCTTCTTACTGTTTTTCAAACTGTAAATTCAATGTTTTTCGGTTTTAAGCAATTAATAACATTAGTGTATTAAATATCTATGATTTCTTGAATCATATTAACTGCGCGGGAAAATTCGATAATTTTTGGATAAAAGCTAGTCTATGTCTATCTCCAGTTAAGATAGCATAGGAGGCTATGCTATCTTAAATGGACAACCTGCCTACGGTTCACTTCACAAAAGTAACATTGAAATGTCGTGAGTTTGACCTCCAGCTATTTCGCCTTTTACTAATTCATATGGTGGGAGGTATGGGAAGGGTCAAAGGGTGGGAGGAATATCGAAATTCTGACCGGGTAACGAACCACCGTTCATAGATGGATAACCGTGAAGTGCATATTGCGCCTTTCGGTTTCAGTTTATGGATTTCCGAAAGCTCGAAGTAAAAATTAGGTCTACAGCATTATTGACTGATGTTCTGTGGCTAAGTTACCTACCATCAATTGAACCTCATGCTCGTGTGTCGATATCTGACATAATAAAATCTATAGTGATCGAGATTTTTAATCTAGGTGATTTAAGTATTGTGCATCTTTTTTTTTATATCAGATATCGACAGACGAGCATGACGTTCACTTGATGGTAGGTGATACTCCTACATACATACATACATTGCGTATTACCTTAAATGTAACATCTGAGAACTTAAACAAGTGGCATTTATTTATGAATTAATAGAGATAAGTATTTAGCCCTTAAGAATTTAACCGTTATGAATTAATATAGCATGCAGACTACATAATATTCTGATGAATGAATGCCATTTTTTTCTTTGTCTTAAAAAAAGGTGGCCAAGGGCCAGTTGGACTCGCGCAACGAAGGTTCCGTACAAACTTTTATTCAAGTAAAGGTTTTTCCAATCAAAAAACAACTACAAATGTATTAACAACACCAAAATTTCATCATAATTGGATGAATAGTTTATAATAGCATAGAGGACAAACATACATTGATTTTTGTTTATATTGATTGAAATAGAATTAAATACTACATTTTTTATTATATTTTGTATGCGTGTTATATTATTAATTTTTTAAAAGTTATATATTTACTAAACAACTGCAATTAAATAGGTAATTTAGAGATGAATAAATGAATTGTAAATAATGTTTTCAAATATATCATCACATGTTTAAACACTTCCCTAAAGCTTATCAAATATTTAACAAACAAACTAATCATCAGATTTTAACATGTCACTCAGTTTTGTCATATTTTAATTCATGTATTGTATTGATATTCACAGGAGAGCGTGTTTCTGAGGGACCCGCGATTCAAGAGCATTGTCAAATAGGCAAAAAGTTGTCAATTTCGTTACTACGTGGGTGCCAACGCCCCCTCGTTGCTTATGAGGGCTATTTCAGGGTACCCTATGTTTGCATGACGCATGCGCGAAATGAATTTACTATCTGCACGAATTATAACAGATACTAGCATAATGACGCGGTTACGCTTGCACATAAATTGTTCTCAAGTTTGAATCTAGTTTTAGTATTTGTCAAAACCTTTCTTTGTAACATTTTGATTATTGACTATTCTCATTAATAGAGGACCTAAAACCTTTTTAGCGGCTTCAATATTAAGAAATATTCTATTGATGTTGTACTTGAGTTACTTAACAAATTAACTGCCAAAGTGTTTAAATTTTTTCAACTTTGTGTCCCTGTCGTAGTTTACCAAGACTGGATTTATGTCTAGGTTAGGTTGTGATCGTAAGTATAGTTAATGAAATAATACTTAAAAAGCCAACGAGGTCACAGCGGTCACTTTCTTACATAAAATCAATGGAATATGCACAAATTTAGTTTACAAACTCTACCTTGAGATCACAGGTGACCTACGTGGCACCTAGATACCAGGCCAGGATAGGTCACCGGTGACCTACGTAACGCCTAGATACTAGGTCAGGATAGGTCACCAGTGACCCACGTGGCGATTAACGTGTTAATACTTTTGTGAAACATCACGCAAACTTAACCGTCTAGACAGCACACGACGATAAAGTTGGTAAAAACGCATTTTCTCTGGACTTCATTTAAAAATAATACAATTTTGAGGGTAAAATTAAATCTTTGCAGTCTAATGTTTAGCCTTGTTATTCAAGGATTTAGATAAATGATAGAATTCTTTACAAAAAATAAGGTAACTTCTTTGTTATATTATAGTGTAAATATTTATGCTGTAGATATATTGCAAATTGCAAGAGCAAGAGCACTGTTTTGATTTATATTTATAGACTGTTAATACAAATGGAATTTTAAAATTTTATATTTTTTCTTGTACATTAAAAATCTTGACCAATATTGATAAATTTTATACTTTAATTGTATTTTATGTCATAGGTACTCTTCTATTATTTTATTACCGTTTGAATATTAATTAGAAAACTTCAATGTTTTTATAGATTCTTTTGTAAATATAAAACCGGGAATTACGTCGCAATGAATAGAGTTCCCATCAATTTGGGCTTATCCCGAGAGTTATATCGTTTTTTGTTTCCTTTGTGTATTTTCCGAATTTTTTGTGTGGTCAGCGAGGGGTCAGTTTTTTAGAACCACCCTTGTTCTGATTGATTGACAGGCAACGGTCATTCGCAAATTAACGAATTTGCGATTGAAGCACGCGCTACGATTTTTATTCTTTTGTGTATATTTGATGAATACAAAACTATTATTATTTCGTTATTTTTACGAATGAAGACTATTTTTTTATTCCTAAATTCATATCAAAACTACGATTAACTATTTAAAAAACCCATACCTACTTGTAAAATTGTATTTTCTTAACGCACGTATTATTACACATATTTAAACTAGCGATCGGCCCCGGCTTCGCACGGGTGCAATGTAGATGTACTATACCTACACAAAAAATAGCCTATGTTATTCGCTGATCGCTTCGATCGCTGATCGATTAAAAGTGTTTGAGTAGTTTTTGAGCTAAATACTTAAATCGTAACAACCAAACAAACAAATTTTTCCTCTTTATAATATTAGTATTGATAAGTAGGTACTTGCCCTCGTTATTCAATACGGTGATTATACAAATATACGTATAAGATATACATTATTGTCTCTTCGTTTAGTAATTTTTCTACTATACTGTATTGTGATGACTGTTAATTTTTATTATCGAACAATCTTTGTGCCACGCGCGAGATTATTTTTTTGAGATCAATTTTTTGCTATACTTTTTACGTAAAAAGTAGCCCTCCCTATTTACAAAAGAGCACGGACCTTTGATCTGTGAGCTTATTAAATATAAATATTTCATGAAACATTATAGCAACTGATGTTTTATTAGCTTTTTGTTGGTCTTCAATATCATGAGTATTAAAAATACGATCACAAAGTTGGAAACAATTTAACTAGGCTTTAATAATAAATAAGCGTGAGCCATAGAACTATTATTACTTAAGTGAGATGAATCAATTTATTTTTATTTGTATATTCAACAGTTCGGAGACACTTTGAAGATATTAAAAAAAGAAAACTAATTGATCACGGAAAGTAGTTAACTAAGTCCCAGTCTCAGTAATTCTCTGTATCATTAATTATTATCATTATTTCTGTTTCATTCTAAACTTATGTAATAAATAGAGACAAAGCAGCTTTAGGCATAACTTAATTTGACTCTCTCGACTTCATACTTAGTCGACGGTTCTTTTTGAAAATATCTACTTGATTATAAAATAGAGCATTAAAATTGTGCGGTAAATGTGATTTAAGGGTGCATCAGGTAATACAAGGGTGACCATAATATGCTAAGCATAGCAGGAATGATAGTTAAATGAATTAGAATTGTTCTCAGCCCTTTTAATATCTAATATTTCGTCACCATACTGTAACGACACACACATTTATATAGTACGTATATATTTAGAAGTTAAATGTATGTAAAAACAAATTTGTCTCTTGATTGTAAGTTATAGTTTAAAGATTTAATAGAAACAGTATAATAAATATATTTATTTATTAGTTTAGGTAATCATAAATTTATATATATTAATCATTAAATTTTGTAACAACTTTTTACCTCTTTCTAATTTTTCTTAAAGTTGTTTTACGATAAGCGACATCCTTTTGACTTACAGTAAAATATTCATAAACATCTGGATAAGTAATCGATATAGATTCATTAAAATTACATATCGGAAGAATTATAACAAATATTCTCCTATTTTATAAATCTTTATAAAATTACGTTTATTTCAAAAATCATGGTGTTCGTGTAAATCATTGTGTCCACGAGCTGACCAGCAGATGTGCGAGGGCCGGCTGTCTACAATTCAACAGTGAACAGCGCATGCGTCGCCAACGCGCACAAAAATGGCCGCTAATAATATTATATTACAATTTTTCGTCCATATAAAAGTAATAATACCACAAAAATATTTCGAAGTTGTAGATATTGCAAAGGTATAAAGACAGGAAACTACAGAGAGTTTTTAACGATCTAAGTTGATTAATTTTAGACTAAAAGCTTGTAAAATATAGGCTCTAAATCCAAAGAGATTTAGATTTATTTAGATATGATTCAAGGGATAGACTATTTATAAGTACACGTCTTAATAAATATATCGTTCTAAGTAACGTCTCTTTTTTAAATCCATAAAAAAGCTTATTCATTCTTGTTACTGTAATATGTAAAAATATTTCCGTTTTAACACGAAAACTATTTTACACAATAAAATATTGAGACGTAAATCTAATTTCTAACATCTTTGCATTCAGATTTATTAATAATTGCAACTTTATTATTTCTTTTCATTGAACTACTATTACTTTTAGTAATATTAGCTCAATGTAGATGCACCAGATTAAAAACAAGACTTTGATACATCTTAAAATCGCTAAAAGTACTATATTCATTAACATTTATACTACAGCAAAACTATGTTTAAGAATCTCGTATTCTAATCGTAACATTATTATGTAACCCAAATATTTTTGGGTTATTTACTTACAGTATAAATTAAAATGAAACCAGCATCCCCATCTAAACGCGTCACCCTAGTTCACGCAAAAATTCTACGCAGTACTTCGTAAATCGCCACAGGCGTTACGTCTCCTACGATCATGAAAAAGTATTATACACAATATACATTAAATTATAATTAATTAATCAGGTTAAGTCAAATATAAATCAATAAAACCATAAGCGGTATCGGTGGATCTCGTTGAAATATAATCAAAATCAATGTTATCGATTAGTAAAAAGTGACAATTTTATTAATTAATTCTATTATGTGTTAGCCATTCTTTTCGACGGGAGTGGATCTTCAGTTACATGAAGGGTGAGGATTTTGTATATACATATATGTACATATAGTTGTTATTAATTGATTCGTTCTCAATTTACTTAAGTTCATACAATTCTGCTATATTTTGATAATATTGTGTAAAAATTGGATTAATACGAAATATGTGCATTTTATATCATTCTTGTTAGTTCACACACAGTGAATCCTATAAGAATTATATTTAAATACTCCAAATGGCATGACATTCTGATTAGAATATTAATATATTCTAATTTGATTCAAAATAATTTTGCTAATGCAAGTTATAATAATAGTGATTTGTGATGAAATTAATTCATAGATATTTTTAAATTTCTCTGAAATCGTACTCGAATGAGGCTTTTTTTTGGCAGAGTTTTTAAAAATTCGTAATCATTTATATAATATCTACCTTACTTGTATATAAATGAATAAATAGAGGTAAATAAATAATAAAATAAGATTAGAGTATTTTAGACATAAATAGACATTTAAAAACTAAACATAACCTTCAAGGTCCGAGGGTCCGAATAATAATTAATTTTATTTTGTTCAATATTCTTAGGTAAAGGTTGGTGATAATTATAAATCCATGTTTATTCCTCAGTTGAAAATAATGGAATTATAATTCTACGACAGTTTTCATCTCGACATTAATTTATTTTGCCCGCGATATTAAAAAAGTGAGTTGCACCAATTTACCTCCTACATCTTAGCATGAAATTTTTCACATATCCGATTAGGGTCTAGTAGGTTATCTCAGCCTATGTCCTGAAATGCAATTAAGCTGTTGATATAAAACATCTCTGCGCTCACGGGTGTAGCGGTTAATTTAAAACATCTTACGTTTTATGTGGGTTCGATTACCATTCGTGACATATGTATGTATGTATACAGAGCATTAAAAACGGTCTCATTTTTGTTTAGAAAACATTTCTAACGATGATTTATTTGCTATACTCGATCCGTTAATCCCTTGAAATAGTTGCTGCGACTAACTTGATATTGATAAACCAGTGCTGCAACTGCTACTGAGCTCATCAATTTTAGCCAGTTAAGTCCAAATTTAAGTTTTTTTTTTATGTCAGATATTGACAGACGAGCATGAGGTTAACTTGATGGAAGGTGATATCTCAGCCACAGAACATCAGTCAATGATGCTCTGTCTACCTAATTTTTACTTCGAGCATTCGGTAGTCAATTTTTTTCCCAAAACATATTTTTTTCGTAAGAAAATAATTTATATAAGCCATATGTTTATTAGAGTGCAGCGTATGTGCGGCTGCAGCAGCTGCGGCAGCGGCGGCAGCAGCAGCATCCTGGAGTACTCGCGACTTGGAGTTCAATAAGCCTCAACCGGGACCAATCGTCAATGGTATCCATAATGGGGACTCAAGCACTACTCTGTATACAAAAATAGTATGTAAGTATTATTCTCAATATTATTATTATAGTAACGCAAGTATCACACATTAAAATTAAATAACTTTAACGGCTGTCCTGCCGGCCTAGCATGATAACCGCGACAAAATTTTGTCGACCGTTTCCTCGTGTTTTAATCGATTATCTCTTTATTTCTAACATGACAATTAGACTTTAAACTAGACTTTTAATATCAAAAATAGATATATTTGTCGAACGAGATATCTTTTCTATCAAAAATTTCGATGTCGAGACATAATATACCGAGATATCTTACATCTTAGTTTGTCTTCTCTCGTCCGCGAGATATCTCGTGGCGGTCATGCTAGGCCGCCTGACCGTCTGCCCGTGGCCACACAATGGCTTACGTATGGTTACGAAGACGTTACGAATGGTTAACGACTTGTTAAATAATATAATGAACAAATCACATTTTATCCGTTAAAAGGTATTTCATTTAAAAGTCTTTTAAGAGGAGGCTTTTACTGCGACAGGTGGTCCTTATTTAGAGGAGAATTTTTTATTACTTTTTTAACATAATGTACACTTGTTTTGTTTTTATCTTACAATTTGAACAGTCTTATAATTAATCTGTTTGTAAGTAGTAAAGAAAAAATTAAAGCTTTTTTATTTTTATTTATTTTCTTTTAAATCACTAACTGTTTTTACTTTGAGGTATCTTTCGATTTTTAATTTATCTTCAAATTCATTGCTATTATTATATGTCATATGTCAGATATTCACTACTGTTTATTTATTATTTACTATTATTACTAGCTAGCTCAGTACCTGGAATGCGTTGCAATGTCACGTAAAGTAAAACAGTGTTTGGTTATTTTTTCGGGCCGGGGTATTTCACGTTCGATGGCTTATGAAAAACAACTCATAAAAGTTTCATTATAATCGGATGAATAGTTTTGCATAGAGGACGAACATACTTACATTGTTTTTTATTTATATAGATTTGGCCAATGATGTTAGACCACTTTACTATTCATATCTTTTAATCAGAATCGTATCTTTCCGTGGTGAATATGAGACAGTCCTCCAGTAGTTTAAATAGTCTTAGGCTTCATGGCGTGAATTCTGTAACCAAGATGACTGATATTATATTTTTTTCTTTCTTTTTTAATACCTATAAAACAGTTATTACTACAAACTGTGATAACTATAACCTGTGTGATTACTATAAACTGTGATACAGTCAGGGAACCTCGTATACATTTCAGTCAAAGAACTGATTTTACATACATACATACATATACATCACGCCTCTTTCCCATCGGGGTAGGCAGAGATCACGGAATTCCATATACTGCGATCCTTACATACCACTTTCGCTTCTTCTACTTTCATCAATGCTTTCTGAATACACACTCGTCGGTTACGAGTACTTTTGACCATTCCCTTATGAAGAACGTCCCCGATCTGATCGAGGAACTTTCGCCTAGGTCGACCACTCCCGACTCTACCACTCACACCAGTTTCATAAATCTTTTTCGTTTCCCTACTTTCATCCACCCTTTCTACGTGCCCAAACCACCTCAACCTTTGCACCGTCTTTTACTCGCTCATATATATATAACGCTCGAATTTCGCTATTTATTAAAGGAAATGTTAGTATTAAACATACAGTATTATTGACATAGTTTTATATAATTACATCTTGTAATAGAAGAGTTTAAATTTTCAAACTATTTGAGATACTAGTAGGTATTTGATTAAATAACAAACTTAAACATAATCCAGTAAAACATTACTGTTCTAATGATTGATATGTTTTTTAAAATACCTACATATGGATAGATTTGGCACCACCCCTGGCACCGCCCTTTTTCAAAGAGAATTTATTTCAATGAGGGTGAATTTTATATTGGAGCCGTGAGTTGCGCCAAGTAGGTATAATCATATTGATCGAGTATAATGCACATATTGCATACTAGATGGCAGTTTATGTCTATGTTACTGCCATCTAGTAGCTGTTTGATCAATCGTTGTATGTTATTTTACGCCATCTATAGTTTTGAGTTTTAACTAAATACTAGGTTTGGTTTTAAAAATAATGCTAGTTACATTTTTTCACACGTAGTATTTTCAAAGAATTGATGAGAATTTATAGAAATATTTTATTTTACAATATACTTGACGGGTACGTTGGCGCGTTTGGTAGAACACCTACCGTGCGCACCGATGCAGATGGGTCGTGGGTTCGAATCCAACCGGGACGACATGTTTATAATTTCCTGTATGCATGTCTTCCCCACGTCTGGTAACTGCGAATTTTGAACGGGTGGGATATCGAAATTCCACCGTTCATAGATGGAAAATCGTGAATTGTAGGTATATTGCGCGTATCGGTTTGAGTCTATGGATTTCCGAATGCTCGAGTTAAATAGTAGGTCGACAGCGCATCATTGACTGATGTTGTAAAAAAAATACTCGGAAAATTGTACGATCATGCTGAATAAGATAGATTCATACATATATGTGTGCTCTTAATCGTAATTAATTCTAGAAGTAGCTAGATGCAGGGGCGGATTTGAAAAACTGGCCGCTCTAGGCCTATGGAAGATTGCTGCCCCCCACTCAACTAAAGGAAGAATAATTTAAGTAAAATAAGGAAGTCTATATATGATAAAGTTACATCAATCAGTGTTGATACTGATGCATACCATTTTTATTTGTGAGTTTCTAACGTTGAAGTAGGTACTTATAAGTTCAAAGCGTTCTACCGCTCTAGGTCCTGTCCTACTTGGCCTATAGGGAACTCCGCCTCTGGCCAGACAAATTTGTTTGATTATTTATAGTATTTGGAATTGGAAAAGTTGGAGGATTCCGAAGGAAAGCAAGAGTAAGACCAGTGGATCGTTTGGTCGATGATGGCCTTAAGAAAATGACGAGTGGAGTCTGGATAGAGGAAATTGCGGAAATTAGAAGAGACCTATACCCGTGAATATTATTATTTAAAGAAGATTGAAGATAAAGAATATGTTATTATTTATTTTATTTTTATTCTTTAAAAAAAGTGTAAACTTCTGCTTTTGTCATATCTTATAGATGCTTATAATAAAATTTGACGAATTAAAGAGCATTCTCCAATGTCGTAGTAAGCTGACTTTTGGAAAAAATAGTAGGTTATTTCATAATGACAAAATAAATCCCAGTTATTGATCTTAACCATAATACCTAGTTTGCGGGCTCGAAATTTGACATATCCGATTTCCATATAAACAAAATAAAACGGTTGATAATGCCCTAGACTGACTGCACTCGAATAAGCTTCATGCACTTTGATTCATATCTAATTAAAAATACTAAAAATGTTTGTTTTTAAAAAACTATGAAAGGTCGTCTTAACACCTGCCGGAAATACCCTTTATTTAAAAAGGAAGTTTAATGTGGATAATACATATTATTATGGTTCTACCGCGTTTACTATAGGCTATTTTAAGTATTGAACAACTTACGCCTCGCAATGATCATATTATAAAATTACATGGTTGTATCAGGTATCAGGCGCTCTATGTGTTTGCTCTGAGTCCAAATTATAAAAAAAATATATAGATATATTTATTTCATTTCTATCACGCTATTCCGTTCAGCGTTTGAAAGTTCCATGCAAATGCTACAGTGAAACCTGCTCGACTCGTTTATAATTTTCCTTAAAGCTGCGCTATGCAGGTGCAAACGCGTAATGGTTGATACACTTGTATTGCCCTAATTTTTATTCCATAAATTTATATTTATTAAGTCTATTGCACAATGTGTTATGGTTTAAATAAACAATTTCAGCTAGGAATTTTAACATACTCGTATACGTTTACACTACGTCGTAATATAACGTCTACGTTTTTGATGCCTTTGTTATCTGGAGGGACTATGCTCTTTCATATAATTTATCTGCAGATGTAAAAATCTCTAGAATTTTATTTGGGAATGCACTGCTGAATTTAAAGGCCGGCAACTCATCTGCAAATCCTCTGGTATTGCAGATGTTCATGGGCGGCGGTGTTCACTTTCCATCAGGTGAGCCGCAAGCTCGTTTGCCCCCTATATTATAAAAAAAAACTGCAATTTTATGCACGCGTCAGAAAAGTTTTAGTACCTAATTGTTAGCTTTCTGGATATCGAACATCCAGCTGAAGAAATCAATATAGAATGTAATTATAACGACAATATTTATAAGAAAGAAGACTACAACTATCAAGCCATAGTAACAATCGATTTTGCTATACCGAGAAAGATCGAAAGTAAAAAAAAAACTGAAGCTGTACGCACTTCATAAAGTCGTTGAAATGGTCGATCGGGCAAAAGAGCATTTTGGCTTTTGTTTTTTCTCCAGCTTCCTGGAAAATGGAATTACGCTGTTAACGGGACACCTATAGACTTATAAATAGATAGATGTCTTGGGATGGAAGAAAGTGAGTTAT
This sequence comes from Anthocharis cardamines, assembly GCA_905404175.1. Classification (NCBI taxonomy): domain Eukaryota; kingdom Metazoa; phylum Arthropoda; class Insecta; order Lepidoptera; family Pieridae; genus Anthocharis; species Anthocharis cardamines. The sequence continues at coordinate 6,892,817 of FR989956.1, read as the reverse complement.
CGCTCAAACAATGTAGGAATATACTCCGAATTGGTGATAAATCTCTTGAACCACAACATAACACCTGTCGTCTGCAGTTTTTATGAATAGATATGACCTAGAAATCTAGAGGCAATTATCAAAGGCTGGTTAAGCACCTGCCAGCGCTGTTGTATTGCAGATGTTGAGCATATTGCAGATGCGGTGACAAGAAAGATTATTTCGGTCTTAACAAATATTAGGTCTTCTGTTTTGGACACTCTAGTCGTGGTGAAGTCATCGTCCTTCCTTAAAATGGCTGCCACTTGACTCATAATGCTTATAAAATCTTTCAGCTGTACTGAAATATTAGGGACTGTCAATAATATTACTCAAGGTTCAGAAATTGTACAAAAATGTAACAATAACTTGTAGGTATTTTATTATATTTGAAGCCCATAATTAATTATGACTTTCTTAAAGTATTAATTATACTTAGCTAGTTATCTTATATCCCTAATCAAAACATATTAAAAATATTTATATGTATGTACATTGTACATATATTCTTTTTTTAGAGGGGAATGCGACGGCAATTATTTTTAAATCACTACATCCAATTTTACATTCAAACATGTTAAAATAAAATCACTAACTAGTTCAAAGATATGGGGTAAAATTTCAGTGAAAGTGAACGTGACAATCAGTCGAGTTTTATTATTTAAAAAAAAAACTTGTATTTCTTGTGTGAGACATTGTTAAAGTGTAATCATTCATGGATTAGATTAGCGACAATGAGCTTGACGAGCAAGTTTGTCAGAATTTGACAAGCCAGTGAAGGGGAAGTATTCCTTCTATTTAGGGTAGAAGAAAACACTTCACCTAATTTTAACTGGCTTTGCGCGTCTTCAGAGCATGAGTTCAATGATTTGATTGTATTCAAATTTAAATTAATATTTATCATTTACTTATATCATTTTAAAAATAAGTAAATGTTTATTTCTTTAGTATTTTTACAAACAAAGTTAATAACTATACCTACATGTTTCTAACAATCAGTCAAATATTTAGAAGAGTAGAACCACAAAAAAGAATACAAATAAGTAAAGTTCACATTTAAAATTATCGAAGACATTAGCTCTACATCCGACTAATACTATTTTTTGATATTCCCGTAGCTTTTTTGCATTGTATTACATTCATATTCAATTTACATTCTAATTCTTATCATCAACAATACTACACCTAATTCTTAAACTTCATTACAAATAACAAAATTTCTATGTCACAATCGTCTTCAATAGTTATTGCAGTGAAGCATGGCATTCTCCGTCTTACGAAAGCTAGGAAGCTCTTCACAGTGCCATCGCCTACAAGTGACACATTTTGTATTGGGGTAAAGCAGCCGGCGCTTTCGGGCAGTGTACTCGTTCCGTTAACTTCTCTATTTTAAAAACTATTTGCTTATATCCGGGACGGACCGCACCACTGCGCGTCGACTCCACACCACATATTTTCGGTGCAGTCGAGTTGCGTACACGCCGCTAGCCGCTCTGCGCGCACGCGCGTCCGCACACATGCACTTCACGAATTTTGATGGTTAATAATTAGGTTTTCAAACTATTGGCCGATAAAACTGAATGAACATAGTGAAAAAATTACCATCCCGATATAAAGAAATGGATTTTAATCGGAGGTGATATTTGTGGTGCATGTTGATATATTTTTGTTAACATGAGCGGAAGCACAGGCGGAAATGCAGTTCCGTCTTCGAGTAAGTGATTTTTTTGTTTATTTTTAATTCTAATTTTAAATAAGATTTTTTAAGAATAGCAAAAAATATATTATCTTGGTTAAAGGATCTACTATTTTGTTTATGTATTCAAAATATTATTTTTCATTCCTAGCATAACAGAAAGTCAACACTAGAAATTGTTTACTACACTGACATTATTTGAATTGAGGTTAATAGTCTCGTTCATTGATGTCGCGCATATGCGTACCATTACATGTTTTCATGTTAATTCGTTTGTATTTTATGTAATTAGTAATTATATATATTTCGTAATATTTACTATGGACAGTTTGTGAATCTTCGTCATTATACAAATAAATATCTAAAGAAAAATAAACAATTTACGTTTTCGTTGATGAAATTGATAACTTATTTGGGCCTGTAACATCCAGGTATATTTTTTAATATCAACAAATTTTATGATATTTAAAAGTATGCCACTGCTATATATTTATTGTTTGTACTGAAATAACTTGATATAAATTTGTTGTAATATCGAAAAAGGTGCGCATCGTTAGTTGTTTACTATGTTCGTAGGCTCTTTGATTCCGTTCAAGTTACTCGCGGTCGTGCCGCATGTATGCATTTATAGTATGATAGCGGAAACTGTGAATGAACTCTAAATGATTGTTTACAAGGTTCAAATTACAATGAAGCTGCCTAATCTTTCTAATTTGTGTGAGTTGAAGGAACATGGTGTGCGTATAGGTCGACTGCATTTTCGAAGGACTCTTTCGTTCCCACCACTACTCTACTACGTGTTTTTGTCGCTGACATTCCAATGGCTTCGGTGAGGAGAGTTGTATCGACATTCTGGTCGGCGATCGGTTACAATTTTAGTGTTTACGAGTCAAGGTTTGGAAGTCCCCTATTGCATCGCGACTAGTAGTACATTGAATTTAAATTAAGTATTGAGTATTTGTTATACTGCGACAGCGAGCCGTTATTTAAGCAGATTAAATAAATGCAGGATATTCCAAAAAGGAATTGTTATTCATAGAGAGTTGTCGAAGAACTATTTGGAATTTTTAGAAAGTCGATGTTAAGTAACGTTACGTCCCTACGGCAGGGTCCGAGTTCGTAACCAGTCAATTAAAACAGAATAGTGGCACATTTATCTATCTCTTTCACTCCTAGGGAAAGATCCCGAAGTGTTCGCGCCACTTGACGATGATTCATGTTTAAATTCCATACCTGCGATTGATAACAGCAAAAGCAGTGAATGACACACGATTTACTTAGAAATTAATATAGATCCGTTATTTAAAAAATATTTAAAAATAACAACTTTGAGAATCGAATTTTATGCAGTTGCGCTTATTCAACAGTTATTGCCAAGTTATAGGCAAGGTGACTGTAAAAGTAGTTGATTCTAGTAATAGTAGTAACTAGAACATCATTTGACTTATGAGAAATGGTTAAATTTATAATATTATTAAAAGAACAATCGCGACACCACGCTCACCTAAGTTATGTGTATCACTTCTTTATAAAAAAATACGCAGTGCTGCAACTGAACTACTATTACTTACGTTAGTAATATAAGCTCAATGAATAAATAATATTGAAATAAAAACTACTTACTTTTTTAAAGACGTATTTAACAACAATTGATATAAAACAACATTTACAAGTAAATAGTAAGATAATGTCGCTCAATCATGTATTGGTTTACATTTCAATGTCGAAATGAAAACCAAATGTTATCAAAATAAAATAAGTCTACAATGTCTTATTGGCAAAAGTAAAATCTTAAATTACTTCACTATTTCCAGTGCGATCTTTTCCCTTCAAATAAATTATATATTTCATTTATATAAGTATAGATGGTGTACGTCTTTATATTGAAAAATATGCTTTGCTGTTACGATAATAACTTAAAACTATTCGATTTGGGATGTTATTACAAACCACATCAGTACGTCGTAAAGTTAAATCGTCAAACTCTAACATTTAACGTTTCTTGTAAAAACAAAAGACAGTCGATATTTTCTTTTAATAACAATATTATAAATAAAACATAATATTTTAACTGGCCAAAGTGGATAAATACTTGAAACGCTCATAGTATTTCCCCTTCCTGGTTTTAAAATAAGTTGAGCTTAAATTAACTCTCCTTTTAAAATAGTTTAGATAATCGCTAGGAACTAGTAATAAATTGGGATCATCACGGTCTCGCATTTGTATTGGAATTAGTGATAAATAAATTATATCTAGTGTATCAACGTGAATTTAAGTTTAATAAATAAAAATAATCTTAATAAAAAATATGTATATAACGTTGAACTTAATATAAAAATGTAAGAGTTAACGTTAATCGTGGCTTATTTAAGTATCTCATTAACTATTTACCATCTATTTAAATTTTAACATATCATTTGTTTGTGACTCTACATAATTATGTAGAGTCACTTACTAAGTATCAATGGGATATCATTTCTACCCTAGTTAGTTTGGAATTTTTTTATGAGCACAGTTTGAACTTTTTACCTCAATCAACCAGGTAAGGAATGTCACCGTTAAACATTTAGAGAATAAACAAAAAAGTTATCATCAAATAGTAAGGTTAATGGAATGCAATCAAAAGTGAAGCATGTGTATGAAGTTTAAGATACCAACGTTTATATTGTACGGTGTGCAGTATTAGGGTTGCTAACACTGAAATGAAACAACATTAGCTATCAGTCAGGATGTTACTATAACTATTTTAAGCAGAGGTGCTTAACGTAATTTTAAAAATGTTCGTATATAGTATATAATAACATATTACTAACGTTTTGTAAGTCTCAGCGGCTACGTTGAGCTGGACATATATAAAGAATGTCAGATTATAGAGATACCAGAGCACTGTCTATTTGGAAACCGCAACAGAAAAGAGCAAGGGACAGGCTTAGAAAAAGGTGGATAGACTGTGTGGAAGAAGATCTTTAAAAAATGGGAAAATACACTATCTAAAAAGATGAGAGATCACGACAAGTGGAAGAAGGTGGAGGAGGCCAAGACCCACAAGGGGTTGTAGCGCCGATGGAAGAAGAAGAACATATTACTAATTCGGTAATCCGAAAATCTTTAATCCATCTTAATCATCTCTCGGAATTTTGAAAATAAGTGACGCCGGTGAATTGGTGACATTCCCGGAAGTAATTCTTAGACTAAGTAACGCCATTGAATTGGTGACACTCTCGGAAGGAATTCTGAGAATAATTGACGTCGGTAAAACGGTCGGAAGTAATTCTGTGATTAAGTGACGCCGGTGAATTGGTGATAATCTTGTAAGAAATTTTGAGAACAAATGACGTAGTTGAATTGGTAAGCGCATAGCCCTGCCACCTAGTAGAACTTAACAAGAATGAAGGTGACAGCCCTACTAGGTATGCGGGCGCGTGAGGCCGTCGACTCGCAGCACGCTGAGTAAACACAGGCACACACGCCGCGGGTGCAGCTACCGCCAGAATTCACATTCTTTCAAAAAATACTACAACATCCAACAATAACTTGTATAGACCAAGCTTTCTAAGTGCGGTGACATGAACATATGTAGTTTCTTAAGCTTTTTGACTGAAATAAACAAACGCTACGATGCATTTCCACAACGATATCCGTTGTCTTTTAATTGGAGTATTTTGAAATAAAAACTCACTTGTTTTTTTTTTAATATTGCAGTGAATAGCAGATGTGAAGATCACATTAGGTTACGTAACGAGTGTTGTTACATTTTACATTACTCTCATTGAAATTTTTTATCTAAAAAGTCACTATTAGACGTCGAGTAGATCAATAATTACTATCCGATAAAAAAGCAATATTTTTGAGGTCCTATAGGTCAACACTATCGGAGTAGCGACGAATTCCGATAGTTTCATCGAACCAGTGATTTTCCTTTACAGCATATAGTATCATATATATAATAGTTATCATTTATTAATAATATGTTTATGTATTAAAAAAAACATGATAAATAGAAAATTCGAAGCAGTAAACTTACTACCAAGAAAAAAGCGAATTATGAAGATGCCTTATAATAAAGGTAACAATTCTTTTCCGCAAAAGGCCTTGTTGCATTTAATTCATTGTTTGACATTTTTAAATCAATAAATTCGAATCAGGACCCTAGAAAGTAAAAACAACCCTAAACACTTATAATTTACGTAAATGTATAATATTTAACCGTATCTAGTACATAAACGTTGTAAATATCTATATAAACGGGTTGTGTTACCTCGTGGTATAAGAACGGTGCAGTGTTACGGCAATGAATGAAGAGGTACCAGAAACGTAACCTAAATACCGCGCATTCTTCAGTCATTCGTCGCCGCCACGTGTGCCGCCGTCGCTTCACTGAAATGTGTTTAACTTATATACCCCGGCCCTCTTACCTCACAGCTCACACTCCACATCCACCCAACCGAGAAATCTATTAGCGAACTAACAGGAGCTTTCTTTGAAACGCCCTTTGCTCTCTAGATAATGCTTGATAAGTACGTACATAAGTAACTGCATAGGCATATTAGAAAATCTTAGGTTTTACTAGTAACACTGAGGATTTACGAATTTAGTAAGTGTAAGGATTTTATAAACAAGAAATTATATCAGGGGCTTATACCGCAAGAGGTTAAGACGCTGTGTTTACAACTAACGGTTGGTGACGAGTGGTTAAAGCTCAAAATTAACGATGATTACAAAACATTTTGGACTTTTACCGAAAAGAGTTGGGAAATATAAGGTTTTACAGTAATTCGGGTTTTTACAGTTACATAATATATAGATGCAATGATTTTCCATTTTATATATAACTAGCGATCCGCCCCGGCTTCGCACGGGTGCAAATCACATGTTCTATACAAAAAAAGTCTATTTACTTGCTGATAATGTAGCTTTCTATTGAAGAAATAATTTTTAAAATCGGTCCAGTCGTTTTTGAGTAAAATCATAACAAACAAATCTTTCCTCTTTACAATATTAATATAGAGTTCTCATGATTGAATTACCATGAAACTAATATTAGTCATCAAAATATCGCTTAGAATTATTTTTTTAGCCCGGATATTCGTCACATTAATTAAATATCTTGTATTTAGAAGTACAGTCATCAATACTAAGAAATCGAATTATGTCTCATTCAAACTACTTAAAATTTAAATACAAAAGGACGAAACACTATGTTACTACGACGCTTAATTAAAAATGGGTACCTATTGGTTATATCGAGTCCCTTGAAATGAGGTCTTTAACCTTTCCAGCCAGCTATAGTGATATCTAAAGTTTAAAAGAAGAGTTCATTCTTTCATTCGTTTCCCACGTTATTTTTTTGTGAAGAAGTCCGATAAGGGGAATAGTATACCCTTTCGTAGTCCTGTAAACGATCGTGGGCCCTTTTTTATTGCTAATAGATTTCCGAACGGTAAAATGTCTTAGCATGCATTTAAAAGAGGGGACAACCCACTTAATGCAGTCTAACAAAGCGTCAATTACATTTTAATATTCATACATTTAAAAACCTTTTTTATAATATTCTTTAATGATGTTTTACAAAATTATAAGAAACGGTTATAACTTTGATTCTTCATATGATAAACTTTGAATGAATTCGACAAAATTTAAATATAGTTCCATATGTTTGTGGACCTTAAGATGATTTAACATCTTACTTGCCGATGCATCTTGGTATAGCCTGTGCTAATTTAAATTACTGTAAATAAATAACAAGAAACGCCTTTGGTGTCTTTATTCATGAACAATTTTGTTTTTACCTCTTGTCGTTTAAAGGCGCATTCTTGCATACCTATTTGGGAGAAAGCGCAAAGCATAATAAACATATAACTTTGTAATTTATTCATATACTTATGTATAGTAATTGCTAGCGCAACAAATTTTGTTAGAAAAGTTATTTAGGTTATGGTATTCTATTAAACGTTGTGAAATCAGAGAGCTTACCCGGAATTTATGAAATATCCAACCAAAGGATGACTCGATTCAGATATTTTAAGCAATAATCCGCCCGCTCTATATTAAGCTTTGAATTTTATTTAAGTGTGCTCTGTTGTAATTTGGAAGTTTTAGAAATGATATAACAAAGAGTTTTTTGCTAGCTAACAAAAGGTGTGTTTTTTACAGGTGCGGGGAACGCGAGCGGCAGCGGTGTGACGGGTACGACACGTCGCGGTCGGTGTAAGTGGTTCAACGTGGCTAAGGGCTGGGGGTTCGTCACCCCCGATGACGGCGGCCAGGATGTCTTCGTACACCAGGTGATATATTTATATAAACGACACTGCAGTTTGCACGTAACAACATCAAAAAAATTTATCAATGACTAGCAATCCACCACGGCTTCGCACGGGTGCAATGTATCAGATCATGATAATAAAATCGGTCAAGTAGTTTTATATGGATAATTTTCCTCGTTTTTGCAACATTTTTCACTGATGCTTCGCTCCTATTGGTCGCAGCGTGATGTTATATACCCTTCCTCGATAATTATCTATCCAACACAAAAAGTAGTATTTTTCAATTTTAACCAGTAGCTCCTGAGATTAGCGCGTTCAAACAAACAAACTCTTCAGCTTTATAATATTATTATAGATTAAACAGGTTAATGAAAGTCCTCTTTCTTTATACTTAGTAGAATATTTGCAACTTATTTTTCTAACATTGATTTTCATGTAAAGGACCATTGAAGGTATTAGGGAGATTGCACCATACTTCAAACCTTTACATATCTATTTTATTTAAATACGTAAGAGTAAGAAGCACGTTGAGAAAACACTGCGTATCTAGCGGTTGACCTGATAGTGAGCTTATTTGTTTGTTCGGCTTATCAAGTCCGGATGTTTTTTTATACATTTACGCCATTAAATATCGGTCCACTGCAAGCACGCTAGCGGTAAAAATTATAATAATAGGTCAAGACTATATTATTGGGTAACGATAAGGTTCAATATTTTGACACGTTATGTTACTTCATTCTCGTTCCGGCCAAAGGGTGCGATAACTAGAAAATACTGATAAAATGTTGTAGTTCATTCATAAATGTTTCACCATATTTAAGTAATTTACCATTCACAGTTATTTTATATGTTTTATGCTTTGTCAATGATATTAAACTGAAATAACTATGGTCAAGATGACCTTGATGATGATCTTTTATGATTAAGTAGGTATAATATACCTATATGAAAGCTTATTTCTTTATATTGAATTATTTCAGAGCGTTATTCAAATGTCAGGCTTCAGATCACTAGGAGATGATGAAGAGGTGGAGTTCGAATGTAAGGAGTCTGATAAAGGTCTCGAAGCTACACGCGTCTCTGGACCTTCCTCTGTGGATTGTCAAGGCTCGCACCGACGTCCATTGTCCAAAAAGCGCTTCAGAAAGATACGGTAAACATTTTAAATTTCATTTAGCATTGCATTGGTTCCTTTTAATACGAGTACATTATTATTTTCCTCATTTACAATTCTCAAAAACTTGTTTCACACAAATATTCCTTCTTTTTAGACTTCCGATTGTCTTATATATCCAATGATATCAATTATAACAATGATTGTCACCACGTCTTGCATTATCTTTCGTATCACATTTTTTTTAATAAATTACCATTAAATATACCCTCTCCTATTACTACGACAAAAACAACACCACTCCGGAAATAAAGGTACATCATATAATGCAACAATGTACGACCAGCTGAAGTTTCTATATTCTATTATGAAATAGTTGAATACTGCCCTAACTGATGGTAATTTGTGATGCAGTCTATGGTAAATCAGAGCAACCAAAAAAACTACTTTCGGAGCTTATATGATTTCCATGAGAAGCCAGAATGGAACTGTTTTACAGAAAAACAAAGAAATCTTCAGTCTCTCAACCGCTTCGAATTGGTTTTGAGCATCTTTGTTTTGCTTAGACTTCGGAGACTGTTAACACGTTCTTAAGAACATGTTGAAGATTATGCAACTTGCTAATTCCTAATAATATTCATGTTTTTTTTTTAATTTTCTAGATAAGCTTATAATAGGAATTTTTCATATACAGAAAAATATCCAAATCTCTGAGTCATTATTTGTAGATGTTAGACGGAATACGACTGCCAGTCTGTTCTTATTTCCGCTATCCCTATCTCTCATTCAAAGTGATAAACATAGTAATAGGGATCTGGATCGACTCAGGTTGGACGAAATGATGCCCTGAAAATTTAGGGTTAAAATCTTTAAGAACATGATAAGATGCGTCTGTGTTGTTCTAAATGATGGGCAAGTTAACTCTTTGATGAAAAGCATTGGAAAAAAGCTGAGATAAGAATGCAGAGATGGATGAATGACAAGATTAGATAAGATATGAAATGTTAATATAATAGGATGTCTGAGAGAAGCGCCAGTAAATAAAAAGATGCTAGTTAATCGTTTAGCTTGATATGAGCATGTTATTAGGAGGGATGAAAGCATGTATCTGAAAGAGTTATGAATATGGAGGCTAAAAACATACTGCGCCGACCCCTAATAAATAGAGAACGGTGCAAGAAGAAAAAGAGCCTTTAAATTATTTCTTCTTAATTATAAGCGGTAAATAAAAATGTTTAACAATATTGAATGCTTTGTATTTTATGGGCATAACATTTCAGATGCTACAATTGCGGAGAGTTCGCTAACCACATCGCAGCGAAATGCAGCTTGGGCCCACAACCAAAAAGATGTCACAACTGCAAGAGCGACGGTCATCTAATCGCAGATTGTCCTGTAAAGGTACCTTTTCATTTTAAAAAAAACGCGTTATGTTTATTCGCTCACTAGTGTGTGGCAATGATGACACAGACACATCTTATTATTTCTTAAAAAAGCATTAAACTATATCAATGTATTTTTAGTACTTATTTTTCCATAATATATAAAATACTAAAAAAAACGCCCCGGGTTCGCACGGGTGCATTGTTGCTATAATATTTTTTTACCCTCCATTTTCCACCAAAAATATAAATATTTTAAATTAAATCCTATGTCCTTTCCTATACCTCTAAGAATATGTGTACAAAGTTACATTGAAATGATGAATTTGCACAAGAGTTATATAATATGATATTTATTTCATATTTCACTAGCGATCCGCCCTGGCTTCGCACGGGTGCTATAGATGTAGATGTACTAAATAAATAAGTAATAAAATAGTCTATGTTACTCGCTTATAATGTAGCTTTCTAATGGTTTCGAGTATTTTTTGAGTTAAACAAACAATAAACAAATCTTTCCTTCCTTATTAGTTTAGATATAAAATTAAATGTAAAAAGTGTCACTCTTTCCACATAATACGGTTTCAATTCGATTTATGTGAGAGGGTTTCTCAGTAAACGTGTAACACTTTAATTTATAGGTTGAGAAGAAAACAGATGAATCACAATCCAAGCAATCGGACAGTTCTCAGGGAAGTCAAGATGGAAGCCCACAACAATAATCTAACAATAAAGCTTAACCGGCTTCACTTTCAGTGTTTGTAGATGTAGCTGAAAGTAAAACCTTTCTTGGTTTTACCTTTTTATATTTTCATCGTTATTTAATTTTTAACGACACGTACTATGCAACAGAATTCCATAAAAGTAATTGTTAGCTTCATGACCGTCGTAAACAGTTAAGATTTTTAATTGTAATTAAACATAGAGTTATAGTTGCGAAGTATTTGACCAAAGAAGTCGGTTATATTGTAATAAGGAACTGTTCCCTTTGACATTGCAATTACAGGGGAGAATGTAATACATCTGTACATTAACAACACAATTATGTTGTTAGTATCTATCTACCTCATTTAACAAATACGAGTAAAATATTATTTTGTATTTAAGTACAAGACTGATGAGCAACAATTCAAAAGTACAAAAATATTTTACGAATAGACTTTAACGACTAAGTTTCAAATTGTAACGTAGTACAAATTTTATGTGTTCGAGTGTTTTATACTCTATTTTTTTTACATAATAATTATACCCAAAGTTGTGTGTCTTTATAATATGACTATTTTTAATATATGTTGTTGTTATATTACGCCCAATTTTATGTCATTTAAGTATAGTATAATACATTGTAAGATAGGTATTAAAGTTTTTAGGTATCGATTTTAAGTGCAAAATCCATCGATTTCATAAACAGTGAATAATTTTATATGCCTCAAATATTTTAAAGCAGACGTGCCACTTGATTTGTTTTAGTAAGGATGCTTACTTTACATCCACCATCTTTCTTGTAAAATTACTGTCAACATTCAACCTATTATTAATATATTATAATATTACAATGTACTAAAACAATGCACACAGTGAAATCTAGTTAAAACTTAGTATTTTATTTCCAAAATAATCAAAATTGGTAATCCACATGTAAGTTCTGGCTTGAAGGAACTTTTACTTAACTAAATTTAAATAAAATAACAAATATATGTAATAAAAAAAATATACATATACAAAATATGTTCATTCAAAGCAATGCTCAATGATCTTAGAATGTTTCAAAGTAAACCTGTTTTTCTCAATAGTAAAACTAGCTTACACTTGCCGTATTTGAAGTATCAATTTACAGTAAAAAAAAAGTAAAATAAATTATTTTTGCTCAAATATGTATGATAGTTTAAGGAATTTTATTTCATTGTTTTTTTGTAACTTTTTTATCCCTTTATAACATTTACTTAAAACCAAAACCCATCGATCGTGTAGTTTTATCATTTATTGGACTTATATTATCAATACAATGATTATTGTATTGTAAATATAAGAATATATTTTTAATTTTACTAACTACATATATGCTTAATTGTTATTTTATATAATTTAAAAAGGATTCGATTTTAACAAAAAGTAAACACGCTATACAAATCACCCAAAGTGGATAGGAATTCTTGCTTATTTCTTAAGATAAAAACTATATTAATATTGTACTTACGATTACATAATTATTACGATAATACCTTAAATCTCGAACCTGGTGAGATGTCAATTTATTTCAACTTGAAAGTCAATATTGATTTAAAATTATCATCGCTGTGTTGATTGTTATAAACTTAGCGGAGCGTAAAGTTTTTGTGAAATCGAGTGATATCAATAATTTAAATGTCCCATACTTTATAGGACAGCGTCTACAACTTCACCTAATTATCTTTTTGAGATACATTCTGCCACGCTTGTTGCACACGAATATTGCGTTTCCAAAGGAAGTCCTTTATCGTGCTAACGAACAGTTTTTGTCTAATTGATGAAGCAATTAACATATCCGTGTTGAATTTATCAATTTATGTTGATAAGTTCTTTCATTCCCCTACTTTTTATAAATTTTAAATGGGTTAAATTTAAATAAAACAATATGAATGGAATGAAACGCGAGTATTTTATTCTTATTATTTCTATCGTCGTCGTACAGTAATGATACAAAGAAAATTACTGTAGGGCATTCGATTCGTCGCGATAGAAGTATAATGAATAAATAGCGTTTAATTGAAAAGCTTTTAACGGATCAAACCTTATTCATTCGTGATATTACTTACTGATATACAAGCGTGACCACGGCATCTGTTCATGAGTAATCAAATCAAATCAGTAAAACTCGCTTTTGTAAAAGACAATATTAATAAATATCGTTTAATTCCGTTATAAGTTTTTAGATGAAATTTGTTTTACTAGCGTTGACAAAAGAATATCACATTGTTTTTTTAATTTTCTATATTATGTTCTAAGCCATGTTTGCAATACTACAAATTCATCTTAATAATATATAATTAATTTTCGTATTGTAATAGTTATATGACTCGTAAATATAATATTTGAATTAGCTTAGACTAAAATACAAGTGTTTCGTGCTATAATAAAATATTATTTATAAGTTTTCAACTAAAACATTTTGATATAGTAACACTGCCATTCAATAAAACAGTTAATTTGAAATGATTATATAAAATTGATTTCAATAAAGCAAACCTTTATCGCTTTTTATATTTTCACAAATATATGTATACTGTTATTTCAAATAATGTAATAGATTACTATAATACTTCAACCACAATACAATTAATAATAGTAGTTGGTAGTAATACGTTCAAAACTTAATATTTGAAATTAGGTATTAAACATACGGGTTTTAAGTGTCTATTTTAGAGTATTAGAATAGTTTATTTATAAGGTTTTGAAGACTATTTGAAATCATCTACCTCAACAATTTATTAAAATAAGAGAGTCTATTAATAAGTTAATATCGTAAACATATACAAAGTCTAGCATTATATTTTTTTTCAACTTATCTTTGCAGCATATGTAAAGATATTGTATTTCATATGTTTAGAGTTTAAATTTTGTTCTTTTTTTATTTTTCAAAGAAAAATAAAACGTAAAATATAATTGTATGTTTTATTTTGAATATCTTTAAAATTTGTGTCTTTTTATAACGTGCTTTTAATTAATTCATTCATTCAATTATTTTATATCGTGTTATCTTCAACTTAAATCAAAAGATCTCCTGTTAAATGTCCCAGAAGAAGGCGTGACGTACATTTCAAATTAGTAAATGAGAATGTATGGCTTGGTTTACCACTAGTTTATTAAATTTCCCCACATTTTGGCAAAATTCATGATGGGAGATTTCAATTCATGTTATTGTATTTGCATATGCTAACAAGCTCCCATAATATCTTCTCCCTTACTCTCAATACCAGCGATAATCCTCAAATGGGAACACAGATGGAATTCTATTTGGGAACTCTGAAAAAAATCAAAATTTCTGGGAACTTTGAAACCCTGCTGCTGTTACCTAGGGTTTTCACCTTATTTCATTCTGTAGCAAAGCGCCATGACAGATTTTTGACTCCATACATTTTATTCGATGAAAAAAAAATATCTAAAAAACCTTGATTTTGCCATTTATTTGCCTTCTCCTCTAAACCTATATACTTACTGACTTAATACTTTGGTAAAATATAACAAAGGACGGGCAACAGTTTTTCCAAAAAAATATATTTGTATTACCTGAAATAATAGAAATATTTTTACTTTCAAGCTTGATGGGCTCTTGCGCGGTGAGGGGGGACGGTTCATCGGCCGTCAGTCTGTGCCACTCATACTTTACTGGATTAAAGACTGAGGGGTGAGCACAAACGACTATCGACAAAGTATTCGAATCGTCAAAATGTCAGTTGTATGAAAAATCTCATACAAATGACAGTTCGGAGATACTCTTTCGATACTTGTTCGTGCTCACCCCTCTGTCTTGCTTCTACACTCTGAAAGTAATTGGCGTTAGCTAGGGCCTTAACTCTATCAAACAACAAATAAGACAAAGACACCTTTAAGCTTTTTAATTCCTTACATATTTAATAATATTACAGTTTTTGTTAGTAGCGTTTTAAATCTTAATACTCTTGTTAGCAAATAGTTATATTAAAAAAAACTATAAAAATAAGATTATATGCAGAAAAGTAAAATAAAAATTTTATGTAAGGACCGCTATTCGCGGTAAAAGCCTCCTCCAGAATGTGCCATCGGTCTCTATCTTTGGCTTTCCTTTCCCAAGTTACAGTTAACTTTAACTGTATACTACCCAATTATGTCACGTAAAGATGAATTCATGACTATATACTTAATTAGTAATCTAGATAAGTAATTTTGAGATACTATAGTCATTCTTAATTTAGTCCATATTAAGGGGTTTGGATGGGTTCGATGGTGCGTTCGTTCGGTATACCAGTTAGGGATCAAATTCCGCCGTGTACATGTAAAAATATGCATATAATTTTTTTTTACGCCTATAGAGAGACGGATATTTTAAATGAACTACGATTTATAAAAGGAAAAGCTGCAAAGTTGAGATTACGAGTTTCACTTTCAGTCTATGGATTTACGAATACAGGAAGTAATTATAGCTTGACTGCACATCATTGATCCCGTGGCTAAGGTGAAGGCACCTAATACAAAGTGAACCTTATATTTAATATCACTCTTGTCTGTCAATATAATCAATAATAATTTATCAAGAAAAGGACTGTCCAACTAAAAAGTAGTGAATTAAATCAACCTACTCGTAGTTAAATTAATGTAAAAGCGAAAATAATATCGTCAATAAATAAGTTAAGTATTAAACAAGTAAGTAGATGAAATTTACAGTATGTAACATGTTAAATTAAAAATCATCTTCTATATTACATTACGGTTGCAGCTCGACTTATGGGCATATAAGAAGAGCTGCAACCGTAGCGAACAAATTCGGTTCACATTTTGTTTTATCAAATATCTAATAGAAGGCAGGCTGTGCGATACGATTGTGGTGCCACCTAGCGTATTTACCACTTATCTACAACTGGTACGGGGACGTATTGTTGATTGCAGTCATGTATGATGATTTTACGCGACAGTACAACGTTATCACATTTCAGTTTCAGCATTGTTCGTTAGTGCTGACTGCTGATGGAGTTCCATAATCACCTTTAATATATTGTAATATAATATAATTCCTATATTTTATTATTAGGCGCTTACCAATAATGCAAGTTAAAGGAAATCAACTAAATAATTTCGTGAAATACTACAAACATTAGCGAAGATTGGATGAACCTATTGGATGTCAATTTTGGAATTTCTTAAAGGAAATATGATGTGCCAGTAACTATATTATGTAAATCATTCAATTAATCAATGAAGTTATGCATTAAGGTATTCAGTAGTCATGAGTCTTGAAGAACGGGAGCGAACAACGAATTTACGTTTTTCAGCTGTTCTGGCCCAAGCACTCAAGGATGGGCACTCCGAGGATGCAGCAGTTCGACTCTACCTCACCGCTCACCCCTCGTTTCCCTGAATCCCTTCACCTCCCTCCCTCTCCGCGACCTTCGCCCCTCGCTGACGTAACGTTGCCGTGTCCGTCCGCCTCCGCCCCAGTGTGTGCCGCGCCGCGAGCCGATCCAACGGGCGTCACTCACTCGCTCAGCACGAAAATAGTGCAAATCACTTGACGTTTCACTTTTTGATCTTCATATCTTGTATCAAATACAATTAGCAGGTGCATTACGATACTGTGCTCGCGATCTAGTACCGGTTAGAGATCATTAACTATCGGTTACGTCAGTTCGTTTAAGTCTTTTCTAATAACGTCTCCTTAATAACATTGCAAAAAAATTCTACGCCATTTAGAGCTTTATTGATTTAGAAATTTATCATAGTATTTTCAATATTTCTACAAATAGTCGATCGTTATTTCAGTTTTATAATATAAGAGTACCCAATCTAAATCACTACATATTTTTCAGTTATAAAAACTGGTCAATAAGGCAACATCCATTGGTTTTTACTATTCATCATCATGAATGAAAATATAACAAATCAACTTTGATAGGGAAGACTTTATGTAAAAGAACAGGGTTAATTCATGTTTCAGGACATATTATTGAGAATTTTCAGTTTATAGCGAACACAACAAATATAATTTAATAAACATAATTTTTCTTCCAATTATTCGGTTGTGACCAAAATATAATGTGGAATTATATAAATCATTTAAAAATGTTTTAAGTTAATTGGACAATAATTGGCACTTATGTGCTTATGGTAAGTTATATGTGGCTGGCAAGGAAGCAGTAGTGTTAAGACATTGCTTTATAGAAACTAGAGGTATCAATGCAATAGAAGCTTCCAAAAAAAGCTATTCATTCTCTTAGGAGCAATCATTCGCAAACATTAAGTAGTTGTACTGTATAAAAACTACAATAGAGCCATATTAGATTCACATTACAATTATTACTTATAGATGTCAAACATTGCTCATTAAACGACATCATTAGTATATTCAGAGTTGAATGTTAGTATAGCATGAGATAAATAATTATTTAGAAATTTTAACCTCTGCTTAATTTACGTCATTAGGTACCACAATAGATTATATTCATATTTTTAAAAGAACTAAACATACATATATATTACACTGATTACTATGAAAACTGTGCTACTTATAAACTCATATTCGCATCTGGAGGGCTTGCCCACTTTGCCTGCAATTCCGTTCGCATGAGTATCTTAAAGCGTTAGCTCGGACCATGACCTCAAAACTTATATAGACATGCGAGTTTGCCACCCAATAGCAAACATTACTTTTATAATTTGAGAAAAAATATAATAATAACTGAAGGATTTATTTTATTCAATAGCTGTCAATCTCATATAGAATAGTTACCGACTTAAATTGGAACTCGAGGTGCATTAGGAGGTATTTTTATGTTAATAATAAACTTTTATAAGAAAAGGACACAAGATTATCCAAGAAATATCTTCACTCGTAAAAACCATGTTAAAATTGTGAAAGATCGTTTTAAGAGACGAAGCGTAAGCGTTTGAGAATTCTTATCCTAAGGCATGTACGGTAGTGCTCTGCTGGTTAAAAGTTCTTCTTTCTCCCGTAAAATTGTGAAGCTGTTCCAAATAGATCTTATCATTATACAATCGAACTGTAGCGCAACTCCAGCATAACCGCATTATTATATATGCTAGCTGCATTACACACGATGACACTGTTATTGTGTTAGAGCAGAGTTCCCCAAACTTTTTTGTGTCGTAGACCCCTTGCCATGTTTTTCCGTGTTGGGTAGACCCCCTACTTACCTGATATTGATTTCCTGTAAGGTTTTTACAAGTTCAAAAATCCTACAACTTACACAATTTTATAAACATATATAATATTTTTTTTACTTTATAGGTACTTTTATAAATAATGTATATGTTTTGATATTATAAGATGATGTATGATGTATGTTAATAGGTACTATCAGTGTATGTGTTGAGATCCACTATCGTGGAAACCCATTTTCATTTCATGGACCCCCAAATTTTTTTCCGCTGACGTAAACCCCTTGCAGGTTGTCCCCTAGGGGTCGATATAGACCACTTTGGGAATCACTGTGTTAGAGTAACAATGTATTCGAGTGCACCCATTTTTCAATCCAAGTCAGCTGATTGTCTTATGCGGTTTTCATACATTTCTTCGGAAAACAAACGACGTGAAATATTCCACAAAAGACAATTGACTTTTTTATATGTACTTTCTATAAAAAAAGTAAAATATTAGTATATTACATCCAGTTTTATACGAAAGGCTAGGTAGAACACGTTTTTTGAAGTAGTAATTGAGTTTTTTTTTATTGACTACTTGATATATATATATATACGATTTGGTCTATACAGAATTTGATATTTCATAGAAATTGGTCTTCTAGTTTCCGCATATGCAGGAATAAAATAATCAAGCTTACCATACACTCTTACATCTGTTTTTTTTTCATATAATTTTATATTATATACCCTACCCCCCTAGATATGGACGTGCTCGTAGGCGTATTGTGTCGTACACCTACTTTGCGTACCGATGAGTTACGGGTTCAAATCTCGCCGGGATATTTTACATGTTTAATATTTTATTTTCTGTAAGCATGTTTTCTCTACATCTGGTTACTTCGGGCAATAAGCTGGTGAGATTAATATCGAAATTCTGACCGGGTAATGAAACACCGTTCATAGATAAAAAAACTGTGAAGTTCATATTGTTCGACCTTTGAATTTATGCTGGAAGTATAAATAAGGTCGATAGCACATGATTGATTGATATACGGTGACTGAGGTAACCTACCCCAAAGTGAGCCTCATGCTCGACTATCAATTTCTATTGTATACAAAAGTATGAAACTCTCCGCCGGCCTCTATTTTTCTGGACTACCAGATTATAGATATCGATATCTTTAAATTCTTCACAGTACAGTAATTATTGTGCCAGATCTCAAAAAGCACATACATAAGGTATATAAAGTACTTATCCACTATACATTGACAACCAGCTATTTTGACTCTATTTGCGTTTGGGGCATAGTTTGGTTACCTCCCCGTACAAGATCTATTTTCCATTCCATATTTATTCAAAAAGATAAAGCAAGTTTCGGCTCTATTTTGTTGTTTAGAGAGTGCATACTGTGTGCACTTTTCAAGCTTCTTTGTTTTTTTTTAACGTAAATCAATCACAAAGCTCAGGCAAGTGGCATACATATTTTGTAGAATAGAAACGTTAATGTATGGATTTGACAGTAGACAGGCCTATATCAAACCCATATGTTTACTTTTCTGTGCGTAATTTGATCTAATTAAATAAACTTTTAAGGCAATCGTAATTGTTAATCTATTCTATACTTTTGTACATTTCAATGACACCGTTTGCCACTCATCTCCGCACTCATTGTTATTTTAGCCTAGCGTAGCAGCCCCTTGCTGGTAATTCCAAAACGGTTTGAATATACTTCCAATATGATGTTCAATTCATCGTTATTGATTTCCATCTTCTTTACTTTTAATCACCGGGCTATTTTTTGAGATCAATATTTTCTGAATTAAAGCGATCAAACCAAAAATACCGTGTGTTCACTGCGGTACCATCCATACACGCTGTTTGAAATGCCTCTATCTAAATAGGGTAATTTAGCCGGTTTCCCGTCCAGGTCCTGTTTTCGTCCACTAACGCGGATCTTGTAAAACATTTACGTAGAATAACATTATAAAAATAGTCAACCGCGCAAATTTGGTCTCGTTACGGACCCTAAAGTCAAATCTGCATGTCTATTAAATCAAAATATTTATTAACTAGTTTTGACTCGAACAAAAGCTACTTCTATCTGAGGCTTGCTTCCGAGCTACAAACATGTCATCATAAATGTAAAAAAAATAGTGGTACGACTTAACTTTGCAGTCAGTTTTTTTTATTGTTTTAGCATGTATTTCTTATGTTTTGGGTATTAATGACTAACTAAAGACATAAAGAACATTTTAAAAAGTGTGTTTCGTACTCATTTAAAGAATTACTTTAAAAATCGAGGCGGACAAAAACTGAAGTACCTATTTCGTAAAATATTCAGTTCTCGTCCGCGTGGACGAAAACACAAAAATACAAGTAAAGTTTGATTAGTCGTTTAAAATAAGGAATGCGAAAAAATTCTGTTGAAATCATTATGGAATGATCTTCGATGGTTAGTTAGTCTGATATTTAGTTTCCGTCCACCAATTTAGCAGTATTGCAAGTATAAATATATATTCAAATATTGTGGACGCAAAATAAAAAATACGTTGAAAATTGCTTTAGTTTCCGTCCATGAGTGGCCGAAAACTAATACTGGTTAAGTATTTAGTTTCCGTCCATCACAAACAGCGTTATGTTACTTTTCGTTTAGCTCTTTTTCTACATATAACCCACTTATGATGTACGTAATCGCGTATATTGTTTGGACCTATTTTATTATTTTATTTTTTAATAAATCCCATTTTTATAGATGACGTCGTCGTCTAAAAAACTAGAAAAAGGCACCATGATACTCTGAGGATGCCTTAAAAAAGCTCTTGCAGAGATCCGTGATAATTAGAAATGTATGTATAAGAAAATGTGCAATGGATATGCTTTATATACCGTGGACGGAAACTAGCCTACACAAGGTCGAAAACTAACATTTTTGGACGAAAACTAACGAAATCGGTACTTTTCACTAAAATATTTTATATTATATAAAAAAAAACGTTAATTACAATTATTTGCTACTTAATGTAAGCCTAAAATAGACTATATCAGCTTTTAAATAAAATACTGTATACCGGATTAAAACGCGATTTATTATTTAAATTATTTATCCCGACGTTTCGGATGCTTTTCAGCAACCGTGGTCGCGGGAGACTGTCTCCCGCGTTTTAATCCGGTATACAGTATTTTATTTAAATGTGTGATACTCGCGTTAATAAAAGACAATATTACTATATCAGCTTTCAATAAAAATTCGGTTTGTTAGAGTTGGGCCAGTAGAACATATTAGTTTTAAGCCCATAAGCTGGCAAGTCCACTAAGTGGACGAAAACCGGCTAAATCACCCTATACCTACTGTGCTGGCGATTCTTAGTTTTTTTATTCAAAGAAAAATCCAGCGGCGCGAAAACAAATGAACAAGGGCTATTTAAAAAAAAATAGAATTTATGTTATTTAAATTATTTGTATTGAATATTAATAGTAGTATTTTTTATTTTTACAATTAGTTATTATTTTTTATTTATTTCTTAACCTTAGAAATTATATCCATATTCCTCAAGATTAGCTATCAGAAATGCTACTCGGCATAAGGTTTGCCTTGGTACTTGTATTTTTTGTGTATAAAGAATTAGTAGGTAAATACCCGAACATCTACAGGGTTCAAACTATGTCCATAGAGTACATTTTATCGAAATAAATTGAATGCTATATGCAAACAAAATAGAAAGCTTTGTGATAATTTTACGTGTACAGAACAGAAGAAGTCCTGTACGTGCATTTAAAAAAATGTTCCACAAATAAAATATTCAATTGGGCAATGGTATTCAAAATTCGATAGCATATAGCAAGTAAACGGTGACCGATATAATATGAGCTAGGTTATAGACGGGACAGCACATATGAATATTTGGAAAATATTGTTTATTAACAGTTTTTTTACTTACGCTCCGCGAGAATTTCAGCAAGCAGTTATTGCCCAAGTATTGCCCAAAGAAATGGCGTCAAAAATCTTTGCGAAATGTCAATTGAGACAGCTTTCGCCTTTCAACCTGTCCGGTTTGCTATAAACAACAAGACCACGAGAAATTAGTCATTATTTACTTAATTATTTTTTTCTAAGTAGGTATAGGGTATCACTTTTTTTTAAAAACAACTCAAAATGACAATTAATATGGCTAATTATATTTTTTTTTATTGTGTACAGTTCATTTAAAGGAAATACGACGACCATTTGTAACTACATCATTTGAAATACATATATAACAAAAAATACTACGCTAGCTTGGTCCATTATAATCGAATCAGCTATTTTAAGAATAATTCTGCAACGAGGTTAAAGGAGTGTTCCTTCGCCGTTTAACTTCACACTACAGTTTAACAACACACTAATATTTGTAAAAACATTGCAAATATATTATTAGTATTAGTGAATACGATAGTTAATCCTGTGGATTTTTATCTCATTTGCCCTTTACCAAAATGACGCCTTAATTCAATTGTGCAATATGTATACAGTATAACTATGTACATTGTACATATACAAAACGCTTAGGCTCATACTAATGTTTATAACTATATAAAACAATTAGAATAGAAAAAGTTTATTCAGGAAATCACGGTGGCTACGGCGGAGAGGCGCGCCGGCACAAGCGAGAGAAACACAATAACATTACTAATGTAAAAAAACATTTAATTTTTTTACACCAAATTATTACCTATTCTATAAATATTGAGATGAATATTCAGTTTAAATCAATCTATACATCATCTAGATATCATCATATTATGATCTTTAAAACTTAATTATACAGTGTAAAGAAAAATCATTATCATTATTTAATAAACAGTAGAGTAAAAAACTAAAGTAACAGTTAGAAACCTTTATATTTGAAAATAAAGTCAGAGAAAATACGCTATCGTGTGCTGACGAAATTTTACGTGAATGAGATGTGGCAGCTTCGCCTCGTGACGCAGCGCGGTGCTGACGGGTTTTCTCAGCGTCTATCTGAACAAATTCTCTAAATCCTAATTAAATCCATTACACACTTAGTTTAGATGTTGCAATTTGGTGTGATTAGTAAATTCTTTAATTCTTTAAATAAATCTCTGAAAAACCTGCGACGCTATGTATTTATCTATCTTTTAAACTGTAGCCGCTATAAAGGTTTAGGTTTTGTCGCTGTTATAATTATAATATTTTAAAAGAATATACTGTTTTAAAATAATTCTGTAAAATCTGGCAATACCTTAATTATCTATGTTTTGGGAAGTTAAAAAAATAACATTAGTAAGCCCATGAAATGCGTTGAACTGAATTCAAGAGAGCTTTAAAAAACCATTCACTGTGGTACTAATTTCATGTCTTGGTTAGCTCGTTTTTTGTTAGGATATCAATAAAAGATTTATAAACCAGTTTAAGAGTTATTCACATTTATCAATTTTAATAATTTTAGAAGAACACAGTTGAACTACTTTTTTTATAACGTTTGTTGGACGTTTAGAAGACAATTACACAATATAATCTGCTAGCAAAGCATTTCCTTGATATCGCCGTTCCATTTCCTCTACGGGTAAGGTGAAAAGTTTTCGGCCTAATATTGAAAGACTCCGATTCTCAGTTAAAAAAATGATTTTATTTGTCACTTGGTCCAGCGCTTCTCCAACATCAGTATTCTTTCCCAGAAATGAGAGTCTGGAAGACTGAGAAAATATATATCTACGGCCCTCTCAACATCTTCATTGGTTGCAAAGCGCTTCCCAGAAACAAATTTCTTCAAGTTTTTGAACAGATGCAAGTCTTAGGGTATCAGATCAGGAGAATAGGGGGATGACCAAGCAAATTGTAGTCCAAATCCCAGAATTTTCCTATTCTTTATCCTTTTCGCTAACGCACCGTTTTGTACAGGTAAAAATATTTATTTTTTTCTTGAAGCCAGGTAAAGCAGGTGTTTGATCGTTAATAGGTTTTGGGTTTAGTAAAACACCTTGTAGATAGATAATACAGCATATCATTATTATAAGAGACATCTAGATATCGTTCATCGAGAAGCATGCTCCGTCTTGAGAGATAGTGTATTATTTAGAATATATTAAGAATTAAATTTTACATAATCCAATAAATATAATGTCACATATGATGACTGAAGTCGTGTTTTTAACATATTATCTTAAAAAAACAACTTGCGATAAAATAGTGGCTATATTTTGAAAAAATAAGAAGCCCAGTGAGGTATAATAGTCTAAAATGAACTATTAAATCACTTGGTAGACTACAGTAAGCATCCTACAGTCATGGACCAAAATCGAATGTCTCGGGAAAGGTGCGCGCGCATTGCCCGCCCCGCACCACTCGCACCGAACTCATTGATGATCTTCTTAATCTCGTCACATATTACAAATTATAACTAAAAATCTTTGAATACGGAAATTTGATTAACGTGGTTATTATAATTCATTTCAAATAAGTTAAATGTAAGATCATTCAATCGCTGGTCGAAGAACTGAAACGTGAAAAGTAAACGTTGGGCGCTGGCCGTCATATCTTTCGTTAGGTTTGGGCGTCGGTGCGTCTCGGCTTTCGGGCGGGCGGTGCGCACCGGCGAGCGTGCGCGACGGCGCCGCCACGCACGCTCGGCTCGCGACCCAGTCCGCTCTGATGTCTAACAGAGCCGCCGGTGTCCACCTCTCGCAATTCCCTATATCGTGTTGACGCATATTTAATACGCATTTAGAGATAGAATGGTGTGATCGTATCGCTAGCATAGGTTCGTAGGTAACGCTAAAGCTAAGTGGACCGGTGGTGGTCGATCGGGCACGCGCTTGCGGTGCGGGCAGGTTGAATTGCGATCTCGCTGGGGCGCTCCACAGCTGGCGGTGTTTACACGCCGCGCGCCTCACGCCTCTGCCCTGTACCCACGGTCCGCACGGTCCGTGCGCTTGCTCGCTGCTATACACCCTTCGTATTACAGTCGTCGCTGTGAATATTTAAACTTTATGAACGAGCTATCTTAGAGGTATTTAATGTTTATTCCACCTGGCTCTCTACAGAGAGCACAGTCGTAGCGCACTTTAACACAGTGACACGAACCGTTAAGCATTCGATAGAATTGCCGTAACTCATTTTAAGTGATATTGCGATTCAATAATCATGGGAGCCATGGGTGCTAAAGAAAGTGTGGAGGCTGCTAAATTTTCTTCGCAAAATTGGAATAATTTCGAGGTTCGTAATACGTTTAATTTGCACTTGAAAGTGTTTGTGTCCACTCCCTTCCGTATTCCTGTAATGTAGGCACTTGTTACTTAATAATTCTACTAAAATATAAAATATAAAAGATGATTTGCACCATAATATATGTGATGAAATACGAATGTATGCATGATGACGCACTTTTAAAATCCATGTTTAATGAACTCCCTCTTAAATCTAGTGAATCGTACATTATAGAGGTTATCTATTTTATTAGAATCAAAATTAACTAGTAAATCAAAATATTTCGTTCATTAAAACTTGTTGGGGTCTATTAAAATGGCGAATTTACTGTATAATATGTACATTTAGATTATAAATGTCAATAGGTACTGTATGTTCCTATCTATAAACTAATTAATATCTGTGTTTGATAGGGCTGACCCACATATACTTACATACATAACTTATCCCTCTCATGGTTGAAGGCTCAACGTCAAGAACGAAATGCGGCTCTTGAATTTTAATTCCAATTTGATAGCCTAGACTTAGATATCTCAGAAAATCAATATGAACTTGAAATTATAATCTCGCGACCTACTTGGAAGTAGTACTTTCAACGATGCAAGAAGCTCTACAATATTATACATATAAAAAATAATAATAAACTGTTTTGTAATAATATTTTTATGTTCATTTGTATTTATGCTGCAGATTATTTACAAGTGATTCATACTGGTGCCTGTAGGTCAGCGTTACACATAGTTTACCCTATAGGGCTTCGGAACTAAATCAAAATATACTGTACTAGTTACACGCCCCGGCTTCGCATGGGTGCAATGTATTATACCTTCAAAAAAAAATCGGTTGAATAGTTTTTGAGTTAAATCGAAACAAACAAACAAATCTTCCCTCTTTATAATATTAGTATAGAAAAGATTTGAGTTAAATTATTAGTAAACCCTGATAGGCTTTTTTTGGTTTTGTCGTATATTGATTTGGCTCGTTTTGTCGAAAGTTAAGTGTTAAACCCATAAACGTATAAAATTGGCTTTGAATCTTACATAGCTTTAGCTTTTGATAATATATAATGTGTATGTATCATTAGTGTGCTTGTTTTTAATATTACATATCAACTATCTATTACATATAATAAGATGTGTTCTTAACGCAAATATCACATATTTAAATGAAAAATCTTTCAGCGACCATGTTTGTGAAACGTCGGAATACAAATGTAATGAAAAAATATAATAACTCATTTTAATCCGTTGAAAGTTGTTTCGTTTAAATTCCTAACGTAATAAATAAAAATATAAGAAATATTTTTTTAAACCTTTACACGATGATTACTTAGCTGATTTATAAAAAAATATAATTGATACATATAATATTATTTTTGCATGAATGTCAATAGTATGTTTTCCGTATTTGTGTGTGTTTAACAAAATTGCAATAAAAGGATTTTCTCTGAAATTTTAATAAATATTAATGGTGATAAAATGATATTAAACAAAACAGTTATCGAATTATCCAATAACTTGTATAACCAAATGTAACTTGCAGCATGGAGTTGTAAAGCATCATCACAGACACGGAACGCAGCGGTCGCAGAGTCTGAACCGCGGACACTCGTTGTCGCGTTCTGATGGCACCTGGTGACATCACGGGACCACGGGTAAGTTCAATTTATCTTAAAATACATATAATACATATAATAATACTGTAAAATCAAAAGTTCCATCTACAATAATATTATAAAGAGGAAAGATTTGTTTGTTACGATTTATCACAAAAAGTACTTTTTTTTTAATTTAGAGCAGACAACCGAGCAGGTGGGTTACCTGATGGTAAGTAATCACCACCGCCCATGGACATCTAGGACTTGAAGGTCTCAGATGCGTTGTCGGCCTTTTGAAAAAAGATAAAAAAAGTTAAGTTCTTTATTTGACCGATTTTAAAAATTCTTTCACCAAATAGCAAGCTATATTATTAGTTTAATCATAGTACATCTACATTGCACCCGTGTAAAGCCGGGGTGGATCAAATAGCGATCAGAAATAAAGAGAGGTCGATTAAAGAAGGGGAAATTAAATAACAGAAAATCACTTTAAATTTTTCTTTTTTATGAAGTTGAAGCTTAATACATAGTTTGCTGTTAGTCTGGGACAACATATTTTTTTTCATCGAAATCGTGTGTCGGGAAGAAAAGCTATCTTCGTTTAAATAATTTGTTTTTAAACTCAACAAAGTTGCGCAGCTTATTTATAATAAAATATATTACTCTCCTTGATTTGAAAAACATCTTGATGAAAAATTACACAACAAAGATTATTCTGTATCTATTTTCTTTTAGGAAATTTTTACTTATTGATTAACTTAAAAATCTGTATTATCGATTATTGGACACCGCCTTCAGTAGCCGCGTGTAGTAGTAGTATAGTAACCGCGTGCAGTAGATATTCAATAAAATGAGGTTGTGCAATGTTCGCTTAGACTTGAAATGTGTACTAGATCATTAAACTCTAAATCAAGAGCCATAAATAGAAAATGGCCATTTTGGGAACCTTGTCAATAGCAAATACGACTTGTATTGCTATAAGCAGTGCTATGATGTGTTGCAGGCAGCGTAGTTCAGTGCGCTGAGTGCGGCGCGCGTACGATGGGCAACAAACTATCTTGCTCCTGCGCGCCAATACTTCGCAAGGCGTACCGATATGAGGATAGCCCGTGGCAAAACTCCCGACGTCGTGATGGACACCTGTTAAGGTAATATTGTCTTTAAGTAACGCGAGTATCACACATTTAAATAAAATACTTTATACCGGATTTATTTATTTTTCATATTATTTATCCCGACGTTTCGAGTGCTCATGAGCAGACTGAATTGACAGACGGTGATTTGAGTTTTCACAAAGCCATATTAACGCCATCTATTTCTACGGAGTTGATATTTTCCGTAATTTTCTATATTATGGCAATATTGACTAACAGTTTCCTCTTGTTTTTTTAAGTATATTTGACTTTTGGGTTTAAGATTATTAACTATTGGATCCCAGGTGTTGGAATGTCTCAAATCATCTTCTTTATCGAAGTTAGGGTGTTTTTTAAATACTAAATGGCGTGTAAATCTTATATAAAGTATTTTATTTAAATCTGTGATGTTTCATATAAGGAATCAATAATATACATTGTATGGTATTCGTTGGTATGATCTGCATAATTTAAATATTCCTTTCCTAAAAGAACTTTATCGGCTATTGTTGCATATCTTTCTTCTTCTTGTCATTATCTGGATATTATTATTTATTTATTTATTTATTGCACCAACAAAGTAAACACTAATTCATACATATAACACAAATATAAAATACACGCCGAGTGTTACCCCAATTATAGGCGCATACGAAATTCTACAGAACAAAGCATACCGAACACATAAACGATCAAACTAAAATAATATAAGATATCAAACTAAAACAAGATAAAAATACATATAACAATATTAATTTCTCAAAAAATCCTAAATCTATACATTTCTTAATTACATACTAATATAAACTACTTAAATGCCAATGAGCTGGGCCGCCACCTTCTTAAAATATGATGAGGAGTTACAAAAAATGTCTATCTGGGGAAACAACTGAGTACCCGAGTGTGATCCCATGCTACCTGTATCAGTGTTTGCGTTGTGGATAGCATTATAACTCCTAAACAACCGATTTATTGGAGCAGTCTGGCCCAGATTTGATTTGGCAAAATTAATTTTAAAAGGAGGTTTTTTAAACCTTTGCAATTTATTAGGGATTGTTATATTTACCCTAGACAAGATATCAGGGGTGTCTGAAATACCATTGACAAGCTTATACAGAAACATGATGTCAAGCAGCTCTCTACGATGTCGAAGTGACTTGAGGTGAAAATGTAATAGGCGATCGTTATAACTTGGAAGTTTCTTGGCCATATTGCAACTATATGATAAGTGCCATAAAAATCGCTTTTGTACATTCTCTAAGCGTTTGATATATATACCGTAATGCGGATTCCACACAGAACTGCAATATTCTAGGATACTACGCACAAGACAGGTGTAAATTGTTATCTTCGTTTTGGGATTTCTAAATTCCTTACAGTTGCGCAGGACAAAGCCTAACATCCTAAAAGCCTTATTTGTTATATCATCGATGTGCAGGTTAAAACGCAATTTACTATCCAATGTGATGCCTAAATCTCGAGTGTGACTGAGTTCCTTCAGCGGTGTGTGATTAATATGATAGGTTCTGGTTGGCGAGTATTTTTTCCTGCTGAATCGAACTACGTGACATTTTTCTGGATTCAAGCTCATTCCGTTTACGCTACACCACATTATCAGATTGTCTATATCATTCTGCAGCGACAATGCATCCTCAGGTGAGTTTACACTTCTGTATAATTTCAAGTCATCAGCGAACATCAAGAATTTAGACCCATAAAAGCAGTTTTTGATATCGTTGATGAAGATGTTAAAGAATAATGGACCTAAGTGTGACCCTTGAGGCACTCCGGAAACAGCAGTGAATTCTTTAGATTTGTGTCCTCCAACTACAACTACTGACTGCCTGTTTGACAGGTATGATCTGCACCAGTTTAAAAACATGCCATCTATTCCAATACAGGAGAGCTTGTGTATCAAAACTTTATGACTAACCCTGTCGAAAGCCTTGCTGAAATCGGTGTAAATTGCATCGTATGATTGTCCACGATCAACCCCCTCAGCAAGGTCCTCCACGAAGGAAATCAAATTTGTCGTTGTAGAACGTGACTTCATGAAGCCATGTTGTTCGGGTGCGATAAAATGTTTGAAGTGACATGATAATATTGGGCACAAAATTGATTCAAAAACCTTCGCGAACGTTGTGAGTATAGATATAGGTCTATAATTTAAAACCGAACTCGTATCACCACTCTTGAACAATGGTATTACAAGAGCACTTTTCCAAGCCGTAGGGAATATACCAGAGCTAAGAGATCTATTAATAATAATGCGAAGTGGTAGTGCTAGTTCATTAGCGCATCTTTTCGCAAAAATAGAAGGTATTCCGTCGGAGCCAGCACCTTTCGTAGGGTCAAGTCTTTTTAAAACTCTGAAAACTTGGTCTGTAGTTACCGAAATTTTAGTTAAATACATGGCATCGCAGTATTAGACTTACCTGTGATTATTATGTTCTCTGAGTTGTATACCGAAGAAAACTGTGACGCGAATAGATTGCAAATGTCTGACCCTGATGAAGCTACTTTATTGCCCAAAGACATCCGGGCAGGGTAAGAGCTTGTCCTTCCTCTTTTATTCTTAATAAAGCTCCATATAAGTTTTGGATTAGTAGACAATGATGTTTCCAAGCGTTTCAAATATAATCTATAGCTCAAGTTGTGAAGTTTTGTACATCTCTCCCGTAGTACTTCAAAAGTAATTAAATCCCGAGGGTTGCCGTATTTGCGATATTTGGTACGATATTTGAATTTTTCATTGATAACCTTTACCAATGCCGCGGAAAACCATATCGGATATTTCCTAGAACGTGGTTTGGATTTTGGTACATATTTAGAAATTATAACTCTAAGAATTTTATAGAATTGTGCTACCATATCGTCAACGCTAGCACAATTGGATAGTTGTTCTTTCCAGGGAATTTTATTTAGTTCACTTTTTATTTTTTCATAATCTGCTTTATGGAAGCGGAATCTGGCTTCTTCATGGGATTTGAGTTTTTCTTGATGGTCAATTTCAACACAAAATTCAATCGGAGGATGCAGAGGGTCCACACTGGAGAGAGGATCTTTGCTCTCGCTTATATGAGAGATTGCCATAGAGCTCATTATTAGATCCAGAATTCGGTTTTTGTTGTTAAGGCAATAATTAAATTGTGAAAGATTATTTAAGGACATAAAGTCTATAATCATGTTGTTTAACAGGCTATTTGTCGTTATTGGTGTAAGCGTGGAGTTAGGCGTTCTGTTCCAACAAAGGCTACTCAAGTTAAAATCACCGAGAACAATGATGTTAGAGCTGAATTTTTTAATGATCATACTAGTGTTTTGAATAAAGTGCTTTAAAATATGCTTTTGCACTGGAGGAGGAATATTACCAAGTGTTTGTCTGGAACTATTGATAACGCCGGGCATTTTGTGTGAAAAATGAAGGAGCAAGGAGTAGTATAAGTTATAAAATTTATAAAATAGGTAATGAGAGTGTTGTTCTATGGAACAGATCCTATTATTTGAGTATCTTACAAATCTATCATACTACAGGGAAGATTAACTAAGTTTTTTCTTAGAAAGATGTTCCAAATAACGCTTATTACTAATTTAGTAAGTCGATTAGGCAACCTGCTTAGTATTTCCGAATAATATAAAAGAAAGAGTTAGTAAATTCTTGAATCAATATTAATATTAAAAAAATTTGGCGGATAATATGCTGAGTGTGTTCTCCTTCAGCATGGCTCAATTTATTTTAATATAGTCTAATAATTTTATTAAAGTTTGAGTGTATCAAGTTGCATACAGAAAGTATATTAACACTAAACCTAACAGAGCGGTCAAATGACCGCTTTTGTGACTTTAATCAAATTTTTTGATTTCCTAATCTATATAATTGTTCAATATCTAACTCTCTTGTTCTTTCGTTCTTTCTGATAATCACATGTTCTCTGCTGTATTCTACCGTAACGGTCTTTAAAATTTCAAAAGCGGTCACTTGACCGCTCTGGTAGGTTTAGTGTTAAAGGTATACTCGACCGCATCCGTGGCTCAGTGGTAAGCGCGATGCGTTTAGCACCCGAGGTCCTGGGTTCGAATCCCGGGGAAACAAGATAAAAAATTGTTTCGGTCGGGCAGGGTACAGAAGGCGGACCAGGGTGTGCCCCATGCTCCCCTAGAGGACTCGGGAATTCACACTGTCTATACTAGATGACGTTTAATTTTGACGGGCTCGTTGGCGAGTTCGGTAGAACACCTGCCATGCGCATCGATGGGTCGTGGGTTCGAATCCCACCTGAACAACATGTTTATAATTTTCTGTAAGTATGTTTTCCCCAAGTCTGATAACTTCGGGCATTGATCGGTGGGAGGGTAATGTACCACCGCATAGATGGAAAAACCGTGAAGTGCGCGTTTCGGTTTCAGTCTATGGATTTCTGAATGCTTGAAGTAAAAATTAGGTCGACAGCACATCATTGACTAATGATGTGTGGCTTAGGTATAACCTACCATCAAGTGAACCTCATGCTTGTCTGTCGATATCTAACATAAAAAATAACAGTTATTGAAGAAAATCTGAGTTTTACTAGTTACCAATGGCTAATTCACCAAACCTTGCAGATTATGGGCCGAAGTATTCCACGTGTCGGCGAGTGGCGCGGGCACTGTGAAGTGGCAGCAGGTGTCCGAGGACCTGGTCCCCGTCAACATCACCTGCATCCAGGACTCGCCGGAATGCGTGTTTCACATCACTGCATATAACTCTCAAGTCGACAAGATCCTCGATGTTAGACTATTGCAACCTGGTATGTAATTGTATCTGATTTTATTACAAGCTTATATTTTCTCGTGTTTGTTTTCGTTCGGGATACAAAAATAGCCTGTGTGTGTGTCCTTACTGAGTTAAAACTGTAACTTTAAAGGTTTTATTGTGAAAACATAAAAGATACTCTTTTCTTAGTTTAAGTTTAGTCAGGTCAGTTTATTTTAAAACTAAAATTCAGAAAAGATAAGGCATCAACAGATTCGACATCACAAACCTGTTTGAGCCCCAAATTGGGAAATCCTGTAAGGTTCTTGGTTAAAGATTATATTTCTTATTATAACAGTACAATTATATAGTTAACAAAATATAGTACATAAATTATTTACATACACACATTATATAAGTAAATGAAAGTTTATAGTAAAGGAGTAATTTAAAGGAAACACAGACTTGAAAAGCGATTTATTCATTATAATTATTTATCACGACGTTTCGGTTGCTTTTCAGCGAATGTGGTCAATCTGCCGCCCGTGACATTTAATAGCATCATCAGTAATAACGTTGTACTTTAAATTAGTTTAGGTTTAGGTTAGGTTTCATACTTTTAAAAAAGTCAGCGAAATATATCGATAGGTCCTATGAATAAGTGCCAAAATGCAAAATCACAACTTTACAGCAGTGGCTCTGAAAATTTAAATTTGCAGACATACAGAAATTAATTTTATTGATCAGAATTTAGTAAAGATAAATAGAGTTTATGTGACGAACTAACTATTTTAAGAGCTTACATGATTAATTATATCAATAAGATGCGTTTACCATAAGTCAAAATAACAAAATTGTTAGTTTAGCCCAGATACATAGGACCTCTGTTCTTGGATACCGATATCTGTAATTTAAATTTGAAGCTAACATCGCGAACCTGTTGTTCATAAAGTAAATATACAAAAACAGACAATTGTATGTAATAGTCCAAGTAGTTTTAGACAACCTTAAACTGTATTTTACGAGTACGTTTATCACAAACATACAAGCCGTCCGCGACTGTAACCTAGTTTTAAATTTACTCCAGATAGTACATGGCAATCGACCGAAATCCACACGTACAAAAGTACAGAGATTTTCAGTACGGCGGATTCTCTTGTGAAATTTACAAATCTTTTAACGATTACAAAATATTTAATCGAGATAGCTAAAAGCGTGTACAGTTACATGTTAACTGGGTTTATGTATGGGCTTGTAGTACTTACATGCATTTTTTTCACTCATATTAATTTTTCACTCTCTCGTGTTTGATGAACGAATTGAATGTTTTGGGGAAAAAATAACCATGTTTCCAAGACAGTATCATATTTATAATCTAGAATATAATGTGTCTATTTGCTAGGCGATATTCTTATGTTATAGAATCTTCATTGAAATAAATAAAAATATTTTTGGAAGTTAAATTCATAAAAGAGAAAGATTTTTTATCACAGAATATTGACGTAGTATTAAAAATAATTATATTTTTTTCACAGAAGGATGTATTTACATAGTAACTTAAAAATCTCAATCAAAAGCTCAAGATTCAAAAGTTAAAATATTACCACATCTATTTCCGCTTTCAAAATCAAGGTATATACTAAAAATAAATGAACGAAAAAGAAACTGAATCTGTACCGTATTTATTTTAGAAAAATAATTCATATTTAAATTATATTGTGTAACCGGAAACACTCGAAATAACACATTTACAAAATTACATTTGCTCAATGTTTTTCAGGCGAATAACTTAAAACTGACTGCTTGTTTTTGGAAATTAGGTCAAAGTTATGGCACATGAATAAAATACCTCATAAATTAATTGGGAACATTAGCCAAATCTATAAAACAAAGATATCGTATCACGGTGTTTGTGGTCAAATTTCTCTAAAACAGCTCGACCGATTTTTATGAAATTTTGTAGTGTAAATGTAGGTATGAGAATAGGTTGAAAAGTATATTTCATACCGCTAGATGATTCAGGTGTCCCTATGCAGATTTTTTTTTCTATTTCTTCATTAGTACGTTCTTCAGTAGTAACCGTGCGAAGCCAGGTTGGGCAGCTAGTATAATATATAAAACCGGTAATTATTTACAAGTGGGGCTCCACCTTGAAACGACTCCAAAAAATGTTTACTGCATATTATGATTAAAAAATACTCTCTTATAGAACATTAAGGTGGCGGAGGAACGAAAAAAAAAATATTCGCCATCACGAATTCCAAAATTTTTAATGGCAATGTCAATTGATCGCGATCACGCTGCGTAAATCCATCGCGTTTATTATTCTAGAAGAAAGTATTTTTTAATGATAATATGCCATAAAAAAATATAGAGTCGTTTCAAGGTGAGCCCCACTTGTAAATATTTACCATAATACCCTATTTATTGGCTAGATTGTAATGTCATAGAGTACTCAGACCATTTTTATACAAATAAAAATCTTAAACTATTATCCAAGTAATATCCCACGGCATATTACAGGTACTCGTATTGGGCAAGCATCAGAATGCTTCGTTTACTGGAAAGATCCTATGACAAATGATACCTGGGGCCTCAATTTCACATCTCCGATCGACGCTAAACAGTTTAGAGAATGTTGCGTAAGTAAATTATTTTTGTAACTATGTCATCACCATAAACGAACTTTTCATGATTAGATTTAACGCTTCGCTTTACATCTAGTCGAGTAACATTTAATACACTTATTTCATCCCGAAAATTATATGAATTTTTGATTTAAGTAGAAAGCGAAATGAGTTACAAATTATAATAACAAATATTATTATTAACAATAATCAAATCAAATCATTTATTCGTTTAGGTAACATAATGTACACTTATGAACGTCAATAAAAATAAAATTTTAAATTTACTGCCAGTTCTCAAATCAAGGGCGTAGAACGGACGAGAAGAACTGGCAATAACCTCTCCGCCACTCTTTTTAATCAACAAGTTTTGTTGTTTTACAAAATGTTTGTAAGGAGCTTGCAACCATTACACCAAGGACTGAAACCGGTTAATATTTATTTTCCAAAATACGTGTCTGACTGAGATACCATGATATTAGTTTTAAAGAGTAATGAACACTAAACTTACCACAGTATTTTTTTCAGTAAATATGAATAAAAACGAAAGAATATTAACAAAAACATTTATTATACCGGTATAACTCCCATAAACAATTAGCCGGTATTCAGTCCCTGCATTACACTCTTTTTCACGTGACATCTTGAAGTCATTAACTATAATAATAAAAAATAAATAAAAATCCAACATGCAAAAACAACATGCAAATACATAGTCGAAATAGCTAACATCACCGCATACACGAATGCAAGTCCGACCAGTCACCCATGTGACAAGAAATGTGTTAAATTATACGAAAACTGTCGAGGAAAGTAACCAAAAATGGAATTATATCCCTAATTTGTTTTGAAAAATTTGTAAACATCCCGCCGGATCCGAAACCGCGACCCATCGGAGCGTAAGGTAGGTTCGTAGGCTCTAACGAACGCGCAAACAAGCCCGTTTTAATTTTCATTTCAAAATCATTCTTAGATATCATTTAGCTACGTTGCCATTGCTTACATTTTCAAAAACATTCATATAGCTACAATTCATTCATCACGCGATATTTTATTATAGTCGCCTTCATTTAAATTCTCACGGAAGGCATCTTCGAGCTACAGCCTGAAGTTGGAGCCTCCGGGCAGCAAGCAGAAGTTCAAGACTAAGAGGAAACCAGTCTCTACACCAGCCAGTCCTAATCGTTCAAGGTAAATATACAACATATAATAACTTTATTTGAAACTAGCAACACGCCCCGGTTTCGTACGGGTGCAATATACTATTCATTAAAAAGAATAGCCTATGTTATTCGCTGATAAACATTGTCTTTCTGTTGGTGAAATAATTTTTAAATCCCTACAACCTTTTTTTACACCTTGGGATGTAACCAAGATTTTTGTATACAGTACATCTACATTGCACCCATGCGAAGCCGGGACGTGTTACTAGTACTGTATATGTGCTAATCGAAAGTACTGTTTTGATTTTTTCAAGTCTTAGCTATGGTCGTGAGCCTCAATGTACGTGCATGACTCAAGAGCAATACGCAAGGTTGAGGGCACAGGATCCAAGATATCGTGAGTATACTCTATTTTAATATCGGTTGTATACAAATATTCTTCAACACTTATCGATTCTAGTGAACGTTATCATAATATCGTTTTCGATATCATAATATCTTGAGTACATTATATTTTAATCATGTTTTATTATAGACTTGATTCAATATCACACATTTTTCGAACTAAGGTGAATTTGTTCGCCATTTTTTCCAAAAATTACGAATTTCCGGTTCTATATTCAAATCACTGATTCCCATTCGAAGGTTTTCATGGACAACTTGTTATTTTACTAAAAAAGTCATACAATTTATGATAAATTAAGAATGCCGCTATTTGTTCATAATTTCTACTTATAACCATTAATTAGTTTAATAATATATCTTATAGAAACTCATTACAAGTCACAGTTAATGCATAACCATATGCATGTAGTATTAATGCTACTCATAGATAAAAAAGTACATAATTCTGTTTTTATAACAAATAAAATACAAATTCCTCTAGCTAATACGACGTTTAAACGACGCGAATTCCGTATAAATGCACAACACATGAGTTAATTTTCAACCGAATATAAAATAACAGTGCATTTAAGAATTCGGTAGATATAACGCAATTCGCGTGTGTTTGAACGCAACCTAACGCATAGTATATGCGTGTAGGCTCATCAACATTACCGCGTACCACCACTCGCGCTATAGAAACAGACGCGGCCGCGGCGGCTGCGGGGCGCGCGGACAAAGTCGCCGCTGCTACATCCTCTACTTCTCTCTACGACAATGTTGCCACCACCCAGCCTGCAACTCAGCAACCACCTAAACGTAAGTTACATGTTCTGTTACCTTCGTATCTGTGGCGACAGGGCTGGAATTAGAGGTGAGAGTGTCCCTCACTCTTTATGTTGGATATCGACAGACGAGCATGAGGTTCACTTGATGGTAGGTGATACCTCAGCCACAGAACATCAGTTAATGTCGCTGTCGACCTAATTTTTACTTCGAGCATTCGGAAATCCATAGACTGAAATCGAAACGCGCAATGTGCACTTTACGATGTTTCCTTATATGAACGGTGGTTCGTTACCCGGTCGGAATTTCGATATTCCTCCCACCCGATAAATGCCCGAAGTAACCAGACGTGGGGAAAACATGCCTACAGATAATTATAAACATGTCGTCCCGGTGGGATTCGAACCCACGACCCATCGATGCGTACGAATACGAACTACCGAACGCGCCAACGAGCCCGTCAAAATTGCCTTAGGGCAATAAAGGAGTGGATCACCCTGGCCCCAAATTATTTTCTAAATATTTAAGAACAATATAATCATGTTCAAAGTACAGTAGGTAAAGGTAAAACAGAAACAGACAAAAAAATATCAAAGGAAAAGTTGTTTACTAGTGTTTTTTCTGAATTATCTATTTCCCCTCTTTTGCGGAGGCCCTGGCAGTAGCCACAAATGCCCTTCCCTAAATCTGGCCCTGAGTGGGTAAGAGTCTCAACAAAACGAGTCATACCGACTTCCCTTTATATAAGTATTAAACTCAGTAACCTATCTTCTAACAAACTATTGTAGGTGTTGGATACCTTTCGGTTTACTTTTGGTCTTCCTTGTTAACTATAAAACTTCCTATAGGCTTGTAACATAGAATTGTGCTATGAACATAGCACCTTCCAGACTCGGAAATACTTACGTATGTATTATAATATATCAATTGATCGGTGATGGACTCGTATAATGTGTGATTATCACATGTTAAATATATTTGTGTATACTATACGCCATCGTGTAGTACTGTATCAACAATGAAATCATGAATACAATTAAAATTTGAAATCGTTTTTTAAAGAAATATCTAATTATAACCGCCGAAATTGACTGCCATTTTACTGTCACTTATAGGTTATTATAGAATTTATTTACTACCTATTTTCTAGTTTAATAAACGTTCCCTCTTATTCTTGAATATTATTTGGGTGTTTTCGTTGTTTTACCCGTAATACAAATGGTAGTATTGCCTTTAATTTTTACGAATTATTGTGTCTCGGTAGTACATTTTATTTACCAATTTAAATGTAAACAGCGGCAGCGCGTCAGAGTGAGACTCAACCGCCAGCTCGACCTCCGAAGTCACAAGAGACCTCTACGATGACTACCAATACCTCGACGGCACCGAAAACCGTCACCGCTTCTGTCGGCACGCATGGCAATACCGTGAGTCCATAATCTATCTTTCTATGTATATAGATTATAATCAATGTAAATATGTTTGTTCTATATGCCCTCTTAAACTATTCATTCGATTATGATGAAACTTTGATGAGTTTATCTGCATACGACCGCGACTTTTTGTTTACATGGCATTGTTACGAATGCGGGTTACAGCTAGTAATATTATAATCATCAACTTGAAAATCTGTGAAGGTAGATCAGGGTAATCATTGTAAATTGAAGGTTAAAGTCCCTTTTCTACAAAACTTAGTAGATTTTATACATTCCACGCCTCCTTTGAATGGTAGGCAGAGATCACGAAATTCCATATGCCTTGCATACACATTTCGTCAGAGCACTCTTCAGTTCAGGTTCGAGTACTTTTGACCTGGTCATTTCAACTTATATATATAATTACATTACTAGGAAGTATATATTTCAGACCGCTGAGGAAACTACTCAAGTCTCTAGCACGGGTACAACAAATCAACACGGGCAGGATTTGAAGTCGGAGGGAGTTCAGGCTGGAGGTACACTGACGTCCTCCAAGTCCTCAGCAACATCAACGCGTGCGGGGAAAGAGCATCTGCAGCACATGCCCAAGAGCGTTGATTATGGAGATGGAAATGAATCGGTAAGATTATGAAAACTAAGCCTTGCTTAAACGTCTTTTCTATATCATCTCTTTTTATCTTCCATTGCGTCTATAGTATTTTTTTCTGTACTTTGGCGGGCTTTCACAAGTAATGGTAAAAAATAAACTTCCTTCAACGTTTTGGGAACTGCACCGGCTGTTAAATGACCTATGCTACGCCACTGCTTAAAATTATATAGAATTAACTAGCTGTTGCCCGCGACTTCGTTCGTGTCAATTTCTGTTATTATGATCGCGATTAAGAAGTTTTTAAAAGATTATATTTTAAATTACTTCTGCGTAAATGATAATTTTACCAAATTTGATTACCATAAAAAAGGTTATAATGAGTAAATCTTAAAAGATAGACATAAACTGTCGCGGACATTTTTTGAGATCATTTAAAGAGGAATAATTCTTTCATTCATATTTTTTGGTAAACTTGAACCGTTTTCGCAGCGCACGCAACGGAAGCCCTCATGTATGGATAATTTTCCCCGTTTTTGCAACATTTCACTGATGCTTGGTTTGTTGGTCCTATTGGTTGTAGCGTGATCACACGTTACTTCCTCACATCACGTCACTTCCTCGAAGGCTAAAGCCTCGATAATTGGACTATCTAACACAAAAATAATTCAATTCGAACCAGTAGTTCCTGAGATTAGCGCGTTCAAACAAACTCTTAAGCTTTATTAATATTTAGATTATAGTATTAACCGCATAACTGTTATAAATGTTATATGTTTACAATATACTTCTTTTCAGAGTCGTGAATCTGAGAGGCACATGCATAACCACAATGTAATCAACAACAACACTTCAGGATCACGTCGCACAAAGTCCAAAAGCACTGAAGATATGAATATGGGTAACGTATATATTATATAATTTACTTAATACTTTCATTTAGCTTTTGTTTTATTTAAGCGAGGTATTTTAAAGTTATTCTAATTTTATATGTGAACCATTTATAAAAAATATTGAAGAAGAAACTATTTCTTCCATAATATTCATGAACTACAAATGTTCTTAAAATGTCAAAAATAGTATCTGCATAATATATAATCATCACAGTTTGGCTACAGCGATCTATTTAATTACTGAAATCTGGAGGTAATGTAAATACATCTTTCTGGTAGCAGGCAGCTCTACTATAAGCCATTTCTAAAAAATAAAAAGACAAACAAAAAAAGTAAACTACTTTAATATTTGGTGAAAACTATCAACATATTTAGGATTTTAAAGGAAGGTTATGTTAGATTAGAATCACAAACTGAAAAATCGCAATAGTAAATCTGTACGATATTTTCGTATGCCACAAAGGTATCTTAGCTTAGCTCCATCAAGAAGTTATAATTATTACAGACTCCAACACCTTGAAACGAATGCTCAAACCGATGCCTTCGACTGAGAGTCCTATAACGTCACCGGAAATGGGTCGGCGAAGATATGCGGCGTGCCCTTCTTCATGCACGCACTCACACCGCCAGCCTCATCCGCACCATGGACATTATGCACATGTCATCAACAACAACAGCCGACAGCCTTCACAGCGTTATTCTTCTACAAAGTAAGGACTGGCTATCACACCTTCAAACCTATAAGCTTTCGCGCAGACTAGAGCCACTAGTGGCGACCACAGCATAGCCACCGGTGGCCGCCACAAGCTACGGGCGTAATATTTCATACATTTTAGGGCATCCGCGCAAACACGGCGCTCGAGTGGCTGCCACCGAGCTTCTAGCCACCGGTGGCCGCCACAACGTGCGGGCGTGAAACGTCATACATTTTACAGTGGCTGAAACGCGGCCACCGGTGGCCGCGTCTAGAGGCTGCTTCTAGTGGCGGCCACCACGTGGCCACCACCACCAGTGGCTCTAGTCTGCGCGTAGGCTAATAGTACATAACTCAGTGAAAATCGTTTCAGGCAAAGGATATACATACGTAATCAATACCAATAGCGAGAGTTAGCGGAATTATTCAGTTGAATAAACAGGTTGTTCTAACTTTGCTTCTCACGGAAGCGTTATGAAAAACAACAGCTGACAGGCCTCACAATAATTCTTCATTATATTGGAAAGAATATCATCCGTGTAGTACTTATAAGTGATTAATTTTGCGATTGGAATATATATAATCGGTGGTGTCTATATTATAAAATAATGAAAGTGGTCAAGTGTTAGTCGGATCGCGTTCAGGGTAATGATACTATTATTTTACACGAGAATTTGAACATTAAATTTTTAAGGGGTTTCTGTAAAATATGAGCAATGCCCTGTTTATTATCCTGTTATTTAGATTTAGTAGTTTTAGAAATCTAGAGGTTAAATATTCAGTTTTATTATTTATGAAATTAAAACATTTTAACATAACATTATTTGAGATTTTGAGGGAGAACCCTCTAACAAATGTTGACTACTTATCATTATAATAATTGGGTTACCGAAGTCTTTTCATATGTAACAATTTCAACTGTTTGTCTATCACACATAGCTTTTAATCAAATATATAAAAGCTTGAAAAACACCGATGATTTCAATTATTTTAAACTTCTTTACAGGATTTTTTTTACATCGGCTCCTCATTCGAGGTTTCGAACTTCTGAATTAGATATAGTATCATATAAAAAGTGACTAACAGAAAACGAAGATATCACGACTTCGCAGGGGTGCAATATAGATGTACTATACAAAAAATAATCTATGTATCTTGCTAATAATGTGTGAAATAATTTTTAAAATCGATCTAGGCGATTTGATTTAAATCGTAACAAACAAACAAATCTCTTTTTATAATATTACTATAGAAAAGTATGTTTTGTGTCATTGATTTTATGTTTTTTTATAAAAGGAATATTTTCAGTCGCGGTGTCGGTGTGGGCGCTGCACCAAGTGGATATCCTGGTCGAGGACTGTACCTGGAACTGGGAGGTGGAGAAAGGGATGTATCACCCCCCTCGGATAATGTAATGTTCGACAACCAGTGCTACGCCACGACACCCTCGTCTTCCAACGGGAACTCCGATCAGGAACACTGTCAGCGAAGAGATCCAAGACAACACCATCACATGGTAAGATTTGCTTTATTTAATTTTATATTCTAATATTGAACATAGAAAATGTATTTATTATGTTTGATTTTCCGTGTGTATCAATTTTATAAATTGTACTAGCGATCTGCCGCCCCGGCTTTGCACGGTTGCAATGTAGATGTACCAAACACAACAAGATAATTAAAAAATATACAGCCTATATTACTCGCTGAAAATCGGTCCAATAGTTTTTGAGTTTATAATATTAGAATAGATTTATATTTTCCAATTCTGATTAG
The DNA here is from genome assembly GCA_905404175.1 of Anthocharis cardamines. Classification (NCBI taxonomy): domain Eukaryota; kingdom Metazoa; phylum Arthropoda; class Insecta; order Lepidoptera; family Pieridae; genus Anthocharis; species Anthocharis cardamines. Next base: position 6,849,496 of record FR989956.1, on the reverse strand, counting down.
CAGAAGCCGTGCCTATCACGTCAAGCGTCACAACAGGGTGCGACGCCGGCACCAGGCTCCCCAACGTCTCGTCTCCTGCTGGAATACGAGATGCATCTTAGAAACACTCTAGCGAAGGGAATGGATGCAGAGAGTTACAGCTTGCACACTTTTGAAGCACTCTTGAGTCAGAGTATGGAGGATTTGGGTAAGTTAATACTTATATCAGTTTAAAAGTACAGCATCGTGCAAAAGACCGTACGTACCGTAACTTCGACATGAATCACCGAGGGAAGGCGAGAAAGTTGTTTCTACTTTAAGAGAATAACGACTTGTCTCGAAAAAAAATAAAGCAGCATCTAACAACGAATCGCATACCGTTCTGAGGGCCTAGCACGAATACACAATCGACTGTAGAGAAAGTATTCAAATCGTCAATCTGTGAGTTGTATGAGAAATCATTTGAAATTTCATACAAATGACAGCTCGACTATACGAATATTTTTTCGCAACTTTGATCGCCATTCCCGTGGTACGGTTTTTTTTTTCAAATAAATTTTCAAAGCTTCAATCTTAATACAGCCGGGCTAGCATGACCGCCACGAGATATGTCGCGGACGAGAGAAGACAAACTAAGATGTTAGATATCTCGATATATTATATCTCGACATCGACAATTTTGACAGAAAATATATCTAGATAAAAGTCGAGTTTTAAGTGTAATTGTCATGTTAGACCCGAAAGAAATAAAGCGATAGTCGATTAAAACACGAGAAAACGGTAGACAAAATTTTATCGCACTTGTCATGCTAGGCCGGCAGGACACGTCGGTTTTTTCTGTATACAGCAATACGATCTTTGCCTTATTTCGATGATTCATTTCGAAGTTACGGTGCTTACGGTCTTTTGTCACTCACTGTATAATTCTTGTATAAGTATCTTCTATGAATATATCAGTTGAATCGAAGTATCACATAATTTAAGATAATTTCAATATTATCTCTAGCTTACTCTACAAATACCGTGCAAGAATGAAGCTCGATGTAGCGTGCACTTCCTAGTCATAATATAAATTATTTGTGACAATACCTAAGTCTTATTTTACATACATCGAAATATCGATGTCTTTAAAATTTTTAAAATGTTCATTCACCATTTTTAATAGCATTATATACTTTTTTCGCAGAATACAACGACAACCTACCGCCTTCTAATCAGCGAAGTCCTTATCCACCTCGACGGCGTGAGTATTTTAATAATGATAATTACTTAAGAAAGATCAGTTAACCTTAAGACTTTTCAAAAACAAATAAACAGTTAAAAGGTTTTCAACTTGGGTATTATGTTTACAACTTGTTATGAGGTGGGATGTACAAGTATGTTTTTAAAAAAGTTATGAATATGGGCAAAAAATATGAACTGATTGGTGAAGAATTATATGTATTTGAAGGGTGTGACTGATGATATAACTAGTGAAAGAAATAACGAGAACATACTGCACCAACTTCAAATAAAAAAGGGAATATGGCAAGAGGAACATCAAATATTTTTAATATTGATAGTGATATGGTCACTATAAGATGTTGTAAGGTTAGCTAATTCCGTAATAACTTAAGACAGAAGAATCCTTAAGTGGAGACTGTATTAATTGACCGACTTGGTATTATATGGATTTCACAACTTTTTACGATTGAAGAATTGAGTTGCAAGACTTGGTTTTTTTACAATTTGTGTTTTTGATGGCATTGTATTTATTTAAAATCAAAGAAAATAACTTGAGAAAATAGTCGCTCTAAAAAAATTATTATAATATTAAATTATAAAAAAATACGTTCTTAGAACCCTGAATATCCTGATATCACGTAAAACTACATTTTTTATATTTATTTATTTGGAACACCTTACAGTTTACTGAACATTAACAAATTAATTAAAAAAAAAACGCCAATTACAACTTTCACAGATTAAATAATAATATAATATAACAGAGAGAATGCGTGTAGAGTGTAGGTGTTTGTGTGTGGTGTGTGTGGTGTGACTGAGGCAGTGTTAGTGCGTTAAGAAAATAATATGATACAAAAGTGGCACTGTTTTATAGTGTTCTAAGGATATTTCATTTGAAAGAGTTGCGAGAGGAATTGAATATGTCTAATGTTGAAAAATAGTCGTTGTACTGTGCAGGAAACCGAATGAATAATGAATGTTAAGTGTAGTTGTGAAATGTATGAGGAATTGAAATTATCATACGACTAAAGCAACAGTATCTGGTGACCGTAGATAGGTTACCATAGCTACGAATACATTAAAGGAACCGGGAATTATTTCCCGGTTGAGGCAGCGTTGAGGTATGATTGTTCTACATTTAGCTTCGATGGATGAGACTATATTGCGATGCATTGTAATGATCCTCGTAAGGGGTCATCCGTAAAGTACGTCACACAAATTTCGTGATTTTTGACCCCTCCCCCGTCCTTGTCACAGTTGGTCACATTTGTGGGACCCCCCTCCCTAGTGTGACGTCACATTTATTACAATTTTACATCTAGAAATTATTTAATTGAAACAGTAGTTCATTAATTAGTTTATTTATATTTACAATGAGAGAGTAGAGTTGAAAATATTTTTGTTTTTCGATAATAATCGTTCAAATTTGGCATTTTAACACTAAGATGTCTAAGATTTTGAAATGTGACGTCACTTAACCCCTACCATCCATTACACACAATGTCACACTTCGTCGATTCCCTATCCCTCCCTTAATGTGTGACATACTTTATGGATGGTCCCTAAATGGACGCTGTTATGCAATACAGTGTCAACCCACAAAATTACAAAAATGTAAATTTTGATACCAATCGCTTCCTTATGACCTGAAGTACATATTTCAAAAGAGATATGTATCATTTAAATCGTTTTAATAGCAAAAATATTGAAAAAACTAGCGAGCACTAAAACCTAAAATGTTTAAAATATTTAATAATAATGCATTAAATTCAATTACTTTGATTGCTACCAAGAACTACGACATATACGAGTATTTAGTCTAATAATAATAATTACCAAAAAATATATTATTTCAGTTATTTTTTAAAAGAAATTTTATAAAACCTGATTAAAACTGCAAACTCAATTTTCTCAAAATGGCATCCATGTGGGTTGTACGCTTAACAGCGTCCAAATAGCGATACTGAATATGATTACACAATATGTTACATTTTTTATCTAGGTCCTGGATCACAGTGTTCAGGAGGAGGCAGTCGGTCCTCAACATTACCACTGCCACATCGAATGGGTGTGGAAAGACAGCACAGTGCACGTTCGGATCGTGATGGCTATTACAGGTATTTAATTACTTTATCTTTCTTTTTGCGGGGTAAAAATCCATTTGCAACTCTCAAGCTTATATGTGGGACTCCGCTCGATTTCACGCACCTCTGCTAGTCAGGGGGCTGGGAGAGCGATCTACGCACTAAAAACATTGCGGGAGGCTCAGTGCCGTCATTTGGGGTCCATGGGATCACCAAAGTATACCCTAGACCCCGGTGGTTGGCCGATTGGCCACTCCACAGGGTCGGGAGGGTTACGTGGGCAACAGAAGATGGATGTGCCATCTCGTTCGCGCCCCCATCTTGCCCTCTTTGGGCCAGCAAGACATACATGTTTATTTTTCATCTGTCATGTTTATCTCTATAGCATATTTACTCATATAACTTTATTTGATCAGTTTGAGCACGTAGCATAGAAGGATTATCCTAATTTCGTCCGAGTAACAAAGTGCCCTTTATATACGATATTATATAATAAGTAAATAAGAAACTCTGGACTAACATAATAGAAATTCATAATGTTTGATGCTTTTTAAGTATAAAGCATATTTGATATCGTTTCTTTTTTTAAATCATTATTACCTTCTATAGTAACATAGGCAACTACATCTTATTAATAATCCTTCTAGGCTTGTATAGATTTGTAGGTTTAAATATTTTAAAGGGTTTCACCCTTGAAGCCTCACCTTTTTTCATAATAGGGTATAAAAGCATTTTACCCTATTATGAAAAAAGTTCCGAACTCGAAGAACTTTGGATTTGTGGGCTCGAGTTCTAAGTTTTAGCATTGTAAGAGTTGAAAAGTAGGTGAGTCTTCGGAAAGGACAGAAGAACTCGGTTCTTTTCGAATATGTACAAAGTGTTTTATTTTGTTTTTTTGATGTCAGAATTTTCCTTCCCTGTTTAGAGGGAATTAAATCGAATATTAAGAAGATTTATATTAAAAAAATATTTTTAAAAGAAAATAGTCAAAATGGCGGCTTTAATAGGATCACATACAATTGAAAAGCCATAAAGGTTCCATACCTCTATTATCCGCGTGGCTGTTTGTTATATACCCGTGTGTCACAGCATGTATGCAATTTTTTAATTGATACAAATATGTAGAGTCTATACACAAAACGAAAATATCAAAGATAGTTCTTTTTATTATATAAGAAGACAGATTTAATAATTCAAAATACACACGAAATAAAGAGCAATGGAAAAATGGAAAACAAAGCCTCACTTTAAAAATATGAAGAAAAATACAGAAATCATTACAAACAATATTCATTGCGAAAACAAAACTATAACCCGTCTAAGATATACGTATTTAGGAAAGTAAAATACTTGTTCTTTTCTGACTTTATTTGCTAGAACATAATCACGCAGACCATGTAATGACGCATGAAAATGTCAAACAATAGGTTCAAAATTCTCTTTTAAGCTGGTTGCATACAAATAAGCTAAGTAAGTTTAGTTTAGCTCCCATAGCCCAGGTTAATTTTTCATACATGAATTATATAATTTGTTGTCTACACATAAGTATGACAAAATAGCTAAGCTAAACTAATTTAGTAAAACTTCGGTAGGTTTAAGATCGGCAAATATAAGCTTACCATTGCTGATAGTTCATAGGAAGAGAATATCGTAACACGAATTAATGAAGTCTAATAATAAAAGTATGGTAGATTGATTTTACTGGATTACTATGGAGAAGTTATCAAGATTTTATGAATTATTCAAATAAATACTCGCGAAGTTCCGTCTGGAGCTTTGTTATGCCGTGCAATCAATATAACTCCAGATATTTTACTTTTTCTCCTAACTTTTGTTTGAATAGGACGTTGCGGTATATTTTGTGAATCTTGCTTTTGATTAAAATTCTTTATGTCTTGCTTGTTTTGTTTTAGCGATCGCAACGAATTAATGAGAGAACGCGAAAGGGAGCGGGAACGCGAAAGAGGATATTTGAGTGATCATAACACAAGGTTTGTAAAACATGGTAGCTATTTATTAAGTTATTAAACCACTGTTTTCTCCAAATTAAAGAGCAAATTTGCTCTTGTATCTGTATAACATGCAATTTAAAATTAGCTCTATTCCCTATTATAAAATAGAATGGACATTATTTATTACACTTTTTTGACACGACATTAACAAAATAGAACTTAAATACTAATATACAAATAGAATATGTTGCAAATGGCGGCCTATATAGTGATCTAATATACCTATTTTATTGTACACAAAATACCAATCATACAAACAATAATAAATACAGCTAAACATTGAACAAGAGGATGGTATTATAAATTGCATTCGCTAAAAAAATAGACAACTGCTTTAAAATACTATGTATATTGAATAACGTCTGTTCAATCAGTCTTGTTTGTGCAATAACTTGTTAGACTTGATTACGGCATATGCTTACGGAAATGTTACTCAAAGATACATGTCAAGCTAAATAAAAGATTCTAAAAAGGAGTTCGTGTAACTCTTATTACAAAACTTGTCAAAGTTTTAAATGGTTTGCAAATAACTTTCTAGAGGTCATAGACTTATTCTTAGATTTATTATTTCCTAACTTAAGCTACTTTTACAGAGACCGAGTGAGGGATCGTGATCAGGGCTACTTGAGTGATCATCAGTCAAGGTTAGTGAAAATTTCTAATTTCAATCTAAATTATATCTTTCTAAGGTTAAAAACACTATGTGGAACTGAATGGATATGGAACTTTTAGCCGGGTTTAAGTCTATGGATTTACGAATGCTCGAAGTAAAATAAAGGCCAACCGCGTATGATTGACTGACATGAAATGATTGTTGTTCTGTGGAATCACCCACCATCAGAGATGTGAATTTTTGAAATACATACATATATTTAAAATGCAAATGTAAAGCACCTATTTATATTTTGCATTTGAAATAGTTATTTTCAAAATGTGTTTCCTATTTTATTGCTTTATATAAATATTTAGTATTTGTAGAATGCAAACTGGTTTTGTTATATTACTTAATTCGTATTTCATAATTCTCATTCTTAAATTTAAAGTTACTCAAATCATGAACGCACCCAATAAATTCAGCGGCTAGTGATAATGTCAATACTACGGAAACTACAGTATTTAAAAAATGAGACAATACTTTAGAATCCTTGAACTCTTATTTAATTTTAATATAATATTTGCTTACCAAGTTCTGCTCCAGTTGAATGACTATTTTCGTTTAGTGGAATTATTATGAGGCCGCAAAAAAATTAAATATGAAAGATGAACTCTTTGAACAAATACTAGTGTTAAAATCAGTGAAATAAGGTATTTTATTTGAAAATAAGTATTTTGCATTTTGTTTTTAAATACTTTACTTAAAAACAATTTTGTATTTTTATTTGAAATAAAAAATATAGCCAAACATTTGCATTTGGAATGTAAATACTTTGAATAAATTATTTTACACATCTCTGCCCACCATCAAGTGAGACACGCTCGTCATTCGAATAAATAATAATACAGTATTAATAAAAAACCTATGCGAACGTACCTCGATCAGATCGGGGACGTTCTTCAAAAGGGCCAGGTCAAAAGTCCTCGTAACCGACGAGTGTGTATGAAAGGATTGATTAAAGTAGAAGAAGTGAAAGTGGTATGTAAGGATCGGAGCATATGGAATTCCGTGATATCTGCCTACTCCAATGGGAAAGAGGCGTGATGTATATCTATGTATGTTTACGACCGATTAATTATTTTCAGTGTTCGGAGCCTATAGGATATTTGCGGGGCCTATAAATAATACTGAAGCTTATATTTAAGGGTTATGTCAATGTTTTTTTAACAGTATGAGAATAGGTTATAAAAAATATTTCATACTAGGTGATTAGGGTGTCCCTATCAAAAATAAAAATCTATGTTTTTCTACATTTTTCAACAAACATTTTTATTTTATTTCGCGATTAAAACTTTGTACATACAAACGCATATTTTCACTTTGTCCAGCGAAGTGGGCTCAGGTCAACTAGTATATTGTATAATCTGTGATAAATTAATATAGCATTTATTTAGAAACTAGCGATCCGCCCCGGCTTCGCATGGTTGTAATGTATGTAGAATGTAGATATACTATACAAAAACATAGCCTATGTTACTCGCTGATAATGTAGCTTTCTATTGGTTAAATAATTTTAAAAAAATGGAGAATTTGCCCGAAAAACATGTTTGAACCGGTGGGAATTGACGCGCCAGTCTGAATGTGAAGTCACAGAACGACAATATCATACACATTTGCTGTAATAATATTACGCACTTATTCATTCTTACATATTTCACAATAAGCCGATTTTAGGAGAACTTTTTTATTCAAAGATTTGTCTTCTATCCAATATAATCCTTACTTTTGAAATAGGAAATAAGTAATGGTTACTCGACAAAGAGCTTTTAAATGACATCCTTTTGAAATGTCGTTACCCGCATCATTTCTCGGAGGATTGCTCTCTTGAGAAATTGACTTTAGATTTGTTTTCCAATTATTTTATTCGAACATTTTCCAATATTTTTCAATTTATGTAATCATATCATAGCTATATGTACTTATAATTTATATTATAAGTACATATAGCTATGATACGATATTATCAAAATAAAGACTCTATTATAGTTATTATTATTATAGTTAAAACTATTTGAAAAATGTTTATATTTAAAGTTCGACAAGGCTTATGGAGGCATATTACCAAAAACAAAATAAGATGATTCGGCTGACGAATCGTACATTTTCTATTACGAAAATCTTTCGATGATCGATCCGTCGTTCGAAATTAGACATTATATCTTTCGTTTGACATAACTATGGTCGTAAGTGTAATCGTAAATAGTATTGAAAATGTTTTCTTAATAATTTAAAATACGAAGCTGATGTTTTTTCGCTTCGCTCCGAAACGGCGTTCGATGTTAGTATTGTAATAGACCTCCTGAGATGTTTCAGTCACGGATATCCATGGGGGGTAGTGATTACTTACCATCAAGTAACAAGCTCGGTTGTCCGCTTTGAAATAAAAAAAAAAATTATATTTGCTGAATTTCGTAGAAAACTAATAATAAAAATAAATACTTTAAATAAATAAAACCAATTAATTCCTCTATTTAAACTATTTATGCGCAACGGATTTTGGATTTAATTAGACATATAACGAAAGCCATTCCGAAGAGCCGTTTAATCCTCTTGTTTTAGAAAAGGATTAGCATACAATTTGGAATTCTATTAGAGTGAGGGAATACGTGCGCGCTACTTTGTAGGACAGTTTCCGTTACGACTGACGATTCGATTTTCCTCTGATTTGTTCTTGTTTTCGTTTCGTTTGAGCGAAAAGGAACACCAACTTTATATAATTTATTTTATTCTGACTTCACTATAAATATATAAGACGTTTATTCACAAAAAAATAACAAAACAACATGACACCAACTTAAACTTACTAATCATAATAATACATTCTATGAAATATTGAGCGAACCCTTCAATTAATATTCAGTTATATAAAATCACGTATTAATATAACTTTCAATCAATCAACTAAAGTCATATTTGAAGTTTGATAGTACTCTGAAAACTGCATTAAAATCCTTTCAGTAGTTTCGGAGAATAGCGTGAATATATTGATAGAGCAAAACGTCAAAGATTATTTTTATGTATTATGTTACTCTTCTGTAACGAACCCCCTCAATTTCTAGAAAATATAGACAGACTCATGATTTTCTTTATATTTATAGAAGATACTTAAAAAATATAATTTTTGATGCATTGTTGATCCCCATTAGGTGTGATATTCTTATTTTACCTGAATAAATTACTTCTTTTGAAATTCTTTTGATTTTATTTACATAATATTATGATATATATTAGCTGTACCAAGAAATGACACAATTAGCCATTTTTATACTCATATTAATCTCCATGAGATTCCGATTCAACCCAAATTTTCTAACTCTATTTGATAACGTCAGTGACCCATGAAATATACATTTGTAATACTAAAGCTAGTATACTTCATGTTCAAAGTTAGAGAGCATGATATTATACTTTAGATTAAATTCCGTCTAGTTTAAACGTAATAAAATGTCGCGCACCGAAAGCATTCGTCTTGATACAGCATCTCCAAGGCAATACCACTCATAATAGTGTCGCTATTAAACTCGTAATAGACTCGAAAACTCGTCTTCCTAACGGCTACCCGCTGACATATCGCAAGGGAATTGCAGAAATACGAGATATTTGAATATTACACACAACTATATAGGTATATACGTATTATATATTATTAATATAAGCAGATGTTGGCGCGCTCGCTAGAATACCTGCTGTGCGCTTCGATGGGTTTTGGGTTCGAATCCTACTGCGTCCCAGTCCTACTACATCTTTATTCTTCTTCGACGTCTTTCCCACGACTGGTAACTTCGGACATTGATCGGGTGGGAGGAATATCGAAATTCCGACCGGGTAACGAACCCCTGGAAGTAAAACTTAGGTCGACAGCGCATCATTGACAGATGTTCTGTGGCTGAGGTATCAACTACCATCAAGTGAACCTCATGCTCGTCTGTCGATATCTGACATAAAAAAGACGTTATTAATTATTTACTTTCTTATAGGTATTTAAGTACCTCAAGTAACAGTATGAACTTTAAAGTATAGATATCGATTATTATGTTTTTTTTTCAAATGAGTAAATATACAGCTTAAGAATGTATGTTTTGAAAAATTATTATAAAAAATTTCTTTTTAATTTAAGATAATTCTAAAAACCTACACATATACTCTCCTACAGTATTCAAATTACATATTTTTTACTCTGATTGGGAGATACGGATGTACGAGTATGTATCTAGTACGTATATTTGGCCACTGAAATTTGTAATGGACAAATGAAAGATATGCATATCATATGTCAATTACGAAGGCGTTATAGAGTTTTTCTTGTACGCAAAACCTATAGAAAACTCATAGAAAATATAAAAGTTCCTCCATCCACATTAATGTAATATTCAAATAATAACTTCCATGTTTTGCTCTATATCTAAATTCCTATATTTAAGCGAACATTGTTAATAAACAATTCTAAGAAGAAATATTCACTCGTGAATATGGAATAATTGCTTTGAAATAGTGCATTCTCATACGTAGGTAGTACAAATTGCACAGCAACGAAACGTTTTAAACGTGAAGTTACATTGAAGGCCATATTTGTGGAGTAGGTAGCAATGCAATATACGTAAAACGTAGGTAGTTCAGAGGTATACTGGGCTCGAGTGTGCAATCGTATACGGTTGAGTACTTTTCCACGTCCATACTTGGAAGTTACACTTTTTCATTTCTAACATAGAGAAACCCTATAAATATTTTTTTCTGAAAAGCTGTAATATTTACTCGATTGAAGACTTGAAGTTTATCTTATTGATCTTAATAATATAAGACAACTAGCGATCCGCCCCGGCTTCGCACGTGTGCAATGTAGATGGTCAAACATTCTAAGCTATCCTATCTCTTAAGTTGGACCAGACTGCTCACGGTGTGCCAATTTAATTTAAAATCGGTTAAGTAGTTTAGGAGTCCATCGCGGACAAACATCGTGACTGGAGATTTATATATATTATAAGATGAATATATCTTGGTTCTAATAAACATTGTCCACTTGATGGATATCGTAAGTTCGAATCCCACTGGCTCTAACTTGTACTTTTCTCTAAATATCCAAGAACAGAAACCAAGCCCAAGAAGCCCCAAAATACAGGGTTTCCTATAATTCAAATATTTATTCTCTTGTCTTTCTACATTTATATTTTAACTTGTGTTCTGAAATGCATAAATCTAATGATGTTTCGAGTATAAAAATATAACGGGTATAATAAATAATTATAGTAAATATATTCTATATATCGAAATTCTCGAATTGATTATATACAGTTTCGTGAGCGCATCGCGGTGTGCATCATGCATCGGTGAATCCGCACGTTCAGCCTGGTATCGGCACTCAGATGGATGGCGAGGGGCCCAACCACAAGGCCCTCGCCGGTCACCCTGGGACTCGCTGCCGAGCTTACGTCACGAAGGAAGTCTGAACGATTCCGGATATAGAAGCAATCGGGCTGATAGCTTCGAACAACGGTAAGCGTGCAATATGTAATAAAATTTCATTTCAGCTTTGTTACGTCGCAAATGGTTATAGTTTGAAAAAATCCTAGTGCCTGTTACTATTCGATTTGAACTACATTTCAACAATTAAGAAAGTTTTGATAAGTTTTAAAAAGTCAAATATATTCTTATATATGATAAAGTCTTGTTTTAATTTGTATGACGCGAATCTAAACATATTAAAGCTAACGTTTCAGTTTTTCTCATTAAAATCATTCATATAATAATTATGCCAGGTCTCACTATAGTTTCTCCGTAAGAAGTTTTAGCTTACATCTTTTAAAATTATAAATGTATGTAACTAACATAAATAAATATACAATAAACACTTGTATATCTTTATCCTAGATTATTTCTACAAAGAGTTGTTATCAAATTTTGATATTTTGGTTGTGAATTTGATAATTCAAACAAAAATCAAATTGATTTATTTTCTCTAATAGTCTGTATTCGTTACTAATACCCAAAACCATGATACAATAATAAAAAAATAAAAAAATCTAATACAATGATTATAATAATTATTGAAACATCTTTAATAATAAATGTGCATGTGAAGCTTTCAGTTTAAAACCACATAACACATCTGATATGGGTAATAATAATAAGGAATATATTCAAACAAAATGATTGACCAGTATGAAGTTTCAGCCTCTCTTTGTATGACAGCTTTGCATTGTTCGCCACTCGTAAATCCGCCATGAGAGCTCATTACATGCGAATGCCTGTGATCATTCGCTTTGCGTAACAGAACCTATAACTGAAACAGAAATATGAACTCGGGTAAACCTATTTTTGCTGGTTAAAGAATGCTTGACATACTGAGTTATTGATTGGCTAATTAATAATTAGTATTAATTGTAATAACTGGGCAAAGATAGACTTTTAAAGGCCTTCTTGGCTCGTTGCGTCCTGACTGGTCACGGATTTGAATCCTATTGTTTGACTTTAGGCATAAAACGGTAGTAAGAACATCGAAATTTACCGTGTAACGAACTACGGTTTGAATATGGAAAAACAGCAACGTGCAGTTTCAGTTTTTAGATTTCCGAATTCTCGAAGTAAAAATAAAATGGATCGACAGCGCATCACTGATAAATTTTTTGTAGTTGAGGTTCATCTACCATCGAGTGAGATTTACGATCGTCTATAGGTATCTGAAAAAATCTAACTTTAGGTTTAGACATTAAAAGAATTCGTATTTCCAACAAGCAATTAGGTCTAGCCTAGTTTTTGTTAATTGTGTAGCGCGTAGGCATAGCGATTAAGTACACGTAGCGATGTAGCTACGCATATGACGTCGTGCTACGTAGATAAGAATGTACATAGAAAGGTAAGTCGTTCATTAAACACCGAACAAATAAAACACATTATAATTTCCCAAATAATTAATCCATCACTGTAGTAACATATCGGCAAAGTGGTAACCGCAACATCAAAAAGTAACTATTTTAATATTTACTGATTACGTATTTCGATTTTAAAATTATTCATATATTTTTATACGTAAATTCAAAGCTAATAATTTATTTAAAACATATTCACCTAGCAAGCTTTTTGCCCTTTCTCTTACTAGAAAACTTTGGAGCAATTTAATAAGATCTGAAAAACATTTGTCATGTGGACCGCTATTGAGTTATGTCGCGTCTTATACTATTTTTTTTTTAGAAATATCCGTACCGAGAATAATAATTTATAAAATTGTATTATATATATTCTCATGTAAGCGATATATTTCATAATGAAAATAAGGAATATTCAACCCGAAAATCCAAATTATATTTACATAACCATTAAATCGTTCTGGAATTTTCTTTGTACATTTATACGGCATTTTACAAACGAGCGCGCGTATGTAAACAGAGGACGCTGTTTGGGAAATGATGAATTATACAATTTCACTTCAATAGATTAAATCAATAAGACAGCTGTAGCTTAAAGGTTGATTTAGAAAGCAAATAAACTTTAGCGATACGTCACTTAGCTTTTCCTTTAATATATATTTATGTAGATATTTCCGTTGCCCGAGACCATTTAATAACAAATCACTTACAGACTTATGGTCTCTTAAATGGGGCAGAGGATATCTAGACTTTCATGTGTTCTGCTACCTGTCTTGAGCTACTCTCTTCACTTTGATCCAAGTCTTCCCAATGTCTTTCGCTTCTGCAATGACAGCCTGACGCCAAGTCTGTTTAGGACTACCACACTTTCGCTAATAACAATTACTTTATAATTAATTCAAATTCAAATCATTTATCAATTTAGGTAACATAATGGTCACTTATGAACGTCAGTAAAAAAGTATATATTTTAATGCTTCTAATTTACTGCTAGTTCTCAGGCGTAGAACGGACGAGAAGAACTAGCAATAAACTCTACACCAGGGACTGAATACCGGTTAATTTACTATGGGAGTTATATCGGTATAATAAAGGTTTTTGTTAAAATTCTTTCGTTTTTATTCATATTTACAGAAAAAAATACTTAACTATAGTAGTTTAGTGTGTATTACTATTAAAACTAATATCATGGTATCTAAGTCAGACACGTATTTTGGAAAATAAAAATTAACCGGTTTCAGTAGGGACTGAGAGCAGGGGCTCTCCACCACTCTTTTTTAATAATTCGTAGTAATTAAATTAAAGTGTTGATGTATTTTTTGTTGTAGTGGTATGTTTGACCGTCAAGACAGTGTTCGCTCCGAATACACGAGCGATAGAGAATCAACTCGCTACGGCATCGTGCAGCAAGCATCCATAGACAGCACCGATTCAAGAATATGTTACTTGACTTCAAGTGAGGTAAGGGACATATCAATTATAATTTACTTACTTGTATTTTTTTATCTATATATTATGTCCCGAAACTCAACGTCAAGGGTGAGAGGATAAGTTGATTTAACACAAAAGTATTTGTTAAGGATGAGTGTTTTTGAAATGAGGAGTTTATGAAATATATAGCAATAATATTGTGTATGAAACGTAAATTGCTAAATGTTATATTTTTCTTCAGATCTTAAATGAGTTATCTCTTGAACTAATCAACCTTAACTTTTTTTTAAATTATCTGTTTAATTTTTAGGTAGCTGCTTGTTGAGTTTCGTGACTTCCGGTATATAGGCAATTGTTCGCCAAGTATCCCACCTGATAAGTGCTGTAGCGTCAAGGTCGTTTTCATTGGTCGAAAATATTATAAGAAAATAAACGTGAATGTAGTCTAATTATAATATCTTAAAGCAGACAAACATTATTATAACACCAGTAAATATATACTACTAGCAAAACGCCCCGGCTTCGCACGGGTGCAAATAGATGAAAAAAAAGCAAAGCCTATGTTACTCGCTGATAATATAGTAGCTTTCTATTAGTGAAAGAATTTTTAAAATCGGTTGAGTAGTTTTTGAGTTAAATCGTAACAAAACCCCACAAATTGAACAAAATGACATAGTACTACCCCTCGCCGTATTGCTCGATGCCCTGCGTGGAGCCACAGCGGTGCGAAGCGGACGACGTGTATTTTTTGTTTACATTGATATTTTTAATTTCGTAATATCTTTTGAATGGAATGTCCGATTTCAATATTTCAAAAAGTAATCAACAGCTATTGAAACAGTCTTAAATATGAAACATCTTGTCGAGTCTGATTTTGATCGGCATTTCTATCAACTTTTAAAATGTACAAAAGTAGTTATAGTAACATAACTACAATAGTTAGACATATGGTCTCGCGAAGTTTTTTGTAGATATTTATATGTTCTATAATATTGTAGAACTTTATTTTGTTCTATCATCAATACTTTTCGCAGCGCATGCGACGAACAACATTTTTTGGCAAATTTTTTTACACCTCGGGTTGGTTTTAGTAGGAAATTCTAAGGATCTCTATTTTTTTCTAGTAATAAATATAGCCTATGTTACTCAGCGATAATGTAGCTTTCTATTGGTGAAAGAATTTTTCAAATCTGCCAAGTAGTTTCGGAGCCTATTCAATTCATACAAACAAACAAACAAACAAAAAATCAAACCTTTCCTCTTTATAATATTTGTATAGATTTACTTTTTTGTTGTAACAAATATATCAATGTTGATCTGAAAAACTTTATAAAACACAGTAGACTGATATCACTAGTGCTTTTCCTCTCGCAAATGGAAACTTCATGCTTTTTTTGTTTATTGATTTTCAACAACTCTTGATCCCGTTACTGTTACTCAATAACTTTGAATGGTACTTTGAAAGGTATTCAATACATACTGTATTACGTTGACTTTTTAGTACTTATTGAGGTTAAAGAAAATCTCATTTTTATGTTAGATATCGACAGACGAATATGAGGTTTACTTGAAGATAAGTGATACCACAGCCACAGAACATCAGTCAATAATGCGCTGTCAACCCACTTTATACTTCGAGCATTCGGAAATCCAAAGACATAGAAACGCGCAATATGCAATGTGGTTCGTTACACGTTCGGAATTTCGATATTTCTCTCACTCGGTCAATGTCCGAAGTTACCAGACGTGGGGAAGACATGCTTACAGAAAATTATAAACATATCGTCTCGGTGTGATTCGAACCCACGATCGAATCGATGCGCACGGTAGGTGTTCTACCGAATGCGCCAACGAGCCCGTCGAATCGTCATATATTTTATATTTCTTTTCATAATATATTGAAGGCGTTTATTCTTGCTGCAACTAGTAGTACAATATACTTATACAGTACAATATAAGTACAACCATATTTTAAAAAATAATAATAAAAGAAGTAGCTAAATACCCGTGCTAAGAGTTCCTAAGAAGATGATACCTATCAGCTTCCCTTTATAATATATTTACCTCTATAACTAATATCTATATTAAGGAACTAAACCCTACCCTTAGCAACTGCAAAATACTATAAGTTATCCGATTTTTAGAGTTATATCTCAATATTATTGGCAAGTATCTCATACATACATACATACATATATATCACGCCTCTCTCCCACTGGGGTAGGCAGAGATCACGGAATTCCATATGCTCCGATCCTTACATAGCATTATCACTTCTCCTATTTTCATCAATGCTTTCATACACACTCGTCTGTTACGAGTACTTTTGACCAAGCCCTTTTTGAAGAACGTCCCCGATTTGATCGAGGTACGTTCGCCTAGGTCGAACACTCCCGACTCTACCACTCACACCAGTTTAATAAATCTTTTTTGTTTCCCTAATTTCATCCATCCTTTCTACATGCCCAAACCACCTCAACATACCTTTCTCAATTTTCGTCACTACATCGTCGTTTACTCCACAACGCTCTCAAATTTCACTATTATTTATTCTATCAAGTATCTCAATTTGTGACAATGAATTTATTGCACTAATTGACTAAAACATACTAAAATTTTAATTGCATTTAAGTGATTTCTGTAAAAAATTTAATTAATTTTTATGTAATACTTATCCGGCTGAGGTTCTTAGAGGTTTTTATCAAATAGCGCCCTTTATTTAGACATTCACAATGAGTTTAATTAATTATTATTTATCATTTAATTTACGTGAAATATTAAAAATTTCTGTTGAAATATATTGCCATTTCTCTTGTAAAATAATATTAAACATTAGATACTTAGATGAATTTAGAGCTCAAGTTAATAAGGCCCAGTAAAATTGAACGTTTAAATGAAAATTATAATTTCGAAGAAGTATTCTTTGCATCTGTCATTCTTATTACACTGAAACTTGAAACTTATACGTTAAATTCGTATTTTTCATAAAGCTACGATGACCTGTATTATTTAAAATGAATGTAAATTTAATGACTTCTTCAAGTTTATTAAAATGTGGTCTAAATTATAAAGGTATATACCGTTGTCTTAATTATAATAATAATAAGATGTATTAATAGTATCGACTCACTAGTTATATAATACACTTAATTCTTACGAACTTAAAACTCTCTTAACTGATTGTTTTTTTTACATTACATTACAA
This sequence comes from Anthocharis cardamines, assembly GCA_905404175.1. Classification (NCBI taxonomy): domain Eukaryota; kingdom Metazoa; phylum Arthropoda; class Insecta; order Lepidoptera; family Pieridae; genus Anthocharis; species Anthocharis cardamines. The sequence continues at coordinate 6,832,046 of FR989956.1, read as the reverse complement.
AGAGACAGACGTTTTATTCGACCGAATTACATAAAAACCAATCCAACATATATACACACAAATACACACACAGCCATACACATACACACATATTACATAAGCAAACACACTTTTCTGTAAGTTATTTTTTATTTTTAAGTTTTTCTTAAATGTTTTAATTTTAATAAAATTAGAATTTTTTCATGGAGGAGCAGGACATCCTGGTATAGGTATAAATTTCCTTAAAACGATGTCCCAACAAACGGTCAACTTTTATTTAAGATCTTATGATTTAATAATTAATATTTTTTCATTTTCATAATACTAATGTAAAAATGTATAGTATGGATAAAAGAAAATTACTTAAAAATGTGTGTTATCTACACAGTAACTACCTCGTATCGACATAAACTTGAAAGGTATCATTACTCTCCCCTGACTTCATACGTATACCAACTTCCTCATAGTCTATACAGTATAATTGGAGCACTGTGTTTTATATACCAGTTGAAACTTGATATAGCCTAGGTGCGGGAAATCTGGGTAAGGTCGTGCAAGCTCGGAGCGATTCGCTAGGACTTGCGCAGTGAGCAACGCGCGTCTCTGCGCTGAAACTCACCAATCGTATTCTGAACGTGGCATTAAAAATATTATTTGAGGTTATGTTCCTTCGACTATTTTCTAAAATAAAAAACAAACAAACAGTGGATACCGGACTTTCAGGCAAATTTAATAATAGCCGTGTCGAATGTCGCGAAAGAGGACATTAAATCGAAAGTTGAGACGTTTTGTTTGTGTAAATACAAAGCTTTTACTATCAAGTGCACGAACAAAGAAGGATCTCACAAAGTCGATACGTTCTAACTCGTTAATGAATTTTAATAAGTATCATGGTTGTTATAAATATTCAAATAATAAACTGTTTTGACTGTTGGACCTAAGTGTTGTTATAAATCTTAATTCACGACTGTGTTAAGTCAATTATAGAAGGCTACGTAGACAGGTTATAAAGACATCGTTCTAAATTACCGTAGTGATATCTGATTATAGTCGTTAGTATATTAGAGTTCCTGCTTATACGTTGCTTAATCCGCCTGTGATATTAAATTACTTTTAATACGTGTCAAATTCTGTAACTAACTTCATTAGGAGTAGATAGAACATTTCTTGTTGTTAAATAAACTATAATGGAATTGAATTCTATATAGTTTGATTAAGATAACTGTTGTAGCTTAAATATATTAGTTAAATAGTAGTTCATTACATACATTCATGTATTAAGAGAGAAATCGCTTAGTAAGAGCTAAAATGTTTGTATGGTAACTGGATGGGGGCGATCAAATCGAAGAACACTGTTTTTATGCAGGTATATAATGCTGTTTCATTACTATATAATAATTTATTTTATATTTAACACACGATATTTTATAGATATTTTAAGCCATTCAATTGATATTAATAAAATAATCAAACAACTAATAAAAACTAACAAATAAAATGAACTACGTTTTGTAATTAATCTACTAATAAATATTATATTTGAATTCGATTATAAATAAAAATTAATAACTTCACTTAATAACTAACTATCTAATAACTAATGAATAACTTAATTATTAACTTTTATTGAGTTACTTAAAGTTCTTTTTTTATATACTGGTTTCAGCGATAAAAGAAATATATAATGAAATTTGATTTTATGTCGTTTCCATCACTTTCACCTGAAGCTTGTGCATATTATATTTTACCAAACATATTTTGAGTTGATGGAAAAATAATATATTACATGGTACACAAACATCATTTTCGTATTAAATTATTATTTGTATGTAATTTATTTATTTAAAGGTTACCAACTTGATATATAACTTTTCTTACTACTTGAATTAATATTAATACTCATAACTACTTATATATTGAATATCAATCTTACTTAGGCAAGATAAAATAAACTTACAATTGCTTAAAAAAACTCTTCTATTTTAAGCCTCCAATCTTACAAAAACACCAACATCATTATCTAATTTAAAAAACATTATTCCTATCCTGTTTTCTTCTATTAAGGTCGGGACAACATCGATGTATACTACTAATCCTCCCTTTATCACGTCATCTAATTATAATTTAATAAGAATGATGATACGCCTATATGTCATATACCACTAGTTAATGACATACATGGACGCATTATCATAGTTCACATAATCAACATTTGGCCTTTTTCCTTCATCTCTTATATACATTATTCATATATTACTAAGTGGATGGAAATCATTTCTTCTTTATTAATTACCCATTATTGCAATATAAATATAATAATATTTTATGCTATGAATTTGTTTTTAAGCGTAATATTAAGGGTAGTGTTTTGTATATAAAATAAGACGAGAGGCCGTTTCTCTTGTAATAAACTGACTTTAAATAAGTACTTAGTAACAAGATCTAGGCTGGTAAAAGACTCGCTCATTACTGAATTTCAATTAGTAGATTTAAGGTCTATCCTATAAACCCTCTTCATCACTGAAATATAACTCTTTATAATAATGAAATAACATTTTCATGTATAACATATGAGTATATTTATTCATTTTCTTTCATTATTTTAATATGTTAAAAATTCATACTGGGTTATTTTTCGTAAATCCTCGACGTGAAAATATTTTAAAATTAATAAGACATTTATTCAACGCTAAGTACATACATAGTGATAAAAGGCTCTAAGCTTAATTAGCTCCAAAATGAAAGTTTAATGAAACGGTAACTCATTAATCTGTAGAGACGTTAATTGAGTTTAAAATTTGCAAAAAAGCATCATTCTAATTTTGATACTTTTATATCAACCTATCTACGTCATAGCATAAAGTATTATTACCGTAATTTAACTAGTAATTTACAAAAAGTATTACGTCTTACTTTAAGTAATTTTGATCTAACAAATTCGTTTAATACTCTGTATAAAAAAGAAGCCGAAAATCACTTTGTTCCACACCACATTTGTCCTATCCTAATGGATTCTAGAGAGCCAATATTTATTTTCAACTACGACCGCAACCCCGTCTGCCTTACGGGTACTGTAAATTGTGTCAGGGTCGACTTCCTATTGATCTCTCTTCTTTTAACTTGATACTCGACCCTTCCTGTACATTTTCTAGTTACACGGTTAAAAATACACCCCTCTGAAGGTTGTTTTTTTACCACTACTGATAATTTTGTCACAGTATTTACCTTTCAGTTAGAATGCAATGCTAAGAGATCGCCGTCTACCCGATGTTATAATATCCATACTTATAAATCTAAATCTAAACCTTTATGTGGTACAAAATATTCAAAAGATTTTAGTATAATTCTACATAGAAAGAGATTTCTAGGCAATGATATATCGCGTTTGTTTTTAAAGGAGGAATAATATTAAATACTGAATAATTTTAATTCTTTAAAATCAGTTCGTTTGTCCAAGTAGTCAAATAACTAGACCATCTATATCCTTTGAATAATGCAAAAAATATACTATAATAATAGACATATTTTACAAAAATAATAATAAGTACGAAAGCAGATAAAGTGAACGGAAAAGTTATGGAGATATATTATGTAAGAACGTTAAGCAATTTTTCACTGCGAATAAATGTTTCGAAATCTTACGCTTATATGAATGAATAAGTATTTTTCTGAATGTAAGGAGACGCTACAAATATTTCAGATCGTAGATACGTTTTTTTTTTGGGTACACATATGACAAACAAAATCGGTCAAATACAAAAACTAGAACCATTTTTAAACTTAATAATAATTTTGTTTCACAGATTTTTGTATAAACATTTATTATAGACATATTAGAGAGAGATATGTAGAGATTATTTTGTAGAAACATTTGGATAACATTATTTATGTATCTGAATTACTAACGAAAATGAATATAATTGTTAATATATAAATATCTTTTTTTGCAGGTAAGCAACTAAATGATTAATTATACTCTACGTCAGCAAAAGAGGTAAGTAAACATTCCTAATTATTTCTAGCTAATGGGTACATCTTTATCGCGAGGCACGAATTTCAGCGCTATTTTAGCTTCAGTAAAAGGTTATAGGAATAAAAGGCGTATACTTTATACTGTTATATATTATAATCAGTGAGTTCGAGAGGCAGGGGCGTAGCTACTGCCGTATCAGCCGTATCAAAGATACAGGGCCCCCTATCTACAGGGGCCCCGAACCCATGTAAGCGATAACTTACCTTCCATTAGGGATTCGCCGCATATAGGGCCCATCAAGGATAAGCTACGCCTCTGTTGAGAGGTTTCTATTTCCTATCCTTAAAAGGTTAGTAATGCTTTTTTGTGATAAAACATTGTCGGATTTTCTTATTTGTATTACTTCTCTACTTCTTATTATTATATTATACTACTAGCTGACCCGGCAATCGTTGTTTTGCCATGTAAATAATTTCTAAAAAGCAGGGGTTGGTGATAAAAAAGTAAAAATTTAGGGTTGAATGTATATTTTAATGCCACCTTATAAAAAAATAAAAACAAAAAATTTCGTCCAAAATTAAAAAAAAAAATTAGGGGTGGATTACTCTTAACATTTAGGGGGATGAAAAATAGATGTTGTCCGATTCTCAGACCTACCCAATATGCACACAAAATTTCATGAGAATCGGTCGAGCCGTTTCGGAGGAGTATGGCAACGAAAACTGTGACACGAGAATTTTATATATTAGAAGATTGTTCAGTAGGTTCAGTAATAATCGTTTAATAATCGTTTTTAAGATGGTGTAAATAAGTATAATTAATATATCTATTTAGTTTCTCGATTGAAAAGTATGAATAATAAGATCTCACAATTTCACACTAATTACTTAATGATGTATTAATTAAAGGTTATCATTTTAATAGGAATAAAAGGGAAAAGTTACGAATATTTGCAATAATAATTAATTGGAAATAATTAACATTTTCTTATTTTCTGCTAGTACGGGAAATCCTTAACTAAAGACCGGGGAAAAAGTCTCAAGATGTGGGTTTTTTTTATTGATAGAAGAGTAATTTGGGAGGCGAATTTTTAAAAAAATGCATAGGCACTGATTCTGTATTGAATATATCGATTACATCGAATATATTTGAAGACATCAGATGTTAAAGGCACTATGTAACTTTTAAAATGTTCTGAGTGATCATGCAATTTGTTTATAATGCATTTTTAAATACATATATTATATTAATCATAGAATGAGATTGAACTTGATGTCTTTATCAATTTAGCATTGTAATAATGTTCTAAATGATCATGCAATTTGCTAATAATGTTGTATTTCTTAATTATTTAATCAAAGAATGAGACTGAATTTGATGCTTTTATCATTTTAATATGTATTTTAATAACTTGCATTAATTTAAACACTTGAATTGAAAGGGTCATAACATATTTTATAACATATAACGCCTTTAACCAGGTAAAACCCAAAATAGCTTTTTAATTAAATATTACATAGTGCCTTTATCAACTGATGTCATCAATTATTTAACAATAGAAAAAAATAAAACACATAGAACATAGAAGGATTCTTAGTATACCTCTAGGGGATACACTCGTTTGAAGTTGAGCTTTACATGATGATACTTTGAGCGTTGAACCCATTAAAGAGTTACAATTTTTATATTATTATTGTAATGTGCTACTTCTTTGTCTTATTTCTACTATTGCATTTACTTTAGCTTTAACCTCTATTCTGTTTGCGGTCGGAAATAAACTTCCTATTGTTGGTACGTATAATAGCTGCCGAGACTTATACACTTTTTGTTAAAACAAACCCGCTACTTTTTCAGAAGAAAAGAAAATGTAAGGTTAGTAAAGTACCTAGGCGTGTCTGGCTCTGAAACTAAAAATAATAAAATCTTTATCTCACAGCAGTAATAGTAAAAATAATGCTCAAATGTTGGCACTTAGTCTTATTTCAATATTCTCGGGTTTAAAAGCAAACTATACTTTTTCAAATTTCCTTTAAAATAACTCCGATATTTGTTATTGACATCGCTTTGATTTCGCGCGCTTTTCTAGTATCATTTTTAACTTTGTCACGTAGCGCAGTGCACTGTCAGTGCATAGATTGCAGCAGAATAGTGTCGATCGTGATGTTATTACCCTGAATGAAGCCAACAGCTAGCGGATGTTGACTCGCATTGGTCGATTTGTGCAGCTAAAATAGGAGATAGTATTGCTAGACAAGGATTTGAAAAGCTTCATGCTTTTACTATTTAGTAACGATTTCAAATAAAGGTTTTGTTGGGTGGATCAATTATCTCTGAAAGGCTTATAATACAAATTTCAAACAAAATCGTTATGAACAATTTTATACAGTTTGATATTATACATATATACAATATTATATTGTAAACATAAATGGTTATCTCAGCAAATATATGAGACAAAGATTACAAGAAAATGTGAACATAAACATACTTTATTTTTTTTATTATTTAAGTAATATCGAATTGAAAGACGTGTGACTTACAAATGTGCGTTACAACTTACAATGTCTGTTTTGCAATATATCTAAGCACCTAATAATAAAAATATTTACAACATTGAATAAGATTTGGCCTGAGGGCCATTATTTAGGTTCAATAATTTTTGTCATTGAGGAGTGGGTCACAGTAATAAAAAAACATAAATAAGTTTAGTTATCAATATTTCAAACGTAGCCAACTCACAACAAGTCGATAAATTATTATTTTTATGCAGTGATCCCTATGCAATGAATTGCCCGTTATATCACACGTCAATTACCCTTATTTTTTTTATAAAACTACCAGCGGTCGCGACAGTTTTGTCCTGACAGAATTGGCTTCAAAAATAATTCTACATTTGAATATGCTATTTTTTCCATTTCTATTTTATATATAGATCTTTAGTGGAAATCAATTAATCAGCGTGCAATTGCAAAATTTTTTTTTAAATTAATTTTCTGCTCGGAAATTTTCCGATATTTTATCGAAATCGGGATATAAACAAACCCCACAACTAAGATATCGTTAAAATCAGTGTAGCCGTTTTATATACTCGTATATAAAATTAAACGAATAGCTAGTCTATAAAACTGTGTTTATTGTTGTATTTAAATTTGTTATATAATTAGGTAGTAAATATAAATGAATCCTAACGTTTATCTTGATTAAAACTAAAGTACTTTTATAGAAACAATGCAGTAGGCTATTAAATTACTCTCAGAGTGTGATTGATGTTCCAATTAGCTAAATAGCTGACTGGTCATATTATGTACACAAAAACTAAATGAGTTAGGGGTACCGCTTATATTAATCTCGTGACTGCCACCATAAGCAAAAAGCAGAAAATCTATAGCCGCGACAAAATAGGCTTTTCATGTAACCGAAACATGATGAATGACCCGAAGCACCGTTGCTTTATACGAACCCGTGAAAACTGGAAAAATTGATTCCAATCAATAACGTCCCACGTCATAGGTACATGTATCCCAGTAATTTTTCGCTGAGTAAATAAGGAACATTGACCCGGCGTCCACTCATAAAATCTAAACATATATAACATAACAGGTATTCCCTCTTAAAAGCGGTCGGCGAGGAATATTTTGCGCGTGAGAAAACTCACTTAAGGATCGTGAGGTTTGTGCGATAACGCCTGGGCCATAATTAAATTACACTTTTCATGTCGCAAAATGTTATTTAATTATTTTTAGTCTTTATATTTTGATTTTTGAAATATTCAGTACGGATGGCTGTTGCCATAGTAATTGATATTAATAACCATTTACCTCGAGTGATATAAAAATCTTAGATTATTTATATGTCTAGATAGAGTGTTGCGCTGCAAACGACCTAAAACAAACAATCCATGTCTGTTATAATAGTGTGCGTGACAGCTACGTCTTACACTCGCCATAAGTCATTATGCGTTCCTAGTTGGCGTGAATAATGTTACCAGTTGTGGAAAAATTCATCTCAAAATAGGGAGAAATTAATCAAAGTCGAGAATATATTTTTTCAATTCACAAAAATATGTAGTGTGAAAAAATAAATAAGTTGGAATAAAACAACAATACTAACAATATTTCGAAGGTCGGAACTCAAGTCATTTTCATTCTTTGCATATAAACGTACCAATTATTATTTTTTAAAACTTCTGGGTCAATTTTGAAGAAAATTGGAATATATAAAACTATGATTTATGTGGATAGATAAAAATAAAATCATAACTTATATGCAAATGCGTTTGAAAAATGTTTTTTAACTTGGAATATATGATATTATTATGTATATTTAAACTCATAACATTTGTTTTAACTCTATTAAAAATAATTATTTTTAAATAAAATACTGTATACCGGATTAAAACGCGATTTATTGTGCTTTTCAGCAACCGTGGTCGCGGGAGACTTTTTATTATTATTTTTTTAAATTTATTATATTATTTTTATAATTATTTTTTTAAAATACATCTTTCTTCGATTGAAGATCTGACAATAATTAAAAAAAAATAACTTTTGAGGCCACGTCAGAAACAAAATAATCCGTTTTGTTTTTTTTTTAAACGAACGAAGGGCAAAAATTATCGACATTAAACTATAATGAAATACAACATCACAGTTATTTTTTTATTTATTATTATTATATATATTGGCTTTTTCTAAAATTAAATAACAAAATAAACTTGGATTTCATATTTAAAACAATCATACCAATATCCTCGAAATTTAAAACAACTTCAAAAAAAATATTGTAAGAACGACTTCCAGGTACTAAAAAGTAAAAAGTAATTGAACGGGGAGTTTTCATTTACTATAGAGAGATATTTTCATTTTAACTATAATTAGAGTTCATACCTTGACATATTTACTTAATAGATATTCATATTAATTTACTTTTATTTAGCATAAATAATTAAATTAAAAAAAAAACAATTAATATTAAACTACTTTTTTATTTAAAGTCGGTTAAAACGGCACCCATGTCGACGCTAAATCTATTTCTAATATCTTTATGAATTACATACTAGGTCATATTTTTAAGGTATTTTTGGGTTCATAAACTGGCAACACACGCGTCAAACACAAAATGGCAGAAATAAATAATTATTTAATTTCGAAATATTTCAATGGCTTAATTGGCTGGAATTGATACGAAATAATGTTACTTACTGATGATAGGTAACTTTTTTTGTTGTTTTAGATCGTCTTTTGTAATTTCTGCACACTTTAATCACACAAACCGCCATTGTAAACAAGATAATTTTACAAACAAACTCGAGCGTATCCATTGACAGCACAACTGCTACTGAGCGCGGGGAAGGTATAAAGAGTCTAACAGCTGGACACAATATTTTTTGACGCGTTTTCAGCTTCGACTGTCTATCTAGACATATAAATAATCAAAGATAAAAATATACCAATCTTTGGTGGATTACGGATCCTGTTGGTTATTATATATGCTAAAGACCTCAAGGATATATATACCTATATATATACCTTTTATATGTCAATAAAATTAAAGTTATATGATAAAATTACTTTGTAATAAAAAAATGCTAATACATAATTATTATAGTAAAGATATGCAGACAATGACTGCTATATATTGTAAGTTTCATTGATTTGTTGTAGAAACATGCATAAAAATGGTAATAACTAACACTTTTTATTCGGTGATATAATAAATGTTTATTGTATTAGATAAGTGTTTACTATAAGCTTTTGTTATGAAATAATATTAACTATCTTTTAATCTTATCTTGTTTTTAGGAGTTCTTCCTTTCTTCTATGAATTAATTGTGTACTAAGTGAATATTTTCAGATATTTTTTTTTATATCATATATATATCATAATCCATCAATATGTTTTCAATGTTACTTAAAAGTTATAAATTTTCATATAAATTTTTCTAATACCATTTATTTTATTAAAATTTTATATAAGTTTTTAATAGTATGTTTCTGTCAAAGATTTTATTATAGAAAAGTTACCTTTTTTGTAATTGCTGTCAAATCAATCATATGAACAGATTGCGAGATTCGGTCATGTCATAGAGTCTTAGGCGGATAATACAGGGCACAGAGGCGCCGCGCTGCCGCCCGCCCTCTGACGCGCCTGCTCCGAAATCACCCGAGAACGTACGATCGTTTCGACCCGATGTTTGACGAACACATCCACCCTCTGCGACGCGTGCCGGATTCAGTCGCAGTGAGAATCGCCTGGGCGTCGGAGCGATTCTGTGTAACCTGTGCTCGGTTATGTAACTCAATAAAGTTATTTATTTATCAACTAAAAAAATTACACCCGATCGCGGTATAAACTTTTCGAATTTGGTAGTTATTATTGACACAATGGATTGAGGCATTATTGTACATGTGTTAAAGTGATGTGTACCTACGCCTTTACTCCCGGTAACAGAACGTCATCTGAACAGGTTTATCATTGTATAAAAAATTTGATTGATTGACTATACTTGATTACTATAGTCTACTTAACAAACTAGAAACATGCTGAGTTATTAATACGACCACAAATTTTTTTAACCGTTTCGCGATAAATAAATACACTCGTAACTATTAATTTTCACTTAAGTATAGTGTATTCAACACAACTATGGCAAATAAACGAATATTTTGTAATACACTAACCAAATTATCTGTTTCTCTATAAAAAATAGAACAAAAACCATTTGGTATTTTGCGCAATGCAGGACATGTTAACAATTTTCAAATATTCGTTCAGTAAATTGTACAAACCTTTAGAACTATCGTTAAAAATATTTAATGATCATTTTATTTGAACTTATATCCAACAAGTGTTCATCTTCTTATATCGTTATATTCACTATAAACCATTAAAAAGTTGGTCGTGCTTCACGATATCTATTCGAATTGCACCACCTTACGCCATCATACTAAAATAATTAAATAGAACTTTAATTTTCACACATTTATTTTATAAATAAAATATATGAACATATATCTATACTATACATTATAACGTAAACAAATCAAACGACATTTCCCTAAACGAAGCGCTGTCTCTATATTTTATTGCCACGTACACTATTGCAATAATTAATTAAGTTGAACTTTCACGACTTAATTTATACTTGGTAATATACCTGATTTATCATGCAACCACATTTTAAAGCAACTACAATTATCAAAGTTAAAATCATAAAGAACAATCCTTTCATTTTCCTGAATATGGACGAAATAGAATTGTAGATTTTACATTAAATATGTAACATTTGGTTACATCTACTAATGTTTAAATTTCCATTTTAATCCTCATATCTGTGAGCACAGCCATGAAGCGTGCCTGAAATAATTTTGTAATTATAATTTCGGAGAGAACATCCAATTGCAGTAATTATTTTTATAATTTCTAACACAATTTAACCTTTCTGTTATAAATTGCGAAGCAATAATTGTTTGAAAGTCAGCATTTTTATAATTAAAAGTACACACTACTCATACATATATTTTACGGATTTGTTAGAATAATGACATTTTTATTACGCCTACTGCGACTTTTCTTGAATCTGAGATCTCTACACATATGTTGTGCGTGTTATTTTTAAAATAAAATGACATCGTATTTTATGATTAGGATGTAGTTTTTAATTTATAGTAGAAAATGCAAACTTTTTATTTTTTTATAATACATAAAATGAAAAACAATTGTAGATTTTTCAAAACTCATTCATTGTCTTCAATTAAAATTTAATAATACTAGAACTACCGAAGAAGCTACTTCCTCTAAAATCAGTCAAACGACTGGCGTAGGTACATATCCTGATAATCCAAATGTGATAATATGACTCCATCATGATGAAGTAGCACATACTTCCCTGGGGAAATGTATGCTATTAGCAAAATTGAAGTGTAAAAATTCTTGTTATATAATTTAGTATATTATTAAAACCATATGATACCTACATTTTATATATTCTTATCTTTTAACAGTTAAAGCGGCAACCTATTATTTTTGAGTTTTGTTCAACAACTGAATAAATACACCTTATGTATGAAGATATTTAAGGTTTAAAATTTGAACTTATTCGTGCCAAAGGCCTGTCAGTTTGCTCTTACTTTTAATATAAGTTTGATATCAAAGCAGAACTTTCTCAAAGAGGCATTGAAAACCAAGGTTGCGTCTTGCTTCAATCAGACATTCTTGTACACGAGTCGTCTTTAATGCAGAAGTAATGCATTCTATTTCACGAAAATTATATTTATATATGTATAAACGTCTCTATAAATTTACTAATAAAGTTAAATACTGATGTGGAAAACCTTCTTAATCAAACTTAATTAATCTAACAAAATTCGAACATATTTTTAATATTATGTACTACTAGAGTATTCACGTCGTATACACACAACATTTAAGTCGCTCCTTTCCACACTTTTCTTAGTAAACAACTTTTTGGTAAAGGTTTATCGATGAATTTATATTTAAGGTAAAAAAGAGATATATGTAAATAGGAACTTTACTCATGATTGTTGAGGCAAAAAAAAACACTTCACTTAAGTACCTAGTCGTATTAATAAGTCAGCATCTAAAACTATATTAACCGAAATCATATATAAAGTGTTTATTAGTAATCTGGATTAAGTAAAAATGACTTAGTAGTGACATTTAAAAAAATATCTCCAATGTAATGTAAACTACATTACGGAGACTATAAATAATTGAGGAAAATCAGAAAATTAAAAGAGTTTGAAATTAGTAATGAGGTGACGTTCGCGACCCGGCCGCTGACGCCGCACCTCTCCAATGATGGTGGAAACGCACCGCGCGCCGCCGCAACGGTGTGTGCGTGCGCCTGAGCATCGTGGCAAACCCAATTCAGCCTCTGCGCCAGCCTCACTTTCCGGTAGCGGCACTATGATGCACCTACGACGCCGTCGACACAAGACTGTACACTTCGGCGAAAATCTTCTTATGCAAGTTTGTGCTGATCGCGCCCACTTAGCGGCACTCGGAGCTAGAATACCAGACATATCCTTCTGTCACAAAGCTCATACGGGTGTTGGTAAAGGAGACGCACGCTTTTGCTGCGTAGCACACCATTGCTGTTTAGCCTCTGGTACACTCGCAGCTCTGACGTCCAATGGTCGACCAAAGCCACACCGAGAACGTAGTGGAGACTCGCATTCGAGCGGCGGAGAAACTGGCGATAAGGGAGAAGGTGTACATGAATCAAGATCTAAAGAAACAAAACGAAAAACAAAACATCACCACCACCATCATCACCATCATCATCACAAATCACACACGTGCCCGTACCACGATGTCGTACCTCCCGCCGAAGATGAAATCGAAGAGAAGTCGATTGAACCACAGAAAACAGTTTCACCATACCTATATATTCCCAGTAAATTAGAACCGAATGTGCAACAGTTATTTAGTTTTATCGAAAGTGTGTTGAGCGCATGGTCTGCTGAGGAAGGACTTACGAGTACAGGAGAATATTCTGAACCCGATGAGCGTATAGTCCGCCGACGGAAACTTAATAAATACAAAAAACGTACAGATATCTTGAATATTCGACGAATTGCTTATGAAGTATCTATACTGCATGGTGCTAAGTTACTCGGCAACGTTCGATTTCGACATTATCATTGGAAGGGAACAGCGCAAACTTGCAACGAAACTTTTTTAACAAAGGTACGTAAGTAAGAGTAAATAGTTATTTTATTTTTAATTTACAGGTCAATTATGTTGTGTTATATATCTTTGTCAATGCATAATGTATATATTTAATTTAGATTTACGTATGGTTTAAAGCCGCCACCACTTATCTTAAGCGAGACGGGTTTAGATTTGCCCGCTATCTTCTTTATGACATCACACCACTTTCTTTTTTCCGTTCTCTTATGCGCCTTCCTTTTGATGCCAACAAATAATTCGCCCACTCCGTTTTCCAGCACAAGCAACGTGTCTAAATCACCCCCAGTTTAGCTGTAAAACAATTTTCTTCTCTCGAATATCGATGTTTTTCACTTTGTATTTCAATCTCAGACTCACCTTTAATAATATTATTAAAAAGTGGAAATGCTCTCCTGACATTTTTAATATTTAATACAATGTTACTTTACTATTTATTTGAAAGTGCTCTACGACTACGAAATATGTTTACAGCGTAGGACTTTGTTACGCTTCTATAGGTGAACATTATTAGCTTTTAAATATTTAATTAAAAAATAACTCTTTTCTTTAGTATAAAGGTCCCTAAATAAAATATTTTAAAACTTCTCTGTCAACATCAAAACAGTAGTAGTTAAGACGACAGCGCATCATTGACTGATGATCTGTGGCTAAGATATCACCTACCGACAAGTGAACCTCATGCTCGTCTATCGACATCTAACATAAAAAAGTAGTAAACAATATGGAAACATAATAATATTTTTACGACGTGAGCATATTTTTGATAACTACATTTTTCACTTGTTTTTTTGTAGAGAAATGCATTTGGGACATCGCGATACGTTATATAATTAATAAATCGTATTTTATTTAAAAGACAAATTCTCATTTAACATAATATTAATTTGTATAAGTGAGTATCACAATTCATTAAAATACGTTCCACATATGTAATTTATAATATAATTCATAACGACTTTTCAAAGACTACAGCGAGCATTTTCATTGATCACGGGTAAAATAAATGTGGTTGATTCGGTCTTTCACAGAGTTGCTCCACTCTAGCCATATATTTCTATGTAACTGGTATCTGATGAAATTCCATGGGTTATAAAACGGAAATGGTTAGAAATATTACGGTTAGCCATTATTTGGTTTTTCCTTTTTGTAAACTTTTTTACTTTTGATTCGGGTGGGCTTCGTTTGATTTCCTATTAAATATTGCCTTTGCACCTCAATCACCATGCCGGTAAAATTATCGCTATTTTAATGACGCTGAATATAATCTTTGAATTGAGTGGTGGCGTTTATCGGTATTGCTGATTCCGTCCAATAGAATCTATTAAAAATAATTAAATTCATTTCACTCGGAAAATGTGAATTTGTAGGCTCTGAAAAACCAATTATGCTCTGATGCGAACGTAAAACAAAAAATAAATATAATCTGTGGCCCGACATAATTATTCGACACTTGACTATGGACAGAAATTTAATTCGAGTAGCAATATATACTATATGTATTTATTCAGCAATATTATAAAACAATCACCCCCTGTATAAATTTTTATATATTAATTATTTACGTTCTATCTCTTTATTCGGAGATAAGACACAAAAGAAAATTAATATTATTGTTGAAGGATTTCATACTGAAACAGTGCAGAAGCAGTGACAGGTGTACTTTGACCGACGAAGATTTCAAAGATAATAAAATTAAAATATTGTAACTTATTTACAAGTCACGGTTAAAGTACTCACATACTCCTAATATATCCATATTTTTTTTAAATTCAGCCGGCTTATCGTCCACCTTACGGACTATTAATTTCTTTAAAATAATATTTGTATTCGATCTCCTTGATTGTGGATTAATTAGATTAAAATTCCAAATTTAAACTTGATACTCCCTGTTTGAAAAAAAATGTAGGTATAGTAGTTTGGACGTAGTTGTTGGTGAAATAGTATCCATAAATCATAATCTGTAGACAGTGTAACTTTTTATTAGTGAAATAAAATTATTTGAATCGATTCGTTTGTTCCAGAAATAACACTCTACAAATGAAATCTACCTTTTTTTATAAAAGGATATTTTATCCTGTAATGTAGAAATGTAGAATCTCACTATTTCTATATATAATTATTTTTATTCATGTACTATATTCTGTATAGTTTTCAGACGCTGAGTGGTATTAACGTAAAGCTTTTAAACATAAATAAGAGTAAATCTATGGATATAGCGAATGGCGACCTTATTCTAGATTTTAACGTGAGAAGCTGCAATTTCCTTTTTTACTAATGAGGCCTTTTATACTTCCACTCTGTGGCAATGCAGAAGAGTCTCAATTTGCATTAAATGACTACTCTTAAGGTACAAATCGACGCTCTTTAACGTTAAATGTTTAAGGACAGGTATCAGTTGAAGCTTATGCTTCAAATTAAATATTTAGGTATACAATATACATACATCAAATGATCCAACTACGATATTCAGATTTAATTAATGTCATATTATTATATACTAGCTTTTACCCCTTCGTCCGCGCAGACTTTGATTATTATCTATTTTTGGGGCTTTTCTACTTACTGCAATACACACCTGTCTCACCATATATTTTTCATGTAATTGTAACGGTTTATGCATCACACGCCCAAATAGCCCTTAGATGGCAGGATATTTTCCGACTTACTTGACACTCATCATTATAATTCGGCCAACTAACTCCATATCGTTTTAAGTTATAGCCTATATATTATTCTGATATATAAATAATAACACTGCAAGTAGTTTTAAGTAAATATGTTCAGTAGTTTTCGCGTGAAAGAGTAACAAACGTCCTCACAAACTTTCACATTTATACAATAGTAGGATTAGTAGGATATTTTATTATCTATGTTAATGATAATTTTACAGATTAAAATGGTATTTTGCGTATAATCTATCTTTCTTTCATGCATCATATTTTTTGATTTGCAAAACACTAAAGCATAATATTCCTCGTAATAAGATCTAAGTTGCACCTCTATACTTCTTGTTTCAAGCTTATATATAGCTTATACATATATTTAGCATACGGATAAGATGCTCTAGATGAGGTACGAAAGTTTTGCAACTATAGCGTGGAATAAGCGAAGTATAAATATTTCATCATAATACTTGTGGTTAAAACGTGCTTAAGTTTAAAGTGCCCGAGCGATTAATTTAAACTCATCACAGGTCTTGTATCTCTGTACCTGTCTTCACTAAGAAGATTAACAAGTTTAAGATAGTACGGTACAAATTAAATTACTTTCATAAAATGAATTTGCATACAATCTGAATTCATTGCAGTACGTAAATGTTTCCGGTTAGCTCGTTAGTTTTAAGTATATATTTTAAAACAAGGCGTGGCTTTGAAATGGATTCGTGCTTTTAGGAGTTATTTTACGAACTGTTTACTGCCTGCTCGATGGTTCTATAGTAAGCGCATGTAACTAGCAGCCATGGTGCTGAGGTCAATAATTGCGAAACAAGATTAAAAGAATTATCTCAGTCAGGCAAGGCTGGATGGAAAAACCCTGAAGTGCACATTGCTCGTTTCGGTTGACTGATGTTCTGTGGCTAGGGTATCACCTTCCATCAAGTGAACCACATGCTCGTCTGTCGATATCTTACATAAAAAAGGCGTTGATGGCTGATCACCTGCTTGCCTGTAATGAAAAATGGTCAGTAAAAGGCACGTGTCTGCCCTTGCCCCACTAGGGGACTGTGGAATTCACTTTTGTTATAAAACACATCACTGTTCAATAACTTATCCTATATTTATATATTATATAACTTTTATAAAGGTGCCCTATATCCAATCTTTTGTTTGAGATTCTCGTTGAGCTGTGGCTACTCTCAATTAGGTACATATCAAATTTCGTTATACAATATGGAAGTTTTTTAGAGAAAAGAGCCAAGAGCGCCCGTGGCAACGTCAAGGGTCATCGAGCCGAGGGCCATGGGTCGCGTGCGCCTCAATGCAATACAAATGTTTTTGTATGTTGTAATATACCTATGCATTGATGAAGTGAAATCTTTTCCTGTTTTGATTTAATCTTTGAATTGATTTTTAAATTGAAAAAAAAAACATTATAGCGTATCTTTCAAATACATAATATAGAGAACGTAATATTTTGTTCATATCTCTATTAGTACGGAAATTTAAAAAAATGTCAGTTCTGTAAACGAGGGCAATACTAGTAAATTACATTAGGTGCACTGTAGCGTAGCTACAGAAAGTATATATACGCATAACTATAGCTCACCGTCTTCGCAATTTACAACATTAAAAATTATTTACAAGTACGTATTCACGAGCGGAGGGGCTAAATTTCTTTCTTTTAAGAGTAAATGTAATTTTCTTTGAGGTTTGTTGAAGACGGCTGTAATAAAAATCTTAAAAGTCCCCGTGGCAGTTGCTTATGGTTAAATATCTTGCAGTTGTTCCATATATTAATTACAGAACTTATATTACTTCTAATTCATTAAAAAGAGGTTTTTTTAAATTATAACAAAGAGTAAATTTATCCAATAACTTAT
The DNA here is from genome assembly GCA_905404175.1 of Anthocharis cardamines. NCBI lineage: Eukaryota > Metazoa > Arthropoda > Insecta > Lepidoptera > Pieridae > Anthocharis > Anthocharis cardamines. The sequence goes on along the minus strand of FR989956.1, from coordinate 6,813,840 downwards.
CGGAGTGTTTGAAAAGTGTCTGAACAATTAATTCTAGTGCTCTTATTAATGTTGATTTCATGTAAACATCTACAAACAATGCTCGAACAAGATTAAAGTACTTAGTACCTACCCGTTAACAGCTAAGCAAACTGAGTTTCTGAGTAACTTGTAATATTGAGATTTTCGTATTTTACTAACGCTGTTTTCTTTTTATAGAATAGTTCAAAATTTCGGTATAGTGTTTGTAATTTCAATATTAAAACACTTCTCTTATACTTAAAAAAATCATTGACAAAATATTAATTCAAATGGAATGAGTAAAGATACAATATTTAAGAACATTATAGAAAATGGAATTTTAAATAAAAATTAAATATTAATTGCCGCTCATCATTAACTATTCAATTATCTTTGAATAATTACTGGTTTTAATTTAATTACTTGTGAAATGAAATTTTATGTCTTTATCAACATCAATTTAAAATAGAAAAACATGATAACGTATCGCTAAAAACATAAAAATCTAAAACGTATATCATAAAAATGATCTCGACTTTAAGTTGCCTTTTACTCCTCCCTAATTAAGATCTTGTTTTAATATAGATATCCGACGATGATCGCATGTCATTAACAACGGCTGTATCTGATGAGGAAGATCCTGGTGAGAGCGCGATGAATTCACCGTACAAAGGCAAGCAGACAGGCGCGGCAGCCGCTTCCTTCAATTGCACCGGTGCCGTAAGAAAAGCTGGGTAAGTCCTAAATCAATAATCTTTAATCATTCTAATATTTGAAACCATCCCCGAATATGCAATGTAATCTAAAAAAAGTATATGCATACATGTTGTTTAGCTTTAGTTGTTTCCTTATACGCTTCGTGATTCGACAATGAATTAAAATCGTGTTTTCATTGTAATTCAACAACTTACATATTTCACAAAGACCTAATAAAAGGATCTAAGAACACTTGAATAACACACAAATAAAAGGATGTGAAGTCCAAAATAGTTCTGGGCAGATAAGGGTATTTCTTATTCATTTTGGAATCAGATTTTGAAATAATATAAGGACCTTTTTATATCCGAATGCTCGAAACATTGGTCTACAACGCATCCTTGACTGATCTCTTGAGGCTGAGTTATAACCTACCATTAAGAGAGCTTCACGCTCGTCTGTTGATATCTCACATAAAATAAAACATTTTTATACCCATTTTTAACACAAAATGTGTATTTCTTAAGGTTTGAATATATCGCAATAGAAGGAAGAATTTACAAAAGAAAGTGACATCGCAAAGAGTTGACGAGTTTCTTAAAGCCTACAGCATCCTTTATATTTCTTGAGGCGACAATTCCTGTTCCATGAATCCCAAATGACCGGAGGGAAATCTTAGCCGTGACCTATTCAGCGATAGTATTCGCGTTGAGCCTGTGTATGGCGACAGGATACATAATTCTCTCAATAATTTCCGTCGTGTCTTCAATATTTTTAGCTCAACATTCATTTTTGAAGCCTTTTAATAAACGCCAAGAAAAAGGTTCTTTACGGATTGTATTCCGTTTCAATAGCTTTTGAATTATTTTCCCGTCGAACAAATGTATTTGTATTTTTTGAATTTCTACTGTTTATAGAATGATAAAGAGAAATAAAATGAAGTAGGTAGTCACGATACCTCATCAGAAAATAATTAGTATGATTTTTATGTCAGATGAAAATGTCGTTACTTGATAATAGGTATATCTCCTACAGACACAGAACTTTAATAAATGATGCGGTGATGGATTATTTTACTTTTTACCTCGAACATTCGTTTAGCCTTACTTTGAATTAAGTCAAAGTTCGAAGAATCACTAATTAGAGAAATGTAGGTATATACCTATATTGTAGTTATAAATAAACCCCTAAAAACTGATTATTCATTCAGAGATTATATTTCTGTGTAATTTTCAAAGATATTTGCCTCACAAAATTTAAACGAGCTGTTGTAACATAATCTATAAAAACTACCTTTGTTATATTTGATAATTATTAGTAGATATACGTATATTATAGTTAAATTACTATAGTTAGATATATTATTGTAAAATTATTTATAAAATATGAAATTTTATACATACATGTATAAAATTGAAATAGTATTAAAGTCGATGATATCTATACATTCATTTGATTAAACAACCCTATAATTTCTTAAATGTGTTCATACCTTCCTTAAATTTGTGATATCTACAGATTTCTGAGCGTAAAAAAGTGGTTGCTACGAAAGAAGCATCAAATTGAACTAGCCAGGAAACGTGGCTGGAAAGGATATTGGGTATGTCTTAAGGGCACGACCTTACTATTCTACCCCTGCGATTCTCGCGAAGGAAGATCCGTTGAAGCCGCTCCCAAACACCTCATTATCGTTGACGGAGCAATTATGCAGCCAATACCTGAACATCCCAAACGCGATTACATATTCTGTTTGAGCACTGCATTTGGTGACGCATATCTATTTCAAGCTCCATGTCAAGTAAGTTAAAACTATATAATATGTAATACTTATGGTTAAGGTAAAATCTGTTTTCATTTTCATTGTGTTTTCCTAGGTGGAGCTTGAAAACTGGGTGAATAGCATACATAGTGCATGCGCCGCGGCGTTCGCCCGACACCGCGGTAAGACCGGAACACTTCATCTACTTCAAGAGGAAATTTACCGCCTCGAAAAGGCCATAGAATCGGTTCGTATTTTGCATTTCTGACCGAAATGAGTGTAGGTAGCATTTTGAAATGATCTGAAAATAACAGTACATGTACAGGCGTCGCCTTGAATAACGAAATAAAGTATTCATTTTATTTATTTGAAGGCTGCAGTTCTCTTTTGCGCGACAGAATAGTGTGGAACACAATGCAGATATAGAGTTATTATGCGACCTTAAGTGCACACAGCTTCGGCCTGAACCAACAGAAATATTGTTTGACTGGCATGAATCCCTAACTACCTTCACAAACTATTGTTGATCTTGTTGACATTAATCTTTAATGCATCGTAATAGGAGCTATTTTCGAGTTAAAGCTGCGGATGTGATGTACGTTTTCATCTTTTAGTATTTTGTTCTTCATAACGCAAATAAAATCTGTAAATCTGTACAGGTCTTGTGAGAACTATGTTTCATAGAAGTTTTAGTGGAGAATTAAGGATGTTTCCGAAAAAAATATATTATGCATTTAATATAGGGTATAGGTTATTCCCGTCAAAAAGATAGCCTTAAAACATAAGTCCACAGTAGTGTATATTTAGGCTGGAATAATTTATAATTATGATATAATAGTTATATAGTAAAAAAACATTTCCTATAAGATTTGAACACGTGTGGATTTGGTTCCAAAACATTTTATTTTTACTTATTTTGTATACCATAAATTTGTAAGCTAGAATTCCATATATACTTTTTTATTATTGTAGATTAAGTAATTTCGCACATAATGTGGTCTATGGAAATTGAATTATAAAAACTAACATGCATATTCTCTTGTATCTACTTTTCATAGCGGTCCCTTTATTTGTAGTATTAATAGATATACCAGATCATTTTTTTATTTACGGTATTTCACCTTGATTGGGACATCTAATGACGGTTACTATTATAGTTCTAGATAATTATCTAGATTATTCTAAATTAACTTTGCTAAATAATTCAATGATTACTTTTACATAAAGAAAACCAGAGGCGCTCGTACGATCGTCAGCGCCGACAGCTACGCGGGCCGACGCGCGATGCGTACGACCGCGTAGCTATCAGCGCTGCGGGGTTAGAACGCAAAACGCAAAACGATTCGACTGATCGTCTCGCTTCATTGTGATTGGTGTAGAGACTCTCTACACCAATCACAACGAAGCGAGAGAGTCTCTACACCAATCACAATGAAGCGAGACGATCAGTCGAATCGTTTTGCGTTTTGCGTTCTAACCCCCCTGACCACCGTGCGCGCTGATAGCTACGCGTAATTCAAAAACGCTTCCTAGAATTTCATATATCTCGGCCATCAGCGCTGATGGTGCGCGTGCCGTCGGCGTAAGACTATAACCAGCCTAAATATATGTCTACAATATCTAGTTATAGTGAACATAAATTCATGAATCCTACGTAACTGTAGCTTATAATTAAAGATATTCGTATTATGCGGTAATGTTGTTCGGTTTGCAATGTTCCATGTGGAAATTGTGCTAATTTGTAAGCCGCATCAGGCAACCGCTACTTTAAGCCTTTGTGGCCTATGATAGCTGTGAGCATATTATATGATTTGAATTCATATTAAGAACTTATATTACAGTTCTAATTTTATATTGGATGACTTAGTTTTTAGATTATTATTTTCCTTTGTTTACTCAAAGGAGTTCAAAGCTTTAACTTGAAAAGATTACACATTTTAACTAAATTTCTGATCACGTGTATGTGCCTCGCTTCCATTAATATTCATGCCTCGTGCCCTAGTAAACTTTAGGATCTGCTCCTATACTTCAAATTATCATATTACTATATATGAGTAAGTGTGTATATTTCCTACCTCGCCACCAAAATTAATATAAATAAATTTTGGTGGCGAGGTAGGAAATATACTATAAATATAATAGGTGGAAAATTGTGGGCCCAAATCGAATAATATTATGATCTAAAAAAATTGACATATTTTTTTGTCTTATAATATCACTAGCAATTGCCCCCGCAACCCCCCTTGTGGGTTGAATTTCGTAAAATCCGTTCTTAGCTGACCTCTACTCGGCGAAAGGAATATTCCTACCATATTTCAAGTCGCTACGCCTTATGGTTCCAGAGATATCGTGATGAGTGACTATATAGGTGGGAATCTCTTTTATATATATAGATAAATCAGCTCAATTCTCAATCTGGGAATGGAGAAATATGAGAAAGATAGTTTTCCTGAAATTATCGATTAATTGAATCGATTACAAAATTACAAAAAGTAAACATTTGGACAAGGTAATTAACTCAAAAGTAATTTAATGCACTTTCAATACAATATATTGCATATAATTACAGTTATTTTATTAAATAAAATATTAATTATTAAATAAAGAAAACGAATATATATAACGATTATCGATTTCTTACCGATTTTTATTTTAGTCTATGTCGATTGTAGTTGGCATGCCGTTGACAGTTGTCTGGGGAGGCGGGAAAACATGTGAAATACCAACGTAGTGAAAAAAGAAATTGATAAAATGAATAAGTGAAAAATAGTGCTCGAAAATGAGAGATAATGAGATTTATATCAATTAATTGAACGCGCAAAACACATCATAGGGAAACTAGGCAAGTTCTTCGATCAGTCAATGGCTACGTTTCAAGAAATTTGAATTAATGATATTTTATGATTGCGTGCTCATATTAAGCTCATTTTATTCTTTATTTATTTATTTAACAGATAACAAACATCCATAATTGTTATTAAAGAGCTTATTTATGATTTTAGTAACTAATCTATTCTAAATATCTAGGAGTCGAATATATATTTGTCGACAACTTTCTTTAGGATGATTACCCAACAGAGATGATGTAATTTGTGCGCATTACTGCCTAAACGTCTTCTATATGAGCTTCAGTGAACATTCTCGAGACACTACAGAAACGTAGCAGCTTTAACAGCATCCCAATGTCATTTTCATACACGCTTCTCTCTCCGTAGCGTGTCAACGCTAAGGACATTTACAAATGTAATCTGAGTGTGTTACGTGTACCGGAAACACTGAACTGTGAAAGCCGAAATAACCTAGATGAAAAGCCAAAATATCCAGCTATTTATAGACGTTGTATAATGACCAAAGAAATTCTGACACTAAGCCTACGTAGGCTAGACTAGAGCCACTGGTGGCCGCCACTAGAAGCGGCCTCTAGACGCGGCCACCGGTGGCCGCGTTTCAGCCACTGTAAAATGTATGAAATATCACGCCCGCACATTGTGGCGGCCACCGGTGGCTAGAAGCGGCCTCTCGAGCGCCGTGTTTGCGTGGGTGCCCTAAAATATATGAAATTTTACGCCCGTAGCTTGTGGCGGCCACCGGTGGCTATGATGTGGTCGTCACTAGTGGCTCTAGTCTGCGCGTAGGCTAAAGAACAACGAATGATGCCCAAATCATCAATGTTGGTTTCATAACAATACCAACTTTTCCTTTCTTTAGAGATTGTCTTGTATACTTCAGAAGTAGTTTTTAATATGTTATTTAATGTGCCATATTAAATAATATATTGTAAAAAAGAGAAACTTAGTACAGCTGGCGTTCACGGCTATGCTGAAATTATATCTAATTTTATTGCGTGCGATTTTATCTAATTTTATAGTTGATTATTATAAAATAACGTTTATTTTGATATACACATATCTTAAGAATTTAATAGGGCTATAAATAACAAGGGCTCCATCAACCGCAGGAAGTTTGATACAAGGTCTCATAAGTTACACTTTCGCACATTTGCGGAAATACGTGCGATTTACGAGCTTCGCCCTAGAATCTACTCTTTTACTCTTTTCTTTACTACGAAAGCATGAAAATTTATTTATTTAACCTCGTATGTCCAGCGAACTTCATAAAGTACAAATAACATATCTCTTTCAGTCTCATTCTGAAATACTGTTAATATACAGCACTTTTTAAAAGTAAAGTACATGAGAACTACACAAGACTTACGATCTTAATAAATAATTCGTAATAATATTTTAATATTCTGAAATAATTTCATACAAAAATAGTACCTATCTATAAATAACTCAGTAATATATATTTCTATAGGATCACAAATTGAAGCACATGGCAGACTTACAACAATCGGTAGTATCTGACCCGGAAACAAGGGCTCAGTTGGCAGTGCAAATGTTACAATGGGAGGAGAATCTTGAACGACTGCATTGTGAACAATTCCGGCTGCGATGTTATATGGCTAGTTTGCAGAGCGGAGAACTTCCTAACCCTAAGGTAAAACTTTAGTTTTGTGTGATTCCAAATAAATAAGTATATTTCGAAGTTTTTTAATTGTCTCAAACTCTCAGAAAAGCACTTTTGCGTTGCAATAAGTCTATTCCAGGGATTTTACAGTTGAGCGCTAAACATTATATAAAGTTTCACAGGACTTAACCAGTTCAATTAGAATGACATAAAAAGGCTCTTGAGTCTTGACTTAATGTCTGAGATCCTTCGAGTTAACGAAGTAGTAGCAGAGATTAAAAGGTGATACGACCCGCACCCCTACTTGAAATCTGATTGAGTCTTTTCTCCTTGACAATCTGCTTAATTTTGTATTACTATCGTCTATTGTTATCAAATATTTTATTAATAAAAATATAATGGTTTCGTTCTAGTAATCAATTTTTACAGTGCATCCAATTTGTCTTTCATTAGTCGTAATATCAATAAATTACTGGTGCGTCATGAGTTATGAATTATTATTTATGCTGAGTTCGATTTAATGAGAATATCGATTTGTTCTTTAAAATAATGAAAGTAACGTATTGTTTGTTTTGTGAATAATAATAATTGATGTTTTGACATTGATGATTTGAAGGGTTATTGAAATATCATCGACAGAGAATATATACTTTGACCTCAATAACCAAATCGACAGGGTGCGGGCGTTTCCGATAATATGTATAGTTACGTCGACCCATGTCATTCTAAAAATAATTGAATTAAAATATAAGGACTCAACATCTTTTGTACCTACTATGTTCAACAAACAATGCAACGTTATGCTAGTTTCATCTTGTTTATCTGCTCCTTCTACATATTTAACCTTTTGACCGCTTGTGTCGAAAATTTTCGTGCCTCTTCTTTCGTATTTCTGCGACAGCGAACATGCATTTTTTTTTATTGTTCTATTTTTGTCCTAGGAGGCTATGAACTGCGTGGTACTAAAATGATTATTCAATAGTTCGTACTTGGTAATCGGGCGCTAGGGGCATGGCAATTGGTGGCGGGTCGTCGGACCATCGAGGCGGTCCTACCGGTCCTCGAGGACTGGGGGAAAAGGAAAAGGGGGGCTCTGACTTATAGAGTGGTGCAGGTGCTGACCGGACACGGTTGCTTCGGTCGGTACCTGCACAAGGTAGCCCGGCGTGAGCCAACGCCGGAGTGCCATGAGTGTGGTGCGGCCGAGGACACGGCGCAGCACACCCTGGCCGAGTGTTCTAGGTGGGCGCGGCAACGCCACGACCTATCATCCGTCGTCGGCGGGGACTTGTCCCTGCCGAGTGTTGTCCGCGCTATGTCGCGGGATAGATTAAGTTGGGCTGCCGTGGTCTCCTTCTGCGAGCAAGTTATGCTACAGAAGGAGACTGCGGAGAAGGAGAGAGAGCGTGCTGCGTTGGCAGGCACGGTTAGGGCTAAGAGGGGGGGGCGCGAAGGAGAAGATACGCTCATCTCCTGGCGCTCCCGTAAAAACTATAAGTTGTTATTTTTTGTTTTACTGTTGTTTTACTGTTGTTTCGTTTTTGTTGTTTTTATATATTGTTGTGCTGCTTTGTGGCAAATCGCCGAGGCCGCGGTCGCTTACTTCTGTTATCCCGCGGTCTCAACACGGCGAAAAGTGGGGCCAGAGGGGGTTTAGTGGGTCGGGGCACCAGGCTGTCTGGCTAGCAGACAGTCGCGAGTGACCCAACCCCACACTCTCCCGGTAAATGTTTAAAGAGCCCCGCCGGTGAGGGAGGGCGAGAAGAGCAATGCTCTAAAAAATTGTCTCGCCCTCGGTTTGGTGAAACTTCCCCCTCTATAAAAAAAAAAAAAAAAGGGGCATGGCAATTGATATTTAGCCAAGCGCTTAAAAAGTTAACTGCATTCAACGGCGCGGCTCGAATCATCGACAATCAGGCTCTTTCCAATTGCCTTGTCCTTTATCGTTGCGTAGAGATGTAAGCTCGCTCTGCATATTCTATCGCACTCATTCCGAGGAATGCTTAGAGAAATTGGTTGGATTATTCCCGGCCGCTGAATTTCGCTATCGGACCTCGTATCATAAATACCAAGTACATATTATATCATCTCGATGTATGGAAATCCACAACTGCGCGATTGAAGACACTTTCTGCCTTGCACAACCACTATGTGGAACCAGCTGTTGCCGGTGGTTTTGTCCAACCGATTGGATTTGGTAACCTTCAAGAAACGAAAGTACAGTTTCCATAAAGATCGACAACCCACATGCATGACTTCTGGTGTTGCAGATATCTATATGGGCGGCAGTGATCACTTGCGATTAGGTGAGCCAACAGCTGGTTTGCTGCCTATTTAATAAAAAAAAGAAAAATAGATTATTAGAAAAATAGGAAGATTATTCAAAATTTAAAATTAAAAAAAAAGATTATTTGCAAGTATTTTATTTAAATAAAAGAAATAAACATTAATCATTTAAAGCTACCAAACTTGTATTTACGTTCTCTTTAATATTAACGGAATGTAAATAAATATAGCCTGAACAACAGCATCAACAATCAAGTCGTATTTGAGTTGGGGGTGGGAGAGATTTTAATAAAGGTTCCAGGGTTTTAAGTTACGAATAAAGTGAAATTGTTGCAGTCTCTACTGACACACGTTTCCCGCGGCACTAAAAGCACTTTGAACAAGTTGGGCGTGTTCACGGTGTCTTCGTTTCATGCGTTCATTTGCGCTCGTTCACCGTCTCTGCTGAACAATTTGTTAGCGGGCAGAGGCGCTACAAAGCGAAGGGCGCCGAATTTATCAAGAAGTAATTCGGGCTCTAGTCGGCGGTCTATGCAGGTCAGTAAATACATTTTAAAATTAGAAAATATATTATTATACAGTTAGCCTTAAAAATATGTTGTTATGTACAGAAGTGCTCGCGACATTAAATGGATTAAAAAAAGTTGAAACAAATAAATATAAAAAATATTAAAAAAAAAAAGAACAGTCTGGAGAAAATGCACATTTTCTACATCGTATTTTCTTTTATTTATAACGCTGTAAAGCTCACATCTATATAAAAAATATGCACCTTTTTAACGTATTTATAAAATTTAAATCGGTCAACGTACGTACTACGATACGAATATTTAGTGCCGCATGATCACGTCATAATCGGCCTTACTGTATGAAAAGTTACTGAATCCGTTGTAAACTTTTTTTGATTTTATTAATTATTGTATTTTAGCTTCAAGGTATTACAAGAACATAAGTTAAACGATAAAATATCATATATATTATGCAAAATAAATAACAAACAGCTAATAAATTAAAGCGTATTTTAAAATAGCTTTTACATTATCAACATTTCATCAAATATTAATATGAAAAGTGGAATTGTCCATTATCCTGAAAAATTGTATTACAAAGGGGAACATAGCTTTATGAATCCCTTATATTGAATAATAATTTAAACGTTTCCAATTTAAGCTCCCGTTTCTGTTTCAATACATTATTTTATTTGATATTGGCGTCATTTTATTAAACGTGTCAATACTAAACTTATTACTGAGCAACTTGTAGTTTATTGGAAACACGAGTGATCATTGATGCGTGAAAAGCACTTAAAGTTAACCAGAAATATCAAAGTAGCGTTATTACATGTTGAACTCCTATTAATATGTTTCGTCAATGACAAGAACCCTTTTCTTAGAGGAAAATAAAATAATAACATATATTAATCATTATTTGCGTGGAAATTAATGTAAACGAACATTTCTTCCTACGATATACAAAAGTACTAGAATAAGGAAAAGAAGGAGTAAAATCTTGAAAATTTGATAGTACTAATATTTTTATGTTTTTATATTATATATCTCGGTTGTTGACAAATAAGTTACATAATAGGTTACGTTAATAGGACCAATATTTAAAAAATAATAATTTGACCTTTTATTAAACTCCTTAAAACGGCTGTAAACTTGAATCTCCATTATATCATTTAAAAGAGTTTTTCCATAATTCCAAATAAGATGTTTAGAAATCCTATCCTATACATTATAACTTGAAATTGTTAGTAAGTAAATAGAATAACTAACATTCGTTGGTGACAAATTAGAAAGTAACCATTAAAAACAGATGTCACGGGATGAAGGCGAGGCCGCTGTCCGCGTATCACTCCCCGAAGGGACCACGGCTACTGTAGGGGTTCGGGAGGGTATGTCTGTAGAGGAATTCCTCGCATCTGCGTGTGTGAGGCGATCCCTCAACTCCCTGGAACATTTCGTACGAGTCAAGAAACGACGTGACATGGAGGATCATAACTACTTTGTGCCCCATCGATCTGACCTCATCGAGACCTACGTGAGTACTATGACGTCACACCTATGTACTGTATTGTCTAATGAGAGGTATTCCCACAGCCATACAGTAGGTACATAACTTACCCAATATTATGAGTAAGACAAGTTATTTTTAAAGTATCTTGAGCACTTCAAAACTTGAGAGCTTGTTACAATTTCCACAAGTATGGCAAGATACAGCCCACAGAAATGCGATAGCAGATATAGGTATAGCTTTATTTAAAATGTCTTCTGTCGTTGTTTTAAAAGACAAGGCCTGTAATTTAGTTAATGATACTCCTTTGTACGCTACGAAACCCCAACGGGGTGATTTATTTTATAAAGACAAGTAAATTTCATTAATTTTTTAAATGTGGTTCTGTACTTAATAGAAGTGTTCTTAATAAACGAACCTGTTGTAATTAAGAATTGAATTATTTCTAATAACTCAAGCTTAAAGAAACCTTTTGTTCCCAAAAAGAATCGAATAAAGTTATTAAAATATAATAATGTGGTAGCTATTCATAATGTTCAGTGAAAAAAATAAACTAGCGCAACTTGAAGCGGTATTCGGACTAAGTAAGGTCTGACAGCGCATATTTTAATTCCCATTTTCCGTATTTCAGGCTGGATAGAGATCATTAGTTTGAATGGTAAACTCAAATTTGCTAGAAATCGCATTTTAATTTTTCCAGCCAATCATAAGTTGTAGATTTCAAAAGTCTTTTTAATAATAATTTTAATGAAATGTAGCGCGAATTGTAGTAGCACAATTAACTCGAAATAACAAAGACATAATTATATAGTTGCATACACATGAAGTGGTGGAAGTTTGCGCCAAGATCCTATACCAAGTAGAATTGCAACGCACAACTTTGGAACAAATGTGGGGCTTTAGTGTGGAGGCCGAGCTCATTGAGAACGCCGAGAGACAGGACGAGCTTTGTTGTTACGTCAGTCGCGTTGAAGACAAGAGCGTCGCCATGCAAAATGGTAATTATACTTTGTACTCATTACTTTATGTCTTTGATGTTCTTTATTTTAACGTTTACTTTTAGGGTTGGGTTATGTTAATTTACAGCAGTTATTTTTTTTTATTAATACGGGGATAATAGAATAATATGACTGTTTCATATGCATAAGATTAATTCGCGGTGTAAGAGTCAGATCGACGTATTCTACATTTATATATTCATTAATATTCTACATTTTCTAAATTTTACATGTGACTTAGAAATACTGTGACAATCCGCCACTTGGAATTTTACCAGCTTTTTATATTGGATAAAAATTGTATATCGGTAATATTAAAGGTTTAAAAAAACTAAGAATTATTTAGTTACGTATGAAGAAAAACTATTTTTTAGGATTTTTGTAGATACGTTCATTTGGTTTTTATACCGCGTATTGCAATTAATGAAATCAATGATATTGATGTATGTTTATTACAATAATTAATACGAAATGATAATCATTTCATACATTGTATCCGAAATCCAATGATTGTCGGCAAAATTGTTGGATGTTACCGCAAGTTCGAATGTATATGGAATATAGGAAATGTATTTACAGCGGTGAACCACCAAACATCCAATATGAATCTCTATTTGTCACGGTCTTTTATTATCAATACTAAAAATGTATTCGAGGGTTTATACTTTTTACGACAGGTATAATTAAAGGTGACGAGATAATGGTGATCAACGGAGCGATCGTGTCTGACCTAGATATGATGTACTTGGAGAGCGTATTGCAAGAGGAACTCTCTCTAGTCATGATGATGAGGTACGCTAGCTTGTTTTCTCATTAACATTCTAATGCTACTATGATCGAGTTAACCGCTGTTCATTAATAAGCGAGCTTCACAAAACGTATTCGTTTGCATCGATTCGCATAAAAAATGTTTCATTTTCAACTCACTTCAGCAAAGTTCAAAGGACAATCGCCTTCTATGAAGACTATTTAGAGTCGAATTTAGGTTAGCCAGGTAATTTTTAATTGCTCTGTGATCGTCTATCAAACAATATTGGCAATTTTTTTTGCATTTGATAACATTTTGTAGTGTTCAAACTGAACATGTTTTCTATTGTTGTATTATTTAAACTGACAATACCCTCACTATAAACGGTTGAAATAAACACAATACTTTTCACTCACGTTTCCTCATTATTGCTTGTTACCTCATGTGTAAATTCTCTATAGGCCAAGTTAGGAAAGCTGATAGAGCTGGTAGTAAAAACAGGAAAGCGAGCTCTCGACACCTAATGAAACGGAAGTTGAAATGCGGCATTCTGCCGGAGCCTTCATCGGCGTTTCCCGCCCTCACACACCTGACCTTTAAACCGCTACCAGTTTACTGAAGCGCTCGTTGCGACCTATATACCTCTATATTAACAGTCCCCTCGTGGCTCACCCCGCCCTTAGGGTTGAAACCTGACATGTGGACACATTCCCTTCATAAAAATGTGTCACATGGCTCTTGGTAAACTTCAATTCCCTCACAAAAATTGCGTCCAACTCATTAAAATTAATTTTAAGGAGTATAAAAGTAAAACAACTACTGTCCATTTTTCACACTACTAGTACTACCTACTGCCATTTATTACAGATGTTTGAAAGTTTTATATTAATGACGCTCTCTTCTAATCTATATATTTACATTATTAGTTAAGAAATACTAATCATAATATCATTCGATTGATGCCCTGATAATCCATGGACAATGGCGCTTTGGCTTCTGTACCCCTCGTATAATATTATATGGGTATAAATAATTATCGTTTGATTTGTATAAGTTAATTCCCGAGTCCTTTTGTCCCCACTAATACTTGGGGTACACATATTTATGTGTCTCTTTGACTAATAATTTTTTCTTAACAAACAAGTGCCTTATATGCCCTGCTCAAACCAAATAGTTTATCTTGTTTCCCGGGATTTTCGGTTCTAAACGCAACGCACCAGCCAGTGCACTACGGAGGCGGTCCATGATTTTATATTTATACATGTATATTTAATATTTATTCGATTAGACAACCCTATAGATCTCACGTCATGCGGGCCATTGTGAGAGTCCGCAACTAAGCCTCCCGGAGTTGTCGCGTCGCAGTGTATTAAAGTCATCATAAAATTATATTCACAATCGACTCTAGCGGAAGGTTATTGTTGTGAAAGCTTTGTTTTCATAGTGCGAGGTGTCCACCGTTACATTTTATTTATTAATCGCAGTAAGTTTGTAGCACTTGTTTTGGTACAAATATTCCACTCGTAAAGATTCGGTCTTATTTTTGTTCATTCGGAAATTGAAAAGTCCACGTGAATATGAACAAGCCTTTCTCGTCTTTATTTTTATCACGTACCTGAATAAAATTGTATTGTTTTCAAGCATGTTAGAAATATAAAAAAGCTTGCGCTGTCAGTCCCCACACCATTATCAAAAGTTATTTTAAGCTTCATAAAAAGCCGACATTTGTTCAAAATATGTATACATATCTGCATTCTAACGTATTGTTTTAAAAACAATATGTTTTACGATTCATCAACACATGTTACGTTACAATTTTTGGTTTAAAATAAAACTTTAGAAAACTGACAAATATTTATGGAAGTGTGTCAAACACTGATGCCAAATGCATATCAAAATTGTAAAAACTTTACTTTCGAATTTACTAATTTTAAACTGTTCATACACTTACTTATTTTTCATGAGACATATATTAACGGAATCAATCGATAGTAAATACGCAAACATCATTATTAAATAAATTATCTTTAGCCTGAATTAGCCTTTACTTGCTATATTATAGTTTTCAGTAGTTAACCTTTTAAAATGTTCGTTAATAAAACGACTGACTTTGTTATTCATATTTGATCGCGATTGTTGATTGAACTGACACATTACACAAGCTTCAAACAATCAAACGTTAGCAAATATTGTTACCATGAAACCAACTATATAAATACCAACTATTAGGCAAATTTTATTCGTTGAGGTAGCGCTGTTTGAAATAAGCTTCTACTGCCAAATATTATATTTGATTTTTAACGAAGCCACAATAGGCAGGGTAGTTTAAAACTATTGAAACATATTACCCTGATATGAAAAAAGTTTAAGTAGATTTCTTATGTTTTAAAAAATATTTAAATTTATAAAGACATATTCGGAATATTAACATAGGTACGTATACAACAACACTAGGTATCCTAATACCGCTACTATATCATGTATACATAAAATATTAAAAAACTTCATCGCCAACGTCGTTTGATCGATCACCATGAAAATACATACGTACGTAGGTATATTTTCATGGAGATTTTTTTACGCTATTCGCTTTGTTGTAATTCGCCACCAGTTAGTATTATATTTATACATAATGTAGCATTCTGTGGGTGAAAGAATTTTTAAAATCGGACGAGTAGTTTTTGAGTTAAATCGTAACAAACAATCAAATATTTCCTCTTTATAATCTAACTAGCAAAACGCCCCGGCTTCGCTGCTAAAATATTTGATTTACCCTCCGTATTTTTTTTCATAAAAAGTATCCTATGTCCTTTCTAATACCTCCAAGAATATGTGTATAAAGTTTAATGATAATCGGTTGAGTAGTTTTTGCGTGAAAGCGTAACAAACAAACTTACATTCACATTTATACTATTAGGGATATACCTACTATAAAAAATCAGAGATAGATGTATGTTGTGTGTACAGGTCATCTCGTACCGAACCACCGGAGCTGAGCGGGGCGATGCGCGCGGCCACTGACGATATAATCGATTCGCTGGTCTGTCCGCCGCCGCCCACCGATCCGCCCGTCATCTCGGATGACATGATATCGGGACTCATCGTACCCGCGCCTGCATGGAGTAAGTATTCAATCACTCACTAACACTGCACATCATGTCACGCATCACACTGACACTAAAAATGAAAAAGTAACTCCTACACTATACCAATGGCCAATTCTCAGTCTAGTCAGAGGCAACATTTTTAAAAATATTGTCTTTGGTAACGCGAGTTACTGGAACACATAAATAGAATTGTGACTAGAATAATGTAAAAGGATAAGAAAATAAGACATAATAGGAGCTCTTTGTGAAATGCAAAGCTATAGAGTAATCAAATAAGCTAGCACATAAGATATTTTAATAATAAATAAAGAAATACGTGTCATTGTGAAAAATAATACCATTATATAGAAAACATCTCATACAATGTATACCAGGGGAAATATATGTATAGGCTCACTAGGAATGGGAAATAATGTTTTTTTTTTTAATAATTTTTTCCCACTCTTGTTGTAAAGCACTCGAAATATGATATAAGTAAATCGCTTTTAAATACGTTAATAAAATATAAACGTCAAAATACCTCAAAAGCTCTATGTTATGTTATCATCAACGATTAAGGGGGTAAATTTTGATTGAATATAATTTTAATCGTATCTAAAGTAAAATTAGCACTAATATTTCATTATAATACATAATACTGAGGTCCCGGTAATACAGTAAAGAATAATTGACTTTAAATTAAATATGAGTAACATAATTATAAGTATGTGCTTAATTTAAACATATTGAGATAAAAATAATTCCATTCGCAAGTAGGTATGTTTCAGTATTTAAATAAAATACTGTATACCGGATTAAAACGTGATTTATTATTTATATTGTTTAAATTATTTATCCCGACGTTTCGGATGCTTTACAGCAACCGTGGTCGCGGGGAGACAGAAAGATGACAGTTGTCTGATATTTGAAATGTCACAAAGTTGCCATATTTAATTCAATTAAATTAAAAAATAATCTATTAATTTAGGTAACACAATATACATCTATGAACGTCAATAAAAAATAATACATATTAAATGCTTCTAATTTTACATTTACTACCAGTTCACAAATGAAGGGCGTAGAGCATCCGTGTATGTATGTAAAGCATCCGAAACGTCGGGATAAATAATTTAAACAATATAAATAATAAATCGCGTTTTAATCCGGTATACAGTATTTTATTTAAATGTGTGATACTCGCGTTAATAAAAGACAATATTATGTTTCAGTAGTTTTAATCCAGTCGAAAATTAACATATTATGTAAGATAGCATTATTGACGTAATTGTATCCTGCTGCTGAATAAGAAATTTGTATTGTATAGCAAATTATAATACCGTTGTGATAATTTAGATGCTATACCCCGAATAATATGACCTATTATCTTACATTCAGTTTTCGTAACAAGAATGAGGTAAACACGACGTGCATGTACACCTGAAATGCTCTACATCCATGCAAGCACTTAATCCCAAGAACTAACGAGGCGTCATGCTTTTAGAATTCAATTAAATCATAACGAACACTCTACGTCATACGAATATGTTATACATGTATATTATACCAAAATATTGGGAAACTCCGACACCAGATGTTAGAGATATCATTATAATCCCATTACGAAACTTCGAATAGTATTTAAACACAATGAATACTTATTGACTTAATTGATATGTAATGCCATAAAAAGTGTCAAATGCGGGTTACGATTTCATTGTTGCCGATATGAAATCATTTAATTGTAATTAATAAAATATACGAGTAATAACGAGATCTTCGGTTTATGAATTCTCTTTCAATTATTAGGTAAGAGGGCTGGTATAAATTCAGAATACGCTAACAATGCATAATGAATAATGTAATCATTACGATATTGGTGCTTAACAAGCAACACTTCAATCTTGCCATCTACATTATACTTGGCATCGCTTCCAATCGACGCGGACGATGAGATTCAATATCGTGGCCGTCAGCCAATGAAATCCTATTCCGTTGCTTCCGTTTGCTACAAATGTAATTTTGCATGCAATTATTTTTTGTTATTCTTGCCAGGATTTAACTTTCAATTTGCTGCTTTGGATTGAAATGAGATTTAAGCTTAAGCTTACAGGCTTTGGCACAACGTCATTGTCATTTAACTATGCATGAACTCATTTTTTTAAAAGCCTATAGTCACAGAGAGCGCTTTGTTCTATTCGTATCAGTTTTGTCGTTATTTAGACCGAGCCATCCGAAATTGCTGCAATACGAAATCTTTCAAAATGCAATATGAAATTTATTGCATAGAACCGTAGCCTGGTGTATCCAATTATAATAACATATATGAATGGTATAGTACAGTATCCTTTCATAACACATCCTGTTGTAATTACTTTCTTTAGGAATATTTTCCTATGGAATATCCATTTTTGAATTCTAAATTCCCGCGAGCCTTTCGCTTGCGTTATTACTGACACTTGCTACTATCATAATTTTGAAGTGATATACTGAAAACTTTTACGCAAAATATTAAGATGAACATCATCTTATAAAATTACATTGAAACGAAGCTCTCATCGCGGCCTCCAAATAAAGGTCGCGACCCTTCCGTAGGCTATTTGTTTGAGCTTGATGTTGCCTTACCTCGACCAAAAAAACTCATTGTGTCACTTCTTATCACAAATAGACCTCGGTATGAAAGTTGCAATTTCAACGTTGATGTTAAAGTTTACAACTGTTGAAACCGGCAGCGTTTTTCAATTTTATTCCATTGTGATGTAGGCAATAGTGTTAAGACGTGCATATTAGCAGTGGCTAAAATGAATTCTTTTTACGCCTTTTATTTTCATTTTACTTTAAAGGCTTTTTGCTTCGTTTTCACTTAACTTAAAGATATTTCTTTGTATTTAATCATTATTTAACCATATTTTCTTTTATTAAACTAAGGTACCTATTCAATGTATTAAAGTTACATTTGATGGTTAAATTTCATAAATAAGTATATGTTAAGTTTTTTTATTGTAGGATTTAGACCACTATTAACTATTGATTCTATAAACCGCATCGCATTAATACAAGTAAATATGTAGTAATTACGCTAAATCAAGCCATTAATTACTGTTATATTTAGACACTAATATAGTGGAATAGAACGGTCTTTATTTACCTTAATCACGCAGGTAACTAAATTTACATTTAACTGAATTATCTTAACGTCTAATACATAATTATACGTATACACTATACTTACACAAACTCGTAGTAGATCCTTCTTATCGGTTCATTAATTTCAATTTTTATGTAGAGCGAATTGAATTAACACTTTATTGTGATTTTATTAGTAGAAGTTTTCAATATTAAACACACTTATAAATAACAAACCTACCCGATTTCGTCTGTAGAATACTTAGTTTTACTGAAAACTTCTGACACAGGCAAGGAACTCTACAGTCCTGAAACAGACAGCCACACTGACGCAGCGACGACTGGACCTCCCAAAGTTAGTTCTCGAACTAACTCATTTGAGATCGAAAACCTACTCAAGGTACTTTATAAGGCACTTATTAAGAGTTCACCTCACCACGCTTGTGTGCACACTCGCAATACACTTCACCCGCTTGACTTCGTTTTACGATCGTCTTCTCTAACGGCGTATCATCCCTCTTAAGAGCCGTATCGAGACGTCTTCTTGAGATATTCAGTTAATTAGTCTTTATCGTATTCCATTACGTTCTGCTTTATGAAGAGCCCTTCTTATATTTAGCTTGAATCCAAGTATTATAGCTTCCTTTCTATAGTTAATTTTTAATTTGTTAAGAGAATTGGGGCGGATTGATAATATTTTAATTTTATAGAGGGATTTTAGTAACAATTTTTTTTGGATAAGTTCACTTTGCATGATTTAAGTATCTA
The DNA here is from genome assembly GCA_905404175.1 of Anthocharis cardamines. Taxonomy (NCBI): domain Eukaryota; kingdom Metazoa; phylum Arthropoda; class Insecta; order Lepidoptera; family Pieridae; genus Anthocharis; species Anthocharis cardamines. The sequence goes on along the minus strand of FR989956.1, from coordinate 6,793,887 downwards.
CAATGTATTAAAAAATATTTTTTACAAGTACACCTCTATTCAAGGTTGCATGGGCGGTCCCTGATTACCCTCTTTCAGATATAAGGATTTTTTTAATATTCTTTCTGAAACCTTTATTTGAATGAGATATTTTAGAATGGCCTCATGTAGTAAATGTGTACTTTATGAATGTTGCACCTTCCAAAACACTTATTTACCTAATCTACAATATGATCACTGTAAGTAAACAATTAATTTACGGTTGTTATTATTTACGAATATAATATTCATGAAGTCTATAATTAATTATTGAACTTTGATTTAGGCTCAATTTTTCAAAAAGGAACATATAAACTTGACACCAAATTAACGCAATATGGATGGTTTCAATCTAGAAGGTTTTTATAAGGTCTTTATAAAGTGGCTTCATTTAGGATTTCATATGGACATTAAATACTATGTTTATCGCTTCAGCTGATCAATGGACTATTGCTTGACTATGCTATTTCTTCTGTAAGCTTATCATTGCGTCATCACTAGCGTAGATATATATTGGCTGGGTTATAAATAGTGTGGGGATGTGCGTCAGAGCGCGGAGCAGGTGACAGGTTGGTGTCGCTCGCCGGGCGACACGCGCCGCGCCAGCCCCACCGGGAGCGTCACCAGCGCCGCTGTCACTCCCTCACGCCACCTCTCTGACGCTGATAAACTGAGGAAGGTGCTAATGGAATTGGTAGATACGGAACGAGCCTATGTCAAGGTAAGATACATATAACTTCGTAAGACCTATGTTTTTTTAACAGGTGCTAAGGACCGTATGTCCTTTAGAAAGTTTTCTTTTATGTTAGATATCGACAGACGAGCATGAGGTTCACTTGATGGAAGGTCATACCTCAGTCATAGAATACTAGTCAATGATGCGCTATCGAACTACTTTTGACTTCGAGCTTTCGGAAATCCATAGACTGAAACGCGCAATGTGAAAAAGATGTATGAATTTAAATGAAGTTTGTGACCATAACCTTGATTAAATAAGGAACTCTTATATTTTTACCTCCTACACAGGTGGAGTTGGGTAGAAACTAATAGGCAATATAAAACATCTTACCGTATTAATTTCCGTTCACTACAAGTCTAATTTCCTACAAAGTATAATATTTTTCGAAATTAACTTATAATAAATAAACTACTACAGTTATAATATGTACTTCGAAGAAAATATGATTAATCTGATTCTGGCGACCTCTCTCAGCCGAGTGCATCATCACTACGGTAACTGAACTGGAAATAATTCCGAACGTGTAATTTCGATAGCTGACTGAATCACGGAACTGTGTTTTCATAACGACTTTTTTAAATAATGTTTTTTCATAAATAATTTCTTTCGGGATTTTGAAATAATATTCTGAAAGATTTTATTTAAAAGAGTATTTTTTAGTTGTTATTACAACTTTATATAAAAAGTATGAATGTTGTGGTACAAAGTATAGTGCTACGAAGCAACAAAACCTTGACCAATAAATATTTGTTTCTAAAACAATTTCAATGTCAATATAAATAATAAAAATACGAGGTCATAAAACGTAATTTATATCAACGTTATGTAATAAACAATACGCCACTGGACGTATACTCTACATATAGGACAAGACGGCAACTCGGCACCGCGCCACGCAAAAAATAATAATGGGTCGCACTATTGTTTCCTTGTTGTTTAATTATCATAAACGAGTAAGTTTATGTGGCACATTGTTGGGGCACAAAAATAATTATAATGGGTCACGAAGCGAAAACATAAAACTACGGTTAGTTTACGGCTCGGCAGCCGGAGAAAGATTGGGAAACGCAAGACAAGACGATAAAACTACAGCGGAAATCATGAATTACGATTGCAGACTTACCTTATTCAGACATTTATTGTACATTCGTTCTCCACTGTACAGGGACGTTATACCTTTAAAAGAATTATACTCTGTAATAAACCACGACATTGATTTAATATCCTAAATTGAAATTGTATTTTTGGAATCAATTACAAAGTTGAATTGAATTTATAACAGGCACGAAGCTTACACCTGCGCGCCTGCCACTGTCCGGCTGTCGTTTAGATTAAATGTTCGTTACTTATTGTTGTGGAACTACTACCTGCCTCAACCTGAAGTATTTATTGTATCGATTTTGCAGCACCTTAATAATTTATTGGAAAACTACTTGGAGCCGCTGAAGAAAGAAACTTTTTTATCAAACGCCGAAATCAACGCTCTGTTCGGAAACATTCAAGAGATAGTAACTTTCCAAAGACAGTTCCTGCAAAACTTAGAAGAAGCGCTTGAAGCTGAACCTAACTTCCATCATTTAGAACTTTCGAGTCAATTCAAGGTAAATATTAGCCATTTTATACGAGTACCAATTCTATATCTAAATTAGTGTTACATAAAATAAAGCTTTACGGGAACTTCCTCCATACTGATAAGGCTAATCGACATAATAATATCAAAGCAAATTCTAGTATGTGTATTATTGACTAGTATCTAAAACTGGAACACCATCCAATATCAGTATCCCAAAGGAATTCGACCCCGATTAGTTTAGGACAATCAAGTTAATCCAAAAATTAATTTTTGGAAGAAGAATATATCACATTAAACGAACGTCTATTAAAGTAGGATCTCTAACTCGTTTACATATTTATATTTCTATATTAAAATCTTTTTCAGAATGTTCTCTTCGCAGTTGGAAATGCATTCCTTTATTACGTAAATCACTTCAAATTATACAGCTCGTTCTGCGCTAGTCACAGCAAAGCCCAGAAAGTTCTACATCCGAGTGAGTCTCGTTTCAAATGAAATTTTATTAGAAGCTGATAAAATTTTCTTTATTAATGTCAAATTGTATTTATAGATGAAGGTAATCAAGCGTTACAAGAGTTCCTCGCGGCCCGCAACCCGAAGCAACAGCACTCCTCAACTTTGGAGTCGTATTTAATTAAACCGATTCAGCGAATACTTAAATACCCGCTATTACTTCAACAACTCCGAAATTTGACTGATGTCAATTCTGAAGAACATCTTCATTTAGTTGGTAAATTAATATGTTTTATTTAATTCCAATTGAAACTAACCAACTTAAATCTTAAATGTTTTATTATTTATTTTATCATAATAATAATATTTATAATTAATTTTTAACAGAGGCTTTGAAAGGGATGGAAAAAGTTGCCGAACATATAAATGAAATGCAGCGAATACACGAAGAATATGGTGCTATATTTGATCACTTATTTAGACAACATCAAAAATCATGCAAGCAACCTATAGATCTAAGTCCCGGTAATATTATTATAATAATATATTTTATAGTATGATTATATAACCATCGATATTATTTAACAAGATTGAACTTGAGGAAACTTAAATATGTTATATATTTCAGGTGATTTGTTGTACTATGGAGGCGTGGAATGGTTAAATATTTCGGACTTTTTAGGAAAAATAAAGAAAGGATTAGAATTACACGCGATGTGTTTTGTATTTAAATCAGCAGTTGTCTTCCTTTGTAAAGAAAGACTGAGACAAAAGAAGAAATTGATGGTAGGTCATTTTAATAATTTACTCAAATTATATCTTTCTAATTTCATCTGATTCAACTAAATAATGAATTCATTCTTACTCATCCTTAAAATAATGTATTCAGGCTTATTGATATTATTATAATTTGGAGTTTTAGGGAAAATGGAATTAGAGCACCTTTTCATTTGTAAATTTATGTTAATGACATCATTTCAGGGTGTTTCATCAAAGAATAATTCAAATGAAGTAGAAATAATTAGATATCAAGTATTGATACCCGTAACCGAGGTACAAGTGCGTGCTTCGTCAGCTAAAGACATGGACAGTCACTTTTTATGGGAGCTCATACATTTACGAAGCCAACTACAACGTCGATCGGAGAAAGTATACGTACTGTCTAATAGGTTTGTATTTTGTATATGCAGCTTGATTTTTCTATAAAATTAATCAGTATTTATTGCTTTGTTCGAATTAAAAAACAAGGACTAATATAAATTTCAGTACGGCAGACTTCCGCAACGCGTTCCTTAAGACGATTCGGCAAATTATCCGCGAATCCGTACGCAACATGTCGTTGCCAACCTCGCGGCCGGCTCCGATGCCGCCACGCGCGCCGCACACGCTGGACCGGCCCAAGCAACAGGTGCGTAGCAGTCGTGCGCATCGTAGACTTTTCGTAGACCTGTCGTAGCTCACGTAGCAGTGCTATTGATTCCCCGTAGTTTCTAGCTATTTTATTAAATTACTAGCGACCCGCCCCGGCTTCGCACGGGACTAGATTTTTTGACAAAAAAAAGCAGGGGTTGGTGATAAAAAAGTTAAAATTTAGGGTTGTATGTATTTTTAATGCCACATTATAAAAAAATAAAAACAAAAAAAATCGTCCAAAAATAAAAAAAAACAAATTTTAGGGTGAATCACTTAGGGGTATGAAAAATAGATAGTAGCCGATTCTCAGACCTACATAATACGCATATAAAATTTTGTAAAAATCGGTAAAGCCGTTTCGGAGGAGTACGGTAACTAACATTGTGACATGGAAATTTTATATATTAGATTAATATTTATAACGATTGAAATAGCATTAAACATAAATATTTTTTACCGAAAAGGTAATAATATGATGACAACTTTTTCATGGGAGTCCTATCTTCCTAGTCATAAAATTATAGGTGATGAAATAATTAATTCCCTCCCACGATGTATAATTCATATAAACTATCGTTATGCTAAAAGGTAATTAAAAATAAAGAATTAAATATTTTTACTACTTAATCGATATTTTCTTAACTTATATGAAAACAAAATTATTTTTAAGTCAGTTCACAATAACTTCTTACTTATTCATTATAATTATAATTAAATATCCTTGTGTTAAAGTTGCACTCGACTTACTTGCTATACGTATATTACTTTTACATCGTTTGGTAATTTGCAAAACATGAAACCCTTCTTAAAGTGAAAAATCCAATTTTCCGAAATTAGGACACTGCGTTAGGGAGCTAGTGATGTTAAAGCAGGGCTCGTCTAACGATCTAAATCTTATTTTCTCGAAGTTTTCCGTAACTCTTTTATAAAGTAATATATTTTGAATCTTTCTAGTTAAGGTTCTGTATATATAATATAAACGAAACGCATAGCTGTAGAATTAAAATGCCTTTACGAAAGCTTTTATATTATTTTAAGTACTGTTTCAGTTAAAAGTTACCTACTTAAGCTTCTTCGGCCTTTTTAAAGTATTCATTAATTAAATGGACAGTTTTCATAAGTACTTTAATGAGTATACAATAAGAGCACTAACAAACACCTCTTTATAATTTGAAAACAAATATCATAATGTGGTGTCTTAAGATCATATTTTAATTTAAATCACAAAAGTACAGTTTCATAGTGTGCGCCCACTTCGGTCGCAAACCTCATCTTCTAAGTACATAGTTTTAATCCATTATATGATTATTTTTGTGAAGTAAACTTTTAGTTCTTTTATAAACTATTATATTTATCTGCAGGTTCAAGTTATGCAAGGATCGCAAACATTAGGCAAAACAAAAAAACCAAAGACATCGGGACAGCGATTATCGGCTGGCAATATTGAGGTGAGAAAGTTGGATGATTATTACACGGTATAAAGTCCACGCTTGTCTTTCTATACTATTATCGTGCAACAATGGCCTGAGGCTCTTTATATGAAATTAATAAAAGGCATGTAGTCATTATAATATTTATATGTAATAATAATAAACTAACCCGATGTTGGTCTCTGATTAAAGCCCTAAATACACGATGCAAGTTTTCTTCAAATTTTATTTCAATACTTTTCTTGATGTAAACAGCACTTGTAAACAGTTGCTTCCAATTCTTGGATGTCAACTGAATTAAATTATTGCTCTTGTATACAAGAAAATGGCATCATGTAAATGGGTCTTTATCCTTTATCTTTTGTTCTGTAATTAAGAACCTAACATACTAACAGGTCGGTAACTTGTCTCGAGAGAATTCTCAAGATGCCGAAGACGCCCAGCAAGAAGTTGAAGAACCATCGTTTAGGATCAGGAGCAAAATAGTTGGTGAGGCTACAGGTATTTTTTATTATGTTCCAGAAATTAATAAATTATTTTGGTGTATAATTATGAAGATGCTAAATTGAATTTTTTTATCTTATAATCTTATATTAACTATGTCAGCAATATAATCTTGATTAAGACTCCATTTCATTCAGGTTACTTAATACCTTAATGGTTTTATTTGAACAGTTATTGTAAACTGTTAGAAATAAATTCAAATTATTATTAAACTTGAATAAATTAAAGAAAGCAGAAAGTACACTAAGGCGGCCTTTTTATGGGGTTATGTTAGTTATTTCGGCTATGTATTTGCGTGTTGTTCACACGAGAATGTAAGTGCGTGCTCCTATTTCACCATTCCTACTGCTGATAGAGGACAGATCTCTGTTTATTTTTTATTTTTTTCGTTACTTTTTTTTATTATTATAGTTAAATATGTTATATGGTTGCAGCTCCTTACAAACATTTTTGTAAAACAAAAAACTTGGCGATTAAAAAGATTGGTTTATTGCCAATTCTTCTCGTCCGTTCTACGCCCTTGATTTGAGATACGCACTACATGTAAAATTAGAAGCATTTAATATGTCTTTTTTATTGACGTTCATAAGTGTACGTTGTGTTACCTAAATGAATAAATGATTTTAAATTTGAATTGCTGATTGTTGTGCACTCAATTTTTTTTTAATTTTTTTTTTTAATTACAATATAATCATTTCAAGCCCCAGAGAGCAGTGTGAAGCGCCCGCCGCCGCCGCCTCCCCCCACGGACACAGAGAAGTCGGAGCCTGGATCCAAGTCTGAGGGCGAGGACGAACCTCCCGCGCCTCCAGCCAAGCGAGGGTTAGGCCGCACTCCCAACCACCTCACACTCAGGTACCAACATATGTATGGGTTACTTCATCCGACACTCCGCACCTACATCGATTGGAACTCTACTCACTTTACTATTTTAAGTTGCCGCTAAATTACTGTAGGTTCGCTCGTTTTTACTCATACATATGTCGCCATTCCCATTTAGCTTAGATCACCTACCTGCAATACTAAATAGAAAGACTGGAAATAGACAACGATGTGTTCTAGGAGAAGCTGAGGTACTCAATATGTATGGGTTATTTCATCTGACACCTTACATTTTCTTAAAATAAAATTGTATTTCTTCTATCATTTTATGTTGCTTCTTTAAGTTACTAAAAATTATCTTATTTTATGTCGCTATTTTTCTGTTTAGTATAGTTATAATTAATCTTATGTTTTCACTCTCCTCGCCCTACATTTTAACACACCTAAAACGTGAAAATTACAAATATACGTTTTGTAATTAAAAGGGATTATCACTTCTATGAAATTAATAATTCTGTGGCAGTTATGGCGAAAATATTGTAATTCATATAAAATTATACTAAGGTTGACAGAACGCAAACCTTCTATCTGCCGCTAGAAGTAAGCAGAGCCTTAGCTTTTAAGTTTGAAGAGCATTGTTGCTAATAATATTGCCTTTTTTAACGCAAGGATCAGTCATTTAAATAAACTTTTACCGAACTTAGATGAGATTTATTATTTATCCCAACGTTTCGAATGCTTTCCAGGCAACGTAGTAATGGGCAGACTGAAAGGTGACAGCTGACTAATTTTTATTTTCACAAAGTTGCCAAAAATTTCCTACAGACTTGATGATACTTGCTGTAATTTTCTATATTATGTCAATATTGTAATAGTGTCCTCTTGTTTTTTGGTATATTTGACTTAAGGGTTTCACTAAAATGAATGTAAGAAATATTATTTAATAATGTACGAATTATTTCTATTACAGCACAACATCAACTTTAAGCGCAGGTAGCACTGGCAGCCAAGCTCGACTCATCCAGTCCTCACACCAGCCCACACAATATCAACCTACCATGGTCAAAGAGCTAGGTAAGCAAGAGTCGCATTCGTTAAAGTCCTCTCCCGAAAGGAAAATCTCCTCGGGATCCGAAAAAAAGATAAAAGTTATCCGATCAGGAAGCGGCAATAACATCAATAGAGAGCGATCTCCCAATAGGTGCGAACGTTCGTCTCCAGACAGAGACCGGGTCGCAAAAGTCATAATTTGTAAATCTCCTAATAAATCTAGCCTCAAACAAACAAAACCGTTACATCGTTCCCCTCGAGGCAGCTTCGACCAATCGAAATCTCCGACAATCGATAAATCCCGATCGCCTCAGCAAAGTTTCGACCGCTCAAAGTCACCACGTGGAAGTATCATGAAATCTCGTGAGAATAGTTTGGATAGAGCTAAATCACCAAAGCCAGCCCCTAAAAAGGGTATAATGCGAACACCTCAAGCCAGTTTCGATAGGTCGCCGTGCAAATCGCCTAATGTGAGTCGCCGTTCGTCTAAATCGAGTGGCGAAAAGCTAGCCCGTCTCGGTACTAACTCTTTGGATAGGATGACCCATTACTCGCAATTGGCAAAAGTAGAGGACAAAGCGATAAAAATGGGGATTGTCGTTTCGAAGTCGACTGAATCCATTGCTAAGGCTATCGAGCGTCCGACTTGTGTCGAATGTTATTTGTCGGGGAAGAAGCAGAGTAAGACCTCTTAGCATAAGGGGAAGGGCAAGTACCCAAAAACTCGTAAAAAGTCAATGCCGCCTCAGTCCATTCTGACATCAACGGACCGTAGCAGCGAAGAGACCCTGGCCGACATGGCGCACGAGCACGGATATTGCCCTTCAACCCGACATTGCACTAATATCGACTTTGATCAAATTCACGTTTAATTTTCCTATTTTTTCATGTCCATAGAATACAGAAAAAACCAGAAGCTAAGAACAATCTTCCTTTTATTATGAATAGCACAGTTTTAATAATATATAGCCTGGTAAACTGAAATTAATAACATAGTGTAAAAATAATCTATCTATCTATGTGGAGTGGGATTTTTCTGGTTTATTCTGTATTCTAAAATTTTTAATGATTCTTGTCTTTTTTGTTACAAATTTACAACGTGTAGAATGTTACAATGATACATTACAATGAAAAACTTCCAATGGATTTAAGTTCTTTATCATGAATTTATCGCGTTTTTATCCATTGAAAGTTTTTTAATTGAAATGTATACTTACATTATTATTATTTTAAAAAGACATAATTACCAATTATTGTATGTGAATTTGTCGCTTCGACTGGTTTATGGAATTGATTAGAAACGTGTTAAGGAAACGTGTTAGTTACTAAATTATATTTTAATTTAAACTTACTTTATTAATAAATTATATCAATATTGCAAATATATTGTAGAATCAATATAACACCAAAAAACGTAATGAAGTAGTGTAGCTATGACACTAATATATGGTTATTACAAAAATTGCTACTAAGGTTCAAATACGTATACGTAAAATTCTAACCTCTACCAATATTATTACGGACCCCGCTTAGTGTAGCATACTGCACTGCAATTTAAGTAAAAACAAGATGTAACAGTAGTGATAATACTTTTGTATAGTTGAAGTAAAGTATATTCAAAACTTTAATCCTAGTATCCAAGTGCTATGTGTTATAATATTATAATGGCTGTGGAATCGAACTGATGTGTATCCTTAATCAATTTTTATTATTATTGGCTAGCCGGACATAGGTAATATTATCTACAAAAATGGAATATTGACAATAATATGCTGCCTCATATAGCTGCAGATTTCAAAAAATTCTGAGGTCTTTTATCGTGGGAACGCATTTATAATAAACTAGCCGTCCCCGCCCGCCCGCTTTGCTGGGCGAATTGTAAAGGATAGACGAATATGAACTATCCACATAAATTTGAAAAAAAAATGGTAAAGGGTTGATGGAATTCAAAAAATAAATAAAATAATAGCCTAAATAAAACCTTTTACAATTAATTCCGCGTCGAATGGTCATGGTATCATGCCGATCGTTCCAGTAGTTTTCAAGTTTATCGATAACAAAGAAAAAAAAAGTTGCTTATATATATATAGATTGTGCGTCTTTGGAATATTATTATAAGTAAGACACTACTGAAGAACTCTAAATATTATTTTATTTTTAATTCAATATTAAATCCACCTATCTACTGACAAAATCATGATCACCTCACCTTCATGTTTTCCATTTAGTATAATGCTCCTGCAGGTTTATAAATTACTGTGTCAATTTCCGTCATTAAATATAATATACAGCATATTATATTATATACATACACATATAAATTTATATATGCTGTGGGGGGTTCATATTATATTGATCAATTTATTTATAAATAATATTGGTTATGAGCGGCTAGCCATTAAACTATGTATGACCATTATATTAATTTAAAATCACTCTTTTTTCTATTATATTTAAATATTTGTAAGTAAACTAATTATTATACCTACATAACCATTAATTTTTAGAAACCATTTATTAAGTCTTCCATTTCTTATACATAATATTATTATTAATGATTTCAATTATTTATTATGTGCCTGCTCAATTTAGGATTAAATTAAAATATTTATTTTTACTATCATCTTTATCCTATTATATTAATACTTGTTATGATATTTTTAACAATTTAATGTAATACATATTATTTTAGTTGGCACGTAGTATATATTATATGATTATATGATAAACATAATGCCTATTATATGGAACCTTATTTGAGCTTTTTATATAAAAAAATAAAAACAAAATAATAAAATGTATTGAAAATTACCATAAGATAATAATACAATATCACAATCTAAATACATGTTGTATTAAGCTGTATTGCAATTATTATAACTATTTAATGATTATTGGATTAGATCATAATACAAAACTAATAGCCTTATTGTAATATTTAAAATACGTAAATATAAAAAAATAATTAATTATCCAATTACAACGTAGAACTCTAAGTAGACCTAACAACAGCACGTGCACGGGATACTGTTAGTTGCCTATTGATATTTGCACTGTTATTGTATGAACGTTGTGAACAAATAAAAAAATATACTAAAAAACACTTTAATATTTAATCTTAATGCTCTTGGCTGACGGCTACATACATAGGTTGTAATGAATTTTAACTTTTATTTAGAAAACTTCCTCCTATTTTTGAATTTGAATGTTCGATGATAATGTTGAATACCGGTTAATAAAAAATCGATTTCAGAGTTGATTTGGCTCAAACAAAGCGCTATCGAGCGAATGCTTGTAAGCTTCTAGATCCAGTACAGACGGTGAAAAGCGATTGTAATGCATTTGATTTATATCTATAATCGATTTAAACACTCGCCTTTTGTCGAATGCAGTCTAGCCAATGGGGTATCCTTTAACTGTGTTGGCGAACTAGAAATGAAACACTACGTTAGCTTCTATAAACTAATATAATTTTCGTTGATTCAAGTAATGATAACAACTTAATTATTTTATTATCTTTGCTGAAATCTATTCGCAGAATTTACAACAATCGTTGGCCGTCCTATTCATTCATACAAAGTTCGCCACCACAGCTGCAAGACAACATTCATCAAACATTCAACTCTTTTCGCGGTTCCGCAATACCCTGGATGTCATGTGATTCTAAATTGATTCGGACGTAATAGATGAACTCAATGAGTGTTGTAAAAGAGTTCGGTGTTTGGTGTGTTGTAGGATCGCCTGTGTGGAAACCGCGCGAGGTGCCGTGCGAGGTAGCGGGGGCGGCCGCGGGCGCGGGAGCGGGGACGCCCTCCGCGCCGACCACGCTTCCGCGCTCGCAGAGGCCCGCGCCGCGCGCCGCTCACCTCTCCGCCAGTCGCAAGTCGCTTGCGCCGGACCACAGACATTAAACGAAACCACAGACAACATACCTTACCGAACCGACAACAAGACATTACCTCATACACCTGACATTCTTAAATGCAACTCAAGCATAATCACAGACATTAATCGAAACCACAGACAACATACTCTACCGAACCGACAACCAGACATTACCTCATGACATTCTTAAATCTTAAATGCAACTCAAGAATAATCACTCGCTCTGATACAACCACATTCTCTTTATTTTTTAACCCATGTAAGTAATAATAATAAAAAGGTGTTCTATTCCAGGAAATGTTAAAGTAAAGACAATAGAGTTTCTAAATCTTTCACAGTTAGGAATAGAAGACTTGTATATTATTATATTATACAATGGGCCTTTCAGAATATTTTATACCTGCTTATTCATTATGAAAATTCTGAAAAGATTGTAAGTGATGCATACTCGAGCAAACATTTGAATTATACCCAAAGAATTCTTCAATAAGAAACATTTAATGAAATAACTCCACTACTATACTCATCAGCTATACGATGTTTACAGAAACCGAAAAACTAAGTCCGTAAAAGTATAAGGGAAGTGTATTATCAAATAACTTATTTATTTATTATAATGAAACATAACATCACAAGAACAGAACATATAAAACTGTCTGAAAATCAAATCTTATGGTAAAATATACTGGACTGGTATTATTGGTTTCTAAAACAAATAGTTTTTCCTCTAATTGACTGGGTAGTTTACGGTCTCAGCAAAAGGTTTCATGCTTAACAGTCATTATTATAATTTATACTCATTATCCAGGAAAACTAAGTCATGGACAGGTACTTAAAACATTTGAAATACTTCAACAAACCAAACTACACATCGATATTATCATAGTAAATACTTTCTCGCTGGAGTATGATGTAGGAATCACAATATGTACGTCTGATGTCTAATGTCTTAAAAAACATTGCGTTATTCAGAATTCAAATGCGATATTCTGAAGTTTTGTTACTATCTGAGCTGTGCATTGAATGCCGACAGATATTGGTTGATCAAAATGCAAAATAATTACCACAATTTAGAGTACCATAATGGTTTCTATACACGCTTATAGGACGTGTTAGGCTCTTCGGATACGTTATACTACGTACTACTGGTTCAATTTTAAAACTTGTTTCATAATTAATTAGTAAAATCGATTAAAAAATTGTACGCGACTGTACATGAATCAAAAAATCTTATTTTTGAATTATTTTCCTTAATTTTCAGTGAATATAAATACGATGCTTATGGGTTCATCCAATTTTTTAACAGTTAAACAGAAAAGTGCAATAAATGCGATAGTAATTTTAATTTCATTTTGTATATATTAATTACATTAATTCACATGAGTTAAATAAGCACTGACTAAGGCCATTTGGTAACGACAGATTCGAGTAATAAAGGGTTCTAAAGTTATCTCTATATTAAAAACTATTTCAATACGTATCTACTTACGTACTACAATCAGCATATAATTAAACAGTTGATATTAATTTTACTGTGACTCTGCTTTATTAATTTGAATTTTAATGAGATATAATTAATTGACATCAAAACTATATAAATAATCACACTACAGTCCAATAATATCGAAATACTATCTCTGTCCAAACTTTATCAGAAATACAAATTTTGCTTTCAGTTCAAAACCATTAGGTATACTTGTTACAAGAAATAAAAAAAAACAAGATTACATACATTATAATATTATCTGTCGTGTTTAATTGATAAAAAATATATAACAGTCATTTTTAATTTAAATAATGATGCCAAACGATTTAGCAATCATCTTCAGTAAGAGTAACTGAACTGAGTATTTTTCTAACAGTCAGTCTAGAGTCAGATATTATAAAAGACAAAAATATTGAAAGAAAATGAACAACGTAATTTCAACTCGGCTCGACTCGTAAATTAACAAAATATTGTAGTTTATATTTCTTCCATGTTTTACCCAACAAATTAATTAATTTTGATTTAGTTATAATATTAAATGATTTATTAATATGCTTACTATCCGTAACCCAGGTGAAACTGTAAGCAGAAAGTTCGATGTAGTATATCCCTTTTCATTCGTTCACTCTAATAATACAAATAATAATAAGATAATCATAGCATTAAACGTAAAATATGTGTACTCTTGGCACAGTGGAATTTTATATCTCTTTGTTGATTAAATTTATCCAGAAATCAGTACGTAAATGTATAAGAGATAAACTAAAATTACTATACATTGCAATAGTATCATTTGTATCAGATAATGTTAGATGTAAAAATAAAAAAGTATTGAATATTATATAAAGCAATACATGTATTTATTTGACTGTTTTGTTTAGTAGGAAAGCGGTTAACATGTTTTGGAATACCTAAATATTAATATATTTATGTTCTGCGATATAATTATATTATACTTACCAAATATCTATAATTCACTATTTGTTATTAGCTTTACAAGATAAAAATGAATTTTAAATCACATAGTATAATAAATATGATTATGAGTCCTGTGCCAAACTAGTATCCCTTCATCCTATGCTTCGTAAATGCTACTGTTAACGTTATAACTATTGAATATAAATAAATATATATCGTGAGAGTAGTTAGATTTAATCTACTTGTGTTTCGTTTCATATTGGCAATGAATCTCACTATAGTTCGAAACGCACTTACCCTATGGAAAAGTACTTTAGGTAGTTTTGATAATTATTTCTCTTCGTGATCAAATTCGAAAGTTCTATCATAGGCTAGGTAATGATGTCACATGTATTTAGTTCTCTTTATTTCCGTGTACTAAACGATAATATAGCTTAGTTATGTTATTTCATTAATTTATAGAAAAATATTAAATTGAATTGTTTTATTTTAAAACCATAATAAAACTGTTATGGTTAATAATTCAATCATAGATATTCCTGAATTTTCTATTTTAAAATCATGTATTAAAGTATGATTTAATAAACCATGCATCTTTATCAAACGTCAAAAAGATGTCAAAAAAATTTAAATTAACATTTTTTATTTATTTAAATAATTTTTTATTGCTTATTCCACGGAACAAGAAAAATAAGCTTCTGTTCTGTGGCTTATTCACTGTTGATATGACCATATACAACAACAACGGACTAAGTGCGCACAAAATTACATATAACGTGTTTTTTCTTCCTTAACAATATACGAAGCAAAATTTTTAAGTAGTAGTTTATGATATACGTACAAGTTACTACATATCACCGTGTAATTTAACCTTACCGGTTATTATTATGGTTTTAAAATAATATTTGATCTAAAAGTAATTTACAGCAATGCTTTTGAAATGTCTTGTACATTAATACTATGTAGATATTGCAATTATTTATTAATACTATTCACAAATATTATGTACGTGAACTCTGCATTTATATTTTAATAATTATGTTTCGATTTAAATTTGTTTGTGATTTATTGAAATAAAACCTGTTTATTAATATACATATGTTAAAATATTCGAATTTAATAATTACGAACTTATACAACCAATTTATAGATATTGTTATACTAAGAAAATATAATTAATAAAGTAAATAAACAAATATGAATGAAATGTGAAATGATGATGAGCTGATTAATTGCGATTGTATTTCATACTTCAATAAAGTTTTAAGTAAAGTAGGAAAATGAATGAATATTTAGAGAGACTTACTGAAGTAAAATACGAAAGTAACTGATGTTACATATGTTGTTTCGTAATTTGATGCCTTTTCGTTATCAACTTGTCTAAATTAATAGGTAATACTAATTTATAAAAATAATAATATCTCCTTCAATATAGGAAAATTGATATCATTGATGTTGTAGTGGTAATTCTAAGTCACGACAATTGCTGTAATAAGTTAATTACGGTGATGATTATTTGACATTTTAATAATATGTATTTATATTTTTAAAAAATGCACTTAAATACCAAATTATGGTTACTTAACGTGATGATGACAAACATGGTTGTGCGATCGATTTAATGCGTTCAGTAAATAATATCATTATAATTTATTGATGCAATCATTGCATTGTTTCCTGAGTTCCTTATTCCATTCAATTGCCTAAATTGAAAGTGCCTTTACGTGCTGGGGAACTAGGAGTTCACCTTAATTTTTGTCACATCAGCTTGAGTCGTGGCTTGGTTTACTAAGAATTAGTTTAAGTTAATTTGTTTTTAAAAAAGAAATGTTGTGTCAGTAACATCTGAAGTTTACAGTATGTTTCCATAATTTAAGTATTTGTTAGTACCTATGTTAAATTTTGTGACACATAAAATTACTTTTTATTGCTTACAAATAAAAATAAATGATATCTGTGAAATCTGTGTTTTTTTAACATAATTTTGAATTAGTTTAAGGGCCTGAAATTTCATATTCAATTAGTATATTTTGACATTTGAAGCACTGCAGAATATAGTTCGAAACATATTTTGACAAGAATCAAAATAATTAAAATCTTAAAATAGGGCCGAAGCCTTAATATCTCAAAAGTTTTAGAACCTAATCTCAGTCTTGTTAATTGTAATTTGCCACCGATATATCTTTAAACAGTTAAAGACATATCGGTGGCAAATTACAATTTATAGAAATATCTCAAAAAATATTTTTTCCTGATCAGATTGAATTTAGAGCTCTAAAATGCATTACTCATGTTGACAAAAACTATCTAGTTTAATAGAACATGATTTCTTCGAATACTATAATATCTATTATATAGCCAAATTTATAATAATTTTAATACTACAATGATTAATTTACATTAAGTATGTATGCGTATGATAGTCATTTTTAAGAATCTATATCAGGCAGCGCATTATGTTAGTATAGAAAAGCGTAAAAGAAGCCGATCGAAGCTTTTATTATGAGAGAAAAAATGTTTTTTTTATTCAACACAACTAGAAAATCTAAGTTATTCCATTACCAAAAGAACGCAAACAGGACTGTGATGACTAAAGATTGTTAGATATTCATAAATATGTTATTTTAAGTATTGAAATAATGATAATTTTGGGTCCTTTGTGCCGTGCCCTTACGTTTTCCATGGATGTATAGATTTTTAGACCACACAATTGGCAAATAACCTACGCTTACATATTGCATTAAATAGAAGCGATAGCAAATGGATTTAAATATTTCTTAAATTCAAAAGTAGGTAGCTATGTGAAGTTAATAAGCAATAAAACGACATTTTAGGTCATTAATTTATTTCGTACACCACGACCACGAACAAAATACCGAAATTGATTTAATATATAAAACCTTGAAATGTCTATTTCAACTGCATCTAATGGTATGTGTATCTTCGGAAAACAACTTGTAGATATTTACATGCGTCATAATTAAGATATTGTATAAATAAATTATATTTCTAATCATATAACATTTTAAAAATTAACACAAATTATTTATCCATATCAAATGCAAACTCTTAATAAAACACCTCCTGAATAAATAAACGTTGAATTTAACAGTAAGTACAACATCTATGAGTAAAATAATATACTTATTCGTACCAGGCGTGAATAGGTTGATAAGTCGACTTGTATAATAAAATTAAAATCATTATAGGCATTAGGGTTACTTAATTTAAAGGGTGAATAAACATTGAAAGACTAGAGTACTATGCTAGCTAGCGATGATTTTTAAAAAAAATTATACAAGTCGACTAATCGACCTATTAACGCCTGGTACGGATATAATAAGTAGTTCTATTTCACGTTAAAATAATAATAAAACAAAAAACGCTGCAGAAAAATAATACAAAATTAAACCTAATGGTAGACGACAATATATGTAGGATTAGGGAAGCTCTAATTAAGTGGAACACTTAGTATAATAAATTACATAATTTCTGTACCTATGTATCTCTACAGTATAAATTATAAATGTCCTAAGATTTAAATAAATAACAATAGGACTATCTAAAGAGATGTATATTGTATATACATTACATTACATGTGGCACAGGCTACAATTAATTAATAATATTTATGATGTGACATACATCGAGCCCTAACAACCATCTCATAACAATCTCTTCTAAAGTTATTAGGACTCGATTAGCAACATTACCTTAGATGAAAAACAATACGACGCACAGTAAAAGTGCCTGTTATTTTATTACTTAACTATGCTGATAAAGATTAAGTAAATTATTATTATAATATTGAATGAGGATTAACTAAAGTAATGTTGAAAAATGACGTAATTATTTTAGCGAAAAAAATTACTTTCATATTAACGAATTGAGTTCGAAATACTTTTGAACTTAAAGAATAATAACCATAATGACAATATGAAAGTCTGAAGTATTATCTAGTTATCAATATAACGCACACAACGACTTTAATATTTATTAAAATGTTTGCTGTAAAATAAACATTTATTAAGATATAATATAACATTAATAATGATTATCACATCTACCGACTAAGGAATTAGTTCAAATGAATAATTATTATACTAATGTGGTGTTTCATCAAATAAGACTACAATAATTCTTTGATCTACATTTATGATTATTATTTAGTATAAATTACATATTAAGGCACTCCAATTCTGTTTCATAGAAAGAGGTTGTAAGTTCTAACACCTGTTTTTCTACAAAAACCGAAGACCCTTGGAAGATTTTCTTTAATTTTACACATTCGTTAAAAAAAGGAGTTATTCAATTAAACTAAAATCAACTCTTGTGGGCCTCGTCATGATTTGAGCAGAGCAGAGCAGAGAAAATAAAACTATTATTAATAAGATTCCAATTTCTCAGCATGTTACACTCAAATACGCGCAACGGAATTACGACATATCTTTCCTAACGATAATATAGGTACAAAAGCTGAGGTGAATGATGTTAGTGTTTTATGTTAAAAACGGTAATGTTTTTTTATTATTTTTATAATGCACACCAAAGTAGAGTAAAACTAATAGTAGTAGTAAACCTAGTATTAATGTTCAAGTGAAGGAAAGGTGATGCGGAATTAAAATTAATTTTAAATTAGACAGATAACACTATAATTTTATGCAAGTAATACCACTTTTTACCACTCTACGCAATTTGTAGATTACGAGGGCAGATTCAATGACTCATGTTCATTTAAATATTATACTTAGTCGAAATGCTAGAATATAGTATCGCGCTACCTCCCACAAATCATTCTACTAACAAATATCCTCACACTTTTATTTAATTCAATCAATTTAACCAATTTCCCATAATAATTGTGATAGCTACTTCTTAAATTTTGGACCCTTTATTTGTTAATTAAAAAGCCGCTCCTACCTTTATTATAATTTTGACTACCTAGGTTTTCTATGCTTATGATTCTGTAGGTCTGCACCTAATAATTTAGAGGTTGAACTCCGCGCGACGTCTTTGATACCCCGTCTACTTCAGAAGATCATAGGAGTGTAATATTGAGATTTGTCTAGAAAGAGTAACGTCGATTTCATAATCGAATGACCCCGGATAAATATATAAGTCATAGTATAGAAGAATTAAGAGAAGAATTATTCAAAGTACAGTGTTACGATAGTAGCAATAATTAATTTATTTTTTAATATTTAACATACTTCTTTGGCGATATAATCCCGATTATTTATATATTTAATACATAATTTATTACATTTACTAGCGACAATATTATTTATCTCTAACTTTATAAAATTTTCTGATTGATTTAAATGCACTATTCGTTGAACTTATTGCGTATAGATCTCGAACGCAGCAGGTCGTGTATATTTGTCTAAACTTTGGTCCCTATAATTACTATTGTAAATAATAACTTTATGATATTATCAGTAATGCTGAGATGGGGCGGGGGACGCCGCGCGACTCACGGCTAAGTCGCCGATTAAAGGCACATTGATTTATGAAATATGATTCATTTTCTAATACATTTTTCGCATAATCATTCGCAATAGGTACCTAGATTAACAAATACATCCCCGCAATTACAATTCAGTCCTTCTAGAACCATTTATAGGGTATAATTAATTAATGATGTTAACAATATAATTAATAAGTTCTATCATCATAATATGTATATAACCAAAAATTCACACCATTATATCATTTCTCATACACATTTAACTATAATTTATCACATAACTAGTTCTACGGTACCGAATATACATCGATAACGTTGATTTTTGTTTGGCCACTTGGTGTTGAAACCGATAGTTCATTTTCCTAAGGCAATACTGCCAAAAATTTAACTAGAGCAAAAACAGTTTTACGTTAAAAATTGTCTTCGCATTTTATTTCTTTAGTCATGGGTGGTGTCCACTGCGGTTCAGGCGAGCCATCCCATTCGTTAAATGACTCAAAGACAAAGTTATCACAGGAATCGTCAGGATCATGCGCAACATCAGCGCGGCTGAACGCTTCTGCGAATTTTCCTATTTCCGTGGATCCAAATGCTTGTTGAAACGCCGGCAATGGCACTACGGGAGGACGTTTTTCTTCTAGAGGATATCGTGGTTCGACGCTGGAATTTTCGTGTACTGGCTGAGTAATGTCTGCTTGAGGTAAACGCATTGGATAATCATTACTGCTCTGGTTGCCATTGTTTTCATAACTTTTATCGTACACGGGATATGGAGTGGACCGGCCGTCGTGTGCGCCAATGTGGTTTTGGGAGTTCTGAAATGTTGATGAAAACTAATAATAAATGGGTGTACTTAAAATTTAAGCTAACTTAAGCAAGAAAAAATATTGTACTACCTTCATTAAACGGCAATCGGGTCCATAACGCATCGATTCCCGAGAACATATGTTCGGAGGAAGTCGTGAAGGCCACACGCCACCGTTGGTGCCATTCCACCCACTCCCTGTTAGCACACCCATCTACAGGAAAATTAATATTACATTTAAAATAATTGCTACTACAATAATTACCATATTAATATAATACACGGTACTGTAGTGTTACAATATATTAATTTCTGGACTTTCTTGATCATAATAAATCGGATCAAGTAAGAAGTCTTTCTTCGGAGCCAAGCGTTCGCCGTAGTTCATTAAAATCTCTTCAGTTATAGTCTTCTGCCGTAAATGGCAGACAGACTTACGTATAATTTACAGATAATTTCTTTT
Organism: Anthocharis cardamines; assembly: GCA_905404175.1. Classification (NCBI taxonomy): domain Eukaryota; kingdom Metazoa; phylum Arthropoda; class Insecta; order Lepidoptera; family Pieridae; genus Anthocharis; species Anthocharis cardamines. The sequence goes on along the minus strand of FR989956.1, from coordinate 6,772,861 downwards.
GTATATACAATGTGTGTAGTTTTAATGTATTTAAGAGTTGCAAATTAAAATGTATTACTTGATTACTTTAAATAGAATTAAGTTATAATTATTATCGAGTCCTACATGAGGGTCATCTTAATCAAAATAAAAGAATTTAAATTTTATCAAAATCACATAACTTACCTGATAATGTGGCCAAATTGGCGGCTCGCAATAAGCATGGGCGCGACTATTCATTCCACATTCCAGAGGAGGCTGAAATTATATAAAACAATTATATATATGAATTGAGTTCCTTTTCAATTGTATGACACCGTAAGAAATGAAATGAAAACTAATAACATTCTTCTTTTTATATTGATGCCGTTTTATTCGCGAGTTGGATCTGTTTAACTGTCCATTGGCGGAATTCAAAAGCATCGAAACGCATTTGAATAAATGAAAAAACACCTTATTGTACACCAGATACACTTTTACCTCGACTTTTAAAACTCCGTTCTTTTCAATCTGATCCGGGAAAATTGAATTCTTAATACTTAGAACTACGTAAAAAAATGAGGATGATAATATGTACCATAAATATCTATTATCAGACTAGAAATAACAGTACCTAAGAAGTAAAAAAAATATATAATTATCCGTTAATATAAAACTTAAAAAAGTTTGGATATACTCCGATAAAAAAAGTATTAACAGTGGATAACGTGAACTGCTAAAGAAGTATGTATTCAGAATTATAATGGAGTTTATAAGAATTAAGGATTTTTTTATGTTACTTGATGGTAGGTAATACCTCAGCCACAGAACATCAGTCAAAGATGCTAACTACTTTTTACTTCGAGCATTAAGAATAAATGTTTTCTCCTTAAGATCTGGGATCTTGTGAGAATGTGGAATATTTTCTCCTTGAGATCTAGGATCAAAATATAGAAGGTGGAGGATATATGCACGCCGACGATGGCAGATAAGAGGCCTCTGTGGCCTGTGAAATGCGGAAACAATCATATCTACATCCGCCAAATATTAAAAAAAAAATAGAGTTGTCTAGTTTTTATTGTATTTCCATATAAACTAAGTTAATCCTTGTTTTAGCCTAAGTCAATAAAGAATTAAAAGTTTTTTATTAATAAATGTCTATAAACTATATAAAAGTGAAATAGCGGGACATGGGGCGGAAACATTTCTCTGTCTATTCCATTGATCGTTACAGGGGATAGTCTTATATGCCCTGCCCGACCGAAACAATTTTGTTATTTAATGTTTTGTACTCGAACCGAAGGACTGGTGGTAATAAATATTTTTTCAATGTCAAATCGACTGTGAACTGGCAGTCCTATCACAAGTTTTTGAAGATTTAAATTTTTATACCTTTTTTGTAGATTTCGGTTTATCAAAATGTGAAAATTGAGATAGACCGGTTATCAGTTCACAGTCTAAATGTCAAAATGTATATAATATAGATGGCATGTTGGAAAGGTATGTATAATATCTTATAATCTACGTATGGAATAAATAATAATAATAATCATAAATAAAAATATAATTGAACACATAATTTTGGATGACATTGATTGATTAGAGCTCGGATGGTAGTCGCAAGATACACTCTACACTTTCGGTATTGATTGAGCTACGAGTGACGTAGCACTCTACAGTTAAGCGCCTTATCATTTGTATACACGATCAATGATTATAACTTATACTACGATCTTATTAAACATGATTATTACTATTTATCTTAGGCAGAACAAGAAATGTTCATATGATAAGTGAGTTTGTCTATCGTTATACTTTTACGTCAAAATCGCTGAACTAATTTTGATGGTCGAACAGATTAAAATATTATTAAATAATTTTCATTTAGACCATTTTAATCGTCTATCCGTGTCATCCTAATATTCAAATATATATAGTAAATAAAGCACACTTCTATTTCGAAAAATACAATATACCTAATTATTATAATCATCTGTTTACACAATTTACTTACGCTAAGTTTAGGAAGGTACTCAACATTATATCATTAATTAAAACATGTAGGTAAAATTTTAGGAATTTTATCTGTGTATACCTGTCATATGTTTTGTGAGGGTAGTGTCACGTAATAAACGTATAATTACGTAGTATTCTGACATAATCGTTAAAGGAAAGAAAGGTGTAATTCATCACATGAAAAAAACCAGCGTTTAAACTCTACACAGCCAACACAAACAAACCAGGATCTAACTCGCGACCTACTTGTTAGGAAATCAATATGTTAATTAGCTTGTAGATCGTCACTTTGTAGATCCTTCAAATCGTTGTAATTATTAGCTATTGCTAAAACCAACCAGACATTAAAACTTTAATTAAATATCAACTTTTTAAAACCCTATACCTATTCATTCAGAATTAATTTTGCTCATAAGTACACAATACACATACTCAAAAAACGCAAGTTTTGTCAAATATAGTTTTTCAATGTGCTGCTGATGTAATTTAAAACTATTCAAAAGAATATCAATTTATCATTCAAATTGACGTGCCAAAGGTAACTAATATATAACTAGTATAAGTATATAGTTGACAAGATAAATAATACATAAAACAAGAATAGTAGCCAATTAAAAGAATATAAATACAACATATGCGTTTATCAAATTTTAGCTCTGTTTCCTGAGCAAATGCCCTCCGATTTCTGATAAGGGCACTTTCGCAAGATGTTAGAGGTATCGCAAGATTCGCTTTTGTTATGACGTAAGGCTGTATATGGTATGAAACAGGCTGTATGTATACCTAAGACAGAGTATAGGTAAGAGTGGGGCGGGCGCCGCGATCGATGTTCGCTCCCTCTGCACTTCTGCGTTGCAGTTACTGCATCCGTCATCTTACACCTACATAACTCCTACATGTTACTCTATTAAAACAAAAAATACCCAGCCTATGTTACGCTTGTAATGAGCAAAGACTTCTTAGTCGTTTATGAACAGTTTGTTTGTTTTTCTATCAACAACTTTTACTGTTCTAACTCTGGTACCATAAATTGACACAATTAAATTTTGTATAGCTATATGATATATTAATGTGATAATTAATCATTTGACTTGACTATCAAAAGGGTACCATTTATATAATTACAAACATTATGAAACAATAGATTAAGTTAAACTTATTAATTTATTAACATAAATAAAATATTCCTTTCTCTATACTTATGAGTAGAATTAACACTAAGGTCAACTCCTACTAAATTTAATTTCTAAACGTATAACAGCAATTTCTTAGAGAATTCGTAACTATTTTAATAACATATACATCGCATATTAACACACACTTATATGAAAAACGTCTGAAAATCGCCGTAGTACTTCATGTAGCTGCACATAAAGTAGTGGCGGGAGATTTGCAGGCTAACTATCGAGCGGCGAGCGGCGCGAAACCACGTGACTTATCGATCAGCGCGCCCACGACACTCGGAAAAATCAACCGCTGACAGTTTTCATGGGCCACCGCCGTCACCCCGCGAACGCCCGACGCCCTCATTAGCGCTTTTGTGCCGCTCACTTGTCTCATAATCTGACGCCATAATGATACCTCCAAATATACTCCTTCCGCAGTTTTATCCCGATTTACATTCATTAATTTTATTGACAATCTGTACAATAGATTTTCAAATATAGAAACGGAATCTTAAGCGAACCTTAGAAGTCAATGACCGCTAAGTGCCCGAACTCATAAAAGTTTTCCTAAAATTTTGGCTTAACCACGATTGGTTAAAAACGTACCGATACCGTAAAGTTTGGAAAGTTGAAAGTTAGATAAATATGAACTTTACGCGCGGTGCGTACGATTGATAACAGAGGGCATTAAAAGAGGTTGGTTTTGCAACGTGGACGTCGGAATGTAGACAGTCCTCTGACATTGACCTACATATTTCAACTGGACGACTTGTAATACGCTAATATTTTATGCACTTAATTTAATACAAAACGTACTTTACACTTAAATGTGTATTCACCTTTGAATGCATGGACGTATTTTTCTTAAAAGGCCAAATCCCAAGGTTTAAATGAGTTTTACTTGAAAAATGGCGAAATTTTTTGTTTCAAATATAAAACTTAAAATTTTGATTCAACTTTAATGACCTGACATATTATTCCCAGCTTCAATACTGGGGCGGTTCACTTAATATCAATAAAATAAATAGACAAACGAATCAATGTGCTTATTATCAAATATTAAAAAAAACTACTCTATTGAAATGTAGAAGGCATCGATCTCGTCTCCAAAAACTTTGATTTATCAATATATATCATGATAGTTATTATATGCGGAAGGAATACGGGAAAGTAAATGGAATGTGATGACGTTCCTAGTCTTATACTTTTGAAAAGTTCATTCAGCAAACGCAGCCATTTCCGTAACTTGAATGTATGAACGAAATAAACTTGACAACCACTTTCACTAGCCGGTTATAGCATGAACAAAAATACACACGGAATTTAATTTTAGCATCCCGACACTGGCGGTTTGTTCAGACAGATTGCAAAGTTGTATTTTGTATTTATACACATGATTATAAATGGCCTTGAACGAAAAAATAATTAAACTATATACCGTATTAAATACAGAAATACAGAATACAGAATAATATACAGGCTTAGAAATTTTAGATTTTTTAAGTAATTGTAGTTAATAAATATTTGAAATTTTGAAAACCCATAAACACTGGAAGACCCGTAAAGTTCTAAAGCTTTTTAATTTTAGTCTATGCTTTTGGCTCGAAGAAAAAATAAAATAAGTCAATGGTACACATCTCGTGTCGCACTCCTTCGAAACGGCTCGGCCGATTTTTATGATTTTTTATGTATATTTGGTAGGTAATGTTTATTATACAAATAGATAAAGTATTTCATACAATTAGGGTGTCCCTATCCATGCAGATATTTTCTGTTTTTTGATAATTTATTTTTTTGGCATCAATAAATACATATAACCCCAAATTTTCATTTGGTCGAGCGAAGTAGGCACGGGTCAACTAGTCGTTGATAAAATGATGTCCTACAGCTAAGGTATCCATTATTGGAATAGTAATATAAATAAATAACTTTAACTTTTAGTAATATATTCTTACCGTATGTGATACAGGAAACTGTTGCAGTGCTGGATGAGTGCGATGTTCCCTCCGCGGCAGCGTTCTCCGCGCCCGCGCATCTTTTAACGCATATGCACCATACTCTGGACATAAAAGAACCACAATATAATATTATTCTTGGCCTCTTTACTTGGCGTCTTTTTGGCCCTGACAACTATAATATATATCCCACCAAAAAAAATTCATGTAAAGTAACGCCAAGACGAGTAGGTACATATTGCTTGCACTGAAAAAAAATATCAGATCTTATGAAAATATGGAGAGCCAAGCTCCTAGTTCTACACGCCCTAACATAACACTCTCCCTCATCATAGCGTATAGTGTTATCTGCGTGAATCCCAGTCTTAAGTTCTGTACAAATCCTGAAATATTCTGAAAATTTGGACTTTCCAGCACCGAAATTATAATGGTTCAAAAAACGACAAAATGCTTCCGTTGTCTCATTTTGGCGAGGGCACGGCAGTTAAAGAGACACAGAAAATAACCTCATACAGTAACCGACAGCACATGTAGCTAAAGAGGAAGACCATCGGCTAGTTCCAACTTTATAGATCGCCGTATTTATATAATAATAAATTATATGAAATACTTAGGTAACAACAGTTGCGGAGTTTTTTAAATATCTATTAAAGAGCAATTTTTGTAATCTATCACTACGTAATCTCAACCATTTAATTCGCACGCCGATCGAGCCCTCAAGCTGAATTTAGAAGCGAATTTACTGAACTTCATTTACATTTAATTTTAAAATCTTGAACTATTAAATACTAAAACTTTTGTAGTCTCATAGATTTCCGTATTATGCATGTATACAAAAAAACTTCTTCACTATATATTATAGACGAGTCACTAATTTCCTTTTGTCTAAATGAAATCTTTTACCAGATTAAAATGCGATTAAATCGTTATATCATGGATCCCGCGTAGTTTGCTGCAAGCGTGCTCAAAGGCCGGCTAGACGCATTTAAATGTGTGATTCTCGCTTTAACAATAGACACTATTACTATATCACGGAAAGTGAAAGCATCAACGCTTCTATATAAAAGCTTTTTAGAATCAACTCACTTGGATCACGTCTTATGTATTGTTTTTTTTATATTAAGGGAGGCAAACGGGAAGGCAGTTCACTAAATGGAAAGCGACTACCGCCACCCATGGATATTCACAACACCGGAGATCTTGAGAATCTCACTATAGCAAAATTACTACATTATACTTTATACATTTTGACGGGCTCGTTGGCGCGTTCGGTAGAACACCTGACGTGAGCATCGTTGGGTTCGTATCCCACCGTAACGACATGTTTATCATTTTCTGTAAGCATGTCTTCCCCACGTCTGGTAACTTCGGGCATTGAACGGGTGTGAGGAATACCAAAATTCCGACCGGGTAACGAACCACCGTTCATAGATGGAAAAACCGTGAAGTGCATATTGCGTGTTTCGGTTTCAGTCTATTTTCCGAATGCTCGAAGTAAAAGGTGGGTCGACGGCGCATTATTGACTGATGTTCTGTGACGGAGGTATCACCTATTATCAAGCTATCTAACACAAAAAAATACTATGTACTCAAATCAATCCACCAAAATGTGAGATCAAAACTAAGTAGCATAAGTGCATGTGCCTTACGTTGCTAGTCGCTACTCCCTAGTGAAACATAAGTCGAACTAGGGGAGTGGATCGATTATCAACAACTGAAAGTTTAAACATCTATATAGAACTAATCTACCATTAGCATTATATTCAATTGTAGAGTGTAGCGTTTAAAATATACCGTAGAAATTTAGATGAAAGCAATGTAAGGATTCCATCGACAACATTTCATTACATCTTAAAAAAGCGAACTAACAGTATGAAATGAGTTCTTAATTTTTTTTATGAAGGCGAGAATATTATGAAAGATAATAAACGCTTAGTATGACTTCTTTAATAGTCCCTAAATAGATCTTGGAAGATAATTTAAATATAAATTGTTTACATTTGTACTAAATTGCTCGACAAAAATTTGATCTGCATATTCATAATTCTTATAATGATATTTACATAAACAATGAAACATGAAGCAATTGATGAATTTTATCATTTCATTTCATTGAATATATTTAACTTTTATTAATAATAGATATAATTTTAACTAAAACCCAGTTTTATTTGTAAATCTTAAAAATCTTAAATAACTTTTTTTAAAAAATGAGTTGGCAAAGAATAATAAAACTAATAATAATACAGGGGTATTAATTGATTGTTTATTATTTATTTAGCAATATATCGATTACGTAAACCCTCTACATTGATTGGGCTAAAATTTTCTGGTATTCAGCGTTCACGTAGCATAGAATATAAAGTTCGTAGAGAGAGGTAACGCGGGCGATAGCAGCCCGGTCAATATGTAGAGTGGCTGTGCGCCGTGCGAGCAATCAATCCGACGCAAGGACCACCTGTAGAGCTCTCTCCCCTTCCCCTCTAACTGCCCTCCTCCCCCCCAAGCTCGTCCACCCCTCAGATCGACACGTGACGTAGACGCTGAGAAATCCGCCCAAACGTAAACATTAATTCTTACTTCATTCTTCATTGTTCAGAATGTCGCGTCGCGCGTGCGGTACCCGCTATTGGTAAACAAACTTTGCAACGCAACTTATTTCACTGAGAAAATCGTATGTCTCTACATACCAACGATGTTTGTAATTTAATTATACACGAGGAATTAGCCGTGTAGAAAAATTGATTTTCTATGTAGGATTTTATGCGTATGTCATAACGCAAGCTAAGTATGTATATACGAAGGTGAAAATGTACTATATAAAGAAGGTACCAAATTACGTGATGATTTACAAAATGTTTCGTTATACACTTTGTACTTTTATTTTGCCAATGTTTTAACATATAAGCACTTATAGCTCAAAAATATACTGTAGACCCACCATAAAATTTTGTTCGCTTCCTTCTCGAAAACTACAACTGAATTTGATGCAGTTTTGAAGAATTTTATCTTCTTTAAAATACATATGTATTCGTGCGATGTCAGCAGATCGCTATTGCAGTATTGCAATAGTGCAGTAGTAAACTACTTTTATTTTTTTGAGAGAAAAAAGTTCTAGTAAAAAACCAAAAATTGTAGGTTTTTAATTTTAAATACACAGATTATTTGAAACAACATTTTTAGTAAGTTCAGGAATACAGTTATCGATAGGGCAAAGATTAATCTTGTAAATTTCATACAGAAATTAAATAAATAAACTTTATCGTGATAAAGGGCCGCACTCCGAACTCTTAGAGCTTATTGCCATCTTACCATACGGGATAACAGCGCTATAATCGGGTTCAATCCATCGTCAAGAACTCCTGCAGTAATATGGCTTAAACAGATCGTCTCTGTGCTCCTAAATTTTTATCCTGCTGGTAGGGAAGATAAGATTGCCAAGGCGCTTTAATCGTCGTACTGTTTAAAATACAATTAGGGAAAAGATGTGCAACCAATCTCTAGCTGCATTAATATATACCGCACTACAAAAGGTTTCCAGCAGTAACTGGATTGTTTACTGCTCACTTTTGTGAGCACACCTTTTACTACTAAATACTGTAGACCACCTCGAACTTCAATACCTATATACTCGATAAGTCATAGGACTTATCTTCCATAGGGAAGACTTATAAATATTAATTTCACTAGCTTATCCTTTTTTTAATAAACATAATACGATTATTATTAGAGCTTATATCTATTTTATCAATTCTATCTACTATCTACAGTACCAACCCATAGGCATAACATGATCAGCATGGTGGGAGTGGTGCGCGGGGTAGTCGTAACGGTAGTAACGCGCGTAATCATGCGCGTGCGGGTAGTAGGCGTGCGGGTAGGGCACGTAGGGCGTCTGCGGGTAGCGCCCGTAGTCCCAGCCTGCGCGCGCGCCGTATTGCGCCTGCCCGCGGTACTCCCCGTAGTTGCAGCAATCCATCGCACCTATCGCCTATGCAGCGGGCAGCGCTGCTGGCCATGCTCGTCCGCATCCGCGCGCGCTTACCCGCATCGCACTTAACTATTTCTAATATTTAAATCAGTTATCCTCGCATTTAAATATTCATTCCTCGGTTTTTCTAACTTTTCAAAAGTTTTATAAATACTAGTCGAAAGTGCAAACGTTGCGGAGATCGAACGCAGTTTCGCGGCGGGAAACGATCGCGGGTGCGACGTTAGTTAGCGAAAAGAGGTCGTTCGAGTTTGCCGGCGTCGAGGAGAGATTCGTGTAGCGCGGTGCGGGGTGCGGCGCAGGGGAGGGGCGACGCCCGCTCGCCGGCGACTCGGCGCAGCGCGGCGCTCGACGGACGCCGACTGAAGGCGCGGAATCGATACGCGGCCGCCGCGTGCCCGCGCCCGCACTACCTGTCCGCGACACACGCGCAGATAATCCACTGTACAGAGCCTGAAGTTTTCTACGTTCAGTTCACATAACTCATGCATTATTCTTACTTTTATTATAAACTATATATTAAAAAGTACTTCAAAGACTACCCATTCTAGCTATAATAATAAATATTTTTAGTATTACCGAATGTACTATGTTAATATGTTGCTTAGAAGTAACATACGAAATTATATTTTAGGCTCGTAGCACATGATGATAATTATTATCGTAGCGCCTACAGAGCTCGGTATCAGTACTACTCTGTGACCGTATTGCGCGCGAACTTTGTCTTCTTCCACAAATTTTTATATTTAGAACCATGGTGAAACAAATGATCAATACTTTGCACTAATGACCACTTTCGCCATCTGAACGAGTAGTGAAGTCTTGACCATCAATATTTAACAAAATATTTTTTATTCATTATTCGATTACTAATAAATAATTAATGATATTTTTTTACAGTAATAAATGCAATGTCTATATACAATATATGTATAAAACTTTTGAAAAGTTTCTGAAAAACGTTTTAAAATCAAAAAAATGTATAAGCGAAAAACTTTTAAACTTATGTAGGTACCCTAAACCCTTACTTATGTATGTATAACGCGCTTGTTACTCCCGTAAGTATTTTTCTGCTAGTAATTATTACTCAAAAGACAAAATAAGTAGGTATTTTGATGCCAACTTTCATTGAAGGTAAATCTGTAATCGTTTATTGTAGATAAAATAATGTTATTATAGAATAGCGTAAATATTTAAAACGCGATATCTTAGTTCCGCTTTTCGCCGCTGCGGCGCTAATTGTATACATTTTTGTTGATTGGTACTTGATAATATCAGTTTGAAGGTAAGACGAGTTGAATCGAATGCGCGTAGGCGACAGTGACCCACATTGGCAGTAGTCATGCGGCGGGCTACGCACCCCTGCGTCCTTCGACCAGACCTCTGCAAACTTTTCACGTGAATTATATTCAGCCGCGCCGATAACGTGACGCGCCTAAAATAAAACAACTTTTGTTTGAGCATTTAACTCGTTCTTTGAAAGTTCCTCGGCTGTTTATTGTATTTTATTCTTTTTACTTTCTTGTAATAATATAATGTATTGACATTATACTACAAGTTTAACATTTTTACAATAATTTAATTATGAGTAGTTCAATATATTGCCATTTTAGTAAAGATTCTTCCATTTTTAATAATAATACTCACTGATATTAAATGTATTTTTAAAATATTTACTGACTGCCTATTTATACAAATGTCTCAGTGGGACTAGAAAACTTAAATGGTGAAGGAGTAGGGTAAACTTCCCACAGTCTCATTTTCTAACATTGATTAATAAAATAACATTTCTATTGATTCTCTGTTGCTTACTTTTTTCTAAAGTATTTATATAAAGAAAGATTAAGGGAGACTTTCAATATATTGTCCGCTAACTCGAATATAACAACCTATGTTTTTAGTTAAGACCATTAGAGTTTAGACAAATCCATTAAATGTATAAATAGGTATATTCTACTTATATTAAGCTTAAAAATCTAAACAATATCATTTGTCATGGTATTAGAACAGAGTATTTGCAAGAAATTTAAAATATTACTTGTAGTTATATTATTATTCATATCTATATGAGATGTAGAGTTCGTAGCTGATGAAAAATCGTTTAAAGGATTAAAATGTGATTTATATATTAAAATTACTTTACAACAACCATAAATCATATCAAGAGGATACTTAACACCTAATTGTATGAAAATAATTACTACATTTAAGCGATTAGTTGTAACTTATATTATTAAAATAAATATTGTTGCATACTACGAGTAGAACGGATTGTGCATCGCTATGAGTACACATAGGTGTTAAAAAGGTCAACGGCCAATTTGAAATTTAAGTGTTCTAATATTGTGTAGCAAGCAGAGAATCCAAGCGCGGGTTATCATGCAGATTGCGGCGAATCAATAGGGGCGCCTCGGCCACTGACGGCGGATGACGATCAATAGCGTCCCAACGGAGCTGTCTCCGCATTAAGGGGCTTCCTTGAACGCCTTTACACATATCCACAACCTATCTACACTTCATACGTCACTCCGCGATCCATACGTGCACGACCGTCTCGCCACTAAAGTTTTCACACATCATTGGATACATTATATGATATAGGTATTATGCTGTTGCGAATATTGCAAGTAACCTTAGATTATATAAGGGAAGTTATTTATTTATTTATTTATTTAAAACTTTTACATTTAAAACTTTACCTATAGAATTAATCTAAAAAACAGAAAGTACAGTAAGGCGGCCTTATTGCTCAAAGCAAATTTTAAGATATGGGATTAATTTATTACAACGAACTCAAAATAAAATTATTAAAGTTATGTTTCTCTGCCTAAGTAAACCTAACAAATAAAACAAGGGAAATAAATGAAAAGACCATATTTAACTTAATACAACTATACATTTACAACACTACAATACTATTAAAAAACATTATTACAAATTCAATTCATTCTGATATCACATTCAATCGATTCAGACTTAATTAGGTACCTACTGCCTGAACCAATTAAAAAAAAAAAACAATATTGTTTGAAGGGTAGTTATATTTATAACAGTTACCAACAGAAGTCATACGAGTAGAATGTGATAGAAACAATATTTACAAAATTAAACTTAAAAAATATAAGTAAGTAAATCAGTGGGATTTTTTTAATGTAAGATATCGACAGACTAGCATGAGGTTCACTTGATGGTAGGTCACCTCAGCCACAGAACATCAATCAATTATGCGCCGTCAATTGACTTTGTACTTCGAAACGAACGAACGATGGTTCGTTACCCGGTCGGAATTCCAATATTCCTCCCATCCGTTCAATGCCCGAAGTTACTAGACGTGGGGAAGTCATGCTTACAGAAAATTGATGAATGAGATTCGAACCAACGACCCATCGATGCGCACGCAAGTGTTCTACCGAACGTGCCTACGAGCCCGTCAAAATTATGATTTTTTAAAATGTTTTAAGATACAAACCGTGAATTTTAAGTGAACCGTGTTCTATTGAGTAATAAATTTACTAAGCTTATGTATTATCAATTATGTCGGTACAGTATTAATATATACCTACCTGTTGATGGTTGATATTATTCAGCTTTAAGTCGCGATGATTTTAGAACGATTTATGCAAGCGCTTTATGTGATATATTATGTACTTCAGTAGTACCTAACTTGACTTATGAGCGCCACAATATTCTTGCCCGGGGTGCCAGTGGCCCTAACACCGGCACTGCGGATAAGTAGTATTTATGGTGTCGTGAAACAAAAAGTGTGACCCTTAATGGGTTTACAGTGACTCTGGCACTCCTTATAATTCGTTTCGTCATTTAAGCAATCAAAACTCATTGATACTTATTAAAAATCTCCACTACAGTTCGCCAACGTTAATCGAAATGGATGCACGTTTTAATCCATAATATATCTATACTAATCTTATTAGTAGGTATATCAGTAGTATAGTAGTATCACTATTCAAGTTTTATTAGGGATCCCTAATTATTTCGGGAAATAAATATAGATGTTACTCGCTGAATATGTACTTTTCTAACGGTGAACTTTGAGTTAATACATAACAAATAAATAAATATTTCCTCTTTATAATAAGCGTGGGATAAGAGACTTAAAATATGTATTAAAAATAGATTTCTAGCCAAGAGATAAAATACGGGATGGTAATTTGCGTAGAGCAATAGGTTAAATAAAGGTCGGCAACGCATGAATGATATCGATACTATGTATTATAATATATTACTCAGTACGAAGATTAACATGTACCTCGTAGTTCGTAGATGCTAATGAGTATTACCGAATGAATTACATATTATCTAAGTATTTTCAAACCCTATCCAAAAAAACTTAGTTTTAAAAATCGATATTTTGATATATTTATTCCGTATCATTTAATTTTGACTAAAAATGGTTCGGTAAGTTTTTAAATGGATATTTCGTTACGTTACACTGTTTATCGGATCACGTTGTCGTCTAATTATTTAGATTTCCCTTTTAACTTATTTTTTAAATGATAACCAAGCGATATTATGGTAAAAGAAGTCATTTGATTAGAATAAGAGATTAATTCCATTCGGTACCAACATATCAAAAGAGTTAAATGTTAAAATAAATAATGTTATAATTAATTAAAACCAAAAAGTCTGACATTTTGATATGTTTTTGACAGTATCGGTGAATAATAAAGGTATTGTATCTCTTTCAGTTCCATTAAGGAAATCAATATCGAGTATTTATTTTTAAAATAACTTTTACCAAATTTAATATTATATATTTTATTAACGCGAGTGTCACAGAGCGTAAAGCATTAAGAGTATTGAGGGTATGCAGCAGAGTCAGGCGACTCCAGACTTTGCAGCCTTTTTGCAGCTTCATTTTGCGATATGACATCCATATGTAGCAATCTACCACATAGCGCAACATAGACCCTATATTCATACTTATTGTTAGTGAATTAAATCTGTTATTTGTTAATAAATGGTCTATATAGCAGACAGTAAAGTTGCTTTTAGAACCTAAGTACACTGGGTAACAAATTAAAAAAATAGTTTCGGTCGCGGCGGGGCATAGAAGACTGGTCCATGCAGTGGCGGGACCACCATACAAGCCCAAACGCCTGTTTTGCCTTATTAATGCATTAAAAAGAAATATCATAATGTCATTAGTCATATATAACTTATACGATTACGTAATTATACAAGTTATATAAATATATAAACACTTTTTATGTTTAAATCGGCAAGACGGGCTTTTGGGCTTGTATGGTAGTCTCGCCACTGGGTCCATGGTAATTGAAAATTTATCAGTGAAAAGAACAGAAATGTGTTGCCCTATGACCCGCTAGGAGACTAAGGAATTCAATAATGTAAGGAAACGGTAATTTAATTTTAAGATTGTAAAAAAACACTGTAATCCAAAGCAAAATATTTATTTTTATAACATAATTTAAAAATAAAAATCTTAAACAATCTAAATAAAACATTCAACAATGCAGCTGTAAACATATTTATATAATATTATCTATAATAATCAGTAAAATTAACTTTAAATAATATATACTCTAGTATAACTCTAGTTTATCAAACTAACATAGAAATTTTAAAAAATCAAAATGTTTTGTAAAATAACTTAAAATATTTTACTAATGGCATTCCACACACAAACTTATAAATTTCAAAACGAGTATGGATAACAAAATATGCGTACTTAGCAGTATACATCGAGGAAATAAATTGGTAACTTAGGTTTTAACACATACAAGATCCGAAGTAATCGTCATCGTTCACTCACCCACCATACCACTCATTCATCGTTTACCGGTAGTAATCATGGTTTAATAAAACTTTTTATCAAACCATTATGAAAATATACTATAGGCAATAGATTATCTAATATTGTATTATTTACACACTTAATTAAAAATGATGTATGTTTACGCAGAAAGTTTGATCAGAAATACTTTTCATCCAGTGAGCAGAGATTAATGAGAGATGGGTAGAGAAAGACGTTAAGTTCGGATCTTAGACCACTAGCCATAGCCAAAAAAATCATCATATACATATTAAACTTCTGAGGTTTAAAAGCTTTAAAAAAGCACAGAATTGAATATTTTGGCACAGTATTCTCAGAATACAAATAATAAATTATTTTTAAATAAAAATAGCGCCTGGTATAAATATATATTCTTTTTAATCGTCAGCTAGCGGCCTCATATGTCAACTGTCATACTTAGAAAATACTATTGCCAAAGAACATAGATTTACATTTGTGCTTCTGCACAGGCATAACTTTTGGCACAGAAAAGTTCTGCTTTTGACATGTAGAGCGCGCGGCATGTATCGGTGTGGCACGCACATCTAAGCAGTCTGTTGACTCATCCTCTCGCTTGTCTCGCTTGCTCTTATGAGCGACTGACAATAACGCTCTAAAAACTTCAATGTGTTCGTTCACACGGATACTAGCAGCGCTGCGGTGGCTGACGCCAGAGAAACCGTGCGAAGCGAGCGCGCCTTTAAGGCCTGTGCTTCTATGTAAATTTATGTTCTTTGCTACTGCTTACAGGTTGGCCGCGCCAATATGGGAAGAAAAATAATCAAAATGAACCGTGAATAACAATTAATTTGCAAACCAATTTTAAAAAATCTAGGTTTAACATTGGTAGTCTGGTGTCATAATTTGAAAAATATGTTTTTTTTATAATCACACATCACACATGTTTCAAACCGTCCATAACAACACATGTATAATAATAAATATATACAATTTATTGATAGAAAATAGTATCCTTGTATTTCCCAACTCATAAAAAACTTTGAATTTTGTATAAGGTCTAATATAAATACTGATCAAATTTTATAAATTAGGCATTTATCAATATTCTCAACAACCATAACCATATAAAATTTAATTTTTCTAATACTGAGAAACAAATAATTATTAAATATTGTACTTAACATATTGTATAATAATAACAAATAACAATAACTATTCAAAAAGGATGAATTAAAGAATAAAGGTAACACAAATGTCTACAAACTAAAAGTATGAATATCTAAACACACTCAACTAAAATTGCGCGCCACTCCATATTTAAATGTTTTACAATGTAAAATAATGAGCAATAGTTAACCGGGATATGGGACTATTCTGTGAACTTCACGACTCAGCCAAATTGCTCACCAATCTCGTCCGCGTTTGCTGTCAAGGCGTAAAGAAAACAGCTGCACAGCAAGATTTCATACCAAATTTGTGAACTTCATGCGTTTGCGCACCGAATTACCAAAAACTAAATATTTGTCATAGTTCCATAAGCTCACTTAGTGATATTCTGAATAGTTGGTGAACAGATGTGGCAATAATATTTAATAAAATTACTAGCTGACCCGGCAAACGTTGATTTGCCATGTAAATAATTTCTAAAAAGCAGGGGTTGGTGATAAAAAAGTAAAAATTTAGGGTTGTATGTATTTTTTAATGCCACGTTATAAAAAAATAAAAACAAAAAATCGTCAAGAAATTAAAAAAAAAATTTAAGGGTGAACAACCCTTATCACTTAGGGGGATGAAAAATAGATGTTTTCCGATTCTCAGACCTACCCAATATGCACACAAAATTTCATGAGAATCGGGAAAGCCGTTTCGGAGGAGTTTAACCACAAACACCGCGACACGAGAATTTTATATATTAAATGTACTCGAGCGTTGCGTACTCAGTATGAGTTGAAGATGTGAAAATAGAACTGACAGTGTGGACAAATCCTTAATTATTAAAAAAAGTATAGATATGTAAATTCTCATTGCTTTATGAGATACTGGTGGACTCGACAGACATCCTCCCAGAATGTTGGATTCAAATATAATACACAATATTTCTAGATTTGAATATGCTATTTTCCCAATTCTATTCTAAAATGTCAATTATATCTTCTTTTCTAAAACTTTCTCTATTGATTTTATAGTTTGAAATTTCTCTCAGGTATATACATAAAAATAGTGCCTTAAGCAATAGAAGGACGCGCAGTTAAAGTTTTAACAATAACTTAAATTTACTATAAATATGGTAAAATTAATTCTACAGTAGTAAAATATAAATATGATAACTAAAATAAAAGTAGTACCTACGTTTCATTTTGCGTCAAATTGAGCAAAACGAGAATATATTTTGTCGAAAAGCTGTCAAATTGAGTTAGTTATGATATTTAATCATAACTTATAAATTGGCACTATAATTGGTAAAGAAAAAAAAAGTATTTTAAATGAATGCATACATTGATCTGTCGTTTTAGTTTCTTATTATTTAATATAATTATTCAATTTAGATATGTCCTAAGAACTTAAAATTTTATTAAAGTCCAATCTTCACAATCTTCACACCTTGCTATGATACAAAATTATATTTGCACCATATTTTTATATAAAATATATTATAATTTTTTAAAGAGATCTCACATCTTGGCCCGTAATCTAAGACGTTACTCAAATAAAAATCTATTCTTGAGAGCTGTCAAACTGTCAAATATCAATAGAGAAAAACGGTTCTCAAAACTAGATTCGAACTTGAGTCAAGTCCTGCTTTATGGGACCCTAGCTTATTTTGGAAGCCATTCGAGTTGTATTTAGTCTAATAGTTTTTATAAATAACTGTAAATAATATCTTTTAGTCATCATTTTTACTTAATTAATAGTATATTTATAATAAAAACTTTAATTTAGAAGGCACATAAACAATCCTTAAACTTAAAAGCCCTTACAATTTCATCTCAATTGGCAAGGAACTAAAAATAGTGTCAAATTTTCTATCTTTTGATAATCCTTTTGTAATCTACTGAAAATGGCTGTAGAAGCACAATTTTCCTTCACAACTATTTTTGTTGTGTGTCTTAAGTCACACAGGTTTTTTGTACAGTTACTAATATTGTACAAAATATAACAGTATATTTAACATTTAGTCTTATTAACCTAAGCAATTAATTAATTTTTAAATTGAAGGCGAGCCATTTTCCTTCACAATTATATCTTAGTTGCCAAGAGTTGGTGAGATACTTATCAAGAGTAGGTTCCTACGATAGGTTCATTTTCTATTTTTTTTTTATATTAGTTATCGAGCCACAGAATATCAGTCAATGATGCGCTGTCTACCTACTTTTTACTTAGAGCATTCCGAAATCCATAGACTAAAACCGAAACGCGCAATATGCACTTCACGTTTTTTCCATCTATGAATGGTAGTTTGTTACCCGGTCTGAATTTCGATATTCCTCCCACCCGTTCAATGCCCGAAGTTACCAGATGTGGGGAAAACATGCTTACAGAAAATTATGAATATGTCATCCCGGTGGGATTCGAACCCACGACCCATCGATGCGCACGGCAGGTGTTCTATCGAACGCGCCAACGAGCCCGTTTCAATTGAAAAATGGGTAAAGCACCAATATCATTTACAACTAATTTCTTTGTCCGTGACTTGTCCACATGTGTTCTTTGAATGTTTCCCGCATAGTAAACGACCTTGGGCAGAGATAGCAACAGAGCCTATTAGTAAGATCTGAATGCATTAACCTCACATGATATTTCAGAGCTGATTGGTTGGAATATTTCATACCGCAGTGAGGACAATCACCGCAAATGGCTGCGTGATTGGACTGATGAGATCCACTTTGAGACGTAGAAGCACCTGAATTTAAAACCGGGACCGATGACATACCTGCTAATACAAGCAATGCCTGTGATTGTTCTGAATATGCATTTTCTGAGTCATTTCCGTCTTGTTGTTCTGACAATAATACTTCTGGTTCATAATCAATATCTGACTTCGGTGATGGTTTTTCTAACTTAATAACTGACTCTTCAATAGTTTTCAATGGACTTTTGGAAACGGTATTAGTAAATGTTGACTCGGCGCAAGATTCTTTGTTTCTGTTTGTATTATGTATGTCCAGAGGAAGTTTTTTAGAGCATGCATCACTTTTCGATGGGTTTATTCCTAGAATGAGATACAAATGTAGTAAGTTAAATAAGTAAGGCAAAAATTCAGTCATAAATTTTTTTAAAATTAATATTTTCATTTTTATCAAAAGAGTAGACTTAAAATTGTATAATGACAAGAAGTCTGTTTTGTACAGACCAAATATAGTAAATTCCTGGGGATTCAAAATATAATTTGATTTTGTAGCACTTGGGAATAAGTTTGAAAATAATCTAGTCTATACTAATATTATAAGGAGGAACCATTTGTATTTTTGTATGTTATGAATAAACTCAAAAAGTACTGGAGTGATTTTAAAAAATATTTCACCAATAGCAACATTATCAGCGAGTAACATAGGCTTTGTATAGTACATCTACATTGCACCCATGTGAAGCCAGGGCGCGTTGCTAGTTTTCCATAAAAAATAATGCGCAATGAAACAGACACACATATGCCTACTCAAAGCCTATAAAAATTCACAAAGGCCAAAACAACATGGTACATGAAATGCTTAAATTCTACAAGATCTAAAAAAAACTTGGTACAAGAAATACCTGAGAGAAGAGATCTAGCCAGCATACTATTTTCATAATCAGGAAGGCTATCATCATTATCAGAACTTATAGTTGCCGGGTTTGGTGAATTATTCTCCTCATTCCACTCTGTTTTAACAATAACAGGAAGCTCTTCCATCTAAAATAAAGAATTAACTTTACAAATGCTAGTACATTACAAAATTGTAGGTTATTTTTATTAATCTAGAATCTAGATGATATAATCCATTTGGATATACAGTCAAAATCTGGTTTAATATATTCATATTTAGTTGTAAAAACCGGTATTGAACTCGAGGACAAAGTACAGTCAGGACCTTTGCATTTGGTTGGTATAACCAGTGTGTTGTTCTAAATGATGTCATAAATAGTTTTAACTGTATACCTAAATCGATAATCTAAGATATCCTTATTTATTTAAGACCCATTAGCAGGCTCACCCTCTCAGTTTAATAACTACTGAAAAAGGTCTAATTGGGTTTCTGGTGATAAATACCAAGGTTTTTATCACCTAGAACTTTAATAAAAGTGGCAGTTGTATAGCTGTAAACATAAATCTATGATGACATTCACCACTTTTCTTCTTCTTTCTGCCCTGTTCCCATTTTTTATTTGGGGTTGGCGTAGTATGTTCTCTTTTTCCATTCTCTTCTCTTACTCACTCTTTCAGATAAAAGTAACATAAAATAATGATATAGACTATTTTGTAATGTTGAAAGCTGGTGAAATCCCTGTGACATAGTAATTGGCTCATATACATCACACCTCATTCCCATTGGGGTAGGAATTCCATATGCTCTGATCCTTACAAAGCACTTTCGCTTCTTCTACTTTCATCAATGCTTTCATACACACTCGTTGTTTATGAGTACTTTTGACCTGGTCCTATTGAAGAATGTCCCTGATCGGATCAAGGTACTCCACTCCCGACTCTACTACTCATACCAGTTTCATAAATCGTTTTCGTTTGCTACTTTCATCCATCCTTTCTACATGCCCAAACCACCTCCACCTTTCTAAATTCTCATCACAAATATTATACATGATATATATCTTAAGTATGACAATTACCGTCTAAGAAAGTTGCCCTTTCCTAAATCTTTATTTAGTTTCCTAAAGGTATGATTGGTACTTGTAAGACTTAGCCTCATAGATGTTAAGAAAATAATGTGTTCCATTTCCAAAAAAAAAAACACCTGCCTTTACCTGTGCATTCTTTCCATTGCTCACAATTGAATACTCATTTTTAGTATCTGCTTTTCGTTCAGTACTCATTTCTGAACCAAATGTTAGATTATCCAATTTCAAATGAGAACCATTATTTCTGTTATAAATGTTGCATGATTCTAATATCTTGCTCTTCTTTTCTCCAGGACTGATATCATTTGGTTTATCGGAAGTGCTGCTTCGTCTTTTCTTTAAAGCAGGTATTTTAGCTTCTTTGTGAGCCACATTACCATGCGACTTGGAATATATTGTCAGTTGAGTGTAGAGTTTATTAGTTGCATTTGAAGGTGAAAAAGTTTCATTCTGAAAAAAATTAATTTAATTAGGTCAACATTTCTAATGATTAAGTAGGATCTGTATATATAATACAAGTTAACTAGTTTTTTTTTTGTTGGAGTAAGGCGGGAAAACATGTGAAGTATGTAGTGTAAAATGAAAATTATTAAATGAATAAGTGAAAAATAGTGCTTGAAAATAAGACTTGGCATAAAGGTCTTGCTACCATGCCATAAAATCTTTATAATCCACTTTTTTTATAGCTAATTATATAGAGGAGTGATAATGTTTTGTATTTCTTTTTATTTTTACCTGTTGTGTTACACCAGTTAATCCTTTGATTTGTAATAATGCTGCTGTATGAAGAAATGATGACAATTTACTCTCCTCAATGAAGACTTCCCCCTGGTACATGTAAGACAACAAGCTCATAATGTCATCAGCTGACACATCCTTTAAAATGATAACAGGGTGTTGACATGGATTTTCCTAAAAATAGCAATATTTTCAAACAGTTGGTCAGATAACCCACATTATACATTTAGCCTTCCAGGCCATTGCATTAGTAATATTTGTACAGATAGACGCGAAGGTTATATTCTCCCCAGTCATTCACCTTGAACACATTCCTAAAGTACGGGCTGCACGCTGACAGTATTACTTTATGAGCCTTGATATTTCTGCCTTCACATGTAAGTGTCACATCGACGAGATCTTCAGAACACTTCAGGGAATCCAGAGCACTCACGATGTTTGTTTGAAAATTATTCCAACGTAAACAGAACTGATCTGCCATAGCTACGTTTTGTTTGTGGAGAACTACAATAAAAATACATTCTCTGAATTAAATAGTTACTTTGAACTCTTCAATTAAATCTTTTAGATCTTGCACATACCCTTTGAATCGCTTTATTCACAAAGAGCACAGTCATGAAGAAGTATAGTTAATATAATAATGTTTCTGAAAGAACTCTTAAAAATAAGAGAACATTGTAAATATAATTAAAAATAAAGTGCATGACCTCCAATGACACAGTCTTCTTTCACTTTTTGTGCTATAGACAATAGTAAAATTTTAAATACAGTACCTACAGTACATAATATATGCCAATGACACTTCGCAATGTTTATGTCAATTGTCAAAAAGGAGCCGTCAAACATTGTCGAGGCGCACTGTATACAGGGTGGAAAGAATCAATGGGCCCTGGAGGAAAACTACTTTAAATCCTTAAGATATATTATTTTACTTAAAGGAACCATTCCTTTATTTTTAAAAAGAAACAAAACTGCATTCAAAGATTTTCTAAAATTATTTTGTCTCACCCGGAAATCGAACCAGCTAAAAATTCAAAATTTAAACTTTCGCTATTTTATTCCACTAGGTAATCGATAGAATCAATGTTTAGGATAAAATCTCTCTAATAAACATTTCCTCTCATTCTTTCCACCCTGTATGTACACTTAAGCCCAGAGTACACGATGCTTGTTTTGCTGCTAGATTGCTTGCGGGGACCTAGGATAGCTGTTGTGTTATAAAAATGACGTCACTGCTGACTTCGAAACGTGTTCGCATGTTGGATCGCGATGATAGAATTTCTTGCTGGATTTTTTTGTCACTATCAAATAGTATGATGTAAAATGGGGAAAAGAAACGAAGGAAAGGACGGTGATATAAGTCGCGTTGTTAATTAAAGTATATCAAGAAGAGCCATCGAAAAATATCCATATACATCACATTTAATAAATACTATGAATGAAAAATTATTAAGATACAGTTTCACACCCAAGCTCCTTCAATACCATATTCAGAACATCAACGTTCTCTTAATCTTAATTTTTTTAGCCCATCATAGAGCAACAGGCCCGTGTTGCTCTATGTATAAGATAATATGGTGTATGTAAATAGCTGGTACTATCAGTGTATGTGTTGAGATCCACTATCGTGGACCCCCATTTACATTTCATGCACCCCCAAATTTTTTTTCGCTAACGTAGACCCCTTGCAGGTTGTCATAGACCCCTAGGGGTCGATATAGACCACTTTGGGAATCACTGTGTTAGACCCAGAAGACATAAAGAGATAATCGATTAAAACACGAGTAAACGGCATTGACTTATATGTATACTACTAGACAAGCAATTTGGAATAATAATTGTGTCGCAATTTCGGATCGCGCGGGCGGGTAGAGAGGGGGAGCAAGCATGGCGAATATGCCTTGCAAACGCAGATGCGACTTCAAGTGATTTATACCTTTTTCTTGTTTTTCTCTCAGAGTTTGCTGCTCAAAGTAACAAGTAAAATTGATATAATTATTATTATTGTTCAAATATTGTGGTAAATGTATAATTTTATGAACCTACCTAATATCTAATATCTATGTATAGGAAATATTAAATTAAACGCAGATAATCTTATACCGATCGTTTATTATTATTATTAATACAAATATCTTAAGTCTTAAATATTAGGAAAGAAATATACAAAACTTTATAATGTTAACGGTGCGTAAAAATTACTGAATTACCATTAAGTATTGGGCAAAAGTATGTCTGTCTGTAAACTACAATACCAATGACCTTGACATTTTTGACGTGATAACGTCTTATAAATATAACGTCTTATAAATAACTTACTTATGAAAAGTTACGCCATCAGAAGACTTTTTAATTTTTTGCGAATAATTTTTGCAATATCGTAGTATGCAATTCGGCATTTTCGTAAATATTCAATATCTAAAACACAAAAATTATAATTAAGTACCTATTTATAAAACAATTAAAATTATTTTTCTACTGGTCTACCCTATTCCACTTGGGCATATTATCTGTTTAAATAATTCTCATAATGTTTGCCAACGTGTCGGTAGTACCGCTCGCTCTCGCATATTTCTAGTAAAGAGTAAGCGTGATGGAAAATTATGATGGCAGTTGTGTATTTATATTTACGATAATTATTGTTTTAGACAAATAAGAAATAAATTACTTAGGTACTTACTGAAATAGACTTCAAATCACCTGGGAAAACTACGCACATAAATTATAACAGTGTTTTATTGGTTACTATGAACAAAATCGGTGTTAGTTTGTCGAAAACAACGTTCACGGCTTACAAAACAATGCACTGGTCTTCTCGCTTGCTCGCAGTGGACTAAACGAGTTACGGAGAATTAACCGAAACTCAGTGGCTAATTATTTAAGGCCGCATAGCTTGTCTAGTAGTATACATATAAGTCAATGGTAAACGGTCGACAAAGTTTTGTCGTGGTTGTCATGCTAGGCCAGCTTACCTCCTTATTCTTCCTTATCCTAATTATAATAATAATAAACTAAAAAATATATATTATTTCCAATTATATAAATCGTAATAGACATGATCGATTAATCAGTAAATATTCTGGAAGTTTCCGATTAAGTGGAGAACTGAACTAGAAAGATATAAAACTGACTGTCAATACTGTCATTTGTCAGTTTTGAAAAAACTATATAATACATACATATTTGAACTTATTTTAATATAGTTTCTCTAACTCAATTTTCGTATTGATTTTGTTAAGTAAGTATTGATATTCTCGTTTTTCTTTAAATGTTTACAACTATCATGTTATGATGATTGGATTATTATTATTATAACAAAGTTTTGTCAATATCATTTACCGCATGGTTACAGGTTGTAAACAAAAGACGGATAGGATAGTTTCTTTATTGTGCTTGCATTAAATAAATCAAGTTAAAATGGTTCATGATCCAGAAAAATTCGATTCAATGTTATTAGCCATGGCGCAACAACACGAAGGAGGTGTCAAAGAGGTAAATAGTTTGTAGCTAAATTTTATTGGTGTAAAGAAACTTGTTAATAATTTAGTATATACATTATTATAGAATCTCTTGTATTTCTTTTACAATTCGTATGGTATTTAAATAAACAAATGGTAAACTGTAAGATTCTACCCAACTGTATAACAAAATCACATTGTGTTAAAGCAGATGCTGTAGAAATCATTTTTAATTTTATTTCAGTTGTTGGATACAATAGTTGGATTTCTTGCAAGAAAAACAGATTTTTTTGTTGGTGCGAAGGAAGGAGAATGGGAAAAGGTTTGGAAGTCACTTGTTTTTTTTTATTATTCTTAGAATTCATCAGTATGAATCAGTATTGCAAATAAGAATTACATTGTATTATAATTTGTAATCATTAGATTTGATTGATTTTTAAAATTACAAAAGGCAGAGGCAAGTATTAGGGCCAGGTTTTGTTCCAGAAATGAAATAACTCCAATCCTTCAATATTTGTATTTGTGTATTATATTCCACAACAATCACTTTTCCTTAGAGCTAGACACTTTATAGCTATCGTAACTAACTTGTCAAGACACATCCGTCTTGCACCAAGTAAGATGGTTGTCTGCGAACGAAAAATGAGTGAGTCTTATATTTGAATGAAAAAGTCAATTGACTTACTGAATTAATGAAATGAATAAAATATTTGAATATTATGTAAAAATATTATATGTTGGCAAAAGCTAATGAAAAAAACAAATGAGATGATGTGTTATTACTATAATATTTTATGTATTAACCTAACAGAAGTTGCATTCCCATGTGATAATCTGACTTATTCTAGTTTGTTGGTTCTTGATAGTCTATTGAATTTAATTTACTTAGGCACTTAGATCTTCATGTGTGACTGTATTTTGAATCAGAAGTTAGTGAATAATAATGTTATAGCCAATGCCAGCTTTACACATTTCCAATGTATAGGCTGTTAAATTTCTGCCACCGTTGCTGTCATTTCCTAAATTTCTAAAATAAAATGAAAGGAAAGAGGGAAAAGTCTTCAGCAAGTCGACTCTGTAAGATATCAGAAAACCTTACAAAAATCGTTGTGATTTCGATAAATCAGCTAGAAGAAAAAAATTGACCCCAAATTCGCCGCCCTTAAAATCTACCACCCTAGGCTCAAACTTACTCAGCCTGTTGGTAAATCTGCCACTGGTTAAAGTAAAATAATATTAACTTATCACACATCAAATATGGATTAAAAGACAATTAATTAATAATTATATTGTTTATGCTGACAATTTACTCTGGAAAAACTTATTGAAGTTATAACTAATTTTTTTGATCTTCTTTTTGATAAGTATGAAATTAATATATTGTTTAAACAACTTTATCTCTCACAAGGTGGTAAAAGACACATTCTTCAAGCATTCTGCTAAAGCAAGAGAAGAAGCAGAAAAAATTAAAAAAGAAAAAGAAGAAGCAGAGAGAAGGTTGAAAGAAATACAACAGAAAAAAGAACAAGAGCGTCTTGCAAAAGATTTTGAACCTGCCAAAGTGACTGAACTAACAGATCAGGAAGCAGACAAATTGCAAAAAGATATTGAGAAGGATAAACAAACTAGTGAGTATTTAATTCTAATGGTTACTTAATATATTAATTTTTTTACAGACTAGTGTGAGGCTTGCTTAATGATGCTCACCCATCAATGATGTGTTGCCACCCTATTTTTTTATTTCAAGCATATAGTATATATATAGTAGTTGTGTTTCAAGGATTTTTTTTAAATGACTCACACTATGTAATAACTGATTTGTGGAGACAGAGTAAAGGAGTTGTGCTATCTAAGATGCCAACAAGCCTGTCAAAGTTCTATATTTTAATTTTACTATTATGTTAGAAGTGTGAAAGATTTGATAAATTATTAAAAAGAAAAATAATTTTTAATCGCTGTCACTTAACCAAATATATTTTTTTATTGTAGAACAAGAGAATGGTAGTGGTGATGGTGAAACTATTGAAGCCGGAGCGTCAACTGCACCAGATGATGAAGAGGATGATCCAAAGGAGAAGAACAAGCTTAAACCTAATGCAGGCAATGGATGTGATCTTGAACACTACAAATGGACTCAGACACTGGAAGAAGTAGAGGTTAGTTCTCAATTGCATATTTATTCCTCACCCTATAAGAGTAATTTCATATATATTAGGAACTGTAAAAAATGGTCAGACCATTTGAATAAATATTAGTGTATATTTCTAATTATATATAGAAATTGTGCTTCCAATTAAAATTTCCTCTACACATTCTGAGTTAGGCAAATTAAATACATACATATAAATTTCTCTTAGATGCATCTGAAAAATAAAATTATGATATTTAAATTGAAACGACCCCAAAAATTTTTTATGATAATAAACAAGGCACGTCTACATTTATTGAACTGGTATAGTAATTGTAGGGTAGTACCTGTTACTCTATATCACATAAAATTATCTTTCACAACAGAGGCCAGAGCACAAACAACTTGTGACGACATATGTTCCATAATTGTATGCAATTTTCAGATACAACAGACAACACTTCTCGCAAGTTGTTTACGCATGGGCTTTATGATGTTAAGGGCATTGTAGATCAAAAAAGGGCTGATGCGGAATGTACCTTAAAACTATGTAGCTTACCACGGAATACTGAAACGATAATCAAAATTTGAGGGCTTCTTAAAATGTTTCTGTCTTTCATTTTACATTTGTAATGAAAGAGTTAGAGATACTTTTAAGTACACCTCAATGTTGATTAGCGTTCGAGAATTCGGCCGTTAATCTTTTAACACGTTCACGCCGGCGCGTACCACCGGTGGCTCGCACTAGACTGTCCCATCTGGCGGCGCGTACCACCGGTGGCTCGCACTAGACTGCCCCATCGGGCGGCGCGTACCACCGGTGGCTCGCATTAGATTGTCTCATCGGGCGCGCCGCCAGATGAAGCGCGTCATTAAAATGAGCGCCGCCTCACAGCAAAACTAATGAAAATCAGCCCCGGCGTGAACGTGTTAATGGATGATTTAAAATCACTTAGCATTGTTTCGTTTCGTGTTGAGGAATTGCAATTAACAACAAAAAAATGTTTATATGTGTTTAATTATCACAGTTTTAATTTAAATACACTAAATTATTATACATTACTGGGAATGATTACAAGTACACCTTAATAAAGTAATATTGTACTAAATATTTACATTGCGAAATTTGTGATACCACAACAATAATTGCTTTTTAATATTTACCATTAAATAATAAGTTATTGTTGTCATCACTGGATGACAGCCACATTAAGTATGCGTTATAAATCTTAAATTTTGCTCAATTTAATGGCAACACAAATTTATTTTTATTTAAAACTATTACTTTATTATAAAAAAAGTTCTTATGTTGTTCCGATAACATACTTCGAATTAGAATTTTGTCAAATTTGCATAAATATACAGAAATTATGATCTTTTTATTTAGAAAGTGATGTTTGGACCTTTGAAATAAATTGATTTGGCATAACTGTCATTACTGATTATCTATATTGTGTCCATATATTCTCCAAAATTAACCATCACAGCTATTTACTTCAAATAATTTACTTAAACTACTACAAAACATACCTAATTGTTTCGGGGCACAAAATTAAATAGTCCTAACGAAAATATCTAAATAAAATTTTCCTATACATCAGCTGCTACTAATTTAAGTAACAAATTATTGCACTAATTAATTTACTAAAGTATTTAATGCGTATCAAAGACACTAAATGGTAATGTCAGATATCCGCAGACATTGCATCCTATGAGGTAGGACGAACGTCATACAATAATTTGCATAAACAAGTAACTTATTTAACAGCCTCACAATTATGATATAAATTTCGTATATAATTACCTATACACATGTTTGTGCATTAACTCTGATACAATTATAATTATATGTATTTTAAATACACGTTACATTAAATGATTCGCTGGATTTCAGATGCCATGATTGTGTTCGTACGTCGTACAATGTTTAAGAATATTTGTATATCCCTGTCTCTCTTCGCATCCGCACTGAAAAAAAAATTGTTAATTTAAAAATACATTAATTTTATAATATAAAGACCGCTTATAGTCTAGTCAACAAGTTCAAAAACGTGAAAAATAGAGATTAAGGTCCTAAAAATATGAGCGATGGCTCATTCGATTCGGAATCACCTCTAGAAAAATGTTTTTGAAGGATTTTGGTGCAGGTAAAAAATTGCAATTGTTATTAACAAAGTAAGATGAAAAAAAAATGGTATTTAATTTTTTGCCAATTTTTCATAAACTATTAATATTTAAGAAATTTCAAAAAAAGATTCTGAATGAGGAGGAAATTTCCAATAAAAAACCCTAAATATTTTTTTAACTTTTATGACGCGATCTTGTTAAGTATGTATGTAAGAAAGGCTCTACGAAGCAAAAAATTTTTACGACCATTATTTAAACATTTGTTATATAAAACTTGTTGAAAAATTAACTTTAAGTAAAATTTCCAACGGGATTAAATTATTTATAGTGTTCAGAACATCATAATTTTTTTAAATTTTTAAAAGAATATTCAATACCTGAAATAAATTAATTAATGTGCCGTACTCGCTTTTGACGCCACGCGCACAACCTAAAAATGTCGCGCGCAGACCTGTTTTCAGCATTAAATTAAAATTATAAATAATGGAGATAGGAGTTCCGGGAGCTAAGAGTTTTTTATTGGAAATTTCCTCCTCTTTCAGAATCTTTTTTTGAAATTTCTTAAATATTAATAGTTTATGAAAAATTGGCAAAAAATTAAATACCATTTTTTTTTTCATCTTATTTTGTTAATAACAATTGCAATTTTTTACCTGCACCAAAATCCTTCAAAAACATTTTTCTAGAGGTGATTCCGAATCGATATTATTCTACAAAATTTATCTTATAACCATATATAATCATAGTATGTATTACTTTTACAATGTCGTTTGAAATTATATTCAATCAACGTGATATAGTTGGTAGAAAATATCAATACATATGGTATTTTTGTCAAGGTTGTAATTGGCATGCTATAGAACCACGACATGAATGATTTCCTTCACTTTTTTGTCCATGTTCTATGATATCTATTTTAATATAACGGTCAGCGAAACAGTTTATAATATATCTGTCTGACTGGTACATCTTTAGCTTTAAACAGGGGAAGACTGTTACTATTTTTTAAAATAGTGTAATAAATAAACTAACCATATAATGAAGACTTTATAAATTTCAAATAAAAACGTAACTCACTCTCAACGAAACATATCGCTGCCAGTATGCATGCGGATAACAGAATCGTCATCGAAATGACGAGAACGGTTATCTGATGCGAATAACTACAGCAACAAGTTTTAGGCTCCTTCATCGGACGATGCTTCGTAAATCCATTCACTACTGTGAAGTGGGTGGAACTCGCTAACGATGTTGCATCTTGTTCTGGTATAGAACCTCGCTTCACGTCCTTCCATAGCGTATCAGCTGTTTCACGAGTCTCTTCAGGGATAGACACTACAGCATTTGACAATCCAGATTTTCGACCGTAACTAGTTCCTATATTGTTGTATCCATAATTTTCTTGGGCTGAATCTCTTCCATTCACCCGTACTAAATGTGCTGCGCTTAGCAATAGTGATCCCGAAGACACGCTCTGCAAAACATAGGTACACATGATACATATTCTATTTTGATCGCACTATAGATTATTATAGATCATTATGTTGAATGTATTACATAATAATATCAATGTAATACATATCCGCGTTCATTTGTATGTTTTACGTCCGGATTGTTTTCATCGAGCCCGTTAAGGCGGAGTACATACAGCGTGAACTTTGTAACACCATCAATGCAAATAAGATAATAAAATCCTTTACTGTATAATGAAACTTAATTACAAATAGTTATACAGGATTTATTATTAAGAGTACGTGCCTAATTTATCAAAATATAGATGAGATGCATACTATGTAAAAACTATTCATTATATTATTCATTCATTCATTCATTATGTAAAAACTTTATTTTTTTATAAAAAACTAGCAACCTGCTCCGGCTTCGCACGGGTGCAATGTATCAGATCATGATAATAAAATCGGTCGAGTAGTTTTATATGGATAATTTTCCCCGTTTTTGCAACATTTTTCACTGATGCTTAGCTCCTATTGGTCGCAGTGTGATGTTATATAGCCTAAAGCCTTCCTCGATAATTGGACTATCCAACACAAATTTATCAATTCGAACCAGTAGTTCCTGAGATTAGTGTGTTCAAACAAACATTATAAAGTATAGATAGATGAGACGCATACTATGTAAAAACGTTAATGGTTTCATAAAAAATTTAGAGAATCGGAGGGGTATTGTAATTAATAGCGTAAAGTTGATGATTGTCTTACGTGTGTGCTGTGATTGCTCGAAGAGCCTTGGCTGGAGGCGGACCCGCCTCGAGAGCGCGAGTCATTGATACTGCCAGTACAACTGCTAGATAATGACGGCCTCGGTATATGCCATTCTGTCGTGGTAATCTGAAATTGCGTTGTTAATAAATTTAGTGGAATTTGTGATACTAAATCGATTCGATACTTTATCTTGATGAAGTACATAGATCAAAAAAGGGCTAATGTTGAATGTACCTAAGCTAAATCTTTTAATGGATGATTTAAAAATGAATGACTTAAATAATGATATACTATGCCTAAGAATAAATTGTTATAGATTAGTTGTAATACTTCAAATGATACATATTCATCTATTTGGATGATTTTTTTTCAATAAAAAAATTATGAAGACCGAGTGACCATTGTAGTTGTATTCGTTTATAATAGAGAGACCACACGAAGTTGTTTTTTTTTTATATTTGATGCCTTAAGAATATCCTGATATTCTAAAGATGTGTTAAATTTTTCATATAAATTAGTTTTGTGATTTTATTAATATTCTGTTTAAATGAATGCTGCAGTTTATAATTCATCTAAAATATTTAGGCTTCCATTCTTTATTGTAAAACAATAAAACGCAAAACTACTATTACGCACCATCGCATCGTGTCTAACATTACAATAACTAGTGATGTTTCATAAATTTCATTTTTAGGTCAAGTTTTATTTAGACTCCGATTGATTTTGTCAGATACAATATTCAAGGTTCGCGTTCTCTTTATTTGCGGTCTATTTTTGTCGGGCTCCAGCGCGGTAAATTATTTAAGTTTTGTTTTCGGTCTCATGGACTCGTGAATCTCTTTGTTATGCTGATAAGATGATGGATAGACATTTAAGGTAGCGAGTGAACATTTATGGCGATTGCAGGTCATTCAATATCTTGTACAGTACAAGGGTGCTGTTATATTATCAGATGGAATTAAATTACATAATGCGGTATTTTTGTGTTGAAAATAATGAAAAAATATTGTTTATAGGATTTTATTTAATTTAGTGAAATTTAATATAGTGGTGGCGGGCACGGTTGTAAAATATCTTGCTACGTGCAAATAACCGGTTCAATTGCTCTGTAGTTTAAAACCTTTATTAAAGATTACTTTCGCTGTTTAAAGTCTACTATGAAGTAGGTACTCGCGTTTAGTGCTCTCATTTAAACATCAACAACGTTCATTTTTGCAAAGAGTATTTATTCAAAGCTTTAATTGAAAATAATTATCAAATTATTCATCATAATATTATGTCTTTGACGGGGGTTGTTTTTACTTTTAAAATTTCCATATGAATATTTTTTTTATTAAATACATAGGTAACAAGGCAGTTGGCATGTTTGATGCATTTCAAATTTTAATAGCGAATAAAGCACGAAGGCTTGCACGTGATTTTTGGCGGATGTGCCTAGAACTGGTAAGGACTTAATTATCAACCCAGGGCTTCGACACTTTGCCCTTGTGTGTTCTTGTTAATATCGCGGTAAAACTTCAGTATCACGTTTTTGTTTGCACCGTACACGTGATAATAATTAGAATCGTCTTACTTGTCCATACTAATATGTATGAGTAAGTGCGTAATCGCATGGATTGAATGTCGAACGTAATTGCTGCACTTTAGCGCTTTTATATTATAACTATACGTATTGGCAGTTTGATTTTTTCAAATATTAAGACAATGTACTTATGTACACTTGTGAACGAATTTACTGTTTATTAGCAGGTGACTTAGGCTTCGTATTTAGTTCAACGAGACACCGGTTATAAATTACGCAACGCTGGTAATCGACGAATCTAATTGCATGTAACTATTCGTCTACGCCTCGTGTCAATAACGGTTATTGTGATCACGGAACACATTACTCTGACATCTCTAACATAAATCGTAATGACGATTGCTTTCCGTCCCACAAACTCTTATGCAACTTGATCAAATATCAACGATTATGTGATACACTATAATTATTATTAGATTTTAGACTCAGTATGTAGAAAGGAGACGAATAAGATTTATGAATCTGGTGAGTGGAAGAGTGGAGTGGTCGACCTACGCGAACGTACCTCTATCAATTCGGGGATTTTCATCAAAAAGGCCAGGTCAACAGTATTCAAAACCGATGTACGAAAATGGAAGAAGCAAAGCACGTAGAACTCCGTGATCTCTGCCTACTCCAATGGAAAAGAGTATTAGTATCGGCACTAAGCAACAAAATTCTGTATTGATTGTTATCTTAGATTGGAAAACTATACGACAACCATTGCATGATTAAGAAAATATTACTTAAATAGTAGGTACTTATTATTGCTCATGCTAAGCAGCTGTAGCCTTTGCTTTAGAAAAACTTAAAGTGGGTTCTCTTTAAACAATGCCTGCTACATTTACCATGATAATCAGTTAACAACCATCTAGACTGTTCCCCTTTGGAAGAGAAAGCGTGTTGTTACAAGTTCTTCTCAGAATACTTTCGGTAATGCAAATGTCACAATGTATAACGGGCTATGCCACATAAGATACTTTTGATTTTCATATTTCATTGACCTCATAAACTGATACATCATTTATTATAATACCAAGAAAGAAAGTGTGGTGCAATTGAAATTGCAAATAATTTAATGACACATCGTAATCTACCGTGGTACATTCACTTCATACCTATAGGTAGTCTATCTATCAAACAATAGTCAGTGGAGTTGCAGACAACAGCAAAACGTGGTTTTACGCGATCAATTATCATATTTTATACGCGGTTTCATGAGGACATAGCGACATAACTCATTGTTCACGCTGGTCACAAACATTGCTATGATGCTTATGGTCGTCCTTGAACTCAATTGATGTATTTATGAAGCTAACAGGAATCGTGTCAATGCAAATTGCTTTGGAAGCTGCTCGACTACTGACTTACAATGAAGAAGATCTAATAAACGCATAATTAATATACAGATTAAATAATTTAATATTATTGACATATGAGCACGAATTATAAATACCGTCGACCGTTTTCGCCTTCTACTGGAGGTCTCTTTTAGATGATCTTGAACAGAGATATGGAAATGAAACATGTTAACTGCTACGAACAATGAATAAACATTATTAAAACGGATGTTTTCTTACATCATTTTTATGGAGATCAAAATAATTGTTTTATTTTTTGTTTCGTTACGTCACAATCAATTAATGCCTAATAGCACGTACGTTATTGAGTGGGATGCTCGATCAGAAAAAGTGACCATGAAATGGGTTACTTATCCGGATTCTTCTATTCATGATACACACGGATACATGTGACATCACGCGGTAAATGACGTCTAGAATCTCCTGTTATGTTACATTGTATACAATACGTACCTATATATATCTTTATTTAACTGTTTATACAAATAGGACTTCTTCAATGCGGCTATTATGCAACTAGTAATCGATTTTAACACTATCATTTCGCACCTATAATAAATTAACCTAACTCAAAATTTTGGCGAAACAATTTTTTTAACAGAACGGCCTAAATACACTAATCTCCTAATTATGAAAACAATATCTGCCTTAAATTAAATCGTAAGCGTGATGGAAAATGGGAAAAAATAAAATATTAATGGGAAAGAGGCGTGATGTATATGTATGTATGTATGTATGTAAGCGTGATATAGATGAAATACAAAATTGTCGAAATTTATAAGCATATTTTAAGCTTTTACCAAAAAGCAAGAACTTTGATTAGATCACTTCTGTTTTAAAGGTGCTATTTGTTGACTTTACCTTTTCAAAAAGACACTTTATAACTATGCAATAAGATCACTTGCAAGGCCAATGCCGTTTGATTATTAATTTCTTGATAGAGAATAGAATTAAGAAGACAGTTTAAAGGAATCGTTTAAGAAACAATAATTCGTTGATTGACAAATGTAGACGGGCTCGTTGGCGCGTTCGGTAGAACAACTGCCGTGCACACCGATGGATTCGAATCCCACAGGGATGGCGTATTTATAATTTTTTGTAAGCTTGTCTTCCCCACGGCTGGTAACACTGGGCATGGAATAGGTAGGAGGAATATCGAAATACCCGTCCGGGTAACGAACCACCGTTCATAGATGGAAAAACCGTGAAGTGCATATTGCGCGTTTCGGTTTCAGTCTATGGATTTCCGAATACTTGAAGTAAAAGTAAGCGACAGCGCATCATTGACTGATGTTCAGTGGCTGAGGACTACCATCAAGTGAACATGCTCGTCTGTCGATATCTAACATAAAAAAGATATATCAGTAACTATAACAACAATCAATTTACGAGGAAGCACAGCATTGTGTACTCAGATAATAAACCTACCTCATATACAGATAATCAAATAGAACACAAAAACTATTTGCCTTGACGTTTCCTGGCTATCATGTTAACTGGTTGATAAATATCAACTCGTCCGAAGCAACATGTGTCAATTAAGATTAAGGTCGCTATCGTTCTTTATATTTCTATTATTACAATAAATTTAATATATAACAGTATTACTTTCAATGGAACAACGATTTTTCCCACTGTATTTTTCTCTATAATACTGGTGTACAGAAAGTTTACTAATTAATTGCCTAAGATTATTGTTTCCTAAAAAAAAAAATTCTTAACCAAAATCCGTCGTAACTCTATTATTCATTATTCATATAAACCCGTAAAAACGTTAGAGTATAAAAAACTAAATAATATGAATTTATTTTGAAAAAATTATATATAATCTTAGGAAAGGCCACCACAAAAAGAAACCTGAATATACCTATTTATATTACGCTTTTTATGCTTTTTTAAAATCTACTAAGAAGCAATACTGTTTTGTTTAGTCAGCGCATTACGCACATTTTTCGCCTACATTACAAAAAAACTTCAATTAAAAAAATTGGGAGTGAAAACTGTGTTGCGTTATCGGAATAAATAATTCCTATAATAAATAATAAATTTAAAATAAAAGTTATTTTATTTAAACAAAATTTTATCAAGTCAATTATAACATGTAACTTCCTAGTAGTGAAATAATTTTAAATTTTAATTTCAAAAGATTACAAACAAACAAACTCCACCTCTCTATTTTATTAATGTGGATTTATTAATGATTTCATTACATTGTATATTTTAATATTGAAAAATTATGAGATTATAAAATGTCATGTCTGCGAATGTGATTGGTCAGTTGAATAACCATGACTACTAATGAAATTTCTAATGAGAAGAATAGATTTGAGGACTAAAGTATCGACAAAAAGTAGGTGTGACTGATACCAATCCATCAGAAACATTCAAGTTTATACCAGTCTTTCGTACATGCGAATTTTGTATGTTATGCCTTTCTTTTAAACTTGTTTTAACCTTTCTCCACATTAAGACTAACATAACTTTTTTTAATGTCCCAAATACCAACAGATTTTGTCTCTTTGGACCTTTCACATAAAACCTTATAAAAAATCTATTACACTGAGAGTCCCTTTTTCACAGTGAAATTTGACATTGAAACGATTTTGGATGAAACTACAGTTTGCATCTTGTAGGAGTACCTATAGTTTCCTATCATGCATTGAAGTCCAAACAGTTATTTTTATTTTTCAAATACGTAATGAGTGTAAAGTAATCCATCATTGGAAAAGTTATATTAGTATCTCAATGACCTTTAAGTTCTGTCGTCGCAACGCCGTCATTGACGTGCAATATTTCGTAATGGCAAAATCGAACTCTTGGTTCCAATCATAATTCTTAGTTTTGATCATAATATTCACTATTATATAAATTCCAAATGACTGATCCTTTTTAAACGCCTTCGTGGTAAGGCTTACTCATCGGATAACTTTGAGCATTATTGCTACACAAGTTTTTGTTTGGGTCTGTGACCGGGTTAACCCTAATTACATCACAACGAGACACGGATTTTGTTTCGGGAAATCCTTAAAAACATGCAATTTAACACATAACAGTTTATATCTTCATCAAACTACTAAAGCAAAAGAGTGTTCTTTAAATATCAAAGAAAAGGTTAGGTATAGAAAGATTCTTAGGTTTAGTAATTCGGTGAATTGTTAGACACGAAATAAAGACTAGAAAGCCTTTCCTAAGTTCCTTGTAATTTTGTATCTCCTGGCCTTTGTTTTTTGTTAATCATTATTGCAGTTTTAATTTATAGGTGACAAACTTGGAGCGATCGAATATGTCTGAATATTCTTTATGTATTAATTTATTAGTAGTATTCATACTACGAATTTACATTTTGACCTTGAACTAATACGGTGTATGTAAGACCATGTCAATGACACTGATTTATAGTCATTTTTATACAGAAAAAACAAATCTTCTGGTTTGACCTCAAGGAAGTTTATCATTATAATAACATAATAATATAAAAAAATAACAACTGCAGTTCTATAATAGCTTCAGGTGGGTAGACAAATGATTCATGCTAACAAAGCATTAGTTTAGTCTCTTGCCTAATTTAACAATTTAGATAGTCGTTTTTTTTATCTCAAGACGAAAATATCTATTATGGTAATAGTTTGTGCTTACATAATGTGGAAGTTAGTAAATATTACAAAACATGCAAAAAAAGCAAAATGTTAGGATACGAAAATTTTGTAATTTAATTTATTTCTATAATAATTAGTCTGTTTATTCGTACACGCATCACTACAGATAATACTGCTTGATTCGTAGAATGATAATTTTATACCAGGTCACAACAATGAAAGCGACTTCGATGAAAAAATTTAAAGGAAAAGCGAGAACTAGATAGAATAATGTGAAAGTTAGTAAATATTATAAACTTGCAAAAAAAGCTAAATTTTAGCATACGAAAAATATTGAACTAATTTCTATAATTAGTTAGTTTACTCGTACACACATCACTATAGATACTACTACTTGATTCGTAGAATGATAATAATTTATATGACCTCACAAATATCAAACCGACATCACTGAGAAATTTTAAAGGAAAAGCAAGAACTAGGTACTCTACTTCTTGGAGCTTCACGATCTAACTCTACTGTCTCCTATTCAACTTCGGAGCTCTAGGCCTAACTTTCCATCCATCTTAATAAAATAGACATACGCACACCTCGCTCAAATTTCTACTCCTTCTCTTTTATTTTAAGCAAACTCTTCCTGCAGATGTCTTCTTCGAAAAATAAGACTCTCTTTAAGCAGTTGTGTTTTAAAATCACATACCATCAGGCGGCATAGTCGTCAAACAACTGCCTATATGTTATTTATATTAAAACAAACATAGGTCAGCCACCTATGCGTACAAAATCGAAGTGATTAATAAATTTAACATATTTGTTTTAACCACACAGCATTTCAAATATGCAAACGATTGACGAAACTATTTTAACGACTTCCAAAAAAGAAGGGGGTTCGTAATTTTTAATGTTGTTATGTTGAATACATCCTTACACATTTATAGCTCAAATATATTTGATGTGGGTTTGTTGAAATAATTAGCGGGTGTTGTGTTACAAATAGAGTTATATTTTTACACAGACACACCTCTTCAAGCAAGTGTTATATGTATTGTTTAATAATTAGTATCTCTTAACATTACAATAATTGTAAAAAAAACTATAAATATTTGCTCTTTATTTTTCCTAAATGTCTTTAAAAGTATTCAATTTGGCAAAAGATCCATCCTCCGTTAACATTGATAATCCTGCTTTATTTTTTCAACGTTGTGTTGGTCGATTTATTGTTCCTTGACAAAGAGTGCAATGCACTGCCCGCCAATCGTTCTGGCTAGATGTTCGCTAGGTCCGGGTATAGTGAAATGTGAAGGCCACAAGTGGCTGGCAGCGAAAGTCCCTGCACTAATTATTTCTACTATAGAGACTCTTAAACTCCAGAAATTATTCTAAACAATATATCTTGAATGAATTATTCAATAAGTTTTCTTAATCTTATGAATTCCAGATGTGACGAATCCCGAAGACCTAATTTTTGGAATAGATTCTTGACCTACTCATTTAAAGTCATAGTTACAATTTCTACTGCTTTTATTAGTTCTCTTTAACAAGCATATTCATCAGCTTAAAGTAAATAAAGATGTATAATATTGTTAATTTAATGCCATATCATTCTAATGAAATTAAAGTAATTTAAATATTTAGTCCGCATAAACAAGAGACGGATCTAATAAAATTTGGCGGAGACTCCAAAATTCTTTACTTCTTGTTCATTCCGGTATTCGCGACCATTAAATACTAATATGGCATCTGTTGTTAGGTGCACGAAATATAGCTTGGAATCAAGGTCATTTTTAAAACATTGGATTGATGTTTTTTTTTCTGAATTTGTGCAATTATACCTCACATTACATAATATAAAGATATAATGCGAATAATAAGGTTGGTAGTATTTATTAAATTTTTGTTTACTGTTATTGTTCCTGTGATGTCACTCACATCGATTATTATCGATCAACATAAAGCAATATGGTTATGGTTAATTGGCTAATTAGTAAAACAGCAAATATATAATATTTTGCTCGCTGATAATGTAGCTTTATATTGGTGAAAGAATTTTTAAAATCAGTCCAGTAGTTTTTTAGTTTAATCGTAACAAACAAACAATTATAAAGAGGAAAATCTTTCCTCTTTATAATACTAGTATAGATTAAAAGCAATATGCTTGTAACATAATATATTATAACATTCAAATAAAGTTAGTGGCTTAATCAGAACACGCCTATAAAGCCGCATTCGCTTCTAGTTCATTATTCGATTTCAAACTGAAAGTTAAATTCTACCTAAATAAACTATATTAATCAGCGATAGTGTCCTTTCTATCGAGGCAAGAATTTTACAAACCAGTTTAGCAGTTTCTTAGTTTACCCTACACAAACAAACTCTACCTCTATAATATTAGTGTGGAAGTATCGATACTGATATACTTCCCATACATACATTTTCAATCAGTGCAAGACAAATGATTTTCTAATTATTCCTCCATATTATCTCAAATTAGTCCATAACAGATTAGAGATAAAGTAGCGTAGCAAAAGCTATTATCAACTATAATATAATATGTTTTGCTTGCATTATCTATCACATGTTTCAGTATTTAATTTTAAATTAGTAGGAAATATTGAAATTCCTCATTATTGTTCTCCTATCATGGTTTTAATGGCCTTTAAAATATTATGTATAAGTGTATTTTTGTTAAAATATCAGATAAGTGATCATAAATATAAACGGTGAGACATTTTACTAATGACTTTAAATTACTATAAATTATCCATAATAGTTTGATGTTGTTTCCGTGTCTTAGTTAGGTCTAAACTCTTAACCAAATAGGTAATGACGTGTCCTGTCCAACCTTTTATGCTTAAGAAAGTCTATATAAATGTGAATAATTAGAACATGTTACATTGCTTACAATACTAGCATAATAATCAAATAAACATATCAGCTAAATTATATTTATTGTGTTAGTACTACAAACGGATAAATTAACAGAAACATAAAAATATTAAACTTTCATAGTTTTCGAAACATAATGTTCGTTAAGCTTATTGAGTATTTCGATGATTAAGTCGTTAATTTATCAAATAACTTAACCTACATAACTTACTGCACTTTTCATATCCATTGTTTGTATACAGTCAACTTCACGCGTGTTCTGATAAGCTTGTCACTAGTATTACGTCACTGAACACTGCATTCACACGGTCCACATGTCTGGATTAGCTTAGCTTCTTCACCGAGTTTTAGCCTCTCTCGCCCTCTCCGTGTGGC
The DNA here is from genome assembly GCA_905404175.1 of Anthocharis cardamines. Classification (NCBI taxonomy): domain Eukaryota; kingdom Metazoa; phylum Arthropoda; class Insecta; order Lepidoptera; family Pieridae; genus Anthocharis; species Anthocharis cardamines. Next base: position 6,731,721 of record FR989956.1, on the reverse strand, counting down.
CGGCAACGTTCAACGCGCCCGTTCCAACCGGCAAAGCGACTAGAGTCGAACTGAGTGTGTTGCAACAATACCCAAGGTTTATATATGGAGTTGCATATTACCGGTTTAAAGAGGCAATTTTTAACATTTTTGCAAACATATCAATTAGCAGATAAATGTAATGGTTGAATAAAATATTTTCATTTACTCTCTTCTATTGTCCGAGTCTTATAATCGTATCGTCCTTTAAATGCGAATTACTTGCAATAGTACTAAATTATTTCTAATTTATTTGTTGATGTTTTAAATATATACCACCATATTTTATAATTATTTAGCAAATAATCGTTCTATTTTACAAGCTCAGATTGACGTAAAATTTGTCTTGTTTGATGTAATATTTGCCCAAATTCTCTCGTAAGAATTGCGACGGATGTCGAAGCAAGCACGAGAGTGTTGATAGTCGAAAAAGGCTAAAGGAAAAATAAATAATTTGTGCCAAACAGAAGCAAAGTCACGTATGACAGACGGCGGACCACAATGACGTACCCTGTAGGCTGTTCTCCAGTGGTTGTGCAAGATCGAGCGAGGCCAAACCGTTCTTGCATTGAATCATACGGGACTCGGAAAATCATAGAATTACGATTCAGAAGATGTTACGTCAATAAAAAGGATATGCCAGTACGTGAGCCCATTCAAGTTCAATGATTTTATTTATAATCGAGCTGGACTTTCCTTGTGTTAAACAACGACTGTGTATGCAATATGAAAATAAAAATAAAAAATATAGTAAAATCTGGGGTAACAGGTTTTTTGAGTAGGCACTTCGTTAATGCCATATTATCATCCTTGAAATTCACACTTCGAAACTGTCATGTATATGTAATTCAAACCATTGAATTCAAACCATTGAATTCAAACGAAGGTGATTAGACATACAATATGTTCTACACTGATTTTGACTATAGGTCAAAGATAATATGTCTAAGAAAACAATATTCATTATCAGTGGCATTTATCTATGTTCTTTACTGCAAATGAATTTTTACGTTTTAATAGTTAAAATGGAATCAAAGTCACGTTCTCGTGATAACATCCAAAGTTAATTTGCTAGGTAAAGAAGACACTGTATTATGCACTTATGTATAAAAAATAACCTTATGAGCCTTTATATGGGGGGTTTAATTAGCAATTATTTGGTCTGACAATGTAATTGATAGATAAGATTGCCGACTGTAAATATAATGCATGTTATTTGGGAGAGAAAATTTAAAATTATTAAGATACGCTTAAATGTAAACTCTGAGATTTAATAACAGAATGTGACTTGTAAAGATTATGGTGACGCCGTGTGAAGGTATAATAATAGCACCATGCTATTGAACGCGGTAACGGCAAGGCTCTTGCTCAAAACTAATTCTGCAACTTGAATGCTTGCTTAATTTCTCAGTCACACGCTAAAAATTAATTATTTCGTGATTGTTCTTCCAATCATGTCTCCCGGAATCCTCAAACTCTACGCACTGATTTTGTTACTTTAAATATATATTATCTCTTCTTTTTAACTCTTATTGAAACATCAAACAATCTAGTACATGTAGTATTTACCTGAAAACAAATATAGGTGTAACTTTTTTAATTTAGTGGATTTAAAAATAAATAAATTCGTTCGCTTGAAATAGGAATATCTAAGGTTGTTGGGACATAACACCCAATTCATTATTTTCTACTAGACTCCCTTGTTTTTCAAGTATACACACCCGGAAGTATAGTTTATTTGCACCGTTTTAAATATCAAGCTATCTGAAGTTACTAAAGGCCAAATAAACAGAAAATGAATGTAATCCTGAACTAGGCGTTTGTTGAATTTGATCAATATTGAAGAACTTGTCCATTCCGGTCGAACACAGATGTCTATGTTCATCGTCCTTGTGAGGAATGCGAGGTCATCACGCCCAGTGGTCGGCTGCGTTCTTTGCTTGCGATCCTCAATAAAACAAATAATTATATTCTAAATTCGAATCCATATTCAACTCATGACAGTATGACGTTACGACTTGCACCTTGTACACGCGGACGTCGGATGCTGAAGCCGGTAAACGTAATAGCTAATAAGATGATAATAGATTTCTTAAGCGAGGGTTAGAACCTAATGTTTATGTAAATTAAGCAAAAACGTTGCACACCATCGTATTTATATAAGTAATAATTCGTTCTTATTTGAAGAACGTCGATGTGCAATACTTTGTACTTGATGTGATGATGAAATTGCTAATAATTCACGGAAATGACCTCCATATACGAACTCCTACTTTTAATCACAACATAGGTAGGAGATATTTATTTAAGTACTAGATTCATCGAAGAAAGCGAAATCCCTCTGGATTTTGTTATGTAACTTTCAACTCACTCAATAATATATATTTTTATAAAATATTTTTCAATTTATTCATTCATAATTTCACAATTCATAAAGATACAGAAACAAATGTTTGCCGCCATTTTGATGCTACAAAACAATGTAGCATCAAAATAGCGGCCTTATCACTAAGCAGTGATTTCTCCCAGGCAACCTTCGATCAACAATACACATGTCAATGCAGGCAACCAATTGCGTGAAAGATCAAAATGCAAAATTCAGGAAGTGACACAGAGTGAAACACAACAAAACCATCAAATTGAAATAATAAAAACTTAATTAAATTTTACAAGAAATATTAAAATAATAATAATTAAAAAAAATAAACAGGTAGGTACTTAGTCATATTTCCTACACATAATCAAAAGTAATAGAGATAAAATGATTACGAACGAGTTTCTTAAAGGAAGTGATTGTTTGCGCTTGCCTGATCTTCACAGGGAATAAGTTCCATAGTCCACAGCGGAGACGGTGAAAGAATTGCCATAGTAGACAGTAGAATGATATGGAACACGGTGTAAAAGTCTCTGTTTTACAAGATAGGTAAAATTTATCTTTTAGTAAACTGGAGTTTTCTATATTTGACGGGCTCGTTGGCGCGTTCGGTAGATCATCTGCCGTGCGCATCGATGGGTCGTGGGTTCGAATCCTACCTGACGGGGATGACATGTAATTTACTGTAAAACATAACTTCCCCACGTCTAGTAACTTCGGGCATTGAACGGGTTGGAGGAATATCGGAATTCCGACCAGGTAACGAACCGGGTGAAACCGAAACGGGCATATTGCGCGTTTCGGTTTCAGTCTATGGATTTCCGAATGCTCGAAGTAAAAAGTAGGTCGACAGCGCATCATCGACTGATGTTCCATGGCCTACCTACTGACAAGTGAACCTCATGCTCGTCTGTCGATATCTAACATAAAAAAATGAAAATTAGTAAAGTGTGAAGGTTTCGCCAAAGTCTTATAGGGAGTTTTTTTGCGAAACATGTTTGAATTTTCTTAAGCCAAATAAAATTATCTTATTTTTATGATTGTAACGATCGGTTCGTTATTGAAATTAATTAATAAACAGAGCTAATTTATACTCTTAAAAAATTTTCTACTTAAATCTGCTGATAAATGCCTTTTTATATGAAACATTAAGTAGTTGAATTAAATTTCATGCAAGGCACACAAATAACATGATTCATGAAAGCAAAAATGATTCGTTTACGTCATAAAATAATTAAGATTGTTCCTACTCGCTAAATTTGTTTCAATTATATCACAAAATTATTATGAAAACATTTCACTTATTCGCTGCTTTTAATAATAACCTTTAAAAAGTATATTTTGTTAATGTGACTGATTATTATATCCGTCTACGTAAGTAGCGCAATTGAAATAATACTTTAACCTGTTATATTTTTATGAGTTTAAAATGTATATAATATACTTAAATATGATTATATTATGTATTCAAGTATTTAAACCAGGGACTGAAACCGGTTAATTTTTTATTTTCCAAAATACGTGTCTGACTGAGATACCATGATATTAGTTTTAAAGAGTAATTGCACACTAAACTTACCACAGTAATTTTTTTCAGTAAATATGAATAAAAACGAAAGAATATTAACAAAAACCTTTATTATACCGGTATAACTCCCATAGTAAATTAACCGGTATTCAGTCCTTGATTTAAACCACTATCGTTATCGGTTAAATTCAAATATTGCAGGTGAATTAACGACATACTTAGTGGAAAATTCAAATGATTTAAAAAAAAAAACTGCACTTATTTTTTGTATACAGCCCAGTGCAAGATTATAGGAATATTCATATGGAGCAGGACGATAATTCCAAGTTAAATAATCCATCAAATAGAATTAAATAAATTAAACATCAACTACACACCTTGCATCGATAGGACAAGGGTTCGATTCTCGTCCGGTATGATGATATGCCTGACTACGATTTGGAGGAATATCGAAATTCCATCCGGCTAGCTTATATATATACTAGCGACCCTCCCCGGCTTCGCACGGGTAGAGCATATTATGCCTACATGTTTTGTGTGTCGTACGGTGATTGTCTGATCGCATCAAGCGAGACCCGTCATCAGTGTGAGAATTAGAATTTTCATTGAATTTAGATATTTTCACGCCCATTAATTTTCAGGAAAGTTTTTCTGGTTTTTTTTTCGATATTTTAATAGTAGTTGTTTTGTTATTCGGAACATAGACGAATCTAACAAATAAGATATTAAAACCGGTGCAGCCATTATTGAGTTCACATGACATTGTTTTATATAGACAGATTATTTACTACCTTACTTGGAGCTACAATTTAATTATTATTCTGTTGTCGTTTACGTTACTTTTTCCTAGCATTGATTTTCCCTCATCGTAAATCTTAAGCTAAACCTACCGTATGATTGTGAATTGTTTCTTAAACGATTCAATCAGATCTCATATGTATTTATATATTATATATAATTTATGAAGAAATAAATATACACCGGCATTTACAAAGTGCTATCTCTAATGAGAACCAGGAAAAAGTATTTCAATGTAATCCAAGTACTAACATATTTTTTGGAGGTCGACACTTGCGTTTACCTCCTGGGCGAGTCAGATCTTGACTATTCTCTTCGATAACCAGATAGAAGCAGTAGGTATAGTTTATAATCGTTTCATGTATCTACTTTACCTGCAAACTCTTACTGGTCATTGAAACATATTCTTCCCCATAACGAATATTAGATACAGATATTCTGGTACTTAAAGAACTGTTGAATTTCACATGCAATGCGTTGTTGTTGGTTCCAAGAAAAGATAGGTGGGAAAAGTGTATTTTCCTCTATTACATTTTGCGACGAATCCTTCGTGATTCTTATTACCGTTTCCAAGTCGACAATACTGATAATGTTATAATTTACATAATTATTAACCCTTAATAAAAGATATATGTTGATTATGTAAGATAAAGTAAAAGGCTTACCAATCCTTCAAGGCCTGAACTCATTAGTATAGTAATTCCTGAAACTTAAGGTCTATAATGAAATAAGATTTGTACTATACATATAATATTAATATGTTTATTATGTAGGTACCATAATAATCGGTTATAACATAGCCAGAACTCCAGCTTTTACCAAGTTCGCAATTCATTTTCAATTTCCTAACTAATCTTTTAATAATGAATATTTTTCTATTTTTTTTTACTTTTTGCAACTAAATTGACGTATATAAGTCATAATTATGTAAAAAAAAAACTATTTAAAATTCACAATTTTCTTTTAAATGCCCTTAATTTATTTAATAAATCCGCTGGACACTTCTGGTCAGTTACGTTACAAAAGCATACTGGGCAGTTTAGGTTTAATTGCATTCTCAAACCGATGCCATTATGGTCTTAACTATAATTTATTGTTGCAGTTGCGCGTTCCTCTTCGCCAAGTATTGCGTCCCCGGGATTTGCAGGTTGTCATCGGCAAGCGTCATCTGAAGGTCGGGATCAAGGGACAGCCACCGATTATTGACGGTGAGCTGGACTCTGATGTGAAGATTGAGGAGTCGACTTGGGTGCTGCAAGATGGCAGAACTTTACTTGTCAACTTAGAGAAGGTTGTTTATTGTCACTGTAAACCACTAAACCGTTTCCGTCCTGAATACAGTAGATTCACTTATTCGGCACTATTAAAAACGGTGCCGGACTATTGGAATGTTTGGATTGTATAGAAAAAATCATAATAAATAAAATAAAGTTTTTTTTATAACGGTTACATATCTCACAATTAACTAATTACATAGTTTTAAAATAATCCTTAATTGAGGTCTGTTTTATATGGGGTGCAATTTATATGGGGGAGACGCGGGCGGAGGGTGCCGGATTATTGGACGTGTTGGTCTATTGAAGTACCGGATTAGTCAGATTCTACTGTATTTCTATTTAATGCGCATTAATTTTTCTTAAATCTGTACTATAATATAATTGAGTACTTTTCAAATGTCACCGAATATTTTAATGGAATAATGTTTGCAGGTCAACAAAATGAATTGGTGGAGTCGTCTCGTCACAACCGATCCGGAAATATCTACTAAAAAAATTAATCCAGGTATACAAATATAAGAATATTAATATTATTTATTATACTAATTAATGAAACCAGTATTCGAAGTAGATTTCTAGGACAGTAGTCTGAAGATATTGGCCTTAAAAAGGGCTAAATGTCTTAAATTATTATTATCGCTTCTTTGGTATTATAAGAAGTTAAAGTTAATTTCATATTTAATGCTTTAGATTGACCATAAATTGTAGACTATGCCAGAAATGCAATTTAATATTTATTTTTCAATACAGAGCCTTCAAAGTTATCGGATTTGGATGGGGAAACTAGAGGACTAGTTGAGAAAATGATGTATGATCAAAGGCAAAAGGAAATGGGGTTACCTACTAGCGATGAACAAAAGAAACAAGACGTGCTTAAGAAGTGAGTATAATTTCAAGCATTTACTCTGATAACCTTCCTTCAATTTTTCTAAATCTTTTTAACAAGTTTTTTTTTGTGATTTGCTATTTCTTATGTTTAGGGCCGGTCTCACCGCTTGCTGATAAAGTCCCGAATAGCCTATTCGGAACTTATCTGCAAGATAAACTACAAATTTCGGTTTCACAAGTCTTGAATAGAAATATCTGGCAGATAAAGTTGCTGGTAACTTAACAGCCGATTCAAGTGGATGTTAAAGTTTTTAACTGGAAGATAACATATAAATGGCGGGAATAGAAATAGTTTTGGGATATTTTTCAGTATAATAAATTCTACTAGTGTAGACTGTAGTCACGAGATAGATTTATTTGAATTTTTATTTGATTCGAATAATTTGCCGTAGACCAAATTATTTTGAATCACTCGCCGATAAAGATTTTAGAATTCAATTCCTTACCAAAATGACTGTTTATAATATTCTACAATTAATAGGAAGTGATATAAAGATTACAACTGATTGGTAAATAAAGTATTAGATATATGACATTTCAATTATCTTTATTATTTTTTGTCTAGATTGCACCCGTGCGAAGCCGGGCGGTTCCCTAGTAGTTAATCAATATTAACAAATTGAATATTTAAGGAAAACCTGTTAAAATAAAGAAAGTTCTTATTACAATATGTCATTTATTTTCCAAGTGAAAAATCAATACTATATTGTACTACTGTGCACTACTTACAGAATCCTGATAAAAAAGTTTATGACTGTATGAGTTTATCATTAGTATTTAACTAAAATTTGCACAAAAAATAAAACACTGTAAGTTTGACTCCCGAACTTAGGATTTTTTTTTCACTTTTGTCCCAAATTATTATTTAATTACTCTATTTTGAGAAGATGTTGTTTTTCTAATTCGTGTATAATATCCTTGTTATCTCTTTTAACACCCTCATATTTTAACTTGAGGTGTTTGTAATTGCGGTATATTGACCCAGATGATGTTTTAAATACCGTCCCAAGATCCTTCCAGGCTTTTTCTTTACTTTACCAAGTCACAGTCGCATCACGTTTTTTTGCGTCTGCAAGCGTTACTAGATCCGTTTCATCTTAACTAAAATTAAAGCTTCTTTCACGCTTATGTTTTTCCATTTCAAATAAATATAAAATAACAATATAGTCAATAAGCCGAACAAGTCAGATTCCTTGTCACAAATGACATCTGCGTTTCCATTTGACGTAAATACATTTGGTACACAAACTTGTAATCATACTAATATTTAATATTTATATTACATACACTGTCTATTATCATCATAATATATTAAATCATATTTGAGAACACTAAAAAAGTAAACGTATCTCATTTTAAATAAAAAATAATATACAATTTAAGTTTTCAAAATAGATTTTAAATAGCAATAATTTGCTCGTCGTATCGAAACGTAAAAATGCGATGTTGCCGTTCCGTCAAATAATAAGTGGCGGATAAATTTATTTGCCAGTTAATTTATCTATGAGTTAGATGGTGAAACAAAAAAAATATGTCAGCAACCTTTAACTGTGAGATAGTGTTAAATGGCAAATAACTAACTGAAACTTTAATTAGAACCGGTGAGACTGGCCCTTAGTATTGTATTTCGAGAGTTAAAGTATTTATTTTGATGATATCATTATAAATTGCGGAGATCAGAAGTAAAAGGCTCTATCAAGTTCACAGATTGGCGTAATATAATGATAATTTCAGCGAATTGACGCTGATAAACTTTCATTTTTCTGACAATGATTCTCCTTGATATAATGTTTTCCGTATACGTTGTGGAAATGATATTAATAATCACTTTCCTTGCAGATTCATGGAGCAACACCCAGAGATGGACTTTTCTAAATGCAAATTTAATTAACTGCATATCTATTGGACTTACGGTCTACTCTACGCAGCTTAAATTCATTTAAGATGAAATTTTGAATGAATAAGCACATTCTGATACAATAAAAATGAATTCATTTCAATCGTTCTTATAATCTGACAATCGTTTCTCAACAATATGTAATTAAATAAACTTAACGAAAAAGGTCAATAGGTAAACCTTCGTTTTTCGTTCGATTATAACTGACCTTATTAATTTTTGTGCTCTCACTAGTCAGTTTAAGATAATAATTCGTATCTAATTCGTATTCATATTGTGTTCAATTCACGATTTGCTAGACGATAAAACTTTATAACGAAGTTACTTCGTAAACAATAAAGACATAAAAAATAAATTTTTATGTGGTTTTATTTTTTTAATTCCGCTTTGTAATGCAAACAAAAATAAACGAGCCATATCCGTTGTAGTTAGTCTCTACTAGACTAGTAGTTGACAAGTTTTAAAGTGATTCTAGCCAAGAATTTCTACTTCAAAATTTGTCGGTGTGTCACAGAATAGAAAGCATTTTGAGATCTTGGTTTTGAGTACCAGAATGTTGATGGATCTGACGCTTTCAGTTCAGTTCAGTTACTATACGCTACACCCCTATACGTAAAATACTTTTAATATCAGCTTCTTCGTTTATACCGAACTTAATCTATCTGAATCATTTGGCACTGCAAAGAGAAGTATCATCGTATGAGCCGACAAAATTTGTAATGGTATTTATGATATTTAACATCATAAATACCATTTATGGTATGCTATGCAATAAAATATCTTCCACATAGCGTCTTTACTGCCTATCTTTTCTCGAAGCGTTTCGTCGTATTTTTGCCCTATATAACTTCGGTCTGGACAGTGGCGTAGTTAGGTGGAAAAGGGCCCCGGTGCAAAGACATCAGTGGCGGCGTAAGGCGTGGGCGATGTGGGCCAACGCCTACGGCCTCGCGACCCAGGGGGCCTCGCGCCCCAAACATTTATGCATTACTTAAAATCCGCGAACGCGCCAAAAAAATTTTTTGGCATTATTTTTTTTGCGCTGGCAGAGGGCCCTGCAGAATGAATATTGCCCACATAAAATTTAGGTCTTACGCCGCCACTGAAAGAAATAATCACAATCCTCTCCCCTCCGACAATTTTTTTCATTAACTACACAAAATTCATTGGAAATGATTACTAATCAAGGGCGCTTCCATTATCGGCGTTATAAATTCTCATTTTTCTAGCTTCAAGAGTTGCCTCCCCCTCTTTCCAAAACTCAGGAGGCCCTCTCAGCTTCAGGGCCCAGGTGCACTGCACCACTTTACTACTGGGTCTGGACAGTGTTAGAAATACCAAATTTGGACACACATTTTGACTAAGTTGTAGGATTTGTAGATAACTTAAGATTAGGATTCACGCAGAAAACTATACACTATGATGAGACAGAGTGTTAGGGTATGTAGACCTTTCCTAGCTTGGTTTACCATAAGATCTGATACAATGACTCGTCTTGGTGTTACTTTACATGAAACTATTTTTGGTGGAATAGAATATACGACGTCCTACTGGCTGTTAATTCCACCTTATCCCTTTCACTATTATAGATCATCGAGACTCGCGGCGGGGTTACATCCTTACCTAGTAGATATAACACATGCACGGTGCATTACGCTTCCTTTTTTATTGCTAACGGCTAAGGACAGGAACTCTCCCTGAGACTGTTTTTCCTGAGTACCACATGGCTCTTCTTAACTCCCGATAAATAGGCATCTCCTCTGCAAGCGTGGCTCATAGCCCGCATCTTCACTTTCTATCAAGTGAGATAACAAGCAAATACTTGCCTATTCTTCAATAAAAAAATACAGTAGTTTGACGAAGCTATACGGTCTGGGCAGTGCCGGCGTTACGGGGGAGCGCGATGGGGCGACGGCCCAGGGCGTCAAATTTGAGGGGGAGCTGCGGTCTGGAATCTTTTGCCTTCCGAGCTGCATACCCTTAATAGTATGATCTACGCTCTACGATCTTCTTTTTTTACGACAGACGAGCATGAGGTTCACTTGATGGTAGGTGATACCTCAGCCACAGAACATCAGTCAATGTTGCGCTGTCGACCTACTTTTTATTTCGAGCATTCCGTAATACATAGACTGAAACCGAAACGCGCAATGTGAACATCACGGTTTTTCCATCTATGAACGGTGGTTCGACTATCTATTGATTGAAATTGAAATCGCTGGATATTTACTACTACCAATTTGTTGAGGAATAGGCCAGAAAATTTAAATATAAAAAATTTACACTCGATGTTTATTTCTTTAAGTAAGGGCGCTACATTATTATTGCCCGGGGCGCCGGTGGCGCTAGAACCGGCACTGGGTCTGGGGCCGTAGCACGATCTCCGTTTATTGCAGTATTACTATGGTGGCAATACTACCTTAGGGACGTTATGATGTATGCTTTGTATCGTTCTATTCTATTGTCATCTCCTACAATATATACATCACACCTTTTTCCTATTGGGGTAGGGGTAGGCAGAGACCACGCAATAGTTTAACTGTACATAAACTTTAAACAAGATATCAGCGTTCTCCCACATTACATTCAACGACAAGTGAAAAGAAAAGTTCTCACACGGAGAATTGAACGTGGGACCGGAGAATTGATGTGGTGAACATCATCATCCAAACACTCTTAACTACTACACCAACGCGCACGGCTGCTTGGAATCAAGCCTAACATAAATGGTACTTCGCTTGCGAGAGCCGCTTAAAATTTGAATATCTCCTAAATGCTTGGTCATCTATAAATCTCCCTTTGGCTACTTTCATTTCAGTCATGCCCTGCATGTGGGATAAGTTTGGTCCAAATCGGCGATGACGAGTACGCGGGGTCCCCTTGTTAGAGCAACAAGACTGTTTGGTTTAAGCATTTGACAGTTGGCATTTCCGTGTACTATTTTTGTTCTGCGGTTGACATACATATTTTGACAATTTACTATTTGGTAATTGGTTTGACTTTGACTGCAGTGTTGCCAACTCAGTGGATTTTCCACTAGATCTGGTGGTTTAGACCTCCCTTTTAGCGGACAAATTTTGGTTTTAGTGGCTAGTGGATTTTCTAGTGGTTTAGAATTTTCCAGTTAGTGGTAAGATGCAATATTCAACCACTAGTACGATTTACATGAATACTCTAGTTGGGAAAGAACATTTTAAAGAAAACTATCTTTTCGGATTTTTCGCAGACTTATTTGGATTTTTGGTTGCCGATATTTCGAATGCTTTACAGCTATCATCAAGGGAGGGACTAAGGTTTTAGACGTCTCAAAGGCATTATATGAACGCTGTTAAGTAATACAGTGTCAACCCACAAAATTATAAAAATGTAAATTTTGATACCAATCGCTTCCTTATGAGCTGAAGTACATTGAAAGTATGAAAAGAGATATAATATATAATTGAAATCGTTTAAATAGCAAAAATATTGAAAAAACTAGCGGCCATTAAACCTTAAAATGCTTAAAATATTTAACAGTAATGCACTAAATTCTATTATTTTGATTGCTACCAAGAAAACCGATATATATTTAGATTATATTTATATAAGAATAATTGCAAAAAATCTATTATAACTGCCGTGGCTCTGGACAGTGTTGCCGTTTAAAGAAACTAAAATGCGTTATACCCTTATCAAAAACGAGAATTGAGAAAGGTATGTTGAGGTGGTTTGGGCATGTAGAAAGGATGGATGAAAGTAGGGAAACGAAAAAGATTTATGAAACTGGTGTGAGTGGGAGAGTCGGGAGTGGTCGACCTAGGCGAACGTACCTCGATCAGATCGGGGACGTTCTGCAAAAAGGCCAGATCAAAAGTACTCGTAACCGTCGAGTGTGTATGAAAGCATTAATGAAAGTAGAAGAAGCGAAAGTGGTATGTAAGGATCGGAGCATATGGAATTCCGTGATCTCTGCCTACTAATGGGAAAGAGGCGTGATGTATATGTATGTATGTATGTAAAAATGTGCTATATTTTGCTATTATCCGGCTTCTAAAATGCACTAGTTGCTAAACGATTTGTAAATATGTATAAAAATAGGTAGGTTGGGTATATCTATAAAATAAAGACGTTTTCATATATTATGATCTAAAATTATATAATTTTTACCATATTTATAGTTACAAATAAAAAAAAACTAAAAAAATAATAACAGTTTTTTATTAACTAAATTTATTAACATTTTTATTGTCATCATCACCCCAGATGTTGATAATGAGCCTACACAGCCTACTGTCCCTTCTTCCTCAGTAGCACCTCCATTTAAAATTTTCACTTTTCATTATTTTAACGTTTTACTTTCCACGTAACAAAACAAAAAGAACTACGACGAAACTCCAAAGGAAGAAACACCAGTTCTTCTCGGTTAGTTACGCTAAGATAATATTAAAGCCAGACGGATTATAATACCATAATGATAAAGGGACATGAAACAATAAATGCAACATTTTGGTCGGGAAATATCTTTTATTTCTCTATGGTTTTAGGCGTCCGAAAAAGAAAAACTATCAAAAGAATGGGGGGGAGGGGTTGCGGTGCGGTTATGAGATAAAAAGCGCTAGAGACCCAAGAATTGCACTAGGTCTAGCGACAAATCCACTAAAACGCCAAACACTGGCTATGGATTAGTGGTTTTCTGGTGGATCTGGATGCCACATTTGGTGGATTCGTAAAAATAAAGTTGGCAACACTGTTTGACTGTGCAGTCATCAGTGTTCACAAAATATAAGATTTAAGAATTATTATTATATTTATTTATTGCTGTAGATTTGCATCTACCAGAACTACAAAAATATTTTAAAGAGTTGAATTTAAAGTTCATGTTAAACTTAACCGAGAGATAGTTCATAAATATGGTGAGAACAGTTTATTCTCCTGAGTATTGCCTCCAATACTTAGAACAGTATGCATCTCAAGAAGTTTATGTTATTGGTTTAATTTTGGGTCAAGTAAGTTAATTTATACTGATTTAATTTGGTAACGTAAAGTTACAGTATATTTACACTAATATTTAATAAAAACTTATATAGGTGACAGAATCACGAGATAATGTTATTCATCTGGCTCGAACACCTGAAGAAAAGAGTCCAGATGCGTCGTCGGAAGCCAGTTACACGTCAGAGAAACCAGAGCCTTTGCGGAGTGTGTTAGGTGTCTCAGAAACATGGGTTGCTGATCATGCTAAACATGTTACTAGAATGTTGCCTGGGGGAATGTTTGTTCAAGGTTTGAATGGCTTTCAAATTCTCAAGTGCTTACCTTATTAAGGAAATAACATCTTCCAAATTATTATTTAAAATTTGACTTAACTTTCTTCTATCACAACTAAAATGTTAAAACTAATGTGATTATATTTAACTAGTTTGGTTTGGTTCAAATAAGAAAAGAGGGAATGTGTTGTCTGTGAAACATTCATTCATGTCATCCCACAACTTATGAGACATTAGCAATATAATTACTAATAATTTTGGTATGAAAAAAAGATTTTAAAATGCATGTCAGTTAAATAATTGTATAAATTACATAACCATTGCTATTAAATGTGCTATAAAACAGTGATGTAAATAAGACTTTACTACTGAGTATTTATACTGATAAATAACAATTATGTTGTATTCATTAGGTACTAATAATTGTCAATAGGCCCTCAAGTGCTTGTTGGATATATTATTATTAACCAGTTAGACAGCTTAGCAGCTTTAACTTGATGCATGTGTATCTCACAATTTAGAAATTGTGGCAAGTCTGTTTTGAGGGAGTTCAAGATAGATGCTTTAATCACACTTTTTGTAAGCTTATTCCACTATGGTAAAATATGATTACATTTATATGTAAGAATAACAATACATGTGTTTTAAAAATCAAACTTTATATTACAGGTGTTTTTATTACAAGTGATGAAGATATCTTTGAAGAACCTAATTATTTCAGCAAAATAAAGTCAGTTCTAAACTACACTTATAAATCTCTCAATGTTAATCCATACATGTTTGGTAATTATCCTCATTCTAATGAGAAACTGATATTGCACATGTCTACAAGTACAAAAGTATTGACATGTAAGAGTATTGAAGTTGGTACAGGAAGTAAGATGTCAATGAAACCAGTTGAGTGGAGATTTCTTCCAAAGCCACAGCAATGGCAAAGACTGGATTGTTATTATGAATTTGATGATGTGTATCCAGTTGTTGTGAAAAAAAGTGGAATATCAGTTAAACATCAGTTTCAGGTAAACAACGTTTAAATAATATAAAGCCAAATTTTCACTCAAATTTGTTGTGGCAATATGAATTGCCATGGAATATTTACTGGTAGTAACCACCATTCAGTTTAGAGTGTTCAAATAGATCAACAACACATTATTAATTAATGTCCTGTAGCTGACGATGTTACTCTCCTAACAAGTTAGCTCAATGCTTATGTAAGAAAGGAAATAAATAGATTTAATGACAAACTACTTTCAGTATTTCCGATCAAAATTTGCTTAGTAAATTAGCCAAGACAATGCCACATATACATGTTACCTTTGTATTGTTAAAAAAAACTTAAGACTTGTTAAAGTTTTTGAAGTGATGGCTTCAAGCTAATAAGTAGCGTAGTATAAGATTTTAAAATAATGTGACAACTACTACTACAGACTCATTATTGCAGCAAATATTGGAATCCGCACACAAAACCATAGAGTCAAGTGTCATGTTCATTGATGGAGAATTGAAAGATGGATCAGAGGCATTAGAACAACTAAATAAAAAGAAAAAGCTCAAGAACAGTACCAAGACTGCACAAGACACCCTCAAATCAATGCATGTATCTTTGTTTGTGCCATTTGTGAGTATCCTATTTAAATATAATTAAAAACTGTTACAAAATAAAAAAAAGTAACAGTAATTCTATTAATTTCAATGAATGATCAATCGTTTTTAACTGAATTTTTAATCATTTTTATATTAAAATATATGTATTTTAATTAAATAATTTGTTAAACCATAAAGTGAATTCCCTAGTCATTTTCTGTGTGAATTTCACTAATCGTTTTTTTTACAGGCAATAAGTGATCTGTCTTCTGTGCCCACTCCAATGAAAATAAATTTTCATTGCTAATATTACTCATATCAGTAGCATCAATATCAAGAGATTTTCATATAGTTATACACTATGTTATATGAATTATTTATACTATTATTCCTCTAATTACAACTTTAAAATGTCTCTAAAAGCTATCTATAATTTAATTTAATACTTCCAGGAAAATTCTCTACCAGAGACGGTAGAATATTTAGAATGTGATGGTAATATACACTTCAGCGGGGTTGTTGCGTCCAGTGTGTTCATGTACCCAAAAGCTACAGTGAGTGAAGCCATAGCTGCAGTTAAACAGGACATTATTAGGTCACTTGCATCCAGATTCACTATGCATTGTGATGCATTGATTGACGACAATCTGCTGCCAGAAGGTAATAACATTCATTACCAATAATATTATAAATGTTACTGTGATCCTTGGTTTGTTTGTTCTTGACTTATTGTGTAATTCTACCAATCCATAGTTTTAGCAAATTATCTTTTTAGAACTTATTGTTAGACTAAAAATTTACAGTATGTTATTTATGTGACCAGTTTTAGTCTCACACAAACAACAAACAATTTTTATTTAAAAATTATAATTTTTTTAAATGATTATTTATATGTACCCTGTTACCATTGTATTTATATTTATTATAATTATATCTTCGTTATTATAATTTGGTACTCTATGTTGTAATTCAACAGTCATGTTTTGTTGATAATCTTGTAATTTGCAGCTGTTTTGCATTTACGGTACCATATATCATATATGTATGTTTAAATATATTTAAGAATCATTATTATTGTATGGATTTTTTAAATTGTAATAAGTAGGCAAATTAACACATTACCTTTCATATTTTGCCTTGTTTTTCAGAGAAGGTATGCTTCAATGAGCCTCCGCGTCGAGTGTTGGTGCCGGTCGGGTCCCTGTACCTCTGCGACTACTTGTTCCCTGGCGAGGCGCCCGCCGAAGCACTCGTGTCTGTTAAGGAGTTACTCGATCTACAGATAACTGAGGGAGATGTGATTTGTGACGTTGAGACTCCAGCTGGTTAGTTATAAATTTTTGCTTGGGATTTTATCGCCATCGAAAAAAGATATGGTCCTCGACACGAGTCGGATTGGAGATAGAACGGGACAGAGCTATACAAAATGTATCTCGCTGTCACGTTATCATGCAAAGTCATCATGAGATCGTTTTTTTATGTTAGGTATCGATAGATGAACATGAGATTCACTTGATGGTAGGTGATACCCCAGCCACAGAATCAGTCAATGATGCGCTGTCGACCTACTTTTGGATTTCCTAATGCTCGATTTAAAAAAGTATCAGTAAATATCTCGCTGTCGACCGCGCATTATTGACTAATGTTCTATGGCTTGGGTATCACCTACGATCAAGTGAAACTCGAGTTCGATTGCCGATATCTAACATAAAAAAAAAACTTAAACCTATTTTATTTCGCAGATACATCAGAGTTTGACGCCTTGGACCGCGACGCAAGTAGCGAGGAACTGTTGGCTACTCCACAAGAAGCCAGTCAATTCATGTACATTACAGGGATTTGTTTTGCAATGCTCGTTTTAATCGTTTCAATATTCATACATTACTACGATGGAATTGTTACATGTCTCAGTAATTTTTTCTCAAGGTCCTAAATTAAATGGAAGTATAAGAATTATTGTTTATTTATTTATTTTCGTTGCAAGGAGATTCTGTCTTATACTTATCTTGGTTCTATTTTTTGCACCTGTTTTGTACAGAAAGCTGTGTGATGTTCAGTAAAATATAAATAAAGTATTTTTCTATTGATATTTTTTTATTCTCACCTGTTTGAATTCGGTACAAATGATGACAATCAATATTTCTGAATTTTACTATAAGAACTAAAAATGCACTTATATAACATGTCTAATTATTGCACTCGACCACAATATCGAGTTTAAATTTTTTCCCAAATTTTATAAATTTCCCCAGCTTGGATTAAGTATATGATTTATTTTTATGAGAAATTTAGAATGACATAAATATTGCATCGATAAAGTATTGGTACGTGCTGTTATGTTGTTTTTATTTACTGTCTTCGATAGGTAGGTACCTACCTAAATAAATAAAAAATGCCTTTCTGAAGGTCTTTTTTTTGCATTGAAATTTTGTTACGCCATGTATTGGTGAATATTTTTATATTGATTATTTAACGCCACCTATTGGTAAATTCCGCTATAACAATATCTACGTAAGATGGCAGGCATACAAAAATATAGCGCTATAAATGGCCATAGTTATGCAAAAACGTACCAACCCTGAACCCCATCAATATATCTTTTTCTGCAGTTCAAAGTGTGAATTTTCTTTTTAAAATTTGAAACTTCGAAATATAGTCTAGTTTTTGTAGTAATATTATTGAATAAATAGCAATTATAACTATTATTTTCTCAAACTTAATGCTGATGTGGGTTGATACATTTTGGCATAACTGGATCCAAACTGTAATACGACTAAATTATAGATACCTATATAACAAAAGTTGATTGTATATTTGCATCGGTGCATAGCATAGAGCAACACGGGCCACCGGCGAACCGGAGGGGAGTAGCCATAGCGTTCGTTACCGATACCAAACAATCTGTCATTTTTTGCGGGGGGAAACCTGCTCTATGTGTGCGTACTCAAGTTCGCATACACGAACAATCGTCTGTCACTACGAAACTCACACCGTGACAATTAAAAAATACACTAACAATTTCACACACACATTTAAACATTCCGTGTCATAACAGTATAAATAAATGGCGCAACTACACTGACAAGTCCTTTTAGCCGTAGTTGCAACAACTGTCGATACGCAGTATCGATAATTTCAAGAACTGGGTTTGGGAAATTAGGTTTATAAGTTCGAATTAATTTATTTATTTTAAAGATGGAGTTAATTTATTACGTACTACAATAATAAAAATGAACTTGTCGGGTAATGCGCACGTAGCAGGTCACGGAGAGTGGACCATGAGTTGGTACATAATAAAATCTTAGAAATAATTTGAAAAATACTTTGTTATTACAAAATATGTATATTCCATGTATCCCTTAACGGAGATGGAAACGATTACATACAACTTTGGGCCCCCAATGTAACAATATGAAATTGATGTGAATTAATAGATTGAGACTTAACAGTCCTTCGTTGAAAATTCTATTAGTTTTGACAATCTGAGAGCCGAGTTATTAGAGTTTTAAGTAGTAAAAGCAGTGGCGGGACCACATTAAAAAGAAATATAATAATGCCATTATTCATATATAACTTATACGATAACGTAATTATATAAGTTATATAAATATATCGACGTAGGAAAGCATATTTGCTGTAAGTAGACAAAATACCTAAAGTGACTTTTTACCACCATTAGAATCAGAAAAAAAAGCCGCATCGAATGACCCGGGTCCTGTGTCTCTACGATGAAAAAAAAATTACATACGCCGTTGAAAACGCCCGTACTTATATTTTTTTTAGCAAGATTAAATGCTGTATGTAGACCAAAATCTCGTTATTTTAGACATTTTGTACTTACAGCAAAAGAAGGACTGCATTTTTTGCTTTACAAATACTTACTTCTTCCCATTTAAAAACTTAACGCTACTTACAGCATTTCTGCGGCGTGTGATTTTTACATTCGTTTACTTACAGCAAGTTTAAGGAACCTACAGTTTTAGTTTTTGTTATTTACAGCAAAACATCACGTATTTGTACAGCTGTAAAATAATTGACTGTTTACCTGAAACCGATGAAGATGACAGAAAAAAAAATGTGAATGATTCGCGATAGCATATTTTTTTTTTTCATAGTATAGGGGGCAAACGGACAGGCGGCTCACGTGATGGTAAGTGATCACCGCCGCCCATAGACATCCGCAACACCAGAGGGCTTGCAGGTGCATTGCCGGCCTTTAAGAAAGATGTAGGCTTGCTTCTTGAAGGTTTCCAAGTCGTATCGGTTCGGAAAAACCGCCGGCGAAAGCTGATTCCACAGAGTGGTTGTGCGTGGCAGGAAGTGTCTCAGGAATCGCGCAGTTGTGGACTTCCAGACATCAAGATGGTATGCGTGGTATTTTTGACGCGATGTCCTATGGCGAAATTCAGCGGCTGGGATTAAATCGAACAATTTCTCCGAGCATTCCCTGTGATAAATGCGATAGAAGATGCAAAGCGAGCCTACATCTCTACGCGGCGCCAAAGGGTCGAGCCGATCGGAAAGTGCCTGATCATCGACGATTCGAGCCACTCTACGTTGGATGCGGTCAAATGGAAGGAGCTGGTACTGGGGAGCCCCCGCCCAAAGGTGAGAACAATACTCCATGTGTGACCGAATTTGCGCCTTATAAAGTTGCAGGCGATGGGCCGGCATGAAGTATTGCTTCGCCTTATTGAGCACACCAAGCTTTTTAGAGGCCAATTGGCCTTCCCTTCCAGATGACCCCGAAACTGAACGTCGCTCGATATGTCCACACCAAGTATTCCGATATTAGCTGCGGCAGTCAGGGGAGTGCTCTCGAAATGAGGAAATACGACGAATGGTGACGACTTTTTAGCGGTAAACGCGCAGACTTGTGTCTTCTTGAGGTTAAATTGGACTAAATTTAGTCGGTCCCACTCCGAGACTGGTTAACTAACTTTTTTGTTTGACTCGATTTCAGACACAAGTCTGTTTCGGCACTCGCCGACGTTTTCTTGAGAAATGTTGGCGCGGCCGGAGTATGAGGCATCTCCTGTGCTATCCGTCCGCATAGCAATGAATGCCGCTTATCTTCAGCATGTCATTGTTATGCCACCGCCCATCAGTGGGTCAGGTAAACCAAAAGATCACCGGCTGAGCGACCCCGACGGAAACCGTTTTGGCGGTCACCGTACAGCTGATGTTCCTCTAGGTACCGCAGGAGCTGGCAGTTAAAAATGGACTCCATTACTTTGGAGAACAAGGAGGTAATCGCTATAGGTCTGGAGTTGGACGGATCAGAGCGGTCGCCTTTTTTAGGGATCGGATGCACCAAAGCAGTCTTCCATGAGTTCGGGACTACGCCTGATGAGTAAGAATGCCGAAAAAGATGCGTTAGAACCGGTGCCAACTCTGGAGCACATGTCTGCAACACGATCGGAGGAATGCCATCGGGCCCACTCGACTTATGAATGTCCAAGGAAAGAAGTGCTTTACGCACTGCACCTTACCGGAATTTAACCTCCGGCATGTTGGTATCACACCGCAAGATAGCCGGTGGTTGCTTTCCTTGATCATCCAGGGTCGAGTTGGACGCGAAAAGAGAGCCCAGAAGATCGGCTTTCTCTTTCGCGACATGGGCCAACGAGTCATAGTCCCTGTGCAGGGATGGAAGGGAAGGCTGACAGAAGTTCCCTAAGACAGCCTTAGCGAGCGACCAGAACGCACGTGTTCCCGAAGGAAGGCGGACTAATTTCTCGCCAATTCTGCCGATGTGCTCCGATTTTGCCTTTTCAATAGCTCTTTTGAAGGACCTAGAGGCAAAATCATACTCTTTTTTGAGTATGCTGATGCATTAACCCAGGCTTGATAGCTCTCCCGCTTTCGGTGCTATGCTGTTTTGCAGGGGCGACCAAACCAAAGCAGGGACTTGCCGCCGATAGGCACCGATTTTAATATCATTGATCTATTTACTTTTCCTTAAATATGTTTTTGATTGGACACAATGTCTTCATGTTCAGTTTCAATTGTAATTGTATTTTGTTACATCTTTCGTTCTTTTGTTTCAACAATTTAAAAGAACATATATTTTTTTGACCATTTACGACATTTTATTTCAACCAAACATTACATTACCAACTGACTCACTGCATTTCTAGATCTAATCATAATTATAAATTTAATCTTACATCTTGAATTGCAGTACCCAAATAAATAAATTTACTGCATACAGCATATTTAGCGCCTGAAAATTGATAATATTTCCATCTACGCGTACATTTTTCTTCCTTAGTTACAGCGTTTTAAAGGTATGTGATTTAAAAAACTGTTTGCTGTAACTAGCAAAACACGTACTTATAGTAACTTTGGATAAAAAGTTTTCATTGCAAATGGTGACTGGCAGTTAAATAAACCTATGTTCCAAAAATGGTAGCAATATCATAGATAGGTCAGACGCTATGAATTTTTTTCCGAAATTAAAAAAGTTTTTTGGCTCTGGTGAACAATTGCAATATGTCTACTTACAGCAAATATGCTTTCCTACGTCGATATAAACACATATTATGTTAAAATCGGCAAGACGGGCTTTTGGGCTTGTATGGTAGTCCCTCCACTGAGTAAAAGTATGGTTATGTTACAATCAATAACTGACATAATATATCATAAATCTGTGATCAATGATATTTGTAGTTGTCAAATCGTAATAATTCCTAAATGACGACAATCGGGAAAGCACTCACAAAACGTAGAAAACACGAAACGAATTAGCACAGAGTAAACAACTGTCATGCGGCATGCCAACGACAGACTAAAATAAATTATCGATTTTAATCGATAATCATGTAGGTATATTCATTTTCTTTAATTAATAATTTATATTTTATTTAATAATATTTAACTGTAATTATATGCAATATATTGTATTTAAAGTGCATTTATTTACTTTTGAGTTAATTACCTTGACCAAAGGTTTTTTTTTGTGATTGTGTAATCGATTCAATTAATCGAGAATCTCAGGAAAATTATATTTCCCATATTTCTCCTCTCCCCGACTGAGAATTGAGCTGATTTTTTATATGATAAGATAAAAAAATCTGACATTTTTTTTAGATCATATCGCAACTTATTACATTTGGACCCACAATTTTCCATCTCTTTTAGATTTTTAGGAAATAAAAAAAAACATTATCGTTGAAGTTTACACTAAGTGATTTTAATAAATGTGCTAACGCGCGTATTGTATTATATTTAAACAATGTATATTAAAATAAAGCTCACAATATAATATTTGAATCAGAAAATTTAATCTCAAAACTGTCTCTGTATAGAAGACTCCTTTGCCATTTTTATCGATAACTTAAAACAATCCGACAACTACACTATCGCTCGGTGACAGCGACTTCTCGGAAATAAACTCGGATCAGTCGCTCGACAGATCCGCGTATTGTATGGGGGCGAGCGGCCTGTGTTGGTAAAAAAATCCGAAACAACACGAACGATAATATTGTAATTTTTTAAGTTTTAAAGAAGTAAATAGTAATAATATGATTAAAAAATACCTACATATGAAAGGTAACGCTATCTTTTTGTAAATTTGACGTGACAGATATTTTTTGGCAACAAGAAACACAAACAATTCGGCATTTTTTTAGGACGTCGATTCAGTCGCGCATCTGGATTTAGTCTAGTGAAAAGTGCGGCTACAACTAGTTTTATTGTACGTATAGGACCATTTGGACTTGTACCATGACAGAGGGGAACGCCTGCGTATGGCTACTCCCCTCCGGTTCGCCGGTGGACCGTGTTGCTCTATGGTGCATAGTTTCTAAATTTAGTGATTTATATTATAGTTCGAAGCCACAAGGGATATATAAGATACCTGTGATATAGATGCGCTGATTATCAATAATATAGTAGACCACATGGGACAATACTACTCAACTGAGTATTCAGTTGACAGCAGCTGTCCAAATTCCAAAATACCAATCCACATGTCTCTGTCATCATCATCTCTGTACCTGTAGTATGATATCAGAGTTTGTTTATCGTTGATGTTTAGTTGAAAACTTGAAAAGTGTGTGTTGAGTGTTCACTGTAAACAAGTTTAGTGATAAATTAGAGCTAGCAAACTTTTATTACTAATCTGTACTGTTATTAATGATAAGTAGCTACTAACTACTTAGATAAAATGGGGTCTGATGCAAAAAAACTAAGTATTTTAGTAGTACAGTGCTCGAATAAATAATAATCTAATTGCCGAACCGGTTTTGTGATAAGAAGTGGAATTAAGGATAACCCTTATAGACAATGGCGTTTTCTTTTAGTAAATTAAAAAATATTTTGAACAATAACAAAGACAGCCAGCTTACTGGTAGTGGTAGTTTAGAGCCAGAAATAGGTTTTAAATTATCGTTACATCCAACGAGTAAAAATTTGTTCGTGACTGTAATTGGCGCCCGGAATTTGCCATCCTTTTTTGGACTCAGTCGCGCACATGGATACGTCGTTAAGGTAACTTCCTATTAGTTACTGTGTAATTAATAATACTTACTTTGTTATCTCCTAGAATATCATTGGTTACCTCCATATATATTTACAAATTACAAGTTTCATTTGGTTGTACGTGTTCTAGTACGGAGTAGGTACCTCTTTTATTTTGTGGTGTGGAATGATGTACCTATGCGCTTGTTACTTAGAAAACAATGCAGTTTTATGATAATTGAGTTTGGTAATGGAGTTGAACGGTGAAGATTTAATGATTAAAATATTTAACCAATTAACAATCTCACTGCTGTGACATATCACTGTCGTATGTGTAAATTAGGGTCAATTTATTTAGACTCATATAAAATTGAAATAACACCACGGTCACGTACATGTTGTAAACATTTGCCGTAGATTGCGATTGCTTCTTGTGTAGATACTAGATAGACTCATACACCACAGCACAGTCATAATATGTGATAACACGCTCCGGCTTCGCAGGAGTGCAATGTAGATGTAATATACACATACGAGTATATGTAGCTTTCTATTGGTGAAATAATTTTTAAAATCGGTCCAATAGTTTTTGAGTTAAATCGTAAGAACAAACAAATATTTCCTCTTTATAATATTAGAATATAGAAGTAATTGGTAGTAATTCTATATTTGTATGGAATTTCAAATAATTATTTCTCATACGACTGACAGATTGACGATTCGAATACTTTTTCGATAGTTGTTCGTGCTCACCCCTCAGAATATCCAACACTACATTTCCTATGTCCCATTATGTTTTGTATTTGTGACAGTTTTATAAGTTGTAATTTATACAGTTAACCTATAAATATAAAAACAAACATAAAACATTTAAATGTTTATTTTGTTATTTATCAATCCAAAAATACTACATACTTTAATAAAAAATAATATTTCAAAAATATAGGGATTTTTACTATTTGTGGTATCGTTACACGCACACAAATGCACGTGTCCCTACAGTGCTGCTGACAGTTGTCACGCAAACATGAAATGACAAGCGGCGTCAAAATTTTGTTCCGTAGGTTCCATCTGCCTTTTTTTATTTAATCTGAGACTATGGCATTCATAATTCCTATTTAATTATCATTTTTGACATCGGAACCTTTATAGTTTATTGTAAGGCCTGTATTCCAGCTAATTTTAAGAACTGTTGTCGTATAATATAATATCAGTGTTGAGAATTATCAAAATGTCTCAACAGACAATGATCTGACAAATATTAAAAACTATACGAAAAATTAAAACCAGTCGCGTCTTGAATACGGACCTAAGTTTTAATAATCCCGCTATCGCACTTTTCAACCGAATGTGCATTTGTGTAATTTCCTAGTTATATACCTATTCTTAGCAGGCTCTGTAACGAAATTCTTGCGAGACACTAAAAAAATATATTATCTTTAGATATTTTCCTTATACCGATAACAATGCACACTGTTGAATAAAATATTTGATTGCTTGAATAGTTTAGTCTGTCCAGAAAAATAAAAAACCTCGCTTGAGGCGCCACTTTCGCCTCTTCATTGTATAAAATTCTATAGAAAAATTTAGTTCGTCACATTTCCGCAACATGACGAGGTTTTTTTATTTTTCTGGTCAGGCTTTAGATATGCTGAATACTTCAACAATTGGTTCAACTCTTGATTTCCTTTTTGAAGTAAACGTTTACTTAATTCTCACTTTTAAATTATTTAAATAGGTAATTATTTTTAATACATTAATTAGACACATACCGATAGACGATAATTTTTTTTACGGATGTCTCAAATTACTACTAATTACTGGGTGTGTGTTGTGAATTCATACATATAACATTTGGCTATGTGGGTTGTGATATTACGCACGTTATTATAGAGAAAAAATTACAAAATAATATTTTTCATTGTATAGTGTCGATATTAAGCTATCAATAATATTAATAGTCACGCTTAACTCGTCTCACGTTTGTTATGGAAGCGTGATACAGCCGTAGTTACCGCTGTTATAGCCTTTGTGGAGAAGAAAATATAGTTGTAACTTAGCGTTCATTATGTTTTTAGTTGATTTTTTTCTTGCCTGGGACAATGGAACATAGGAAACGTAGTGTTGGATATTCTAAGGGGTGAGCACGAACAACTATCGAAAAAGTATTCGTATCGTCGAACTGTCATTTGTATGAAATTTCAAATAATTTCTCATACGACTGACAGATTGACGATTCGAATACTTTGTCGATAGTCGTTCGTGCTAAGCCCTCTGTTCTTAAGTTTTTTTTATGTTCGATATCGACAGACGAGCATGAGGCTCACTTGATGGTAGGTGATACCTAAGCCACAGAACATCAGTCAATGATGCGCTGTCGACCTACTTTTTACTTCGAGCATTCGGAAATCCATAGACTGAAACCGAAAAGCGCAATATGCTCTTCACGATTTTTCCATCTGTGAATGATGGTTCGTTACCCGGTCGGAATTTTGATATTCCTCCCACCCGTTCAATGCCTGAAGTTAACAGACGTGGGGAAAACATGTTTACATAATATTATAAAAATGTCGTCCCGGTGGGATTCAAACCCACGACCCATCGATGCGCACGGCAGGTGTTCTACCGAACGCGCCAACCAGCCCGTCTTACAATTAGTATTTTTGGTCTATAGTAGTGTTTTCACTAATGATACACTACTATGTATATGAGGACACACCAGTGGCACACCTTGGACTATTGTTATGGGCTTGTTTGATTGATGACATTGACAAAAGTGTTTTAGGAACCTACCCAAACAAGGAACAACCTACTAAAATTTAATATTCTGTGGATATTAAATTTTAGTTTAACATAAATAATAACAATAATTTGTAGTAGAAATAATATAAGTGAAAATCCATCCACCCATCATCGTCATCACGAAGATTTAGTGGTGACGATGAAATGACAGCATTGTCTGTTTTAAGCATGGCTTCATTCTTATGGCTCGTTATAAAATACTTACGATCAAAGAAACATCTAATAAACACCAATTTAATTAGTATGTGAATAGATATTAATTATTTGCTGTAACACTTTAGCGCCGGGTGTAATTCACTATCGAAGGATAATTAAGCTTTAGTTACGTATTGTATGTAGGTATTTATATTTATTGCTCACATAACATTGTAGCTTGTAGTAAACCTACTCAGTACAATCTTGTAACCATTTCTTCTATATGCAATTTTTTTTAATTGCAAATTAAGTTACGGATGTAACTACGCTTTTATTATGTAGGAACTAATCTATTGTAATATTACGTTACTAGCTGATGCCCGCGACTTCGTTCGCGTGGGGTT
Source organism: Anthocharis cardamines (assembly GCA_905404175.1). NCBI lineage: Eukaryota > Metazoa > Arthropoda > Insecta > Lepidoptera > Pieridae > Anthocharis > Anthocharis cardamines. Next base: position 6,704,307 of record FR989956.1, on the reverse strand, counting down.
CGCTTTTGAGCAAGCTTTCTTCAAATGACATATCCTCCATCCTCTGTACTTGGTGATTTATTTTGGGAAAGAGCTATCAAATTAGTCATTGACGGTTGCTTTTGCATCATATTATCGACACGTTTAATGGTGGTTGAGATTGGGGTTCGAAGTATGATTTGAAATTCTATAGAAATACCATTGTTGAAAAAATGAACCTGACTTTATAGAAATTCACTTATTTTTTTTATAAATTTAATTAGTGGTGAAGATACTGTATCCACCTCGATATTTATTTCATTTAATTGATCATTTTCATTTTGAGACATTTTTTTTAAATTCCCTTTTCTCGGGATTCCTACTCGGGTTTCCGGTGCTAAATGCGGAAACCTCTAAGATACGAAGACAGTCCTTAAGAAGCAATAAAAGCAATGTCGAATAATCGTAATTCTGTAGAGAAAGGATGGATGAAAAGGTGAAATAAACGATCTCATAAGAAATACTTTTTCATATAATATTTCAATAATACATTTTCTATTTTTATAATATAATTCTTTTAAAAAATAAATAAATAAATACAAAAAAAATATATTTCCGTTCAACTTCAGATTCGAACTCGCATCTGAAGTTACGCAATGGGCCTGCATATCCACTATTCTACGATTACATATATCGGAAATGGCGAAATAATCAAAGTATTTCATTTACATATCAAACTGTGATTGACATCTGACAATTCGAAAAAGTTCAACGCGAGTCAGTTTGCATTGCAATTTGGTGATATGGTGCCTTTAAAATTATTTTTAAATGATGATAACTTTTCTTTCTGATAACCGATTTCGATAAAACAAAGCCTATATGTTGCCCCGGGCTTTACTTAATATATTTGTGTAAATTGCATAAAAATCCGTTCAGTATCTTCGGAGATTAGCGTGAACAAACAGACAGACAGACAGACATGCATTCTGCTACCCTTCTTTTATCACCCCTCTTAATTTCTGGTAAAAATATTTAGTGAAGCGTAATTTCGATCCTACTCTTTTATTATATGTATAGATTACGATAAAGTTAATTCTATGTTTAAATAGGGCTAAAAGCTATTGTATAAATGAAAATATAATGTTTCTTAATTCATATTTTAAGCAGCTATCATAAACTTTATTATTTCTAGGTCGATTTGATTGATATCAGTTCCGAAATGAAATTACAATATATTCAGTTACATTCTATTCAATAACAATGTATATATTGTTGGTACCGATTCCAAATGAAATGAAATGATTTAGAACTTTTTTGATGTGGGTAGTTACTTATGGATCGTATCTCAGGCATTTACGTTTTTATTACATTTTTGGAACTTGGAATAATAATAGTAAGAAAACGAGAATAGATAAATAATATTGAACCTACCAAAGGAAATTTTCTTTGAACTTATTTTCGTTTGCTTTTCAGGTAAAAGTTTTCCCTGGAGACAATAAATATGAGACGTCTCTGCAAGAAAACGCGAGCCCAATTTGGAATGAAGATTTTAAATTCTATCTGAAACCAAAAGATGTAAAGAAGGCCAATGAAAAACTCGATCTGCAGAGTCAATTGGCTGGCCACTTTCTCTCGTTAACAATATACGCGTTACTAGAATCTCCAAAACCAGACGTCGACAAGAGAAAAAGTTCCAAGACTTTAGATGCTAGGACAACGATGAATGCGATGAACAATGAAGAACCAAAGTCAAGATCTAGTTTATTATCAACATTCAGCAGTTTCAAATCTTCTAAGACAGAGGCAACAAAGTCGGTACTGGAAAAAAGAAGAACCGTAGGCGCAGCGACGTGGAATTTCGATTCAAAATTGTTTCAAAACGATTTGAAAAATGGTTTAATTGGAACACCTGATATTTGGAGGCCTATTAATGCGATTACAAGTGGACTCAATACCGTTGATACAAGAGTAAGTAATAAAAAGTATAATGAACATTGTGACCGGCTGCCTATTTGGGTTCGGCCCAAATTTTTTTTATCATCTTGTCAGTTGTTGTATTTCAGCGTTCACTCAGATTTTATGGCATTATTTACGTGCACTTCCATCTATGTCTACCTACTTTAGTCCGCCAAAAGTGTTAGGTAATTCGTTGGTATTTAATAAAAATCTAATAATAATCTTATATATTCTATTTTATCATGTAGAGGATTAAATTATAAATTCTTCTTAAATAATTTCAGTGAAGGTATTAGGGTAGCTTATTGTTGCATGCAATCAGAGTAGTCAAAGGGGTAAGAGATCTCAACGGATTAAGACTTAAGGATTCTGGGAGTTATGTTGCCATTCAGAATAATTCAATTCGTGATTTTCAATTAAAGTAGACACAGGAGATTTTATAGAAGAATTAAAGTATTTTTTAAGTATTAAATAAGTGGATTTGACATATTTCTAAAATTTCGCATTGTCTCGTCCCTTGAACGCCTCTTGTTGTCATGCTGAATGATAAAAGATTCATTAAAATAGAGTTATATTATTTTCCTCGTGGTTGACATATTACCACAAAATGTAAAATTTACTTCGTAACTTTAATTTTCACTGAAGAAGTTTAATGTTGCTTGTACTGTGTACATTATTATATATTTTGATACATAGACTATACAATATTAAACGTTTAGAATTAATTTGACGTAAATCGAAATATTGGCAAAATTACTTTTATTTTTTAACAATTAAATCAATATTTGCCTTAAACCACTTATTAACCTTATATTATAAATCGCAATATTAAGAATTGACTTTAAGATATTATATACATATTTACGACCAATTAGATTTATATTTTACACTACTTCAAATTTTAAGGTGTTAAATGATCTATTGTATACCTATATGGGTTTTATAAAAACTTCGCCGAACGTATTTAATTATTTAAAAAATCACAAGAAAGACCATGAAACAAAATAAGTTATATCATATTGTTTATTTTAATATATTGTTATAATACCTCTATCTCTAGAGTGTAGAGAAATTCAATTATTTAATGATTCGGTGATTATTATTAATTTGCAAAAATAACGTCCGTAACGCAGTGACATTATTGCATAATTGCGATAACACTATTAAAATCTTAAAAAAACTATCAAGGTTGTTCAATCTTACGTCATCTTAATACATTACATACTGGGCTGCTGGAGCCTCAAGGTCAAAACTATTCTATTGTACGTTTGTAAGGATCAAAACTGTTTAAAATTCTCAATGGCGTCCAATCCAATGATGACTCATACAGCATCAATTAATTGAATTTTAATTGGTTAGCCTTTGTACTGTAGAGTGCGTAAATAGCTTCGGAGTATCTTTAATTATAATCAAAAACTAGTATCAATATGATACTATTATACAATTTATATTCGTATTTAATTTAAAAATACTTCAAGATGTGTAGGTAATATTTTCCTTCCTTCATAATGCATCTTATACGGCTATTAATTAATTATTTGAGAGTTTTACGCAGTAGTGAAGGAATTCTCCTCAAGATCAGTTTAACCGTTTCGTAAACAGGAAATAACACAATTTAATACGTCACATATAGGTACAAATTATTTGATATCTCAGATTTTTTAAAGAGAATTATTGATTTAAGTGTTGCGTTCTCCCATTCATACAGCAATATTTTCAGTGTAACATGAACTAAGGAAATGTTATGTTTAATTGTTAGTTAGGTAACGTTGGAAAAATCAGCTCTTAGCACTTCTTTCAGTCTCGAGTCTACTCACCTTTACGTAATTTTATTTGAAACTGCAATTTCAGAAAATATTTTAATGGCTCATCATTTTGAGGCAAATGTGAACAAATTTCGCATGACTCATAATAAACTGATGGTTCAAGTACCTACCTCTTATGTGCAAGTCGCAATATAATTTCAATTTAATTTAAAGAATATTCATTGATTTAAGATCGTAAATAAAATATAATATACATAAAGGGTCTAGCATGATGTGGCGTAAGGTGGTGAGGTGTATGTCCACTTCCATTTGATTATTTTTTAGAAAATGCATGCTATTAGGCAAGATATAGTCAATTATTATTTAAAAGTGGTAATTATTAGATTTGATAGAAATCGATTGATAAAAACATTTTTTTTAATACCTTTAGTTAGGTTTGGACCATAGAAAACTATCATAGGATAATATATATAAACTGTTATAGGATAACTAATTAGTTTTTATTGGTCGGTGTATCTTCGTAATCCCATTGGGTTTTATTTTCCTTGTTTTCAAAATAACTAAATCGTGTCCGCACATTATTTCAAATAGCTCCTCAATTAACAAAGATATAGAGCTAATATTTAGCTAAAGAACAAGTGCCCTCATAGTATTAGTGCCCTCTACAATATAACATAGATAACGATGTATGTAGGTTCCTATCATGGCAGTTTCGCCATGGAAGTACGATCAGACCCTTCTCGTCAGCTTATTGAAACATCTGGGTATTTAAGATATATAAGTAGAAATAATTCTTTTGCAATTCAATATTAAATGAAACGGGTATCCACCGCTTTATCCCCATATATTTATAAATATTCAACACTTCCCAATGAATCAAAGCGACCCGAGTTGTAGCAATTGTAAGCACAGGTGCCAACGACAAGATTAATCATTCTAGTGTTGATCATTCCTTTGGAGACTGGTTTCAAACTAATGGCCAATTTGTTGATTGTCACTTGCATTGTGTTACATTGTTATATTACTTATACGTGAGATTGAAGTGGGTTCTAATATTTATGTTTTGAGCAGAATGACATTTCTCTTTTGATTTTAATGTTATTACTTCAGCTTAATGTTATCTCGAGGAAATATAGTATTTTTAGCTATCAGAAAATGCAGAAAAGTCATAAAATCGGTAAAAAAATAAATATTTCAAAACCTAACAGTTATCGGCGTCATATGTCAGAATCGATCGCAAATGAGCTCTATTTTAACCTTTCCAAGGGAATAATATATCGAATTTCCTGTAACTCTATTCAATATCTTTCAATGAAACATCTGTTCAATCGTGATATTGATACACACGATCTATTTTTGCGCTGATATAATTATTAAAAACAGCGATTTCTATATTTGCTCGTCACCAATTAATAACATAGTCTTATAAGTAGATATCCCCTATCGGGTGAAGGCTAATTAATAATTATACTAATGATTATATTTTCAGAGAGAAAACAAAAAGGGTCAGCTAGAAGTGACCCTTCTATACTCGGGTAGTGAAGACGGCTTCAATGACACCATGCAACTGACCATCAATAGATTGCGATGCAGCGTGCAGACAATGCAAGAACAAGAACAATTTAAAGGTACAACCTATCCCTATTTTGAGACACTTGCGATATATCATACATTATACACTGGGACAGATTTAGAGGTGTGGAGGCCCTGGGGCAACAAAGCAGTGGAGGAACAATATATTATCATGTAACTTGTACTTGTATAAAGTATAGTAGGTAAAGGTCAAACAACGGAAAAAATGCAAAGTTAAACTCGTATACTCGTCGGAATTTGAAAGATTTTCCGAAGTCTGTTGGGGCCCCTATTATGTGGAGGCCCCGGGGCCCCGAATCATATAATAATATCCTTTATTATCCTTTACATATCGTCTTGCTTTTCAGTATAGGCCTCCCCAAGTGTTTTCCTAAGTGTTCTATTTCTGGCTTCCCTTGTCCAAAATAGTCCTGCTATTTTTTATGTCATCTTCCCACCTGCGACGCTGTCTACCTTTCCTTCTTTTGTTTTGCTAGGGGCTTACCCTCTCCTAAATCCGGCCCTGAATATACATCACGCCTCTTTCCCATTGGGGTAGGCAGAGATCATGGATTTCAATAAACTCCGATCCTTACATACTAATTTCGCTTCTTCCAATTTCATCAATGCTTTCATACATGCTCGTCGGTTTCGAGTACTTTTGATCTGGCCCTTTGGAAGAACGTCCCCAATCTGATCGAAGACTATGGCTCTAAAAAAACTACATAAAGGGCGACAAATTGAAATAAAAACGGGTTTCTTAAAGTTTGTCTTTGTCGAACCGAGACAAAGCAAATTTAGCTACCTATATTTTGCTACCTAACTACTAAAAATTAATAAGGTAATAGGTCCATAAAAGATCAGCCAAAAAAAGTAACGGATACGGATCTTTCTTCTCCATCGGATATACGCGGATACTGATATCCAGCACAACACTAATTCTAATATTTCGTTGGTGATTTCTAGAAAATATATAGATTGCACTACTCATAATCGGAAAGGACCCTGTGCCCTGCTGGTTTACTGGCTGGGATTCGAATCGGGACCTACAGTGCTAAACTAAATACCTTTAAAATTAAGCCACGGAGGCGGAAAACTTAAAATTGCAGGAAATTAAACATAACACTAAATCTGATTGTGTGCCAACATACAAATTACAATGTCATATAATGAATAAAGTTCGTCTAAACAAAGTAATTAGTGTGAATGAAACTTCCTCGTGGTTTTGTATGGGACTTTTTGTTATTTAAGGTTTTGCTTGTCCGCCGTAGTATGTTTAATTACTGTTTTTAATTACAGTCAATTTACTTGATGTACGTTGAATAGTTTAAATTATTACCATTGCAAAAACGCAATATATGATTATTCTTAACCGATTTTAAAATATATATTTGATCTTTAATTAAAATTTACATAATTATATACGCAGTTTTCTTTGGGATTTAACAAAGCATCTTGAGATAGACTTGATGACAGTGCACAAGATATTTATACTTATAAAATTACTAGTGTTTTCCCGCGGTTTCGCTTGCTTTAAAAATTATTTCCCGAGATAAAAAAGCCTTTCCTCAGCGTTTCTGCTGTTTTGCCGTGAATCGTAACAAACAGATAGTGATAATTCTGCATTTATAATGTTAGTATGAATAAGGTATCTCATTATGACCTACATAACACATACGAGTAGGTTTCGTTCCTTGCTTATTAAAGAGTAGAAAGTGGCGACGTCCGTTGAAATACTAATAAGCCCGTACTTCGCCTTGGCATTCTACTTAGTTGACAACGCAATGAAGTCCCTATATTATGTGAAGACTGTTTGCATTTATCGAATTTACGATATCACCGTCACAAATGATCAGTCCAAACAATTTTTAAAGCAACAATCAGCAATAAAGACAATTGCACGATTTTGTCTTTTTCCCAATGCTCGTTAAAAATACGTCAACAGTAGGTACATGCTCAGGCAGTCAGGCCTGAATTATGCACGAGTCGGATTTTATATACATATATATTCTGTACTTATTTTTATAAAGAGGAAAAATTTGTTACGATTTAACTCAAAAACTACTCGACCGATTTTAAAAAGCTATATCACCATAAAATATTATGATGATATAGCTTGGTGGTCTTTTATTAACGCGAGTATCACACATTTAAATAAAATACTGTATACCGGATTAAACTGTCTCCCCGCGACCACGGTTGCTGAAAAGCATCCGAAACGTTGGTATAAATAATTTAAACAATATAAATAATAAATCGCGATTTAATCCGGTATACAGTATTTTATTTAAAAGCTATATCACCGTTAGAAAGCTACATCTTCACCGAGTAACATTGGCTATATTAATTTCCAGAAATAGTTAGGGATGCCTACTAAAATTTGAATAATGTAACGCAAGGTGTTAAAAAGGTGGTAGGGAGTAATCTTTGGATCTACTGAACTAATTTTAAAAATTCTTTCACCAATAGAAAGTCACACTATCAGCGAGTCATCTACATTGCACCCGTGCGCAAAGCCGGGGCAGATTACTAGTATTTTTAATATTTTGCAGCAATGTTATAGCACATGGGAATATCATCATATAAAAAAAGTTTTTATTTAAATTTTATGTGTAAATTGTGTACCAGCTAGATATTTATAGGTCTGTTAGTTCAAACACTGTATGATTTATTTGTTTTCAGCACCTCTATATTTGAAAGCGACGATATTAGAGGCGAATAAAGCGGAGTGTTACTGGAAAAGCGATAGATTCGTTCCGACAATATCGGCCAGATGGGATCCCAAGTCTGCAACCGTCAAACTATCCGTATTCAAAGTGAATTTGAACAAAGTCAGCATTTATATAAGCCTCGGTTGTAAAACTAAAATGGCCAAAAAAGAAATACTTGGTAAAGCAAATATTGACGAAAAATCGGCGTACGCTGATAGCTGGAACGAATGTTTGCGACAACCCGGAGTTCCAAAGACATTCTGGGTTAATTTTGAGTAATTAGTTTACCTATAATTCACGCTTGTATCATTTTTGTATTATGAACAAGTATTCGTAACTTTATATGAACGCACATTTGCATATTAATCGATATTAAACTACCGGCTAATTGTATAATTATACGTAAGAATTATTATTATTATTTTTTTAAATGAGCCTCTCTATGGACTAATAAACTATGCAATTGACTTACCAAGATTTTGACCCTTTGCAATAGGCTAGGTATATGCTAAAGGCCCATTTACACAATGCAAGTTTTTTGCAAGTTGCATTCAATTAAATTCAAGCAATAAATGACCTGTATGGTCTAAACAAACGTAACATTCTTGATCTGTGATATGTCATATAAGTTTTGTTACAATTATTTTTTTTTTGGTGTCATCTGCACATAATATGCGCGTGTTAACAGTTGCTTATAATCCTTGGATGTCAAGTATTGCGCTACAATTATTTCAATCAATTATTGCTCTTGTATGAATAATAAAATGGTATCATGTAAATGGACCTTTATTACTGTCCTATATATCTTAAATTTGTTTTTCCATCTTTGGTTTATATTGCGTGAGTATTCATGTGAAATTACGCTAATAGTATTTGTTTTCCTGAACAAGTATTTCTGTTGTGTAAATTCTGTTAGAAATTTAGCTGTTTACCCACACTGAAAGATTGGGTCGCAAAGGGTACCTTGGAGATGTTTTTAATAAGTTCTATAATATTTGTATATCATCAAAATTGTTTATGAATCTAATATAATACTGTACTGACAAAGAAACCGTCCTGACATATTTGTTTTTCGTTTTTCGCTGATATAATTTGAAAACTAAAATAAATTCTTCGAACTAAAAAGTTGAATACTAAGTAGTCGAAATACGGTATTCAAAAATTCTATAACGTTGGATATTTTCACAAAGAGACATGTATTTCTAATTAATTAATTATTTTAAATATACATACCGCCGTCCTTTTTTTGAGGATTATACTATTATGTAAACTACAAGATGTTATTGAGCCAGGTTGTAGGGGTACAGTAAAATTACCTCCCATATACTAATATTATAAAGAGGTAAAGTTTAGTTTGTGAAGTTGTGGGGGGTAATCTCTGGATCTACAGAACCGGTTATATTTTTTTATGTATTGTGCATCTACATTGCACTGATACGAGTAATATAAAAGTAATGTAGACACAAGTGACAATAAAAAAGCTTTAATGATATTACTAGAATTATAATAATCGAAGGTGTAATCCATTTCGCTTTGCAGCTGTATATTGGAGCGGAGTTAACCAAAGTTTCGGCATTTAAAAAAAATATGTCCGCCATAAATGGAATTTCCAGAATTGACAAAACCTCAGTAATTTGCTAAAATTTATTTAGATACAAAATAAAAGGTATGTGTGTACTTATGTACACGCGTTAGAAGTTATACTTCTTTGGCGTCTGAAGAAAAATGTTAAAATCAATCAAATTCTATTCTGTAGCCAACTTCATCATGGCGTTTTTTGGGACATCGTGCGCGCGTAGCTCATGAATTCACTCTCATCCAAACGCGCCAAAAGAAGTATAACTTCAAAAATCAAATCGCCCAAGTATTTGCTGAGATCAACAAACAGACATGCCATTTGAGTCGCTCACTCCGCGCCAATTAAAATTTAGATACGCAGAATACGATATTTTGTTATATTTTCTTCTAATTAAAACTGGTTAAATATCTTAATTGTGAGCTGTGTGGCTATAATTGTATTTCTTAATATGCCTCTACTATAATGGATTTTTATATAATGACTGTAAGGTAATGATTAAATAAAATATTTCTAATACTTTCGTAAATAAATTATTTTGTATTGTTGGTTGTTCTTTTATTCTTCCTTTTAATACTATCCTTCTAGAGGCTGCCATAAAATGGTAAAACTAACAAAGATGCTCTGGGGGGTTAGAACGCAAGTCGCAAAACGATTCGACTGATCGTCTCGCTTCATTGTGATTGATGTAGAGAGTCTCTAGAGAGTCTCTACACCAATCACAATGATCTCTACACCAATCACAATGAAGCGAGACGATCAGTCGAATCGTTTTGCGTCTTGCGTTCTAACCCCGCTGAATGGCTTGAGCTGCAAGAGAAATACTTACGTAAAAATAAAAAGAGCTATAAGTTCCTAATGCCTATAAAAAAGCTTATTATGTGGGTTGAAATGATAAACAATCCACTAATAATAATATATAATATGTAAAATTTTAATTATAAAGATTATTTTACCACCTCCCATTATTCAACCCATCCCATTACTTTCCCTAGCTTCGAAGGTCTCGGGTACGAATCCCGGGAAAACATGAAAAATAGTATTTCGGTCAGGCAGGGCTTAGAAGGCGGATCACCCTACTTGATTCAATTATTCAACTGAATGAAAATCTATAAGCAATTACTAAGTACGCATTACGGATATTACATGCAATCAAGTCTAATATTTTTTTTCTTTCCTAAACATAATTATATCATATAAGTGACATATTATGTAGATATTTTTATAAAAACTTGTCTTCCTATGATAGAAATCATTCAGACAGACAATTTTCTGCTTTCTTTTTACAAAACTAAACTTTCATATTGTGTGTTTTTGCATAATTGCTGCTATTGAAACTTAGTTGGAAAGTAGGTTAAAGTTCAGAAGGTAAGTAACTGCTTTTAGGCTTATTTACGGATTTTTAAAGTTTGGAAGTGATAATAATTAAAATAAAAGCGAACTTTAAGCTTTGGATTCGAGAATAGTGACTTGAAAATAAAATATTGAGAAGTTCAAAAGTACCTACCTAATTTAAAAAATAAATAATGCGGAAGTTGTGTGTATTAGATATTTATATATAAATAAAATACAGATTTAATAATTCAAAGTTTAACGTAATCAAGTTGCAAGAGCAAAGGTAGGTTACTCTTGCAGTGTAAATATCTAACTCCGTGAGTTGAATTGTAAACTATCCGATCTAATTCAAAGTCTGAAGTTTTACTCTGCTCTCAAGTGCGTGACTGAAAACTAGATAAATTAAACAGCACATAACTCTCAACTATAAGTACTACCTACCTAACCTACTCAATCTAATATTATGAATTATTAGTAATACTAGCAATATATTTATATCGATGGATAACAGCCAAAAACCGCCATTTTACAACTTTACAGGAAAGTAATTAAAAGATCGGAATAAACCATATAAAATGGTATAAATATATGATAATATGAGCGACAAGTTTGTCGTAGATTCATGAAACTATCAAATGACGCAGAAAAAAAGGAAGAAAGAAAGTCAGAAAAACCAAAAAAAATTAATTATTAAATTTTGCCAAAAAAATGTCGCTTATCCATTTTTGACTGTTAGCCATCGATATGAAGTTTGGCCGAATACCTAATACCTCAACCGCATAGAACATATTTTAAGGTTTTTAATTTATCACATCACACACATTTGCTAGGGCTCAGATTAGACTTTGATGTTCTAAAATATATATATTATACAAGTGGATCGTTGAACTCCAACGGCGTTTGATCTGATTGATGATCGATCTCTTTTCACCGTTGGAACTCGCCACCAGCTGACATATTATGACAATTACAACGAACATCGAATTTACAATAAATACCTACTCATAAATAGCTATAAGAGAAGTGAAATAAAAAATAATATTAGAATTACTCATTTAGAATTTCAATAAGAGAATAAATCAAATACCTACCTCATTAGAAATTCTAATTTTGAATTTTTGATGGAAAATAATTAGGTGCTTAATATTTTGTATAACGCCTTTTTTCAGAATTGGCCAGCCTTAAGTATAATTAAAAGTGTGAAAGATGTGAATTATTGCCAGTATTCCGATAAAAGGTTTCAAAATTAATTAAAGAAATAAAATATAAATATCAGGGGCGTAACTTACCGTTGATGGGCCCTGTATCAATATTTGGGGGCCTTCTTCCTAACTGCAGTGAAGCCGCGGCCGTAATTAAAGGGGGCCGGCCACGTATCTTTATTTTTAATAATAATAATAATTAGATCTTTATTGCTACAAGTACATACCGACATAATACATTACATTACACACACAACATTACATTACATACATTAAGACTTACAAATCGCGATTATCTAAATAAATGTTGCCTTCTGTTAAATGTTAGCAATGTCTCTTTAAGGCGATTTACATTTAGCTCGTCTAACGATTAAAGGCTTAAGTTTTTACACTGTCCGTTCACGGTGGCCTAGAATATACCGATTTTCGGTAAATTAAATAATGTGATTACTGAGTAAATAACATGCCTTGTTTTAAATAAAGAGGTTTGATTTATTTTATTGTTGTTTTACAGTATTTTAGTCCAAATATCGGTATATGTATTTCGGTATTGGTATCGGTAACTTTACTTGGCAATCAGCCCCTCATCATAGCCTCGGTATACCTATCTCCCTCTAAAACCATCTTAGAGAGTGACCTAAGAGCTTTGTTTGCACTGGGTGACGCAGTTATTCTGGCTGGCGATCTCAACTGCAAGCACTACAATTGGAATAGCTCACGTAATAATCCCAACGGAGTTAAACTAGACCGACTGACAGACAGGTTAGGTTTCCAGGTGGCAGGACCACTGGCCCCAACTCACTACTCACCCCCTCCAAAACGACCAGACGTCCTCGACGTAGCGTTGTTAAAAAACGTGACATTACAGTTGCGTCTTGTTGAAACGCTACACGAGCTCGACTCTGACCACAGACCAATTATCATCAAACTCGGTCCTCCCGACATCCCTTTAACTTCATTTAAAACGATAGTCGACTGGGGCAAGCTACATGAGGCTTTAAAATCCTTTGGCTCGCCTCAACTCGAAACTATCCCGGACAAACTGAAAACGACTGACGAAGCGATCGGCGCGATCTCCGCGGTCACTAGTCACATTCGGTCTAAGATCGAATGCTCCTCCAGACAAATCCCTGTCGGTCTCAACCGACGCTGGGAGCTGCCTCCGGATGTGCGTAGGCTGTTGACCGCGAAGAACGCGGCCACTCGCGCATACGATAGATATCCCAACGATGATAACCGACGCACGCTTCGCTCACTGCAACGACAGGTCAAGGCGCGGATACAAGCACTCCGAGACGAACGATGGGACCGCCACTTAAGCGAACTCACTCCCTCACACGTAGCCTATTGGCCACTTGCGAGAGCTCTTAAATCAGAAACGATCCAGTCCCTGCCACCCCTACTACGCTCAAACCAACCTCCGGCATTCGACGATTCAGAGAAGGCCGAGTGTCTAGCTGATAGCCTCGAAGAGCAATGCTCCCCGAACTCCAATCTAGTAGATCCCTTGTTCATAAAATTGGTCGACGACGAGGTGGCCCGCAGGTCATCCCTACCGCCAACCGACGATCCCCTACCCTTAATCACACCAGACGAGGTACTCTCCACTATCAAGAGCCTTCATAATAAAAAATCCCCTGGTCCTGATAAAATTTCCAATAAAGCAATTAAATCTCTCCCCGCCTCTATAATAGCCCTTCTGGCCGCTATATTCAACTGCCTTCTTGCGAACTGCGTCTTTCCCGACCAGTGGAAGGAGGCAACCGTCATAGGCATTCATAAGCCAGGTAAACCTCGCAATCTTCCATCGAGCTATAGACCCATTAGCCTCCTCAACTCTCTCGCTAAGATTTATGAGAGAATCATAAACAGTCGCCTTAAGGATATCGTCAATGACAAGGCATTACTCCCCGATGAACAATTTGGCTTCCGAGCCGCTCATTCGTGTCCCCACCAAGTGCACCGCTTAACGGAGCACATCCTATACGGGCTCAACAAGCCAACCCCTAGAGGAACGGGTGCGCTCTTCTTTGATGTAGCGAAGGCCTTCGACAAAGTCTGGCACAACGGCCTGATATACAAGTTATATCGGATCGGTGTGCCAGACAGACTTGTGCGCCTAGTACAATCTTTTTTGTCGAATCGCATCTTTCGCTACCGCATCGAGGGCACACTCTCCTCTCCTAGATTGATCCGAGCCGGGGTTCCCCAAGGCTCTGTGCTCTCTCCTCTCCTATTTTCCCTGTTCACCAGTGACATCCCTAAGTTCCCAAACGTGCACCTCGCCCTTTTCGCGGATGATACTGCACTCTACACCTCCCACACTAACAAACCGAAAGTAGTCGCGAGGCTCCAGTCCGCAACCAACGCCTTAGGCAAATGGTTCCGGAAGTGGAGAATCGAGGTGAACCCAGACAAAACTGCGGCAGTGTTCTTCTTTAGACGTTTAAATAATGCATTAGCCGGCCCGCGTAAACGCCTAACTTCTAACGTCCAACTATACGGCAAGGACATTCCCTGGCAGCCATCAGCTAAGTACCTAGGAGTCACTCTTGATAGCCGAATGACATTCTTGGCTCACATTAATTCCGTTCGCAAGAAAGCCAGTTTCGTTATGAGCCGCCTCTATCCACTCATCTGCGCGAAAAGCAAAATGTCCCTCAGACACAAAGTCACGCTCTACAAAACGTGCATTCGTCCGATCATGTCTTATTCCAGCGTTGCATTCGCTCACGCCCCGCGTACGACACTCCACAAACTCCAGGTAATTCAGAACCGTTTCACTCGAATCGCGACTGGAGCACCCTGGTTTATTCGCAATGCAAACCTCCACACGGATCTCGAACTCCCGACCTTAAATCAGTACTTTAAAGAAGCGTCCCAATGCTACTTTGAGAAAGCCGCATTGCACCCCAACCCACTGGTGGCCCGGGCCACTGACTACTTACCATCCGACAATCCCCGCTGGAGGAGACCGCGTAACGTTCTAAACGACCCCGACGATGACCTAACTAAGGCCGTACACAGGCTCCAAGCCACTCGCGACAACGACACACCACACATCCGACACCGCCCTCGCCGGCGAAGGCGTGGACCCTTGCTCCGCGTACCTCTCACCCGGGTGAGAATCCGTCCCGCTCCTCAAGCGCCCTCCCAATCTGTGACGGTCCAAGCCGAGGTCGTAGCCCCCCACGGGGCGCCCTTGGTCTAGTTGCAGACACACGGCGAGCGCTTAAGCGCTCGCCCAAAAATGTCCGGTTAGTTTTAAAAGGCCATCTGGCCGAAAACAATAGTGTCCTTTCGAAAAAAAAAAAAAAAAAAAAAAAAAAAAAAAACTTGGCAATCCTACCATTTTATTTTCGCATTTAACCTTCGAGACTACTTTTGACTTTGCTTTTATTAACTTTGATTTTGCTTTTATTAATGGGATGAAAATTGACTGACATCATATTATGTAAGCGTTTGTATAAGAATAGCTTGAGTATATGTCTATCAATTAAGGGATGATTTGGAGGTGTGGAAGCCCTGAGGCAACAAATAAGTGGCCCCTGGCCCCAAATTATTTTCCAAATAAGATAAACAATTTTTTTAAGAATAATATAATCATGTTTGTAAAAACTGCAGTAGGTAAAGGTAAAACAGCGGAAAAAAAATAACAAAGGAAAAGTAGTTTACTAGTGTTAACTGTGAAGCGAAGTATTTGTGAACGCCTCGGGGCAGTAGCGCGTTAGGTAGAACACCTGCCGTGCGCATTGATGGGTCGTGGGTTCGAATCCCACCGGGTTTATAATTTTCTGTAAACATGTCTTCCCCACGTCTGGTAACTTTAGGCATTGAACGGGCGGGAGAAATATAGAAATTCTACCGGGTAACGAACGTTTGATTCTATTGATTTCCGAATGCTCAAAGTAAAAAAGTAGGTCGACAGCGGATCATTGACTGATGTTCTGTGGCTGAGGTATCACCTACCATCAAGTCAACCTCATGATCGTCTGCCGATATCTTAGTAAAAAATATTATTTAAATTGTATATGAGGATGAAATAAAATAAAAAATAATTCATACATTTTAGATACCTCATTTCAACAGACTTTATAGGCATTATTTTATTATTATGTGTTGACTGGATTTATTTATATTTCTATATAAATAAAAATCAATGAAAGTACGTTTGTCCTCTATGCACTAGTAAACATCCGATTATAAAGAAACTTTGGTGAGTTTTTCTTCATACCTCTTTTGCGGGTCCTGTCCCAAAAACATGAATCATATAACCAAAACTCATGTCGGGTACAGCTAGTTTGTAATAAATAATACCTCGATGCGATGAGAAAAGGATACTTACTTCTTATCCCGGAAAAAGATTAATGTTGAAAATTTAAACTTCTTTCTAAAAAGATTTGTTTTCAAATATCTCCATTCTAAAAAGATTTGTCTTATTAAACATTTAAATACTATTTACGTTGTTATTTAACGGATACTAAAATAGTCCGAAGCCTTGACATTAACTATATTATATAAATTCAGTTTAAAATACAGCAATTATAACAGAAATAGAACTCTTCTTCGATGTTAAATAAATAAAGTGACGTGATGAACGTTGCAAGTTGCAGAACTTCTGATTTGTTGAAGTATCTACACCTACGCGTTCTAATATGAAAGTTCTAAAGTTAAAACCACTAATGAGCTTTCAGAGTATATAACTACTTAAACTAAGTAACTACTACCAACCTTCTTAGTAGTTTGTATGACCTTATAGATTAAATTAAGTAATATTCACAATTTAAATAAAATACTGTATACCGGATTAAAATGCGATTTTTTTTTTTTTTTTTAAACTTAATAGGCAGTTGTTTGACCACTAACCCACCTGATGGTAAGTGGTGTTGCGGTCAAGGTGGTAAATCACAACTGCCTAGAAGATGCCTATTTACTCTTGTTTTGAAGCTACGACCGAATTTATTATTTATATTGTTTAAATTATTATTTATCCCGACGTTTCGGATGCTTTTCAGCAACCGTGGTCGCGGGGAGACAGGATAAATATAAATAATAAATCGCGTTTTAATCCGGTATACAGTATTTTATTTAAATGTGTGATACTCGCGTTAATAAAAGACAATCTATATATATATAAAAGAGATTCCCACCTATATAGTCACACATCACGATATCTTTGGAACCATAAGGCGTAGCGACTTGAAATATGGTAGGAATATTCCTTTCGCCGAGTAGAGGTCAGCTAAGAACGGATTTTACGAAATTCAACCGACAAGGGGGGTTGCGGGGGCAATTGCTAGTATTATATATTCACAATTTTTCACGGACTCAATAGATGTGGATTAACGCACCTGAACCGCGTTCGGTAGTAGCTTTGATTTCTTCCGAAGGTAATTTTTATTAAAACGATTTTCTCTTTATATGTCTACATATTGTATTAATCGGGTTGGAGGAACATTTCCGTTCGGCCACCGTTTAGAGAATGAAAAACAACTGAGGGCAAAAGCACAACTCGCAAGAATGTATTCGTATTGTCATTTTTTTATATTGTATGAGAAATCAAGAATTGTGGAGTTTGACTATTTCAAATTAGTCGAAGTAAAAATAAAAACTAATCAGAAACTTATCACTGATATCATGAGTTCAGGACACGTTAATTGAGCCTTCATTCGTCATTATTTGATATAAATAATATAATAAATAAATACAAATTCAGACTCACGGCCGAATTCTCGAACGCTAATCAACATTGAGGTGTACTTAAAAGTATATCTAACCCTTTCATTACGAAGATAAAATGAAAGACAGAAACATTTTAAGAAGCCCTCAAGTTTTGATTATCGTTTCGGTATTCCGCGGTAAGAGATCAAGATTGAGAACGTCTCAACTTTGTGTGAACCATGTATCAATATAATTTGTATTTGTATCATTTACAAAGAAAAATGCTTTATAAAATACAAATTTACATATACAAAAATGAATTGCTGTTCGTAAGTCTCACTAAAACTCGAGAACGACTGAACGGATTTATCTTATCTTAGTCTTGAAATGTTCGTGGAGGTCTAAGGAAGGTTTAAAAGGCGAGAAAAAAAACCCTAAAAACAGCCCTTTTCTATTTCCCATACAAACGTTTTCTAGTGTCAATTTAATTATATAATTTCGAAGCCAAAATTGTGGCAGAACAATGTCTGCGGGGTCCACTAGTAATCAATATAAATAAACTCTTTTGTACATAATGCCATTTTTATACTTTTTATTATAGTAGCTCTTTGTTAAGATTCTATTTTCTCTTCTAGTCACTGATTTAAAAACGATTACCTACACGTATTTTCCGAATTCTTAACATTTTTTCAATCCTCGAACCCAGTACCAGTGTATTCACCGTAAACAATAATGTATTAGATTGGTATTATTCGATACTTGTTGTTAAAAAATTAAACTTACAACTAAACTATTAATATTGTCTTTTATTAACGCGAGTATCACACATTTAAATAAAATACTGTATACCGGATTAAAACGCGATTTATTGTTTAAATTATTTATCCCGACGTTTCGGATGCTTTTCAGCAACCGTGGTCGCGGGAGACTGAAAGATGACAGTTGTCTTATATTTGAAATGTCACAAAGTTGCCATATTTAATTCAATTAAATTAAAAAATAATCTATTAATTTAGGTAACACAATGTACATCTATGAACGTCAATAAAAAATAATACATATTAAATTACTAATATTACTAATATTAAATGCTTCTAATTTTACATTTACTACCAGTTCACAAATCAAGGGCGTAGAGCGGACGAGAAGAACTGGCAAGAAACTCGCCGCCACTCTTTTTAATCGCCAAGTTTTTGTTTTACAATAATTACATATTAACGCCATCTATTCCTACGGAGTTGATATTTACTGTAATTTTCTATATTATGACAATATTGACTAACGGTGTCCTCTTGTTTTTTAGTATGTTTGATTTGGGGCTTTAGATTTTTAATAACTGGATCCCAGGTGTTGGAAAGTCTCAAACCATCTTCTCTATTGAAGTTAGGATGTTTTTTAATTTCAATAGCCTCACGTACTAGTCTGGGAAAGAATCTACTTTCTTTAGCAAGGATTTTTGGTTGGTCGAAACGTATGTAATGGTTTGGTTTATCCAGAGTGTGTTCACATACTGCTGATTTAGAGTGACGTCTGTTTTTGATATCCGCAATGTGTTCCTTAAGTCGGTTTGAAATGCTACGTTTAGTTTGCCCAATGTAGGATAAACCACAGTCACAATCCAGTTTATATACACCTGAATCTTGCAAAGGAATATTACTTTTTATTGGTCTCAAGAACTGTTGAATCTTCTTGTGTGGCTTGAAAACTGTATTAATAGAAGCTCGTTTTAAGATTCTTCCAATCCTGTCTGTAACACCCTTCACATAAGGCAGGTAGGCTGGTTGACGTTGTACTGTTTGTGGTTTATTCCTGTTTCTGTGATGCGCCCTTGATTTGTGAACTGGTAGTAAATGTAAAATTAGAAGCATTTAATATTAGTAATTTAATATGTATTATTTTTTATTGACGTTCATAGATGTACATTGTGTTACCTAAATTAATAGATTATTTTTTAATTTAATTGAATTAAATATGGCAACTTTGTGACATTTCAAATATAAGACAACTGTCATCTTTCAGTCTCCCGCGACCACGGTTGCTGAAAAGCATCCGAAACGTCGGGATAAATAATTTAAACAATAAATCGCGTTTTAATCCGGTATACAGTATTTTATTTAAACTAAACTATTAATAGAACATTAATTTCCACTAGAATTGTTACACAAGATTTGCCTAAACAAAGAC
Organism: Anthocharis cardamines; assembly: GCA_905404175.1. Classification (NCBI taxonomy): domain Eukaryota; kingdom Metazoa; phylum Arthropoda; class Insecta; order Lepidoptera; family Pieridae; genus Anthocharis; species Anthocharis cardamines. The sequence goes on along the minus strand of FR989956.1, from coordinate 6,684,386 downwards.
GAAGAGATAATTATTTAGAGACTCGTAAAATAGCGGACTGCGTAGTAATAAGCTTGTCAGAAATAATTTGCATTGGTAGCCGCGGGCAGCATCTGAATGGGCTCTGATGATGTGATGAATTCGTAACGGTACTCTCCTGGGCCTTGAACTCTTAAATGTGTTTAGAAAAAATTAAAACTTAAAGAGCCGACGGATACAAAACGATAACATAAAATCGAATGACGCGCTCTAAGGAAGAATGAAACTAATTGAATCATCGCAATCATCTCAGAGAAGCTGTATAAATATTTGCTTACGCGGTCAACGTCCTCCACGTTATCACTTTCCGTGTTTAAATTATCGTCGTGTGTTAATATGGATATCACTCGATCGCGTTTTGCAAGTACCATTACCAATTTATCGAAAACTATTGTCGCATAAATTAAATTTCTTCTCAATTAAATTATCCTTCATACAATTGCACGTGGTAATTATTAAATTATTTTCATAAAAACAGTGCCATAAATAGGTCAGATTTTAATACAAAGCACAAGGGCAGAGTTTAAGTGAATTCGTCTTGCCTAACAGTGAAATACGAATAGATAAAATTATCTATTTGGGCACGGATTGGTACTATTAACCTAAATTTGTTTAATTCTTTGCTACAAATAATATTGCTATTCTTGATTTATATTTTTGATAGCTGCGTCTATGACGAATCGTATGATACGTCGAAATTTTACCAAATTACTCCTATGTTGTTTAGAGAGTAATCGTGAGATAGTTTTGCGGTGTTGTCTAGTGCGTACGCGCAGTTCGCTCTGACTGCGGTACCGGGAGAGCTGCGTTGGATGTCACTGCAGATGTTTGAGACCGAATTTTCTTTACGTACGAGTGTTTATGAAAACTTGGGAATAATTACGGTAAGTTGTTATATAAACAGTATTGTATATGTATAATTATATTGTTTATAATAATTACTTTAACAATTATTGTTAAGGAAATTGATTTACCTTTTAATACATTTAGATTTTTCTTAAAAAAATGTGTTTTCTATGTAATATCAAATTATGATGTCAATTACCTACATAAACCTCTTAAATTATGGGTTTTAGGTGTTTTGCATTTTTTTGCAGTAATATGTTAAAACGTAACTCATTACGCTCCCCCTAATGAGTTAAGTTTTAGTTAAAATAAGTATGATAAGGTCAACATGACGAAGGGGTCGAAAGGTTACATTTGAAATGAGTATTGTAGTGAATATCATTAGTAAAAATAATAAGTATACAATATGTCACTTATATTAATTATATTTAATTTAAATATATACGTTAGTAGATAGTTTTTCCGATATTTTATAAGCTATTAATTCAAAGTAGAAAAGTTTTCAAAAGAAGTTATAGAACGATATTTAAATAATTCAAATTATATCCTCTTCTTCTCTTCCTTAATACTCCATCTTTTGATTTTATCGATATAGTTGATATAATTTAAGCTGATATTATTAATTCTAAAACTACTTGTTTCCTATAAATAATCCTTGTTTGTAGTATATATGTATGTAGTTATATTACATATTTGTCCATGAGAAATGAATAAAATGAAATCCCTGTAGGTAATATCTGACATTAAAAATTAATATAGGTTGAGCTCAAAGCCTCGAGAGCTTGACGATTCATAAGACGCTTGGAGAATGAATGGTTGAATGCAATTGCACACAAATGTACAAAAATGAACTGAACTGTTTTTCTCATTCGTTTCGTGTTTTGCTTAGGTATTCATGGTAGGTATTTCTTAATTAAAAAGATGATCTCTACGTCTGAAATTTTAGTGTTTCAGACATTCTCAAAGACTCTTTTTTCATGTTAGGCCTACAAACGACTTAATTGGTATAATAAATTAGGTACTCATTGGATATCTTAACCACAGTAAATCAGTCAATGACTTATTTTTTAGTTTCAGCATTTGGAAAATCCATATAATAAAACCGATACGCACAATACATTCATATTATATATACATCACGCCTCTTTCCCATTGGGGTAGGTAGAGATCAAGGAATTCCATATGTTCCGATCCTTACATACCACTTTCGCTTCTTCCACTTTCATCAATGCTTTCATACACACTAGTCGGTTTCGAGTACTTTTGACCTGGCCCTTTTGAAGAAATATGTGCTTCATTGTTTGTCTACCTATGAACGGTTATCCGGACAGAATTTCTATATTCCCAACACCAGTTTAATGCCCAAAGTGACCAGAAATAAGTTTTTTTTTTGAATTATAAATATGTGATTGGCACGGGATTCGATCGCGCGACCCATCGGATCACAAGGTTGTTTCGACTCAAAGCGCGTCGAATCTCACTCTTTCCTAGTTTATCCTTAATCTTAAATTATGAATGATTTGCGGATTGCAATTAAAGTAATTAGCAAAGATTCCTAGCTGTTCACGTTAATGTAATTGACCCAATTACATAATTAAATTTGCGAAAGAAATGAGACCTCATACATAGACTAAGAGGCATAATTCATATAAAAAAATCCTCAATCATCAAAATGTTACAAGATTTACTACATGTATTTACGGTTGTTTTGTTAAATAACATAAAAAATATAACAGATTTTTAGAAATCCGTAAGTGTAATGCATTTAATGTGAAATATGCGTACTTCGGGATTTATTAACCAGTTTTTATGTTTGAAAAAGTTATCCTAAGTCTACAGAGTAATGAATAATCTACAGAGTTTACATCAGATGGTCACTAATTAATAGATCATATTTTCTCTCAATGAAACGTTCAATAATAGTATAAACCAGTGACGCGTAAACTTAGTTGTGAAATATATATTTTTAACAAACACATTGGTTTATATATATTTGTCTGTAGTACAAAAAGTAATGACAATTAAAGCTGAGGAAAAGGGTAAGGAAACTTCAAGGATTAGTCCTCTATGCAATTGAGTGTCATTTGCATTTAAATGTTTAAGCCAAATATTTTCGGATACATAAATGACAGACAGCATTAGAACAGAAATGCTCGTTCTACTAAACACTAAATACAGGGGAAATAAAAGCGAAGTTTTTTTTTAACATCAGTCAATGATGCGCTGTCGACCTATATTTTACTTCGAGCATTCGGAAATCCATAGACTGAAACCGAAACGCGCATTGTGCACTTCACGGTTTTCCATCGATAAACGGTGGTTCGTTACCCGGCGGAATTTCGATATTTCTCCCACCCGATAAGTGCTCGAAGTTACCAGACGTGGGGAAAACATGCTTACAGAAAATTATAATCATGTGGGTGGGATTCGACCCACGAGTCGACCCATCGATGCGCACGGCAAGTGTTCTACCGAACGCGCCAACATGCCCGTCAAAAGTTTCAGCGAATACATCTAATTTCAACTTTGGTTCTTCGTTGTCATACCAAATATACAGTGAGTTTGCAAAAAACGCAATGCAATTATTTTTCCGCATATTTACATTTTAAGACATCCGGACATTCAGACGAGTGGGGAGACAAGACTAAAATGGGAACTTTAGAATTCTACGTGCCCTCTGTCTATGAAGGTCGTTTCGCCTCCTCCTTCATTATGCGCTAAGGATTGGAAATTATAATTTGCGGTTTATTCGGAATAAAAAATACGGAATAATAAAGTAAATCCAATTTAAAATATTTAAATAAGGGAAAGTTAAGCTACGCTGATTAATATATGTACATTTAGTTTCAATATCGTAATTTAAGTTTTTGTAAATAAAGTCGAAAGAAAATGCTATTTGGCAGATTTATAGGAGTACGTTAACGTAAAGTTTACGAATAAACTTAGTTAAAAATAACTTTTTCATTCGCGAAAGGGAATACATAATAAATACTACATATAATATTGCTTTTATGTTTTTAAATATAGCAGGTATAAAGTTTTAAGTTTGGCGAATTACAATATAAATATTATTTTATTGTTAGTTTACTGTCAATGGATAACAACAAGCAAATAATACATTTAATGTTATATAAAATAAATGATTTATGACCTCCTACCGGAACTTATCGCTACGATATGAATACTTTTCAAATCTTTAAAGTGTTAAAAGTAGTAAAATATGGGAAACGACAATTTTATTAGCATCCATTTGAAAAATCAGAGCTAGAATAAAATTTATTCTTCACAGAACCTAAGCTTAAGCCATATTTTTATGTTATAATAAAATAAATAGATCAAATTTGTAATATATACCTAAATATTTACACATTACAAATACGATCTTCTCAATTTTGTTTGATATCTTATTAATAGGTAAAGGAGGTAAATCGTCATATTAGGACTCATGAAAATTACTGACTCATAGGAAGGACTAAGAGTTAGTACAAAACTTTAATTGGTAAATTTTGTCTCATGTCTTAATACACATTATATTTAAAACTTGACTTCTTCGTACTTCACTTGTATACGTACTTATTGATATGCAATCTCTGTTGGTATAAACGTTTTATTACTCTAGTATTCGGTATCGATTCATTTGCGATAAAGTATGCCTTGATTATCATACAAATTGAATTAATACAAACCGATTTTACTAACCCTCGTTTGACTCGATTTGATAACATCAGGGCAAGTAAGAAAAAAAAGTTAACAAAAAGAATTCTGAATAAAAAAATCTTTAATTCTTTAAGGTTGAGTCATCACTCATAAACAATGTTTGTCCCCAGTAACATTTAAGAGCAATTAAATTAATTTGAGTATTTATGCATAGATTGACGACAAATCATTTGTACAAGGCCTTCTGGGGTTGGGCGGTGATGAGAAGATTTATGGATGAGTTCACCGGCCCGAAACATTGCGACATTTTTGTTGGAGACACGCAATGTCTTCCGGCATGTTTATAATCATAATAAACTCAATTTGCTATTAATACCAATTTAGGATACACCAACTATGTTATGAGATCTCCATACGACCGTGATCACGGTCAGAGCAGTTACCATAATACTTGAACTTTCGTAATAATCATTATGCAATACACGAAAAGTATACATGTTGATGTACATCAGAACTAATAAATATTGATCTAACTATAGAATAAAGGTGTTTGAAATAAAACTTTGTTTATGTGTTCTGAATCTGTATATTTACGTTGTATAAGTCGATTCTTTTGCGTGAGTCATTTCGGAGTCTGTGTGTACACTGCTTTCATAGACACTTGTTTAATAATACTGGCAAGTAGCAATACTAACTGTTACCAGGCTTAAACGAACGTTAGAGAACTCGAGTCTGTAATCTACGAAAAGGCGTTCCCTCGAGATTGTTGAATCACGAATATCACTGGTCTTAGCTTGAGTTTAAGCGAAGAAATGTTATATCTTTTTTTAAGTTAGATATTAACAGACGAGCATGAGGTTCACGTGATGGAAGGTGTCAGCCACAGAACTCTAGTCAATGATGTACTGTCGACCTACTTTTTACTTCAAGAATTCGGAAATCCATTGACGGTTTTTCCATCTATGAACAGTAGTTCGTAGCCCGGTCGGAATTTCGATATTCCTCCCTCTCATTTAAAGCTCGAAGTGACCACAAAGTGAACGAGGGGAAGACATGTTTACAGAAAATTATAAACATGTCGTCCCGGCGGGATTCGAACCCGCAACCCATCGGTACGCAAGGTAGGTGTTCTACCAAACACGTCAACGAGCCCGTTGAAGCCGATCTAATAATTGACTCACGTAATATAGCCACCCATAATATCGTGAATAATTTAAATGATCACTAACAGAGTTCAATATGTCGAAGGCCTTTTTAGTAGAAAAATAAAAAACTAAAATTAATAAGAAAATAACTGGAAACCCTGCTCAAGCAGAGCTTTTTTCTCAGATTACAATAAACTCAGAAAGGAAGTTTCCCATTATAGTTTATTGTAGGTCTCAGACAACCAAGTCTTATTTGAACAGAGCACTTAGAAAACACTTGGCTCTTTTACTTTCGGGCTTAATAAAAGTTTAATAAGTAAATTTTTAATTTTCTCGAAAGAAGGTTTTATATTAAATATTCGTACCGTCACTACGACACTAATATCTAAGTTTGAGTTTTACGGAGTGTGAAATTTTTATCCTGAAAAATTTTAATAGATAGTTAGATTTATTATAACTTGGATAAGATGCATATTTTATCCAAGTTATAATAAATCTAAATATAATCTGCCCGTGATCAAGCTTTCGATAAAACACTCGTCAAACGTCATCGTCAGGATAAATAATTATTAATATAAACCTTGTATACATTTTTTTTATGTCAGATATCGACAGACGAGCATGAGGTTCACTTGATGGTAGGTGATTCCTCAACCACAGAACATCAGTCAACGGTGCGCTGTCGACCTAATTTTTACTTCGAGCATTCGGAAATCCCTGAATCGGATTTCCGAATAGAATGCTCGTCAGTCTATACTGAAACCAAAACGCGCAATGTGCACTTCACGGTTTTTCCATCTATAAACGGTGGTTCGTTACCCGGTCGGAATATTCCTCCCACATTTTTACATTATTGCACCTAAAGTATACAAAAGGCGAACTTAATATATAACTTACTTTTATATAACTTAATTTAACTAGACATATTAAACTAGTTAACCAGTTTCTTAAAACTTTTAGCGCAATATCACACAGATGAAAAAACAAAAAATAAACATTGATTTGATTAAAACACGATATTTGGTACTAAACTATATTTTATGTACCAAACTAATTAATGAAAACTGACAAAGAGTGCCTGGAAGAAAAATAGATCTATCCCAAAACGCTGTTATTTGTTTAGGAGTCGTAGGATAGATGTTTAATTTACTGTAAATATACTATGTATGTAGTATAACAGTTATTTAGTTAAACTGACGGGCTTTATCATCGCACAGTCTAAGATATTGTGATTAGAAACTTAACAATTTGATTATAGGTTCTTTTAATACCAAAGGACAGTGGCTACATAGGCTGTTAAATTTTTCAAAGGTAATTACTTCCTAAATATTAAACGGGACATCAAACTTCTATATTCTGTAGCAAGACACCCAGCTCCCTACCCTGAACCAGTAATCGACCTATATATGTATATCTGTACCATTGAATGATTGAATGAATACCGGGAAAGTCATCGGTAAGATGTCTTGTAGACTGCTCTGTGTAAGACATCAGATAAAGAAATCTTTTTGATATTTATAAGATTTCAGAAAAGTAAATTGGTCCCCAAAGCCGCCCCTAAAAATTTCCGCCCTAGGCTCAAGCTTACTCAGACTGCTGGTAAGTCCGTTACTGCTGAATGATGGTATTTATAAAAGAATTATTTTTAAATATTTCATATCTAAAAATGTATTATATAATAATATTAGGAAGATACATTTTTGAGTCTATTTCACTGATATTTTTTTCTTTACAGGCAAGGAGTCTTCTGTGCTGCCAGCCGAATGAAACATTTTTTAAATTTGTTTCACCGGGACTTGAACCCATGACTTGCGGTCCTAAACGCATGTGCATACTACTGAACTATGGAGGTGGTCAAATATGTAAAATCAGTGGTGTTATTTCTGTGATTTATAGTAGCAGATAAATTATAATTTCATGTAAATAGGTTCATTCGTGTAGCCAAAATGAAACCGACAGTATCAAAACTTTTTGTCCTCAAATCTTACTAAGAACTCAGTTAAGTAGTTAAGAGACGAAAAAAGTATTTGAAGAAAAGTCTCCGAAGTAGGTAATGTCTTTTGTTTATTTTCAGAACACCAAATAAGCCAGTATTTTACAGACAGTATTAATGTTTCGCTGAGGTAGATGTGGACTTTATTAGAACACCTATGGTGAGTATAATTTTGGTGGTTATTATACTCTTGACCCAATTTACCGTACTTGGAGTAAGTCAATTGTTTAGCTAAGACGTATGACTGTACTCCTAAAATTACTATTGTTCGCTGTAAATGGCGTCAGTAGACGCAAGGTGTCAAACAACTAACATCTCGATTCGAATGCACTAATTGCATTGTTCTTGATCTACTCCGTAAATGTCGAAGCGTTTGTCAAACTATTTTTGAAAGAGGTGTTTATTTTATATTTCACAAGCAAATGTTAAAACAATTAGTATTTGCTCGAAAGAAAGTTATCGGTGATAGTATTGTTTTAAATATTTGGAGAAAAAGTTTCTAGTTAATGTGTACTCGCGATGAATTTGTTATTTTGTCTAGTGAAAAATATATATTATATATATAGGGATAATTTAATTCAGTGCTTTCACATGGTTTAATAATAAAACTATCTATTTTATTAATTTAAATATCAACAGACGAGCAGGGGGTCACTTATTACTTCAAGCATTCGAGAATCGCAAAATGCACTTCACGATCTTTTCATATATGAACAGTGGTTATCCGGACCGACTTTAGATATAATTCCTACCCGTTTAATCGTAGACATTTAGACGAAGGGAAGACATGTTTAGAAAATAATAAACATGTATTCTGCCGGTATTCGAATCCGCAACCCATCGGAACAGAAGGTAGGTGTACCACACGCCAACGAGTACCAACAACGAGTATAGTTTAGCAATGCCATTATAAAATATTCAAATGGATAAAGGAGAATATTAATAGACTCGGGATCATCAGTAGTAGGTACTTATCTTTGATTTTATTTAATATTTACCAGATGCCGATTTTTGGACATTTATTGATATCGCGTTGCAGGAAAAATGACGCGACTCTGCTATATCTCAATAATTTTATTTCTAATAGATCTAGAAATGTTTCGAGGACAAATCGTGAGTGCTCTTCCATTTATTTACTTCCATTAAACCATTGTTAATCTGCACATAGAAATGCATTTCCACCAATTTTGAATGGTCATTTCAATATTGCCATGCTTTATATTATATGTATGTTAAATTGGGTGCAACTGTTGTATAAGCACCAGAGGTTTTGAAAAGAATCGACCTAGATATTTTATCATTCAATTGATCTCTGCTATTGTATTTTATTGATTATTATTTATTTTCGATTTGCTCTTTCAGACTGATAGTGATCTATTGTCTGATAGCAATGTTGAAGGATATGAGAGCGTACATTTTAAAAATAACGGTAAGCTTAGTTTCAAGAAATAAACATAATCTGAGTAAGACATGATTCGTATTCATGGTTTGGTCCCAATTATAGATACGTTCGCTTGGGATTTACGATTCTAACTTAATTTGGTTTCAGGTGATAAAAAAGTAACCTCATACTCGGAATGGGGAAGGTGGAGTGCATGCCAAGGCGGTCGTAAAACTAGGCGGCGACATTGCTTACGCCGGCAAATTTGTGGAGATTCTTTGCGAATTGAAGTTGCTCGGTAGGTATGCTCATCTCATTATCTTAGGATCGTTACAACTGGCTTGATTGTTTTTCACTTAATACGGAATTCTCTGAATGATATCATTTCGTTTTATTCGATTTATTTTATTGTTGCTATTGCAGTTTTTAACACTAAACCTACTAGAGCGGTGAAATGACCGCTTACATACATCAATATAATATATTATATTAGAAAATATAATATATTAGAAAAAATTGTCCAGTAAATTAAAGAAAAATTAAAACCTGGAATTTAAAAATTTCCCTACCTATCAAATTGTAATTTCATAAAGACAAGTCTCGAAAGCGGTTATTTGACCACACTGTAGGTTGTGTTAATTAAAGTCCCCTAAAAAGTCAAACAATAAGCTAATAATATATAGCAACGTAGCTTACGCCAATATTTCAGAAAAAAATCAGATAAAATTTAACGATTTACAAAGTAGATTTTTTAGTTTATTTACTTTAATCAGACTCTAACATACATTTTCTAACACAATTGATATATTTTTAGTTAAATTACTATCACGTTTTCTCAAGACTTGGTTTATATGTTTAACTTCATGAAATTGGCCTCACAGATTAAATCATTTTGTATGGTGTTTAGAATTCTACGTTTGTTGATAATTTCGTATGCGGAAACATCAGATAGTGAATTTTGTTTACAGTTGCAAATCGCGTGAGATGCGAGGACGCGAAGATAATAAGGAAGGACATCAAAATAAGCAAATTCCCTTTAAAGTGGTATGTTTAAAATTGTTCATGATATTTGTACTAGAGATAAGTTTATTAGAATAGTTTTTACACATTTTGCCCGCAGATGAATTATAGACATGATGCTATAACAATGTGTATTTAAATTAGTAATTTCACAGGTTATTCATAGGCTGAATCTGTTCTATTTTAGGTAGGATTAAAGCAGTTAAGCAATGGAGATGTCCAAAAGAGGTTTATAGGTTTTTCACCTTGGAGTAGTTGGAGCACGTGTTCTAAAAAGTGTACAACAGTAAGAAAAAGGTATGTATGCAAGTAAGCATAATAATATGAAAAATATATCTTTTGTAGTTTTTTTTGGTATGATCGTAAAAATATTACCTAAAACATGCAAACATAAAATGGAAAAGGCGGCCTTATCGCTAACAGCCATATCTTTCAGGCAACCTGTATTAGACCAAAATGTTAGTTCTTTATCTTCTGCTTTAGCAAATATACAATTAATTAATTAATAATATCGAATTCAAATATTTATTACATAATGCAATGAATAAGAAATCAGTTCATTATTATTGCTAAAGTTTACGACAGAACGGGACAGAGTGATACTCCTGTATAGCTCTGTCTCTTTCTATAATCAAAAACTCATGAAATACTACTATTTTAAAAAATAGAAGTACAGTACAGGGGCAACGCACTTCAAAATATGACCTGAAATGACCTCACATTTATTTTGGGATTGTTTTCATAGGCACTGTCAAAAATGGACAATTTGCGGTCGCAAAGTAATAAAACAGTCTGCTTATTGCTATCTGGAGGGTAGCCTCTGCCATCTTTGGATTCGAGGGAGGATGCATCGACGAAAGGATCAAGGTGTAGTACGCAAGGGCAAATAATTTGAACATAAAGCCTATTTACACGATACAAGTTTCTGGCCTGTTGCATACAATTACATTGAAGCTAAAATAAATGACTATGTATGTCTAAACAACATGTAACATTACTGATCTTTTATGTTTTGTTTGCATATTTTTCTTGGTGTAAAAAGTGAAACATAATATCCCCGTGAAAACAGTTGCTTACAATCCTTGGATGTCAATTATTGCTCTTGTATGTAAATATTAAATATTTCTATTAAATATTTATATTATAAACTAATTGTAATAAAGCGACTGAACTTGATATTTGTGTCATATTATGTTGCGCAACTTAAGATTTATTTAAGGGTTAATGTACAGTCAATCTTTCAGTTTTCTTTTTGGATTATAATTTATTTTTATAAACCTGAGTTGTCAAATTTGACTCTCAATCATAATTTTAATTGGCAAATATTCATAATAAACAGGTTGACAGGATTTTACTTGGATAGATTATTTGTATCACATTGTACTTTTAACTTTTATATCTTAGAAGTATATGTTTTTTGTCATTATCCTAGGCGGTCAGTATTTTGTAAGAAGTGTATAATAACGTCATTTTTATTAGTAATCTATAATCTCCACAGGCCTTTTAACTAAGCGATTAAAAGTTGGTTTTATTAATCCTGGCTCACTCGGTACAGGTCATGACGAATTTATAGCAGCAATAGCGCGATTCTCTATAGACATACTTGCGGTAAATGAGACCTGGCTTCGTGCGGGCGAGGAAGGTCGTGCTCCATCTGTGCCAGGATATAGGTTAAGACACATACCCCGGTCGAAAGATATTAGATCGCGTGGCGGAGGGGTTGGCTTTTATATCAGACAGGGTTTAAGAGTTCGTATATGTGCCCATCCGTTCTACAAGGATGTTGAACAGATGTGGATAAGTCTTAAGATTAACTCCAAACGGGTTATTTTGGGCACAGCATATAGACCTCCCTGGCTAAATGCTGAAACTTTTTTTAATGCATTAGCTGATTCCTATGCTTCATTTATTGACTTCGACTCCTTTATACTATTAGGGGATTTTAATATAGATTATATGAATAAAACTGGCGGGAAGTATAGATATTTAAAAGACTTTTTACAACAAACAAGTTTGGTACAACTTATCGATGAACCGACACATTTTACCAGCTCGTCTCAAACGTTAATAGACCTAATATGCTCCGATGCCAAAGTTCTTAATACGCGTGTTCACCATATTCCCCAACTGAGTGCCCATGCGTTTATTGTTGCAGAGTTTAATATGAAAGTAGAGAAGCCTGCCCCTCGATGTGTGACATACAGACCCATTAAATCTATCGATCTTAAGCGATTTAATGAAGACCTTGCCTCTATCAGGTGGGACGATATTGCAGATCTGGATGATGTGGACGACATGATTTTCATGTTTAATCGGTATATTAATTACCTCTTTGATACTCACGCACCTGTTAAGACATCGGTGTTTAGGGAAGCTCCTACTCCATGGATTACTAGTAATATAAAGTTAATGATGCAAATTAGAGATGAAGCTCTTCATAAATACAAATTAAGCAAATCCGATAGTGACAGACTTTCATACAAGCAACTAAAAGCTATGGTAATTACAGCAATGTATAACGAAAAAAGATCTTTTTTCGATGCTAACATTAATACTAATTTAAAAAATCCTAAATTTTTATGGAAAAATTTAAAAAAGACAGTGCTACCAAATACTAAAGAAATAAATCTCCCAGACCACCTAATAAAACCAGAAGACATTAATAACCATTTCTTAAATATTAAAGGAGTTAATAATGTTCAAGAAGCACAAACCGAATACTTTAAAAATAACCGTCACGGTCCTTCCACCTTTCATTTAAGTACTGTTAGCGAAACTGTTATAGCCAAGATTCTGCTCGATATTAAAACTAATGCTAAAGGCTTTGACGGTGTATCCATGGATATGATTTTACTGACTCTTCCAACAACACTGAATGTTATTACATCCATAACCAATAAAATTATATCTATGGGTAAATACCCTGATATGTGGAAAATAGCGGTAGTCAAACCAATGCCTAAAATACCTAATCCATCTGAAATAAAAGACTTACGCCCAATAAGTATTCTACCTAGCTTATCGAAGGTTGTTGAAAAAGTTGTAGGTGAGCAACTTGCACATTACCTTGAAGAAAACAATATCTTGCCAGAGGTACAGTCCGGTTTTCGCAAACGAAAAAGTACCACAACTGCACTTCTAGATGTTGTCGATGATGTCCTGACTGGTAGAGATGAAGGCATGGTTACAATACTGGCCCTTCTTGATTTTTCGAGAGCGTTTGACTCGATTCACGTACCACTGCTGTTATCCAAACTTATATATTATGGTTTCGATGGTAATTCTTTAAGTTTTTTCCGAAGCTACTTAAAACATAGGTCGCAAATGGTCCAAATAAGGCAGACAAATGGCAACATTGTTGAGTCGTCTTTGAAACCTTTAGAAAAAGGTGTACCGCAGGGGTCCATTTTGGGTCCAATTCTCTACATAATCTACAGTGCGGATTTAAGTAAAGAAATTAGAAATTGCATGTATCACTTATACGCCGACGACCTGCAACTGTATATAAATTTCCCACCTAGCGATACCGAGGCAGCTGTTGATTCTCTTAATTCCGATCTGGAGAATGTATCAGTGTGGTCCAGTAAAAACAGCCTCGTCTTAAACCCATCGAAGTGTAAATATATGATACTGGGTTCATCTTATCAGACAGAACAAATATCGACTCGCATTTCGAATATAACTGTTGATGGTACAAATCTTGAGAGAGTCCATTTGGTCAGAAATCTTGGCTTACAAATGGATCCTCAACTGCGTTTTGAAGAACATATAACCGAAAGAGTTCGCAACTGTTTCTATAGATTAAAGATCCTGTATAAGATTCGAAATTACATTAGTGAGTCTCTGCGTATTCAGTTGTGTGATTCACTAGTTCTGTCTACGCTCAACTATTGTGACGTGGTCTATGATGGATGTTGCCTTGCTAAAAGTAGACGTCTAATTCAAAGAGTGCAAAATGCATGTGCGCGGTACTGTTTCCGTATACCTCCACGAGCCCATGTCACTCCGTTTATAAACGAGGCAGGAGTACTGAAAATGGAAGCTCGACGTAAACTCCATCTTGCTTGTCTACTGCATGGTATCGCTAAGCACCAAGCTCCAATATACCTCTTTAGAAAGTTACGCTGGACATTTAGTTACGAACAAAATAAAACACGACCATCTTCACATATCCTCATGATGCCGCAGCATCGTACGGCAGCATTTAGGGGTAGCTTTAAGTACGCAGCTACTAAATGCTGGAACAATCTACCTCCGCCCATACGCAATTTAAAATCAAAGGCATCTTTCAAAGATAATTTAAAGCGATACTTATTGGCAATGCAGCGTACAGAATAGCACCCCTTACTCAATCTGATCGTCCATCCGAAATCCCTACTACAATAATTATTTTATTTTATTTTTAGGTTTAAAGTTTTAAAAAAAAAAAAAAGTCTGTATAGTAATAGTTTTTATTTTTAATTTATTATTTATTTTTCTTAATAAGTTTGCACACTGTCCCCGTTTTATTATTGTTATTTCTGTTTGTTAATTTAATTTTGATTAGTTTATATTATTCAAACGTCTGATAGTCCGTGGCGTGACTGAGGCTGCAGCTGAAAATCAGCGTGGTAAGTTTCTGCCGTGAGGCTGAAGCTTACCACACAATGCTGAGACTGCGGCCTTTTAACTGCCAAACACAAACTGTTTTTATTCATTTTCTTATTTTTTATATGTTTTTTTTTATTGTTTACTTATAAGTTTAGTTTTGTAAGTAATCTTTGTTAATTTGTTGTTTGTGCAGTAAATAAACTCTCTCTCTCTCTCTCTCTCTCTCAAAATGGCATCATGTAAATGGGCCAGAATTCCTTAATTTTTATTTGTCAAATATTTTAGATAATAGAATTTTAGAGAATAAAAATCTGACTCTAAGCTGATATAGTTAAAATGCTGTGACTTATCAAAAAACTTTGAGAAAGTTGAACAAAATTCTCCAAATCTCATGTAATTAAAAGGGCCACGATGCTGAGCCTATAAAACTTTATAACTTCTAAAAAGGTGAATATAAATGTCAAAGGAAAGCGTAATTTGTTGAAACGGAACATTTGAATTGATTCTCTTTTGCTTCTTTTAAACATTTAAAAGAAACTTCTCTTTTAGGAACAGAACTAATGGCCTCAATGTTTAAACTGTTATAGATGTATCAAAATTCTATAAATGTCTACCCTTTTGTGGTATGTAAGCAATTTTTAACAATTACCTTAAATATAATAATTGTGGTGATGGATGTGCTTGTTCCAATATTAGGTTACTTTGTTAGATTTTGGTTCAGTCTCTCCTTTGTTTTTTATATTGTAAATCAACACCAATATTATAAAGAGGAAAGATTTGTATTTTTGTATGTTTGTAACAATAAAATACTCGACCGATTTTAATATTTTTTTTGTGTATAGTACATCTACATTATTATTTGCTAGTATTTAATAAAGAATCAAGTTTTAATCTAGTATTTTTAATAAATGTAATTATTATGCATTAACGTATATAATAAATAGCCCTTATCAAGAATACATGAACATTCTTGCTGTTTGGAAAATGTAATTACAATACTTTTATAATTAAAAACCCCAAACTTTTTTGATAAATGAGCATTTCGGAGCATGATTTCTGAAGACGTAATTGAATTAGGAGTTCGTTTAAAAATTTGTGATAAAGGCAGCAAAAGTTCTTCCAAACTCTTTAACTTGTTAAACTTCAAATATTATAACTGAATTTCCCTAATTTTTCACGAAGTTTTAACGTTTATTTTTCACAGGGTACAATGTAGTAGAGTCGTTGCCGTCTCCAGTTCCTGTCATACATCCAGAAGATTCTAGATCCTTCTCGGCTTCAGTACCGACTTGTGGCAGGCTCGGGAAGTATCAGGGAACTTCGACTAATAGATTAAGAGCACGTATGCAAGATATGCTTCGAATAATTGGCGGGAGACCAGCTCCACCTGGGAAATGGATATGGCAAGTTGCTGTTCTTAACCGATTTAAGGTAATCTTTTTTTATGTTAGATATCGACGGTCGAGTATGAGGTTCACTTGATGGATAGGATACCTCAGCCACAGAACATCAGTCAATGATTACATTTTACTTCGAGTATTCGGAGTAAAAAGTAGGTTGTTCCATACTTTGGAACTTACGTAAGATTATAATATATATTTACGAAATCTCTGACAATTTATAATACTTAGTATAGATACTAAAAGAGATGTGTCTAAGAATCCATTTTTTATTCGACTGATTACTGAAAAACCAAATTAAAACTAAATTCCTTGATGAAGATATACGAGATAATTAAAAAAATACCTTTACTTTTTTACAAAAATCGGGGATGGTGTAATTAATTATTATATTGTGTGTAAATCAATAACATCTGTATGCCTAATTACTGGCAAAACATGTGATCGTTAGAAGATATTTCAAATTACCAACTATTGTACCATGTTTTTGACAAATATACATATAATTCTTATTCTTATTCTAATATACCTTCTAACATAGACCCATGTTGGCACAAATTCCCAAACGTATGACTTAGCACTTTACTTTCAGGAGGCATTTTGTGGTGGAACATTAATATCGCTTCGATGGGTCGTAACCGCGGCACACTGTGTCAGGAAGCGTCTTTATGTCCGCTTGGGCGAACATGATCTCCTGGTCCGGAATTATGGCGAACTGGAGATGAGGGTCACCGAAGCTGTTATCCACCCGCAGTACGATCCCGACACGGTCGTCAATGATGTCGCAATGTTGCGGTAAGAGTACGTACATACTTTACTAACATACGCTGTGTCTAAGGTGGTTTCAATACTAAAATTTCTTTTATTTATTTATTTTAAACTCTTTATTGTACATCAAAAATAGTGTACAAAAGGAGACCTTAATGTCTGAAGGCATTTTGAATTTTAAATACACATTTTGCATAATACTAATATTAAAAAAAAATTAATAATAGTATTATTTTAATTTCGCTTTCTTTTTTATTGTATGTGTGTTTGTGAAATAAATAATTTCTAAATCTCAAAAAGCGCGACTCAAAGAGTCTATATTACCCCAATAGAATTTTTTTTTATAGGATGAGGGAAAACGTAGGTGGTGCATGATGGTAAGTGATCACCGCCGCCCATAGACATCCGCAACACCAGAGGGCTTGCAGGTGCGTTGCCGGAATTAATTATTTTACGGTGGTCATAATAAAAATGTTGATATCCATCGCTGTCGCTGTGATAAAAGTAGCTTCCAGTTAGTCATTGTAATACGTTAACAGAGTACCTATCATTGATATATTGGTGTGGAATATCACCAATTATAAGGTGAAATTCAAACCTTTTATACATAACTAGCAACACGCCCCGGCTTCACACGGGTGCAATGTAGATGAATTATAGGCTATGTTACTCACTGATAATGTAGCTTTCTATTGATGAAAGAATTTTTAAAATTGGTCCAGTAGTTTTTGAATTTATTCATAACATACAAAAATACAAAAATACAAACATTCAAAAATACTTATAATCTTTCCTCTTTATAATATTAGTATTGATAGTATAGATTAGTATAGAAAAGTAGGTAGGTATATCTTGACAATTTACTTTATCTGAGCGAAAACTTATTAACTTATACTAGGCAAGCGCTTCAAATTATGTTCCTCGGAATAAGTACAAATCTGTTCAAATATTCGTACAACATTTATTGACTTAAACTTATACCTACGTTTTACTCGTATGTCCTGAAATCGGAAAGTTCTATAAGAAAAGTCCCTCGCGATCCCTTTCAATGACTGTTTGCTTTGTGATATTGATTGATTGAATCTTGCCTAAAGAGACTTTCAAACAAAATTAAGAACTAATATTTCATTAGTCTATCTGGGTGGATCTTTTTGGTGATTGAAAAAAAATAAACTAAAATAAAATTATATAAATTAATAATAAATATTAAAACAAAAAAAATACTATAATTAAGTTTCACTGTCAGGCCTTCAATATAGTGCATTGTCACAGAACTGATAACAATATGCAGTGTGATTTGTTTACTAGTTATTGTTTAAATTCAAATTCAAATTCAAAAATCATTTATTCATTTAGGTAACACAATGTACACTTATGAACGTCAATAAAAATACATATTAAATGCTTCTAATTTTACATTTACCAGTTCACAAATCAAGGGCGTAGAGCGGACGAGAAGAACTGGCAAGAAACTCGCCGCCACTCTTTTTAATCGCCAAGTTTTTGTTTTACAAATGTTTTATAAGGAGCTGCAACCATTACACCATGTTCCACATGACATCTTTAAGTAATTAACTATAATTATCAAAAAATATATATAAACGAAAAAATAAAAAAATAAAAACAAAGATTTGTCCTCTATCAGCAGTATGTATGGTGGAATAGGAGCACTCACATTCTAGTGGGAACAACACGCAAATACATAGATGAAATAACTAATATCACCGCATGCATGAATTCAAGTTCGACCTGTCATCACAAGTAGCACCCGTTCACGAGCATGACGCATGGCCAGCCATCGGCCCCCTCGCCATATTTTAGGGAGAGAGACAACCCGACGCATGCATTTATGATTTAAGACATTTATTTTTCTCAAACAAGTCATGAATGACGACGTTTACGAATCACTTACTTGAGAAACAAAATAAATACACATATTGGGAAACTATTTCAATCAAAAGATAAACAATTTTCTATCGAATATAAAAAGTCTACGGAACGAAAGAAACAAAACATATTTTAACTATATCAAGCTTATAATACGTTTATGAATAAGGCCGTTAATGTTTAGACTGCCTCAAAAGGAGAATGCTTTTTGAGCATGTTTGTGTTAATTTATATCTTTGGTATACGATATACCTCCTCAAAACACTATCTTGTTAGTAGGTACAACACTAACTTATATACGTTAGTATACTAGGTAAAATCCTTGAATAGGGGTGTATCTGGCATCGAATTACTTACTATAAACTAAAATTTGCTTAACAAAGTGCAATTTACAATATTTAACCTACAATATATTAGGTGTTATCGAGTTTTCCTCACGATCGCGCTTGCCCATACGGCAGATTTGGCAAAGTCCCGGGAAAGTACTTTAGTGATTTCCTTATCTAGACGTATGTTCGAATATTTATAGCCACTTTCCGAAATAAAGCAACCGAATTCTGAATTCTGGCCTATATGTCGCCGTTTCGCTAAAAATGTTGGTTACGACATATAAATTTTAACGTTTTAATCCGGTATACAATATTTTATTTAAATGATACTCGCATTTATAAAAGACAATATAATGTAGAAATCTTTAAATATGATAATATTTGAAGATTTGTACACAAATATAAGAAGGAGTTATCAAAGGTTGGTAAAACGAAGTAGCTATGAGATTTTATTACAATAGTTCAGAACTATACGACGGATTAGGATTAACGACGATAATAAATGTAATACGTTCATTGTGGGTGCCCAAGGGGCTTTTAACATAAGTAGTTGAACAACATTTACTCCACTTTATGGAAACAATTTTGTCCTTAATCAATAGGCGTGTTAAGGCCTTCACGAAACAAAGAACACTTTTTTGAACGTTCTCGAGTTATTTACAATATATTATTTTAATATCATAGCCATAATTTAATAACTAGGATTGCTTATTGTTAGTCAAGGAGTAAGGTGCAGTCAGGGGCGCAAAAAATTGAGTTTAAAAAATATATTATAATTAAGATCATTTCATAAAACTTACACAGAGTTTTAAAAGTTATGTTACAACTTTGACAAAATCATTATCATTATATTATTCTAATAAAATCAAAAGTAGGTATGTAGTATGTACACACCGATTATTTATATCATGTTAATTAATAAGACCAATATATCGTTAATTTGTCAGACTAGGAAAAAGTTAGTTTTCCTTTGGGAGACGAGAACTAAGACTTCTTGTGTGAATAATAAATAATAAAAGGAACCAAATTTGATCCTTAATTTCTGAGGATAATTTCTTTTTCTTAATAAATAGCAAGTGTAAACTATTGAAAAGCTCAAGTTTCTCCCCTCTAAAACAATGTTTATTGTATATATTTTTGTGTACATTTCCTACTAAATTCGAATTTTCGATTGAAATACCAAAAAAGAGTTCCAGCTGAAACTGAGGTGAACTCTCTGCAGTTCCCTTCATAATTCATATTTAACTCATAATATGTATATTAAAAAGCTATCAAAGTTGTTAATCAATCTATACTAATATTATAAATAGGAAATATTTGTTTGTTTGTTACGATTTAACTCAAAACCGGCTCAACCGATTTTAAAAATTCTTTCACAAAAAAAGCTACATTATCAGCGAGTAACCTAGGCAATTTTTTGTGTATAGTAGGTACATCTACATTGCACCCGTATGAATCCGGGCCGAGTTGCTAGTTTTATTTATACGAGTATATTGACAGCTTTTTTCAATATTTATTTATTGCTTTTAGACTACCAGCCTCTGCACGGCCAGATCTTGGTCATGGAATAGCGTGTCTACCCAATCCCCACCAGACCTTGGCTCCTCACACTACTTGCGTCATTCTTGGTTGGGGCAAGAAGCGATCTAGTGATGTACACGGTACAAGAATTCTTCACGAAGCACAGGTAAATAATTTAAGTAATAAAAGGTTGTCGGAATATTGGAATCGGATGTTGGTAGGTAACAACACTTGGTTCCTATATTCGAGTAACAGATATCCGCATTAATAGCAATTCTATCATGCTAGGCCATTTAATATATCTACTTACTGCATATTATTTATTTGAAAAAAGAAATATGTCAGATAAGAATAGAAAATTATGAATTATTTGGTTAATATAGAAAACGCATGAAGTTAAATTATGACTTTGTATTGTAGAAAATATTATAATTTAAATTTTCAAGAATTAAATTGAAAGCTCTTCTTTCTATTGAATTCATAAACTGAAACTATTTTCGAATGATCGAAAAATATGTATGTCGACAGCGCATCATCATGTCATATGCCTACGGTAGCTTTTACCGTACCTACTGCAGAAACAATAGAAAGAAGAGCACCTCTTTTAAAATACAATTATTAGTCATGTATTCTTGAAAATTTGAATTATTATATTTTCTACAAAGTCATAATTTAACAAGTTTGATATGAATTTACTTTTAATTTTAGATCTTGCGATTTAAACAAGATTTGACGTTAAGGTCAATGACATATGGCGAATACTAATCTAAGGTCGACAGCGGTTCATTGATTGAAATTAAGTATAGTACTATCAATTTATTTTTAACTTAAAATAGGTGCATATAGTTTCTTGAGTCCTATTTAATCTTTGAGAAGAGTGTCGTAGCTATACAGTATTCCTTTTATATTATTTTATATACATAAAACTTAGTAGCCAGTGTTGAGATTGTCGTATGGTAATGATGTGGAACGTCGAAATGTGAACAGATTACGCTAAAAGTTACTAACTTTAGAAGGAAAAAGTTCCTTAAAGACCTTAGGGAGGCATTAAAGAGATAAAACGATAGCATGAAAGAAAAAAAATTACTGAAAAAATTGTTTATTACATTGAATGTAAAGAATAACAATTTATATGAAAATAGGCAGTTTCTATAGAAGATAATAATATTATACTTTGGGAAAAATATGTTAATAAACGGGCCAGAAAATACGACATTTCTGTCATTCAAATATGCGGGCGGAATGGCATGCAAATCTATTTTTAAGCGATTTCCAAGGTTCTGTTGTTTAATATTTAAATACCATCTAAACTTAATTAAAATCCAAAATCAAAAAGTTTTTACTCTGTAGATTCATGTGTTCCAAATTTAAAAAGAACTTTAGGTCGGTTGTTCTCTGTTCCATTTTTATTTTAGCGCGGGTAAAAGATCGCGTGTTCACGTGTTGTGTTTCCGATGAAAGTAGCCTTGGAAAGCGTTTCCTTTCCAGTGTTAAAAATTAGAATAATTTTTGTAAAATTTAGAGGTACAAAAAAAATATTGATGTTACGACTCGGTTTGAATTATTATAATTTTGTTTTATATTTCTGTTGCTTGTGCCAGCGCGCCACTCCATCGGAACCACAGTTTAGTCAGTCATTCACACCATATCAGTGTTGGGGCTTATGTTGAGCTCCAATGTATGCTGAGTGGTATTCCGTTTCAGATGGCATCTACTGTTGTTTGCTTTTTCTTTATTATTTTTTTATTTTATGTAATTGTTTCGTTTTTTTTTAAATTTAATTAGAAATAGTCACATATTATTGTATTAGAATTAAGTGTAATTGTTGTTACTGTATATTTTTACTATCTATCTATCTACCTAAGTACATTTCCTAATTAAACTGTATATATTATATTTCTTTAAAGGTTTCTACTATTCAGCAAGGAGTATGTCGTCGCTCGTACTGGCAGTACGCCATCACGGATAACATGGTGTGCGCCGGCCGAGGTCGCCGCGACTCATGTGCGGGCGATTCCGGTGGTCCACTGCTGTGTAGGGATAGATCGATGCGTTATTATTTACAGGTAACCCTTTATTATTATCATAATAAAAATGTAAACTAGTTTTTTTTTATATATAATATAAATGAAAAAATAATTTCTAGATTTTCTAGCAATATGCAATTTAAAGGTAAGATAAATTAGTATCATTCATTTTTATGATTTAAAAAAATAACTTTATATTTTATCCTCTAAAGTTATGGAATAAATTATAGTTTTATTCGCTGGAGGCAACGATATATACGACATAATTCACTATGTTTCTAATTGACAACATTGTAGTGAAATGCTGAGACGTAACGAGATTTTTTATCTAAAAATAGCTATTAATAAAAAATCGAATAGATGAAGTGGTAGATATGAAGATCACAATACGGGCTCGAGTGTTTTGTTTCTTTTGTAAGAAGAATTTTTGTTGTCATCGATACTTGGCTTGGATTGTGAAAATTATAGTTCTTCGTAATATAATTCAAAATTAAAAAAAAAATAATCAAATACAAATCGTTCGAATCACAAACTATACAACAGCATTTATATATTTTGTACACAGCTATAAAAATGTGGACTGATTGAATCATATAATATCATAGGCCTAGTCCTGGTATTAGGTTTTCTTATTATTTACTGCGACCTATCCCGGCTACACCATGCTAGAGATTAGATTAGATTCTTGTTACTTAGGTTTTTATACTTATAAAGTATAACTGCTTTAATATTTGATACTAAATTACCGTTTCATTCTACATCTTCTGATTCCTAAAATACACAACTATTTTTTCTTCTTAAAATAACTAACTAACCTCATCCTCTATTTTTAATAATATTTGGTTATTACTCCCGTAACGCGTTCGATTGCGGGTTCGTATCTCGCCGGGATAACATGTATATAATTTAAAACTAGATTTTCCTCATCATTTCAGGTAAAAAATAGCGGGAGGAATATTGAAATTCCGACCTGGCAACGAACCATTGTTCATAGTTGGAAAAACTGTTCAGTGCTTATAGCGTGTTTAGTAGTCTATGAATTTTCGAAGGCTTGAAATAAATATTAAGTCGACAGCACATCATTGATTGATGTTCTGAGGTATCACTGACCATCAAGTGAACCTCATGCTCGTCTGTGGATATCTAAGATAAAAAAATAAATTATAACTGTTTCAACCTGTATTATCTGACTTCTAAAATGTGCAATGAACATAGTTTCTTAAATTGACTTAATACGCCTATTATAGGCACTCCACTATTTTTGATAACTTGCTATTACATCGCCCAAGTGAAATATGTACTACGAGTATGTACTTAGTTCTCTCTTAAAGCTTATTAGTACGAATTAATATCTATGTGTATGATTCAAATAAATACAATTTCAGGGTATAACGAGTTTCGGCGACGGATGTGGAAAGCGAGGTAAATACGGAATCTATACCAGAACGGCTAACTACGTTCCTTGGATGCGCGCCGTCATGAACAATAAATACTTCGATGATTGATCACATACACTTCGTACTGTAAACCGGAAATCTCTTAGAAATAAATATTATTTATTTTGTGTGATGAATCCGCTCGGATTGTTCTTGGATCGGTGGTTCTTGGAATATACTGAAGATTAACTGAAACCCGTTTACAACAACATGCACACATAAACTCGTGGACTCATTGCATTGTCTGTATCTGTAAATTTATTTTTAATTTAATGTAGTTATTGTTTTCGTGATTGTCCCAAATCTCAGCTTCAAACTATTACCTTTGCTGTTCTATGATTGACATAGTATTAAAATGAATAAAATATATTTTCACCGGTACATTGGTTGCCACGGCCAATGGCGAGACACAAGCCCGGCTTGACGACTTTAACATAATACGTGTTTATATATACGTATATACCTTATATAATTACGTTAAGAGCATTATTATAATTCATTGTATCGTTGCATTATTAGGGCAAGCCGGGCTTTTGGGCTTGTATGGGTCTGCCACTGCCACAATTTAATCTTAATCTGATTTGGGTTCTGGCTAATCCAAATCAGATTAGGATTAAATTCTATTTTGGCCATCTTATCAAAAATATTCTTGACAATTCTGCACATATTTTATGACAACTTTTTTGTTGGTTTTTTATGTGTGTGTGTTCCGTTTATAATAAATGTCATGTCTATGTTTTAGGCACAAATTCAGTGTAATTTATTATTATTTATTGTAAATAAATCAAAAAGTGTCAAAATCTAAGGAGGATGATGAAGGTGACTGAAAATTTTTTCAAGATACTATCTGAAAATAGTTCTTATCATCTCTGAAGAGATTTGGCGTTTTATATATATTTGCATAGGTCTTATATTATTAGTCCATTCAGTTTTGAATTCGAGAATTGTTTCGTGTAAGTTAAACGTACTGATACCTTTTTCTTATAAATAACATATAACTGTATAACATACTTGTATTTTTTATTATCAAAAGTCAATTCCGTAGATATTGTATCGTAGTCACATCTACGAGCAATGCCTACGAAAATCGTAGCATCACTGACTAAGTCGATTTTTAAATAAGGTAATGTCTCTCTATTATAAGTATTAAATACCAACTCAAGTTGTTGATGTTAACATTCCAATAACCTTTGATAAAGTTGGATGAAATGATCATAGTAAAGATTATTTGGCTGACAAATGAACAATGGGCGAGTCAAAAACACTTCTTCTGTTCTTTTCTTCAACCTAAAAACAAACAGATATTAGAAAATGATTTTGTTCAATGCCTAAAGGCATCTATAGTCGAAAGCTAGGCACAGGCTTGGCGATACTCTCTGTATATGATTACATGTATGAAGAGCTTTTTGTTAAGTGACCATAAAATATAGAATAAAGTTAACAAACATAAAAAATTGTATTTTATTTATGAGTCTTTAATATTTAAGAAGTTATAATATAGTAGAAAAACATTTGTAATAATTTCAGTATTATCACTGTTATAGTAAGTTTTGGTATAGAGAAAGTGCTTATATACTTACGTACATTATGTCGGTGCTGAAATGAATAGTAATAGTACTATCTTTAAATATGTTTGTCATAGTTTCACGACAAATCTACTGACCTATTTTTAAAAAGAATTGGAAAGGCGAAAGCTCGAATCCTATTCACATTTATTTAAAAAGATTACAGCCAATTTTCCATGCGTGCCAAAACCGCCATCAAACCCTAGTTTTTATTCTACAAATTCGTCTTTATTTTATTACTGACTCATAAATGTCAATATATAATAGGTATGTATAATTTTAGATATTATACTTGAATTTTAGGACTTTGAAAGTATGTTTTTTTATTTATAAAATGTTAATATTCAATTTTCTGTTAGTCGGTCCTTTATGTTACTTGATATAAGGCTGCCTTTGATGAACGCGAGTATTTGCACATTGAAATTAAATCTAATATATAAAATTCTCGTGTCACGGGGTTCGAACTTGAAATCCTCCGAAACGGCTCGACTGATTCTCATGAAATTTTGTGTGCATATTGGGTAGGTATGAGAATCGGACAACATCTATTTTTCATCCCCCTAAATGTTAAGAGTAATCAACCCCAAATTTTTTTTTTAATTTTTGGACGAAATTTTTTGTTTTTATTTTTTTATAATGTGGCATTAAAAAATACATACAACCCTAAATTTTTACTTTTTTATCACCAACCCCTGCTTTTTAGAAATTATTTACATGGCAAAACAACGATTGCCGGATCAGCTAGTAATTATATATGTAATAACATTAGACTAAATGTTCACTAGGTCTTCAATAGATATCCGTAATTTTGTCAAGGTATATTTCGAAAAATAAATAAAATGTTAAGAAATTGCCGTTTATTAAACAACATAAAACATAGATATTTGAAATCTTGCAATTATACAGAAATTTTAATATTATATTATATCATTTATTTGTACGAGTTTTGTATAATTTTAACAAATAAATTAAAACAATTCCCGATGTTTCTTATGAAATATGCATTTTAAATTCCCTTTATAGACCAGCCATTTAAAATTAATTATTCGACTTAAGTCAAATGCCGGTCTCGTTCACTGAGTTTCTGAAAGATTGATCAATCTGATAATGGTAATTAATCGAATTACAGAACCCTCATTTATATTCAGCTGAAGTCAGGATGTAAGTGGTATGGTAATTATGTAAATGTGTCAATTTCTATGCCTTTGCTGCAATGACTTAAGCTCGCAATTTACTTACCTTTCGGCTTTTCCGTCTATTAACGGTGTTTCATCCAATCGAATTTTAAATCTTCATCTCACCAAATACACCTGTAGTAACATTCACAGTGTCTGTATGACAAACAAATGAACATCACCCTGACTACATGACCACTTTACGTCAAACAATTGTCCAATATTAGCTAATAGTAATAATCGTTATTATTTGCTCGGTAATGAGCGCTGACCAATCATTCACAAACAAAGTGAAATTTAAAACACTAATCAACACTGAGATTTACTTTAAAGTGTTACTGTATGAGAGACATACATTTTAAGCATCTTTCAACTAATTAATTTTCCGTCAATAATCTCAAACGAAGGTAAAATATTCATCTGGCTCTTTAGCTGTGTCGAGTAACCACGGAATGTGATGCCACACTCCGGTGTAGAGCGCTGATAGCTCGCCCGAGGGACGGCGTTCCTCCTTCGCAAAAGAAAAATCGTTATTTAGTAGTACTTTGGTTACTCATTTCATTCCCAATGGATACATTTCTCAACGGATATTAACTTAAATATATGTATAAATATTACAGAAGTTACTGTGTACAGGTGTTTCTGTGATTTTTTATTCTCAATGAAGATTGTTTAAACCGAACGTGAAATATGCTAGGGCCGCCAAGTATTATAGGCACATCAATATCGTAACTATAGTGGCTTAATCTTATTGTTTTTGGTAAACGTTGAAATTCGTTTAGATAAGCCGTAGAAGGCTTGATTTGAAGTTACATAGTAAGCGTTTTATGAAAAAAAGTAATTTTGCACACTTTCAGTCTAAAGATGCAATATAGTTGTATCGATATTATGTGAAATGTTGCAAAAGTATAAAGTTCCGTAAGACGCAGTAGTTTAGATTTATTATTGCCAATTAAGGTATTGAATTGGAATAAAAATGTCCTTATTAGATTAACTAGTTCTTATAACTTCACTCGAGTAACTATGACTTAGGAACGGTGCGAAGTCATTGAAATGTAACAGAATAATATTAAAAAGTATATTTCCTTTAAATTCTTGTATGAATCATAGAATTTAATTGACATTAACATTCAAGTTAGTCAATTAATATTCCAAAATCAATGAATATTTTAAAATGTCCAAAATAAATCATAATTAATTTATTAATAACCTACATTCATGCGGTTTTTATACTTATTATGTAACAGCTGGTACTTCGTTCACAGGCAATCTTTAAAGGACGATAAATCTACCTTTGATGCTGCATTCAAGTCTTTCGATTGTTTGTGTTGATGAGGAACAAACAAACGGACTATAATGTATCATCGAGTCTACTGTTTTATAAAATATTTAGTTTGAAATTACATTTATTAAATATTTGAACATGAAAAATCATATTAAATAAATCGTCTTGAAAGTATTTTTTTTTTGTATTTCAAACTTCAAGAGTATCGTGTACCTCTCACCTGTAAATACAAAGCAATCAGTTTCCCACCAATCAGGAGCATGGCGCCGTGCACAGGGTCATTAATTTCACTGGAATAAGTGGGTAATGACAGACAATACAGGTTGTGTATTTTTTCATTCCTGAAACAATCACACAGATTAATCAATTACTCGTGTTACTGTAACGGCCAATCAATTTACCTGACAATATTCTGTAGCAGATTGTTAAAATCTGCACTTACAAATTGCCAATTTATTAAATTATATAGGAGGCGAATCAATCGGCGTGTCACACGGCTTCGGTTCGCGGTGCGCGTTCGGTAAAACACCTGCCGTGCGCATCGATGGGTTCGAATCCCACCGGGACCACATGCTTATAATTTTCTGTAAGCATATTTTCCTCACGTCTGGTAACTTCGGGCATTGATCGGGTGGAAAGAATATCTAAATTCCGACCGAGTAACGAACCACCGTTCATAGATGGAAAAACCGTGAAGTGCATATTGCACGTTTCGGTTTCAGTCCGAAGATTTCCGAATGCGCGAAGTAAAAATTAGGTCGACAGAGCATCATTGCCCGATGTTCTGTGGCTGAGGTAACACCTATCATTAAGTGAACCTCATGCTCGTCTGTCGATATCTGACATTAAAAAAACATGTTTTTAAATGATCACTCCAAGAACACGCAATATCATGTAGGAGTCGCGAGTGTGTTGCCTTCGGATAAACGATTGCATGCAGCGGATTTCATATGAAGATTGTACGCGAAAGAACATATTTTCTCGTAAGTGCACAATGGTAAACTTCCAGCTATCGAAAATATTATTTTTTGTTTGTTTGTCTATTAATCTCAAGGAACTATTGATTCACTTTAAGAATTCTTGGACTAAATCTACACTATTGATTGACATGATTAATATATATTTATTTTTTAATAATAAATATTTTTTTAAACCATATTTATTTCGTTTCTGTTGAGTTTTAGTTTGGGATTCATATTGAAGCTACTTTAATGGGATTTTTTTTAAATTTCTTCCTATCGAATTCAACTCTTGGATGTATAAAATATTAATTTTAGCTCAAATGTGTCTATATATAATCGCAATCTAATCTAAAATAAATGACACCCGGAAGTAACTGAAACTAATCCAACTACGAGATTGCTTTAACATTGGTTATTAAGTCAATTCAATAAGTTCAATATCGAGAAACTAAGAAAGTTTTAAAGCTTATACCTCTCATACCTTATGATTAGTTTAACACCTTCCTAGGTGAATTCCCGAGACCCCTCGTGGGGCATGGGGCAGACCCATTTGTTTGTCTATTTCATTTAAATGTTGCTACTATTATTAGCGTACTTATTATTAGCGTACATCTACGATAAGAACAAATTACTAAGTGCATTAGTGCTTTGTTGTTACCATTGGTTAATATTGATAAAATTAATGTATATTCAAAATTACACTAAGTGAATTTTACACTTGAACCGACGACATAGTACCATATACATGAGTTTTAAGAATATCATATGAAACAAGATTTAAAAAAAAATTGTTTCGGCCGGACAGGGTACAGAAGGCTGATCACCTACTTGCCTGTAAAGAAAAATGAGCAGTGAAACAGACACAGAAATGGGTCTGTCCCATGCTGCACTAGAAGACTCGCGAATTCACTTTCAATAGTACCATATATATTTGAGTTTAGATAGATATCAGCGAAAACCGAAAATACTGTCGTATTTTGAGGAACTTTCATTAACGATCTTAAATTAACGTATTTATTTACTTGGATATATATTTTGAGTAAAACGGCAAAACTGTAAAGAACAAAATAGAAATAATTAACATTAATTATTATAATTAACAACATTCATTCACAAAACATCAAACAAACTGTTAAATGTCCGCCGTAATTTTATTGAATTTGAGGTTTTTGGTTGAGGTTCCTTCATCCGTGAGTATAATAACGTGTTTCAATGAATTTGCAAAGATATTTTTTTATTCGAAACCTCTACATTCACTTCGGTTCGTAAGAATTGGTACTGATAAATGATATTGGGTAGCCATTTTATAGGGTCAGGGAGAATCAAATCGTTACGCATAAATCCAATTCTTTAAAAAAACGAGAAACATTTCGGGGATCAATCGCTTTCTTTTGTTCTTAACTTCGTTCACAGCTGATAGCAATTGGAATGTATAATTTTGTGATTAAAATACGTTTGAGTATACTGTAAGTAGATATAGGTACCTGTTACCAATAAAACCAGGACACGTCTCCGAATGTACCAAACTTTCATACACCATTAAGGAGGTTTTAATTTCTAAGGTGTAGCTGGCATCATATCTGCGAAAAATACTATTATTATCAATCATTATTATAAGTGAATTGCTAAAGTAGAAATGCGTAACTATCTACGCACCACAAGACAAGAGACATTTTGATAGCTTGAATGAGAATTAATGTAAATAGTTTAGACATTTAGCGGTACATTAGTACTAGGGCCAGATAACGAGACTAATTACTGACTATATCTATCATTAACATACAAAATTGTTTACCACATGTATTACACAAAATATATAGGTACCTACTATGAATTATATAGCAATTTTTTATAAACTTATTTCCACAGAACTAATACATTAAAATCGTATTAATAATAATATAAATATAACATTATTTACTATTACAATTCCTCAGGATAAAATTAAAAATAAAATATTTACTACTTGTCTAGTACCAATTTAATTTATTGCAATAGTATTTCTAATTACATAATATTAAGAATACTAGGTTTTTTGCACTTATGCAAATATGAAACATGGATAAGGATTGTTTTTTGTCAGGTTCGGCAATCACCTATCTAGACCCCAACCGACTGCTACGCCTTTAGCACCTTCAGGTTGTACAGATATTTTATGAGACATCAATGAAATTGGAGCCCATCCATTACAAGTTTCAGCCATAGAGTTGACTATTTGAATAACACCTGTTGTTAAACAAAAATATATATTTATAGATAAATATATAATATAAACCGTTAATAATGTATATATGTATGTAACTATACGTAGCTCAATTGGAACACCTTGTCAGCGTCCTTACCCATATTTTGAAATTCCATAATATCAACGATATTTAATCGTAATATGTGTTAGTATACATTGCTATGAGGTTAGAAAAAATGTTGACATTTTATATTTTGGTTGAATGATGTAGTGCTACTTTAAAAGACGGGAAAATACTTTTTACTCAAGAATTTTTATAGCACAGTAAAATACATAATTTCTGTGAAATACGAGAAATCTCACCAATATTGTAGAGATGCCGTTTGGCGCCGTCTCTCAAATCGAATCGCGGATGAATAAAACTGTGTTTTACGTAAGTTATTCGCTCGGAATTTCTCCAGTTATCCGTGCAATAAACCACATACGCCGACTGGCCATCCACAGAATATGTATTCTTGTAATGTCTAGATAAACATGAACCCGCTGCCAACAGCCAATGTGGGCTTATTCCCGCTGCATCACAACGCACCTAAAATAATATTGTATTTATATTGTAATGATATTCCCAGCTATAATTTCGCTGGACTTGCTGCTGTTGATTTTCAAAAAATCATGAAATTCAAATTAATAATTTCGAAACTAAATAGAAACGTCGCTATTATATTATTTTAAGTTCCTAAAAAAAACGTATTTCTGATAAGTTATTTTCACGTGTTTCAATATATTTTAAATTCTTGAAGTAAAGAGCGTAATTGTATTAATTAATTTAACAAATTAATTACCTGAGAGGGTTCATGAACATACACTGCAACAAAAGGAAAGTCCGACCAAACAGCAGGTCGGCTTATGTAGGAATGCTTTGTTAAAATAAAAGTTTGTGTCGGAATTGTTGATGTTGAAAACACTTTATCAGAATAATATGTTTGCACATTTTCCTCAAACTTTTCAATTGGTATCATTTCATGAACATGCTTTTTAACGAATCTGGTTTTGTTGTAATTATGATTTCTCATATCAAAGTTAACGTTTTTTAATAATATTCTTTCAGTAAAGTCAATACTCGGTACGCTGTTTGCACTACTCTGAATTTTCACCTCATCATGTGGCGTTGGAGTATCACTGTCATATATTTCAAAGAATTTTATTTTATCATAAATGGTTGTTGATTTCGGTGTTGAGGTTTCGGTGAGAATATCTGTATTCTTCGCCAAGAAGGTAGAACTAGCGTTAATTATTTCAGGAGAAGAAGTCGTTGCAGGGCAGGTTTCGGCATCATAATTTTTATTTAAAAATGAGTCATCCTTTCGTATATCTAAGAATTTTCTATGAAAGTTATTTGTCTTGTTAGTAACGAATATATTATGTATACTATTTTTGGATAAAGTTCGTGAAGTAAAACCGGTGCTATGTTTGGGTTTACACGTTTCATATTGTACATGAAAAACAAATAACGGTGAATTTATTACTGACCGTAGGTCTTCATTTTTCATTTTAATATTTTTGTTTGTGTTGAAAGATTGTGAGCTATCTGAATTTTTCCTTTTAAACCGCTCATCATTTAAATCTGAATAGTGAAATTCTATGTAACTAGGGGTTGATAGGGATGATGACTTTTTTAAGTAAGGTAAAATATTGTTCTGTTTCAGAAGGTTATGTGAGAGTGAAGAATGAGCTTCTCTATTTCTGTTAGATTTTTTTGTAGCATCTATTATGCTGGTAATTTCAACATCATCGAATATTTTTGTTTTCCTCCACAAAACATTTATAATTTCATATCGCTTCTGTGTCACTCTGCTCACTTGCCATCTTTTGGGCAAAGCTATTCTGGATGTAGCATTAGAAGTTTGATTAATGATAGTAGTTACCCTTGCAACTTTGTTATCTTTACTTTGCACATCAGCTAATTTATGAGCACTGACTTTATTTAGGACTAATAAAACCCATATTTGAATAACAAAGACAAATGCGTATAATGACATAATGAATTCGACTTAGAGTATAATAAAAAAACGAAACTAAAGATTTTACAATACATAAAAATTACTGGACATTTAAAGAGTGCTATAAAACGGGGAATAATAATGTTGCCACAGGACGACAGTGTATTATGAAATCAAATGACACAATCAAAAATTTACTTCATGTTCCTGTTTATGTCTAGAAGATTTCACACTTATTATTATATTACTTAAAGGTTGATTTACACGTATTAAGTTGTTAAGTAGGTAACTAAATTTTTTGTGATTAATTACATGTAAACACAGAATTTAGTAGCAAGTTGCAAGTTAAAATTTAGTTAACAACTAAACAAATTAATTAGAATTTTGTCTATTTTACGGTTAAGTTTAAGCGACTTTTTTTTAGTATATACGTATTTAAGTATAGTGTACGCGCAAGTGCTAATCTCCTCCTGCGGTATGTGAGCGGCAGGGCGAGGGATATTTACACACGTCAAGCTGACTCATGTTACGACTTATTTGTTCGCGTCAGTTTATTCCAAACACACATGAGTTAAATATCCTAAGATGGGTCCGCCAATACCACGACAAGTGAAAAATGTTATTTAGAAAATGAAATTCGAGTCTGCAAACATCGGAAATTCCAAAATTTTCATCTCCACAGAAATCAAAAGAAATAAAAAAGACACATTGACAATTTTGACATAGGAGAAATACGAAAAAAAAATCATCAGTATTAAATATTTTAATTTACTTGTTGAGAAATGTTATTTGTATTTAAAACTATTTAAAATATAATAAAATCATAAATAATAAAATTTATATAACACTTTTTACCGTGTGTTTATTTTTGTTTAGCACGGAAATAGAAAATATAATATTATAATGTACCCATTACATTATTTAAGACATAGTTATTTAGTAGTTAGTTAGTTTCTAACATAGTTATCCGGAGATTTATCTGTTCTCATATATCTCGTGCGTATCTTGAAAATACGCGTCCTCCCCCGTCTCACCGCTCACATACCTCAGGCGGAGACTAGCACTTCCGCGCGGACTATAGTAAACTCTTTAGTTCACTCAAGATGGACAATCAACAACGTAATGAAGTCGTTACTTCTGTGCTTAAATATATACGTGTAAATCGGCCTTAAGAAAAATGCCATAATAATTTCATTCTGATTTGACACAAATAGTATAGTATATCATTGTTACTGGCTATTATAATACATTGACGTAATTTATATGTCATTTTAAATGTCAATATTTCTGATAAATCATTTGTATTACTTATAAAACCATCCAGGTTATAAAATATTAAATTCCCTGTTACCAGATAATGTGAATCAATTACTAAGAGGTATTTCAAATAACCTTCGTTCATGTAAGCTTTTCTTAGATGTACGAGCTACACTAATTGACAATAATTGGTACTATAGTGAATTCCTGGTTCAGTCGAGCCCAGAAATTGCAAGGCGTGGTCCAATCATAGAAATGAAACTTCATAAAGTAACCGATGTAATCAAATCTGTTTAGTGTTTTTCGATATCGTAAAATATACTACATAGCTATTAGCTGGGTCAGCGCTTATAGAATTTGCTATCAACCAAAGTCATAATAATGTGCATAAGAAACTGAGTATGAAAGATTTGAGATTGACCATATTATTACTATTTTTCTTATTATTTTCAATTCATTAATAATAAACTTGCCTTTATTGGTAGAATGAGGCTGACCGTTATAACTACCAATTAATGTATCTATGTTAATTCATATGATACATTAATGAATAAAGAAATTTGATTTTGAACTTGATAGGTATTTTTGAAAATCACATCTCTAAGGGCCCTGTACACCTGTTTTTACTTTACGTGGTATTGTTATGCATGCCGGGTACCTACATTTAGTTTTAGATAATATGTAGGTAATAATAGAAAGCCATTTTGGAAATAAAATTCATTAATAGTCAGTAAAATAGGGTACTTAGTATGGGTCATATAAGGTATTGATTATAAATATTTGTTTCTTTCTCTCTAGAGAGTCTTAAATCTATAATCATTTTTATTAAACTTCTCCACATCAAACGCTTATTCCGCAAAATGGAATTCCAGTATTCTAAATAGATAGATTCGTCTGTAATAACGTAAAAGCTGTCTTCTTTATCGGATTCTGGATTACCGCTACATTTTATATCGGACTGAGCTCTGGAAGTTATAAAGATTTTATTCCCTTTATTGGTGTATGAAGATTGCGCAAATAAATTATTTGTATTCCAATATTTTGTGTTAATTCAATTCAACCCAGCTTCTGATTTTATTTTATATGCTGATATTTTAAGTGTGCTTTCCGTGATTGAACTTTATTCTATACTAGCAATCCACCCCGGCTTCGCACGGATGCTATGTAGATGTATAATACACAATAATAGGCTATGTTACTTGCTAATAGTGTAGCTTTGTATTGGTGAAAGAATTTTTAAAATCGGTTGAGTAGTTTTTGAGTTAAATCGTAAGAAAAAACCAAAGCTTTCCTGTTTATAATATTAGTATAGATTTAGCTAGGCTATTAAAGCTTAAGAAATATTACATAACATTGTATAAATATACAACTATAGTGATCGAAACGTCTACGAAAATATTAGTTTATCTACATAAACTGAACGGGCCAGAAGTGGGTTCAGTATTAACAGTGGGCAAGCAAGATGATTAATATTAAACTATCTCTGCTATAAGGGACTATTATAGTAGATTATTTTAAAATTTTATTAATTTTTAGATCAAAATTAAATTTCAAGATGAATTCAGTTCCGATAGCACTAAACAAAGCCGCTATGCGCAAGTATGAAGATTTAGAAATACCCTGTGATGATATTCTAGCTTCATACGTATGGGTAGATGGTACTGGTATAAACCTGCGATCCAAAGATAGGACATTTGACTTTGTGCCGAAGACAAATAAAGGTATGATATTTTGATCAAAGTTACTGTTGTGACCAGAATTCAAAGGTAGATAACTTTGTATTGAAAAATTTATTGAAGATCATTTGAGAACAAGAACCTCACTGAAAAGAAAGATTTACTAATAAGGTAACCTTCGTTTTGTTGTGTGTGTAGATAATACCTCATAGCTAAGGTCCAAAAAAATAGTTTTTCAGTTTACATCAAAGTAGGTACACTCAAAATAACATGGACACGCATATTTGGGGGTGAAATAAATTCCTGAAGAATCGATTCTTTTTCTATAAAATTATTTTATTATGTAGTCAAACACACATACTTATTTAATTTCGCTTTGTGCCTGCAATTGTATAATCTAAATCGTACGGAATTTAACTTGCAATTTTAAACAACTGATTTTTATTTAAACATTTTAAAACTTATCAACTTAACTACTTATGAATAAAATTATTCTTTGGACGAGAAAGCAACTGAAATTACTATGTACTTGTGAACATCTTGTGAAGGTAAATATGGCCGGTAGAAGTAAAAATTGACAAGATGTTTTCATCTAAGTAACAGCCCACATAAAGGTTACCTACCTTGGGGCGATAAAACACCAATGCAATGCACGGAACGATATTGTTTCATGTGAGAAAAATGCGAAAGATGTTGTCCCGTTATTAATCTTAACAACTGAAAGTTGAAGAATAATTAATATTGAAGTTTTGTTCTATACAAGATTTCTTAACCGTTACTTTCTCACTCGGTTAGACAATGAGACATAATAATGATAATGGATATTTCTTTATCAAATAGAAAATACAAGTTAGCGATCAAACAATGTCACATTGTGCTGTATTTAAAAAAAATATTTTTTATTTCGAATACTGTAGGTATGGGAATTCTAGGCTCTAGCATTGGTATAATGCTGTAGTCTCGTAATCTTTTTTACCTATTGTATATTTACAAGTACGTTAGTAAATACTATATATTATGTTTATTGTATTGCTTATAACACGTTTACTAAATATAAATGATAATTATTGAAGAAACTCTACTATAGCCTTTAATTACGTATTCCCTATGGGGTAACTATTTTACTTACCGTTTTTATTTTTAGGCAAGTAGTAGATAACAACTAGCCCACGTTTTTTTTTTAAATTGCTACCTCTGATGCTTACCACTTACACTTACGCTTACACTTGAGCATACTTTTAAGCCACGGGGGTGGTATTCTAGCTTAGATAAACAATAAGAAGAAGTATTGTATATATATAATTAATGAGTTCTTTGTTATCAAGACTGTGTAACAGTTAATTAAACTAGTTATTCAACTCTCTAGATATATCAGAAACGTAAACGTCGAAGAAAGATTTGCAAGACTACAAACTTTTGAAAATAGAACATCTTAATCGAATGTTTTAATTATTTTTAAATGCGTAAGACGCATCTTATTAAAATGGTCCATAAAGTTACTTTGAATATCTCCATATCTCTATCATCGGCTATTGTAATGTGTGTGGTATTCACTTATTTCAGATTTACCTATCTGGTATTTCGATGGCAGCAACACGGCGCAGGCGAGCACTGATAACTCAGACACATTTATCTTCCCAGAGGTTATTTATCACGATCCATTCCGGCGAGGAAGCCATATACTGGTCTTAGCGGATACTTACCAGCATAATTATCAGCCCACTCGTGAGTAGCTTACAGATTAGTTAAGTGTCGTGTAGTTTAGATCATAAGGGGTTTGTGTTTAATAAACGATCTTATCATTATGGAAAATTTATTTGAAAAGATTTAAAGTTTAAAGTAATTACCATAAGTTTTAACCAAAATAGTATACTATACACGTATACATAATATATCGAATAGTTTAATGCTATTGAGATTTAATTTAAAATATTTTTATACATTTTACGTTTATAACATAGACAATACCTATAAAATATAAGAATGTTCTGAGTAGACCTTAATTTTGATTTCATTATTACGCTATAATATAAGTCTCCTACACCTAAATGTAATCTCAGTACCAACCATGTACGTAATAACCCTGTATATGTCAAAATCCTGCCAATCCGTTGCTCCGTTTTCAATTTCAGTCCTCATTTTATAAGATTTATTTCGATTCATGAGATTCAAATAAGGCTTCATACTATTGTCTACATTACTGTAATTTTATTTAAAGAAAAGTTTTTGTAGTGAGATTTCATATTTGTCGTCTCCCAAAAGCGTTCTCAATATTGAGTTTCGATTTCAAGGGTGGTCTAGCTAGTGGAATTAACGGTGTAGCTTGGGGAGGCTATTTTCCCCTTGGGAGGAAACCAAACCCACTAATAGCTGTTCGCGTATTATTCCGTAATCGACTAACTTTTTGCATCACGTTTCTTCCAGTTAATAATTGTATAAAGACTGGGTAAGATTAACATAATTATTATGAAGATTACATTATTTAAAATTTGTTTAACTTAATGTTTTAAAGATTAAAATGAATCAATTAATAGTATTTTTAACAAAATTAAAGCATAAAATATGTTTTTTTTTAAATATTCAGTTATCCTTCAGTTTCCATAGCGATCGGTGTCTACCAAGTAATCCGTGTAAATAAAGGCTTACACCGACGGAGTTTAGATTCAATTAGTAGGTAAAATTTTATAAAATAATGTCCTCGAAACGAATAAACAATATCGGAAGGGAACATTAAAAATGGAAGTTCAAAATAAGCTGTAAAGATTTCCCATTACCAAGTGTCCTCAACGTACGTTCAGTACAGATCATTCTGTTTTTTTTTATTATTTCTAACCAGATACACGAGGTGCGAATAATTAACTGTCATTGTCAGCACTTATGAGGAGACTGAGATGGGGTACTCTAACCACTTAACCGTCGCACTTAGACACAAAAATCGAACAGCCGGCCTAGCATGACAACCACGAAAAAATTTTGATGACCGTTTTAAATTTCTCGTATTTTAATCGATTATCTCTTTATGACTCCCGGGTCTAACATGACACTTGCACTTAAAACTCGATTTATAATGTCAAAAGTAGAGATATTTGTCGATTGAGATATCTTGTCTATTAAAGTTGTCGATGTTGATATTATAATATATCGAGATATCCTATATCTTAGTTTGTCTTCACTCGTCCGCGAGATATCTCTTGGACAGATAATCAATTTCAGTCAGTGAACATGTGAAAGTAAGATGTATTCACTTACTTAAAATAGTTTGGTGATATTGGAAAGAATATGTCCGAAGTTTCGCCTCGACCCTTATTAGTTACCAACGAAATAATTAATTCGCGTGTTTCGTCGATTAGTTAATGTTTGTGAGAAAAACTAGATTAATAATAATATTATATCAAGTTACAATATGAAAGCGGGAAATTTTTACGTGTCTGTAGAACAACGTTACTTGTGCATGACGCTCTACTATTCATTTGTCCTTATTCTTTGGAGAAATTTACTTCGTGAACCATTATTTGATTGCTTTCGTCGAAAATATGTTGTATTTTTAAAATTTATTTAATATATAATTTTATTTTACTAGTAAATTATATATAATATTGTCTTTTATTAACGCGAGTATCACACATTTAAATAAAATACTGTATACCGGATTAAAACGCGATTTATTATTTATATTGTTTAAATTATTTATCCCGACGTTTCGGATGCTATTCAGCAACCGTGGTCGCGGGGAGACCACGTCGGGATAAATAATTTAAACAATATAAATAATAAATCGCGTTTTAATCCGGTACACAGTAGTAAATTATATAGGTAAGTTTAGCCTAACAAATACAATTAAACGACTTGGTATCATGATCATAACCGACTTTGTTCTACGGATACGTCGATTTAATGATTTATTCATATTCGTAATTCGTCTTATGAC
The DNA here is from genome assembly GCA_905404175.1 of Anthocharis cardamines. Lineage (NCBI taxonomy): Eukaryota > Metazoa > Arthropoda > Insecta > Lepidoptera > Pieridae > Anthocharis > Anthocharis cardamines. The sequence continues at coordinate 6,644,335 of FR989956.1, read as the reverse complement.
TAAATTTTTTCTTCAATCTCAGTGGCTTAGTAGGTAAATAAAAAGGCTTTATATTCTGGCTAACCGAAACGGAAGTCTTTTATGTAATTTTTGTCACCATTACAGAAAATTTAAAAAAACACCTCACGTAATTTATGTACGCCCCCTTACGAGTATATATATTTTTCTCTACATTTTAGTATAGGCGTTAAGGTGTAAGTAAACCGCAAAATATTGAATGTAACACGAATTAATTCCGTGGTATATTTATGTTTAAAATTTACTTAGAAAGGAACGAATAAAAATGTCAATTACTATGGATTTATGCATCTTTATCTGAAGTTAAAATTTGTAACTGGTGGGCTTTGAAATCCAGAAAAACAATATCGTCCCATACACCTTCTTAATCACTCTTAGGTTCAATGACCTTTTCGAGTCACTCAGTATATTATTAGGAACGATAAATAAATATAAGAAATAATCGCTTAGCGGGGATTTTCGAGTTCTCTATGAACATAAGTAGACTGACGATGATAAAGATGTGCGGCTAATAGGCGTTTGTGATTTACGGCTGGGTCAGCTAAAATGACTCTTATATAATAAATAAAGCTAAATGGCGCAAGCTTGTACACCCTATACGAGGTACTAAACCTGTAGGTGAAGTACCCTTGTGAAGTACATATATTAGGTCTCGGACATTAAAAATGTGCTGTGTTCAAACTACGTGAACTGTTTATGAAGAGATTTTATTCACGTTCAACTATTTTTTTAGAAAAATACATAAGGTTGAAGTCTATCTTCATCATCCTTGTCTGCTGTCAGCGATTTGTAATACTATTATTAATAGATAGATAGATATCAACTTTATTTGCCACCTTAAACACATAAAACAAACAAACAGTTTAACAGTTATGTAAAGAATCATAAAACTGATGGCAAATAGAACCCATCATCAGCAAAGAAGCGACTAATGTCGCTACACTGATTTTTAGAGGACAAAAGAAAATTCTACTTCTTGCTCATAAAATAAAGTTATATGTGATTTTTGAAGCAACGAATCATCGGAAGGGCTGTGTGATCCTAACCGAAAAAGCTGATGTCGAAGAACCGTGGTTCGGATTTAACCAGGAGTTCTTTCTAACTACGACTGATGCGAGACCGCTGGGATGGCCTCCAGGTGGATACCCAGCTCCACCTGGACCCTACTACTGTGCGATAGGAGCTAATAAAATTGTCGCAAGAGATCTAATGGAGGCTTTTTACAGGTCAGTATAATTTTTTAGATTATATGTGTATTTGTTAGATATCGACAGACGAGCATGAGGTTCACTTGATGGTGGGTGATACCTAAGCCACAGAATATCAGTCAATGATGCGCTGTCGATCTACATTTTACTTCGAGCATTCCATAGACTAAAACCGAAACGCGCAATGTGCACTGCACGGTTTTTTCATCTATGAACGGTGATTCGTTACCCGGTCGGAATTCCGATATTCCTCCAACCCGATCAATAACCGAAGTTACCAGACGTGAGGAAAACATGCTTACAGAAAAGTATAAACATGTTGTCCCGGTGGGATTCGAACCACCGGTACATTCAAAGTTAGGTGAGAAATGGGATGGGTTAAAACTACGTAAACTGTTTTATAAAAGGATTTTATAAACTGGTTTAAAAAAAGCTTTTTGCAGGTCAGAAATTTCATTGTGTATCATATTAAGGAAGCTATGTTGACGATATTTTTTTGCAATTGGAGATTTTATATATTTTATTATTAGAATTGAAAGACTCAGATAAAAAAACTATCACAATATTAAATACGTGACTCCCTGTGCTTGGAGCTTTCTCTATACAATATTTCCTAAGTAACCAGTACAGCATTTATTGCTTGAAGCTTATTCTTAAACTAACAGAAGCATCGAAAAAAATAAGTTTATCTCATAACATAAAAATCGTGAAGTTCACATTGCGCGTTTCGGTCTGAGTCTATGGATTTCCGAATGCTCCAAGTAAAAAGTAGGTCGACAGCGCGTCATTGACTGATGTACTGTGGCTGGGGTATAACCTACCATCAAGTGAACCTCATGCTCGTCTGTCGATATCTAACATAAAAAAAAACACTCAGTATTAGACATGAAGTGGTTTTATCTACTCCGCGCCACTTCAAACGTTATTGTGTTTATTTGAGATCAGAAAAAATGTATAATAAAGTTTTTATTTAACCAGATGCTGCCTCTACGCTGGAGTGCATCTGAATGGTATAAATCCTGGCACTACGCCATCACAGTGGAATTTTCAGGTAATTTAATTGTAATGATTTATTAACCTCGTGCTTCAGCAACGAAGAGATTTGTATCACAGATTATAATAATTGTTTTTAAATATGACAATATTGTTTGTACCAACGACGCTGCGATAAATATAAAGAAGTCTGTACAATACATCTTGTCATACTATGACCGTGCTGGGAATATCTATACATATAATAAAACTATAGAGGTCAAATGTCTGTACATAGAAAAAAATGCTAAAAACCGAGTCAGGGGGATGTAAGAATCGAAATAGAACAAACCCTTTTTTGTTTCTCTGTCATATATTAAGCAAAGCCCGGGGCAACATATAGGCTTTGTTTCATCGAAATCGGTTGTCGGAAAGAAACGTTATCATCATTTAAAGATTATATCAAAGGCACCATATCAACAAATTGCAATGCACACTCTCGTCGAATTTTTTGATTAATCGATATGAATATATGATAATATGTGGAATAGTGGAATGAATATATCATATTATGATGAAAATCTTGCTCAAAAGATCAGCTTAATAATATGAAGCATCAGCTAGTATCAAATAATAAAACATATTCGTATAGAAAAGTTTTCACTAGACCGTTCCAACACCGATCAACACTTGTCGAAGAGAATATAATAGGTATGTATTATTAACCGGTACGTTCCTGTATATAGTAGTCTGTTACTTTCCGTGCCTGATACGTTCATAGCATGGTCATGGTATGATACGTACTGCTACTATCGCGACATTGATTCAACACAGTTCCAGCGCTCATGATTAGTAGTTATTAAAGCATTTAAATACATACTAAATAAATTAATGCTTTAATGCATGAATTTTTATCTTTTATAAATAAAATTTAAGATATCAATCGGAAATAAAATTTCCAAAAAATCTGTGCAAATCATTACAATATAAACCATATTTTTCTTGCGTTTAATCAGTGAAATGTATTTACTTTGTTGCAATCAGTTAACAACTTTCCATACATGTACATTTTTTTTTAAATATTTAATACAGTTAATGTCTAATTATAACCATAATATTATAAGAGTTATCACCAGATATCAATACTTTGTCAATATAATATTTAGTTTCTTGAAATTCTGTTCAGTTTCACAAATAATAATCCAATAAAAATTAAAATGAGTGGCGGAGAGTTTATTGCCAGTTCTTCTCGTCCGTTCTATGCCCTTGATTTGAGAACTGGCAATAAATGTAAAATTAGAAATTTAAGTTTTATTTTTTATTGACGTTCATAAGTGTACATTGTGTTACCTAAATAAGTAATTTATGATTTTTGAATTTGAATATTCGTGTTTTGTGTAAGGTCGGGCCAAGTCCCGGATTAAGGTCTGCGGATGACCTTTGGATGGCGCGATACATTCTCGCCCGGCTCGCTGAGGAATATGGTACAGTCGCGACGTTCGAGCCACAACCAATAGAAGATTGGCCGGGAAATGGCACTTTTGTATATTTCTCCTCCAAGGATATGAGGGAAGAGGACGGAATATTGTAAGATTATATTATTTGATTCTCGACCGCCTCCGTAGCTCAGTGGTTTAGTTCCGGAGGTTCCAGGTTTGAAGTTTGGGGAAACAAGATTTTTTTTAAATATTTCGGTTTGACAGGGCACAGAATACTAATCAACTATTTGTATGTAATGGAAAATTATCAAAATATTATTTTATATTGTTTCACTGAGATTCAAACCCAGGATATCCGGTGCTTAACACAACGCTCCACTGAGCTTCAGGGGTAGTCTTATGTTAGCTACTATATGATAAATATTAGATTTGAATCACAATAATTTTACCACATAAATACTAACCCATTAGTCAGATATAATGAAAACTCATAAAGAGAATCTAAAGGTTAACGTATGGCACCCCGTAGGGTCATTGAGAGGGCGATTGATAAGTTGGCTCGACGTCACGGTGCCCATATTAATGAATATGACGCCAACAACGGAGCTGATAACGCCAGGCGACTCACTGGAAAGAATGGCATGCCGCATATACGGGACTTTACTGCTGGTAATTAGTTTAACGATTAAATAACTTAAGTTAGTCACACAGTCTGTAGACTGGCTGAGGGAATATTACACCTAAGTCGTCAAGAATACTGGCTGTTTCCCGTGAGAGTTATGTATAGTATATCAATCAAACGAGCGGCTCTCCTGATGGAAAGTGAACATCGCCAAACATGAACATCCGCATCATCAAAGGACTTGTAGATGCGTTGTCGGTCTTTAAGGTAGGAATAGGCTCTCTTTTTGTAGGTATCGGTTCGGAAAAATTGCTGACGACACTTACGACATATGTATATAATCTAAAATCCTTGTTTTTTGGTAAACGCTTAAAATATAATTTATAATTTAGGTTTTGGACACTTCTTAATATTTCGGTTATACAATTTTAGATATTGTTATTGTATTTAAGGTATTGTTGAAATGAGAAGAAAGTGTTTTAGGCCATTTTATGAAGAAAATTAATATTACCATTATCTTGAACTTAATTCTAAAGGTTTACAATGGCGATGTATATTCTCTGTATATAAAAACGTATACTGTATGACTATAATTATCTATATTTCCATTGTTATCTTAAGAAATAAATGACTTCCGTACTATTATATAATAGTATTTTCTATGTCATGTAATTTTCTTCAGGTAGATATTATTAAGAATTATGGTGTCATTCAGTGTCAAAAAGAATCGATATATGTACATATTATATAACTACTTACTAAAACCTTCTCAATGAGATTTGTCTATTTTAGAGAAATTTTGCATATCTATAAGATTAGAAAAAAACTCAGATGTCAGATGATCTCCCGCTAAATATTTAATTTTATTTAAATTATTAGAAATAAATTTTGCTTACAAGACTGTATTTAAAACAAAACTAAAAGTTACCTAGGCAGATGCTGAAAATCAGCGCTGTAGCCAGTACTGGTTTACAGCACAAGCTGAGCATCGACCTTTTCTTTCGCCACACAGCATACATAGTTTAAGTTAGGATTAAGAGTGTAATTATTAAGAATGTAGTTTTTGTGTGTGGCATCGAATAAATATTTGTTATTCTTATTCTTAAAATGTTACCAATAATTGTCTCAACTAAACCTGGTTTATACTATTTCCTTTCAAGGCGTCGCAAATCGCAGTTGCTCCGTGCGGATTCCGCGGCAAGTGTCCGAAGACAAGAGAGGCTATCTAGAGGACCGACGTCCGGCTGCGAACGCCGACCCTTACCGAGTCATATCTATCATGCTACGAACCTGCATATTTGATGAATAGAATGTTAAAAAGTGGCGTAAGGAAAGGGTTGTGGTGCACCAGGGTCTCGAAGCTGAGAGGGCCTTTGGGCTTTTTGGAAAGAGAGGCATCATTCATATAATACTTCGAGGCTTCTTATAAGTATTTTATTTTTTCAATATATTATATGATCATTGATCATTCATAACAACTTGAACAAGAAGCTTTGAAAATCATGAAATTTTAGGGAGATTATTGCGATTTTTCTTCTTGAACCGGGACCCTTGCCCACCTAGCTACAAAAGCTATAAAAATATTTATATACATACATAATGAGTTTGTATAAACCTTTGTATGAGTTTTATTGAATAATTAAAGTCATTCGTGAAGTTTGCAAGCTTTCTATTGAATTTCCGATGTTTTTTGAACATTTTCGATGTTTTTTGATTATAATTTAAATTACATGGTTATTTCACTAAATATCATGGTTAAAATATCACATACAATATATAATAATGATTTCTAATCTATCCTCTATCTTATCGATATTAATACTTAAAATATATGTATGTTTGTCCTCTTTGCACTTCTAAACTATTCATCCGATGACTAGTGAGTTATTCTGCTTACGCCCACTAAGGTCCTGGCTCTGGCACTTGTTTTACTTTACGAGGTATCGCAACGCATGCCGGGTACAGCTTGTCTATACTAATTTTATAAAGGAGAATCATTCCTAGATTTCTTTGTTTGTTTGTTACGATTTAAAACTACTCGATCGATTTTAAAAATTATTTCACCATTATCAGCGAGTAATTTTTAGCGAGCAGCTTTATTTTTTTGTCTACATTGCACTACCTACATTGCACCCGTGCGAAGACGGGCGGATAGTTAGTAGGTATAAAATAAAAGAATGTCTAAAAGTATTAAAGAAAAAAGAAAATTTAATGCAATTAGAAAACCTGTTAATTGTTTTTATTCCTTCAATTAAAAAGCCAGCCTTTTAACAACTTAAATCAAAATCAGCTTAATTTTCCTAGTTCGTTAGTGGCAGTTCGAAGAAACTCGCTCGTTGACGTCCGCGTCGGTGGTGCTGCAACTTACCATATTGTTGTAGGGCTTGTATCAAATAACTGATACATTTTCCATACAGGAATACATAATATATCAATATTATAAAAGGGAAAGATTTGTTTGTATGTTACAATTTAACTCAAGTACTCGACCGATTTTAAAAATTCTTTCACCAATAGAAAGCTACATTATCAGCGAGTATTTTTTTTGTGTATCTACATTGCGCCCATGTAAATCGGGGGTAAATTGCTAGTATAATATAAAACACACTGGACACGTCTATAATATATGTTTTGATGAAATAAACGCAAATAAATGTCTATCATCAGCCGGCCTAGAATGACCATCACGGGATATGTCGCGAACGAGAGAAGACAAACTAAGATGTAAGATATATCGATATATTATATCTCGTCATCGACAATTTTGATAGAAAAGATATCTCGATCGACAAATATATCTATTTTTGATATTAAAAGTCGAATTTTAAGTGTACCTAATTGTCATAATAGACCCGGAAGAAATAAAGAGATTATCGATTAAAACACGAGAAAACGGTCGACAAAATTTTGTTGCGGTTGTCATGCTAGGCCGGCTGTACATTATGATTTATTTATCTAACATGTTTTATTAGAGTCTAGCTGTCTTAGATGAGGTTATTTTAACCTTTATTTGTTATGATTAAGTCTACTTTTGAGACTCTTTTACTCTCTATTGTATTTTGTTTTACGCCTCCGTAATCTGTTTTTAGTTTACGATCGAGCAGTCGGGCGTCTAATTTAATCATAGATATTATGGTCAACCTTTGAAGTTCAACAATGAATCTATCATGCGGCGAACACAAACGAATTTTACTATTTTCAGGGAAAATTCATTTTATACTCTTGAGAAAATTGGAAATTGCAAGAAAGTTCATGGATATTTAAAGTTCATATTAAGAATATAACATTTTGTACCGAAAAGGCAAATTAATTTTAATAAAATAATAAAAATTTTAATAGGCACCATAAAATAGATTAATTTACATTTTTCCAATCATTATTCAATGTCGATTTAATTCTGATATTTTGTGATATTTTCTGTGAATAACATCAATTAAATCATGAAGATGAAAAAGTTCAGATTGCCTGTTTCGTTTTAGTTTCGCGTTTCGAATCTTTGAAAAATTTATCGGTAGGTATTTCCAAAGCATATTATTTTAATGTGACCAACAAACAATTTAATAATAATAGTAAATATTATTTTGTACAGCTTTTCACTCGGTTGCGTTTCTCAGTAAATAAAACAAAATATCCATAATTTATAATTTTATATTAAATTCTATAACTATTGTACTCTCTTTCATCTTAATTCTACACCTTATTATCACATAAAATGTCTGTAAATTCAACGATATTGCTATTAGGGAATATATACAATTCACTGACTCTTTCATCGCCTACAGGGATTTCATCGTCACTCGGAACCCTTTTCGAACTTTTCCTTTTTGATTCATGATCTGAATGTCTACTGCCATTTCTGAACGAATCAAATTCACTGTTTGCCTTAAATCGGTAATGGTTTCCAATATTCGATTCTTTATTTCCATTCCTCGAACATTGACATGAATTGCGTAAGACTTTTATGGAATCAGGTGGTGCGTTAAGGGATTTTCGCGTTGAATACACGCTTCTGTCGTTTGTTGAACGAATCGATAATACCCGGGTTCTGTAAGACTGGCCGTCCTAAAATAAAAATTATTTTATTAAATATGAAAAACATAGAATATAAATATGTTTGCAAACTCTGTTAACACTTACGTCATAGCTATCGTTGTTTAATCTATTTCTTTTTCGACCGAACGTAAACCGTTGTTTGAATTCCTTTTTGAACTTCTCCTGAAACAAACATTAAAAGTTTAGAATCGTGTGCAGGAACTAGCGCTTGAATGATTAATTTATTTTGGTCTTAAAACATACCACATGAATAAAAAATTTTTTAGAACTACAAAAACAAGTACCTAACTGATTGATATAATGGTAAAAGAAGACCCCCGCAGACATTGAAGAAAGATTTCTCCGTTCGCTATCTTTAGTCTACCAAAATAAATGTAGTTTAAAAAAACGTTTAGAAATCGAATCAAGATTATTTTAAATTTCGAATTCATTCAACTCAACATTTTATAATTTTACTTTAAAATTAAGTCCAAGTAAATATAATTATGGGCCGTATAAATATTTTATTTTTATTGTATCATGGAAATATTAAAAAAGTATTGTGGAAAGTGGAAGAAGCGACAGTAAAGTTTGTAAGAATCAGATCATTTGGTGATATCTGCCTACTCCAATGAGAAAGTGGCGTGAAATGTATGTATGTATGTGAAAAATCGTTTTTTAGACTATATTATTTCTGTAGATTTTGTCTATACAACGCAAAAAAAACTCGTTAATAACAAACGATTCGCTGTTTATGGTTACGACCGAGACTTATGAGACATCTCATCAAGAGAAAACTGGCAAATCTTTACCCGTCATTAATTTTATGTCAGGCCTCGAAGTGACTGGACGCAAGGATAAGATTTGATCGGCTTTAAACTATCTTGGCTTCGCATAGAATTCAATTATGATGATGTCTTCAGTATTAGTCCAAAGAAATTGAAAATGTTTCTTAGGACGCAGAGGTCGTGAGTGTAACTATTAGCGAAAATAAAATAACGCCATTTAGGTTTAGACTAAAAATGAAATTATAATTGCCAATTTTATCCAAAAGAGATTTGTGAAATAGTATTTTTTCCAACAAATCGTTTTGAACCAAATCTTTTGAAAATGTTAGATAATTAATATCGAGTTTTTGCTCAATATGACCTGAAAATAAAACGATTTTACAAAAAGTTAATTGAAATATTTATTTAAAAATACTAACACTTTTTGATAAACTTATATGAAATAACTAAGTGGGTACTAGTAATAAATACAATTTATTTATTTTTGAGATTCACCACTTTTTTTATTTAGTTTTTTATGTTAGATATCGACAGACGAGCATGAGGTTCACTTGATGGTAGGTGATACCTCAGCCACAGAACATCAATCAATGATTGCGCTGTCGACCTTCTTTTTACTTCGAGCATTCGGAAATCCATAGACTGAAACCGAAACGCGCAATGTGCACTTAACGGTTTTTCCATCTATGAACAATGGTTCGTTACCCGATCGGAATTTCGATATTCCTCCCACCCAATCATGGCAAAACATGATTTCAGAAAATTATAAACATGTCCCGGTGGGATTCGAACCCACAACCTATCGATGCGCACGGCAGGCGTTCTACCGATCACGCCAACGAGCTCGTCAAAACCACTGTAATTTTAAAATTGTATGGTTTTAGAACAATACTTACATTATAAATGGCATAGATGAATGGATTGTAACAAGAATTACTCATTGCCAGCCAATCAAAGCAGAAGAAAAGAACATTTATATATCTGTATCTGAAAAAAGACAATGTATTTTACCAAGACGGTTATAATTGTTTGAAACGTTTGGTGAAAATCTTAAACGAGTTTCATTTTCGTTTATTAAGGCGAATCTTCAATCTACACAGTTTGTAGAGTATTATTTGAAATAATTTATAACATATCTCACTCATAGAAAATCAATTCAACTCAATAAATGACACACCAAAAACGAGCCTATACATTTTTAAAAGGCCGATAACGCATCTGAGATATTGAAGTCACGGACGATCGTGGGCAGTGGTGATAACTTACCATCAGGTAACCCACCTGCTCGGTTGTCTTCTAAAAAAATAAAAAATAATATTTGTAAATTTTGGAAGAAGATAGCCCATACGCGGTATTTCCGTCTATGAACGGTGGTTCGTTACCCGATCGGAATTTCGATATTCCTCCCACCCGTTCATTTTCCGAAGTTACCAGTCGTGGGGAAGATACATCCTTACAGAAAATTATAAACGTCGTCCCGGTGGGATTCGAACCACGATGCCACCCATCGATGCGCACGGCAGGTATTCTACCGAACGCGCCAACGAGCCCGTCAAAATGACTAATTGCCGTGAACGTAGTATTTCACAAACCACAAAAAGTTCGTTAGGAAATGCTCTACCATCTCGGGACAGACCGACACGTGTAATTTAAAAATTGAAAATGGATTATATTTAAATTTCGAACAGCGCGCTACACCGCACAGGATCGCTAGTGTGTATGTCAGTATTTTGAAAGCTGTCCAATTCAAATAAACAATTTCATATTAAACAAACACACGTATACTTACTCGTTTATCGATGGAAATAATGTTTGTAGTAATAAATAGCTCTGCAGAGGAAGCCAGCAAATCGCAAACAAGGCTACGACTAACACCAGCATTTTTATTACCTTAAACGAAGAAATAATTTGTTCTTAATTAAATATAATAATTTGTTTATTACATGATATAACTTAAGTTTAATTGGAACGAAGTTCCTTATCGCGCGTTGTGAAAGGGGGCTAGACGGAAAAAAATCTTACGAAAAGTTGTCACGACACTTTTTTTGAAAATAGAACGGTTTCAACTTTCAACATTCAAGTTTCATTTTTGGAACGACGAAGTGCCTTATCGCGCGTTGTGAAAGGGGGCTAGACGGAAAAAAATCTTACGAAAAGTTGTCACGACACTTTTTGCTATAGTCCCGCGCATCTATGACGTGTATGAAAGAATAGACAGACAGAGTACATATATATATATATATATATATATATATATATATATAACTTCGTTCCATCCGGGTGTCCCTTGACACCTCTCAACTTTTTTTATATAATAAACTTCAATTGAGGATGAAGTTTGTTATTACAATTTTTGGATTAGGGTGATACAATTCCAACGAACCTAAATAACCCATGACATGAAAGATCTTTTGTTTTAAGGTCTTACTTGCATATGTAGATTTTTCCGATTCATTAAATATCTATGTTACGAGATGTAATAGTGATTTTTCATCCATTAATATTGAAAAGGTCCATTTAGTTAGCACTCTCTAGAGATATTGCGAAGCTCTGCATATTTATACTGCATTCGCATGAATTGCCATTTACACAACAAAAATTGCCTCGCTATAGACATTGGTACTGGCGTTACATTTTATCTGAATAGAAAAAAAATTATTGTGATCGCCTTTTGTTCGAAAATATTGGTCATTAATCTATACTAATATTATAAAGAGGAAAGATTTGTTTGTTTGTTACAATTTACCGATTTTAAAAATTCTTTTACCAATACAAAGCTACATTATCATCGAGTAACATAGGTTTTTTTGTGTATAGTACATCTATATTGCAGCCGTGCGAAGCCGAGGCGTGGTACTAGTTAACTTATATTGAGGAATCAAAATATTCCATATTATTTGCCTCAACTATAAATAATCTGAAGTTAATACACAACTTGTAAATCCATCAATTCATAGAAGAGTGACTTGCAAGATAATCGTATGAAAACTTGCAAGTTGTTACGTAGTTAGTAGGAATTTGTGTTGTAAACTTGTGGATAACAGCGTAGGTAATCTACATCCCAAATTGAACAACATTTATAGGTTATAATTAAGTTCTGAATTACTACTCGCAATTAGCTAGTAAGCTTACCACCTTAGATACAGCAATTATCACCTTAGATAAAACAATTATTTATAATTGCTGTATCTAAGGTGGTAAGCTTGAAGTTTCGAGTTAATAGGCGTTCACTTTATTGAGTATCTATTGCCTTACTTTTGTGATAACCAGAGTCCGACTACAGAATCGGTTTAGATGCGTTTATTCTAGGTCAAGAATTGTGAATGTTTAGATCTTGAATCTTTATGTAATTTGTACGTCAAATGAAATACAGACTATCCAAGTACAGGAGATATAAATTAATTATTATTAAAAACTCTTTTGTACATAATGTAATTTTTAGACTTTTTATTATAGTAGTTCTTTGTTTAGATTTTTGCTTTCTCGTCTTGATCTAAAAACGATTACACGTATTTTCCGAATTCTTAACATTTTTTCAATCCCCGAATCCAGTACCAGCGTATTCAACGCCATTTACTATTATGATACTACATTTTATTTACAAAACTGTAAGAATTACATTGCTCAAAATAATTGCAGTGTCATATAAAGCTTACATTGCAGTATATGGAATAAATCATAAGGTAGCCCCGAAGTTAAATATTTGTGGTAATACTGTTTTCCTAGACGACAACTTTACGAAAAATGAATGAATAATAATTGACTCTGACCCTAATGAAATAGAGTAAAATGATTGTTTAAAATATATTTTAATTTTAATTATATATTTGTAGTATAATTAATAAAAATCAAACACAAATAAACAAGCAAAAACAGTAGTAAGTTGAATCAAAATAAAGAAAAAGTTAATCTCAAATCTGTTGCTGAAAATAAATTAAGAACACGCAACTTCGTCATTATGAACGCAACAATGATTTTCAACGGTTTTTGAAATGATAAACTCTTTTATTTGGTAATTATAGTAAGTTTATATCTTATTTATAAATAATATCAATTAATTCTGCCAAATAAGTATATACCAACTGATTAAATAGGCTAAAAGGCGACAGTTTCAGTCTTCCCATGATCTGAAAGCTTTTTGAAAAGCATTCTAAATGTCCGCATTAGAATAAATAATATAATTAATAGATCGCGTTTGGTGGGTACAATTTATTTGTTTATATATACATACCCTTTTCTTATTCTTCATATGATTAGCATCTCTCGTTTCCTGGGCATTCCCCGGTGCTCTTGCGCCCCATAATTTCATGGCCATGTGTACATATGCAAATGTAATTACACATAGTGGTATGACATACTGGATATACAAAAAAATATGTTCACATCGTTTGTAATATGTTTTTATACAGTTATTCAAAGATTAGTTTTTTTAATATTTTAAATTTCTGTGGAATTAAGTTTTCTTTTACTTCTATTGTAATAAGTTATTTCAATAAAAGTCGCTATTTATTGGTAATTATTTTATCATTATGGTGATTAACATAATGAGAGTCAGATTTTAAGTCCATATTTGTTCAAAAAATATATTTTTACACACGTAAATTCTTGATGTAATTAAAATTATTTATAAAATCATAATATTCCAATTGCTCTCAGATAGATATCGTTTCGCATCACCTGATATGGAGAGTTTCTCAATACGAGAATAAATTACAAATCGTACTTACTTGAAAAATGTACAGCAAAAGGCGATAAATGGCCAATGAATTTGAACCAAAATCGCTTGCAGTGCAGAAAGGTTTTTCGTAAAATACCTTTGAAACTGTAATTATATAAAACCGGTTTAACACAATAATAATTTTGATAGATCTCTCACTGAAAGTCAGTACTTTTAAATAAATAAAATGTTTTATCTAACAAGAAATATCCACCGAGGTCATGGAAAATAATCCGACATTTCATTAAGAATGCTTTTATAATATTTTATTTTAATCTAGGCAAATTTTATTTCTAATTTTTATTTCGAGGCTGGCAATGGCGCTCTCAATGCTTCCCTTACATATCAATATATTTGAAGATTTTGTAAGTATTATAATATAGGTGTCACTGACGCCGGCTAAATACGGCGCTCATATACACTGGTCAACACGTGGATACGGCGCTCGTAGAAACAGGTTTATACTAAACGTAGTTTTCACTTTACATATCACCAGTAAATAGCGAAAAAGCTTTACAGATCTTAGATTTTTTCAAAATACCTGGATCTTGTTCTTCTTCCATCACGACCTCCCAAGACATCGCCATAGGAGCCGCGAGTGATAGAGCCAGTATCCAAATAAATACTATTATCACCTTGGCCACTCGTTTCGATGTATGAGCACTAAAATATAACATATAATATTTTACAATTGTAGTAATATGAGTTGAAAGAAGCAGTCACAAAAATCTGTAGAAACCCTGCTATTTATTAATAATAAACAAAAAATTAATTTAAATAAGGGTACCCTGAGTAAATTATGTATAATTTAGATTTAGAAAAGAAAAATGTTTTTATTTTCTTATTGAAGCGTTTGTTTAAGTTTTAAATTTGGCCGTTGCAGATGATAATGCGAAAGAATGCTGGATATTTAATATATTAATGAGGATGAATAAATTTATATTCTATGCTTATATCTTTTAAAAAAGGTGCTAATTATTCGATTTTACGATTTGATACGATTACTGTTTTTAGATATTTTTTTTGGTTAGCGGTATTTCGCATAAACATGTGAAATTTGTTTTGTTTTGTGATTCAACGATAAAGCTCTTTTAATAATATTATAGAAAAAACTTATAGCAATCATTATATTAATATTTTGGATATATTTTAAACCTTTTATTATTCAGCATAAATAGTGGGTAACCATATTTGAAAAGAAAATTAATTGAATAAGATCTCTAAATAATCTATGATAATTTCAAAAATATGACCTCAATCAATAAGGACACGGCACTAGCTGGACAACCACGACAAAGTTTTGTCGACCATTTTCTCGCGTTTTAATCGATTATCTCTTTATATATTCCGGGTTTAACATGACACTTACACTTAAAACTCTATTTCTAATCACAAAAGTAGAGATATTTGTCGATTGAGATATCTTGTCTATCAGAGTTGTAAATGTCGAGTTTTACTTTCGTTATAAGCAAGTATGGAAAACATTGACTTGCTTTCGTTTAGGTATATGAATTAAGAAAATATGGTAATACAAAGTTATAATAAAGATCAAGTAATCCATTGCGAATTGTTTTTGCGACCGGATTAATTACTACGAAGTTTGAACTTTTGAAATCTTTCAAAGTTGGATAGCGCAATTTACTATGTAGTATGTATGTACTCAAACCAAGTTGAATTCTAGTACATAAATTAGCTATGATAAACGCAGAACTAGAAACTATTTTAGATTATAAATATCGATTATAAATCAATTATAGCGTAAATATTAGGTGCTTTACAACACAAATAGGAAACGAGTAAAGGAAAAGGAAAATCATAAATTTTTCCGCTCTAGTTATTTATACCCTCACTGTATTGCTGTTTGTATGGATTTGTATTAGTAGCTGTAAGTCTGTACTTTAACAGCTGGCTCACTCGTGAAAAGATGTAAATAATATGTTTTGGATACACTTGTATACATATATGAATGGATAACCATATATCGATGGGTCCTACGTATAAGGGCCAATGCAACATTTTGAGCATTTTCACTTTTTTGTATTAAATGCTTCCTTTTACTGTAGTTGTTAACGTGCGCTAAAAAAAATACACATTTTATAAGTGAAAATACTATTTTTTGTTACAGTAAAAGGGCCTATATGGCACAATTTTAAACGTATAAAGGCCAAACGCTTATTAGAGACTTGTACGCGGGGAGATCCCGCGTCTTTGTTTACTGCAACGGCTAATTGGTCAGTTGAGCACTTGTACGTCACACGGAACGATGTCGCGCTGTGATAATAACCAATTATTTTAGTGAATAATATTATGTTATTAGATGTAACTTAGTGAAATATGGCGTCCAAATATCATTCTAAGTTTAGTAGAAGTCGGAATTTAGTTAATTTAGCAAAATATTTTCTTAAATAATGGATTAGTCAAAAATATTAAAATACACGTTTTTTTACAAAAGTAGCTTGTGCCAAGTAAATCGTCTAAAGTGACACTTTGGCCTTTTTACTAGTTTTTTTTTCAGTATAATTAAAATAAAAAAATGACGTATATAGGCTTAACTACATTATTTAAAAAACTAATATATATACAAATAAATCGATGTATCTAGAATAACGAACATATGTTTCATAGTAACTATGTAAAGTTTCACAAACATCAGTTGAAGCATCTAAAAAATATATCAAATTGAAACTTTGGGAGCCTCTATTGAAAAGTGGTCAATTTGCACATTGGCCCTTATACATAGGACCCATCGATATATAAACAACTAATACTTATTTTTACGAAAATAATAATAATTCAATAGTCATCCTTATTTTTTATGTTAGATATCGACAGACTAGATGACACCTTAGCCACAGATCAGTCAATGATGCGTTGTCGACCTACTCTTTACTTCGAGCATGCGGAAATCCATAGACTGAAACCGAAACGCCGGTCGGAATTTCGATATTCCTCCCACCCGATCAAAAAATACGTATTACGTTTACATGACTAATAAAATTAATATAAGCTTGCAAAGTAGCTTACAAAAACTTATTAAATTAATAAAAATAATGTAAGGGATATGTTCTTCTTCCTGCCACGTACTCTTTTTTATTTTGTTTCGTCGGAGTGTGTTCTCTACCTATGTCTTATCATAGCGATTATAGCGTAATATAGTGTTTGTAAATGAAAATGTAGAAATGAGTTTTTATGAAGATAGGTAGTTTATGAGGCAGTTGGAATAAGTTTCATTGAACAAAAAAGACGAAGCACGATAAGAAGCAATCAACAACAATATAAGTGTTATTATTAATATATTTTATAATAATAAAAAAATGTTCTGGGATTTAATTAAAAATATCTATTTTCGTTTTCATGTTGTATGTTCTATAGGATTACAAAAATACTATAGATATCAATTCTTTCACAAACGCCATCGAAGTAATATCTTAACTACATAATACAGAATTAACATTTTTATACTTACTAATAGACTAAACAAAAGATAAAAAGATAATAATATGGTAAATATTTTATATACCAACAATAATTAGTAAACTTTATTTGATCGTTTACATCCATTAACATTACTATGTCAATGTTAACATCTAAAAAGCTTTATGTTTTCGTTATTTCCGTATCCGTAACTGAGCGTCGCGGTCAATATTTATTGTAGTTCACTTCTTCCATTTTAATTTACAGCTCGACGTCGTAATTATTTACGAGGTTCACTGTGATATATTGCTATACCTTTTAATGTCTGATCTAGTACAAGTTTTGGTTTTATACTTGATATCTAGGAATAATTGCATGAGTTTCAAGTAATGAATTAGAAATGAAAAATAAAACATGTTTTCATAATTGTATAATATGAAATTAACAGAAACAATGATAAAGCCAATGCAATATACTAATAGAATCTTTTCGCGTTCTGATTTCAGATGAACCGTTTTTTGAGTTACGATGTCCACTGCAACTGATGCTCAAAAAAAAGCGCTCTTGCAATATAGCTGTAGATCCGCCATTTTAAATATATTTAAATGAAAAAAATTATACAAGTACAAAAAAGCATGAACTTATTAATGATCTTTTCACAGTTTTTCAATAAACATTTACTATCCTGCTGACAAAATCAAGAAAATCTACAACTGGTTTTTATTTTATTAAGCGTCTATTCCAACCCAAAATATGCAACAATTACTTTCAGTGCAATCGTTTAACTTTTATCCACGTAACCTACCCAAGTAAAATTCGACTTCAAGAAGAAGTCCTATTCGAAATTATTTGAATAGGTATATATTATTCAACTTTTACAATCATTTTTGAATCGTCAATTTTATAATACCGGTTTAGATAAAACGTTTCAAAATATATCTTATTTTTTTGTACCTATTATTATTTTTTATTAAATTTCAATGACTTAAAAATATTTAATCGTTTAAATATTCGATGTAACCATTTTCGCTCACTACTACTAATACTCGTATATACAGTGCAAACAATATTTTAAAAACTCTCGCCATTCTTGTAGACTACTTGACATTAAATATTTTAATACTTTCTACGTGCTTGGACTGAGTTTACTGCTGGGTATATTCTTCAAAATATACAATATAACAAATTGAATATTTGAATAGATAAAGTAAATTGCCATTATATTTAACGGAGCTTGTTTCGATTACTTTTATCAGCACCAAAACTATTCTTACATGCACAATTCAATATGCGAATTTTGTTTTAAAACGCAATAAATCTTAGACAATTTTTCTTTGTGTAGATTGTTATAAGAATAAGAAACGCATCTTCATAGGAGGTATATACCTAAGCTATTATTACTTTTACGAGAAAAGCGAAATAATATTAACATTAAAATAAACCGCTCTCGCCGTATGCTGCGGTATAGAAGTCCCTGGGGACACCACCATCTCTCAAACCATTCTCATTGCAGGTGTTTTTGATGACGAAATGAGATAGAGCTATACAAAATGTATTTACGCTATCACGTTCTATCATAAAGAAAGACAACAGTAATAATGATTAGTTGTCAGGCCTTGCCTTGTTTCAATCGCCTCTAACGCAGATGACACTGTACTTTGTTCCAAAAGTGGAGAATTTTAACACAGAAAAATGTACACCCTACACCAAAGCAAAAATCCGCCAGTTTCTAAGAAATAAATTAGGATTAGGATATTCAAGCACAAAAGCGGTTCTTAATAGCTTTCGTCAAATACTTTATATGGACATAATATGTTTGTGATTGTAGGTTTAATGCACTCTTCTGACATCCACAAGTAAGAATTGGTTATAATCAATATGTACCTTCATATTATGTATATGGAACGCTACTGGAGCTCCGGGCTATGAGAAATATCAAGAGTAACTGTCTGTTACTTTTTCATAGTTAACTGAACCAATTTTTTATGAAATTTGTTACAGGGAAATCTTGAACTCTTCTATACGAGTGAGGGGATCTACTTTTAAAAAATATGTAGATGACGATAAAACGATCACATAAAATTTATTAAGTGGAAATGGTTTTGTGTTTTCTTTCAAGTCGTTCCATTAATCTACGCTCCAGTCAAGAAAATTTGTGCGAAAAACCCTTATCACTTGTTAGTGATGTTATTGGAGTATTTTTATTACAGTAATGATATATTGTAGTTATTTTAAAGAAGAAACTGGCTGATACTATTACCGTTAAAAAAAAACATATGTGAAGATTACAGATTTGAGAAAAATTAGTTTGACCTTTAATTATAATTATTAAAGAAAAAATCAAATTAAAGGATAGTACTAAATCAATAATTAAAAAATACGAATGCGTTCATTATTATTATTTTACATACAATGTTGACCATATGAAGAAAAACGGAATCACCACATTCGATTAGACCAAGATTAAGGTTCTCGTTTGCGACAAATATTAACATATAACCAAAGAGCCTTCAGCTAAGCTTAGTGATACAGATTATAGTAAGTTATAGTAAGATTACCTGAGAGGTGTAATTATAGCTCGGTGTCTGTCAACAGCAATCGCGGTCAAAGTGAAAACACTCACATTGACACTTAATGCTTGTACGAATGGACAAAATGCACACATAAAGTGAGGTAGAAGCCATCGCTGTAACAACGCTGCTTGGAACTGAAAAGAAAGTAAATGGTTAGAACTAGTGTTTTAATAAGTTAGCTAAACCTTCGACTATTGCAATATTCAATTCCCGAGTAACCTCATCGAACATGATATTCCTCTGATAATTTTTTTTTACAGGCAAGATCATTTATATTTATTTTGTGCCCTGCCTGACCAGGGAGGAGTATAACACAAATATCGTAATTGAATTTTTTAAAATATATAAAACCCGAAATGCCCCTCTTCTATATAATAGTTCATCTACAAAGAAAATCAAGGCCACGGATATAAAAGCAGATTACAAAGGGAAGCCGAATTAAAACTATACCCTTAATTACGTGTACGTTTTACGCTCGTATTACTTCCTAACAGTCATTTATCCGTTTGCCGGAACAAAGCTTTGATTTTGTTTTCACTATTTATCAGCTTTTAACTTCAAACGATCACGATCGTAGATAAACGCTAACATTATTTTTTTGAATATGGAATATATAGTGGCGGGACATACAAGAACAAAAGCCTCTTTAACGGAATAATATAAGTTTTATATAACTTATTTTTTTTATAAAATAATAATGTCTTTAACGTAATTATATAAGTCATATATAATACAATTACGTTAAGGACATTATTATTTTTCTTTTAATGGTTGTTAATAGGGCAAGCCGATCTTTTGGGCTTGTATGATGGTCCCGCCACTAAGAATAGGTATACATATAATATACCTAACTACCTGTTTCTTATTATATAACATGATTACTTTAGTTTTATTATTTAAGCACATAATATAATAAGTAGTTTGACAATTACTTCTGTTACAAAGTAAAATGCACATACCTTTAAACATACATAATAAAAGATAGTATTTCAAATGTATATATCTTCATAGAAAAACATGATTAATGTAGGATAGTGAAATTTGAACTTTTGCGAGAGGTTTCTGTAAAAATGTGTGAATGTAACTCGTCTAAGGACGTATCGAAAATCCAACTATCCCGAGTATAATATTACTCTCTAACTACTAATGTATTCTAAATAAAATTTCAAATTACTGACAAAAAGAAAACGTAACATTGGCAGAGTCTTGAAAGATTAAAAAAAATTAAAGATGCATTCCATTTCAAGGTCGGCAACCCGCCTTTTCTATGAACGGCGATGATCACTTACCATCAGCGCCAATACTAATTTTCCGGTTACCGCCTGTTTGGCCACTATGTATACTAATATTATAAACGCGCTAATATTAGGAACTACAGTTTCGAGTAGGAATTTTTGTTTAGTGTAGGATAGCTCATTTATGGAGGAAGGCTTTATAACATCAAGCTACGACCAATAGGAGCGGAAACTCAATGAAAAATGTTGTAAACACGGGGAAAAGTTATTTCTTATTACTTATTACGCTGTTGAAGTATACAGAAAATACTTGAATCGAAATGTAAACAAAAGTATAGAAAATGACTTTAAGACGGTACGAAGTTCGCGGGGACAGGAGACAAAAAATATTGAATATATAATTTGTGCTGTTATTTATACATACATCAGGCCTCTTTCCCATTGGGGTAGGCAGAGATCATGGAATTCCATATGCTCCGATCCTGACATACCACTTTCGCATCTTCTACTTTCATCAATGCTTTCATATACACTCGTCGGTTACGAGTATACATTTAAATAACGTACTTAATATGGTTTACAGAATCATTACTTACTTGGAATGGTATTGCAAATAATCCTATAACGATATCAGCTAAAGCCAAATTAGCTATATAACAGTTAGTGACACTTTGCATTCGGCGCGACGTGGCTACTACCCACATTACCAAAAAGTTTCCTATCACAGCCAACACTGATATCGACCCATAGAGGAATGATAACAGGACTATCATACCCGTAGGTACATCGTACAATGTATCTGTAACAAAAATATGAATGATTATAAAAACATTGGCAAATATATGCCGTAGGGAAATTAGGATTTTGCGAAATACCACCATGAAATCACGGTAGCTAACGAATTCATCTATATTTCGAAAGTGAAATGACAAAAAAGGCACCAGAGAGAGAATAAGATATATTTGTCTTACTCCCACGAGTGATATGTGTTATAAAATATCACTAGATTTAGTAAAAAAAAATGGAACAGAATTCAACATAGAACGTGATTTCGTAGAATCCCTAGGGATTTCGGGAGATCTTTGGTATATTTATTTCCCTGCGACATATTTATACATACAGACAATTATATATATATTCTCTCAACTAAATTAATTTTGACAATTGACAACACTAGCTCTGCCTAAGTATGCGTAGGCCTTAGTCATCTTTACAACATATATGAAATAATTACCTATGTGTAAGATTTATTTATATATAGTTAAAAGAACTAAATAATTTTTAATATTCTCGTCCATTGATGTAGTACATATTAAATATGTTAAAGTTCTCGTCAAACTAATTTAATATTTTAAATTTTATTTTATTCTATCAATATTGTCAATTGTCACTTTAAAAACGATGAATAACGGTCACGGAAAAAGAAAAATAATCTGCCGGCCTAGCATGACAACCGCGACAAAATTTCGTCGACCGTTTTCTCATGTTTTAATCGTTTATCTCTTTTTTTCTTCCGGGTCTAACATGACGATTACACTTAAAACTTGACTTCTAATATCAAAAATAGATATGTGTGTCGATCGAGATATCTTTTCTATCAAGATTGTCGATGTCGAGATATAATATATCAAGATATCTTATATTTTAGTTTGTCTTCTCTCGTCCGCGAGATATCTCGTGGCCGGCTGCTCTGTGTTGTAGGTGCTTTGGGAGGCGTTAGCAAGAAAGTGGCAGTTGGATACGGCCATACGGGTGAAATAATTGTGATTAATATTTTAAGCCAGAATAAAGTATAAAATTTAATCGAAATCAGATATTCATTAGTCAGAAATAGCTTTCTATTTTTGAAAGGGTTTTACTTAGTTGTTTCAATAATTATTATGTATTTATTTGATCAGATAAAATAAGTCAATAGTAACTTAGACTGGTTTTAGTATATTATGTACATCGTTGTGATGATTTAACTCAAAAACTCTTGGACCGATTTTTTCTTTCACTGATAAAAAGCTACATTATCAGCGAGTAACATAGCCATTTTGTGTATAGTACATCAACAATGCACCTGTGCCCCGGTAATAATTATAGTAGATAACACGCCGGGGCGTTCTATCTACTATAATTATTACCGAATTCAAATCTAAACATAACGCTCACGAGAAAGTTTATGCGTAAAATAGTCGATCCGAACCAACGCACAAAGTTTTTTTTTTATTTCAGAGCGGACAACCGAGCAGGTGGGTTACCTGAAGGTCACCACCACCACCACCCATGGACTTTGATGTGTTGTCGGCCTTTTAAATTTTTTTTTAGTGCAGGCGATTATAGGTCATCTGTCACAGTCTTTAAGATGCTGTTCTGACTGCCCCGTACCCGGCTGAACAAAGATCCTGTTTTATTTCGAATTATAGCCCAGAAATCATTAATACGGGCTTGGGCGAACTTCTCACAAAGATCTTAGAAATCAACAAACTTTACCCCTTATGATGAAACCATTTGATTTTCCAGTTCAATTTACGACGAATGAAATCGTAATGGTTTTGTTCAAAAGATATTTAATTATAATTTTATAACAACAGAGCAGAGCAGTCGGTAAACTCATTGAAATGAATAATTCTTAAACTTCACCCTATTGTAAAGCGAAATGTTTAAGACTTTCTTGAAAACGTAATTTAATAAATTGAAATGAAACTAGACACTGTTAGCCAGTTTATCTTATAATTTAGAGAATTCTGGTCTTTATGTAACAAAATAAAATAAAATACCTTTTATTTCCTTAATATATAAATAATACAACTTAATCTAATCTTACAAACGTTAATAACTTAATTTACATATTATTACATATTTTACTGAATATAATAATATTTTTTTTAGACATAGACCAGTGTTTATGTAATTATTTATCTTCTGTTCAATCACTATCCAAACTCAATCCACGCTACTTAACGCTAAAATAGTAAATTCCTGAGTACCCTAGAGGGCATGCGATAGAAACATTTATGAGTCCGTTTCACTTACAGGCAAGTAAGCGATAATTATTTAAATACTTTAACTGATCGTAGAGTTTTTTTTTAATTCCCTAGGTTTCGAACTCGGGTGCATCACACATCAAATTAGTTGTGTACACGTAAGTACTAGTCATAAGAATTTGTTGAGAGATAACACATCAAGTGTTATATTGAAGCAAAAATTAAAACATTTGTAATAAAAATGAATGTCAGCATCTAAAAACTTACAGTTATTCAGAAAATGTATATTTTTAAAGCCAACATATGTAAAGAACTTGCTTAATCCTTAGGCTCAACTCACATTGGCGCAGAGTCGAAGTGACGCGACGCGACGCGTCATGTTTTTCAGCTATAACACATTTCTATTTTTCTATCAATAAGGTTCCAATTTGTGTTAAGTAAATATGGTATGCCTGACTGGAGTCGAGCGATTTCGTGCGTTACTCGGGCGCAGTGTCGCCTCAGACGCCGACCACAGCGGATGAACAGCAGGGCTTAACTACGACAATGGACGAAGATGAAAAATTTATTGATTTAGTACAAAAATATGAATATCTATTTAACTTCAAGGTGGGAAGGAAATGGTTCAGCCCTGTGATCCGGTCGCGCTAATGCGACGATGCGTGTTATACTTGAAAAACATGACGCGGCACGTCGCGGTCGCTTCGACTTAGCGCCAGTGTGAGTTGAGCCTTACACTTACCAAAAACTTCTTGAGTTGAATTTTGTCCCAAGTATTCTTCTATAGAAGAATTTCGTGACCAGTCCGCGTCGTCGTCTTGGGCTGAACTTGTCGAGCTAAAACAATAGATCAAAATGTAACTATTCTGGCAATAAAACTTTTCTTTTTTAAACTCTTTAATTATTTTGAATTTGGAATGTTTATTATGTTAAAAACTTATTTCCTCCATTTCACATATTTGGTTATAAAAATCAAATTACAATATGGAATGGGGTGTTAAAGAAAATGGGATTGCAGTGATTGCCTTTCACAAAGAGGGTATGCATCTGTCAGTCATATTCAGGACACTTTAAAAGTATTATCAGCCATATTATATCGTATTATAGACAGATATACTAACACTTCTTTCGAAGACTTCATAAAAATGCATTTTCATTTACAGAACTGAACTTAGGTTTGGACTATGTATATCAAAACATTTGGTTGGACTTAGTAGCTTCTTGCTTATGTATATTGTATATGGCGTATATTCCAGTGTATTATTAAACTACAGAAGCTCGCTATAACGTTCCGTCAGAATGATTACGTTCACTGTAAAACAAAGTCGACATAAATCTTCATTAATTATAAAATAAACTCATTATTCGCGTCTGCTCAGGTCGTCTAAACTACGCTATTTTCCGTATAATTTAAAGAATCTCTTTAGTAAATTATTAATTTAAATTAAAATATAATGAATATAAAGATAATTTAGCTAACGTGTTAATTACCCTCATTCGATAAAATATGATGTAAATAGTGAAAGAAAATATGTTCGTTATATCAAGTAATAAGTATAAACGAAAATTGTCGTTTACAAAATGCAATTGTATTGAATATCTATAACTATCTATCTATTACTGTCTAAATATACATAATAAATTGTATAAACAATTCACAGTTGAAAATTTGTATCCTTTATAATATATTACTCTTAGGTATTACTTGATATACCTTCTAATAAAAAATAAATAACGTCACATAAAGCGAAAGCCGTGAAAAGGACGGGCGGGTTAGAATAAATCACCAGTTAAATCTGCTTTGAAAATCGAATATACATTCGAATCGTTCCATGATGAGTACGAGTGCTCGCTAGAATACTGTTTTTAAAATAAGAATTCAAACTGAATTTGAAATTGAATCGATGAACTCTGACTTTTCATGTGGGACTGTTGAAAGCAACGGATGGTTGGGTTGATGCTTATTTTTTTTATATAATTTTTGCAGTTTTTTATTATTAGTTTATAAATATGCATATATGTATAAGTAAGACTGAAAATATATATACGTAGTATGTCGGAGGTTTAGTTGGATTTGACATCCACGTGATCGCATTCGCTGTCTTCCATTATTTTCCTTATCACTCAGTGCGCACACGGCGCGGCGTGGACGCTGCAGCTGCTTCGAAAGCAACACTAGCTCGAACAAAAGATCAACGCTTGAACGCACAAAATAATGATACTTGACATTGACAACTCAAACATGGTACAGACCTCTTACAACTTGCACTGCATGGTCTTGCTATTCAAATAGATTTATTATGGTCGTTTCGGGCATATATTACAAATACGAAACTATATAAAAGTAAATTAAAAGTATTGACGTAGTACATGTCAATGATTAAAAGCCAAACATTTTGAATGATAATATTCAACATAATACAAAACCCACTCATCTCAATATAAAATAAATCTTAAGTTTAAAGTGCTACATCCAAATGGAATTTTAATCTGGGGGCACGGTAGTGCCCCCGCCAAGTCGAGCAAAAAGCGGCACGGCCGTATATCCTTTTCTCGAAGTAGTTCGGGCCATTTTCGACCCCCTATAACTTCGTTGTGGATAAAACTAGAATCCAACATTTTCAGTCACTAAGCAGGCATTGTATAAACTCGGTATATTTCAAATATCATTCTGTTTGAACCAGTAGTTTAAGAAATATAACTAGTCAAAGTTTGATAATTTGTCACTCACTCACTGACTGACCGATCATCAAAACTCTAAGGCACTTCTAGCAGACATAGAAACTTGAAATTTAAAATACAATTAGTGTTTAGTCTATAAATCAAGGAAAAACTACAATATTTTGAAATTTCGGTCCAGTTTTCTAGATACACAATTTTTTTTTGTATTTCTGTATGTAATGAATAACTTAAAAACTACTGGACCGATTTTAAAAATTATTTTACCGTTAGAAAGCTACATTATCACTGAGTAACATAGGGTATTTATTACTAGAAAAAAATAGAGATCCTTAGAAATCCCTACTAAAAACAACCCAAGGTGTAAAAAAATTAGCCATAAAATGTCTTTCATCGCATGTGCTGCGGAAAGTATTGATGATAGAACAAAAAAACGTTACAATGACAATATTATAGAACATATCAAAATCTACAAAAAACTTCACGAGACCATATATCCAACTATTGTAGTTATGTCACTATAACTACTTTTACTTACATTAAAAAGTTGATAAAAATGCCGATCAAAATCAGACTGTTATCCATACCTTTGTATTAATTCTTATCCAAATAAACTAAGAAAAGGACTATCTACAAAAAGAAATGAGATGCCATCAAAAACATAAATTGTAAAAAAAGCCAAGTCTTGCAACTCAGTTCTTCTATCGTAAAAAGTTGTGAGATCCATATAATACCAAGTCGGTCAATTTATTCAGTCTCTACTGAAGGATCCTTCTGTCTTAAGTTATTACATAATAAGCTAACCTAACAATATCTTATAGTGATCATATCAATGCCAATATTAAAAATCTTTGATGTTTAAAATAAATAGATTGACTTGGCAATCGCACTAAACAATCTAATTTAATATAATATGTATTACTTGTGAGATACATTATGTTTTTAATAAAATAAAAAAAGATACATTGTGATTTCATGCGATAGCCGAGCCAATCTATTTATTTTAAACATCAAAGATTTTTAATATTGGTATTGATAATAATATGATCACTATAAGATATTGTTAGGTTAGCTTATTATGTAATAACTTAAGACAGAAGGATCCTTCAGTAGAGACTGAATAAATTGACCGACTTGGTATTACTCGTATATGGATCTCACAACTTTTTACGATAGAAGAACTGAGTTGCAAGACTTGGCTTTTTTTACAATTTATGTTTTTGATGGCATCTCTTTGACATCTGATATGTCAGGGAAATGAAAATATAAAGTTTAATACTTTAATACATATTATGTCAATGTATTAATACATAATACTGTTTTTTATATTTGATTGTTTTAAAGTAGCAGGTAGAGATTTAAAGTAGAGTAGATGCTATGCTAAAGTAGAAGGAGGAAGCCAAAATCCATCCATCTATAAGGTTCCATGCTTTAGGAAAACCTGAAGCTATGCCTATTTGTTTAGAGAGTCAGTTTCTTTCCCATCAGTTCTTGATCATCATTTTCATATTTCCGAACGTATGCCGATTGATTTTCTCATTTATTATGTTCCATCCGCACTCCACGGTATTAAGCCTTCTTATATTACCTGGGAAGGATTATCACAAAAACTTAGTAATGTACTTAAAATTAATTAAAAATAAATTAAGAAATATTATTCACTCTTAATAAAAATATATAATAAAGGCTTGTGTTCTGTTGTATAATTTTCGTTGTTTTATTAAATGACAGAACTTAAAATCTACTTGTATATTAAATAGTTGAAGTATGTATGTACGTTACACAAAATAAAAATTAAAAAATGGGTCAAATTTCTATACCCCTTTGTAAGTTTCTTCGAAGATTAGTGTTGTCATGTTGTTCTTATAAGCACGAATAACTTTAACAACTTAACTAGCAGATTAATACATGTTACTAATAGTTTGTGTCTATCTCAAACTACCTGTGGCTCGTAACTTTGTCTACTGTCATATTAAGAATAGGTGATCATGAATAAAGGTATGATAAATTTAAATACGCTCGAGAATTACCATTGAAGTAAAAATTACACAAAGCATGTATAACATGCGAGGAAGGATCTATCAGTTGTATAAGCAAAAGTTGTTTTTGCATACAAATTAGAGAATGAGAATACGAATTTCTCGTATGTAGATCGCGCGTGAGCCTTTTCTGGCGATTAGTCGTCAATACTTACTCAAAAAATCTGTCATATTATTTTATTCGAGCTATTACCATTAATTTCGTATTCAAACACGACTTCAAAGTCAAAAGAATTCTGTATATAAAATCAGCGAAATTGTTTATCTAATCGTTTATATTTGTGTGGAAATATCTAATGGTAGACAAAGCGTATGGTTCAAAATTTAATCAGAAACCAACAGCTGTGCTTTGGTTAACATTCCACGTAATTTACCAAAGGATGAAATTATAACTAGAATATAATAGGAATTATATTTTCTCAGGTCTTAGTACTAGTCAAAATAAACAAGCTGTAACTTTGACATTATTACTGAAGCCATAACAATATTATATACTTGGGAGTGGCTTCGGTCTTATATTGAGTTATTTGTTCGAGATTAAAAGTACGGTTCAAATTTTATTCGTACTAAATTTCATCAAAATCAGAATATTATACATAGCATTGCGTAGGCCCCGGTTCATAGAGAAAGAGTCCAAAGGTGAGGCTTGAGTTTACTGGTTTCAAGGGCTCTGTGTTCTCCTGTTTCCAAAGCATCTTTAGTTTTCTATGATAGCTACTCCATTTTCAGTATAGCGATGTAACAGTGAACCTTAAATCCACGGCAAGAAAGAATGCAATTATGATTGGATGGTGCTACTCAAACTCTTTTTCTTCTACACATGAACATTATTATAATCTCGGCATAAATATCATTTATTGAGCGACAATATTCTTCAAATTTTTAAAATGCTTTATAAAATGATAAGAATGAAAATCGTTAGGAAAGCGATGTTGGTCGCAGGTATTTTATAAAAGGATTAAAATTAATGTTTATGGAAATAAAAACCCATTTTATAAAAATTGCTCTCTTAAGGAAAGGTATTCGTTATTTTTTCTTACTTGAAATTTATGAAACAATCCAGTGTTGCCAGTTAGTTACAAATTGAGTTATAAAATATTAACGAGATAAACGAGATTTCAAGTTTTCTAATAACGTTGTTTAATGACTTGTTGACGCAGGCTTTCACGTTGAATTTCCTTGGTTTTAATAATTACAATTTTCCACTAACACTTCCGCTATCGATCCATTTGGTTCTCGTAAATATTCAACGACAACACTTTGTCATGAATAACATCGCATGATTACGTTTACTTGTTAGCTAAAAGTTTAATCAGTTTGTTTTATCCTTTAATTTGTTCCTAAATACTTATACTGATAGAAAATATACATGTGAATAATTGTTTCAAATTAATTAAGTCAGTCACTCGTACCATCAGAGTCTAAATGTACAGAACATTAACATTACCATACCTTATTAATTCCCAATGTTCAAAGTCAACAGAATCTTCCAAATTCCTTCTTTAAAAACCTAATTGTGAGTTCAGCCGCCTCTCGCTCGAATTCTTCGATAATGAATGAACGATATTTATTCAGAGCTTGATTTATTTATGTTTTGCTTTTAATATTACCATAAATACAGCTCATTTAAAAAAAGCTTAGAAGCCAAAGCGTCACTTCAGTAAATGTACATAAAATAAACAATATTTATTATTATTATACGGGTATGATATTGGTGATACATGTCATATTGTTTACCGTTTTCAGTTCTTAATAATCTCAAGTTCCACAATTGAAAAAGTATTTTCTTTTTACTACGGGTACAGCTGACATCAGTAAGCGATTAACTTTTCTTGTTGATGACGAGTATTATTCTGAGGTAACGGTCAAATAAAACCTTTGATCGCATGACCTTAATGATATAAGGCGAAGTTCTATGCCATTGGTAGCTTATCATTGTTTACTATTGAAACCCGATTACCGACTTAATGATTTATGATACTAGGATTTTCTGAACGGAAGATGAATCAAAACACTCAGTTAACAAATACGTGATGATTGTATAGTGACTTCGTTAGGTGGACAAAGTGCATTGAAAAAAAAATCGGTATCTTTCAAACATTTTGATGAGGGCCTAGTTACCCTATGCTACTTCACTGGATCATATTTTTTATGTTAGATATCGACAGCATTAGGTACATTTGATGGTAGGTACCTCAGAAATAGAACATAAGTTAATGAAGCGCTGTGCACCTACTTTTTTATAATATTTCGAACATTCGGAAATCCATACACTGAGACTGAGACCGAAATGTGCAATATGCACTTCACGGTTTTTGCATCAATGAACGGTGGTTCGTTCCTCGGTCGGAATTCCGATTTTCCTTCCACCCGCTGCTCCCTGAAGTAACCAAAAGTGGGGAAGATGTGCTTACAGGAAATTATAAATATGTCATCCCGGTGGGATCAAATAAACGACCCATCGGAGCACCCATTGGTAGAACACCTCCAGTTCTACCAAGCGCTCCAACGAGTTCATCATATTCAAAATCAGTTCCGTAAATACAAAAGTTGTGCTTATCTTTATAATAAATCTAACATTATATTGATTTACTAGCGACCCGCCCCGGCTTCGCAAGGGTGCAGTTTAGATGTAATAAAAAAAGACTTCGTTTCTCGCTCATAATGTTTTCATATTTATGAAAGAATTTTTAAAATCAGTTCAGTAGTTTTTGAGTTAAATCGTAACAAACAAACAAACAAATCTTTCCTCTTTATTATATTAGTATAGATAGTAGTCTTTCACAATATTTTATAGAGTCGGTGTCGCTTTATTTATGAAGGTATACACATGTTATTTTTTCAGGAATGCTTTTATTTGTACTTCAATATACAAGTCAGAGTTTGAATGGCTTCGTTATATTCCTATACATATGATTTACATTAACATGAAACTTCGTAGAATCAGGGATGAATACAGAAAAATCTAGTTATTAAATTATGTCAAGTAGCGTGTATGTTTCTAAAGTACAAATTACATTTTCTTTGATTCTATATGAAAATTTATGTCATTAAAATTGAAAATATATTTCATTTAGATGGACTTGACTAATAAGACTATATTTATTTATCATTTATTTATCTTGGTTGTTAAATAAATGATAAATAAATATAGCTGGTGCTTAATCTTATTGTATTGTTTATTTGCCGTACTTTTTTAGGCAAATTAAATTAATTAAAGAAATTTAGACTTCTAAAGTATATTTCTTTGCTGTAGTACCAAAAAAAAAATTCTATTTATAATTCATTTACAATTTTTTACCGTTGCCACTCACCTGACTATTGAATAACATATAGAATATAATTAAAAATACTTTGTTTTCTGTGTACGTTTCCACTCATCCCAAACTATTCATACAATAGTCAAAAGCCTACTATGGCTCTATAGCTAAATAATATTTCAATATACACTAATAAGGGGAAAGATTTTTATTTTTGTATGTTTGTAACTCAAAAACTACTGGACCGATTTTAAAAATAGAAAGCTACGAGTACATTATCAGCGAGTAGCATAGGTATTATACATCTACATTGCATCCGTGCGAAGCCGGGGCGTGTTGCTAGTACAGTATAAAACGAAATATAGTGTAATCTGTGGAAAAGTCAATTTTTCCTCGTTTGGCCGAATGTGCGTCATTCGGGAGAATAACATTGATATCGTAGGCGCTTTGCAAATAGCATTTGGGATAATATACAGATCATGATGATAAATAATACCATTATCATTAAGCTCAAATACTGTACACATGACTTGAAATATAGGGTAAAGACGGGTAATGCCGGTCACTTAAGAACAAACCAATTTTAATCAGAGAATAATCAACTTTTATTAAATAATTTTACATGAAATATAAAATTTAGATAATATTGTCTTTTATTAACGCGAGTATCACACATTTAAATAAAATACTGTATACCGGATTAAAACGCGATTTATTATTTAAATTATTTATCCCGACGTTTCGGACTGGAGCAGTCTCCCGCGACCACGGTTGCTGAAAAGCATCCGAAACGTCGGGATAAATAATTTAAATAATAAATCGCGTTTTAATCCGGTATACAGTATTTTATTTAAAATTTAGACATTCTTCTTAGATATTCTTCTTATTCTATTCCTATTATGCATCTCTATCATATCATTATCATAAGTATATTCACTGTTTTCAGTTTATATATTTTTGGTCAAAACGTAGTTTGCTTATTACTATAATTGTTAATATTATTTATTACCTAACATATTCATACAAAAATGCAACGGTATATCGAAAAAGCGGAAATGGGTTGTAGAAAATAACGGGTAGGTACTCGTCATTATTGACCTTCCAATTATTAAATAATTAATTACCATAATATGATAGTATATATGTATTTATATATATATTTAAATCGTTTATGACAGTCGTATATCTCACGTATACCTAATATAATTTATGCAAATGATGATTTTTTTTCCAATCATTTAGTCCGATATAATAAAGTAATTGGATATTTTATTTATATCTGTATCATATTAGAATTTATAATGCGTAAAATTATATTAACATACATAGAATGAAATCTCAATGACTACTTATCATATATGTGACAGGAGTTTATATACATTACTAGCGAGTAGCGACCCGCCCCGGCTTCGCACGGGTCTAGATTTTTTGACAAAAAAAAGCAGGGGTTGGTAATAGAAGAGTGAAAATATAGGGTTGTATGTATTTTTTAATGCCACATTATAAAAATAAAAACCAAAAAAATTCGTCCAAAAATTAAAAAAAAAAATTCAATGGTGAACAACCCATATCACTTAGGGGTATGAAAAATAGATAGTAGCCGATTCTCAGATCTACTGAATACGCATATAAAAGTTGGTAAAAATCGGTAAAGCCGTTTCAGAGGAGTACGGAAACTAACATTGTGACATGGAAATTTTATATATCACTAGCGACCCGCCCCGGCTTCGCACGGGTCAATATTTTTTGACAAAAAAAGCAGGGATTGTATATATTTTTAATGCCACATAATAAAAAAATGAAAACAAAAAAAATCGTCCAAATTTAAAAAAAAAATGTTTAAGGGTGAACAACCCTTATCACTTAGGGGTATGAATAATATATAGTAACCGATTCTCAGACCTACTGAATACGCATATAAAATTTGGTAAGAATCGGTCGAGCCGTTTCGGAGGAGTATGGCAACGAAAACTGTGACACGAGAATTTTATATATTAGATTATGATACATATGTATAGTGTATGCTATTTTCCAATTTTTGTAATGCGGAAGATTTTAGGTGTGTTACGAAAGTGACTAGTTATTGCTCATAGTCAGACATTCAACTTGTATATCAAAAGATGAAAAACATGTGTGTGCAAAAGTTATGAAATTATGAATATGAAAGTGGATGGGTATAAGAGAAGAGGAAAGCAAAAAAAAAAGAATTGACTGTGTGGAGAATGATATGTTTTTGAGAGGTGTGGCCACAGAACATAATAAAAGGTGTGACAGAATAAGAAAAAGAGAACATACTTGGCTGGCCTCAAATAAAAAAAGTAACAGGGCAGAAAAAAGATCCTATACAGTATAAGTAAATGTAATATAAAATAGTAGAATCGACGAGTAATACAGTATATAGTACATCATCAATATTTTTGGTAAGGACTTGTGTTTTACGGCTATAAATTGTTATACGATCTGAAAATTCATTAATGGTTTCCCCGATATTCTGAGTGGTCTCCTGTTGCATCGAGGTATGGATAATTTAATTCAAAGTGAACAACAATTTCAACACAGTGGTTTTTGTGGTAAAGTTGTACTTGTAGCACAATTTCTCTAACACAGTTAGTTACAAAATATTCGCTAATTGGAATCTGTTACAAGCGTCCCTTTTTGTTTTACAATTTCAACAAGTATAAAAAAAAATTGACAGGCATTTTAAAACATATATGTATAAATAAATAAAAATCAATTGCCACAATTGTTTGTCCATGAATCACTTCAAAGTGACTATTTGGCTAATTATTTTTCTGTTGTATTTTTAAATATCAAGACAATGTTTAATTGAAAGAATATACTTGAAAAATCGCACGGAAAAGTGAAAAAAATCAGTTTAAACATTTCTATAGGAAATAATTAGTGAATATAGAGCATAGTAGGTTCTAGGTAGGGAGGTCCTAAAACATTATTACTTATTAGTACTGTAAAGGGGAGAATTGGTCTCATTTTTTCATTAGTTTTAAATAAATTCACGAACATATATTTTTAGTACACTTATAGTTGGGGAGGTGCATAAGTTGGCGTTCTAGAAGAAAGTGTGTAAATTCGTAAGAAAATGAATACGCTCACTATTTTCATTCACATTGACTTATCTTAATTTGATATGTCAAATTATTATACATATTGTTGAAATCTCTATCATATCATATCATATTTCAACAAAATCTTGAAATCACAATCTGCAAAGCCAATAACGAGTTTAGTTTTTTATAAACATATATTTAAGAAATTAACAGATAACAACAGATAGCGATTTTATAAATAAAATGTATCCTACTATAATAGTATCGTGGAATGGAAGGATTCAAATGTATTCTAATTTAATTTACGAATAATTGATGGTCACTAATTCGTACAAAACGGTACTATAGTTAAAAAATAACCAATCTACTTCCACTGTTTATTTAAAAACGCTACTAAATCGGCTAAAGTCAACCCCTCGACGTTTAAATTATACAAGTAATCATCCAAAAGTCAACATAGGGTTGATTAATAATGATTTATTAAAAATTATTTACATTTCATCATAGTCACATTGGTGAACGTAGGAAGTTTCGGTAAGCAAACAAAGTAAGGTAATACTATGCTAATAAAGCTAGAAATATTTTACCACTATATTGAAGTTTGATTGTCATCTAACGATAATACAAACAACTGGAGCGACGGAAAATCACAAACTATTTATAATAAAGTCATTCCATACCATTATCATCATTAATTGCAATCGTATGTTTTTTAGAATAACGAGCAAGTACCTAAAAAAATGACCATCAGATCCGCTTTTTCGGGGCCCACGGGATCGCTTAGCACGCAGCCCCGGCGCTTTATCTTATCTACCTTCACAGGCTTTTAACATCCACCATTTTCTCAAACTCTGATTGATAAGTGTTCCAGAAATTGAAAAACACTTAACCATCAACCTGGGAATGGAACCTGAGACGCATGGGTTATCCGACGAACTTTAAACCGCAAGACAACATACGCAGTTAACGAGCAAGTACTTAATGTTAAGTGATCACAGCCCATAGATATCTGAAATAACATAAACGCAGGTGAGTTGCCGACGTTTAAGGAAAGAATAAGCTACTTCCTTGGAGGTTTCTAAACGGTTCAGAAAAATCGCCAGCGGAAGCTTGTTCTACCAAGCGGTTATGTGAGGCAGAAAATGTCTAAGGAATCGCGCAGTTCTAGACGTCGAGATGGCATACGCATAGTGTGGTAACTATTATAAAAAAACATTTAAGTAATGAATCAATTTGATCTGCATTATATCCGATAACGGGGGTGCAAAATATATTTTTGTTTCCAATAAACATGACGAAAAAAACCATTCCAGCATCATAAAGTTTGACTTGGTATGCTAAGGTACTTTCCTCAAAATTATGCTGTCGGTCTTGGATTACGTGTGTTTTTGCTTTGATATAATAAACATAGTTTGATTTAAAAATATATATATTATATGTCATAATTTATAAAGCATGATTTGCCTCATACCCGCCGTAGGCAGCGCGCACTCCGGTTTTTTGTACCTACGATTTAACAAAGTGTTCACGAACTAC
The DNA here is from genome assembly GCA_905404175.1 of Anthocharis cardamines. Taxonomy (NCBI): domain Eukaryota; kingdom Metazoa; phylum Arthropoda; class Insecta; order Lepidoptera; family Pieridae; genus Anthocharis; species Anthocharis cardamines. Next base: position 6,607,769 of record FR989956.1, on the reverse strand, counting down.
GTTTGCATTACGTCATTATATTCTTTTGCATACTTACATTGGTTAAAATTTAAATATTCGTTTCCCTCTGAATTCGTTTCTAATATTATATAGCTCATACTTTTCTGGCATGAATTACCTATGTTTCGAGTTTAAATTTTAGTTTCTTGATTTCTAGCTAGGATTTTAGACGAGATGATAGTAAAATTCAACGATAAAGTGACGTACAGCAACAAACGATTTGAAGGTGCGTAGTAAATAGTAGACCTTGGGTCCCAATGGGCCACGGGTTCGAATCTCATCGGGCTGCTTAAAATTTTGAGTAAACAAGATTTCCCAAAGTCTAATCACTTCTGGCATTCAACGGATGCATATGGATCGAATGGATATGGAAATTCGATCAAGATAACTAATCGCCGATCAAATAAATAGGTCAACTGCGCATCATTGATTGATGTTTTGGGGTTGTGGTGTCATCTACTATCAACTGATCCTCACGCCTGTCTGTCGAAATCTACAGAAAACAGATGACTGTTGTCTGTTACCATCATTGGTGGATGGTCAGCCTACAACTTAGGATAGATAAATAAAATATAGTGGACAAACAGTGGTTTAATAACATTTTAGCTATCCCTTCCAAAATAATAAGAAGTTATGATGTGGGAGAGTCTATGAGACTCCGTTTTGCAATAAAAAAGTTACGGTGGTGTTGAACTGCACCAAATTGGTATTGCTGCAATACATTTGCAATCCTATTTTTTACGACTTCACTCCAGAAACCGGTACTTTGCTGTTTAGATTATGTGTACATTGTTCACCCGAGCGAGTCAGCTTGTAAAATGTTAAGCACGGTTAAAATTACTAGTAACTTGCTTCAGCTCTCGCAAACTTGTTTCAGTTTAATATTTATTAAAAAGACAAATAAATCTAACATACCTCGTACATGCTGTTAGCTCTAGGTCGGTCAATCGAGAAAGCCGCTGAAAATCAATGTTACCTTATATCGACTTTCACAGAGCAATCTATACTGAGCAGCGGCGTCCTCTACTGATGGAAGTATTGTTTTTATTTTTTTACGTATATGTAATTCTCAGATTAAGATATAATTAGTATTGTTAGTTTAAATTATTATTCATTTCATATGTGTGTTCATACTTAATTCAGAATAAAGTTTTTTTTTATGTCAGATATCGACAGACAAGCATGAGGATCACTTGATAGTAGGTTATACCTCAGCCACAGAACATTAGTCAATGATGCGCTGTCGACCAAATTTTTACTTCGAGCATTCGGAAATCCATAGACTGAAACCGAAACGCGCAATATCCACTTCACGGATTTTTCATCTATGAACGGTGGTTCGATACCTGGTCGGAATTTTGATATTCCTCCCACCCGATTATTGCCCGAAATTACCAGACGTGGGGAAAACATGCTTACAGAAAATTATAAACATGTGTTCCCGATGGGTTTCGAACCCACGACCCATCGATGCGCACGGCAGGTGTTCGACCGAACGCGCCAAAGAGCCCGTCAAATCATCATATTATTCATCATTCATTCAAACCACCATGTAAAGTTTAAATTACTTTATTTCAGTCCCTGAGGTTTTATTTAGCGAACATGCTGAGATTATTCAAATGCTCGCGAATCAAGCGAATGGAGTAATCAAATGCTGTGTTTAATGATATTCACGTGACATATATGTAAACAAAAAGGAAAATGTGCGATAGATTACACATATTTGTATACTCAATCCTTAGAATGATTGTCATAATATTATCAGCATGTATGAATAGTAGTAGTGAATATAATAATCACGGACTTAAAATTGTCCAGACTATCGGCGGAATAGTGAATCGGTAATTAATCCTTGACAAACTTCCCCTATTTTGGGCACGTAACTACCTAACCACGGTTTGTAAGACACTTGCGATATATGGTTCTCCAAAAAATACTGATAAATGACGACGTATGTTTTTTTTAAGTTTTAGTTTAAATATTTTGATATAAATAAGTTCTACAAGAGCGAGGGAGGGAGTCGAGAGCTAAAATGTCCCTGAATCTGTTGAGTACAATAACATTTTTCGTTAATTCATGGGGTTAAAACGTTACGATAGCGCTTCTGAGGTGTACACTGAATATATGTAGAGTTTATGTTAGACTTTGACAGACGAGCATGAGTTTCTCTTGATGGTAGGTGATACCTCAGCCACACAAAGTCAGTCAATGATGCGCTGTCGACCTACCTTTTTACTTCGAGCATTCGGAAATCCAAAGACTGAAACCGAAACGCGCACTATGTTCTTCACGGTTTTTCCATCTATGAACGGTGGTTCGTTATTCATGCCCGAAGTTACCAGACGTGGGGAAGACATGCTTACAGACAATTATAAACATGTCGTACCTGTGGGCCATAGCCATCGATGCGCACGCCAGGTGTTCTACCGAACGCGCCAACGAGCATGACAACTTATTAATGCTCTTCAGGAACATCGGATTGAATATTTCATGGCCACAGTCAGGTTTAAAAGTAGCAAATTATAAGGATAGTGGCAGAGAGACTAGTAACTAGTATAACTTATTTAACTTGGTTGAGTATGTATGTTAACAAGTAAATCTCAATATTGATTAGCGTTTGAGTATTCGGTCATACAGGAATATGGAAGAATAAAATAACTGGGTTTATTTTATGCTTCCATATTCCTGAAGTAAACATATTTACATACATTTTCAGTGTATTTGAAAGCCGCCTAGTAATTCGAATAGTGATAGAAATATGGAGGAATAAATTTGATTCGTCCTTCTAATTTCTTTATCAAATATATATAAACCATTTCTTTCAGTTTAAAAACAATTTCATACTAATAAATGCCGAAAACCGTAAAATTTTAAGCGCAAATCTAAATTCTCTAGAAACGTTTACTGCTACAATAAAACATTTTAAAAACATCTTCGCGATATTTATTGCCTTTCTTAATATGCAAGCGTGTTTAAACATACAAATAGTGAAAAGTAAGTCATTGTTCTGATAATGTGTTCACAATATTGATGAAGATATGAGAGATAAAACACTTAACTTCAGCTGTTAAATCCCGGCCGTTTTCTGGTCCCGTAAGTCCCGGGACTGTACTTGGCTAATCCCAGGATTTTCGGGATTGCCACAAACAGGTTTATTTTGCATTCCTTGAAGAATCCCACTTTTTTTAATAAATTACACATTATATTTTCATTTGTCACCACTCACCACATAGTGAAATGTGGTGACATAGGGATAGCCCCGGGATCCCGGGATTACGAATCAAAAATCCCGAATTGAAAAATATGCTCGGGATTGTGTTCCCTACTCATGGCCCAGACTCCCGATATAGTGTAAACGGAGCCTGAATCTGCCGAAATTTCACAAAATTACTATATTATTAGTTAAGTATACTCAACAACATTTTAAGTAATTAATATATTTTTGACTTTAATTTAATCATGAAATAGAATGGCGATACTTTATTTAACAAAAGGGGATCAAAATAAGGCTTCTTTTGATAGATAACATTATGGTTATGTCATGGAGATACCGTTTGGTTGAATATAAAAACCGGATATTATTGATTAAAGCTTTGTTTTGAAGGAATAGAACTTATTATATATAATATTGAACACATTGATTTTGAAATTAACTTATCTAATATTGTCTTTTATTAATTAAAGCGAGTATAACACATTTAAATAAAATAATTTGTTATACTATTGTTATACTCGCGGATTAAAACGCGATTTATTATTAATTATCTCGTCTGCCTTTGATCACGGTCGCTGAAATCCATCCGAAACGTCGAGATAAATAATAATATAAATAATAACTTATCTAATAAACCACCCATTTGAATATATTAAAAGTGTAGTCAAGAAAGCGAAAAGTTTTTAATTGAAATGTTGAGTGCATTGTATAGTATGTATTTACGATTCATTGTAATAAACAACTCTGAAATTTGTTTTTGTTAAAATGATTAGGAGCCACTGTAGATACATATATATAGTATTTGTTTTTATTTCCTTATTGACAATAATGAGTTTAAAATTTATATAGAACTTTTAAAATTCGCCTAATACATAAGTTATATAATTATGTGATTGTCAACCAACTAAATTCAGGTTTTGACTCAAATAAAACTTGTTTTTTTCTACAGTTAGTTAACTTTTTTTACTAAACCAATAACCTAACTGTATTCGTTGACCGCATCCGTTTGAAATTTGACATAAAATCAAATTAACTAGCTCCTCACGATAGTCGGAGTAGTCTAACAGTATTTATTCCACAAATAAGATCACTTGTTTTAAGTAAAGTTTTCACATACCTCGTGTCCATTTTCGTTTAAGTCTCCTGATCGTCGTTCCGGTTGATAAGATATTTCTTTGTTCTTTATCAGGTAAGGCCTCCTTGGTTCACTGTGCTAACATAAACCGCATACAAGAAGCAAACAGCAGGACGGCTGCCTTACAGCTTGTTTGCAAAACGATTAGCACTAGTGTCCCCACACCCAATGTTGACATAGCGCATTAAATTATTTTTTAACCTTGCAAAACAGTCATTATAACTGAAAATTTCAGTCTTCACATGATTTCACTGAATTATAACACACATTGTACACATCTACACATTTTAAAACTATAAGTACATAAATGAAAAAAAACGCATGAGTTTTTCAAGTACTATTTGTTTTCACTCACTTCCGGAATTTATTACGTTGTTTTCTTAAATACCGTTCGCTACGAGAGTTCCGCCTAAGGAAACTTGAAACTTATGAAAGTTTCAGCGTAATGAGATAGAGGCGTAGTGCTGCGCCGATTGGCGGGAGGCGAATGAGCGCTATATTATGAAAACCCACCCTATGACAGAATCTTTGTCAACAGCACTATGCTGGTGCACGCATATTTAATTAACTCGTTCTGGTGTTAACTGCCTCTGATAATAAACTTATTTACCTGCAAACATTACGTAGTGAGTAGGTATAGATAACATTTTTTATTCGAAATGTCATTTATATGGTAAAACAATTTTTCTTTTAGTCCTAACAGATAGGATTTAATGAAATGAAAAGTACGACAAAAGATTAGCAAATTATTATTATTATTATAATTTTATGTATTTATAAAAATCTCCTACGGTGTTTGTGACCGCCCTTCTCCAAAACGGCTTGACCGATTTTTATGAATTTTTCAATGTATATTTGGTAGGTATGAGAAAAATCGTAAAATATTTTTCCTACCGTTAAGTCATTAGGGTGAAATACATTTTTTTTTGTATTTTTTGACATTGTTTTTTATTTGGCACCTATACTAGTCAACTAGTAAATTAATAAATTATAAAAATATAATATTGGTTTATTAATCTATAAGATGTACCTATATTAAATAGAGCCTCCACTCTGTGACTGTACGAAATGGTCATATTTCTAAGTAGATTTATTATTCTGTATATTTTAAACGGTAACACCCAAAGCAGACAGTAGGTACTTCTCAAAATTCGTAAAGTATTTTCTGAGCGGGTTGTTTCGTTCAGCTTATTCACAATTGGCGTAATTGAGCTGAATGAAAATAACTGAAAAACGAAGTTAGCGCCGCGGTTGATCAGGCTCATTTGTTATTCAAGAGTTATCCACTTCAAATGCACAATAAGAATTAGAATACATATTTAATTTCTACGCTTTTAGTACATTAGTTTTATCAAAATAATGTACTAAGTATTGTAGACATTGAAAAGGTTTACAGAAAAGTCCATGATGGTATATGTCTATCTCTTATGGATAACCCACAATAACTTTTTTTTGTCATTTACTTTTTACGACAAATAATGGCTAATTTTCGAAGCGATTTTAACCAAAACAGCATTAATCCTTATCCAATTAAATACCTTAAATACATTGTTGATTTAATATAGATTTATATGGCCCTTTACAGCATATGATTTAAATGAATATTTTCGAAGATATTACAGATTTAAAAATTGCGGGACGTAGCGTTTGCGGCGGTACCGGCCGGTATGTTTTTATATACAAAGTTCACAGTTTTTCTGTAGTGTATTTAGTATCAGCATTGCACCTGTGCGAAGCCTCGCTAGTTTAAAATAATATTAACAGAGTGGTTTAAATATAAACAGATTTAAATTCTGCATTCGCTATAGGTACACAAGAGAAACTATAAACTAAAGGCATGTAATTTATTAATAAATATGGAAATAAGATAGACAAACATTGTCGGAAAGATAGGTATATCTGAACTTGTTATCGGATGTAATGTATTGTAACTAAAACGCTGTTGTCTAAAAGCGGTACATACTCGTAGTAACGTCACATACCGCATAAATTTATATAATATAAACCTTTCCATAAATTTATATGAATCTTTCCTTTAAAATAACAAAATTTAAATATTAACATCCATTCCATCGGCGGATTTTTATAACATCTAAAAACCCGCCTTTTTTATTGCTTTCAAATTATTGCATTCGAATTTGCATCGTAAATGGGCCTTAAAGTCGGACTTCAGAAAAGAGAATTCATTTCTATATACATTTTACCCATAAAATAGCTGAACATGAACGCTTTCTTAACTTGTATACCGTGTAATAATTGCAAAGGTTTCCTATCAATCAAGAGACCATGGTTGTACAGGTCGTATTAATCTATTCGTTATTGATTATACTACAGGTGAAAACGTGGCTTACCTGATGGTATGTGATTAGCTCCGCTCGTAAACATCTGCAAAATCTGAGGTCCTTTTAGGCAATTTATTGATAGATTATTACTTATAAGACCAAAAGCTTACATAAAGAATCTCTTTGATATATATGTAAATATAAATATGATATTATCGCTTTTTAAACGCTTGCTGATGCTCCATTTTTCCAGTACGAAACACGGTAGTTTTTAAAACTATTTTTATTTAGATTTAAAACTTTATTTCAGAATATATTCATTAATCAAACAATCAAAAATTGAATATAGTCTCTGCTTTATTTCAATACGATATTTCAGTCCCGAGTCATACGAGCCCCGCTTTGGGCCAGGTGGCGTTGGGGCATGGGGCATGGGGCAGATCCATTTCTGCGTCTGTTTCACTTATCATTTTCTTAACAGGTAAGTAGGTTTAGCCTTCTGTACCCTAGTTATTTTATATTTATTGTAATTCTAGCGATACGCCTCTTTACACGAGTGCACTGTAGATGTACGATTTAAAAAAAATTAAAGAATTTTTAAAATCGATCGAATAGCTTTTGTGTTATCTGTAAATGGTAACAAACAAACAATTTTTTCCTCTTTATAATAATAGTATATATGTATATTGTATATATAATCAATATAAAACAAATTTGAAACGGGACACGGTTTTTTATAATTATATCAAACCCTACGGGATACGAACGCGCGACCTATCAGAACTCAATTATGATAATATTACTCAAAGCGTCAAAGAGCCCACCAAGATTACGCGCTTTAATTTTGACATGCGTCAATTTCATATGCTAATTAACACAGACAGTTATGAACGAGCAGTGAAGTCATCCCTTAGAGTCGATGTTTCATCTTTTAGTCGAGAATCGCTTTTATACAAAGCGGGGGATGCTTATATTATGTAGTATGGAATAAAAGTGATTCTATAACCTATGTAACCACAGTACTGGAGTTACTGACACCCCGGGCATGAATATTGAGGAGCCCACTTAAGAAAAAAAAGGCCGGCAACGCATCCTCTGATGTTGCAGATGTTGATGGGCGGCGGTGTTCACTTTCCATCAGGTGAGCCGCGAGCTCATTTGCCCCCTATATTATAAAATAAAATTATTTTTAAACAAAAAACAAAAACCGACTTCAAAACTACAAAATTGTACTAAAAAGTAAAAAATAATCCGCTCCGTACCGTTCGAAAATTTGTTGCAAAAGCAGGGTTAAACAATCCTTCTTGGCTAGCACCGACTCCAAAAATAGTACTCAATAAAAAATAATACGAAAACGGAACCCTTATAGGATCACTTCGTTGTCCGTCTGTTTTTTTTCAGGAATGCGTGGAGGTATCGAGTTCAAATTAATATCAAATACTCAGGTCTACAATCCCTTACAGCAGTTAAAAAATCTAACTTCTTCAACTCAATCAAAAGATACGTCCTTTTATGCTCCGTTTATGCCGCTTATTTCAACACTCGCAAGGGAATCAAAACCGATAGAGTACTTTCCGTTGACCTAGAATCATGAAATTTGGCATGAAGCAATATCATGTAGCCCAAGCAAAGGAAAAAATCCGAAAACCGTAAATTTGTAGTTATTTTTTTATTGGGAAAATCTTTAACTAAAAGTAAAAGTAAAAGAACGGAACCCTCGGTGCGTAAGTCCGACTCGCACTTGGCCAGGTTTTTAAAATAAATATTGTGTTTTATTAACGCTAGTATTAAGCACGGTCAGCAGAAGACTATAGACCTCGGTGCCTCCCTCAAATTAGGTGCCTGGGCCGTTGCACCATCCCCCCCTTAACGCCGGCACTGTGTGACCACGCACTTTATGGAACCACCTGTATTTAAATAAAATACTGTATACCAGGGAGACAGGACTGTCTCCCCGCGACCACGGTTGCTAAAAAGCAGGGACTGAATACCGGTTAATTTACTATGGGAGTTATAACGGTATAATAAAGGTTTTTGGTAATATTCTTTCGTTTTTATTCATATTTACTGAAAAAAATTACTGTGCTAAGTTTAGTGTCTATTACTCTTTAAAACTAATATCATGGTATCTCAGTCAGACACGTATTTTGGAAAATAAAAATTAACCGGTTTCAGTCCCTGCTGAAAAGCATCTGAAACGTCGGGATAAATAATTTAAACAATATAAATAATAAATCGCGTTTTAATCCGGTATACAGTATTTTATTTAAATGTGTGATACTCGCGTTAATAAAAGACAATAGAACCATCTGTATTTTCGACGATACGACTTATGTACCTTCAAAAAAAGAGCCTAATCATCCCTTAAAGCCTGGCAACGCCTTCGTCCTGTCCCATTTGAAAAAAAATCGTAGCCCAAAAAAAAGTAATGTTTTTTTCTGTAAAGTTAATTTATTATATATACCGAGTCTATTAATTTGTTTGCTTCAATTGAAGTTTCAAAGAATATAGGCAAAAGAAGACTTAACTATGATATAATAGATATTTCTATATTATTTCGCAACGTACATTTCTAATATGTGTCTACTTATATCGAAAATGGTCCCAATATCCGGTATATAATTCATTTTCTGGCATCTATGGGGAATTCTAAGACGTGCGGATGATATATGGAAAAGGAAATTACATTAAAAACAAATGAAAAATCGATGTAATTCTATAGACATTTTGTACATTGTGTAGTATGGTGATGTTATATTTAGATAATGTTCGTAAATTTTAATGAGTGTTTTTTTATCTAGTAAGCTTTAAATTAAAATCTTTGCACATTTTTCATTATTTCAGTGATAAACATTTCTAACTAAAAGTTAAAATTATTTTTCTTTTTTAATGACAATCTAACGTGTATATTATAAAAATATCTATACCTCTGATTTAATATGCACTTCCCTTAACTTTTTTGTGTCCATCTCTGTAGCTCAGTAGTATGCATTAAGCCCCGGAGTAACGGGTTCAATTCATGGGATAACAAAATAAAAAAAAATGTTTTGGTTTGCTAGGGCACAGATGACTGATCCCTTATTTGCAGTGAAACGGACATAGAAATGAGTCTGCCTCATGCCCTACTAGTGGACTCACAAACTCGGAGCAGGTAGGAGGGTGAAAATTTGGAGGTGTTTTATTTATTTATTTGAGATTGCCTACAGAAACTACAACATACATTCAACTATAAATACATTATACATACTTACTTAAAAAAAATGGTGATTGCGTTTCTACTTACAGGCTATCAAACATGCATGAAACATTTTGTGACGTTTTTTGTCGGCTATGAGCTGATGATAATTGATTATATAAATTGTGATGTCAAATCAAATTAAAATACAAAAAAATGAAAAAAAAAATGTGAATAGGGACACCCTAATAACCTAGCGGTATGAAATATACTTTACGACCTATTCTCATACTTATCAAAATTTCATAAAAATCGGTCGAGTCATTTCTGAGGAGTGCGACCACAAACACCATGACACGAGATTTTTATACATATATAAAAAGACGTCAATGAGGCCTTCTGCTATCGCCTTCGATCAACAATACATGGCTATCACTAACACTTTTCATAAGACTGTATCGGTATATTATCACGTTTATTAAAATTATATTGTCGCTAAGGTCGTATTTAGGAACCTCGATGAGCGGACACAATCAATTCAGTTAACTAGTTAATTATACAATTGTAATAAAAACGTAGAGCGCATAATACAATAAGTATACAACAATGTTTTAAAAATAAATATTTGAGGTCGTTTTCTGAATATTTGCTCATACTTATTGGACCTGTTGGCGCGTTGTGTTGTACACTTATCTTGCGTTCCAATGGGTCGTGGGTTTCAATCCCGCTAGGACGTCATGTTTTTAATTTTCAGTAAGTCATGTTATCTCTACTTATTGTAACTTGTGATTAAGAAATATAATCAGATATTATTATGTGCAAGTCAAGTAAGTCGTTTCTGATTCAGATCATTCACATTGAAATGGAAAATACATCTCAAATATTATTAGAGTGCTAAAAGTAAAATACAATGTAACAGATAAATAAGCAGATTTGCACATTTAATGATATTCGCTCAGGATGTTCGTGATTAAATTTTACAGACAAAAGACATAATAATATAGAAGGTGACCCAGAAGTGTTTGGATTCTTAAACTTAACCTACATAATTCTATGTGTGCGTAATTCCAGACCTATTTTTTATTATTATAAAAATACTATAGGGGTAAGACTCCTCGGGTTACTCTTTACTAACTAAATACCCAGTACACTTGACGTTTCACCTAAACAAAAAACCTATGTTATAAAAATCAGACCTTTTTATAAGTTAGTGACTGTCGCAATTTTGTATTACGGTTGCCTCATTCAGTAAAACAAAGCACCTAACTATAGCAGCTCGTAGTAGTAGTGGTCGCTCCAACTGGTTCCCTTTTGACATTGATGATCACTGAACGGTAACATGAATATTAACGACCTTACATTCATCACCATTCAGATAATAGCTGTAAGAGGTATGTACTTTTTTATATTTAAAAAATTGTAGAGTTTTTGTGACATAGCCTACGACTATCATAAGTCTGGAGACCAGAGATCGAGTAATAGTAATGAAAAGTTTTATTATGTTCTAAATTATATATAAATTTAAATAATATAAATTTATCCATAAAAAATAGGTTCTTCTAAATATTAACTCAAATATCAACTGCAACGTAAATCCCTTTTTGTAACTTAATTTAATTACAAACATGGAACGTAAGGTTCTTTCTTACGTTCTAAATTTAAATTTAAAACTAGATGACAGCAAAGAGTTTTGCGTAATATTTGAATATAAAAAAATGAATTGCCTCAATATTATTTTCCCGTGAAATTGACAGCGGATAATATATGTGAAAACCAATTACAAAACCCTTATTCAACGGAGATTTAGGTCAATATGTTTCCACTGATGGATAAAAGTACCTATTCGGTTGATAGAAATACTGTATATTTATTTTGGATCATAGAGGTTAAAGAAAAAGCTTTTATGTTTGGCTAAAGGATCGAGGCCAGTCCTATTAATTTGTTTTATTTTTTTTTTGTTTGTTTTTTTTATTTTGTTTGTAACCTAAAATGCTTCACATTATCCTTATCAGATGTATCTGATTTTCCTTTTTTCTGCCTATTGATTTTTCTTCTATAAACTTTAATAATTCACTCTAAATTGATTATCTCCTGAGTTGTACATGTCTCACTTCGTTGCTTATATTTACAATCTTATGAAAAATATATATATTGATATACTTTTTAAAATAATAACTTCAATCTCTAAAATAATCAAAATTCATAAATGGTTTAGAACATGGCCGATTTTTGTAATATTCTGGACTAAAAACGCGATATTTAATAAAAATACGTGATGCATTTTTCTCTTAACTTTTTGAAAGCCTAATGTAATATTTGTATGAGTCCTCACATAAAACTTGTATTTTTGGAGTCAGTGCCAAGCTTTTTTTGCTATAGTAATCTCTCAAGGAGCCACTTTTTAACGGTATCATTAAAAGAGACAAATTACGTCTTTTCATAACATTACATTTCCATCTGAATTCAAAATTAGTCAGGGCCTCTAATGACTGACGTTTTCCAAATTAATTTGCAAATATTCAAATTTCGAACTCTCGTAATAAAAGTTTTAATTCCCTGTTCTACCGTTTACCTTTACAAACACACATATTATTCTCATTTCGGCATGTCAGCATTTATATTAATATAACATTAACATTTACGTATTATTTAAACTTTTAATACCTGCGTTTGTGATGTGTTGTTTTATTTAGTAAATTAACTTCTTCTTTCAAGAAGGAAATTATGAAAAAAAAATCCTTTCATTTGGAACTAAAAAAATAGTTTAAAGATGCATTTTTGAAAATGTTATTAACGTTTTAATATATATATAAATTTAAGTTTTACTATGACTAGACTGTTATAGCGAAATACTCAATTTCATGGTTGCGATATTTCGCGGCAGACAACAAATTGTTTTTATAAGTCTGTTGTTCCAAACGAAATAATTGCATCTAAAGAAGGATCTGTAATTTAATTTAGGATCGCAACGATATCAAATACTATGAACAATTTAAACGTTTTGAATACTTTTCAGCAACTGGACGGTTCGGTCACGGACAGACTAGAAGTCGCTTTACTAACACCATATTTTTCTGCGATATTGAAACTTACTGTAATCCGTAGATATATAAAAAATTTTACTACTGCATAAGCTAAAAATCACATACCAGTAATAATTACTGTATAAAAAATGGCCGTAAGTTATAACAAATCAATACAGTAAGCCCAAAACGATTCCATTGACAACGAGTTGTTTATTGTTACTTCTTGAGGTATCTGGAGCTGTAATACAAACTCACAAAGCAGTGTTATTGCATTATTTTACAAGAGAAAACAGCAAGAAAAAGCGTAAAAAGCTGTATTTCATTCAAACGCCAACTACCTACTCCTGCAATAATACTGCTATGAGAGATTCCTGTAGAGTCTCTGTAAGTTAATGTATACGTATTATTAATTTCAAAAGTAGTTTCTTATAATAAATATGCCAAATTTATCACATTTTATTTACCGTCCTATCCTACTTATATACCGTCGCGGTCGTCTGTTTTTCTAGAATATATAATATTGGCCTCTGATTTCGTCCCCTCGCTCTCCACAGCCCACTATGCCGCGTTATTATCCTCGTTGCATTTTACTGCTTGCTGCGTATTTTTCTTTGAAAAATTAATAATATTTTTGTTTGTTTTATTTCCTATTTTTATAAGTAATAAAATCCATGTAATTAGCAAGTAAAACGATGGTGTAATCATGCGTCTTAGGAAGGAGGGAGTTGAACAAAAGTTTGTTCTCCGTGGCCGACTGCCACGAAAAAATACTGATGGCGACCATCTCGCAAGCAATTTTTTTTTCACCGTATTTTTAACTAATTATTTCATTTTGAAGAAAAAGGAAAGAGAGTAAAAAAAACGAGCTCCATAGTTGTCTGTGAACTTTCCTTGAGAATTCAAATATATAATTTTCATTGAAATATTTACAATAGTTTACGAATGATTTTGATTTAATTACCACTGGTGCAAGCTTCAATTTCAGCAAATTGACAATTTTTATCAAGGAAATTAGACTTAATCATGTTTTGAGTTCCATAGGTTTTAGAAGATTTCTTTTCAACTTCAGACATCATATTTTTAGCTTTCTTGGACCTCTTTTACTTGAAGTCAAATCGCGAAATTGTTGTATTACATCCTCATGGCAAACAAACGCTTTCCTATTTTAATAATATAAAAAAGTAATGAACTGTGACATTAGTTTCTTGCTGCTGAGTATTTTCCGGTATGAATATCGGGAAAACAATATTAAAATACGAGCATATTTAAATCAGACGGGGCACAGAATAAATCATCACCTACTTGCCAATAACGAAAAAATATCAATGTATTGGACACAGAAATGTGTCATGAGCTACAGAATTTAGTACATTTTCAAACAATATTTTAACAAAGAATTTTCAAGCGTTATAAAATAAAATGTTACTATATTCTTCTACAGTTTAGCCGGTGCATAATACAGATAATACGAGGCAGCAATTTGTAAGAAGAAATGAGGTTCGCTCGTTCATGCAATTTTCTGTTGGTTTACTAAATTTTTTATGCAGTGTTGCAGATAGAAGCACAATGCGCTCTCACAGCTTGCGAAGTGCTTGAAATGTTGACAAAGAAAAGTAAACCGGGTGATATGGCTACTGTAGCTTGTGCTGAAGACTTGAAATGGAGACAATTGGACCGACGACTCAGAGCAATTGAACAGCCTGGTTTGTTGCACTGTTTTTTAGAGTAAAAATACTCATACCTATTGCGGGATATGATTGATCATAATTGGACGGGTTCGTTGGCGCGTTCGGTAGAACACCTGCCGTGCGCATCGATGGGTCGTGGGTTCGAATCCCACCGGGACCACATGTTTATAATTTTCTGTAAGCATGTTTTCCCCACGTCTGGTAACTTCGGGTATTGATCGGGTGGGAGGAATATCTAAATTCCAACCAGGTAACGAACCACCGTTCATAGATGGAAAAACCGTGAAGTGCATATTGCGCGTTTCGGTTTCTGTCTCATGCTCGAAGTAAAAAATAGGTCGACAGCGCATCATTGACTGATGTTCTGTGGCTGAGGTGTCACCTATCATCAAGTGAACCTCATGCTCGTCTGTCGATATCTGATATAAAAAAAGGGTATTTCTTCTTTACATTTTGTGCTATTAGTATTGTGCACATGTTTGATTTTAATCAGTCTTAAAGACATTAATAACTTCTGTTTAACACATACATATTTGTATTACAGCGTGGACAATAAGCTTATCGCAGTCGCGTTGGCGTCAATGCTCGAAGAGTGTTTGCAGGTGTGACGCGGTCCACCGCTCGTTGAACTGCTGGCGTTCCGGCCTCACCTCCCTGAACGCGGACTTGATTGTACCAGTTGATATTTACACCATGTTCGTATGCATTTAACTGTTTCTCTTCGTTAGATAAATTTCACTTATCTGAATAGCGTTAACGAATTTCGTTAATTTGTAGACTGGTATATTTCGACATAATCATTTGTGTTTACCGTGTCTAGTCAGTCATAAGGTTTAAATTCTCGTTACCCTCTTGATAAAATTTAAAATGAAAGAGCACAGTACTGTTCTCAGACATACTATGTGTAAATCTGTGTATATAAAAATGAATGTTCAACGTAAAAATTGTCACATAATATTTGTATTTTTTTTATGACGAAGGTTTTTATGATATCTGGAGTGAAAAACTTCATCAGGCCCGAAAAAAATAATTTCGGTCGTGCAGGCCTCACCTACTTGCCTCCAAAGAAGTAATGAAATAGGCAGAATTCTACCAAGAATATCTTTTTCTCAACATTTTAACCTCTTTTATTTTTACAACCTTAATATTTAATATGTTTTATTCGTACTAGCAAGCGCACGGTGTAGACGTACTTTCTGCTTACGCTTATTACTAATTATTTTATCTAATCAAGTGCTACTGAACCTATAAATTGTACTCATTGTGTTCTATTCATCATTAAACTTTCTTAAAAGTGTGTTAAAGTGTCTATAAAATTTCAATATAATTATCTGGCACCGTAAAACATTAGAAGGAAAAAATGAGTGTCCATCGTTCACCAACAAGGGAACCGATTAAGTATGTCGATAGCCACCGACTAAAGGCCACTAATATTGGTACTTCTACTGGATCTCTATCAGACCTAAGAGAATACCACCTTTCCGATCCTGAAACCCACCAAATAACTCTTAGAAAGAGAAAGCACGGTGACGGTGACGATATCAGCGCCAAATTTGACGACTTCGAAAAAAGAGTGATGTCCATTTTAACAGGTATGGCACAAACCCAAACCGATAAGTTGAACTCTATATCTCAAGATGTATCGCTCATAAAGGGTCAACTTGATGGTATCAAAACCACAACTGATAAACTTGCAGCCGATCAATCTACCTTAAAGAACGAAATAACCGGCATAATAGACTTTAACCAGAAAACAGCGGAGAAAATAAAAACTATTGAATCTGATATTCAAACTCTTAAGTCCTCCTCTGAATCACACGCATTGACCATGCCTGACTATGAAAATATTATTAAGGAAATACGCGAACGCTCCGTAAGAGAGAAGAATATAGTTATTACTGGAATAGAAGAAATAGTATCCACAAATATTGAGGATAGACGAAGTCATGACAGAAAAGAAATTACGAAGGTTATTAAATCCATTGATCAAAACTGTCCTGAACCTGTAAGAGTTTTCCGCGTAGGCAAATACACGAAAGGGAGATCCCGGCCTATTAAAGCCTGTTTCACCTCAACACAAACAGCAAAGTCTATCTTACGTGATAGGTCACTACTAACGGAAGGCAATAATGTCAAAATATACTCTGACGATACACCCCTTCAGAAGAAGAATATGGCAAAATTAAGAGATGAACTGCGACTGCGAACTAGCAAGGGAGAGACAAACCTAACAATTAAATATATTCAAGGAATCCCTAAAGTGATTGAAATAGCACCAAAAAATCCATTATAACAACTACAACAAGACATCATCCCTAAGAATAACATAACGCACAGTTTGTCTAAAAACCACTCAGATCTAAAACAACATTCCAAATCTCTAAAATTTTTATATGCCAACATACGCAGCGTGGTTAAACCAGGTAAACTAGATGAGCTTAAGTGTATTTTAGAATCAATGGCTAAAAAAGTTCATGTCGTGATACTTGTTGAAACCTGGATTAAGTCTAAGGAAGAAGCTGACGGAATAGAAATACCCAGTTATTCCCACTACTTTAATCACCGAACTCATCAAAGAGGAGGTGGAGTATCAATTTTTATCCATCGTGATCTTAAGCACAGCTATATATCTGACCTACATAGAGATAACAACCACTTCTTATGGATTCATTTAAACCGATTCTCTTTAGACATCGGTGCCATATACAAACCGGAAAGAACGAACAATGATGATTTCTTTGAAATGTACTCTCAACAGCTACGTAATCGGAAACGAGCTATTATCTTCGGTGATTTTAACTATGATCTTTTAAAAAGGAACGAAGCTACAAAAAGATATAAACAATTTATGATGGAAGATGGATTAAGTGTGCTGAATAAAATAGATAAAGAACACTGTACCCGAGAAACCACAAGTACCCGAACCATACTCGATCATGTTTGTACAAACACAAAAAACAATACTTTCCATCTGACCATTGTCGAGTCTGCAATGTCCGACCACAAGCACTTATATCTTGAAGTTCAAAAATGTCCCCAAGAAACTTATAGGAAAGTTGACTATCAAGCCCTAGATTATGCAAAGCTACAAAAATTAATGGAATCAATTCTACCACTAAATTATAATGTTGAATATGAAGAACTTGAAAAAATACTACAAGAGCAAATTAATATAACTAAAACAATTAAGACTAAAATAGAAAATCCTCCTAGAAATGACTGGATAAACAAGAATATAATAAATGCTATAAACAAACGCAACCAACTTTTTTATGAATATATAAGATCGCCACAAAGCGAGAATAAAAAGAAGGAATATACAATCACAAAAAAAGAAGTCCACAAAACTATACAAAAAACTAAAAATACGTACTACTGCAAACTGTTTAATAACTGCGAAGGTAACCCACGCAAAACATGGTCTTTAATAAATACTCTAGCAAACAACAAGAAGAAGGCTCCTCGATTCCCTTCTCAACTTAGTACAAACTCCGGCATTGTAACTGACGTGGCAGAGATGTGCAACCATTTCAATTCTTTTTTTGCCAATATTGGTTCTTCATTAGCTAACGAAATTCCACTCAAGTACCACAACAATGCCCCTGATATTTTCTTATATAATAAACCACAACTAAACAATTATGATGAATTAAAATATTTTGTTCCAACAACAACCGATGAAGTTAAAAATATAATTAGTAAACTTAAATTAAACTCTAGTACTGGTTTAGACGGTATAAGTCCTAAAGCTGTAAAATGCGTTAAAGATTTAATTTTGAATAATCTTACCCACTCAATTAATAAATGCTTAGAAACTGGAAGATTCCCAAATTCCTTAAAAATTGCAAAAGTAAGTCCTATATTTAAATCAGGAAATAAGTTAGATATCGGGAATTACCGTCCGATTTCAGTTCTCCCAGTTATGTCCAAAATAATGGAAAAAATTATTTACAACCGCTTAGACGAGCACCTTAAGTCGATTAACTTCCTTTTTGACAAGCAATATGGGTTTCGACAAAAATCGAACACACTTTCTGCTTGTATAGATCTAATAACCAATCTCAAAATAAAAATAGACCAAAAACAAATCGCACTGGGAGTTTTTATAGACTTGAAAAAGGCTTTCGACACAATAAGCCATAAAATACTCCTACAAAAGTTATTCTCAATAGGTATTAAAGATATCGCACTAAAAATGATTGAGTCTTACCTTGAAAATAGATATCAGGTAGTTAAAATCGGCAGTGTCCAAAGCAAAGCTGAAAAAATCACTTTTGGTGTACCGCAAGGATCTATCCTTGGCCCGTTACTATTCTTAATTTATATTAATAGTATCAAAGAACTAGATCTAAAGGGAGATATTAGTTTATATGCTGACGACACATGTCTTTTTTACTTTGGACACTCAATTAAATCTGTAGTTAGCGATGCTCAAACTGATTTAAACCTACTTTATGAATGGTTTCAGTTCAATTTATTAACTATAAATATATCTAAGACAAACTATCTAATCTTCAGTTCAAAAAACAAACAAATAACAGATTATCCTCCCCTCATGATTAATAATTTGCCTTTATCCAGAGTTAATTCAGAAAAATATTTAGGTATTACTCTGGACAGCCATATAACGTGGAAGCCCCATATTGAAAAAGTACGAGCAAAACTATCACGACTAATAGGGGTTCTACGTTATACTGCAAAGTGTTTTCCAATCTCCGTTCGATACGTTATTTATAATTCATTAATAAAATCTCAATTAGACTACTTGATTGAAGCTTGGGGATGCGCTGCTAAAACTAACTTAAAAAAATTACAAGTTGCTCAGAACAGAATTATTAAACTTTTGTTTAATCTTGACTATCGAATGTCAACTAAATCAGTTTTTCAGAAAACGAACCTTATGTCACTTACACAGATGTACAAATTTAATACATGCCTACTCGTTCGCAAAATACTAAATAAAAACATTCATTCCCAACTATGCTTCATTAAAAGGACACACACTCATCAAAGAAAACTTCGAAAATCACAGGACATCCTTTTATATAAACCAAGAACTAACTATGGAAAAAAAAATATAAAGTATGAAGGGGTGCAATTATATAATCACTTACCCAATTACATCAAAGAATCATCCTCTTTCTTACAGTTTAAAAGTAAATTAAAAAAACACGTGCTAAAGAACCATAATGAGTTAAAATAATACATAAAATAATACATAAAATAATAATAATAATACTAAATATAAAGCATTACTCGTTTAAAAAAAAAATAATAATAAAAAAAAAAAAAAAAAAAAAAAAAAAATATTTGAATAAAAACATACAAACATACATACAGGTAAAAAAGCATAATTTATAAATAACAAAAAATAAAAATAGTCAAATATATAAATATATATATTTTCTTGATAATAGCCACTCTTATCTTGACTGCAGTGACAATGCAATGGCGATAAGTAATACCAGCCGCTTTAGTTACAAATACCGAAATACCGACATTTTAAGAAACCAAAAACAAAAGTTAATTTTAGATGTATTTTTAAGTTGTTTGTTTATAAGTAAAATTTAATTTAACTGTGGTGTTCTTAGTGTGTGTTTGTTGGATTTTTCTCGTCTTTTAGCTATGTAAGTAATATATTATAAAGTGTGCTTGTTATTATTACTTTTAAGTGTAAACAATGTTTTCTCGCTAAGTGAAATGTACATATTTCTTTTAGAGAAAAATAAATAATCATAAACCATTTTATATTAACATCAAATCAATATCTCAGTATCAGCGCCCGTTTCATATGAAGTGAAATAATTTATGATACTTCTCAAATCATTTTATGAAATTGTTCAAATCAAAATTGAAAAAGTTTCTAAATCACGAATATTGAAATTGTATATTACGTTTCTAAATAAAAAGTAAAAGGTTCTCAAAGAAACCAATTTGAGTCTCGTCTAGCAATACGCACTTACATCTTCATAGAGCGTAATGCAATCGTGATAAATCGTTTCCAGTGATCTCGGCACAAATAAGTTACGAACGTTACATAAGTCAACCTTCAAAGGCATGCGATCCCTCACCGAGCTTGATATGTTCGACAATCACGTGGAATTCTTGCCTTCGGGAATATTCGAATCGCTTATCAATTTAAGGATATTGTGAGTAAAATTTGTAGTTTTATTTTTAATAATTTTCTTTAGAATTTCACGTTTCCACTTTCAATACTTTTTATATAGCTCTGTCTCGTTCAATCGTAGCAATAATAATGCACTAAGAAATAGTGATAAGGCTCCTGTGTCTTGAGTTTCACCTAGATGACTCTACTAGATACTCTAGTGAGCCTTACACTTTTCTGACGACATGAAATAGATATATAATACATATTTTACATTGTCGATAAAACAGACAGGTATAAACTAAAGAAAAATATATTACTTAGAATCCGTAATTATAATAATAGTGTGTATGGTGGATTTATGGACTTAGCGAGGACTTGTGGCCCTGCGTGTATTTTGTATAGAGAAAGTAATCATTGTTTTTTTAGAATATCCTTTACAACAATTCACTCTATTTCGTTTCAGACGCTTACAAAGGAATTACTTGGAAGAGATTGACAGCGAGGCTTTTCGGCATACAAAAAAGCTTTTCCATGTTGATTTATCCAACAATTTTCTATACACGCTACCCGAACGCTTATTTGCAAACACTACTTATTTAGAAACCATAGACTTATCAAACAATCAGATTGTGTACATACCGTCGGATAGTTTCTTTGGATCGCGTTCATTATTAATACTAGACTTATCGAATAATAAAATACAACAAATACAAAATGGAACATTCAATTTGAAGAATCTGCAAATATTGAAACTGTCTTCCAATCAGATAAATAATATAACGGAAAATGCATTTGAAAGTCTTACATGCTTGGAAACTCTTCTATTGGATAAAAATGACTTACGGCACATTCCAACCGATTTATTTTGCAATCTTTTCAGCTTAACGTTTTTGGATCTCTCTAATAATAATATAATGATTGTAAGTATCGTGTTTTACTGGGCGCTCATTAAGGTTAAGCAGCAATTTCTGTAATGTTTGAGCAGCAATATAATGTTGATTTATTAAAAAAAAAAAACCGGTAATTTTTACTTTATTAGATTACAATGGGCTCGTTGGCGTGTTTGGTAGAACACCTACATCGCGCACTGCCATCAGTCGCAGGTTCGAATCCCACCGAGACGACATGTTTATAATTTTCTATAAGCATGTATTCACCATGTCTGGTCACTTCGGGCACAGGTGGGAGCAATATCGGACCGGGTAACGTCCACCGTTCATAGATGGAAAAACCATGAAGTGCACATTGCACATTTCGATTTCAGTCTATGGATTTCCGAATGCTCGAAGTAGGTCGACGGCGCATCATTAATTATTGATGTTCTGTGAAATAGAACCTACCATCAAGTGAATCTGATGCTCGTCTGTCGATATCTAACATAAATCATCAATATCTCGATAAGATGTCACCTATTTAATTGATTTTCCATAATAATATTTTATTTACGGTGCAATAATTTATGTGTACATTTTATTCTATTTTAGATAACTGGTTTAGAGTTCAGGAATCTTCAAGTTTTGAGACATTTGGATTTAAAAGACAACCTCCTATCGGAGCTCCCAGATCACGCGTTTGCAAATTGTTCCAGCTTGGAAAAACTAGATTTATCTAGGAATAAGTTGAAATTTCTCAACGAATCAACTTTTCACGGATTGGGAAATCTGACGTCGTTGGTATTTTCAGATAATAAAATATATGAAGTTCATTTCAAAACGTTTGCAATGCTTAAAAATCTTACAACATTGTGAGTTTTTTAGCTAACATTATTTCAATAGGTAGATTTTTTACTATAATATATACAAAATACCTAAGTCACATTCTGCATGCAGCACTATTCCATCTATTTTATACTTGACTAGTATATTGCATAAGTGATATATTTAAATAAAATACCGTATACTGGATTAAAACGCGATTTATTATTTATATTGTTTAAATTATTTATCCCGACGTTTCGGACAGGACTGTCTCCCCGTGACCACGGTTGCCGAAAAGTATCCGAAACGTCGGGATAAATAATTTAAACAATATTAATAATAAATCGCGTTTTAATCCGGTATACAGTATTTTATTTATATGTGTGATACTTGCTTTAATAAAAGTCTATTAAGTGATATATTAAATGCTAAATACAATTATTATTGTGCACAAAGAGGTCTATAGAAGAGGTTAAACAGTTTAATTCCAGATATAATATTATATTCGAATATAGTTTGTTCAGTTTTTAAATTAACCTTCGATTAGATTATATGATACAAACACTTATTGGCACAGGTATTTCGACAACAATATGTTTCCTTCGCTTCCATCGCGAACCTTCGACTACATGCCGAAGCTCGCAAACGTCAAATTGTCAAACAACCCATGGCACTGCGATTGTCACGCTCTGTATATTTCAGCGTAAGTATGGAAATACTAGAGAGCACTAGCGAGAATAAGTATTCAAAGATTTGTATGCTCCACTACTTTTCGTAAGTCGTTCGTGACGTCCTCATAAGTGAACTTCGCTTGCGTAGATTTCTCATTTATCGTTTTAGTCACAGAACAGAAGAAGTGTTCCGTGGTTTTAGTAGTCATTGTAGTCTGAAGGTATATTAATACCTAACAAAAGTAATATATACTTTTTAGATTGATTTTTTTTTCTGCAATAATATTATACTTTATTAAATTACTCTTGGAGAAGCTAATAATATAATTAAGATAATTAGAAGTCATGTGAGTTTTGATAAATTATTTTTCAGTTGGGTACGTTTAAACGAGATGAAAATTTGGGATTATTCACCTACTTGCGTTTCGCCGTGGTACCTGGAAGGTCATTTCCTGAAGAAGCTGAAGTTTCCAGAACTATGTTCAGGCCAATGGGCCAGTATGGTCAACTTATCACCGAGGTTACCGATGCAACAGCTTTTAGCACTAAACGTTACTGTTAATAGAAAGCCCCAAGAAAGTATGGAAGATATACCAGATATGGAGAATTGGTAGTTTCACTTCACACCGCTTGGGGCTTCCTTCAGTACTGTGTTTTTGGCGCCCAACTCATACCAAACTCAGGAGTTAGTTACAACGCGACGCGATCAGGTTTTAACAACCAATTCTTCCAATAAATATTAGATATTAAATAAAATATAAAAGTCTCGTTTTAATATACATAGTATCTCAATGATACTTATATAATATTTATATAACAGTTATTTATTTGTTATCCTCCCCTTATGCCGATTTATCTGTTTCTTTCTGTGTATAAAAGCTGCGCTATAAATGTTTTCGAATTATATTTATTAGTAATTCCAGTAATAAAAAAAAAAATCAAACGGAGGTTTTATTCCTACTATAAATTTTTCGATTTTTTGTAGAAATATCAAAATTTACGATTTTATTTAACAGTTTCTGTTAATTATGAGTAAAGACCTATATTCTTAAATCTATTTTCGCCCACTGCTACAAAGAGAATTACTTATTCTGAGTATTTGAAAGTAGCTACTTTTCAGTAAGCCAATTACGAGATCCTTTGATAATTCAAAAGGATTTAATCCTAACAATAAATAGTAGATACACGATTTTGAAGGATGGCAAAGATAACTTTGAAAAATATAAATTTTGTGAGTGTTTTTAAATCAAATACAATCATGTTTGAGGTTCTTTGGTCGGCGTGTAAAGGTAAATCGTAAATTCTATCTTAGTAAGCTGTAATTTTTTTTATAATTATGTGTGAGTTCCATATTTTTAACAAAGCACCATTGTTCGCCGTAGCGGATTTACACATTTCTAAAGGCTCCTCTTCACAATGAGCCATGATGGCCTATCAAATTATCGTCCAAGATCGCCGCCATGATCGGGCAACCCTCCACACTATCGTGAACGTTCATTAACTGTCTGTCTACTGTTGTGATATGACGTCTATCGAAAATGAATACCGAGGTGATCTCGGCTGCGGCAATATTTTTACTCTGCGTATAATATAATCATTTAGGGTTTTAAATAAATGACACATTAACATTATCTACCTACACTTATTTAATATTTAGTACAGTACCTACGTTATTACTTAATAGTTTACTTATATTTATTTTTGAGGTGCTTATGTAATAATAATAATAATAATAATAAGATGCAGAAGGCAGTACTACTGGACATGGCTCGTATTGTGAGAAGGTTCCTTTCTCTGCCTCCCCCCCACCGGTAGCCTGGGCTGATTATGGCCTTATTGCCGGTGGTATGCCCAAGTTTATACTTTTTTTTAAAATATTATTATCTTATATATAAAATTTCCATGTCACAATGTTAGTTACCGTAGGTACTCTTCCGAGACGGCTTTTTTTACCAAATTTTATATGCATATTCAGTAGGTCTGAGAATCGGCTACTATCTATTTTTCATACCCCTAAGTGATAAGGGTTGTTCACCCTTAATTTTTTTTTTTAATTTTTGAACGAATTTTTTTGTTTTTATTTTTTTATAATGTGGTATTAAAAAATACATACAACCCTATATTTAAACTCTTCTATTACCAACCCTTGCTTTTTTGTGTCAAAAAATCTAGACACGTGCGAAGCCGGGGCGGGTCGCTAGTTTTATATAAAAAAGTGTAATTGTGAGAATGTTCATCAATAAAGAGTATAATAATAATAATATCATTTATTTTGGGATTCCAAATGCATATCTATTTTTGGTATAGTTCTATGAACCTAAAAGTCTCTTCGCAATTATTATTATCATCGCATTATTTCTATATCGCCAAAAATATGTCTGTACTGTATCCGAGACAACTACGTACTGAGTAATCGGCGATTGTGTGGACGGGCACGCCATAATGGGCAAGCATTCCTTTGATGTACCGACACAGCGCCGAATACGTACAAATAACGCCGATTACAGACATTTAAGCCCTCTACACTTGCGTCATTGCCTTTATTCGCCTGCATTGGCCCAATGTGAAGAGGAGCCATAAGGTATAGACTATTAACTCAAAGAAAATTCCTTTGAAATTACGCTACAAGCCACTGTCTAGTATTGGTAGTAGTGGCAAATAATTAGTACGAATCAGACTTTCATGGAAATGGTTCTATATAATAATTTATTACCGCAGTAGGTATCTACTGTTAAAGTAGGTGCAATTATTGCATTAATAACTTATATTTTATGCTGATTCTTCAAAGCCGAATTCTAATAATTATTAGGAGTAGGTATTTTAATTCAAGTGCGCCCCTACATTATTACTAGCCCCCTATTTAATCCCCAAAATTAGAGTTAGTACCTATATCTATCTGTGATTGGATCATATTATATGGAGATAGGGATAATTCTATAAATTAAGTAATCCGCATTTTTCGTTCCTAACGATGTACGAAACCATAACAAAGTTACTTTATTCTTTGATACTGATAAGCAATTTTAAGTACATATACTAAGATAATAAGTAATAAACACATTAACTTATATAGCATAGCATAGACATAGCATAGCATTTATTACGAACGAAACACACACACAGAATCACAAAATAATAACAAAAAACATCAAAACAAGGTACAATTTTAAAATTGTGTAAATGTGTGTGTGTTGTGGTTGTAAATGGCCCTGGCTCAGCATTATGCTGTGAAGCAGATGAGTTCCACAGCGCTGGTCATTCTGCCAGAGACCACAATAGTTTGCGCCTCAGACGCAAAAAATAAAATAAAAGAAATAACATAAATAGTATAAAAAATAATAATAGTAAAAAATTAACAGTGAAAGCAAAGAAGTCTTGGAAGATCTGTGTGTATATAGTAAATTTAAAAAATAAAAAATTAAAATAATAAAATAAAATAATTGTTACTAAGACTACTATAAGAAATAAATAAATAAATATTTTTGACGGATTAAAACCTAAATTTCGTGGGATTTTTGTTGAGTAAGAAGAAGTGCTTTGTAGCTGCGACGAAAATTTGATTTTGTTTGAAGATTTTTTAACGGAGGAGGGATATTATTCCAACATTTCGTCGCGCTATATTTAAAACTCCCACGAAATGATGCCGTCCGATGCTGGGGAATGGCGAGCTCATGAGTACAACTCCTTACTTCGTTCTTGTTGACATTTCTACGCCAGAGGAGGTTTTTGTATAGATATTCAGGTTGCTTAGTATATACCACATCAAATAATAAACATGCCAAATACAATTTTTGTCTACCTTTCATAGATAAAAAGTTTAGGTTGTTCAAGTAGGGGGTGACATGTGACCGAGGTGGTATGGTAACACAAAACCGGGCGCATGCATTTTGTACCCTCTGGATCAACCGTTGTGCTTTGGCAGTTACACAAGGCCCGTACACCGGAAGAGCGTAAGTAAGTTTTGAGAGCACAATGCTTTCACAAAGTCTAATACGAAGATCGACACTTAAGAAAGGTCGTATATTGTATAAAACCTTGAGACGGAAAAAGCAATTACGAACTATATTTGTAATATAGTCTTCGAACCTCAAATGATTATCGAAATCAACGCCCAGATTTCTTGCCAATGGTACCTGAGCTATAGGCAAAGAATTAATTGTAATTGTAGGACTTAATCTTGCGAGATCAGATACTTGCTTTCTGGAGCCTACCATAAGAAATTTCGACTTTGTTGGATTTAAGAGGAGTGCGTTTCTATGGGACCAAACAGAAATTCGTTCCAAGTCCTCATTTATTTTTCGGGTGCAGTCGTTGACACAAGCCCTATCAACAGGAAGATATATTTGCAGGTCATCGGCATATAGATGATAGTGACAATTTTGTATACATGAAGTAATGTCTGCTGAATCTTAATATATTATATAAAATGCAAATGTTCGTACGTGTGTCCACGGTTTTTTCTATCATACGCTACTTTGATCAACTTCCCCTTGGGATGGCACATACCCCTTGGTCTCTAGGTGTGCATAAGGGAGTTTGGTCGGGGTGGGTGGAAGTGGGTGGTTGTGGGTGGCAAAAATGTGGAATAATATATATCTGTCCTTTTCTAACTAATGTAATCTTCCGTAAAATTCTGAAAGTCTCGGAAATGATCTAAAAAGTTCCAAAATGTGTGCAATCGCTAAAATTGATCCGAAATGATCTAGAAAATTCTAAAAATTTCTGAAATGATCTAGAAAGTTTTAAAATGGTTTCGATTGTTGTAATCGATTTAGAATGTTTTAGAAAGTTTCTGGAAAGATCTAGAAAGTTCCAAAATGTGTGCAATCGATAAAATTGACCCAAAATGATCTAGAAAGTTCTAAAATTTTCTGAAATGATCTAGAAAGTTCTAAAATGGTTTCAATTGTTGTAATCGATTTAGAATGTTTTAGACGCTTCTGGAAAGATCTAGAAAGTTCCAAAATGTGTGCAATCGCTAAAATTGATCCGAAATGATCTAGAAAATTCTGAAATGGTTTCGATTGTTGTAATCGATTTAGAATGTTTTAGAAAGTTTCTGGAAAGATCTAGAAAGTTCCAAAACGTGTGCAATCGATAAAATTGACCCAAAATGATCTAGAAAGTTCTAAAAATTTCTGAAATGATCTAGAAAGTTCTAAAATGGTTTCAATTGTTGTAATCGATTTAGAATGTTTTACACGCTTCTGGAAATATCTAGAAAGTTCCAAAATGTGTGCAATCGCTAAAATTGATCCGAAATGATCTAGAAAATTCTGAAATGGTTTCGATTGTTGTAATCGATTTAGAATGTTTTAGAAAGTTTCTGGAAAGATCTAGAAAGTTCCAAAACGTGTGCAATCGATAAAATTGACCCAAAATGATCTAGAAAGTTCTAAAAATTTCTGAAATGATCTAGAAAGTTTTAAAATGGTTTCAGTTGTTGTAATAGATTTAGAATGTTTTAAAAACCTTCTGGAAAGATCTAGAAAGTTCCAAAATGTGTGCAATCGATGAAATTGATCCGAAATAATCTAGAAAGTTTTAAAATGGTTTCAATTGTTGTAATCGATTTAGAATGTTTTAGACGCTTCTGGAAAAATCTAGAAAGTTCCAAAATGTGTGCAATCGGTAAAATTGATCCTCAATGATCTAGAAAATTCTAAATATTTCTGAAATGATCTAGAAAGTTCTAAAATGGTTTCAATTGTTGTAATCGATTTAGAATGTTTTAGAAAACTTCTGGAAAGTTCCAAAATGTGTGCAATCGGTGAAATTGATCCTCAATGATCTATAAAATTCTAAAAAAAAATTAAAATGGTCTATAAACTTCCAAGATGCCTACAACTTGAAGATACTTTACACCGTATGTTAAATGGTCGAATAAGTGTCTTATTATTTAAAATAGAAATCTAAAATATTTATCTTCTTTAGAAAATGGATCCTTAAATATTTCTTATACCATTAAACATGCAATGTATTTTAACCCGAGCAACGCCGGGTTTCGCTGCTAGTATAGGATAAATAAGAGGGGTCCCAGAATAGATCCCTGAGGAACTCCTCTGTCAACAGGGCTCAGAGACGAAGAAACACTGATTCCATCACTTCTCAAAAAAGACACTCTCTGATAACGATCCTGGAGATAGCTACTAAACCACGAAGTGGTTATTTCGTCAAAGCCATAGAAACGCAGCTTAGAAATAAGAAGAGGAAGATTGATACACTCAAAAGCTCTAGAGAAGTCAAGAAGTGCGAGAATGGAGGGGTTACCTTCATCTTGAGCTGAGATCAAGTTATCCACTACATCAAGCAATGCAGAAGTGGTACTGCGGAGTTTTCTAAAACCTGACTGAAACGCGGGTAGTATGTTACAGGCTTCGCAATGCTTGATGACTTGGTTGTAAACTACTCGTTCTAGGATCTTTGAAAGGTAAGGGAGAATGCTGATCGGTCTTAGGTCTTTGAGTTCTATTGGATTTTGTACTTTAGGAATTGGCCGAACAAGGGCTATCCTCCATTGTGATGGAAAGGTGTAGGTTGAAAGAGATTTGTTTATTATGGCTGTTATAATATTTAGAGTATAAGGAAGCGTTAAAATAAACATATCCCTATTAATTCCGTCAACCCCCAGTGCATTAGTCTTGATGTCCAAAATAAGCTTCCCGACGTAATACCCGCTGACAGGTTCCAAAGTAAAAGTTCGGTCGCTGAATCGATTGCTATCAAAGAATGCGAGATCTGAAGGGTCTACAATATTATCTCCCGGGATATCTAAGAAATGCTTATTCATCTCATCAGCATCACATAAGTACTGGGGTAAATCGTCGGTACGTGCAAAGTCAGGCAAGATATTCCTTTTTAGATTTTTCCAAAGCAACTTAGTGTTTTTATGATGTAAATTGATGTTATAGTCGAAGAAAGCTTTTTTTTCATAAAATAAACTGCAATTTACCAGTCTTTTCAACTGTTTGTAAGATTCAAAATGAACATCTAACCTGGTTTCACGATACTTTTGATGTTCATCATTTCGCAACTCCATCATATGCCGAATATTACCAGTAATCCACGGGTATGATACTTTTTTCATAACTTTTGTTTTTATTGGAGCGAACCTGTCGAAGAGTTCTATTATATAGCGATTAAAAGTGTCAACCATTTGATTTACATCAGTAAGGCTTTCAATTAAATGCCAAGGTATCGATGCAGTAATCTTATTAAAATTAGATATATCGATATCTTTTAATGGCCTGAACGTTATGCGCTTAGGCGGAGCTTTCGGTCTGTTCAACTTAAACTCGGTAAGAATAAAAGCATGTGCACCAAGGTCTGGGATATATTCGACATTTATGCTGGCAACAGGGGCATTTGTGCAAACAATATCAATGAGTGACTGACTGTGAGAAGTGAAGTGCGTAGGGTCCTTGACATGATTAACCAAATCCATTGTTTTCAAAAATACATTAAGACGAGCTGTATTACTGTCTAGATGGTTCAAAAGATTTATATTAAAATCACCGGTAAGTACTAAGTAATCACAGCTACCGAACGACGATATAGTTTCCGTCAAGGCGTCTAAGAAGACGTCAACATTCAGCCAAGGCGGACGAGAGGCTGTACCTACTATAACACGAAGTGATTGAACGTTAATCTTAAGCCATAACTGCTCAACAGACTGGTTGCAATGGGGAGGACAGCAGGTACGCGCACTAATACCACATTTAACATAAAAACCAACGCCACCACCTCTGCTACGAACTTCAGGGGACCGGGGCCTGTGGCGAAGGGTATATCCTGGTATTGTCGGTGCACGAGCCTCCTGCCCATCTCTGAGCCAAGTCTCGTTAATTGCAAAAATATCCGGCAGATGGCGATCAAATAAGACACGCAATTCATCATGCCGGGTACCCAACGACCCCGCATTAAAAAAACTAATAAGTAATTTTTTGTTCTTGTTCATGTGTGAAATAAATGTATGTTAGTAGTTTCTGTCTGCCTAGCATACACACGTCCTTCCTTCGTCCAAACAAATCTCCAACGGTGTTCTTTGCATTTCTCACGTAGTTTACCATAAAGTAAGCGATTGGCCTTTGTTAACCTCTCGTTGATATAGATCGGCTTCGGTGTGTGTGATGGAAGGCCAAACTCAGCTGTTGATAAGTTGCGTTTTACTCGAGCCTGTTTTAAAAGATCATTTCTAATTGAACGGCGCACGAGTCTTACCGCAATCAGCCGGGGTCGGGGGGTACGGGTTATGATTTGCGAGCCGTCCGAATCATTGTTAGTAGGGTGTTTAGCCCCGACGCGATGTGCACTAACTATATCGCGCTCCTCAATAATAACGCCGATCTTCTGTGCGGTAGTGAGAACGAGGTGCACCGGGGACTCATTAGGATATTCAGGGATACCAGAGATTTCAATGTCGTTGAGTAAATCTAGTTGGTAGCGTTCATTTAACTCAGACCTTAATTCTGTGACGGTGGTGCTAAGATCCGAAGTGTTCTGTGACAAGAGTTGTTTGTGTACAGTGTTGAGTTCAGCCCGCAATGCTATATTATCATTTTCAAGTGCCAGGATCTTCCCCAAGTGAGTGTTTAATTCATTTTTATAATCAGCTAATTGACCGTTCAAGAAATCAATAGTTTGCGAGAACTCCTTTTTAATCTCAGTGAGAGCAGCACTTATATTAGATTCCAGTAGTAATTTGAGCTGATCATACGTTACTGGGCTAGTCCCGGAGTGCGAAATGCTACTTGATGATGCACTGCTTTCCGGAGAAGACTCTATAAAGTGAGTCTTAACGGGTGTCTCATCACCTTTACGCCTTGCCGTGACATTCTGGCAGGAGGGGCAAATCCATGACTGTTGTAGTTTCGTTAAATATTTTTTAAAATGTATTGAAGTCATATTTATACACTTGTAATGATAAGTGGCCCTGCAGGCTGTGCAGACCAATAGGTCTTCATTTTTCACAGACTTCTCACACGCAGCACAGTTCATTTTGAAAAGTTAATTATACAATTTTATTCAAACCTGCTTTCAGTATCAATGCTATTATTGTTAATTAGCAAGTACACATTATTTTCACACTGTTTAACAACAAAAAAACTCTAAAAAAAACTTATTTTCTATACGGAACTTTAAAAACAGCTGTTTACACTTGAGGCGCAAACTACCCTCCTAACTCCTAACTCTATATATTTATATAATGATATTTTGATTACTATTTACACTATTTTATAAAATTTAACAACAAAAAAAGCGCCTTCATATAACTAAAAGGCAAAAATATTTATACAAGCATATCGTCAGTGGAAAGGCAAAACGGCCAAGCGCCAAAATGATACTTTTGGGAAATGAGGTTTAAAGACGTGTCTTATTTAAATAAATCGATTATATTTTAAAATAATAATGTTGTTAAAATTCTGTTTTG
Source organism: Anthocharis cardamines (assembly GCA_905404175.1). Taxonomy (NCBI): domain Eukaryota; kingdom Metazoa; phylum Arthropoda; class Insecta; order Lepidoptera; family Pieridae; genus Anthocharis; species Anthocharis cardamines. The sequence goes on along the minus strand of FR989956.1, from coordinate 6,575,342 downwards.
CCTTTCCTCTGACGATATGCTTATTTACCCGTTGTATGCTATTAAACAAGTAGATTTAGGTAATATAGGATTACATTTTAATTATAGTACAATGTTAATAAATATGTAAGAGGATGGAAAAAGAGAACATACTGCGCCGACCCCAAATAAAAATAGGAAACAGGAAAGGAAGAACAAAATATATCTGAAAAGGTTATTTATAAGTATTTACGTGCATTTGCATTCTAGAATATTTTTGTAAATATCATTTGCGGTATTTTTAAAGATCCAATCAAAGAAAATTACTTATTTGATAAGATAATCTTTATAGATAATAATTAGATATGAATGTTGATTGTACCTAAATAAAGACATACGCACTCTACACTATGTAACTCCTCCTTTGGGTAATATTATTCGGTATTTTTCAAATTCCCTCTCAAATTAATTGAAACTTAGATTCTTCTTCATCATTAAGGCAAATGAAAACAAGAAATTATAATCGTTTTTCTCCATTATTAGATATCTATTTGAAGCTATCGCACTACTTCCTCGCAAAGATATGAATCGATTGATAGGCAGGTAATGACCGTCATAATACATTATATCAGTAAAAATGATAAAGTATACATACACTTAGTTTTACTTTGAGTCTTCAGCGTATCAAACTGTTGTTTTTAACATAATAAATTAGTGACCCCGAGTAATAAAACAGTAATCTTTCAGTAATTGGATATTAGTGATACGAACAGTAGTGCTAATTACTGCTCTTATGTGATATTAGTTTTATTTATGTAATGAGATTGGGTGAAATGGAACAAAGGACTAGGGCCTTTATTGGCTCTTTGGTATTTCTTCAGCTTGTGCAATTATGTTTTGGTTTGTATATTTTCCTTATATCCGGTTAATTTCTGATATATATATGTATATCTATATATACTTCTATATCTATACTAATATTATAAAGAGGAAAGATTTGTATTTTTGTATGTTACGAATAAACTCAAAAACTACTGGACTTATTTTAATAATTCTTTCAACAATAGAAAGCTACATTATCAGCGAGTAAGCTATTTTTTGTGTATATAATGTAGATGATATTGCACCTGTGTGAAGCCGGGGCACATTGCTAGTATTTTGTATTTCCAGTTGTATTTTTTAGTAACGCAGCATTGATATTGATATGGTATTTTATGTGTAAAGATATTGAACCCATGCTAGTTTTTAAAACACACAAACACACAACACACAGTCTATATTAAAGAAAATTACGTATGAAACTTAATTTTTGAGGAAATTAATCATATTTTCTCAAAAAAAAAACTAATAGTATCCATAGAAAAGTTGTTAAAATTTCGAATAATTCGTTATTCAGAATGAGGGAATTGACCTTACTCAAGTGATCACTTCTTTAATAATTCTAGGCTTGGTTCTATACTTTTTTAATAAATGTCTAAAAGATTATTTATAACGTACTGAAATACTATTAAAGCGGCCTTAATGAAATTTAGTATCGTTGAAACCTGAGAAATATTGCTTCATCTTTATTATCCCAATATCTTCGTCCCACGGGATATGTTACGTGAAGGGAATACCTACATTAGATTTCGTTTTGTAATTTAAGCTGCCGGTTCGAGCAATTACGTTGATAACGTACAATTAAAAAAAATGAGTCAGTATTTGTTTTTTTCTAGCTTGTCAAATGGAAGGAATTACCAATTGGTTATTACGTGTAGAACAGAGCGTACTAGATACTCAAATTGGAACATTTTTTGACCGAAGCACTAATAACATTGCAGGTAAGCAAATATTGTCTCCTACGCATGGGGCAGACACATTTCTGTGTCTGTTTCACTGATATTTTTTCTTTACAGGCAAGTAGGCAATCAGCCTTCTGTGCCCTGCCCGACCGAAACATTCTTGTTTCCCCGGGATTCGAACCCACGACCGCACCATAGTGCTAAACGCGTTGCGCTCATCATTGAGCTACGGAGGTGGTAATTTACGGGACCTCAAAAAGATATAGAACGAAAAAGCTAAGGTTTTTATCGACAACTTTCGGTCTGTTCGGGTCATTCCAAACATCTGGAATATTATAGTCGATGTGTTACTACTGTGCCGATGGGTGATCACTGTGTTTGGGTTATTTATATCAGACGGCTTAGCAAAGGAAAAAGTGTGTTGGTTGTTCGGTGTTTAATGAACTATTTTCTAGTTCTCTAGTTCAAAAACTCTTATATATAAGCTTACATCTACGTAGCACGACGTAACATGCGTAGCTACATCGCTACGAGTCCTTAAATATTGCTGTACCTACGCGCCACAATAGTATTTAATATAAAAATAATACAGGTCGCGGTTTAGACTCGTATTAAGAGGGATAGAGGAGATAGATTTATTAACAAAACCATTTAAAATAAACATACTTGACAGTAAAATTAAACAATTAACAATTGTTTGACAGGAACTTCACATTAATATTTTTTTCCAATATAGGAATAGCAAACATTGTTTATGGCGAGGGTCTTAATCGTGGACCGTATATAGACGTGAGCTACGCCAACTCGCGGTTCACAGTCAGTACAAATGGAAGTTTCGCTGAATATGAAGAATATGAAACGTCTCGCACTATGAGAGTCACCGTTACGTTCAACTGCTCTCCAGGTTCTACACCGCTTATTCGTCCACTGGTACTATATAATTTTGTATGATTCCTTTTAGTATGTATATATTTGTGTTTCACAGATATATCATAGACAATTTGAGTCAGATATCATTTTGTGTGCTTGGCCATTTAAACACTGTGACACTGTGACAACACGGTCATATACTATTTCCCTTCGAGTTAGTGTATATTGTATAATGATAGTGACAAAGTTTAGTAGGAACACAACAAAAAAGTGTCCCCCCTATGATGGAGACAATAAGAAAAGTGTTAAAGGACACTATCTTAGTAAGACCATAAAATCCAGGTAGTTTAGGATAGAAATAAACTGTTTATTAGCCTTAAGTGTTAGACTAGATTGCATGTGTTTTTTGTGCTCACTTAATAAGTGCTTAGTTATTAATAAAAAAATGTGTTTATGATTCCAATAGTTTTGATAGTTTTAGCAGTCACACGGTTCGTTTTAGAAATGGAGAGGTCACCAAGTATTTTTTTTGTATGTTAGATATCGATAGACGAGCAGGAGTCTCGCTTGATGTTAGATCATACCTCGACTGCAGAAAATTCCATCAACTGGAAATTCTTAAACTGAAACCGAAATAAGCACTTCACGCTTTTTAACTATAAAATGTCATCAAAATCCGTTCAGTAGTTTTTGCGTGAAAGAGTAACAATATCCATCTATCCATACACACATTCACATTAATTATAATATAACTAGCGGACCCGACAGACGTTGTCCTGCCACAATGTTGGCTTCAAAAATAAAAAAGTTATTTCTTGATTTGAATATTCTATTTTGACACTTCTTTTATATAGATTTGCAGTGGAATTATTACAAAAAAATGCTATAGGCGTGCGCAAAGAACTCTTCTTCTGTTCTGTGGGCGTGCGTGACATGAGCTAATAATTGTGCAAGGTGGCGGAGTTCCGAACCTAATTTATTTAAAAAAATCCTGATTTTTTTTTCAACTTTTTCATAGTTATTCTGTTATTCGGGACAAAGACGAATCCAACAAATAGAATATCATTAAAATTGGTGCAGCCGTTCTTGAGTTATAAATGGTGTAACTAACACGAATTTGTTTTATATAAATAGGTAAGTATATAAAAGTAGGAATATTATATTATTATTTTTTATATTTTTAAAAACTTTTTCCAGGTTCTGCAAATAGATATTATAGACACCAATAATAATGCTCCTCAGTTTTTGCCATCAAGTAATTTTGAATTTACTGTCATTCCTCCATTACCACCTGGATTTATGCTGACTGGCTGCGATAATCAAATAGTCGCCAGAGATATCGATCTTACAACACAGAGAGTTGATTTTACGATCGACGACAACCCATATTTCGAAATATTTTACGAAAGTTCTACAACAGTGAAAGAATTTGCAGCTACTTTGAGAGCCAAGACATTCATAAGATCAATATCCGAGCCTCTCAATTTTACAATAATGGCTACGGTAAGTCTTAATTATTATAAAACTAGTTACTAGAAAGCAATTAAATACAAAACCTATTAATAAAATTACTTTCTGTTTTTCAAAATCAAGCTTATATTTTTTATCCTATCTTATATTTCCTTTATTTTTTTTTATTGTTTATTATTATTACAACATAATTTTTGACGGGCTCTTTGGCGCGTTCAGTAGAACACCTTCCGTGCGCATCGATGGATCGTGGGTTCGAATCCCACTGGGATGACATGTTTATAATTTTCTATAAATATGTCTTTCCCACGTCTGGTAACTTCGGCCATGATCGGGTGGATCTAGATTCCGACTGGGTCGTTACCCACCGTTCTGTGGATGAGGTATCACTTACCATCAAGTGAACCTCATGCTTGCCTGTCGATATCTGACATAAAAAAAAACAACAACTGCTTTACATATATTGTATTTATATCATATCCTAAAAAGTTCTACGCTACGCAAGGTCTTAGCCTTCATATGTATTATAAATATCCCTAACATTGTCTATTTCAGGATGTCGATGAAACAAACGACCCCCCTTTGACATCAACCGCCACTGTTCGGATCTTACCAGACACACAGTTTCAATTACCAGATGAATTACAATTTTCCCGCGCATTCTACACAATTAATTACACTGTAGAGCACAATTTAATAACCGATGAAACCATTATCTTGACACGAGGTTATGATACTTTAGTACAATTTGACATCGAAGGACGTAAGTTCTATTTTAAATATTTAAGATACTATCTTCTACATTAGTTATTATCAATTGAATTAAATTACCTTTAATCAAAATTAACTTAAATGAGTTGAGGACAGAATGCTATAATACTGGATTCCGAAGTCATACGTATATGTATGTTTGATAGGCAAAATAGTAAGCTCGTCTACATTAGACAATAGTAGACAATTACATTATTAGTTTTTCTAAATTATATTAGCTATTACAGAATACTCAAATAACTTCGAATTGCGTACTGTTGAGAATGAAATAATAATTGAAGTGAAATCTCCCTTAACTTTGGACATATTGCAAGATAATCAAATATATCTTGTTCTTCGTGCAGAAAGAGAACACACTAGTGGAACTACAGCTACCATTATTGTACAACTTCCAGCAGGTATTTTTTTAAGGAAAATTAAATATATTTTACTTAAGTTTACCCTTAAGATGGAAATAATTGCCTTTTCTGTAAATCTCCCAGAATAAAGGTAATTTAAAAAATAATGGTAAGGTGTATTAACATAATAAGTGACATAATTTTGTAAGTAATTATAGTATAGTATAAAACTTATATAATATAGAGATTAGACATAAATATGTAAGACGAAAACCACATTTTTTACTTAATACCTTTGTATGTCTCAGAAGCACAGTCTAAGTTGTTTTTAGATTATTACAAATTACCAGGTAAGGGTGACGAATATTCTTAAATATATTGAATGCTTCAAAACATTATATTCAATACTTGGTTTTTCAGGAAAATGTTGCTGATTTTATCTGCTTCGTATGTAACTGTAATGTGTCTGTAACTCCTCTAAATTTTCATTTCTTTACCTTACCCCTATTTCAGCTAGAGTATTAAGTTTTGAATCGTCTTCGTATACTGGGTTAATAGAAAATAATATATTGGAATATAGTCCTATTATTTTAAATAAAGGTTATGAGGAAGACGTGGTGTTTAATGTTAGAGGAGGTAAGTTTCACAGATAATGATGTTATTAAAGTTATTTGCCTTTAATTTATTAACAGGCGTATAAACTTTTATCCATCATTTTAGATCAGGCTGATTTCTTCCTTGCTAGGAATGAACAAAATAGATTGTTATTGTCCTTGAAGTCACAAATACCAGAAGATTTTCTTAGATTAAATAATATTATTGTCTTGGACGTTACGGCATCTGGACAATATACTAACGAGGCATCAGCTACTGTTATTTTCGAAATAATAAAAGACGACGTGATCACACCCGTTTTTAGTAAAAAAAAATATCAAGGCGCTTATTTAAATATGTCATATATTGATATTGAAGATATATCTTTATCCCAGGGATATGATGAAACTGTATCATTCGAGCTTTTTGGCGGTAAGTAACCATAAAGCTCTTATTCAAATGAAAACGTACCTTATCATATTATTTACCTCGATCTATTTCGTTTCAGAGCATGCTAATTATTTTGCGATAAATAATGATAGAGACAGTGTTATTGTATCGTTAAATTCCGTGATACCTGAAAATATTATATTTTCTGCTAAGGTTTTTATATTATATATTGTAGCTACAAAACCTAATACTGTTGGTGGTAATACCGCTCTTGTCATAAGATTCCCGAACGGTAAGTTTGCATTTTAAAGTATAAAAATGTCTTAAAGGGTTTTGTATTAATTAATGGCTTTTTGTTCCTATATTTGAATTAAAACAAATCATTTTCTAAGGGTTGCATCGAAATAACGTTTTGTACCTATATGTTTATTAATGATCGAATAAGTAATAACATAATTATATACTATACATAATACAATATGTAGTTGTGCCTTTTTTCTTTTTAGATCTTACAGAACCTAACATATTGAGATTTTCTAAAAATACATACACCGGCTCATTAGAAAGGAATGCGCTATCTATAGAAAATGTGGTACTTGAAGTTGGTTTTACAGAACAAATACGTTTTATTTTAAGTGGAGGTATGGTTGTACGTATACTTGATCAAATAATTTTTATAGTAATAAAAAGCATATAATATTACTATAATCTTAAAATATATATAATTTCAGATTATTCAGATTATTTTACACACTCTAACAATGGGAATACATTATCGATAGTTTCTGACGAAGAATTGTTTGATCAAGATTTAAAGGATAAGAGCTTTCTCATATTAAACGTGCTTGCTGAAAGAGAAAATGCTGTTTCTGTAACCTCAACAGTAGTAATTAATATTATAAAAGAGGTTAGAGTACAACCAGTATTCAATAAAGCATACTATAGAGGAGTATATACTGAAAATGGTTTACAATTTAATGACGTCATTTCATTAGCATACGGTTTTGATGAAACAGTTTCTTTTCAATTAGAAGGAGGTAAGTTTAATTACGAAGACGTAAACACAAGGCTAATCAAAGGATAATACCAAATAACCTTGTTTTTTTAGAATTTTCACATTGGTTTTATATAATTCAGAATGGAAATTCCATTACCTTGAATAAAAATACAACAAATATGATACCAGATGAAATTATGGAAAATAATAAATTAATTTTATTCACCATAGTGGCGAATAAACCAGACACTCTACCAGGAAAAGCTGTTATAGCAATTGAACTCGTGCAAGGTATGCAAAGAATCATTTTATTTTAAAATTGTTTACCGTTTAATTAAAGTATTAACGTTTCCTTTTTTACAGAAAAAGAAGAAAACAGTCTAGATTTTGATAAAGTATACTATATTGGATCTTTGGATAACAATAAATTAACATTAGATCCCATGACATTAATAGGCAATTACGAAATACCCCACATAATTACACTGCACGGTGGTAAGAATTTAAAATGAAAGAACATTTTGAAAATACTTCCTATTTGATGTAATTAAAAATTGCTTTATTTTTAGATATGGCTGAATATTTTGGTATTTCCCAACAAGGCGCTATTGTAGAAATTGTTCTTCAACAAGACTTGCCAGAAAATTATATAAATAATAATAGAATTATAACATTAGAAATAAGAGCTACGATACAGGATACCACAATCTCTCGCGCGACAATAGTTTTAAAAATTATAAGACGCGATGAAGACGCATCTACTGTTGATTCAATTCTCTTTAATCGTGCATACTACACTGGCCGCTACACCTCACAAAATGTTTTATATTTCGATGAAGTAATCTCACTTGCCGAAGGTTATGACAATACTGTTCAATTTGAACTGGATGGAGGTAAATGCTATAGAAATGCACAATTATCGAGTCTAAAAATCAACCTCGTACTGAAAATCATTTTTATTTCAGAATTTTCACAATGGTTTTACATAATTCAGGATGAAAACTCAGTCACATTACATATGAATGCGACAAATATGTTACCAAATGAAATCAAGGATAACTATAATCAAATTTTGTTCACTATTTTGGCGCATAAACCAAATACAGTAACAAGAGAAGCTGTTATAGTTATTGAACTTATAAGAGGTATACATGATCTGTTTCTAATGTTTCATTAACTACTAACTTTCACTTCAATGCAAATGATTAAAAATAAAATTATTTTTATCTTACAGAACATGTAGAAAGTCAATTAGATTTTGATAGAGCTTATTACGTTGGATCTTTGAATAATAGTATTGTTACGTTAGATCCTATAATGCTAATCGGAAATTATGATGAAACGTACACACTCACGTTACACGGTGGTAAGTAAGGGTTAAATTGAATATTTAATTTTTTTTTCCTTGAAAAAGAAATAATCCTTTAACTTTAAAAATTGCTTTATTTTTAGATATGGCTGAATATTTTGTTATTTCCCAACAAGGCGCTATTGTAGAAATTGTTGTTCAACAAGACTTGCCAGAAAATTATATAAATAATAATAGAATTATAACATTAGAAATACGAGCTACGATACAGGATACCACAATCTCTCGCGCGACAATAGTTTTAAAAGTTATAAGACGCGATGAAGACGCATCTACTATAGATTCAATTCTCTTTAATCGTGCATACTACACTGGCCGCTACACCTCACAAAATGTTTTATATTTCGATGAAGTAATCTCACTCGCCGAAGGTTATGACAATACTGTTCAATTTGAACTGGATGGAGGTTTGTGGATACTATAGAACTACAAAATTGTCAAGTCTAAAAATCAAACTTACCCTGAAAATCATATTTATTTCAGAATTTTCACAATGGTTTTACATCATTCAGGATGAAAATTCAGTCACATTACATAAGAATGCGACAAATATGTTACCAAATGAAATCAAGGATAACTATAATCAAATTTTGTTCACTATTTTGGCGCATAAACCAAATACAGTAACAAGAGAAGCTGTTATAGTTATTGAACTTATAAGAGGTATACACGATCTGTTCTACTAACTTTTACTTCAATGCAAATGATTAAAAATAAAATTATTTTTATCTTACAGAACATGTAGACAGTCAATTAGATTTTGATAGAGCTTATTACGTTGGATCTTTGAATAATAGTATTGTTACGTTAGATCCTATAATGTTAATCGGCAATTATGATGAAACGTACACAATCACGTTACACGGTGGTAAGTAAGGGTTAAATTGAATATATTTTTTTTCCTTGAAAAAGAAATAATCCTTTTCCTCTTCTGTACTTTTAGAATTGTCTGATTACTTTAGTATTTCACAACAAGGAGCTATCATTCAAGTGGTACTAAAACGATATCTGCCAGAAAATTATATTTCTAATAATGAAATAATAACATTCGAAATACGAGCAACAAGACAAAATATTCGAATCGCTAGCGCAACAATTGTGTTAAAATTTATTAAACAAGATGATGACGCACAGAATCTGAGGTCAATGCACTTTGATCGTGCTTATTATACTGGACGTTATACTTCAGATAATGATTTTTCCTTCAATCAAACAATATCACTTATCGAAGGTTATGATGAAAGTGTTCGATTCGTGCTAGAAGGAGGTTTGTATAATTTCATTCATTTAAACTAATTTCAATAAGTGACTTAAATGAATGTAACTTTTCTTCCCGACATCAGATTTTAATAAACAAAGTTTTGATGTTGCCCCATGCTGAAAAATCTAATAATAAGTATATCTTTGAAAATTACTGTGAACAAATAGACAGAGAAAAAGATTTTAATTATTATTATTAAGTATACTGTTCATTCCTTTTTTAACCATTCTCTCTCCATTTCTCGTAAAAATGTTCAATATATAGAAGTTTTCATTTTCTATCTTATTATATGTATAGTTAAAATATAGGTATTATGTATAATGAATAGTTTTTCAATTTTAGAATACGCTCCATGGTTCCAGCTGCAACAATCCGGAAATTCTGCAAACTTGAAATTATCTGAGCCTATATCTTCAGCAATAATTGACAGTCAGCCACAACTTATTTTTATTGTGCGCGCCAATAGATTTAGCGATGAAGCAATTACAAGATCTACTATAGTAATTATAATTGATAAAGGTATCATGACCATATTATTCAGTAGAGTACTTTACTAATGACTACCTACGTGGGTTAGTGGTAAATGCGATGCGTTTAGCATCGGAGGTCGAATCCCAGGGAAACAAGTTCTAACAAAAATGTATCGTTCGGGCAGAGCACAGAAGGCGGATCACTTACTTGGCTATAAAGAAAAATGATCAGTGAAACATACAGAAATGGGTTTGCTCGATTCTGCGATAGAGGACTCAAGAATTCACTTCACACTTTACTAGATAAGATAAGATAAGAAATTCTTTATTCAAACATATCATAAGTTACAATAATCAAACTTATAAACAAATAACATATAAACTAAAACAAAAGAAAACAATTTTAAAAGAAACCTAGCTACAAGTACAAATTCTAATAATAATGTTTCATGTAACTTGTCATCACGCATTATTCAATTACTTTCAGGGAACTATCCTACTGTACTGAGATTCGAAAGGCAAAATTACATTGGTACAATTAAAGACAATACTCTCAATTTAGACCCGATCGTTTTGATCGAAGGATACAATGATATGGTTTCTTTTAGTTTACACGGAGGTAAGAACTATCGCAAAATTTATTCTAGACATACATTTACATATTTATATTTTTTTATGAACTCATTAAACATTTTCAGAACTTAATAGCTATTTCAACATGTCGGTGACACAGAATGTAATCAGTATTGGGCTTCAACGTTCTATACCGGAGGATGTTGTTCCTAATAATAGAATTGTTACAATTGATGTCAGGGCAACGGTGTCAGAAGCTTTACCTGGCTATACAACAATTATATTAAAAATTGCAAAAACTGATGAAACGCCAGAGCAGAGTTTTAACTTCGATCATCCATATTACTATGGATCTTATATGGAAAATACTGGTTTCATTTTCGATACAGCTATAAGACTCATTGAAGGCTATGATGAAACAATACAATTTACATTAGATGGAGGTATTAAAAAATATATTTGAATAATTACTTTTTCCATTAACTTAAAAAAAATATCTAATTAAAATTTATCAATTTAAATTGGTTATTAATATCACTATAATTATTTTACTTCTATATAAGAGAAACTAATCCTTAATGATAAATGCCCATGGGCATTGGATATTATAATCTAACATAAACGGCCTAAGCTTGATATAGTTAAAATATGTTATGTCTCGCTCTATCGAATATAAAAAGACTACAGAACGAAAGAAACAAAACATATTTTCACTATATCAAGCTTATAAAACGTTTATGTATAAAGCCGTTAGACTTTAGCGGGAGCTTGAAAACAAAATAAATGATAAACTGTTTCTTAAAATAATATATGTATCTATTTGTTAAGCTTATTATTATTAGTAATTTTTGTAACTGAATACTGAAAAACACTATGAACTGGTAAACACTATGAACATGATAATAAATTTTATAGAAGTAATGGTACTTATTATTTTATTTTATTAAATTAAATTATATGTACGAACTTTTTATAAATCATTTTATTATAGTGGACTCGACATGGTTTGAAATAAGGCAATCCGGTAACTCAGCTACTTTGCACCTGTCAAAATTAATACCAGAAAATATACTAAACAACACAACACAACTAATATTTGTAGTTCAAGCACAAAAATCGGACCAAGAAGTGATCCTTGCTCGATCTGTCGTAATCATTGCATTATTAAGAGGTAAGTTTGTTCTATTTTCTTCTAAATTCAGGTAATTGTTACCAGTAACTGAATTTTAATAAAAGATTAAAAAATATTATCCAATACTTGCATATTTAAAAGATTAAAAATATATTATCCAATTGTTATTAAAATTTGTATTTAAATTGGATAATATTTTTCTAATCTTTTAAATACCCAGCTATTACTCGGATTATGACGTAGTCAAAACATTTATTATTATTATCTTATCATCAGTTTGTTGATAATCCAGATACTCAGTGAAATACTATTCAATGTGACATTTACATTGTTTCACGAGACATACACTACTCATACTTTAGATTTTAAATAATATTGTGGTTTTCGTCTTCCTTTCTAATTTAAGATGAAAAAAATGTCTCTTCATACTCTCATTTACTGTAAATATTATTTCAGAATCTCCACCGGAACCGGGGGCGACGTTTGATAAAGTGTTGTATAGAGGACGTCTAGAAAATGGCGTCGTTGTTCATGAAACAATTACTGTATTGGAACACGATGGAGATATTCAACTTTCAGGTGGTACGTATCTAATTTCTATTAGCCGCTATTATATATAGCCGCTTCTTGCCGGTTCTTCTCCATGAGACCCACTTTTTGGAACCGTGCAACTAGACGTTTCATAAGAGCCTGCAAAGGCCTATTTGAAATAAAAAACTTTTGATTTGATTTGATATGTTGCCAATTAATGTTACTACTGGTTATTGCAATTACAATAATTAAATTTTAAATGATATATATAGATGGCGAAAGACCAACCGCCTACGTGTTTCATCCATTTCATTATCATTGCCGCCTGAGTTTATTCAATGTACTACGCTTAAAATTGAATCTGAAAGATTACTTCTTTAAAAATATTCATTTTATTTTAGCTTAGAAATAAATTAATCGAGCTGACGGTCTACTTAAGATAACATTACATATATACCACTGTGGTTTTGCCTTTTTAAATTTAAACTTTGTAAATATCTATAACAAAAGTTTAATCATCAAAATGAAGGGTTTATAGATTTTTTGTGAGTTATCGATAGACGGACGTGGGCTCACTGAATGGTAGGTCACTCAGCCACAGTAGATCACTTAGTTATACGACGGCTGGCGACGTATTTTTCCTTCAAGCAGTCGGAAATCGATAGACTGAAACCATTTATATCTATCATCTTTCCATCCTTATTGATTTATCCATGTAATTTAAATAATAATTATATTTTTTTAGAATACGAGCAACTTTTTAGGGCATCTATATCAAATGGAATTGTGTCTGTGGAGGCAACATCGACAACTGTGCCAACAACTATTTCTTACATGGTTCTAAAACTGAAAGCAGCTGAAGCCAATGCTGTCCTTCTTTTGGATGTAATTCAATCAGGTAATACAAGAAATAATTCATTATTTTTAAAAATATTAATTTATATTATTAAAAATAATAAATTATTATTGTACTTAATTGCTATCGTATGCCTCATTTGACTGATCTGACCTAATGTCTTCAAAGGGCCCCATATACGATTGATTTTTACGATCCGTCATAACAGATCAATTGAAATGACAAATCGATAGTGTATGTCAATATCGTAAACGATTAACTTCATCGAAGACGATATCAGAAATCGCAACAAAATCTCATGCAATCATGAATATTGTTATTGTTGTATTTATTGTGCCGTTTCAAACAAGTAAATGATCAATCGTAACGACCAATCGTTTCGTAGCATATATGAAGCGATCGATCGTTACGATTTTCGTCAGACATCGATTGATCGAAACGATTAATCGTACCGTATACGGGGCCCTTAAGGCACGTTGCAGTTTTTATTGAATTAATTGTCGTTACAATAACTAAGTATGTTGTTTTTTTAAACAGAAGGATTTTTGTGCCCTTTGTAATGATGAATAATGTATAATGGTTATGGAATCTGTCTAAAAAAACCTACATTTTTCTTCATATTTCTGGTTAACGCATTATTTTTAACAACTAGTAAAATTGGTAAAACTGTTATGGAAAGTTGTTTTTTTTTATATTTAAAGTAGATCATTATAATACAAAAATAATGGGTTTTATTTAGATTGAATATATTTTTCATTAATTTAATAGCAGTGTTTTACCTGAAAATAAAACACATATTAAATACTTACCTATATTTGAAGCTTACCAGATTGAGAGAGGCGTTCGTATTTTTCCGCTATATTTACCCTCTCTTTCTCTCTTATGTTTGCCTTCTCTTTCTCACACCAGGTGTCGGGACTCTCCGTCGTGAACCGAGTCGTATTGTTCGGTGCACGCGCTTTGCTAATCATTAAGTCGAAATCTACACCAGGTAGGCATAAAGTGTAAGCTTCAAATATAGGTAAGTATTTAATATGTGTTTTATTTTCAGGTAAAACACTGCTATTAAACACTTGACCGTAATTTGAAGCTTACCAGATTGAGACGTGTTTGTTATCACCTGGTGAATGTGGACGCCAATGTGAAACAGAAACAAAATATATTGTATTTATATTTAGAAAATATTTATGATTTATATTTAGTATTTATCCAACCTACAAATGTAGCTTAGGCATAGTAACTGATATGAGAAAATAATAAAAACAAGGCAAACAAAGAAATATAATATGTAAATTTCATAATTATTTAATAAGAATAGAGTAACATTACTCAGTTTGACAATTGTAATTTCTTGATTTTGTAATACATAAAGTGATATTATAACAATCATTAAAATCACTAATTAATTCAAACAGCTGGGTTAAACATACAAGAAGTTCCTGTATTATCAGCTGAGATAACCTCTTTGCAATAAAAACGAGCGAACGTGTTTCGAGATTTCCAATTGCCCCTGGAAAGAATCTCGTCCAGAGGGCAATTATCAGACCACATTTTGGAAGCGACAGCTGAACGTAAACTCCCGGGTGAGGCCATGATACCTGCCTCAACTAATAATGTTTTAACCCAGCCCGCTATGACCGTTCGAGAGGCAGGTTTTGGTTTGCCTCTTGTATTTAAGAATAAATGTATTAAATTACTCTTTTTACGCTTATCTTTAACCAATGAGGTACAGTGCTTTATCCAGTATACTGGATCTAAATTCTTATTAGATTGATTTGTGGACAATTTCCAGCCAGATTGTCTGTAATTTGCAGTATCTGTCTTCGAACCAAATATAGGCCATAAGATTACACAATTACTTTCTACGAACATATGTTTTGAGTCAACTGCTAATAGTGTCAAATCATGAACCCTTCTTCCAGAATAGATGAGTAACAGAGTAGCTGTATGTCTAAAAGATGCAAATGTATTGTCTTCATTAACCTCGTAAGATTCTAGCAACGAAACTAATTTGTCTACGTCCCAAATATGGGATTTTCTAGAAACTGGCCTTTTTAGAGCTATCGATTTCAACATGTGGTTGACTAGCACATTTGAACTTAATTTTCCTGAATTCTCTGAACTACATAAGGTCGAAACAACAGATTTATGTAAAATTATGGTATTGTAAGCTAGACCGTGAACGATATGCAAATCTGCCAGAAATCGGGCTAAAACCTCCCCTGTAGGCTGTAAGGGGTTTAAGGCATGTTGTTCATTCCATTTCAGCCATCTATTCCATGCCACGCTGTATGTCTTTTTGGTAGAACTACGCCAAGAAGATTTTAAAAGATCTATCTGGACTCCGTTCCATTCCGTTAAGTCCTTTGTCCACCCCCACATTTCCATACCTCCATTGCCATCTCCCGGACTTGCGGTGGAGGTAAACCTGTTGCTAGATCTATCAAGTGTAAGTGCAGGTTGCGGATTGTGAATGGCGGAGTTACAGCTCGGGCTTTGAGATCCGCCCGCCAGAATACTTTCTCCCATCTTGGTACTACCAGCAGAAACAGTCCCGATGCTGTGTTCAGATGAGCCAGTACCCTGGGAATTAGGTACGGCGGGGGGAACACCCAAGCTAATGGGTAAGACCAGACTTGGGAGAATGCATCGTGGTACATTGCTTGAGTGTCGTTCAGATCTAGGGACACATAATTTGCTACCACCCTTGCGTGCTCTGAGGCAAATAGGTCTATCACTGGAACTCCGAATTTCTCGAAAATTTTGTTTGTGCATCGAGGTAGGAGATGCCACTGTGGGGGAGAACGATGACGAGACAGATGGTCTGCATGGCTGTTGTATTTTCCGGGTATATGATGCATTCTTAGATGTATTTCGTAAAAATCTAATAAGTGGTATATTTTTTCTGTTAACTTCATCAATGTAGGAGATCTTGTTCCTCCTTCGTTCCGTAGGAAAGCTACAACGGTCTTGTTGTCGCATTGTACGAGAAGAGTCGATTTTGACATGTTCGAACCTTGTAGTTCTAATGTTTTTAATATTGCGAGCATTTCCTTTTGATTGCAATGGAGGTTTTGCTCCTCTTTTGTCCAAAGGCCTGTTAATGGACAGGCATCGAGTTGAGCCCCCCATGCAATATCTGATGCGTCTGTGGTTAAGAAATGAGACGGTGGTGGATGATGAATTAGAGAGGCTTGTTGATAATTTATCAGCCACCATTTTAAGTCGTCTTTCACTTTTAGGGATAAAGCCCTTTTGCAACTCGGTACCTCCTTTAACCTTTTGTTTAAATGTAAAAGGGTATTGCGAAAGTGAAGCCTGCCTCTTGGGACAGCAAAACTGGCAAAGTTCAGGAGGCCCGTTACACTTTGTAATGCCTTTAGGTTGGTGGTTCCTTGGCTTAGCAGGCCTAGGAGCGTTTCCTTCAACCGTTTTGCTTTTTCTTCTGGAATCGACTTCTTGTTGTACCATGGATCCCAATGTATGCCTAAGAATACGAGTCTTTTGCTTGGCTCCGTGATTGACTTCAGACTGTTTGTTTTCCATCCCAAGTAGTTCAGACGTCCTAACACGATATGAACATGTAGACAGAGTGTATGGTAGTCCTGGTGGGCTATCAGAAAATCGTCCAAATATACCAGTACTCTGATGCCATCGCGTCGCAGTGTTTGAGCGATCCAGTTGGTTAAAGATGCGAAAACCTTGGGGGCTGTGCTGAGCCCAAATGGTAGGCAGGTCATTTCCATTAACCTCCCTTGATAAACCAGTCTTAGAAACCGTCGGTGGGATATGGCAATCGGCACATTGAAATATGCCTGGGACAGGTCCACTTTGCAGAGCCAATCGTTTGGTTGAAGGAAATCTGGTACCCGAAACATATTTATTAACCTGAACGGTTCCGTTTTCACAAATTTGTTTAGATTTTTTAGATTGAAGATGGGTCTTTCTGTACCATCGGCTTTCGGGACCAAAAATATCGTGGAAAGGAAGCTGGGTGATATTGGAACTACTTCTAGGACCTTTTCCGATAACATTTTGGTAATTGCAGCCGAAGTTGCCTTGGTCTTCTTTGTCGAAAACTGATTCCTTGCTTTGGGCACAACAAGTGGCGGTTTTTTCATAAATGGTATTCGATAGCCTTTGATTATTTGGATTAGTGGTTTTGGCGCACCCATTTGCCTCCATCGATCGACAAAATGAAGTAATTGGCCTGCTATAAAGTCGTTGTCAATAACGACCTCGTTTGCCCCCCCTTCGGTATTCTGATGTTGAGGGCCTCTTTTTGGCAGTAATAACCGGTTCTTGCCTGGCAGACCTGTGGTGGTCTCCATGCTGACGAAAGGAATTACGAACATTTTGATAATGTCCGCGTGACCCTTTCCTCGCTGTATTTTCAAATCCCTGCGCGGGATGGTTTTGTTTGTAGCCTTGCGAAGGCTTATTGGCATATAGCTGCGAGCTGCAGCCTGCATGAAAAACACCCTGCGAGGGTGTAGAATAATTCGCTAGCCCCTGCGAGGGGTAGTAGGTGGCTTTTTTATTGGCTGTTTGCGTAACAGACTTATAGCTACTTAACTGTTTGTTCCCCTGAACAAAGGCTTTTCTAACACCTCCAGCTTTCTCCAATACTGATGACAATTCCTCGGGTTTAAAAATATATTGACTGGATGGCGGAATTTTTCGCAAGGCGGTCTTTACTAACGGCTCTTTCACATATTTCAAAATTCCGTCACGACGCATTTGAATTGTCTCAGCTCGGTGCCCGCAAATAAGTTGAAGCATATCTGAAGACACCTTGTGGTAGTCTCCATTTGAAAAAAATTCAGTAATTTTTTCTAACAGCTGGTCCGCCGTAACGTTGCCGATGCCTTGCGCCCAATTAATTAATTCCGTCATACCACCCTGAAGTACGTCGTTGTTTAAGCACAGCATATGTCAAAGCGCCATAAGCTTTGTCAGTGTATGCCAAATTTTTTAAAACATCGAAGGATTTTATTTCCTCATTTACTTCTAAATCTATAAAGCCAGGCGAATAATTATAAGATTTTTGTACTTCGGCATACCTAACATCACACCACTCTGACTTATCAAAGTGCTGCATATTTTTTAAGAGGTTAAGGTAACTCTCGGGGGCCGAAGGGACTGGAGGCTCTTTTAACTTTATCTCGAAATCCATTGTAAAATGATTTCTATCTTCCGGAATTTGAGGCGCTGAGTCAAATTCATACAAAGACCTACCCTCATGAGTATCCAAAAGTGAGATTACATCATTATCACGATGCCTCGATGGGTTATGTGGTGACATTACCGAATGAGACCTCGCTTCGCCTTCGCCGTGAAAGAAACGCTCACGTAAATCGTTTATATCGTTGGACAATTTATTTAAAATATCATCGTGACGATATTTGCCCGCCCTTTTCTTATGGCGGCGATGGCGGCGACGGTGTTTAGGTCTACGCTCCGAATCCGATGAAGAAGATGATGTAGATGAATCAGAACTAGTTGAATCATCCTGATTACGTTTCGTTATCTTAGCCTGTGTGCCTGACGGACCGGGCACAGGTATCGCGGTACTCTCCTTAGGATCGTCCATTCTTATGAAAAATAATTACTATTCACAAGGCTAAAAGGACAAATTTAAATAGTTATAAATTTAACATTCTCCATCAAAAAGCCTGTCTGCCGATAGCGCAGACAATCCGAGACGGTTATTTTATTATAAAAAATAGAGGGTATTTAATCGTAACAAATTAATATGAAGCAACTATTCTGTTCTGTCGAAGCAATTACCATGTAAGGTCGAACGGTAACACCGTTAATTTTAAATTTCGAACAGTAAATAATCTATTTTTAAACGACTTCATAGTTGCAATGTTTAAATGTGAGATCGAAAAGACCCGATCTAAAACTATTGTATATTAAAAGTAAAGACTTACTGCTTGTCCGGCGAAACTTTCACTTTTCACTTTAAACTCTTAATATTCACAAAAAACACAAGTATGTAAGAATTAGAACTTATGCTATAGCACAAAATTGTAGCAGGTTGTCCTGGAACAACCTTTCACAGCGGAAATTTTGACGCCAATGATTAGCAAAGCGCGTGCACCGAACAATACGACTCGGTTCACGACGGAGAGTCCCGACACCTGGTGTGAGAAAGAGAAGGCAAACATAAGAGAGAAAGAGAGGGTAAATATAGCGGAAAAATACGAACGCCTCTCTCAATCTGGTAAGCTTCAAATTACGGTCAAGTGTTTATTAAGAAAACACCATTAATGCATACACCTTTAATGTAACATGAATGTTAACACTTTATATCCACTCAGATACTACGATACAGAAGTATAACTATAGCTATAATTCACTTTAGATCACTATTAAATTGACACTGTAATAATTATCCACAATTGGGCAGAGTTTCTACTACTTTAGTTGGTGCACGTGGAATGCCTCTTCGTGGCGGGAACTCAGCTTTTATATCATCATCGGCTGCCCGTTGTCGGTAAAGTGGACACCCCCACTAGTAAATGTGACGGTGACGTTGGTAATAGTGACATCTGTTGCTGCTGCGGAAAAGCGTCGAAACTTCAGAGCGACAACATCCGGCCGTCCTGCACACGCGTTCGTCCTCGAACGGCGTATGTGTCTGGTGTATAGCTGAGGACATTGTAAAGGGTTAAATAAGCAATATTTAGAAGCAGTCAGTATGCTGGCTTATATGGTTTGAACTGGTTGATGTTCTGATCAACCAGTCGTGCATCACCATTACAACAACGTTCACACATTTAGAAGCCGTCAGTATGCTTTAGTACTTAATTAGCCCACTGTCGCTGGTGGATGGCTGGCTCGATATGGTTTGAACTGGTTGATGTTCTGATCAACCAGCCGTGTATCACCATATACGGTTTAAACTGTATGATGTTCAGATCAAACAGTCGTGTATCACCATTACAACAGCGTTCACACAGATACCTGTTGCACGAGCCGCCATTCCATCAACAAAGCCAGTGGACATGTATGGTTTGGACTAGCTGATGTACAGATCAAACTAGCCGTGTATCACCAAATTAAACACCAAGACAGACCAGGCTCGCTTACAATGTTTGAAGCATATACACTTGACAATGAAGTTTACACGTATTCCCTTTTTTGTCTAAATTGTAATAATGCTTGTAAAGTGATAGCTACAAAAGTTTACTCCTATTCACTTCCTTGTTTATATTGTAATACATGCATAGTTATAGTTACAAAAGTTTACTCGTATTCTCTTTCTTATCTAGATCGTAGTGCATGTATAGCGATAGTTACAATTTAAATTAGCACTGCCATTTCTATAAATAATATAAATTTAACTCACGTGTCACGTGGACTTACTGACAACATCCGGACTTATTCGGTAACATTAATACCTACTGTCATAATCTCTTTAGTACTATGTCCCATTATATGTATATTTCAACGATTGTTTCAACTTCACTCAATTCACTTGTCACGGCCCAAGCTCTAAGGTATTCTGAAAAGTAACTTTTACACCACGGTTATGGCTACGGCATAACTTATACTTGTATTTCATATGAATTATATTGTTATATAAAGCACCACTAAATTTTCAACACCGTAAATAGACGCATCAAAATCCGTTATTTTATTTTGTCTCGCATATCCGTCAAAAAATAATATTCATTATCATCATTAGCGATCTCTTTATATATGAATGGATGATATGATATCAAGGAGAAATATAAACCTCACTGAGAACTAGATCAGACCTTCTTTACATTTTTTTTTTCTTCTTAGTTAAGTATATGCAATGATCCGATACCATAATAGATTTTTGTAGTGATTTGCACCCATTTGTATTTATTGCAGCACTATAATTGGCTTTAATATCTTGGCGATTGCGCCATTATATTGAATGCTATGTCATTAAATGTATCGCATTTGAATCCTTTTTTAATATTCTTAACCATCGAATTGAAAACCAATTTTGGCAACCAGTCTTAGTTGTACAGATTACTTCCTCCCTTTATTACTTTTACTCGACATTTTGTATTGATCATATTTCTGTTATTTTTCACTATTAACTTTTATATTTGTCACTTTATTTTTGCTATTATGATCTTTACTGCCATATACCTCAGTTTCTTTTACAAATTTCAGTTTTTATTGTATTCGCACTGTACAATAATTTGTTATATTGCTCCAAGCGATTAAATAATATTGTGGAAAATGCTCAGTGGCTTTATTTCTTTAGCCTCTTTAAATAATATTTCTTTTACTTTTTTTTACATTTTGCAATTTTCATTTATTTCATTCAGGGTAATTTTAGTCAAGTTAAATAGATAGCAATTTCAATTTATTGAGTGTATATAGTAATACAAGCAAATTGTTGTAATGTTTCACGTCACAGAGGGACCAAGATGATTAACATGGAAAATGTCGAATGGTTTAGCAGTTAGTACTGGATATAACTAGCTTGGTCTGCCCAGGAATATAATTGAGACCACTTTCAATCTATTGGCCTATAAGTTTCTTAATCGCGGGAAACAATGTCCAACATCCTCACGGTTGGTCCCCACATTCAGATCCTTTATATTTTACTTTATTATTTAACAATTCGTCAATATTCAAATACTTATATTATTCGTTTCGGCCTCACCTGACTAATATATCGCTTACTAGGGTCTTTTAGTGGAAAGGACAGTAACTAATCATATTATTTACTTCAGAAACTACTGTACGCAATTCTTTATTGGAGTTTCTATTTTATGCACCCACGTATTGTATTTTTTTAAAATTGATAATTATACCCTTTAAGCGTTTATATGTGCAAGACTACTATTTCTGATTCTGACATAATCTATACTATTGTTAACAGGTTAAGAAGCTTACTCTCCATTCTAGATTTATTTGAAATTTTACGATTGAGTACGAAGACTTGTTGTTTGGTACTCTTGAATGCTACACTAGCACATCATATATATAATTTAATAGAATTGGTAGAACTTGATGGAACTAATTGTAATCGTTATTTATGTTGAATTCATTTTTGGTAAAAATTCTTGACTACATTTTGACATTTATGTATTGAGTGAAAAATTGAACTACCTATAGCTTATCAGAGTTCAATGTACATATCAATATAAGTACTAATTTTACTTTCATACTAGTGACAAGTCTGGCGTTCATAGTAGATAGGTATTCTGGGACCATCTAGCGGTTACAGTTTAGTTAAAGGTTGAATTTAAGTAACGTTCAATTTAGATAACGATTTGCCATGACCAAGCATCTATTCAGAAATAATCCTTTCCGACGCCTAGACCCTCTTATAACATAGGGTATACTCATTACCTCTTTACTCAACCGAAAAACAATAATTAAGTAATTACTTATTATTTTCAAATAATATTATAATTTTGCAATGTATGCTATTTGTCGTAAAATACTATATTAGTTAATGTGTATTTGAGACAATTGACAACACATATTTATATATTCTATTACTGAAATATTGCGCGGTCATTTTTGCAACAATTTTGACAACTGTCTTCAACACTACTATTAGTATTTGAAAACACCGCATGGTATAGGGTTATTACTTGCTTTAGTAATTATTAACTTGAATGAATGAATATTCATCACATGCCATGAACACTATTCCTTTTTGAACCATGAAGGTTCGATTCACACTTTATTAAACTCGATGGCGCATCATGCGTCGTCATTTATTCAATACTTTAGATAAAATGTCAAAATATTTTTCTTTCACGTGTTAAAAGTTAAACATGTTTGGAAGTTACGTCTTTTACAGCCACGTTCCTTTTCGATCGTACAGTCGAAGTGCGATTTTCATGCTACAGTATACTCTAAACTAAACTTTGTTCAAAAGTACCAATTTTCTCACAATTAAAAAGTAAACTAGTCAAAATTCGAGTAAGCGTGGTATTGGGATTCAATTTCAAAAGTAATCTCACTGATAGTTGTGAACTTCTATACAGTATTTCCTAACAATGACAATACTTTACTTTTAGAGGGTATTTTGAAATAACTGTCTTCAATATTGTAACTTAGCCATTATAGCTATGTCTAATATGCCATTCTAAATAATATGAACACAAGCATTGCAAATAGCAAGCTATTAAAATATCATGATTTTCCCACGTATAACGTATAACCTGTATATATTTAAACTTTTAAGTTTTACTGTAATTGTTTTATATATCCATTCAATTTTTAATTCCATTCAATGAATAAGATTATTTTAACAAAACAGACTGCAAAACCAATACTGTTACTAGGTCTTTGTCATTAATGAATAGCTGCGATCCATATTTAAATTATTAAATCTCAACATCTCTCAATTTATTATTTTCAATGTGTTATTATTTTCAATGTGTGTGTTATTCTGTCTGGCTTATAAAATTGCTAAAGACCTGTTTCGAGGGTATCTCGTATTTTACAAAAAGATGCTGTATTGTCATAATAACGGAAATCCTGTGCAACACTGATATTTGTTTCACCAATTTATCAGACTAATTACTATAATTGATATCATACTTTCGAAAACTTCATTAAGTAAGATATTGTTTCGATATCCATGAGAATTACTTTTTCATAAAGTAATTGCAACCATATTTCATGTTGCAGTATACTGTTACTTTTGCACAGCTGATACACTGATCATCGTAGTGTCAAGACATTTAAAGACATGTGAATTACTTTCTACGAGTATCAATATTATCCCCGAGAGGCATGTCCTCTAGTTCAGAAATCATTGATGATAATAATTAAACATTCTGACTTACAGTTGGCGATCCCTTACGTTGACATTTATAACGTTATTCTTTCTCCGTCCGTCACAGTTGCTACTGCTCGTATACATAGAGTACGGCGTACTTGAATTCTTTGATAGCCGCGTGGCATTTTGTGAGCGTAGAATAATCCGCTTCTGATATTAAGAAAACACCATTAATGCATACACCTTTAATGTAACATGAATGTTAACACTTTATATCCACTCAGATACTACGATACAGAAGTATAACTATAGCTATAATTCACTTTAGATCACTATTAAATTGACACTGTAATAATTATCCACAATTGGGCAGAGTTTCTACTACTTTAGTTGGTGCACGTGGAATGCCTCTTCGTGGCGGGAACTCAGCTTTTATATCATCATCGGCTGCCCGTTGTCGGTAAAGTGGACACCCCCACTAGTAAATGTGACGGTGACGTTGGTAATAGTGACATCTGTTGCTGCTGCGGAAAAGCGTCGAAACTTCAGAGCGACAACATGTTTAATAATATATTTCACTAAAACGAAATTTCAATACTTTGTGTTGCCACAAACGCGTCATTTAGGAACTAATTGAGATATTCTATGAATACAAATAACATTAACATATAGATCATAAATTTAATTGATTTTGTTATAAACCGGCTGTAAGCTATTGTGTCAAAATTTGATTATAATAAATTAAAATATTGTTGGAACATTCGTGTTGAATATATTTAAAAAAAAATATTTGTAATATTATCTGTTTCCCTTTTCTATACCTATATGTGTTTCATTTAATATTTTGCCAAAAATATTTGCCCACCTGTCTCTGTGGGAAGCGTCACGTCTACCGCAGGAAGTTCCGGTTACGAATACCGGGCTTAGAAGTTGAAGCGGACATAGAGATGTGTTGGGAACTTACATTTTAATTTTTTTAACTAACCTTTAATAAAATAATGTATACCAGATTAACACGTGATTTATTATTTATACCGACGTTTCGGATACCGACTGAAAGGTGCCTGATTTGATGCTGGAAAGCATCCGAAACGTCAGGATAAATAATATATTTTTTTCGGTATAACTTATTTTATTATTTAAATGCATCATAATCGCGTTAAAAGAAGACAATATTAATCACTCTAATCATTAAATATAGACTAATTCTATCTTTTGTAGACACTCCAGTCGACCCACCTTCGTTGTCATTCAGCTCACCGTCCTACGTGCTACAAGCAAATGAAATGTACATTGGATTAGTGGGTAGAGTATCTGCTTCTGCTGACAATGGGGAAGCCGTAACCTACTCACTGAGAATAGAAAATGGTAAGTATTTACATACTTACTAAAAATATTTTCCGTAAATGTTGTCGCATATGAACAGGAACTTTAGCTCGAACAACTTGCGAGAAATGGCATACAAATGACAGATTGATGATACGAATACTTTGTTACGTATTATTGTTCGCTGCATTGGATAGAACAGCTGCCTTGCACTTCGACGGATCAAGGGTTCGCATCCCGTCAAGTCTTTGAAATTTTGTGTAAATATGTATTTCCCTACGTCAAGTAATTTTTAGCATTTCGCATCCCGTCAAGTCTAGCACTTTCTTGTTATGTCTTTGTCCGTTTGATTACTAATTTCGTTATGCATTTTCAAGTAATTTGGAAAGTCACTGCTGTAATGAAATAATTTAATTCAACACATTGAATGCGTTGCCCTTATTTCTAAACTCTATATTGTCAGTGATATAAGATTTCCCGAACAAAAGGAATAAAAGGAATTGTTATTACACTGTTGTTCATATTATTCTTGCAATGGAACAGTTATTTTCTGCTCTACAAAAATTATTATTGATACTAGCTTCGATCCCTCATTTAATTATTGTCACTCTCGTAGCTATACCTATTAATTTTTATGATTTATTGATATGATTGGTCGTATAGCTATTGTTATCGATAGTCTGAAACAATTCACAAATGTTTGGCATGCTTTATAGATATTGCACCTATATCGCTCTGTCAATTTCTCTCGTAAAGTAGGACTGCAATAATCCTGCTACTCGTATAACTGATTGTGTTTTAGTTCCTTATTTTATGATACAATAGATATCGACAGACGAGCATGAGGTTCACTTGATGGTAGGTGATACCTCAGCCACAGAACGTCAGTCAATGATGCGCTGTCAACTTTTTACTTCGATGCGCAATATGCACTTCACGATTTTTCGTCTATAATCCTTGATGAATATCCTTCATTACTGCTCAAAGAGAAGGTAGAGATATAGATGATAAGATTTATAAAACATCAGGAAGATCAACAATTCCCGGAAAATGAAAAACTAAAAATACATATAGTCTCGTTAACGACTCTGTTCGTATTGATTTTATATATGCTAGTAGTAAACATTTTATGACAAAAGCTGTACGACTTTATTATAGAGCTATATTTTTACGAACTACCCGAAATAAGTTAACACATTCTAAAGCTCTTTGAGTCAGCATAATTTTAAATTATTATATCACAGACAAACAAAATTAAGCTCTAAATATGTAAGTAGTATTAGTATTTTAAAGAATATAAATATCAATTTCACGAATACTCGCTCCACTTTCAAAAAGCAAATTGGATGTTTTCCCGGTAAATAAAATAAAAATAATGTCCCAGAAATACGTTCAAATGTAATAAGATCTGAGGCCGTACTACGATCTCTATCATTTTACCAATCAAAACTCTTTCAATTATAATATTATATAGGGAAACATAGACCTTACCTAGACCAAATAGATAATGTCGGAACAAATCGCGCAAGCTGTTAATGTCGCGGTCGTGAATTTGCGTCCCGGATACGCATGAATCATCACCTCATATGCATACCAGTTAATATATTTAATGTAGACATCAATAAATACTACCTATTTTTTGTAAAATGTATAGTTTAATAGATAATATGGCGTCTGCCAACTGTTACCCAAAAAGTTAAAAAAAAATCCATCCATTCCAATGACCATCACCTTTTTTGGACTCACAGGACCGCTTAGCACGCATTCGTGGCCCCGGCATTTTATGCTATCTATCTTCACAGTTTTTGTTATCAACCTTTCGTGCCGCCTGCACAGACTTCAACTATCCACCAATTCTCAAACTCTGCTGCCAACTGTTATTATGACAAGTGAGGCTAAGTCAACATTGTTATTCCTCTAAAATTCATTTCTTCAGGTGTCCTCGATAAGTCTGCCTTTTGTAAATATTTTACTAACGCAAATTGCAGAACCATTAAATCAGATCTATTTAAAATACCTAATAGAAGTATCAAAAACGCTTTTATTAATAAAATAATTATTATGAAAAATATACATATTTTT
Source organism: Anthocharis cardamines (assembly GCA_905404175.1). Taxonomy (NCBI): domain Eukaryota; kingdom Metazoa; phylum Arthropoda; class Insecta; order Lepidoptera; family Pieridae; genus Anthocharis; species Anthocharis cardamines. The sequence continues at coordinate 6,547,835 of FR989956.1, read as the reverse complement.
AAAACTTGATATTGTAAGATTTTAAAGGCTGGCAACGCATCTGCATGTCCTCTGGTGTTCACTTTCGATCAGGTGAGCCGCCGCGCCGCGCAGGGGTTCGTTTGCCCCCTATACTATAAAAAAACCATCAAATAAAGCCAAGAATCTTTTAAATAAAATACTGTATACCTTATTAAAACGCGATTTATTATTTATATTGGTATACAGTATTTTATTTAAATGTGTGATACTCGCGTTAATAAAAGACAATATTATAAAGCCAAGAATCATTATATTTTTCGCTATTATTATATTATATTAGGTTATAAATTATACTATGGCGTTTTTATATTGAATATAATACCAAAAACCTTCAATTATTAATAAATAAATTTTAAAAATATTATAATTTATTTCGATCAAGGGGCAGGTTATTTTGATAATACCATCACTCTACTAATTTTTAACTTAGACACATCTATATTTAATTAAAGCATTACCGTAGACAGGTTTTCTAATTTGTCAAAACACGTTTCACACATTTGTAAACGTATCTATGGTACCTATTCTTAGGGTTCATACGCACTATGCGGGTAGCCGCATTACGGCTAGCCGCGCGGCTGACCGCAGGATGCGGTTGCGAATGCGGCCAGCCGGATCGCGGGCAGCCGCATTCGCAACCGCAACGTGCGGTTGAAGAACCGTTGCGATTTGCGGTCATGTCGATCCATTTCAAAGATGGACGTGGAAGAAGTTGCACCTATTTACTACATTTTCACGTTACGTAAAGAAGAAAAAACAAAGAAAGAAGTACTGGGTGCATCCTTATTTGCAAACACGAGATGAGAGCAAGCATTTTGCAATACACTCACTCAATGGCGGGCAGCCGCAGACTGAACCGCACAGTGCGTATAGCAACCGTCCGGCTGGCCGTCACTCGGGCCGCAGCCCTCCGAGCGACCGGAGCGGTCTGCGGGTAGCCGCATCGCAGTGCGTATAGAAATGAATATTACGTACATAATTGTGCTTGCGGTCAGTCGGACGGTTAGCCGCATTGCGGCTACCCGCATAGTGCGTATGAACCCTTAGTCATTATGGTGGTCTACTCTACCTCCGTGCCTCCGTGGCTCAGTAGTAGGTAAGCGGTGTTCCGGGTCTAACACTTACACTTAAAACTCGACTTCTTATGTCACAAGTAGAGATATTTGTCGATCGAAATATTTTGTAAATAAAAGTTGTCGATGTCTAGATATAATATATCGAGATATCTTAAATCTTAGTTTGTTATCACTCGTCCGCGAGATATCACTTGATGTTTATGCTAGGCAGATTTTTTTTTAAACTATTAGAATCTTTATTAGACTTATCCCTGTACAACCGAGATAATATGATCGTAAGTTTTTGACACTTGCAAACTATTCCATAATTTCATAATTGTCAGGGTCTGAATGCTGGCGATCGGCTCCAAAAGGATTTAGTAACTTAATTATTTCCGAATCCGTGAAACTTACATAAATAAACTTATTTTTTACTTTTCTTAGATTATTTTTATTATTTTTAGTTTCAAATAATATTTAGGGTCTGGTCTAGTTAAAAAAAATAGATTTTTAACCGCGACCAGAACTATATTTTATATATTAAGTTAATGCTCTTTTTCTACGGTTGCGATTGTACCAACAATTTTCCTCCGCTGACTCAAACGTTCTAAACGTGAATTGATATCATAATAAATAAAATTAATAAAAAACGTAATTATTATCAACCTTCGTCATGGTTTTATTTAGATTTCTAGACTTTCAGGTTTATATTTGAAAAAATCATAGCTTATCATCTAAATTAAAACTTAATTTATGTCCTTACGTCAAATATTCTTAATTCAGCCTTCAGTTTCCTATAAACTTTACATCTGGCAAATAAAATGGACACACCTCGAATGCATAATGCATACCCATTACAAAAGATCAAGAGATTTATTGAATCTAGATAGACTCAACGACATTGGGTAACATGAGAGACAATGAACAGTAAGTCATATTTGTATTATTGACAGTTGAACCTCCGGTTCTTTTCTTACATAATCGAATTTCAAAGGTTAATAAGGTATGTCAGTACTTAACTTATTTGTAATACAAATAAATGAAACTACAATAACTGTACATAAACAATATAATGTTAATGAGATTACGAGACATGTACATAATAGCGATCCGGCATCACACGGATGCAATGTAGATGTACTATACAAAAAATAGCCTATGTTACTCGTTATGATAAAAAATCGGTCGAGTAGTTTTTGAGTTAGATCGTAACAAACAAACAAATCTTTTTCCTCTTTATAATATTAGTATAGATACATATATACGTATTTATTCAGTTCATTCCAGTATTATTTATTGTATGAAAAAAAGTATTTTTTATAGAATACGGTAAACGGGCTGGTGGTATTTCATCATTTGGTACTGATGGCGGGTTGGAATTTCGGGGGATAAAATTGAAATAAAAATAAATCAGTCGGCCTAAGTCGGTAATTACAGAAGAGTATTTATCACTGATTTGCCTGTCCATTGATTAGTAAAGCAGACACAGAAATGTGTTTGGCCCATGCAATTAGATTTCTCTTAAAACAGACGGAAATATTGCTTGAAAACTTAAGATGACATAGATCATACCATCAGCGAATGCTTTCTCCTATAAACATTTAAAAGCAACAGTTAAAAGCAGGTATTTCAAGTTCAATGATATTTCTAGCATTTAAATAAAACGCTTCCCGTCATTTGTCTCTCTGTACGCTTAGATCTTTTAAACTACGCGACGGATTTTAATGCGATCATCAATAGATAGAGTGATTCAAGAGGAAGGTTTAGACGTATAAAAATAAATATACATACGTAATTTAAAATACATATAACGATAATTATTCAAGATGTCGGAAGAAATCAAGTCGATTGAGAGTTTTCATAGAAAATGTTATCTTATTCGTCTAATTATTGTATAATAGTAATCTATACTATCTATACTATACTAATATTATAAAGGGAATAATTTCTTTACAAAGCTACTTTATCAGCGAGTAACATAGGCAATTTTTTTTGTGTATAGTACATCTACATTGCACTCGTGCGAAACCGAGGCTAATCGCTAGTATTTTATATATTATTATCAATCACTCCACACTGACACCATAATATTAGTATCTACATTGCACCCGTGCGAAGCCGGGGTGCATCGCTAGTGACTTGTAATAATTGCTATTTCCGTGCCTAATATAGACTATTATTTAATTATATATGTTCGTTTTCAATTTGTATTTTGATTAAGTAAACAAAATAAGCAACGGTGTAAAAGAAACAGATTTTGTTATATCGCTTCGAAATTTCTAATAAACCCTCGTCTACATTCTTATATAAAAGACAACCGAGGAACATAATATACAAATTCTTCAAAACCCTTTGCAAGTACCAGCTATTGTTTGCATCATCTCGGCCGCTATAAACTTCGAATTGCCAAAATGAGGAGAATATCCTTTTGAAGTAATATTTGTTGTCCTTCAAATACTTGTTTATTTGTGATATTATTATGTCAGAACAAGATATCATTTTATTTAGGTTATTCATAATTATTGAAGGCTCTTTTTAGTATTCGCTAATTTACAAACGACAAAGCCAATTTACAAAGATCATTGTTTTACTAAATTTCCAAGGAAAATTGTATATAAGATAGCTTCCGGGCTTTATAAGAGCTGAAGACTGGCCCCCATCTTGGTCTATAATCAAACCCTTAAATACCGACTCAGATGCCTGTAAACCTCATTGAAATGAGCTTTTAAAAAGTTAAATATTATTAAATAATTATACTTAGCTTTTAAACATTTAAACATGATTAAATTATTATCAATTAGCCTGTGATCACATTTGATTAAAAGCATGGGAATATTGAGAATAATCAACCAAGGTGTTCAGATCTTATAAATCAAGTGAAAATCAGTGAGGTTGAGTCATTTTTTTTTTTATTTTATCTGAGGGTTGAGTGATATTTTTGTTACTGATATAATTATTATATCTAGTTGACTTTTCCATTATGCACCCTCAAATGCTCAAAACGTGACATTTACTGGGTACTCTGACTCAGACATTGATGTTTGAGTTTATGGAGGTAACCTTTATTTTATGAGTTTTAGATATTGAATCTAGATTTTTTAAATTTTATATTCATACGATAAAGAAGCTCAGTATTTAATAAAAAAAAACAGTTTTAGTTTATTTCAATAAATTTTTCAAATTAACTTAAAGACATGTTAACAAAAAAGTTGCATTTTAATTATTTAATTCTTTTTGATGCCTGCGCGGTGGCTTTGTTCCCACGCATTAATCTTTATATGATATTTTTTTTTCTCGACATCCGATTTCGATTAAACAAAACAAGTATGAGTTAATATCCAAACATTATTTAATCAATCTGTGAAATCGATGATACAATGTTTCAATGAATTTATCTTGCTACAGATTATGCTATTAGTTTATCCGTAAAATCTGCATAAAAATACTTTCAGTAGTATCTGAGATTAGCGTGAATAAACAGAAGATAGAAAATAAAAAAGTTATTAATTTACCTTTCTTTTAAACATATTATTCAATGTACAGGCTTGTCAATTCCGCTGTTTTTCGCCGTCTGATAATAATTTAAATGTAATTCCTACTCTTGACATAGGTCAATTAGTTAGTAAATATGTAGATTAGACCATAATAACATATTTTATCATAGGACAAAATATTATGTAATTGTGGTTAAACTACATGTACCTGATATACCAATCATTAGTTATCGGTTTGAAATGAGCTGATGTCTGGGGAAATTATACGCGTATTTCAATATGACGCCTACAGGGGAAATATGAATATGATTTTGTACAGTTTATAATATTATCTACTGTTGTTCACTTTCATGGAAATATTGAGATAATTTCTTAGCTCTACATTAGGTATTTATGTGACTATATAAAATACATATCTATACGAGTATTGCACACGTCTTTCCTATTGGGATAGGCCATGCATACCGTGTTCGCTTTTTCCACATTCATAAACGCTTTCATTCACGCTCGCGGTTATCGATATATTATATTGAAATTTTAATTTATTATTACAGAATTTTATTATTGATTAATTTAAAATTGTCAAATAAGATATAAAATATTCATTGAAATAGTTCTTATTCTTCAATAATTGTAATACACACTCGTTTATATATAGTATTCATAAGCGAATTAACATTTTCCATGGTTTATTAATGCAATAATGAGCGTGAAGTAATAGTGCTCTTCAACTACTAAAGTTCTGCTTTTACTTCCGAGAAAGTATTCGTATCGTAAATTTGTCCGTTGTATGAGAAATGATTTGAAATTGCATGCTGCCTTAGGTCATTCCAAGTAATTCTCAATTTATTATTTATTTTAAGAACACCTGCAGCAGCGTGTCACTATCAACAACGGTGGTGAGATACACTTCTTTGCAGCTGTTGATGTTGGCTCCTACAACTTCCAAGTATCAGCTATTACAATCATTTCACGGGTCACTGCTTCTGCAACCGTAAGTGCATCGAATCTATTATGGTTTTTTTTTGAAAATCGAATTCCTATATAAATGTTAATTGTTAAGAGAAAAGTATGGTTTCGACAAGCCTTCAAAACGTCATTTGAATTTTCAACTATAAACTTGAATTTAGTAGCCAAATGTTTTCAATATATTCAAATTCTATTCATGAAATAACAATAACATGGAACGTATTCCATTAGTGTTAGCAATATCATGAAAGATAGCTGATGATAATGCAAACCACTCATTTTAATCTATGGAACGCAGGCTGATAACGCGGAATTTTTTGACATTTGCCTCTGGAATAAACTTACATATATAACACAAATTGACTAGTAAAGTTAATGTTAAAATAAATAAGTGTTCATCATTTAAAACTTATATGAAGGAGATCTAAACAACGTGATGTTGTTGGTTTTTCCACTGCTAGGTAGGATTTTTTGATAAAGATACAGTTTCGTAATATTGTGCCGGATCCAAGCGGTGTTCTTCGTATTACGAGTATATTATCATTATTTTTAAACACACTTATTACACAGAATACAATAATCTTGATAATGTCATACATTTTGTTTACAAAATGAACTAATCTAAAGAGCTATGGAGCTAATTTGTTTAATTTTCCACCCTTTTTTTGAAAAAATACTGTTTTTGACAGGTTCAACTAACTGTAATAGAAGCAGAAGTAGATAATACAATCACTCTGCCACCTCTTCTAGTACTGGAGCGTAATGAAGAAGAACCACACCGGAATTTAGTACCACTCAACAGTACTACATATCCAAATTGTCAATATAGACTTACAAATCGCTGGCCAGCTGACCAGAATTGGTTATACGTCGACCAAGAAGGCTTACATGCAAGATCCATAGATAGAGAACATGAATCTATCGCTTTTATGCCAGTCTCGCAAGTTCAAGTTGAACTTAATTTATACTGCGACAGTCAACTAAGAACCAAACGGTGGATAAGTACAGATGTCCAAGAAAATGGGCTTTATTCTTACTACTATGGATCGAGTAGATGGATATTAGGTGACAGTATTTTATACGAACCTAGGCGCACTTTAGTTAACCTTATCGTGAATGATATAAATGATAATGCACCAATTTTTGTCGATAAGGGCAATGAACCCGTGACTGTGGGATATCCTCTCGAAGATATAGAGGAAATGGTTTTGCCGAGAGCTTTAGCCGAGTTAAAGGTAAGATTTCATTTTTAATTGTACTAGAAGTTATTTATTTAAATAAACTACACGAGTATTTATACTACACTTTATATTAAAGGTTTTCATAACTTTTTTAAATAATAAGCATCATATAATTAATAAGTGTGATTTTTTATTTTTTATAGGGTTAAATTTTCCTGAGTCTGACCATTTTTCTTTAAAAAAAATATTATATTACTCCGGTATTCGAATTCACAATCTCTGATGATAAACCAGCACCACTCAACCTCGTAGATCATAATTTTAAACAAAATCTAGACAAGTTAAGTTTAGAAAATAAGCTTACTTTTCTTATTACATTGACAAAGACAGTTTATTTACATATTATTATTTTGCAAGAAAAAAACCCGTGGCCTAAACAAAATAAATAACTCAGTAGCCTTTCATTTGCTACAATTTGTTTAGTGATCATATAAATTGTATATATTACGTCTTTTAAGTTGTAACGAGAAAATTATCATTCCTGGGAGCGTTATATTCCTGTAAACAACAAATTGAATCAACAACGTAAGGTTTTCGTTTGATTCATGAAACAATTATTATTCAATAAAAAACTTACATATCTACTAGTGAATGAATATTCGTATTCGCGTATATTTCTTGATATTCGTATTCGTAATAATATTTTACGAATTTCAAATTCCAAATAAATACCTAAGTTGTAGGTTAATAATATTAGGTATATGAAATATATAATATTCATATTTTTAATCATTCTCATAAGAAATAGATTCATATTTCAGTAGTAAAATAATTACTCATGGTAACCAACATCACTAAGCAGACTCTTAACTCTACAGTCACTATTTTTAAAAATACGATCTTTTTTGGATCAACTCGATCACTAATACTTAAAAATATTATTCATTCATATTCATGACATCACTAATATACGTATATGTATACATAGTATAATAAATAGTATCACAGACTTCTCATAAAATACTGCATATACCTCGATTATTTGACCTGTTTGACGCAATCGTTCTCCTGTCTTTAATTAAATAACTGTTTAAAATAAAAGCTGGAAGATGAAGTCGCTGTTATTTTACGACTTTAGAAATCATGTGAAAGAAATATGCGACCTAAGTCGGTGTAGACGTGTAAAAAATAAACTAAAATTAATGTATTGGCGTGACTCATTTCATTGGCATCACATTAACGGATATCGCGAAATTATTATCCCAGTCTATAAATCAATTAATTATTATTATACAGATTGATTAAAAAATACCTATCAATTATACACTAAAATGTTTTGTATCTGCTAGCTGCATACGCTTTTAGTAAATTTGCACACAAAGTAAACATTTAGAAAATACTTAAGGAAATATTACATCACTGTGCCAAATAACTGATTAGCACTCTATATACTTCACGAGTCTATATTTTCAAAGTGTACAAACTGTGATGTCCTAAATTTTAAATCATTTTTATGGAATTTTTTTGTACATATCTATCGATTGTTGACCTCCCCCTTCAGCTTGCCACCCGCTCAGTAGTTTATGCTTATAATTAGGACTAAAATTGGTTCTGAGAAAAACAATTCTCATCGGCAGGATTCCATTTCCATCAATTAGCTGTAGATATTCTCCATATCCGCACAGATCACTTCGCGTCTTCATATCTGATAAAAACTGCGAAAGAATGGAACTATAGGCTTCTATCTTGCCACTATAACTTTGGTATTTTGAAGGCCAGGGTGAATAGGCTTCTTCTAGATAAACGTCCCTCCTCTTAAAATAAAATCACCACTTCCCAAAAATTACTCTGTTTTACACCCCACTAAAGAGCAAGGAAATTTATCTGTTGTAAAAACAACAAACAGTGGGTCTCATCCAAAATTTTACAGAATTTAAGTTTTAAGCATTTGCCATAATTCCACAGAAAAAGTTCCCTTTTAGCCCAAACTTTGTTATATATGTATTAAAATTACAATACCAATTAATATTTTTATTTATTTGGCCATCGCTACAGAAGATATTGTCTTCTGTAGCGATGGCAATATAAGTCAAAGTTTCAGAACACAGGTGCGGAGTCTTACTGTCCTCCTTTATTACGACTGCACTGCGTGTTTACATACATTTTAATTATGGCTCTCACTAATTGCACAATAACATTAAGTTAATTAATACGAAATATTTATCCTCAAATAGGCGACAGATGCAGATATAGGGGAGAACGCAGAATTACGCTATTGGAGCTCAGAGGAGGGTATAATCGTATCTCCAACCACTGGTTCTGTACACGTGAGGAACCGTGCAATCTTGGAGGATAATACCCGTCTCATTATTAATGCTGCCGATAGAAACGGAACTGGTCTTACGGGTTCCTTGGAAATTTTGGTGAGAAATTTGTGATTATAAACTAATTCTTTCTATTGCAAATAAATATTATGTTAATTTTTATATTAACTCTTTTACACAGAATACCTATATAATATTTATTTACGGATCGAGCTCCAATCAAATTATGAATTCATAAGATTTATTAAATTCTGAACTTTATCAAATCCAATTCGGGGTTGAAAATATCGGTTTATCAACTTAGAAATAAAATAAGGAAAATGTGTTATAAAAAAGCGTTATAAAATCTGTGTAATGGATAAGAAATGTAGGTCAACTGAGTATTTATGGCGTACTTATTACATCTAACGACTGGCTTCCAGACTTCGAGAATAACTATAAATTATTGTAAGATCCCGCAAAATATTTTTTAACGCAAATAACATAGAAAGCATTCATAATGTTAAAAAAATCCCCATCTATTTCGTATCATCTAAGCGCTAAAAATCATCAAGGATAAATAAAAAAGATCGTCTGTAAGGAAACTAGTCACACAGGTTTCGACTGGGAGTGCTGTTTGGTGACAACGTTATTACAATATCCTGTTTCTTTACTGTGACAAAATGAAATTCGTTTTACTGTTAGGCTCGTGAAAAATTTCGCCATCACGTAGCCATGATAGCATCTGTAGTGTCATAGACACAAAACTGTGGTTTTCCGATTATATCTATGTACAATGTACATATAGCATGCAAATTGGTGAGCAAAGTTATGACTAGTTGACGTAAAACTTTAAGACAAATATAATTCTCAGTGTTCTTTTAGGTCGTTTTTATAAACATAGATACATTTTAATATAATTACTTTATATACATCATAATATAAATTATAGGTAAACTTTTGCATAAAGCCTTTGCTCCTGATAGAGCTTTAAGCGTGCCATGATTTTTTTTACTAATTAAAATAATAGTTAAGCTCTTAGTAATGGGTCTCTGCGCGCTAGCGCCAATCTACCAATTATTAATCTAAGAGTTAAGCTATTTATAAAACTGAGAAACATTTGAGTAACGTTATTTTATCCTAATCTGTTAAAAAGATAATAATAATACAGACTTAAGAGAGTATTATTTACTCAAGTTTAAGCGGTTGACCTTAACCATTTACACAATATTTATTTACTGCCAGTGTACAGTATTTTTGACACCAAGTGTTCGTAAAGTGCAGTGTTTGTATTTTTTTTGCAATAATTTTTGTTAATCATTTTAGGTTAGGTTGCTGGATATAAATCAAATAGCTGTAATTACTGTACGAAATGTATTTCTCGAAGATGAATTAAAAGTATTACAAGATTTAACTCAAGCTGTGGGATATAAAATAAAAACTCTTCGAACCACTGTAGTTTCGGAAAGCTTTGATGAAGATAGTGATGAAAAGTCTAGAACGCGACGTGATCTAAATACATTGGGAGCGTCGTTACGACTATACGTATATGGTATAAGACAGCGTGAACCTATCGATGTCTCACAACTTACTGCGTAAGTTACGACTCATACACTTCACAAACACTAAAAGTACTACTTTTGTATCTTGATTATCAATGAAATGTTTGTTTTATGTTCCAAATAAATTATAAAATTATTTTTAATTAAAATGAAAATATATAAACAGCGGTATTTCTTAAACAAGATGCAACTATTTTGCCGACAATGTTAACCACGTGAACTTAAGACAATTTGTTTTATTTACAGAGATCTTAGTAATAATATCATAGTAACGGTCAGCCTAGCCCGTGTTCTATCGCTCGTTGATCATCTAGAAGGTCTACAGATATGCACCGTGCCTGAACGTGAGATTGGTTTGTTAGCGGCAACCATAGTACTGGCCGTGTTACTTCTTATCGTAACTGTCACAATAGCTATATGGCTCTTTTTGAAAAGGTAACTCATCCTAAAAATACTTTATCTAATATATAAAATTCTCGTGTCACAATGTTCGTTCCCATACTCCTCCGAAACGGCTTGATCGATTCTTATGATTTGTTATACATATTCAGTAAGTCTAAGAATCGGCTACTACTTGTTCACCTTAATTTTTGGACGAATTTTTTTGTTTTTATTTTTTTATAATGTGGCATTAAAAATACATACAACCCCTGCTTTTTTTGTCAAAAAATCTAAACCCATGCGAAGCCGGGGCGGGTCGCTAGTGTTCTATATAAATACGCAGTTTGACGTAATTATTGTATTCTTTCAGGAAAAATTCACCTAATTACGATCAGTTCAGCGACCAAAATAGTTTGTGGTCACGGAATGAGTCCATTGAGTCACCGAAAGTGGAGGCTGTTTTTACAACATCTAAACTAAATATAGATGAACTGAGAAAGAGCGAAAAAAGGCTTCAAGAAATGCTAAATGCTCCTAGCGAAAACGTTAATGATCAAAAAGAGGAATCAGTTTTACCTAAAGATCCTCAAGAAGCGATCGTCGAAATATCTGAACCTGAGTCTAAATGGCCTATTGTCATACAATCTATTGATAAATTAAAAGATAATGTAGATGAGTCAGATGACGACGATGAATTCGGAGAAAAACAGCGCGTTAGAAGAAAGTCTGTTGTCACTTTCAATGAAAATGTTGAAAAAATCATACATTTAGAAGACAGAATGGATGAAGAATCAGAACCTGATGTCGAAGTGCACAAATTATAACGAACTAAATGCTATCAACTTACAAAGAACTATATTTATCTTACTAAAATCATCATAGCTTAACTATACAATGATTCTTTATTATTGAACGTTTTTGTTGCAAATTTAAACAGGAACTTTAAAATGTGTCTTTTTATTATTATACAAAAAAGGTTAGGATATAATAATAATGATATTTTTAGATAAAATATGAATTATATTACAGCGCAGTGGTTCTTCGGAAACAATTAAATATTACGTGCATGGCCAAAACCCAAACATGTAGATGACTGTTTTGAGGCAATGTCCTCTTTATAGCCGCCCCTAAGATGTAATCGGACAAGTGAATAAAATTATGTGATTTAGCTTACAGTCAAGTAACTTAGTAGGTTGCAAAATTGAAGTAGGTTCAACGATTCCACTTTAGAAATTTATTTAAATTTTAGGTTACTTTCTTGATTTTATATGAGGCAAATCTTTGGGTCGCAATGATTTACTAATAAATTGACTCAGACTTTCTTAAAAAAATTAAAATAATAAAAACTTTTGAATATCATTCGGATGCTATTCCTATTCTTACATAAACTCGTTCCTATATTCAACTAACACATATTCGTAGCTTACCACAGAACGGGATAGTAGTAGTTTTATCTGACAAAAAAGTAATATATTTTTTAACTCAACGTTTACGTTTTATTGCGACAAAAAAAATGCAACGATAATTGGACGCTGTTAAGCAATACAGTGTCAACACACAAAATGACAAAAATGTCAATTTTGATACCAATCGCTTCCTTATGAGCTAGAGTACATGTTTCAAAAGAGATATATATCATTTAAATCGTTTTAATAGAAAAAAATATATATATATATTTAATTAGGTTTCATTAAAAGAAATTTAATGAAACCTAATTAAAACTTCACGCTCAATTTTCTCAAAATGGCAACCAATATGCACAGGAATATCTTGGTTCAGTGAAATAACAACTAGATAAATCAAATATAAAACATAATAACTATAACAAAAATCCATTTAACTAGACACACTATGCCGTTTTACTGAGACGACCGCTCCTTGAACCTCATAAAATTACCGTAAAAAAGATAGAGATAATTCGTAACACTTTATTACTGCCTGGAGTGACGGAAAATTGTCCATTTAACTTTCATAGTCCTTTTATTTACACATAAAATGTTCTAAAGCCTCTTTATTCAAATTCTTTATGCATTTATTTATGGAATTAGCCTACAAAATACTGTAAAATATCTTCATCTTCACAATCACTTTCACACTAAAAATGTAAATTTACAGAATAATGTTAGGTTATTTAAAACGGCATTTAGTATCTTATTTTTTTAGGCTATGGGATTTTTGAGTGGTGTGGTTAGAATGTGGCTATATATTTAAAGTTGTCTTTCTCACAAAAACTAGTATAGTATAATATTTAATATTTATACCTGTATATTTACATATAAATAAAATTTAGGTGCCTGTCTGTGATTTCGAAATACATAATTGTCTTTTCACAGTCTCGATATAACAATCGAAACACAGGTTTTGTTTTTTCTTTTTTTCTTTTGACTATTGGGCTATTGGTTAATCATCAAAATGGCTAAACCAATTTTAACAGATCATTTGTTGAAGTGTAGAGAACTTATAGTAATTTAATAGGATAGCTAAATAGCTATAAAGCCGCCGTTGGTCCACTTTCTTTTTCCTATTTTTTTGTTTAATTTTGTGTTGTATATTTTGTGACAATAAAGAATATTCTATCTACCTATCTGTCGATAGATTTCAGGCGATAAGTGTCTTGACAGCCAACCATACGTCTACGCGTCTTCAGTCAATACAATCTATGTATTTTAATCATTGACATAGTATTGTATTGATCGAAGATTTTAATAATAATTAATAAACTGAAGTGCGTTCTTTTTTTCATCCATGAAGAGCTGTGATTCGATACCCGGATGTAGATGTTCAAATTGCTATATAGGGAATAATATATTTTTTTGTATACATAATAGTCTGACGTTCATCCTTCGCCTCTCCATCACATCTAAGGCTCCGATATGACATTTGGCTGCAGTACTCCACACACGATCGGACCTGGAGCTTGGTACAGACGAAGTAATATTGCGGTGTGAAGTACTGTCTTACTTTGGATAAAATGCCAAGCTTTTTAACTGCCAACAGGGCCTTAGTATGGATAAACCGTCCCAAGTTGAGATCCGACGCCAAGGTAACGCCCAGCAACGTTAGATGGTCGGTGACTTCAGTCGGCACACCGCGAAATGATGGAATTATGTGTAACAAAAATAGAAGTGTCATGTGGGTCAGAACCCAATGCAAGATTTGTACTTATAAGTACTACGCACCTATTTAATAATATTATAATATTAACTTTAATCAAATATATTATTCTGAGACGAACACAGTCACGGGCGGGTAATAACTAGCACTATTAATATTAAAAATACCTATCAAATTTCGCGATATGTCTGCGAATATGTTAATCTTATTATGCGAACAAAGGAGAAAAGCAGTTACCGGTCTGCCATAACAATAAATTTTGCCAAAAATCTTCAACTTCTGTCGCGTAAGCTATTTCGATTAGACCTGTCTTACAGTTATTTTCGGTTAACATATAAAGTATATTATGGTGTTATTTGGAACGCTTGAATAAATATAAAGAAGTAATTTTGTAGGAATATTTAGATAATAAAAAGTAATCAAAATAATTTAATCTTTCTAAATACACTAATGAATTGGTGACAATTTCACATTATGTTTACTGGCAATGCTAGATTAGAGATTTTTAGTATAGTCCTTCCAAGATATCATAATTTAAGTATAGCATTTGCACGATAGTTTTGTATTGCTAACCGTAGCTTAGTGAATAACAAGATAAAAAAATAGTTAGTCACATAAAAACTTGCCTATAAGAAAAAAGTATCAGAGAAACAGACACAAAAGCATGTCAGCTACTGATGGATTATTATTCTTAACCGAAGAAGCTTTATATAAATAAATCTTAAAGAATCTTTGATTTTGATAAAGTATTTAATATTTAACACAATAATTTAAAAAAAGAAAGAAACAACAGTGCCAGCCTCCGCATAAATTTTTTAGCTCTCTTGTAGTTTGATGGATCGTATGACACCGTCTCAGAATTATTTCATGTTCAAAACGAGAACAGAGAACACTCGATTCAATGATAAATCATAAATACACTTCATAATAAATCCCTTATCTATACTAATATTATAAAGAGGAAAGATTTGTTTGTTTGCGACGATTTAAATCAAAAACTACTTGATCGATGTTAAAGTCTTTCACCAATAGAAAGATACATTATCATTTTTTATAGTACATCCACAATGCACCCGTGCGAAGCCGAGCGTGTTGCTAGTCAATAATAAATAGCAATAAAAAGCTGCGTCAAATTAATTATTGTGTAAAAATAATTATAACTTTCACGTTATTGAATATAATGAAAGACGAAACCTTAACTATTATATACTTAATTTCAATGCTTACTCTTAGCTCTTATTTTATAAAATATGTAACTTTCATGGAAAATTTTCTGTGCCTCTCTGGCCACTGAATGCCAGCTGTCGCCGGCTACCGGCAGCCTGAAATTTCTAATATTATACCAGAAATAGGTTAATGTACTAAGAAATTTAACATTTTATATTATTATTTATATTATTAATTTATATTATTTCTCTATTTGACCTTGATTGATTATAAAGCGATTTGTTGCACTGAAGCGAGCTGAGTGACAAAGAGGTCTTGTAAAAAAGATCCCATCAAAAATATAACATTATACAAAAATGCAAAAGTCTCGCAACGCAGTTCTTCTGCCGTATAAAGTTATGAAATCGAATGTAAACCAAGTCGGTATGTATCTATGGGAGTAACAGCTATCCAACCACTTTGTTATAAATCTATACCTAGTTAGTTAGCTAACAACTTTTTTTTCTTTAATAAATAGAGTGATTTGGCAACTGTACACGGTACAATAATATATATGTACATAAAACAAAATCTATCTAATATGAGCGTTCTGTGCTTTTATTTGTTTGAAGCACAACTATCGAGGACACCTTTAGAGAGCTTTATTGACCGAAAATAATCCGATAAGAATTCCCAAATTCAAAAAAAAAAGTCACTCAAAAATTAGTGACATTTCAACTTTTTTGAAAAAATATCATACCTATAATTTTTTTATTGAAATTTAAATTGCACCATTCGAAAGAGCACACATGAAAATAGTTTGCAAGATACTTTAAGAATTTATTCGCTGACATTTTCGTGGTAAATAATCAAGTCAAAAAGTCAACTTCTGAAAAGTGTCTTTGTGACGATAAATTAGAATTCTTTATAGGCAGATAGCGCATTTCAATGTCATTATATGAATTAATCTCGAAAGTGCATCATTGATTAACGTCTAGCACTATATCACCTAACATCAAGTGAGCCGCTCGCTCATCTATCAACATCTGTAATAAAACCCACATCCACACTTTTATAATATACAAATAAATAACAAAAATAAACATGTTTACGTGAAAATTGTATTAATAAAACAAATAAAAAAGTGAGGATCCCCACAATCAAAGCGTAGGTAACATCAAGCTACCATAATATTATAGCTTGTAAAAAGTATTTATCGCTTCCTACGGTCCTAACGTGGTATTTTATGAAGAACTAACAGCCTTTTATTGATGTAATTTTGAGCATTATTACTGAGTAAATATAAACTCAAAAACAGTGAAGTCTACGCACACCATATTTGAATTGTAAACTGAACGATATATTAAATTATATTCAGTGAAATAATTTTTCCAGTTTCAGTAATTCCGCATTTCGATACCTGCTACGTAAATTATGTTATGGTCAGCAATAAAGTTGGTTTTCTACGTTGTTTTACGTTTTATTAAACTATACCGTCCATTTTCATCTAGTTTTTATAATGATACAGTCTTATACGTCTTGTAAATACCTAAAAAAAATTTTGATTTTATTGCGAACACAGACAATAAATGAAATCAGACGGTATAGTTAACAAAAGGAAAAGCACTAAATAATATGTTGATTACCATAAGTTACGTGGGAGCCATCAATTTATTGAGTAAATACATATATTTGACCAGCTTCGCGCATTGCGTTGAGCACCAGAGAGGGTTCGAATTTCCAGGAAACTGAATTAAAAAATTGTGTCGGTATTCAAGCACAAACGGCTTTTTTTATACCTAAAGGTCTAAAAAAAATCACCACCGCCCATGAACATCCACGACTTAAAGGTCACAGATGCATTGAACTGGTCACATACTTGCCTATGAAACAGACACAAAACCGTGTCGACCCCATTTCCCACTCGGGGCCTTCCACAACGGGCGAAAGGAATTTGGGACATCACTCATGACTACATACGTAATCGTTTATTTTTAAAACACAAAGTATTAAATTTGATGTCATATGATATGCTGCCTCTCTATTTAGTGATGTCAATATTTTAATATTAAATGAGGTATTAATATTCCGTAACCTATAAGACCTTTTTTAAGCAGAGCGGAAACCGTTTGCTTTTTATTGGAGGTACAATAACCTCTAAATCCGCGATTTATTTAAAACTAGATATGATACTCTATTGCAATTTATAAAATACACCTTTTTTAAATAATAAGTTGTTGACTTGACTTTTAAGCACTTACCAGTGATTTATTTTAATAACTGGTGGGAAATAACTGAATTCTGATTTTATCTAATTTATCTTCAATTTCGAAAAACTTAAAAATAAACCCCTTTTTTTTCAACAGCTTTGAGAGTCATTAACATAGCTTTTTTTTTATAAAGCTTGACAATTCTATAAAGTAAATATTAAGGTACATAGGACCTTACTTATAGTTTATAGGAAAACCTACGTATAAACCCCATTTAAAAAAGCTTACATAGCGAAAATTCTACTAGAACTGTGAGTCCAAAGTCAAAAGTATTAACTTCGACTCACAGTTTCATAAAGATTTTCCCTGTAAATTATTACAGTTATTATTTCATAACCGCATGTCCCATTTTTTTAAATGAGAGTTGATTGTAATTTTCTTAAATTTCATTAAGTTTCATTAAAAAAAAGAAAAGTTTATTTTTAACGGGAAAAATGTTAAATAAACAAACCGACTGTCTCCCTAAATGCGGACGTCGCGTCGCCTGTGACCCAAAAGCTTCACATCAATTCTAATCACGTTTTTGTGCGACATTCATTGATATTTGTAAATAAAAACTTTCAAAAAGAGACGGAAAGCACACAAAGGATATAATATAAAATAAATAAGATGGTATCACGTGAGTGGAGTACACAACATAAGTAATGATCGTCCCACATGTATATTTTGACTTTGTTTTATCATAAATTTTAATTTTAGCCACTGCCAAAGAAGGAGGCTTTTGGTCGTATGTACATGTGCAGGAAAAAGATAAAACCGTTAGGTGCCTGTATCCTTAACTTCTTTTTATCTTGGAAAAGATTTACATATTTTTAAATGATTTACATGCAATTAAATAATACTGTATGTCCTTTTTATTATTTAATAAATTCATTGAGAATATTTGATAAAGTTACGAAACTAAAAACCAGCAGGCTAAGTAGGCTTCAGCCTAGGGCGGCAGATTTTAGGGGCGACAAATTTGGGGACCGATTTTTTTTCTTTAAGCTATCCTATAGAAATCAAGTCTAAAAGTAAGACAGTTTTCTGTATCTTACATAGAATAGTCTAAAAGTAAGACTTACAGAGAGAAGTGTAGAAGACAATCTCTATCATTGTATTTTACAAAATTTAGGAACTCACATTTATTAGGGGCCAGGGCGGCAAAATTTTAACAGCCAGAAGTGTGTAAACCGCCACTGATTAGCGTCATCAAGATTAAAAGTTTTCATCGGCACTTTCGCAACCGATATCGTAAAGAAACCTTTCATGTAGCATATATTGATAAATATACCGGTATGCTATCACCCTAAATATTCCATAACATAGGTCAGGATACATTTTCGTTTACCTTTTGACGAGCTAGTTGCATTGGCGCGTTCGGTATATGACCTGCCGTGCGCATCAATGGGTCGTGTAAGAAACTCTGTAAGTTCAAAAGTTTCTGTAAGCATGTCTTCCCCACGTCTGATAATTTCGGGCATTGAACGGGTGGGAGGAATTTCGAAATTCCGACCGGGTAACGAACCACCGTTCATAGACGGAAAAACCGTGAAGTGCATAGATATTGCACATTTCGGTTTCAGTCTATAGATTTCCGAATGCTCGAAGTATAAGTAGGCCGATAGGTATCATCTCCTATCATGCTCATATGTCGATATCTAACATAAAAAAAAACAATTATTCAAAAATACTGTAAAATTGATTTTCTAAATAGCAAGTTATATTTTGCCTTTCAGAGCACAGAGAACACATAGGTTTCGTTAGTGATTTTGAGTGATAATGCATATATTTTTGAGCAAAACTGGCGATATACGGCAACGCGACGTGTACAGCCGCGCAGAAGCCATAAATTGCATTTCAGTTCCCGTCCGAGCTTCACGGCAAGATATACATATGTAGATACATTTATTATGCAAGCTCAAAAACGACCCATTCTCACGTTGGATATTTTAAATTTTATTTTGCCTTCCATAAAACAATAAACTGGCAGGTTTTAATTGCGCACTTCAGATTGATAATCAAGAAATTAGGATTTGCGTTTTAAGGAATGCAATTAAGTCTGTGGGTTTATAAATAAACGCATGCATCTAAACACTTCCGAAAACCAATACAACCTTTAAACAAATACATCTCAAATGGAATCCACTCTTTATGACGAACCGATGTGATAATTAAATTACCACATCAGCCTGCAAGGTCACATAAAAATTAAAAATAATTGTTACGTAACGACATAGACAGTTCCGTTTTCCTAGTTTGGGAAAACTTATATTTGTTTTATACTTAGTTCAATAACAAAATATTTTAGGCTACCTGGAAATACTACCTGTAGTTAGCGTATTATCGTAACTATGTGAATTATATTATTAAGTGGCATAATATCAAATAGATTGAAGAGATAATAATAATTTAAAATTCATTACAATAACTTGACAATTCGCAGAGTAGACTGGACCTGTCGGCTGTCGGCGCGTTGTTTATGTTAAGCATTTGTTCAGTAATAATTAAGCTCTATTGTTCATCCAATCTATATATATAAAAGAGATTTCCACCTATATAGTCACTCATCACGATATCTCTGGAACCATAAGGCGTAGCGACTTGAAATATGGTAGGAATATTCCTTTCGCCGAGTAGAGGTCAGCTAAGAACGGATTTTACGAAATTCAACCCACAAGGGGGGTTGCGGGGGCAATTGCTAGTCTGCAATAATATTCCAATTTGAATATGAGTAGAATTCGTCGGGGTTACGGTCTACGGATCTAGGTTTCACACAACACTTGCTGGCATTTTAAAGAATAAGCCTCAAACAAACTACTTACTAGTATAGCTATATATAATACATGTTATCCAATTGGTATAAATTAATCATTCAGTATTTAAATCAAAAATATAACAATCCTCCTTTTAAAAATCTTATATTAAATATTATACGTCTGTTCTTGTACTTTATTTGACAGAAGGTAGCACAAGATTACATTTATTTCATCATAAATAATGTGTTATTAATTACGATTAGCTTTCAATTTTTCTGCTCTTATCTAATTTCATAATTCCATGTTAGATGTGTAAACTTTAAATACATACCTATTCTATTAAAATTCACTCCGTTGTAATAACGTAAAATACTTTTTCCAACTTTTTTTGAAGAGTGTGTAGTCAGTATACTCTACTAAAACAATGACTAAAACTCTTGCTGGAAATAATAAACAAACATATTTTTGACAGTAGATATTATTAAAAATAATGTTATGATTGAATTTATGTTGTATTTTTCTTAATTTTATTTGTGTACTAGTGGACCTCGCAGACGTTGTTCTGCCACAATTTTGGCTTACAAATTACTCGTATATAATTAAATTAAATAAAAATAAATAAAAAATAAAAATAGTTTATTTGGAACATAAAACATGTGTCAAAATAACAATATGTAACGATGGCACTCGCAAAAGCATAACACTGTGGCGCGAGTGTCAACGCCCTCCGCCGGAACATGCGACAAAGTTCCATATATTACAAAGAATACTTTATTTACTAGTAGTGTGTACACTGTAAGCTGTGTGTGTGTGAGAGTGTTTGTACTATGCGTGTGTCTGTGCTCGTGGGTAAGTGTGTGTGCGTGTGTGTGGTAGTGTGCGTGTGTGTGCGTGCATGTGTATGTGTGAGTTATTAAACTAGGAATCTACTTCTAACTAACAGCTTGAAGCAATTCTTCGGTTTCTTCATATCTCAATGTGAGTAACCAAGAGAGACATTTAGCTTTACATTGATATAGAGTTAAAGGGTAGATATTTAAATATCTATTTGCACTATTATATAGTTTAGGACTGATGTAATTGTAGTGAGTTCCCGCTATAGCAGTTCGGCACGTCAGTGTAGGACACACTAAATCTGGACGACGCTTAGAATTCGACGGTTCCACATATTCGAGTTCAGTGTGCTTTTTAATAATGGTTTGAAGAATGAACAGCTGTCTGACTGACAATACCTGGCATAGCGTGAATAAATCAGCTGTGGGATATCGGCGCGGTTTCCCAGCAATAACTTTGAGAACTGCACGCTGAGCTCTCTCAAGGCGTACCATATGGGACTTTGCACAGCCTCCCCATGAAGATATGCAGTATGTTAGTAAGGATTGGGCTAAAGCAAAGTAGACATTTTTCATGTATTTAAAGTCTACATAATTTCTTAGGGACTTAAAGATGAAAATAAGCTTACGCAATTTGGTGGCTGTGTATTCAATATGTGTCTTCCAATTCATTGTACTATTAATCATAACTCCTAAATATTTTGTTGAGGTAGATCGTTGAAGTGATATGCAGTCACAATGGGTATCAACGGTGTTTAAACAAGTATGAGCAGTGATGGAGAAAGACGATGGAGGATAAGATGCAGCAGTTGGAGCGAACGTAACAAACAGAGTTTTCGATAGGTTTAGGGTAAGGAGATTTGATGCCAGCCAGTTCATTACTATAGTAAGTACTTTTTCTGTGCGCGCCCGAGTTTCCTCCCAGTTTCGCCCATGAATGAGTAGTGATGTGTCATCGGCATAGCATGTCACTTTGCAATACGGTAGATTTAGATTGCAAAGGTCGTTCAAATATATTAAAAAGAGCGTAGGGCCGAGCACGCTACCTTGAGGCACTCCAAAACTAAGATCTTCTTCAGTGCTTTTAATATTATCTATGACTACTGTTTGTGTTCGATTAGTAAGGTAACTTTTAAATAAATCAAAGGCGATACCTCTTATGCCAATGGCTTGAAGTTTGGACAAAAGAATGGGTATGGACACAGTGTCAAATGCCTTGGAAAGGTCTAGAAAAACCCCAACAGTCTTTAGGCGTTTGTCAAAATTCTTTATTATTTGGCCAGAGAGTTCCAAAACTGCGTGTTCAGTAGATTTCGATTTCCTGAAACCAAATTGGTTGTTGGAAAGAATGTCATTGCAATTTAGGAAATCGACTAACTTCTCATTAAGGATCTTTTCAAAAGTCTTTGAGAACACTGAGAGAACCGATATAGGCCTATAGTTTGAGACACTGTGTCTGTCCCCATTCTTGAAAATGGGATGTACAATGGCTTTCTTAAAGGCACGCGGGAAAATACCAGAGTCTAAAGAAAGGTTGAAGATGTGTCTTAGGCAAGGGATTAATACATGTCTTGCCGATTTGACAACTTCTGTTGAAATTCCATCGGAACCAATCGCACATTTATCTTTAAGACCTAAAATAGTTCGCTCAATTTCAGTATCATCTATGTTTACCATAACCATTGAGTTTGGGTTTACGTAGTTACTTGATTTAAATATTTGGGATTTCGCGGGTGAGGTTTTGGGGTGTAAAATATTTGAAGCTAGTGATTTTCCTACATTAGCAAAAAAGTTATTTACTTTGTTAATTGAAACCGTGGGGTCGGTAGACAAATTTAATAGGGAGCTAGCAGAATTTTGTTTTTTTGTTATATTTGCAATACGATTTATCATATTCCAAGCAGCCCTAGGGTTATTTTTAACTTTTAAAAACTCGTTCATTTCGTATTCTCGCTTTATTCTTTTGAGGAGAGAATTACAAAAATTACGGTAACGGGTGAAAATGGTTTTATTAATGCTACTTTCGGGATTTTTTTTAAGCTTTTTGTAAAGTTTGTCTCTGTGTCTTATACATCTGAGAAGGCCAGGAGTAATCCAAGGTTTAATAATGCGTTTTCGACTAGAAATTTTTACGTTTTGAGAATGCTGACTAATAGCGGAGGACACAATATAGATCAATCTATCTGATGCTTCATCTGGATCGTTACAATTTAGAACAGGAGAGAAATCTGCCCTAGATAGATGAGAAACAATCTCAGAAATATTAAAGCGCAAAAAAGAGTGCGCAGGTTTATGAACGCCTGGGTGAGTACTGAGACTGAATATAACGGGAATATGGTCAGTAAAAGGACTATCTAAAATCAGGGTTTTTGACTTATAGGTGGAACGAGCAATAACGTGATCAAGGCAGTTTTTTTCTCTAGTTGGGTAAAGATGTGCGGGAAGTAACGCATGTGTTGCAAGGAGGTTAAGATAATCATCTGCAGAAGGAGCATTGTTAAAGGGGACTATATTAATGTTTATATCTCCAATAATAGCCAAAGACTTAAAGGATGCAAGGGATTGAAGAGTTTTGTCCAGACTGTCAAAAAAAGGTTCTAAATTAGTAATTGAAGGGGATCGATAAAGAGCAATTAAAGAGAAATTGTGTAGAAAATTTAATATAAGACAGTTTGCATCTTGAAATTGTGGGACAAGAACCGTGCACTCAATGCTATTTTTGACGAAAGCCACCACACCTTCATTCTGATTATCATACTGTGATTGGTAGGAGACATAGCCGGGGAGTAATGGCAATGATGGACATTTACTCAGCCAACATTCAGACATAACGAAGACATCGAATTGACAATCTAGTCTATGAACTAGAGTTAAGAAATTGTCAAAATTATGGTTTATACTCCTGATATTTACATGTAGTATATTAAAATTGTTAAGGCTTATGTGTTGTGCAACTTCTTCTGGCGAACAAAGTACAGATTCCGAAACAGAAATCTGATCTAAATTGTTACTAATTTTAATGATATCATCCATTAATAAGTAAAAGATGGAACAAAGGTGACTGACTGCAGGTAATATAACAAAATAATAGAGGGTATAACAATTTGTTATAATGATAATGTTTTACGAGGAATGCATTAGAATGTATTAGAAGTAGATCTAAATGTTTAATGTTGAGTAGGTATTGGAGTGTAAAAGTTGAGTGTTGCCAGTGTAGCTTACAAAAATATAGTATATAAATTAGTTCGATAGTTGGATGAAGTAATAATATTAAAGTAAAAAGCCACTTTTGTCGGATAATTAAATTGTAAGTGCAAAGTCTTAATGAACAAGTGTAAGAAAAGTATGTTAGGTATGGGTGTGTAACTGTTATAATAGTATAAAATAGTATGTGAATGTGTAAAAGTGAATGTATATTAAGGCTATCTTCAGAGTTAACAAATATTTTTTTACGAAAAACTAATTTTATATAATTAAGACTACTAAAAACATAAACTAGTCACTTTGCATCCTCTTTGATTTTAGCAAAGTCCGTTTCATTCTGTATTCTAATCAGCGCTCCATTTTCCCTTTTACGCATAAAAATCTTCCCATGGGATACCCAGCAAAATCTAAAATTATTTGTATTTGCGAAATCTCTGGCTAGGAAAAACAATTTCTTCATTTTTGTACTGAGATTTTCAGATATAAATATTCTTTTTGATTCACCCTTGATATGCAAGTGTTCTGTATTTAATTTAGAAGGTCCCTTGTTAAAATTACGGAAGTTCCTTATTATTTTTTCTTTTAAAAGGCAAGTTGTAAGGTCGACAATAACCGTGTTGGTGGTGGTGGGATTCTTGGTCTTGACACGAAATATGTCTTTCACCTCGTGAGGGGCTACAGCAATGTTCAAGACCTTCGTAGTCACGAAAAACACATCCAGGAGGGAGTTTTTATTTTCTGAATTCTCCTTGGGGATATTTCTGATTTCAAGACAGGTTGACCTAGCCCCACGTTCAGCGTTTTCCAGCTTTTCTTCCAGACTTTGAATGTATAGTGCATCCGCCTGCCGTTCCGATTCAACTTTGTCAACCCTTGCCAGTAGAGAGTCATATTTGTCCGAAAGAAATTCAAAAGACGTTCTAATTTGCTCCACAGTAGCACATAATTTCTCGATTCGTATGTTTTGATCTTCCTTGAAATCATTAAATAACTGTTTGATTTCAGACATAAAGTTGTTATACATGTCATCATTGCATTCAACATGTTTTCTTTTACGTAAAGTAATAGACTTGGACCGTTGTGTAAGATTCGGTTCTGATGTGCAATGCTGTATGTTTTGTTGTAAGAACGGCAAACTAAGCTCGCGCGGGGGCGCTGAGGCCGGTCCAACTGCTTCAGAAGTTGAGATAGTAATTGCAGGTGAGGAGGGGGGGGTACGCTTAAGTGGCATAATTAAAAGTACCAGGGCAGCAGGAGCTTGCAAGTAATCAGTATGCAAAGTACGACGCAGGTCAATATAAATTGGTCGCAATCGACACTTCAGTACAAAATACCTTTCCGTCCAGTATAAGCTGACCTCTCACGATGTTTGCGCCAAACTACGTATATTTTTCACACTTCTGTTATCTTATGCACTCCTATTATTTTAAATTTAATTAAAAATTTTAAAATTATTAAAATATTTAAATTTATCAGCGTGAATTGACTCTAGAAAACGATTGTATGGGAAATAGAAAAGGGCTATTTTTAGGGTTTTCCCGGAAATTATTCGATTTTTTCTCGCCTTTTAAACCTTCTCTAGACCTCCACGAACATTTCAAGACTAAGATAAGATAAATCCGTTCAGCCGCTATCGAGTTTTAGTGAGACTAACGAACAGCAATTCATTTTTATATATATAGATAGATATAGATGTATGTTAAATGACGTTTCCTTACTATTTCTTTTTTAAAGAAGATATACATTTTTTATAGTTTTGCTATTCAAATAATAACCTTATTCGATATATAATCAATTAAAATAACATAATGCTTATAAAAAGTATACAGTTAGTCACGGTATAAGCAATAAAAACGTCGGTCGAATTAATGAAATGGCTTCCCAAAAATGTTATTCTTGAACCAGAAATTCCAAACAGTCTAGATGAAACTAGTAGACTGACTATATTTTTTTTATTTTTATTAAAATTGATAAGAAGCTTTCTACTAAAAAAAAAATATAATTTTAATCTGCCTCCATGTTTTAGTGGTATTCGCATTACCTTTAGCACTGGAGGTTCACCTCCCGCGACGCGAACCTAGGAACTCCAGTTTTTCGAGCGTTATTATTATAACGCTTAAAAATCTCATCGAAATCTCTTAAGAAGTTTTGCGTACGAATCTTTTATAATCTACTTATGTATATTCCATGTGTTTTTTCTTAGATGCCTCACATGCCTATTGAAAACAGCTTTTTGAAACTAAAATTAGTTACGTATCAGAGAAAGAAATACAACTGAAATTAATTAATAAGTCTTTAAAAATAGTGATTGACCGAGTCTCCATGTGGCAGACACATGTCTGTTTCACTGATCATATTTATTTACAGACAAAGAGCCTTTTATGCCCATGGAGGCGGTAAATAAGTATTTATAAAAATGACCTACATTAACACAAATCTTTACTAAATGTTACACTCATAAGAATCTTGCGACAGAGGCTTATCATCAAATGTATACTTTTTCACAAAAGTATAAGCCGCTACCACACTCGGGCCGTTTTACAATCAAAGACCGAAGCCACAGCCCAAATCTTTCGCCAGCATTGAAGGCTCATTGAACCCTGAAAGACGTTGAGTCCCTCATCGTATGCCCTATGCAAAACCGTGCTTACTGGTTTTTACGAATTTTTTGGAGCTTAATACTTGTTATTTACAATATTTCAATTAGACTTCTAAATAATCTTGATTCCATAATCATAGATTCCTTTTTAAAAGAGTAAAAGTATTACAAGGAACCTACAACAATAAGAAATAATGAATGAAAGCTTACATCTCCTCATGCGATATGAATTACTTCAATTTTGTTCCGACACTAATGGATGTATAATTTAAAAAAGAACACTTTATTAATTTCATTATTTTAAAATGACCAAAATTTGCTCAAGGCTATTTGCTCCATAAGAACGAAGGTCACAGGAAGCGGCTCTCAGGATGCTGGCTTGCACCTCGGCTACTGAGGCTGCCACGAGTCACGACAATGCTTGGAACATTTTCACCCAAATATTATATACATAAATAATTAAAATTAAAGTATCCTATTCTGAAGCAGATCTGCAAATAATTTTCATAATTATCTAATTATATACGAAGACACGATTAGAGGATTACTGATATTAGTGGTATGTCAGAGGTAGGTACTTACCAGTATTGCTCGGAGCTTAGTATTATTATGCACACTTTCACACTCACACATAATTATAATATATTATATCCATTCAAACTTTTTTACTTGGACAACTATCTTACCACTCATAGTTTTTGAATTGTTTTTTATTAAAATGTTTATCTGTTTCACTAATTATTTTTAATCTGTGTACGCTTTTTCAAACCACCTTTAATTCAAACAGTATTAAATTTATTCATATTATTATTTTGGTTATATTTTTAAAGTAGAATTTACGATTTAAAGAATAATTTGATTCCCACGACACATCTTCATATTATTATTTTTTTGAATATTAGATTTTTTATTATATTTATAACAGGTAACATTATTCAATTATCACAATGATATTATAAACTCAAGTTCAAAACAAAAATATTTATTATATATTATTAATTCATTAAATTAAAAATCTTCAATTTAAATAATTTAAGTTGATAATTACTTAGTAGAATTATTCTAGGTTTCGAATGTTATTCAGGCAAAAGGCAAGGCAAGTAATTCGATACTTTATTACTTTTTTATATAATGAGTAGTATACATTAATGTAAAATATTATAAATCCGAAATATAGTTTATGACCGCCTCCGGGGCTCATTGGTAATCGCGATGCATTTTGAATCAGAGGTCCTGGGTTCAATTCCAGGGAAGCAAGAATTTAAAAAAAAATGGTTCGTTCGGGCAGGGCAGAGAAGGCTGATCACCTACTTGCCTGTACATAAAAATGATTAGTGAAATGGACACAGAAATAGATCTGCCCCATGCCCCACTAGGGGTCTCGCGAATTCACTTTTGTATATTGTTTATAACCCAGAATAGCAGAATAGCATAGCTCTAATGCTGACAAATCCATATTTATTCAGGAGATTTCAGCGGGTGCGAGCTGCGGAGTCTGAGATAGTATAATAGTTAATAAGCAGGTCCACTTCGAGCTGAATGTATTACTATAATTATTAAGTCTATATAATATGTTTCTAAATAATAAGTTGGTGTCTTCCATTATTGTCGATACTTCGACATAACCTTAAACTTATGCAAAATGTCACTAAAGGCTTCTCAAGTTGCAGTATGCAAAATGCAATGAGCAAACACTACTATGAAATTAATTTGACAATTTGATTATACATACGCCAAAATTAACAAATAAGCCCACCTGCCAATAACTTCACATTACTTATATACGTATGTACATCCCACGTACGCAATATTACCGAATATAATGACAATTTTGCGTATATTTTCATGTTAAAATAGGCAGGTTTTGTTTATTAATTTACGCGATTTGTTATTCCATTTTGTCATCTTAAAGCCTCCTAAATTAAGTGGTTACAAGCGCGGTGATTATGGCGATTAATGCGAGTATAAATTTTTAAATACATAAATTATGAATTCTCACTTGTTATGAGTGGAATAATAATAATCTGACTTCATTATGCTTAATGATAAACAATAATACTTATTATATATAGAATTTGTTATGATATAATTTTTGGGAATGCAAAAGCGCCTTATCTTGACTTTGTTATACTAATTTAATGAAAACCTATTATCGAAGGCTATTAAAACTTGTATGTCATGACAAGGTAACTGTCAAAGTTTTTACAATATCTATATAAATAAAAATAAAATGCCGCATGTATGTACTCGCATCACTTGAGAACGGCTGGACCGATTGAGCTAATTTTTTGTTGTCTTCAGAATTTTTAGGAGAAGGTTTGTACAAAAAAAAAATTCGAAAAAGTTTTGATAAGATTTTAATAAAAAAGTGACGTTTAGCTTGAAAGTTTAATTATATAATTTCGAAGCCAAAATTGTGGCAGAACAACGTCTGCGGGGTCCACTAGTCTAATATAAAAAATATATGTGAATATTTTAATCACCTCGCAAATTATTATAAAAAAAGACTTTTTAGGAGTTTCTCGATTGGACAAAGCACTGATAAAACCTAATGCAAAACTTTATGTTTTGACAGCAAAACAATGAAAACATAATTGGGTAACTTGAATTGTGACCCTTTTAAGACATTGATGAATCATTAACTTTACACAAGCCATAAAATGCACTTATTTGACGCGGTAATTAGTTATAATAAAATAATAAAAACTAATTTCAGAACAAAACAAACATTACAATTTAATGATTTTACATTAAAATACGTTTTAACATGTTAAATATTTTAGTTTCTTACCTACTTTTGGAACGGAAACTGCTCTAAAAAACAACGATAATATAATATAGTACCAACCGTATATGTTGGCTAGCAACATTAAGATACGATTTTTATTTTCTATGACATCTAAGTATGTAATCTTTTGCATTGTCTAATGTCTACTTCCTTCCTATTTCTGAACATGGTGTGACGATACATATGTTGACACGTGCTCCTTTATTTTTTCTGCACAGCCAATCTCTGGTGTTATACACCGTTGTCAAATTCTATTGAGAAGTTAGGTCAGGGGTAGGGTTACCATATCTCAGGATTTGTCCTGAGATTTCAGGATTTTTGGACTCTTCTCAGGATTGCGGCTGGATTTTGCAAATGTCAGGAATAGAATTTTTAATAAACCACAGCTTACATTCCAATAAAAAGTTAAATAATCTTCCTTTGGTAATAATTGCACAATTAAAATCAATACTTATTAAGAAAATCCGCAGTAAAGAAAATATTACTACGTTTTATAAATTCTTGAGTAGGTACGTCTGAGAGAAAATTCTGAAACTGTAAAAAAATCTCAGGATTTTTCAATGGAAATCAGGCCTTTCCTCCGGACTTTTATTTTTTTCATCTGGTAACCCTAGTCAGGGGGCGGGCGTAAATAGGCCGCCGGCCGGGCCTTCTTTGGCGCATAGGGTCGGCGTCGGGGTTGGTCTCCCGGACCCTCTCCACATCCTCTTTTTGTTTGAGGATAGACACGTGCTCCTGTGGTTTCTTCTGCAACCCAGCTACCTATTCAATTAATATACGAGTCAAAAATCCCAATAAGTCGCTGCTCGCTACAGTATTTTATAGTATCTACTATACTATATTTACTTGTGATGCAATAGCCAACCGAATGTTTTCTGTGTTCGCAGGGTCCAACAATGCCATACCGATAAGTCAGGGGCTTAAAATCCTCCCATATGATTTACTTATAACTTTCTAAAAACTTTATTTTCTTCAAGTCTAGAGACTTCAAGCATTGAATGTGGAGGAGCGTTGAAATTCCACCCGAATACCAAACCACCGTTCATAAATTAAAAGGCCGTGAAATGCAGATGAATTATAGGTTTAGTCTATTTTTTATATTTTTAGATATCGACAAACGAGCATGAGGTTCACTTGATAGTAGGTGATACCTTAGCCAAAGAACATCAGTCAATGATGCGCTGCCTACCTTTTACTTCGAGCACTCGGAAATCCATAGACTGAAACCGAAACGCGCAATATGCACTTCACGGTTTTTCCATTTATGAACGGTGGTTCGCTACCCGGTCGGAATTTAGATATTCCTCCCACCCGATTAATGCCCGAAGTTACCAGACGTGGGGAAAATATGCTTACAGAATATAGTTCGTTATCTGGTTGGAATTTCGATATTCCTCCCATCTTTTCAATATCCGAAGTTACCAGACGTGGGGAAGACCTGTTTACTGAAAATTATTAAACATGTTGTCCCGGTGGGATTCGAACCCACGACCCATCGATGCGCACGTATTATTGATACATTGGATTAGATATAAAAATATTAAAATTTCAAGCTGAAACATTATTATCAAAATATACACGTTAGAATTGGTTCTTGTGAAATATTTCAAATCAGTTGAGTTATTTAAAATATTATTATCTACAAACAAATTCTACATCGTTTTTATATTCGAATAGATTAAAAATGCCAGACCCTGCGGGAATCGAACTCGCGACTGATGGAAACATAAGGTCACGCTACCGACGAAACCATGAGCAATAAACTCTATTCAAAGTTATTTTTAATTGCAGATTTGAATCAGTGCAGCGTAAAGAAATTAAACCTTACTGACATTGCATCTTACTACACTTTAAAGCTGATATTCCAAAGCTCAGATTAAATAAGGTTCCAAAATATTAAAAAAGCTTAACTTAACTGTCAACCCCAAATATATTACCTACTTAGATATAATGAATACTTGATTTAAAAAAATGTGCTTTTAATTACACGAATTAACGGGAACTTTGTGATTATAAGCGTCGACGTACTTTGCGTGTAGAGATATCCAATCAACGTGTATACATCAATCGAGCAGTGACTTCAACGACACAAGGAAATTTTATAATTATTGGGACATGAAATACATTAATGTATGGAAGTAATGAGTGCCACCAGTTATTCTCGATTTAAAAACCTGGCCAAAATACCGACATAAACCAAAGGTCATTTGAGGAAACGAACTAATTTGTCAAACGCGAACAAGATACTGAATATGACTTCTGTCACTAAGAAATAGATGCACATTAAAATCTTTTTATATATAATAATTTCGTGTGTATGTCACTGAACTCCTCATAAACCGCTAGACATATATCGATGATTTTTTTTGGGTGTGGTTCGGTTGAAAACCATCCGGTTTAAATTCACAATTGGACCCGGTAGGTGCGACTATTTTCTAGGAATATTATTTTAATTTTTAAAAGCCATCGTTCGGGTAGGATAACATCTGTCGGTTCCGCTAGTATACATTTTAATATATATCTCTCTCTGTCTTTCGTATACACATAAGAAGATACAACTACATTAAAGGCCGGCAACGCATAATCAAGACCTCTGGTGTTGCGGTCATCAGGTGAACGACTTGTCCGTTTGTCTTCTCTAATAATAAAAAATACGTCTACTTTACGAAATTAAACAATTTGTATGTTACTAAAGTCTTTTTTAATATAGAAATGCATTTTATTAAAAATTATACCTATATAAATATGTATTACACGACAATTTACTTCCAATTGTACCATTTTTTCTGGCATCGACACCTCTGTTTTCTGATCGCACGTAGGCAGAATCGTGTTTGCTCCGTGTTAGGTCAACGAACCTAAATATTATGAGAAAAAAAAATACCATTCCATTTTAAATCGAATCTGGCAATTCCTGTCTCCCGTTGCCTTCGAAGAATGAACAACAACACAAATTCACCGCGGCACTTTCAGATACCGCTATCTTTATCTCAAGGGTCTCCAAATAAACATTATTTTGTGTTACTTTCCTGTACGAATTACGACAGCATTTTATGTATCAGACAATTAACTTTATCGTCACTTTTTAATGTTAGATATCGACAGACGAGCGTGAGGTTCACTTGATGGTAGGTGATACCTCAGCCACAGAACATCAGTCAATGATAGTCTCTGATTTTACTTCGAGCTTTCGGATATCCATTAACTGAAAACGAAACGCGCACATGCACTTCACAGTTTTTCCATCTATGAACAGTAAGTACGCCTATTCCTATTCATATTGTCGGATATGAAAATTGATTACGGAGTGATATTAATTTGGTACTGTTAAAAAAAAGATTTAAATTTTTAACATACGAAAACCATAAGATAATTTATTACCGTGTAATAAATTCATAAACATGTCTTCAAAAATGTTTTATTGCATTTTAAAAAATGATTAGTGAAATAAAAAGGAAATTGCTCAAAATTCACATTCGGCAATAGCGATAGCCGATAGGCGAGTAGTTGGTTACCCGTTCGGACTTTCGATATTCCTCTGACCCGTTCAATACCCGAAGTGACCAGATGTTCACAGAAAATTAAAGTGCCCAATTACTCCACGCGCCAACGAGCCCGTCAACGATTAAAATAAATCCTAATATTTTATAAATGTCTCTTCATTTAGAATTAACGTCATATAATTTAAATTGCAATTTTTGTTACACGGTCCCGTGGGCGGACAATAATCGCGATTTTAATGAACTTTACAGAATTTAATATTTAAGAATAAAAGAAGTTAAGGCTACATTTAGGACCATAACACTTACGATTATTTAATGTCTAATATGTTATTTATGACTCCACAATTTACTCAAACACTACAACTTTGACGTTTTCATTAACTCCTAATGGCATTTCGTCCTTTTGATTCATTTGCCAATAAAATGCCAATTTTTCAATTCAAACCGAGATTCAGAAATATTTTTAAAATTTTAACATCTCAGTGAGATATGTTATTGACTATTAAATGTAAAGTTAATGTAAATAAATTTGAATTACTACTTATCAGAATTCTATAATGGCCAACAAATTATCTTTCTCTATCTCAATAATATCGTTTACCACTAAAAGACGGAAAATGAAATTGTTAACAGCGAACATTTAGAAGCTTGTGAGATAATTTATTCACACCGTGCCATCTCCAACGACGATCTAATATAGGTTCAATAAAACTATTTATTATAATCCTGTTATCGCCATATTTGGTCACATGTCTACATTTCTAAATGAGGTTAATACCCGTTTTGCCAAAATGTATACGAGTAGGTGCGCAACGGTGAAATTAAATTATTTAAATTGTTATTTAAGGAGAATATACTATACATATATATTATATATACACATATGTACTCCTTGTTATAAGATTTTAACAGCCTTATTCATGGAAGATTTGACGGGCTTGTTGAGTTACCTATGCATGTTCCAATTGATCGCAGGTTTCAATACCACAGGGTTTCTGTTAACATTTCCCTGATCACTTCGGGTAAACAGAGGAATATCAAAATACCGATCGGATAATGAACGTCCGTAGATGTAAAAACCGTTAAGATCTTATTTCGAATTTCGGTGTATGGATTTTCGTATGCTTGAAGTAAAAAACAGATTGACAGAGAATCACTGATTGATTGAGAGATATCTATGTACTCGTAATTCCTGCTTGTTTATTATTACGAGGATCTATTAAAGATCTCAGGAATGCAATGTTACTTTGAAATAACTGAATAAATTTGAGTTATATTATTATAAAAAGAATATTAGTAATATTTTTTTTTATTCATAAAATAGGTGTTTTAGTAGAGAAATTGACTATTGCCATTATTACTATTACTTTTTATATATAGGTAAATTGCATCATACAATTGCCGAAGGTCTTGTAAGTTTTCCTTATATTTCTCTAAAAAATAATGACAGAATGAAATATTCTTTAGAGAAATTACAAAAAACTTATATCTCTTTTATGTGAAGTTTTATTTAGAAATATAACGTTTTTGTATCCCATGAATTATCCCACTGTTTATCTTTTATCCGTTATTTATGTTTTCGCAATTCTGGTTAGCGGGGAACCCTCTTCTTAAATTAGCCTGTGAAACTGAATAGCGGGGATCGCATTCCAATGTTTTTTTTTAAAAAGTAACCAAAACCTGAAAACAATTTGCGGTCACGCTCTAGTGAATTTATAAGAGGGTTCGAATTCGAAGGAATGCGCCTAATGAATTATTACTCGGTCAAAACATAACAATAACTTTAAAAGTCTTCAGTACTTAATAACTACTATAACCATATTTGTACTAAATTATAAAATATATTTTCAGATATTTAAATTTTTTTGTTAACCAAAATATTTAAGAACAATAGCGAAACTTTTTATTTTAATGATTAAAAATGTGCTAACTGAAGGTGTTTACTTACAATAATAACGTTTTACTATTGCACAATAAATATAAAAGCCCTTACTTTTAAAGACTTCCACTATCAGCTGTAAAGGACAATGACTTGTTATAAGAGTTTGAAAAAGTGATCTTCTGTTCGATAAAATAACCGAAACACGTAGTATGAAAATGAAATGGAAACCATTTCTATGGGAAAACTAAAATAAGTATTTTAAGCAGCTTTAAGCTGCCTACCAGTGAACTTTTATTATTTATAAAGCTTCATTGGAGCTACTAATTGATGGTTTAAGTAGTTCACTAATTGGTCATCAATTTTAGATGTGAGAGCAAATCTGCTACGAGTAAAATATGGTAAAAGGATGTAGACTCCAGCACACATACAAATTTTGTAGTTATCACATATATTTGATGACACACATGTAAAAGAAGGCGTCGTCGCCAAAATACACCCACACATGGACTCGGACCTACACCTATATGCCAAATACGTTGCGGTATTCGGTGTTAACGTAAGAGGTAATATAAGAGACGCATCTTCGAGTTTGTACAATTTAGTTTTAAAAGCCGGTTGCCGGTGAACGGGGCATGTTAGCGAATTTTAGCACAACTCAAGCTTAGCCGGCTCTGTGTAGAGCCTTGATCTAGTGTTCTCGGTAGGAATCGAAGACTGAACCTCGGGTGGACGGTGGAGCCCGTAAACTCTACCCGTGCCATGGCGCCGGGAATTATTTTTTATATTTTGGTAAGTTTCATTATTTAATTAAAATAATATGTGACAATTCATTTGCGTATGTTATAACAGTATCTTAAATATTATTATTAATATTACGACGAATAACACAGCACCACTGATTACTAATAAATTCCTCTTCTTTTTAATCTATCAAATCTCTACATAATTTTAATAAGTTGTTATATTTTTTGAGAACTAAAATATCTTTATTTTTTTTATATTTTTAATAAGATAATATTCCCAATCAAATTATTAATAAAACCATAACAACCATCCGTTAAATATGTAAATAATTTATAAATGTATTTTGGAGACAATTTATAACTCACAGTAATAGTACCAATAAAATAAATATTATGTAAATATTGTGTAATCGAAACCTTATTTTAGGCTAAAATCGTATTTAGAGGACGCATTTATTAATATAATATTTGATATATCTATTACGACCTTGACCTTTTCCGAAATATTAAAGTATCTTGGGTCGTTGAGACTTCAACAATGTTTCAGACCTGCTGCTTTATTCTTACCTACACTATCGCAAAGCTTACTTAATAAAACATATATAAAGTGTAAAAAGTCTGCTTAGATATGTCGTGCTAATTAACTTATAAAAAACAATTCCTTTGATAAATATATCTTAAAAAAACAGCTTTAAAATAAATACCTGTTAAAATATTATTTATTAATAAAATGTATATATTTTGCTGAATATTTCACTTAATAAGAAAGATAATAAATAATTTTAATTAGCAATATAAAAGATAATTTTAAATTCGTTTATGAACTACTAATACTTCAAAACATAAAAGCAAAATATACAGATAATACAATATTAGGATTTGAATTATATTTATGTAGACAATACTTATACATATTATTCAATCAACACAAAAATAAATTTAAATTGACTTAAAAGTACAATTAAATATAAACATATAATGTACATTAAATCGAAGGCTAATTTTTTGCCGAAATGGTATTTTCACCACCCTTGATAGAATCTTAAATCTTAATCTAAAATTATATAAAAAAATGTTAATCAAACAAATTCAACCTTTCATTGATTAATTATGCTGTCCGTAAAGCAGTTTCTAGGATTTTCCGTGAACACTATGCGTAGAACATTGACAATAAAATATGTTAAATAATTATGTACCTTGTATAAAATCCCGCATAAATTATCAATTTTAAACAAAGTTATGCATCGCATTAAAATAGGCAACATAATATTGTGGAATTCTATAAAATATTGCTGTTTTCGATTACATTGACATCGAACAGGATGTTTTTTTATAGTTTACTAAAAATATAAGACGACAAGACCAAACTATACATAAAAAGTAAAAATTGAAATATCCACTTCTTCTTTTATTTTAATGACAATTTCAAATTCTAATGAATTCTATTAGTGTCCAGTGGGTAAAATAAAAATATTCGTATCGATTAACTAAAATAAAACTAAAAAACATGATGATGATTATTTAAAAACTCAACCACCATAAGTATAAAATATCACATATTATATTTTATTTTTATAGTAATGGTGTGCCTACCTTTAATTTAAGTACATTTAAATAATTGTATAATTTTTGTCAAATTATTAGAGTATAAGTAAATAAATTGTATTTAGTTGGTAAGCCTTATTAAATAAATAAATAAATCTAAAAATTCGGTCCTAGGGGTCATACCCAAAATACTATTAATATTCTCCAAGGAATCTGCCAATTCTTTTGTTTTCATTTGTATCTCGAGTGCTAGGGTATCCTAGAAAGAGTATTCTTTGTAAAGTTCTTACGCACTTGCCTTTTTTCGACCAAGGGTCAAAACGCAACAAAATCGTAATCATGCCCGAGTTGCTTTTTGTTCTCAAACATTTTTACCAAATAAAGCGTAAACACTACTTCAGTAGGTTTTATGCAAACTTGACCCTCAGATGTTATTACATATTTGCTTATCCTCGTATCTAAACTTTTTGTCGCTCTGTGCCAAATAAAACCTTAATTAGTATGTCTCGGAGTGACACAGACAGTTTTATGATCTTACTCAAACGAAACAAAGAAAAAGATCGTAGGTGAAAACATATGCAGACATCATTAGCTCAGTTCAAAATGTATTGTATGCTTTACATAATATATGGAACGATAACATTGTTAAGTCGAGACGACAACAGTGATGTTCCGTTAACGAATCAATGAAAAGCTTACGTAGGTAAGTTATGACGCGTTCTGACTCAGGAGTCTGTACTCTGTACTTATTTTTTTATGTGATGTTCACTTGGTACTTACCCTAGCCACAGGACATCAGTCAATCATGAGCTGTCAACTAATGCTTTACTTCGAGCATTTGGAAATCTATAGACTGAAACCGAA
Source organism: Anthocharis cardamines (assembly GCA_905404175.1). NCBI lineage: Eukaryota > Metazoa > Arthropoda > Insecta > Lepidoptera > Pieridae > Anthocharis > Anthocharis cardamines. The sequence continues at coordinate 6,509,640 of FR989956.1, read as the reverse complement.
ACTCGCAACATACGCTTCGTCTATGTATGAACTCAATCCGTATTTAAAAAAAAATACATGTTTAAAATGAAACATGGACACTGAATGCTAAAAGTATAATAAAAGTCATCGTCAAAGGTATTGATTACAATTTACAAAACTAAGGACTAGGACATATAAGACTAATAAGATAGGATCAGAAAAATAATTATTATAATTTTAATTGAAGAAAGAACTACTTTTTAAATCTGTAATTTGAGATGTAAACATTCTTTTAATTGATTGTAGGTACCACAGAACAAAAGAAGTACCCTGTTCTGTGCTAGGTACTCACACCGACCGAATTTACAACTGAATTATAATATGACAATTAGCAGGTACTAAGAGATTATAAATTTATTATAAGTTAAGTTCAATTATACAATTGGCTTTTGAATAGGTCTTAGCCAATATTTTATTCTAAGTTGATATTAACTAGAAGTAATAGAAGTTCAAAAAGTTTGGCAACTTCGCAAGTATTCTTGTACGACTTGACTTTTTCAAATAGATTAACGCAAGTATTTTACAATATGAGTATATTATAATACTATATAACAAACTAAAAAAAATTTGGCAACTAACAAAAAATACCGCAATGGTCCACAGATTAATTATTGCATTTTTTCTTGGTACTGTTTTGCAACCTGCCTTACGATGTAAAGAAAATGTACATAACAGGATATTGACATCAATTTATGAGCTGATCCTCTTAATGGGCGTGCCAGTCAACTAAAGCCTTTATATCTCCCATTGAACTGTCAATCATTTCCTCAAAAATTGTCGCCCGCGGAACAAAGAACTTTTATTTGAATTAGAACTCCACAATGAGTATAGAAACAAGAAATATAACAGTGTTGTTTTTAATTGTTCCATTAAACATTTTTATTGGCATCGTGCACTTTTGTATAAAACACAAATAAATACCTATCATAAAATTAATTTTATCAAAATAATCAAAAAACAATTGACATTCGCTCAAAATTAAATCTCGTACATTTCTTCAATAGCTTCTGTAATATGTTTAACTCGTTTAATTTTAATACTATTCGATCGTGGAAAAAATAACTTTCATTTTTCATTAATTCGTTTTGAAGAATGTTTTCAGAACAAATTTTTCAAGAAGCCATATTAATTAAAATACATGATATAGTTTATTCTATTTTTTAAAATTGAGTGATGCATAAATAATTTTTAATAGCATTTTCACCTTCAAATTAAAGTCTATACAAAAAATTTATTATTTTAAAAAGACGATAAATCTTCTGATTAATAAAAAAAGCAATCAAAGCTGTTTTAATTTAAATTACCCTAAATGATGTGATAAGCATAATAATTTAAAAGTGAATCATCGCTATTTATATACGCAGGTGATACAAACAAATCAATCCGGTTGGGAGAAGTTATGAGAAGTTTTGTAACGGAATTCTTGTATGAGTTTAGAATAGTTTAAAGGTTGAGGATGAGCGGCGGCTCACCTCTTACAAGCAACTTTAGACAGTGACGTAACCGAGATTCCTAACATGAATACGTCCTTACGATAAGCATTTATCGATTTGAGGAAATAAAATCAAGAGTGATGATGCAAAGTCTTTATAACCAATCGTGAATAAACAAATATTTGTATGCTTAAATAACTCTCACACGTAGTTCATTAATATTTCAACTTCAGCTTGGGAAATAATATTTTTTTTAAATATATACCTTGTATACTAGATTCGAACCCCAGGTTATGATATAATCCTTATATTATATAGATTGTGTGTTCCAAGGTTAATTTGATTGAAGTAAACAAAAGTATATAAGAACATTACGATTCATACGCTATTATATCAAAAGCGTGAATTAGAAGACAAACACTGTCATTTACATTAAAAATTTAAAAATAGAACTTATTTCAATTTCGATCACAATAGGAAGAATATCGATCCACTTATTCAATTTCCTGTTACGTAATGCAATCAAGCAGTAAGAACCAAAATAAATCAAACAAATATTGTCCCGCCTTCTTCTTATTGACAAAAGGCAAAACGAAAGATATTTTCTATCATCGCAGAAATCAATGATCAAATACTTCAAAGCTTCGGCTACATGGACATATAATTGCATTATTGCATTACTTTTTGTTCTCACGCGAGCCCTAAGAAACGCAATACCGCCTAAAGCGTCTCTTCCTTCCCCGAATGCAAATTGAGAAATTTTACCAACGACGTTAAATTTAAGTCACGTTTTTCCTGATAGCTTACTTAAGTAGCCTTTATAAATAATCTGTATATAATAATTTTTTGGTAGGTTTTTGGCCTCTGCTTCTGGAGATAACTATGAGAAATTGTGGGCACAAAATATCAATTTTATAATTAGTATTCGGTAAACATAATGATAAAAATGTTATGCGTAAGACTACTTTAAAATTATCTTAAAATTCTGTTATTTTGACATCACAATAATGAATACACGACAACAGTCTGACCTCTTTGTTTTTATGTTAAACTGGTCAATGGACAAAAAGTTCTACGAGATATTTAACGGAGCTGTCAAAGTATATTTAAAATCTTAATTAAGTGCATAGTACTCTTAAATTATGACTTTATACTTTCGTTTTGCTGAATGGACTCGGAGTATTTTGCAGGTTGACATTTTTATAGTGCGTAAGCTGGATAATTATGAAATAAGTTATGTTATAAAACGTTTTATAATAACATAAAAGATACAAAATGGCAATTCAATGTAACTTTAAAAGTCAGAACTGGTTGATGTCTCAACGCAATATATAAAGTCCTTGTCTCAACGTGACTACTGACATAAAGCGTCATCTCTATGAAAACGTTTGTAGTCAAGTTGTATATTATGCTAGATGAATATAACCTTGCATAATAGTACGTTGATATTTAACGAATAAATTAAAATTATTTATTAACGCATCGAAGTTTTGACGGGCTCGTTGGCGGGTTTTGTAGAACACCTATTGTATTCTATTGATAGATCGCGCCTTCGAAGCCCGATAGGACACCATATTTATATGTTTCTAAAATGTCTTCTTAATGTCTGGTCACTACGGGCATTAAGCGGATATCTAAATTCTGACCGGATAGCGGTAATTCGTTTATACAATACATGGAAAAGCTTGGCGTTTCGGTTTCAGTGTATATACGTATAATTTTCGAATTCTCGAAGTAAAACAAAGGTTGACAGCGCATCATTGAATCCTATAGCTGAGGTTTTACCTAGCTTGAAGCATATCTGCCGATATCTGACATAAAAATTATATAAACTGAAGAGATCATCGCTAATACATATTCAATTAATCTAATGAATATAATATATTGTTCTGACCGTATTCGTAGCCGACGATATCGCAATGAGATAAGGTTTATGAAATGTTCATCAACACCATTTAATAAAAAAAAAAAAACATTTTAACAGACCTGACAATATCTCATCCAGAATAAATACCGGATCCAAGCGACCTTCACCTGTTTATATACCCACTTAGCGCATAAATTGCCATCCAAACATGTGAGAGTGTGACATAATCTGTTGCCGTCACTTAGTGCCTTGACACGAGCATCAATTCACAGATAAATAGCCTTTTCTTCAATATAATAATGTCTTAAAATAGCTGTTTATATCAATATACTTAGCACCACAATTTTACGATAATTTGAGATATATATTATGTACCTATGTACTCGTATGATCGTTACTAAAAAAATATGACTATATCAAATGAAGTGGTTCATAGGCGGTATTAATCCTTGAAATGTAACTAAAAAAATAATATTTATTAAATTTCCATCAGTAGTCAGAAAACCTACAAAACTCAAGGATTACAGATATAATAATAATATCAGTATCTCAGATATTTCAGCAAATCTCACGCAATTTTCAAAACTCAAAAAATAAATTGTATATACAAATGATGAATTACTCGTAGTAATTCAGTCTGCGAATTTGAAATACTTTTTTAATCGCTAAGCAAAAAAACCCTCTCGTATCTAACCGAAATCTTTTTGGAACTTATCCAAAACAATCATGTAACAGAGCTGTTGTCCTACTGTTGATATTTTATGAAGAAACAATCAAGTTTAGAATAGACAGTGACCTACAGAAAAGCGGAACACAGTCAAAATGACAAAATTTATTAGTAATATATTAAATTATTTAAATAAATTCAAATTAATAAGGTGTGTTTAACTAATCTGACCTCAATTATTATATATTTTTCCCTAAACATATAGCTAATATCTATTTCCTAGACACTAAATCAATGTAACAGAATTTGTGTAAAAACCAAGCATCAGTGACCAATTAAATGAAAATGTTTTCTTAAGCATTGCAGTGTGTTTAAAGACTTTTAATGGCAGTAAGTCATACAAGATCCGATTGGTAACCACCTCATCTATCCACATATGACTAAGTAAGTTATTATTATTGTAATTGTGGAAAGAACGCTTCAAGTTAACATGTTACGTCTACTGTATCGCCTATAAAATACATACATATATGTACATCACGCCTCTTTCACGTTGAAGTAAGCAGAGATCACAGAATTCCATATGCTCCGATCCTTACAACCATTTAACCTGAACAATATCAAGCTCTATTTCATAAAACCTGGAATTCCTATCTTCGAAGATCTGTCATAATAAATTTATTTAATGTATATTTTACAAAATTGTGTAAAGAAGCCGATTGTCATAATTTCACCCTTTAAAATTCGTGCCACGAGCGGTTTATATTTTAGCAATGTCCATGGTGTCCGTGACCGTAACCCTGTCTCATGCGACTTATGTTTCAGCGTCACGTACTCGAGACAAGAATCAAGAATCAAGAAAAATAGTTTTGATCCGCAAAGTAAACGTGTACACATTCGTGAATAACCGTTGTCATTGTGAACGATAAAAATTCGCGATACAATACATTTGGCACAGAAACCTAAACATGATTCGATCGTCCTAAAATCAAGTCATCCGCATAGTAGAATAATATTATAATCTTCGTTGACAATTTGAAGTATTTTTTTTAAATTCTTTTATCAATTTCTAATTGCACTGTTTACTACATATACCTATATGTATAATTAGCGCAGCGAATTGACGCTATATTTGTATTTTTTTTATTGTGAGATAATTATTAAGTGATAGCGAGTATTAGATAGGATGTAAATGAAATTGCAAGACCACGAAATAATTAAAATATTTTCAGCCCCATCAAAGAATTTTAAAAAATCGTTTCAACAGTCTAGCCAGTCCAGTCCAGTCATAAGAGACTAGACGAAACAAGATGTGTCACTGTTTTTACAAAAGTAAATATTAACTTGGCAAAAAATTTAAAATAAGACACTTTGAATTTGACATGTGAAATAATAAAACCTTACTAAGATTAGGTTATACTTACCGTGAATGTGAATGTACACAGAATCAGGGATCAATATTTAATTGCGATAAAAATTAACGATAGAAACTAAGTAAGTATTAAATGTTCTAAGGGTTTATAGTTGAAACCTACAATCAATAACAGCTGTACAAAAACAGAAAATAATCTTATTCGATTATATCAGGCATGTAACATCCAGAATCCGTTCCATCGAAAAAAGGTGAATATATAGAAAAATACCATTAATTTTTTTTAACATACTTTTTTATTAATATTAACGATGTTTTATATATATTTTTTTCCATTTCTTTCATTAACTTTCGGGACGCAAAATCTTAAAATATGTCGAAGTATTTTGGCCAAAATCTTCACCAAAATGTGACCTTTAATTTAACATCATTTCCATTTCAAAAGCTCTAATCAAGAAACATGAGTAAATAGAATATTCCCACTTGTTTGTTTGTTCTCTAAATTTATTTTGACTTCAAGGACTTTATATTTTAACAAGGAAGACTTGAGTAATAAATATATGACAATAAAGTGTGAACAATTGTCGCGTTATCGTTAATGTGTTTATTAATTAGATTTTAAATTTTGAAGCTTTAATTGGAATTACAACAAAAAATAGTAATAAACAGAAATAAAATGTCAATCGAGTAACGAGTAGGTACCTACTATAATTACAATTACATCGGATGCACTTTCGAAAAGGCAATCCCGAATTTTGTCATGAAATTTGTCGCAGACATTTCATTTGACTATCTAACGTCCGGTTTCTGAGAGGTTAATCAATCTGTTGGTCAACTGACAGAGCAGTTAACTTAATAGTTGAGTCAAATCAATTTGAGTTTCTGAAACGTCAATTAGCGAAAAATTTACTAATTCATGATTAAATATTTGACATGAGATTTGGTTTGATATATATTATTTTTTATGGCCACACGAACATATTTTGTTTAGTTTATCGTTCAACTGTCACTCACAACAACTGGACGCTGTTATGCAATACAGTGTCAACCCACAAAATGACAAAAATTTAAATTTTGATACCAATCGCCTCCTTATGAGCTGGACTACATATTTCAAAAGAGATACATTTAAATCGTTTTAATAGCAAAAATATTGAAAAAACTAACGGGCACGAAAACCTAAAATGTTTAAAATATTTAACAATAATGCACTAAATTCAATTATTTTGATTGCTACCAAGAAAACAATATACATTTAATTTAATAATAATAATTACAAAAAAATATATTATTTCTGTTATTTTATAAAAGAAATTTTATAAAACCTGATTAAAACTTCAAACTCAATTTTCTCAAAATGGCAACCGTGTGGGTTGACACTGTATTGCTTAACAGCTTCCAACTAAAGTTTGACAGATAGCGACGTAACCTTACCAACGCCATTAAAAAAAAAACAATATCTTCTGTTTTCTATGCGGTTTAATTATAATTTAATTTTTTATTACTCGAAATTAGCAAGAAATGACATCTCGTAATTAAATAATAATAATAATTATTATTAAACTGTAAAAAGAGAATTTTGAAAGAAAATGTAGGAAATAACGCTATTTTAATGATAAATATTTAATAAATATATGATTTTTTCATTTCATTTCCATTGCAAATTAGTTTTACGTAGTAGGTACTTCTAATTTTTTAAAAGAATCTTTAAAATTTGTATCAATTAAATAATTAATTCGTCGACAAGCACCGATTACTTAACAGAGCCTTTAATAGTAGATTAAACAATGATTACAGAATAATTAGCGTTTCAGAAACCGAAATGGCATCTGACACACAATTTTGAATTGAAATTTGACAGAATTGTCAACTGATTGGTTGGTCAAATCAAAGTTATTGACAATGCTTTATGCAACCCAATTGTGAGTTGACCAGAGTTTGACAAATGATTAGATTAATTATTTCATTGATTAGCCTCTCAGAAACCGGCCGTAAGAGTCCCCGAGTTAAAAGGATTTTTGGCGACTCGCAATATTTATCGCAATATTGAATTTTTTGAGTACGTCTTTTAGCACGCATAGATTATACGATTTACGTCAAAACGTCTTATATTATAAAAAATAATTCAATCGAACACAAATAAAATTGAATTGTGAGATAAAAGGATTTCAAACGATTTGTATTATGTACTTAGTAACAGCAGACTCGGTACATTTGAACTTTACCATCTCCTTACACAAGTATGTCTTTGACAGTTTGGCAATAGATTACTGATGTTATTGAGGATAGCATTTTGATCCTCACGACTTTATAATAAAATATTTATCGCTTAGAACACATTATAAGTCATCTACACACATCGACATTCACAATTAGGCACGATACCTATACAATAGCGTACCAGAGGTTCCGGGTTCGACTCCTGGGGAAACAAGTTTTAAAAAAATCTAATCACCTTCTTGCCTGTAAAGAAAACTAATGAGTTAAACGGGTACAGAAATGTGTCTGCCTCATGTCCCAAGCATAGTTACGAAATGAAACGAATACTATGAAAAGCGTGTCATTGTTATGTAATCAATGAAATGTATGTAAATGGTAATTTGAATGTGGTTTAACAGCGGCTTTACTGGATAAGGTCCAAAAATCTTAAAGGACGATGGGCAGTTCTTCTTAAAGATACTCTGTTACGATAGATTTCGTTGTTGGAATGCAAATGTATGTGAATTGTTATTTACTCTTATATCATTCAATTATAATTGTTATTGAAACACCGCAGACGTGTAACGTTTCACAATTGGTGTTAAATATATATTTGTATTCATGCTAGGATTTTATTAACGTATCGGATGAATCCTGGGAGCTCTTCATATGTACTATTAAATATTCGTCCTTGCCACAAGAAATTGAATTATATGAAAATATATTATGGTTTAAGTAGGTAGTTATATTTTGTAATAAGAATACCTAACAAATGATGTATAAAGGATAAACATAACTATGTATGTATATTGTATATCTAAAAATGGGTTTTACGATAAAAATACAGTAGACAGTTCTGTCAACATCGATTTTAATTTCAGATACGCTAAAAGGTAAAAAGACAACACCGGGCGCGCCTAGCCGATGTTATTAAGCAATCTGTTGCGCCAATGATATTAAACAAAGAATGAACAGGCTCATATTACGTAAATACTTAGCAAAATATTTTAACAAAATTGATAAAACCGTGAACAGATAGGCATTCACATTTTTAATATAATGTGAATGCCTATCTGTTCACGGTTTTATCACTGATTTATGTTGAAATTTTGTACAGACAAAGTTTAAATCCTAGGCTATTCTCGTGTTTTAATGGATTATCTCATTATTTCTTCCGGGTCTAACATGATACACTTAAAACTCGACTTCTAATGTCAAATTTTTTATTTTTATTGATCGAGATATCTTGTCTATCAAAGTTGTCGATGTCGAGATATCTTATATCTTAGTTTGTCTTCACTCGTTCGCGACTCGCAAGATATATCTTGATGGACATACTAGGCGGGCTGGTTATCATTATCAGACTTACTAGACATTTATAACATAATCATTCCTTTATTCAACAAATATATTTTTTGTTGCAGGCGTCGCTGGTGTTAGCTCTTGCCAGCGAAGATGTACCAAAGAATAATCCAAAAGACATAATAAATGCCGAGGTACAAGAAGCCCGTGATTATAATGCGAACGACAACGAACTCGTGGTTGACATCCAAGACGAAGAAAAGAAACAGTATTACGAAACTAATTACGATACGAGTAAGTTTAAAATAATGTCTGCCCATTTCCTCCACACCATTTGAACGTGATATTATTTCGTACGATAGTAGGTGACCGAATTCGATTTATATTTGTTTAAGGAGCTAACTATTAAATGGCTAAAAATGTATCATATATGTAGCTTTATAGTTAATAAAGTCTTATAAACTACTAGCAATTGCCCCCGCAACCCCCCTTGTGGGTGGAATTTCGTAAAATCCGTTCTTAGCTGACCTCTACTCGGCGAAAGGAATATTCCTACCATATTTCAAGTCGCCTTATGGTTCCAGAGATATCGTGATGAGTCAATATATAGGTGGGAATCTCTTTTATATATATAGATAAAGCTACACATATTAAAATCGCTTTTTCGATCTATCTGATTAAATTTTAATCTTCTAAATCTAAAATATACAATAATTTTCATTAAGAAAGATTTGTAGACGTACGATAGGTACACGACTGTGCGTATAAAACTACAATACTAATTTTTATTTCTTTTACTTAAGGTGCATATGGATTCGGCTACGATGTTGGTCCCAACGGCCAATTTCACCACGAAAACAGAGGCCCAGACGGTGTAACTTACGGTTGCTATGGTTACGTCGATCCCGAGGGATATCTTCGAGCCACCCACTATGTAGCCGACAGTCACGGTTATAGGGTCGTGGAACCAGAAAAGCCCGTAGAAGTCTACCCGGATACTAATCATGTATATGATGAAAAGTAAGTGTGTTTCGCCGTTACCAAATTCTGATTTCTTTATCTTGGCCAATTGAAGAGAAATGTCCCGGATTTCTATATATAATGTTAAGTCATATTAGTCTATGTACCAGGGTGAATCAAAAAATTCTTGGAATCAATATTAAAAAATGCAAAGATTTAAATAATAATATTTTATTTTTCTACATAATCTCCCTCCAATGCAATGCATTTAGAATAACGCGTTTCTAACTTCCTTATTCCTTGTGAAAAAAAATTATTTTCTTGACTCTCGAAAAAGTCCTCTACGGCAGCTATAACCGCGTCATTATCGTGAAATTTTGTTCCACGAATTTCCTCTTTTAATTTTGGAAATAAGTGAAAATCACTTGGGACCGGACACAGTCCGGAGAATATGGTGGGTGGTCAAGGAGATTGAAGCCAGCACAGCGGATTGCGTTGAGCGCAACTTCCGACCTTCATTATCGTAAATAATACTTTACAATAATATTTTATTTAATACTTATAGTTTAAATACAAAGTTATCGTCTTAAAACTACACATACTATTAAAAAACTCTAAAATATAAATAATAAAATAAGCCATTTGTTGTCGATTTTCAGTTCGGATAACGCATCAGAGATTCCGGGTCAAACAATACCCTGGGATAAGTTATATTTTCCTAAAGGATGTGGAAGAACACCGGGTGGCGTTCCACCCAAGCCTCGACCGAAACCTACCCCTCGCCCGCCGAAACCCCCCACAGATAGCACCGGCCAAAACAGCAACCCCAACCCTGGAGTAGTTTACCCTGGCGGTGAGTAACCCAATAAAAAATATTAAAAGAGCCGAGCACTAGTTAAGTTAGGGATTTATAGAACCGTGAGCCCCAAAACGGCGGAACCTGTGGATCAAGAGAAGAATTTAGTAGAGACTCTCTAGTTAGCAGAGAGTCACCACTTGATCAGAACCCTACACTCCCCTCTCATTGCACCCTCCCGCGCGCGGTAGAGGTGTTGTATGTGTCAATTTTTTTTCCAAAAGTTTCTCAGGAACATAAGGAGTCTTTCCCTTTCGATAAAAAAATGGATTTACACAATGAGCTAACTCATTTTATGAAATAGCGCTTGTGAGAACTAGTTCCTCAGATCCATCTTGTGAGATAGATCCGTACGGTTGACTATTTCCAGATACCGTGGTTTCAAATTTAAACTTACTCTTACTCTTACTCTAGTTTCATTTTTCTTCTTGCAGTTTCTATCCATTACCGTTGAAATTATTTTCATGTATTAAAAATAAAATCGGTCGACGTCTAATTGATTGATGGCTTGTTTATTATTGTGGAAACACCTAACATCAAAATACGCTTACTTATGAAGTTTCTTGGGATCTAAACTTTGTAACCTAATTGTCTTTTTTCGAATAAATGGGTTGAAAGTGCAGTTGAGTTGTTACACACAACCGCTCTACATTGCAGTGTTGAAGTTGTTGCTATTCTCTATTTCTATATATATCGACGTTTAAAAGGTTAATAGGGTATAACCTTCGATCAACAATATACTATGTCAATGGGTATAACCGACAAAACCCAAATTGTTCAGAAGAGCAGTTTAAAGTTCACCAAGTTAACATTGCCATGGGAGTAAGCGCATTCGAAGAAGCAGAACATTTTAAGTAGGATGGCATTCATAAGCCATTTTCGACCAAAATGACTCTTATGCCCTATTACTTTTTTCCGAATTTCCAGAGAGTAAATTGAAAGATATTGTAAGAGAATTAAATTATTTTAAGAAAAATATATTTTTATTATACAGGTTACTACCCTGGAACCCCAGGAACTCCAGGAACACCAGGTACGTCTGGCTCGCCAGGCAGCCCGGGAACCCCTGGCACTGCAGGAAGCCCTGGTGGTTCAGGCGGTGGCTACTATCCTGGCTCAGGTATATTATAAGAACGGCAACGCACCGGTAATACTTCTGGTGTTGCGGATGTGATTGTGGTCACTTACCATCACGTGAGCCACATGCAATGTATACAATAAAAAAAGCCGCAAAAGCCGCCGTATACAATAAAAAAAGAATACATCTCTCTACCATTACATCACTTAAGCAATAAATTAAGTTGTTCAAATAACACCTCTTACTTATATTGTACTAGCGGACCCGACAAACGTTGTCCTGCCATAAGGTTGGCTTCAAACATATAATAAAAAATATTTCTAGATTTGAATATGTTATTTTCCCACTTCCATTCTACACTGTCTAGTATGCTTCGATCATTTATTACTATGGCAATGCTAGTATGTCTCTGATTTGCAGTGAACATCAATTATTACAAATCTATATATACCTATATAAAAGAAAGTTGTGTTAGTTACACCATTTATAACTCAAGAATGGCTGCACCAATTTTAAAGATATCTTATTTGTTGGATTCGTCTATGTCCCGAATAACAGAATAACTATAAAAATGTCGGAAATACCACGAAAAAAATTGCGCGGAATTCCACCATCTTCGCCAACTGACAGCTCACGTCTCGCTTATAGAATAGAATAGTGGTGGGAAATAACATAATAATCAAATCTAAATAACACTCGAAATCATTAAAAAAATCGCCTTTTATCTATTTATTACTTTGTTACATACATACATTTTTGATTCAACAAATGTTATAAAATCAACGATCATCACATTAATATCTACATTATACATGATTCCTTGTGCTCAAATAGCTTACTGATGCGTTATACCACCCAAGTATAGCTTATGGTTAACATAAGTCGTTCATAACCCCGACCATCTGCTGTGCGTTATCATGTCGAGGGCGGACAAAGTACTCTAAATACATTATTTACCGGTAGGTGGTGGTAGTGGGCCAGGTGGACCAAATGGCCCAAGTGGACCAGGTGGGCCAAATGGACCAGGCGGTCCCAATGGTCCAGGTGGACCTAATGGACCAAGTGGACCTAGCGGACCAGGTGGGCCAAATGGACCAGGTGGGCCAAATGGACCAGGTGGGCCAAATGGACCAGGTGGACCCAATGGACCCAGTGGTCCTGGTGGCGCAGGTAAATTTCTTTTTTTTATATTATAAATAGAATGTGGGGATTATTTATTCGACCAAGACTTGCAACAAATGTACAATGAACAATAAAGTCATATATTTAGAAGTGTAACCTTCAGTTCATAATATTATTCAAAAATATCTATAAAAATTGCTTAAAAATATAATAAAAATATTTAACTAATTATTATCAATAGAGGTTGTTGATAATCATATTTTTGATAGGCCCTGTTGGTGAAGGTGGTGGTTATTACCCCGGACAAATAGGCAAACCTGGTAGACCAGGCTCACCGGGCTCTCCAGGATACCCGGGCGGACCCGGTGGTCCCGGTGGACCGGGTGGTCCAGGTGGACCTGGCGGTCCCACTGGCCCTACTGGTGGCGGTTATTACCCAGGTGGTCAAGGTAACTTTATAATATATTTATATATATTAATAAACAAGTAAAGGATAAGTTATCTAAGACATTAGGATATATTCCTTATTTTGTTTATTTTTAAATTAATGCTAAAATTTTTATCTAAAAGGTCCTTCTGGTGGAGGTGGTGGTTATTATCCAGGACAATCAGGTACGCCAGGTTCGCCGGGCACTCCAGGTTCTCCAGGATTTCCTGGCGGTCCTGGTGGACCGGGTGGTCCAGGTGGACCAGGTGGTCCCACTGGCCCAACTGGAGGTGGTTATTATCCAGGTAGTCAAGGTAACTTTATATTCATATTTACAAATAACATATTTTTTCATTTTTATTATCGACAGACGAGCATGAGGTTCGCTTGATGGTAGATAATATCTCAGCCATAGAACCTTAGTCAATGATGCCCTGACCTACTTTTTACTTCGAGCATTCTGAAATCCATAGACTGAGACCGAAATAAAGAAAAATATGCAACAAGCAGTAAAATACAAAGAGGATCTTCGTGCGGCATAGTGTGGTGCAAAGGGACAAAATCAGAATTTTTGCTGAGGTTTAACATCCCGTTAATGTTGATATTTTATTCAAAAGGTCCTTCTGGTGGCGGCGGTGGTTATTACCCAGGACAATCAGGCACACCAGGTTCACCTGGCACTCCGGGGTCTCCAGGATTTCCGGGTGGCCCCGGTGGGCCGGGTGGTCCAGGCGGCCCAGGAGGTCCAACTGGCCCTACTGGAGGCGGTTATTACCCAGGTGGGCAAGATATCTTTATATTAAAATAAACAAGTAATAGAAAAAATATCTAAGAATTTAGGATACGCCCTTGATCCTGATTATTGCTAATATCTTTATCTAAAAGGTATTAATGCTAATATCTTTATCTTAAAGGTACTTCTGGTGGCGGCAGTGGTTATTACCCAGGACAATCAGGCAAACCAGGTTCGCCTGGCACTCCGGGTACTCCAGGATTTCCGGGCGGCCCTGGTGGTCCGGGTGGACCAGGTGGACCAGGGGGTCCAACTGGCCCTACTGGTGGTGGTTATTACCCAGGTGGTCAAGGTAACTTTATATTAAAACAAACAAGTAATAGAAAAAGTATCTAAGACATAAGGATACCCTCTTGATTTTGTTTTTTTTTTAAATTAATACTAATATCTTTATCTAAAAGGTCCTTCTGGTGGCGGCGGTGGTTATTACCCAGGACAATCAGGCAAACCAGGTTCGCCTGGCACTCCGGGTACTCCAGGATTTCCGGGCGGCCCTGGTGGTGCGGGTGGTCCAGGTGGACCAGGTGGTTCCACTGGCCCAACTGGAGGCGGTTATTATCCAGGTGGTCAAGGTACAGTTAAAATTAAATATCATTTAAATACTTTAAATTAAGTTTATGTATGGAATTACTACTGGCTATGGTTGTCGTGACTCTCAGTATATTAATTTCAACATGGCAATATGTATCCAAATAGACATGCACCATTTATTTATTTATTTAATAGAGTCTTCAACAAAGGATACACATAAACATATATTATCTAAACATAATACATTAAGCAAGTCTTTGTGCTCCCTCAATTATAGAAGACTACAGCATTCAATTGTTAAAACCGTGTAAGTACATATTATACATAAATTTATCTAATAGTTAATAATCTAAGTTAAACGATACAGAAAAGGGAAACATACTAATTAAAAATAATTAAATATTTTGGCGTGAAGTGCATCAACTATTAACTTTTTTATATTTTAGTGCATCTTGCACTAAAATTTTGTAGTTCGAGAGTGAATTCGCAAAAATGTCGATGGTATCATTAGCATTCGAGACAATATTGTACTCCTGAGTTATTCGAATGATAGGAGAGTGTTTGCCTAAATTTGTGCGATAGAAAGGTGCTTTAAGTAAGGAACGGGGATGACGAGGGATTCTTGGGGGTACATTGATGCATAATTTATTAAGGAAGTCAGGACAGTCAATGTAATTGTTGAATATCTTAAATAAAAAGACCAAATCTGATGTTGCACGACGTGATCTAAGTGTAGTCATTTTAAAGTAAACAAGTCGGTCTTCGTAGTTTCTAACATTTTTTGCTACACCAGCCTTAAAGGCCAGGTTACGAACTATGGTGACATACATACACGATACATATATTTATTACCTAATTATAGTCACATTTTATTTTCTCATCGTTGCATGTATTGTTAATTTTTTAACAATATGCGGTAATATTGATTAACTGCAATATAATGATTGGCTGAAAATCAGCGCTGTGCACACCCCGGTTTGTCAGCTTTATGCTGAGCATGATATCTTTTATCACAGTTTTAAGATACATAATTTAAGATTATTATTTTTATTTAATCTATGTACTTCTGACAATAGAAAAAGTAGAAATATAAATTTCATATTATTATAATTTCATTATTAAATAAATCTGATTTATTTTAGCATTATATAAAATTGGCTTTGAACGTTATATTGACGTTCATATAATTAATTTATTTACATCAGTTTTACAAAAGTTTTAACTGTCTTTAAAAAAAGTTCAAAATACAAAAGCTGTTTGTTATCATAAGCATAACTTATTTTCACATTAAATTTTAGGACCAAGCAGTGGCTATTTCCCTGGGCAACCGGGTAAACCCGGCACTCCAGGAAGCCCAGGCACACCAGGTACTCCAGGCTCCCCGGGTGGTCCAGGAGGACCAGGCGGTCCAGGTGGTCCGAGCGTACCAGGCAGTCCTAGCGGTCCAAGTGGTCCATCAGGCGGGGGTTATTATCCAGGTAACTATTTTTTATTCTCATAAAATCTTCGTTATCTAATATATAAAATTCTCGTGTCACAGTTTTCGTTGCCATACTCCTCCGAAACGGCTTGACCGATTTGATGAAATTTTTTGTGCTTATCCGGTATCTCTGAGAATCGGCCAACATCTATTTTTCATCCCCCTAAATGTTAGGGGTAGTCCACCCCTAAATTTATTTTTTTATTTTTTAGACAAAATTTTTAATTTCTATTTTTTTTATGATACAACATACAAAAATACATACAACCCCTGCTTTTTTTGTCAAAAAATCTTGACCCGTGCGAAGCCGGGGCGGGTCGCTAGTATTTTTATGAAATTCTAAACATAATAATTATCAAAATGTATGGCGAACATGTGTGTCTGTAGTAGTTCTAGAAAAAATCTGCGAAACCCGAATATTTTTGTGAAGATTAAGTGATTTTATTAAATTTCTAATTTGCGATAATATTTACATTTCATTATTTATAATCGGGTATATTTATACTAATAGGAATTATTTGTATTATTTTAATTAAAAATAATACTATTAGGTATTATATTAATACTATTGGTAGCGAGGTACTACCTACAAGTCCATATTCAGTACTACTAGAAGTAGTATTTGTTCGCCATACAGAAAATACAGCCATACCATATAGCTTTCGATTTAAATTCAGTCTAAATAGAGTCAGAATCAAATGATTCTGATACAACCACCGAAACTGCTTTAACTGCAATATCCTTATTCCCTCCCATATTCATATCTCAAGGCATATTAGTTAACATATAACCAAATTTAATAAAAATTTGAATAATCTCCAAAGTAACTTGTATTTTTAGGTGGATCTTACCCAGGAACACCAGGTTCACCAGGCTCACCCGGTGGGCCGGGTGGACCAGGTGGTCCAGGTGGACCAGGCGGCCCAGGAGGCCCAAGCGGTCCCACTGGTGGTGGTTACTACCCCGGCTCCCAAGGTACTACTAGCAATCAATAAATAGAAAATAACTTTATTTTACCATAAATTCTTACTCATATCATCTGTATGTATGTCGGTCTGTTCGCTATAAACTCAAACACTACTGAACGGATTTTCATTCAGTTTTCACCAATAGATAGAGTGAATGTTCAGGAAGATTTAAGTACATATAATTTGACAAGATTTTTTGTAAATTGGTTGAAACATAAGGATAACTTTAAATTGAGCTTTCATCGAAAACGCTGCCTAATCCCTTTGAGATATAAAAATAATGTTGGGATATTCCTCTTTTATAGATCTAGAAAAAGTCCAGGATGGCATATATCTAATTATCTATCAGCATAAACTGAAAAATGTTTTGAATTATTTAATATGTAATGTCTCTTAATGATCATAATATGAATAGTTAAAAAACATCCTATTTTAATTTAAATCGGACTGAGAGCAGACAGTTCGCTTTAAATGTCTAATTGTCTGAGGCGGTCGCTAAAAATCAGCCTGGAGTTGCGTTCGACTCCTACAGCGCGGATGCAACGTATGCTGAGCGGCCTCCTTTCTGACAGAAGTATTGTGTGGTCTCATTGACATAGTATTAAATATTGTTGATCGAAGTGTGGTCTTTTTATATTTAAACGCGTATTTATATTAAGTTAATGCAATAAGTTTTGTTTCTGTAAAATAAAGTTATCATTCATTCATTCAATATTCTGTTATATCTATTGGTTTAAATATTTATCAGGTAAACCAGATCAAATCGGACAACCAGGAACACCAGGACATCCCAGCCAGCCCGGACAACCAGGCCAGCCAGGATACCCAGGACAGCCTGGCCAGCCAGGAGGACCAGGAAAGCCAGGCCAGCCCGGTCAGCCAGGATACCCAAGCCAACCCGGTCTGCCAGGAGGACCAGCACAGCCAGACAAGCCAGGAAAACCAGGACAACCCGGCCAACCAGGAACACCAGGCCAACCAGGAAAACCAGGACAACCAGGCCAGCCAGGTTACCCAGGCGAGCCCGGCCAGCCAGGCTACCCAGGACAGCCCGGACAGCCTGGACAGCCAGGATATCCAGGACAACCCGGCCAACCAGGTTACCCCGGACAGCCTGGACAACCAGGATACCCAGGACAACCAGGAAAACCAGGACAACCCGGCCAACCAGGAACACCAGGCCAACCAGGAAAACCAGGACAACCAGGCCAGCCAGGTTACCCAGGCGAGCCCGGCCAGACAGGCTACCCAGGACAGCCCGGACAGCCTGGACAGCCAGGATATCCAGGACAACCCGGCCAACCAGGTTACCCCGGACAGCCTGGACAACCAGGATACCCAGGACAGCCCGGCCAGCCAGGATACCCAGGACAGCCTGGACAGCCAGGTGGCCCAGGAAAGCCAGAACAGCCTGGCCAGCCAGGAGGTCCAGCTCAGCCAGGCCAACCAGGAAAACCAGGACAACCAGGCCAGCCAGGTAACCCAGGACAACCAGGACAACCCGGCCAACCGGGAGGTCCCGCGCAGCCAGGCCAACCAGGAAAACCAGGACAACCAGGCCAGCCAGGTTACCCAGGACAGCCTGGTCAGCCAGGATACCCAGGACAGCCCGGCCAGCCTGGATACCCAGGACAGCCCGGCCAGCCAGGATACCCAGGACAGCCTGGCCAACCAGGATACCCAGGACAGCCCAGCCAGCCAGGATACCCAGGACAGCCTGGATACCCAGGACAGCCTGGACAGCCAGGTGGCCCAGGAAAGCCAGGACAACCCGGCCAACCAGGAACACCAGGCCAGCCCGGTCAGCCAGGAGGACCAGCACAGCCAGGCCAACCAGGATACCCAGGGCAACCCGGTCAACCAGGATACCCAGGACAGCCCGGTCAGCCAGGAGGACCAGCACAGCCAGGCCAACCAGGATACCCAGGGCAACCCGGTCAACCAGGACAACCAGGCCAGCCAGGTTACCCAGGACAGCCTGGTCAGCCAGGACACCCAGGACAACCAGGACAACCCGGCCAACCAGAAACACCAGGCCAGCCGGGTCAACCAGGATACCCAGGACAACCAGGACAACCCGGCCAACCAGGAGGTCCAGCACAGCCAGGCCAACCAGGAAAACCAGGACAACCAGGCCAGCCAGGTTACCCAGGACAGCCTGGCCAGCCAGGATACCCAGGACAGCCTGGCCAACCAGGATACCCAGGACAGCCCGGCCAGCCAGGAAAACCAGGACAACCAGGCCAGCCAGGTTACCCAGGACAGCCCGGCCAGCC
The DNA here is from genome assembly GCA_905404175.1 of Anthocharis cardamines. Classification (NCBI taxonomy): domain Eukaryota; kingdom Metazoa; phylum Arthropoda; class Insecta; order Lepidoptera; family Pieridae; genus Anthocharis; species Anthocharis cardamines. The sequence goes on along the minus strand of FR989956.1, from coordinate 6,490,288 downwards.
AGGATACCCAGGACAGCCTGGCCAACCAGGATACCCAGGACAGCCCGGCCAGCCAGGATACCCAGGACAGCCTGGACAACCCGGCCAACCAGGAGGTCCAGCACAGCCAGGCCAACCAGGAAAACCAGGACAACCAGGCCAGCCAGGTTACCCAGGACAGCCTGGACAACCCGGCCAACCAGGAGGTCCAGCACAGCCAGGCCAACCAGGAAAACCAGGACAACCAGGCCAGCCAGGTTACCCAGGACAGCCCGGCCAGCCAGGATACCCAGGACAGCCTGACCAACCAGGATACCCAGGACAGCCCGGCCAGCCAGGATACCCAGGACAGCCTGGACAACCCGGCCAACCAGGAGGTCCAGCACAGCCAGGCCAACCAGGAAAACCAGGACAACCAGGCCAGCCAGGTTACCCAGGACAGCCCGGCCAGCCAGGATACCCAGGACAGCCTGGCCAACCAGGATACCCAGGACAGCCCGGCCAGCCAGGAAAACCAGGACAACCAGGCCAGCCAGGTTACCCAGGACAGCCCGGCCAGCCAGGATACCCAGGACAGCCTGGACAGCCAGGTGGCCCAGGAAAGCCAGGACAACCCGGCCAACCAGGAACACCAGGCGAGCCCGGTCAACCAGGATACCCAGGACAGCCCGGCCAGCCAGGAGGTCCAGCTCAGCCAGGCCAACCAGGAAAACCAGGACAACCAGGCCAGCCAGGTTACCCAGGACAGCCCGGCCAGCCAGGATACCCAGGACAGCCTGGCCAACCAGGATACCCAGGACAGCCCAGCCAGCCAGGATACCCAGGACAGCCTGGACAGCCAGGTGGCCCAGGAAAGCCAGGACAACCCGGCCAACCAGGAACACCAGGCGAGCCCGGTCAACCAGGATACCCAGGACAGCCCGGCCAGCCAGGAGGTCCAGCTCAGCCAGGCCAACCAGGAAAACCAGGACAACCAGGCCAGCCAGGTTACCCAGGACAACCAGGTCAACCCGGCCAACCAGGAGGTCCAGCACAGCCAGGCCAACCAGGAAAACCAGGACAACCAGGCCAGCCAGGTTACCCAGGACAGCCCGGCCAGCCAGGATACCCAGGACAGCCTGGCCAACCAGGATACCCAGGACAGCCCGGCCAGCCAGGATACCCAGGACAGCCTGGACAGCCAGGTGGCCCAGGAAAGCCAGGACAACCCGGCCAACCAGGAACACCAGGCGAGCCCGGTCAACCAGGATACCCAGGACAGCCCGGCCAGCCAGGAGGTCCAGCTCAGCCAGGCCAACCAGGAAAACCAGGACAACCAGGCCAGCCAGGTTACCCAGGACAACCAGGACAACCCGGCCAACCAGGAGGTCCAGGACAGCCCGGCCAGCCAGGATACCCAGGGCAACCCGGTCAACCAGGATACCCAGGACAGCCCGGCCAGCCAGGATACCCAGGGCAACCCGGTCAACCAGGATACCCAGGCCAGACTGGACAGCCAGGTGGCCCAGGAAAGCCAGGACAACCAGGAAACCCAGGACAACCCGGCCAACCAGGATACCCAGGACAACCAGGACAACCCGGCCAACCAGGAGGTCCAGCACAGCCAGGCCAACCAGGAAAACCAGGCCAACCAGGCCAGCCAGGTTACCCAGGACAGCCTGGCCAACCAGGATACCCAGGACAGCCCGGCCAGCCAGGATACCCAGGACAGCCTGGACAACCAGGTGGCCCAGGAAAGCCAGGACAACCCGGCCAACCAGGAACACCAGCCCAGCCCGGTCAACCAGGATACCCAGGACAACCAGGACAACCCGGCCAACCAGGAGGTCCAGCACAGCCAGGCCAACCAGGAAAGCCAGGACAACCAGGCCAGCCAGGTTACCCAGGACAGCCAAGTCAGCCAGGATACCCAGGACAGCCTGGCCAGCCAGGATACCCAGGGCAACCTGGTCAACCAGGATACCCAGGCCAGCCTGGACAGCCAGGTGGCCCAGGAAAGCCAGGACAACCCGGCCAACCAGGATACCCAGGACAACCAGGACAACCCGGCCAACCGGGAGGTCCCGCGCAGCCAGGCCAACCAGGAAAACCAGGACAACCAGGCCAGCCAGGTTACCCAGGACAGCCTGGTCAGCCAGGATACCCAGGACAGCCTGGTCAGCCAGGATACCCAGGACAGCCCGGCCAGCCAGGATACCCAGGACAGCCTGGCCAACCAGGATACCCAGGACAGCCCGGCCAGCCAGGATACCCAGGACAGCCTGGACAGCCAGGTGGCCCAGGAAAGCCAGGACAACCCGGCCAACCAGGAACACCAGGCCAGCCTGGTCAACCAGGATACCCAGGACAGCCCGGCCAGCCAGGAGGTCCAGCTCAGCCAGGCCAACCAGGAAAACCAGGACAACCAGGCCAGCCAGGTAACCCAGGACAACCAGGACAACCTGGCCAACCAGGAGGTCCAGCACACCCAGGCCAACCAGGAAAACCAGGACAACCTGGTCAGCCAGGATACCCAGGACAGCCCGGCCAGCCAGGATACCCAGGACAGCCCGGCCAGCCAGGATACCCAGGACAGCCTGGCCAACCAGGATACCCAGGACAGCCCGGCCAGCCAGGATACCCAGGACAGCCTGGACAGCCAGGTGGCCCAGGAAAGCCAGGACAACCCGGCCAACCAGGAACACCAGGCCAGCCTGGTCAACCAGGATACCCAGGACAGCCCGGCCAGCCAGGAGGTCCAGCTCAGCCAGGCCAACCAGGAAAACCAGGACAACCAGGCCAGCCAGGTTACCCAGGACAACCAGGACAACCCGGCCAACCAGGAGGTCCAGGACAGCCTAGTCAGCCAGGATACCCAGGACAACCAGGACAACCCGGCCAACCAGAAACACCAGGCCAGCCTGGCCAACCAGGATACCCAGGACAGCCCGGCCAGCCAGGATACCCAGGACAACCTGGGCAGCCAGGTGGCCCAGGAAAGCCAGGCCAACCAGGAAAACCAGGCCAGCCTGGTCAGCCAGGATACCCAGGCCAGCCTGGGCAGCCAGGATACCCAGGAACACCAGGAAAACCAGGACAACCCGGTCAACCAGGATACCCAGGTGAGCCTGGTCAGCCAGGGGGACCATCACAGCCAGGCCAACCAGGAATACCAGGACAACCCGGCCAACCAGGAACACCAGGCGAGCCCGGACAACCAGGATACCCAGGACAGCCCGGTCAACCAGGATACCCAGGACAACCTGGACAGCCAGGACAACCAGGCCAGCCAGGATACCCAGGCCAGCCCGGTCACCCAGGAACACCAGAACAGCCAAGCCAGCCAGGACAACCAGGATCCCCAGGACAGCCTGGACAACCGGGAGGACCAGGATACCCAGGTCAGCCAGGAACAACAGGACAACCAGGCCAGCCAGGTCAACCAGGATACCCAAGCCAGCCCGGTCAGCCAGGAACACCAGGACAGCCTGGTCAGCCAGGAGGATCAGGCACACCAGGGCAGCCAGGATATCCAGGAGGCCCAAGCGGTAAATATAAATAAAATGTTATTGAAACAGTTTAAGCTTTATGTCCCGGAGAAATCATTTTACCAAATTTAATTAATATAAGCTTGTCCAAAAAATACTGAAGGTCTGGTCCCCATCACCGTCGCGTCTCCTCCCTCTGTTTCTACCAAACCAAGAAAATTTAAGCCTAGAATTATTTAGTGCAACAATTTCAGCATTACTAAATAGTGTCGCACAATAAAACGAAATACTATTAATATTCCATTATCCTTACTTTATGTTAACCTTTCAATATCTATTATGTATGTATTTAATGTGCTATAAAAAAATATTATAGTCGTCTAATATATTATATTATGTATAGATGAATCTATGGCGGTTCATTAATTGGTGATGTTTACCAATAGTACATTTAAAAATAACATGACGTTCGTTATTTCAGGTGGTGATTCAGTTGGAGAATCAACAGGCACAGGAGTTCAGCCACCAGTCTACCCACCGGGCGGCCAAATGCCACCATTCCCAATTTACGTCATACCATACCCGTTGCCTATTGTGCCTAGCCCCGGATCGTGTCCGTGCTATCTCTTAAATCCAGGCAACAATAGCAGCAATACAGCTGTAACCCAGGCCCCGACACAAAGCCCAAGCCAATATTACCCACCTTACGGCATAATTGGTTTTCTACCAGTGGTTTTCGTTCCGAGCTGTCCTGGAAACGCGAATGGCATGCAAACTGCACAGCAAAACTTCCCTGGTGCAGTACCCGTTCCATACAATTGCGCACAATGTCAAGCGAACAGAGATATATATAGTTATTTCAACAGACTCGGCGGAGCTCGCAGCGTTAACTTTAATGACCTTAAAGAAATTACATCTCTGCCAGAGCTTGAAAGTTTATTAAAAAATGAAATAAAAGTACCTAGAAAAAGTTTGCGCCGTATCGCCGTTCACCCACGAGTCCTTGACGATAAGGAAAACGAAAAGAAAACAAAAAATTTAAAGATTAAATAGAATTCGACTGTATTAATATAAGTAGCTTATAATTTTTAAGTCATATTGAAAATTTCGAGACTGGCCGATTTAAACTTGGACGGTTTCGAAATTTCTGTTGAGTAATTCGTTTTTGTACGCTTAGGTACAAAATTTTAACTTCTTATTATTTATTTTTTCAATTAGTTCAATGTTTATATATGCATTAATAATATGAATAGACAGGACAATATGAATTACTCAACTTTAGAATTTATTGTTTCTGATTATGGATGTTAAGATTTATGTATAGTTTCAAATAAACGTAATTATAAAACAATATTTAATAATACCTGAGTTTTATTCACTGTACTTCACTTAATATATGGAAGCTGAATAATTAAATAACATATTTAAAAATCGGCTTATGACAAGCAGTAGGTATAGAGTATATCACAAAAAATAATGTTTTTAGCTATCATTTAAACTATCAAAACATGAGTACTATTTATATTTTTATAGGAAGTGTATATTTAAACATACATACATACATACATACATATATATCACGATTCACGCCTCTTTCCCATTGGGGTAGGCAGAGATCACGGAATTCCATATGCTCCGATCCTTACATACCACTTTCGCTTCTTCTACTTTCATCAATGCTTTCATACACACTCGACGGTTACGAGTACTTTTGAACGTGCTGCTCAAACGAGACAGCGTCGTTTAACAGAAAGTATTGACGAGAGGGAAGATTGTTTATTATGGTATATTTGATCGCATAACATATATAAAAGAAAACATACATACTGTTAATGTTTTTGTGATGACAGTTAATAGAACAGAGATTGAACAGAGAAATATTTATATATAATTTTGTTTTTGTAAAATTTCTACAAAAAAATTAAATTTATATGGGATCATCTCAGAAATATTACCTACCAAACAAAAACAGAATCATCCAAATCCATGCATAACTTGCGTAGTTATCGCGTAACAAACATACAAAAAGAAACAACATACAGACGAATTGAGAACCTCCTTTTTTAAAGTTGGTTAAAAATGAGATAAAACAAAAAACCTAAGTAATAACATTTCTCACTGACTTACAAGTTTATTACTAGTATAATTATTAAGTTTAGCTTTGTAAATATTATTACTATCACATTCTATGACTTCTATTAGTAAACTATTATATTATAACTATGATCCTTCAAATATTACTCCTATGAATCGGCCTAGTGTAGAATAGTTCTTTTCCTTCTTTCTTTGTTGAGTGAGGTTCAGGCACTATTCTACACTAGTACCTAAACCTCACTCAACAAAAAAAACAACACATCTGGTCAACGCACGCACTACTGCTTGTTGATCTATCAGCGTGAAAATTGTTGAAGTGAAGCACGCTGGGGATGCAACGTAGCATGGTAATGGATCCCCGATCAAGCCGAGTGTTACTCGTTGCAGCTAGGTTAATGTTAATAATGTTAATGCTATATTATGCGGATTGAGGAGTGATGACGACAATTTAAGTAACATAATGTACACTTATGAACGTCAATAAAAAAATACATATTAAATGCTTCTAATTTTACATTTACTGCCAGTTCTCAAATCAAGGGCGTAGAACGGACGAGAATCATTTCGGATAATCACCAATTTGGAAGAAGGAAGTGTGCGGTTCCTCTAACTTAAAGCGAGGATGCTACAACCTGTACCTACAATAATTAACACGCAGACGAAGTAACGAGGCGAAATTTCATACTCAATCAATGAATCAATGAATCTGATACGATTTCTTCAAATTAACCACTGGGACCATTCGGCCCGCCAGTCATTAGTAAGACTGATCGACCCGCTCTTTTGGTTGGAGAAACAGCTTACATTACTTCCTCCTCATACATCGAGCCAAGCAGATCTCATTAAGTTTCATCGAGCATGGGCGAGCATAAGCAAGGTTGACTGAGACTGACATACCAACCAAAATTAACTTCCATACTTGTTTCAAATTTCTTCATAAATTATGATGATAGACTTTAGTCTAGTAATTATGGTATCAACTGACTCCCTTTATATAGTTATTTTGTAAGCAGTCAGACACATCTAATGTAAGCCGATAGAATATATTCAACAACCTTAGCCTTATGTGTCTACGCAGCGAAGCGTACAACAATATCACGCAAGAGCAATATAATTAATTTCCTTAGTATCTGTCATGGTATTTATATGTATATGTATACAATCAAATAATTTTAATTGATCTTAAATTTTTATAAAATAATACTATTTTTCGTCAGAAAACTTGAACAGCTAATAAAAGGTAATAATAGTCTATTAGGGACTTTATCAGCAAGCGGTGAGACCGGCCCTTAATTATTTAGTAATAGTAATAATATATGAAACCTAATGAAATAAAAAGGCCTTTAATCGATCAAATCCATTGTCATTCTGTGGAATTCACTTCTTCGTGTCCCATTTGTTTTATTTAGTTGGCGCATTATTCTTGCTTCTTTCATCTTTCTCGCCATTTTAGAGATGAGTAGAAATAAGAAATACATGCGGAGATAAATGCAACATAGACCTAGGGTATTTTATTTGAAGATAATTTATTAACTACTAAATTAAAATCATATTTAAAATTAGCATTATAACCATTGTTTATAAATAATAAACCGTTGAAAATAGGCAGTCAAAAGGCTATCTATTGACCTTAACATGCCGGTAAAGGTACTCTAAGTGTAAATTTAACTGAAACTCCTATACGTTGAACGACGCATTGTTACGTTTAAATTAGTGTGCGTCATATCATCTCTGCAGAAGGACGATGCCCACAAACAGACACATTACTGCTCAGTCACAATTTGCGAGACAAAACTCCCACGTCTATAAAGGTTGAATCTGCACGCAACAACGCATAAGGCATCCATAGTTTTTACAGAGTGCTTGAGATAAGAACGGATATTTTAATGTAAGTAAAAAATATTTTTCTTATTCCGCTTGCTCAAAAAAAAATATCCTTTCCCTTTCAAGAGGTGGTCATTTGATATTTTAAAATATTCGTGCTACTTGATGTCTTGTCATATTTATAATTTTTAAATATTTTCAATTATTTTTTTTTAATTATCTTAATCTGCAACGTTTTTATAATAAATAAACGACATACACAACGTCGTTTCAAAACAAAATTTTTTTTTCAGTTACAATATTAATATGCTTCATATTTTACCGCTTCCAGCAAGCTAGTATATATATTATATATTTACTTTCCTATAAATAAAACATATCGGTACATATATACAATATTTTCCAGCCTCAAATCACTAGAATTATTTTTTTTGAGGCAACAATAATAAAAAAATAGGCGGTAGAGGAAGCGGTAACATCAGCGTCTGTTTCACATATCATATTTTTACAGTCATGTAAATGAGATCCGGAGAAAAAAATAAACGAAATTGCAATTTGTAAACACTTGACTCCTAGTGTTAACCGCAACGGACACAACCGCAGAAAACCATATATATGAAGACTAGCGACCCGCTCCGGCTTCGAACGGGTGCAATGTAGATTGTTATTTTTTTTAAATCGGTCCAGTACTTTTTGAGTTAAATGTAACAAACAAATATTTCCACTTTATAATATTATACATAGTATAGATATCATAAACATCTAAGGTACCGATTTTAATTTTTTTAAGACTTCTTTAAATCGAAAAAGAAGTGCGCTGATATAGAATAGACCGGGCACATAAAAGTAACCAAGCCTGTGAGACCAAACACGTTTAAAAATACTTAAAATAAATCTTATTTAATAGTTCAGAATACGCGATTAGATGCATTCCCATGGTAAAGACACTAACGATTATCCTCTGAAGCAGTGTCTGAGGGTCAGCGAATCAGTTTACCTTCACGCAGTAGGTACACATAATTATGTTTATTTACTGGCATGAGATTTTTACTTTTCGTTTGTACGTTTCTGATATACATTATTTACTGATAATTATATGATATTGGTATTTCCAAATAGAATTAATTATAATTACAATAACATTATAACAAATATCACTATTTTTTTTTACAAGTAATTGAAAATAAAATATAGAAAAAATTCCATGATCAACGATGTATTCCGTTTATTATTGAACTGAATAAGATATAACGTGGTTAAATTGTTAATGCATATTATACAACTATGGAAGTAACTAATCCATTTCTGAAACTGTTTGTTTGTTCTGTTCTGTTAAAGGAATGGGGTGAACCTCCGAAAAGCCAAAACCGAATTTTACTTCAAATTTTGTACACACGTTACATTTCGTTCCAAATTCGTTTTTTTTTTCTATTCGGAATTTTATCCCGGAACGTGCCATGCGGCGTACTAAAATAATAATTATTTTGAAAAATATTGCGAGAAGCGAAAAATCCTTTCACGGGGATTCTTGGTTACCCAAATGGAACGTGTCTAGTCAAAATTCGGTTTTGGCTTTTCGGAGATACACCCCATTCCTTTAACAGAACAGTTTATCGAAGGAATGGAAGCGAAAAAAAGGCAAAAATATAATAGCAAGTCGCAATAAAGTTAAACTCGTGTGTTTACAGATGGACACTCAAGGTCAGCGTTGCAGTCACCTAAATTTTTTAATCTTCGGAATCTTGTTTTCCGTTGCTGAATGCACATCAGATGCAAAATTAACTAATTCTAATGCACAAAATCCGATAAATGATCTTCAGCCCGCTAGTAGTTCATGTAAGTTTAAAATTTAAATACTTTACTAACCAATAACCGTATTATTTTTAATTATATTTTATTTTAATATTATTCATTCAATATATTACTAACATTAAGAAGTAGTTACATAAGAATGTGTAACATGACTGAGGCCCTAGCTCGAATGACTTGCGAGAAAGTATGATTGGATACAAATGACAGATCGACGATACAAATACTTTCTTGCAAGTCGTTGATGCTAAGGCCTCGGATCCCTCAAGCATTACGCTTTACATAATGACTAATAGCTTAGTTATTTAATATTTTGCAGATTCTCATCAATATTATGATTGGGGCGGAAACTATCCAGGCGGATATAACGTTGCCGTCACTGGCAATGGAATTATAGATGACAGTTCTAGATTTGGAAGTCAATACGATTCGATTGGAGCAAACCCTTTAAATGCTTATTCTAGTAATGGGTACAATCCAGGTAATTTCGGTCAAGATGGTGATAAGACTTTGAATTATAACAGAAACGTTGGCTATCACAACTTCGGCGGGTACGGAGGATACGGTGGTAACGGCGGTAATGGGGGACTGAATTCATATTACGGCTATAATAACCCCTATTATCAAGAAGCCAATCACCTTGGTTTTGGATACTATAACAAAAACCTCGGTCACGGCAATATCTATAGCAGTGGGGTAACTCCGAATTTGGTTACTGGCTATCGAGGTTACTCGAGACGATGAAGATTCCATATATGGTTGACAAAACAATAGACACTGTTTATAAAGTTTGTTGATCAGATTTTCATAACGTCACATAGATTCAGATCAGTTAATTACTGGGTTATACTTAAAAAAATAAGATATTCGATCAAAAATATGAAATATAATGTTGTAATAAAGTTATAGTAGTCAAAACTCAAAATATTGTAACAGTTGGCTCGACGCTTTACGAAAAGGCTTTGATTGTGATCACAATGACACAAAGTGACTATAATATATATTCTATGCGAACGAAGACGCGAGTTTTTTCCTAGTGTAAAACGAGTAATGTAGATTAAATACTTATTGTATATTTTAAAATTTGTTTTGGTTGTATGTAGTTCGATCATGTATCATTTGAAATTCGTGACTGAAAATCTGGCCAACCGTAAATAAAATTAGGTATATGTAATTATTATTATTATAAAATAATAACGTAATATAAGCGTGTAAAACTTAATTTTAAATAATAAGGATAGTGTTAACAAATGTTACTTAGTGTTACCTTAATGTTGTCATCCTTTCTTACAAGAAATCATGGTAGTAAGACCAAAGATTGTCCAGTTGTATTCACATTATTAAAACATAATATTACAAAAACCTACATTTTTAATTTCCTATCATATATCATTAAATCTAGCACCAATAAGAGAAGTGTTAGGGTAATTTGTAGAAATAAAACAAAACATTATATTTTGCAATCTTTATTACTAACGAAGTCTCCAATACTAATGAAGAAATAGTCAATCTTAAAATTACACATACTTCCATTTTTACCTTGTATCCAACGTAAATTAAAAACATTACTTCATCACATCGAGGTGTGGGTACTTCATAAATTTTATCCTTTTCGTTTGAAAGGAATAAAGCTTAGTTCACGAGTTTGAACGCAATACTTAAATAAAATTACTTTTTAAATGAAGGTGCTTAATATGTGTGTGACATTAAATTAATCGGATCCAGAGACGCTCGTTTGTTTTTTCATAGATTTAAGCGCTCTCTCTCGAAGTTTCTTTTCCAAATCCTCGTTATTCACTTTTCCTTCTTCTTCTTCCACCTCCTCACTCTCCGACGAGTCGTCCTTCTTTTTCGACGCTTTTTTATGTTTCTTATGCTTCTTGTGTTTCTTTGAATGCTTCTTATGTTTTTTGGCGCGTTTTTTCTTAGGCTCATCGCTTTCAGAGTCAGAATCTGATTCAGAGACCTTCTTTCTTGATTTTTTCTTAGATACTTGATCACTGTCAGATGAGGAATCTTCTTTTTCACGTTTTTTACCCTTCTTCTCAATTTCATCCCGCGATTTCGGTTTTACCTCCTCAATGTGTTTTGCTTTTACAGATTTGTCGTCTCGTTTAGACTTTGTAAGTTCCGGAGAAGATATTTTGACGGCATCAGATTTTCTGCGTCTTGCTTCCTTTTCTGACGAAGAAGACTCATGCTTATTCTTCTTCTTATTGGATTTATCATCACTTTCGGAACTATCTTCATTAGAATCCTCAGAGTTTTCATTTTTCTTAGATTTACTCTGTTTAATGTCAATTTTATCAGATTTAGAACGTTCAACGCTAATATCTTTGCGTTTCTTAGTTTTCTTCTCCCCATCAGATTCCTCTGGAATGTTTTTTTGCTTAGACTTCGAACTTTTATGTTTTACATCCTCGTCTGAGCTAGACTCCGAACTTGAAGAGCGCGCTCTCTTCTTACGCGACTTCTTCGACAGTTTTTTCTTAGCATTTTTCTTGCTCTTCTTCTTTCTATCTTCTTCTGAATCACTGGAAGACGAATCATCAGATTCGCTGTCGCTAGAAGAAGTTTCTTTTTTCGCCTTTTTAGAACGTTTCGAGTTAGACTTATCTTTACGTTTAACTTTAGCCTTGCTCTTAGACTTAGGAACCTCCTCACTGCTCTCACTTTCCGACTCAGACGCTCTAGGTTTGCGTTTTTTCTTAACCTCTTCGACCTTGATTTCTCCCTCAGCTTGTTCTTTATCTGAAGCCTCATCTCCAGATCTGTCAGATTTCTTCATAGCTCTGTGTCTTCTTACAAAAGGTGAAGGGGTGCGGGTAAGACTCTTTGAATACTCCCTCAATACTGGGATTGGAATAAAGTCATCATCGTCCGACGTATGAGCGGATTTCGCGAGGGTATCGTCTTGAGACGCGGTCTTGTCATTAGCGACGGACGACTCTCGACTCGAGCTGGAGACTTGGACTTTGGCAGATTCTTCAAGCGGCAAAGAAACACGCTCAATCGTTGGAGGCCGTAACTTATCCAAATTCTCTGAAAATAAAAAATAATTTATCGTTTAAATAAAAACCTTTTGTCGTATATAGAATATTATTCTTATAGTTCTACATTAAATTTATCAAAAAAGCAGACTATCCCTCTAATATTATAAAAAAGTTTGTGTGTTATTCTTTCACGCAAAAGCTATGGAACGGATTTTGATAAAACTTACAGTAATATAGCTTATACATGAGAATAACACATAGACAATAATTTATAAAGATTTTACTAGCAAAACGCCCCGGTTCCCCATGGGTGCAATGTAGATGAAAAAAAGCAAAGCCTATGTTACTCGCTGTTAATATTAGTGTAGTATACACTTACCTCTCCGCGGTATAGATACGGATTTTTCTAACCGTTCCTTGAGGTCAGTCGACCTTCGTTCGCGAGACTTCCTGTCTCTCGATCTTCTGTCCTTAGTGCGATCACGTGATTTTCTATCCCTATAAGATTAAAAAAGATAATATAATATTTTGTATTAAGTCATGTAAAAGTACAAACCACGACGAAATATATCGTATTTCTTATAAATATGATAAATCAGGGAAAGGTTGAGATTTATTTATTTATTCTGTAGATGGGAAAAACCAATTACACTTCTAAATTTACAATGTAAAAATAAAATAGGAATAAAAATAACATTGATTATTATATTTAAAAGTATTGTCAGACATCCAAATATCAGATCAAACCGTTCTCTACTTTCCCGTGAAAGGCGTCCGAAAAAACATTTCTAAGCATATCCCACTGAAGAATAAATATAAAACTCAGATTCTCAATAAATTCCCGTGTCCCCTAGTTGAGCATGAGGCAGACCCATTTTTGTGTCTGTTTCGCTGATCTTATTTACAGGCAAGTAGGTTAAGCCTTCAGCGACCTGCCCGACCGAAACAATTTTTTTATCTTGTTTTCCCCGATGCTAAACGCATCACGCTTACCACTGAGCCACGGAGGCAGTCAATAAATCATAATTATAATACCTGGAGCGGTCCCTAGAGTGGCGGTCCCGCGACCTCTTGTCCCGCGAGCGCCGGTCCCGCGAGCGCCGGCCCGAGCGCCGCAGCGACCGCGAGCGCCTGCGCGACCGCGAGCGACGACGGGATCTAAATAAATATCATTTTAACCCATTAGCTGTCAATTTTTTTTTTTTATATATATATATGCGCAGTTATAATTTTTTGTTGAAAATATTTGATATTTTTGAAAAAGACCTAAATGGGGATCAGTCGGCCTAGCATGACCAACGCGACAAAATTTTGTCGACCGTTTTCTCGTGTTTTAATGAATGAATGAATGAAAAACGTTTATTTAACCACTATATATAACAAAAATACAATACTAATGAATAAACTCTTATAACTAAAATAATTTAAATTTAACTTAACTAAAATTATAAAACTAAGAATAATAAAACAAAATTGATATTAATAAAATATGATGTGGCTAAAAAAGACAGCCACCCAGCATTTGCCACATCATTATTTAATGGTGTGGCGCTGATTTTCAGTTACTGTTCTGATTTGATCTTTAATCGATTATCTCTTTTATTTCTTCCGGGTCTAACATGACAATTACACTTAAAACTCGAATTATAATATCAAAAATAGAGATATCTGTCGATCGAGATATCTTTTCAATCAAATTTGTCGATGTCGAGATATAATATATCAAGATATCTTACATCTTAGTTTGTCTTCTCTCGTCCGCGAGATATCTCGTGGCGGTCATGCTAAGCCGACATGACAGCTAATTCGTTAAAAAGCGGAGCGATAAACAAAGAGGTGCCGTGAACGGGGTTCTAACACAATCTCTCAGGGCAATATTATAGACGATAGAATGACAGAGCTATACATGGTAGATCGCGCTGTCACAATCTCGTAAAGTGGCAACAACACTAGTTACGGGACAGTTTCTGTCCGTTAAAACAAAACAAAATACCTCACAATATACAATACAAATACACAAAAGGCCTAATCATGTTATGTGACTCAATGGATCGAATGGTAGTCCTTCATATTAAATTATCACATTTTCAAAAAACAACCAACTAAAATTAAACAAAATCACTTTACTAAACATACAAGTAACACAGGTTAGCAGCATTCATTTTGGCCATAGTTTATTACATATAATATATACATCGTTCAATCTTATTTTAAACAATCTTATATTGTTACATACCCAATGTTTCACAATAATATAATAACAAACAAAGCTCTCGCAATATGCTTAAAACTTTTCTTTATGAAATGAATAAGCTTTCCTTTTAAATTTAAAGGAGCATATTAGAAGCTAAAAGAACTTAATAATTATTCATTAGTGATTGTTAAAGGTAATTTATATTTATTGTTAATTAATAATAAATTAAGGATAAAATAGCTTTCCAAAAACAAAATATTGTTTTCAACCTGTTTCAGTAGATCCAGAGATAACCCTCAACATAGAAACAGACAAGTGTACCTATGTATTTAGCAAATTAAAATATGAATATAGCAATAACAGCCACTGCATAAAACAATACTTTTAGCGGCTGCATTCGATTAGTTTATTAACTTTTAGTTACGTCAATGCACCATATGACACCACTACACTAGGGTTTAGTTTGATTTCTCACTCAATATATTCTATCTGAAGCTTCCCACGGGTGTTCGTGGTAGTCAGCAGTGTGTTGTAACATATCGGCTTTTTATGCGCAGATTGGGCATGGCCTATTTGAACTAGTTTTCCTGTTTCTAGCAGTTAATAAGATACAGTACAAAAACCATCGAATACAGACACTTAATAATATACTCTATTTGCAATTAATGAAAATAAGAACATAAAAAAATTACCTGTCTCTAGAACGTCGTCGAGAGCGTGAACGGGACCGTCTACGTCTTTCAAGCGATCGGCGACGTTCGCGGGACCTGAATTCGTTTTATTTTATCTCATCTACTATTACTTTAAATAAACTTAAAATAAAACGCAAACAAACATAGAGACAGAATAAAATATAGTATTTCTTGTTCCAATATTAATATAATCATCAAAATAGTTGAAGCTTATGTGATTTCCATACAATAATAAAGCATTAAGTAAGAAAAAAATTATGTCTTGGAAGTGTCATGCACCTTTTAGTTCATATAATTATGTACTTAAGTATATCAGGTACTAAAATAATCATTGAAGGACCTGTGCAAGTATATAGATGAAAATATGATAAGGACTATAATAGTAATCATTAAGAATTAATGTAATTAATTTTTTTGTAAAGTACAGAAATGGAAAAATGAAGAAATTTTAACTATGTAAAAATAATTCAGATCGTGTATTAAACAACTACGTCATAATACATGAGCAATGATTTGTCAGTTACTCATTACATAATTTTCGTCTATATAGTCTTAAATTAATCAAAAATATATAATCAAAAGTAATAATAAATAACTTCAAAAAGTTATTAAGAGGCATTATTCACCTGTCTCTCCTCTCTCGCTCCCGGCGCCGGCGCTCTCGCTCGCGCTCCCTCTCTCTCTCCCTCTCCCTCTCACGCTCGCGGTCTCGCTCTCGCCGCTCGACGGACCGACGGCGACTTCCACGACGACGTGACTTACTCCTACAAGAAAAAAAGATACATATTGTTCAAAAATATATATTTTAAAAAACATATAACCGAATGTGTATTCGAAGGCCTATTAAGTAATGTATTAAAGTTTGATGTTTTGATAATTCAAGTCTTTGATATTCATACGCCTGGCTATTTCAAGCATAAAAGTAAGCGTAATATTAAAATGTCACCTTTATATATACCTTAATCATAAATTAAAAATCCATGCAGTTTAATTATATATTTTAGCTATTTGTAATTTCGTGAAATAAAAACGATTGTTGATTTACGACCACTGTGCTGTTCCTACTAACAGTTGAGTAGAGTAGAGTTGCAGCAAAACTTCCTTGGTCATTATGTAAGAAGGCCATATTTCTATTGTAACTTATAATTTGTTAAAACAGGTTAAATACAAAGTAATTTCGTTATTAGTACCTTTCTCTACGCGAGCTACGTCTCGGGCTTACACTTGTAGACGAGTCCCTGTTGGAGCGGTAGTGACGTTTCTTGTGTGATGTTGTTTTCTTGATGCTACCACCTGTTGGATAAAAATCCATATTTGTAAGTATTAAAATATCAAGGGAGTTGAAGTTTAAAAAGAAATCGTCTAGTCCCTAGCTCTGTGCATCCTTAGCCTTAGATAATCATAGCATTATTTAGGTAGAATTGCCAAGCCTTGGACAAATTGTAGGATAAAAGAAAACTTTTATTGAGATAAAATTACACAGAATTATTAAAAAATGGTTACTCACGTGAAGACGCTGATGAAGATCGGCGGTCACTGGATTCGCGATGCTTCTTCTCGGCTGGCTTATCTTCAGGCTCCTTCTCTTTTCCTTTATCAGACCTACAGCAATAAAAACAAGGTTAGAGCTAGCAGAAATTTTTTACATGATATATTACTTTTTTAATCCTATATTTAGTTATTTCTCATAGATAAATAGGGCAAACCACAACATAAACATACATTTGTTTTTAGGAAACATCAAAAGGTTTACAGCCTCAAGAATTCTTAGAAAATATCTATTCTGTTGATGAATTCAATTGGAAATGTTATCTAAACATGATTAAACATCAACAGGAAATATGATAAATGAACTATTAATAATATTTCAGATGTACTACAACATAATTACGCCCCTTGAAAACGACATCTTTTAGTGAAATTTTAGTAACATCCATTTAAACAAAAAGATTAAAAAATACTATATAAATCAACATACCGGGCTGGAGAAACAGATCTTGATTTAGCCTTTTCATTCTTCTCTTCAACAATCTGATTTTCTTCACTCGACTCCTCCTTAGATGGCTCGTCATGGTTATTCTCCACATGCTTCTCATCCTTTATATCTACCTCTTCGCTCTTCTCTGGTGACTTGCCGTTTTCTAACAAAATAGCATAAATGAGATACATGCCCTAGGATTTATATATTAGTGTATCTTGAATTTAATCAAACATTTTGGAAAAAACTTTCTAAACCTTGGATTTATCAGCAAACTATGAAGCATGAGATATTATGACATCACATATTTTAAATATACCTTCTGCATTTTCAAGGCAGGTTGTATAAGAGTAAGTTATTCATATAACTAATAGAAACTGTCGACTCATAAGAATTGCAAAATAATGTCATACACAATTGTCTCAATTTCTATACAGACTATACAGATTATAGATAGACATCGTGTTAACCAATGTGCAAGTGGCTCACCATATAACCAAACTTTTAAATACAAACATACTTTAAAATATGAAGTAGTTTATAAATATCCAACATTTTCCTTAAGTTTACTGTATGCCATTATTTCGCTGAAGTCGTTCCTTATCAGCGACACTATCAAATGTGACTGTTTAATAAGTTTTTATTTTTTTTTCAAAATCAACAGGTTTGATTGTTGTTGAATATTGATTTATCAAAATTCGCTATTCCTCATAGTTTCGGATTTGGTCATACACGCCCACTTGACAAATTAACCCTGTATATACCTTTAGGTTCCGGTAGTTTGATGTCATCTACAGGCGGCGGCGGTTTGGGCACGCTCCTGTCTCGACTCCTTCGCCGCGAACGCCGCGGGCTGCTACCATGGTATCTACGAATTTACAAAAACAAAATCAATCCTAAACTAACGTCAACTGCATCCTAAACGTTTCACCAGGGACTGAAACCATGATATTAGTTCTAAAGAGTAATACACACTGTACTTATCACAGTAATTATTTTCATTAAATATGAACAAAAACCTTTATTATACCAGTATAACTCCCATAGTAAATTAACCGGTATTCAGTCCCTGCATTCCACCATATCTATAATAAATTATTTACTATTTAGTATATTTATTTTTAATCTAGTAGTAAATTAAATGGTGCTGACTGCTAACCTAGGCCACAGCTGCCGCTGTGCTTGGACCTCCGATTCAAATTAATCAGAACCGAAATCAGAATCGGAGGTGCAAAATGAATCGGAAGACATTTCGTATAATTGAGTAATATTGTTTGTAGTTCAAATATATAATGGCACTAACTTCCTGTCATTTGAGCGATCACGATCTCGTGACCTTGATCTGGAGCGGCGTCGGTCACGCGAGCGCCGCGACCGGGAGCGAGACCGCGTACGACGCCTGTCTCTGTCTTTATCCTTATCTTTCATCTGCTCCTCCTGCAAAATAAAATATTTTTCAAACAATTGGGAAAAAACATCACATTTTTACTTAATATTTTTTTAAACAATTTGAGGCCTGCCATGCCTTGAGAAAATCCGATGGAGCCATGGGTCTTAACTATAAAATACATAATACTATAAGTTAACACACCATCCGCTTCTTAATTTCTTCTTTCTTCTGCTGGGTAAATGACTCTGGTATACCATTTTCACTGGCCTGCGCACTCAGCAGTAGCTCCCACAACTCCCCCATGAACAGACGAGCATTCTTGCCATTCAGAAACCCTGTTAAGTTGATCTGCATCTTCTTTGGGCAAGGGAACTGAGGTCAGGACGGATCGGGAAAGAAAAAAGTAAATCATTAATCATCTACACATCCCATTTCTAAACAAAACCTAAACGGTTGCCCTTTATAGCCTCTTTTCAGTGTTGCTTTATTTTTAAGTTCTTGGTCCTTTTTTATATCACAGGAAGACGATCAGAGTGTTTCATATTTAGATTTTGTAATGTTTTTAACAATAACATGACTCTAGTATGGAAGCAGGAGATATTATTTATACACATTATTATTATTATTGTTGTTTGTGGTGTGAAGACGACTTCCGCAGCGAAGTGAAGGCAGCATGAAGACGCAGCGGTGCGAACTCCATTTCGATGTCTCGAATGCTGCACGTAGACCACGACCGTAGCATTGATGCACGCTGACAGCAGTTCATTCTTCAATTCTTCGTATCTGTAAGGGTTTTGCGAAAACACAACCACATTATGCTGACCGCAAAGCCTAAAGGGGATGCTTCCGTACCGCGAGTCATGTCAATCTCTGAAAGCCTTTTCGAGATGATTTTTAGGGTTTTTCTTGTTACTTTTGAGGCATATGACGGATAATGATTTAACTGAGTTATCATTAAGTACTAAATTTCCCCGTAAATACCGATTGGAAATGCTAAGGGCCTCCGCAAGGGTGTTGTGGCGCGCAGCTGCAGCGGGCGGCGAAGGCTGCGTGCTGGCGGCGGCGCGCTAACCGGCGACCATAAAAATAGCCATACGCAATCAATTACATTTCACAATATTCATTTGCAGTTTCTTTATCAAACATGTCACATTAGACGAAATTGAATTCAACAAAGGTTGATACAATTTTGTAAAGAAACTGCAATGATTACATAGTTTTACGAATACAATATGAGTAAAAAATATAAGCCACCTTTTCTTCCAGTTGGTTGTTGACATAATCGATGACGACATCATCTTCCATCTTAAGTATTTCTGTAATCTTCTGGGTGATCCATGGCTTCAACACATCAAGCTTCACCTTGGACATGTCCACCTATATACAATACACTATGTTATGGATGTATCTTGATACAAATTAATTCAAGTGGTACTTGGTACATAATACACTCAGCATTATTCAACTATACATTTAAAATGTTTCCACACATTTAAAAAACCTATACAAATTATGTTTAGTTGTAATACTAAAAAGTATCATATTATAAAAAGTAAGTAATAAGTTCACCCATGACTCCACCACAAACAAAAGAATTAAAGAAATATATAACTAAAGTGGCAATAAAATATAAGTTTTGTTTAGTAATTTTGGTATTATGTTTAAAGTTACCACAAATATTTATACACTATGTGAAACTGTATTATTCCATAATTTATACATTTAAAAATTATATTAACTATGAAACTAAAATATATAATAATTAAAAAAGCCTACCTGTTGGGTCAAACAATCTCCAAACTTCATTTGCTTCATCAGCTTCTTCTCCTTGTCACTGAAGCGAGTGTCCTGCTCAGTACTTGTTCCCTGTAACAAGGACCTCCTTTAATTTTTACATCATTAGCACTGATATTATATAAAATCAAAACTTAATTGAATATGTGAAGATCTCTTAGTTTAACTTAAGTCAGATTTTATAATTATTTTGGTAGGATATGCCACTATGGTAATCTAGACATGTAGTATTGTAAGTTTCTTTTTCAGTAAAGTGTACTACAAAGAGTATGTCGTACTTAAATGACTGGTACCACCCATTTACCGCTCAGAATTAAAAAATAGGTTGACAGCGCATCAATGATTGAAGTTGTAAGGCTGAGGTACCCTACCATCAAGTGAACCTCATAGTTTTGATACTTGACCTTCATTATTTTGGTAAGCATTACAACTATTTGCAATCATCTATCATGCAACCATAACCTGTGTATTGACAACTCACCAATTAAATAAAAAAAGCTTATTTTGTATTCATACAGAATAGCCACTATAGACACCATGTTCTATGAGAATAATCATCTATATATATAAAAGAGATTTCCACCTATATAGTCACTCATCACGATATCTCTGGAACCATAAGGCGTAGCGACTTGAAATATGGTAGGAATATTCCTTTCGCCGAGTAGAGGTCAGCTAAGAACGGATTTTACGAAATTCAACCCACAAGGGGGGTTGCGGGGGCAATTGCTAGTTGATTATAATCAATAGATTAAATAATGATCATACCACACCCTATCCCTAGTATGCTGTCAAAATTATCATCCTAAAGTAGGCCTTATACGTTAGGGTGTACCTGACAGATTTGCCTATACAGTTCAACTGTACAGGTAATCTTGAGCTTAGTAGAGACCATACACGTAGCGAAATCTACAGTAATTGTGCGACATACTCGCTCCGGTTAACCTGTACCTGCAAACCTGACAGGTATACCCTAACGTGTATGGCCTGGTTAAATAAGACAAAGCGTATATATTCTAAACAAACTTAAATTATGGTGAAAACCATTGTATTCTCTAAAAACATTCAAATTACTTATGGACATTTGGCGTAGCATTTAAATACCATGAATTCTTAAGTATGTACAACCTTCTACAATAATTACAGAAATATATTGGTAAATACATAATAACAACCTTTAATATAATTCAAATCGTGCAGATTTGAGAAAAAGAGAGGTTAGTTTCCTTTTTGTGAGAAAAGTATATTTAACTAAAAGTTGTACTAAATAAATGGAACTACGAAAAGTAATGAACGGAATCTTACCGTATACATCATCATATTGAATAACTTTGGAAGTAATCGATAAATCAATAAAATTATGAGCGGCTTACGAGACCCCGACTCCCAGCCGTAAAACGCCTACTCAAATTATAACGATCCCTAAATAAATTTATCACACAAAAGCTTCAGTCTCTTTTATAAAATGAAGACAGAAGTAATTTCCACATTTTAAGTTCATTCAATAATTAAAAACGCAATAACCAAAACCAATGTGACTAACCGCCATTTTCAATAAAACACAAGATGGCCGCTCTTCGTCACTTCCAAAAAATAGTCACTTCGCTATATTTCATTTCATCAGCTACTAGAGGTGTGTTCTCAGCTCCTGAACCGTTTCAAATATTATACAGTTCACAAATACGTGAACCGCTGAGCTGCAGCTTATGAACAAAATAGGTTCACGGTAAAATGTGAATTGTGACGTTTATTAAGTTGATTTTGGAATTTGGTCTTTGGATAATGGATAGAATAGTATTCAATGGACGAATGACGATGCTCCAGTGCAGTGTTGCCAACTTTATTTTTACGAATCCAGAATCCATTATCCACCATATTATGTGGCATCCTGACCCACTAGAAAACCACTGAAGTTACCCGTTAGAAAACTGTGTAGTGTCTCAAACTAAGTACACGTTCAAAACCATTTATGTATTGTTGTTGTGATCAATGTTGAACGTGTACTGTATTTATAAAATTAAATAAAATTACTTTATTTTTTGTTATAAAAAAAATAAAGTAATAGTTGGATAAAGAATGATGATCATCTTCGGAAAAATCTACTTTATCTACATTTCTAGTTTGTGAAAAATAAATTAGCTTAGTTTCAATTTTTTGTACTTCACCAAAGGTTTCCAAACTTTTTCAGTTCACGGCGCACAAACGGCCGAGTTGATCGAATTGAGTACAGTGATACTAAGAAGATAGGCAAAGCTGTATATGGGTAATTCAACGAAATTCCTTGCGTTAGTCTCAAATTCTCAGTAAATCAGATGCAGTGTGCTGCATCGGCTCTTTGTATTAACTCAAAATTGCGCCATGTTGCAACATTATGGGATGCGCGAAGTGAGCAGTGAAACTTCCAAAACACACGCCACGTTATTTCTTTCCTAACTAGCATATGCCATCAAAACCATAATTTATTTAAAAAAAAAACAAGTTTCGCAACTCAGTCCTTCTATCGTAAAAAGTTGTAAGTTCCATATAATACCAAGTTGGTCAATTTATTCAGTCTCTACTTAAGGATCCTTCTGTCTTAAGTTTTTACGTATTGGCTAACCTTTTACAATTTATGTTTTTAATGGCGTCTCATCTCTTTTTGTATATAGGCCTTTTCTTATTTTTGTTCCTTGCTTTTTTATTTCGTTGATGATTATTTTACAAGTTACCTTTTAATATGAACATATAATTATATAGTTATCTACCCTTATTATTCCATTATATTGTATCTAGGTTATTATTATTTCATTATTATTCATACATATTCAGGTACACTGATTCATTCATTGCAAATTATTATTTAAGCATAATATATTAGTTATTTCGACTATGTATTTGCGTGTTGTTCCCACGAGAATGTAAGTGCGTGCTCCTATTTAACCATGCCTACTGCTGATAGAGGACAAATCTTTGTTTTTTTTTCTGGTTTATATATTTTTTTTTTTTATAGTTAATTACATAAAGATGTCATGTGGAACATGGTGTAATGGCTGGTATACACTTTGATTAGTCAAGTGGTGTTTAGTGTGTAGAGTGATTAGTGTTAAGTGATTAGTAATGTCCTATACTGTTTATTAGGCAGTGTTTAGTTCATTTAAAAAAATAGACAATATTTTGCCTGTATACACTCTGATAGCAATAATTAACAAAAAAAAAAAACAGTGAATATGTATGATCCCATTCGCAATGTAGTTAATGAAATAGTGAATGTGCTTGCGTTACACATTCAAAAAAATATTGAGTTGGAATTGAGGAGACCACCTCGATTATGGATAGCTAGGAGAGAAGGTGTAAGCCTCCTTCGCCCCAAAATTTTCTAAATGCATTTCAGTAGCTATGGTTTGCAGAGCTCCGTCTCTGGCTTGTTTATATAAACATTTACATTATATAAACACGCATGTTGAACATATAACTCCACTCGTGTTTAGTGCAAGCGAGGGGTGAAGGCGGGACGCGCGGGAGGAGCTACTCGCAGAAAAAATAGAACACACTTGTAAATACTGTTGTAAATACAAGCCATTTTGCAGCGCCTTACAAAGATTTTGTAAAACAAAAACTTGGCGATTTAAAAAGAGTGACGAAGAGTTTCTTGCCAGTTCTTCTCTTCCGTTCTACGCCCTTGATTTGAGAACTGGCGGTAAATGTAAAATTAGAAGCATTTAATATGTATTTTTTACTGACGTTTATAAGTGTACATTGTGTTACCTAAATGAATAAATGATTTTGAATTTGAATTTAATGACTGTTTTTTATCAACTAAATAAAACATTTCTACAACATTTTCATTGTCATCATGGCCCCAGATGTTGATGATGAGCCTACACAGCCTACTGGCAAAGCAAAAATTTTCACTTTTCATTTATTTTAACGTTTTACTTTCCACGAAACAAAACAAAACAAAAAGAACTACGATATATTATACGAAACTCCAAGGGAAGAAACACCAGTTCCTCTCGGTTAGTTACGCTAAGATAATATTAAAGCGAGACAGATATATAATACCATAAAGATGATGAGACATGAAACAATAAACGCAATATTTTGGTCGGGAAATATCCAAACGAAATCGAGTCGCTACTTTTATTTCTCTATGAGTTTAAACGTTCGAAACACTATGAATAATATTAATACGCAATTCATCTTGGTTGCTAACTAATATCTAGGTTTGCGCCAGATGCCGATAATATATTTTTATATATTATATTAGATTTTATAGAATTGCACTAGATCTAGCGACAAATGCGCTAAAACGGCAACACTGGTTCTGGATTAGTGGTTTTCTGGTGGATCATGATGCCACATTTGGTGGATTCGTAAAAATAAAGTTGGCAACACTGGCCACACTGCTCGTTAGCAGTGTTCGGAACCGTACGATAATTATCGTACATGTACGATAATTTCATACCTTCGTACAATGTACGATAGCGTACGCAGTTTGTACGATAATTTCCGCATGTTAGTTTGTAGGATTTTGAGTGAGGATTTCAATGACTAGGTGCGAAATGTATCGTTTTTTTTTCGCCAGCATGTCAGTTTGTAGGATTTTGAGTGAGGATTTCAATGACTAGTGGATATTCTAATAGATACGATAATTTTGATCCAAATATGTCCATATACGATAATTTTACGGCCCTGGTACGATAGTTGCCTGGCTTCAGGTTGGGAACACTGCTCGTTAGTGAAATTTTAATTCAGTGAAATTTGAAATCTCGTCAGAAGCGATCGTTTTAAAATGTGTTTAATAAGGTTTTTTACATGTGAGGCATTTAGCGCTCATAAAACTAAAGAAATTCTTGAAAAATTGAAGAGTGTGGATGCCGATGTGACTGCTTTATCGACTGAGCTCTGCTATCATGTGGAAATCGCAGAAGGATGTGATTATTTGAATATTAATCAAATAAAAATTTTACAGTGGTTATTGAGCTCTCCATTGCAACCACATTCCTTGAAGAACGAGTCTGTTTACAAGTTTATAAAAGACGATCAAGTTATAATAGAAATAGGACCAAGGTGGAGACATTTGATTTTTTTATTTCCAACTTAGAAAATCATTGTTTTTTACACTTCCAATGTTGTATTTTTTTTATTAGGCGAATAGAAATTCATATTCCCTTAATAAAATATGCTTTAAGTATTTATTGCATTCTTGTAACAAAATTATTGCTTTGGTTTTTATTCAAATTATCAAAAAATATATATTACTTGCAACACGCCCCGGCTTCGCACGCGTGCAATGTAAATGTACTATACACCAAAAGTGTTACTCGGTGATAATGTAGCTTTCTATTGGTGAAATAATTTTTCAAATCGGTTCAGTAGATCCAGAGATTAACCCCTACAACCTCACAAACTTTACCTCTTTATAATATTAGTATAGATAATAGTTATGATATAAGGTATCTTTAGTTACTCTGTCTTTTATTTCAATGTATCTTTGTTAGCTCATTGATAAATTAAGGTATGCTTAAATATTTTTAAATATTTCAGGTTTAATTTCTCAACTGCAGACTCTAGTAACTCAGTTCAAATCTGTAAAAGTGTCGGTTTGCATGATGTGGTTCGTCTCGAAGTGTCAACAAGATACCTAATTACATTTAAGAATGACAAGACGGTTAGCACAACTTTATTTGAAGAGTTGGCTGCATCATTACATGATAGGATGACTCAGTGCATATATACAAAGGAAAACCTTCCCCGACACAGTTTTAATGAGGGATTACCTAAAGACTCGGAGCCTTGGTATGTTGTGCCTCTCCAAAAAGAAGGAATGGCTGCTATGGAAAAAGTTAACCAAAAATTAGGCATGTATATAATAAAATTACTATACTATATGAAAAGGTCCCTGGTTTAAATCCCAGTAAACCCAGATTTTAAATGCTTATAATATGGGGTTGGGTGTGGTAGAGGACTTACCTACTTACCTATAATTTTTTTTTAAGTAAAATGGAAACAAAAATGGATCTGCCCCAAGCCCCACTATTTTTAATAATAAATTTTAGGTAGATTGATTGTCTTATTATAATTACTATACAGGTTTGGCATTTGATAGTTGGGATATGGAGTTCTATATGGATCTTTTTGTAAACAAATTGAAGAGAGATCCAACCAGTGTAGAATTATTTGACCTTGCCCAGAGTAATAGTGAACACTCAAGGCATTGGTTTTTCAAGGTAAATTAAACAATTGACATTAATCCATTTTTATTTTTTTTTACCAAAGAATAACAAACAATTTATTTCATAGAAAAAGTAAAGCTGTCCTTGATAACTGAAATAAGTTCATTTATTATGAAAATAAGTTAATATTATTTATTTTAGCATAAAGTTTATAACTTCTTATCACTCCAGCTGATGTAATATGCTGTCAATGGTCGTGCTATTTATACAATATCTTATATACCTATACTTACATTATTCATGGTACTTAAATGTTACAGGGTCAAATGATATTAGATGGCAAGAAAATAGATGAGTCTTTGATAGATATGGTTGCATCAACTCAGAAGTATTCCAATGATAACAATGTTATTAAATTTGGCGATAATAGCAGGTACAAAAAACAATATGTTAAAAACAGTTTTACACTTGATTCCTCAGTAACTCAGTCTTATCATTATTGTTACAATTATTAGGCCAGATGTCAATCACCTTTACTGATGGTTGCTGATAGCTACTTGCTTTACTACATTACGTAAATTATAAATTATGTAAAAAATATATTTTCCTTTGAAGCCTGTGAGAAATTTTGTTTGATAACGGAACTTGGCTTTATGTTTGAGGTATAGTTAAGAAACTCTTACAACATACTAAACATAACTTTATTTAGAACTAGATATGAATCTTAGTTCAGGCTTAAGTTATATCTATTTAGGCGCGTTACGTAGAACAACTCCGATGATTCTTGGGTTCGAATCCCACCAGTACGACATGTTTATAATTTTCTGTTAGCATGTCTTCCCCACGTCTGATAACTTCGGGTATTGAGTAGGTTGGACGAATATCGAAATTCCGAATTCGAAATAACGAACCACCGTTCTTAGATGGAAAAACCGTGAAGAGCACATTAAGCGTTTCGGTTTCAGTCAATGAATTTCCGAACGCTCGAAGAAAAAAGTATGTCGACAGCGCATCATTGACTGATGTTCTGTGGCTGAGGTACCATGAAGTGAACTTCATGGTCGTCTGTCGATATCTAACATGAAAAAAAAATTTGCGTGTAAATTAATAGTGTAAGGATAATAAATCATCATTGCCAATCGTCATCTTAGTGCTCAAGGTAACCTAGTACTGTTTAGGCTGCTACTGGTAATCCCATATCATTGAATGAGCGTTTTTATGTCGGATACCGACAGATGCGCTAATTTGATATTGTACCTGCACCACTGGTCGTTAAAGATGAGCAATAATGTGTTGTCGACTTGCCGTCCCCGTTTCACCTATGTTTAACACCGCAAAGTATTCAAGTCGCGACCACGAACTACGCGTAGTTGGTGGTCTTCTGATCGTATTTATAGAGCCCAAGCACCAGATAATCATTCGAAATTTTATTCAAAAGACAATTTGACGATACCAATACTTTCTCGCAAGTAGCAAGTTCGTAATTACGCCTCCAGTTTACGAATTTCGTATTTATCTCGATTGTTTGCTGAAATTATCTTTTTTTGAAGTCGATAAAACACAATTTATCGACTTCAAAAAAATTAATTTCGATTCCAAGTCTCCCCCTATTTGAAGAAGGTTTAATTCCTTAATTATAATGTTCATTCATTGCGATAAGCGGAAAAACTCATGTTGCATGTTGTTCAAACCGATTAGTATGGAAATTCATTAGAAATATACGGTTATTATGAATATTATCTTTTCATTACATACAGCTGAAAATAATTTATTTGTTAATTATATACGTAATAATATAACTACGATATTTATTAATTCCAGTCATTATTCAATAGTGGATGTAGAGTAATTAGTTTTTGTTTTCTTTGTTTGATTTCTTTTACAACGTTTTATATAAGTACCTTCTGGATAGTCTATAATTTAAAAAGGCTAACTTCTGTCGACTTTTTTCTCGTCTAACACTTAAAACTCGACTTCTAACTTCAAAAGTAGAGATATTTGTCGATCGAGATATCTCGTCTATCAAAGTTATCGATGTCGAGATATCTTATATCTTAGTTTATCGTCACTCGTCCGCGAGATATCTCGGGATGGTCATGCTAGCCTGGCTGGGTGTTCAATTCATCTGACATACGTAATAGGGATGACAACGTAGTTATATAATAATTAATAATAATTGATGATTGAACGGAAAGGTCCTTGGAATTATTTACTCAAAATTAAAACCCAGTCATAGGGTGGGCAATATATACTTGTTTATCAATACATTTAATTCTTTTCAATATCGTTTTAACTGACAAAAGGTTATTTGAAAGTTATTGATTATAACGCCGCGATGTTTTAGGATACAAGTAACATGTGTATCTTTTTTAATTTTAGGCAAAATGAGGAGTTAGTACAAAAATGAGTGGGAAGAATATCAAAATAAAAAATAATGTGAATCACCACTCATAGGCGATAAAGTGCAATTTGTATATACCACCATATTTACTGTTCCAAAGAGTCCTTCAACCAGTTATTTTCGACGATATTGTTTGAAGCGAAACCTAATTTGTTTAAAAATGAATCTATTACGTTTTAGTGCCATTAAAGGGTTCAAGCACACGAAAATAAGGCCGAGCGATGTGAAAGCACCCTCTCAAGTAGTAGAAGAACTGACCGAGTCGGACATAATATTTACCGCGGAGACTCATAACATGCCCACTGCGGTAGCGCCTTTCAGTGGCGCTACTACTGGCACTGGGGGGAGGATAAGGGATGTGCAGGGGGTGGGTCGTGGAGGCCACACTGTAGCGGGAACTGCTGGATATAGTGTTGGGAACCTTCTAATACCGGGTAATATTATCTATACTAATATTACAAAGATTTGTTTGTTTGTTACGATATAACTCTAAAACTAATGGACCGATTATAATAATTCTTTCACCAATAGAAAGCTAAATTATCAGCAATTTTTATGTATAGTACATCTACACTACAACCATGCGAAGCCGGGGCTAATTACTAGTGCATTATAGATATAGATTTTTTGTTTGTATCCTCGTCAAATCTGTCAAAATGTTAACAGCGCTATAAGGAAACATGTGTAAATTTATAATTGAAAGTGTATTTTTTCTCATTGAACATGATTAACGTATTATATTAAAGCTAGAAATGACAGTTACCTGCGGTAAACATTTCATATCGTCCTATAGAGATATCGTCGTTATAGTTCCGACAAGACGTAATTAATAGCATCTGTAATAAATACAATAGGTACTTTACAAAGGCTGTAAAATGTCTCATTACATAAAATTTAATTGAGATTAAAATTAAATATTTCAGACATAATATATGTAACTTAATAAATAACAATCATATGATGAAATATTTCATCAAATCATTAATTGAGATAAACAATTTAGAATTAAAACAACACTGATTACATATTTGCTTACGTATGAAGGATTGTGATAATATTGTTTATGTCGAAAACATATGACACAAACAACAAACGTATTAATCTCATAATTAATTCAGGTTATGACTTACCCTGGGAAGAGAAAGACTGGAAATATCCTAATAACTTCGCTAGTCCTCTTCAAATAATAATTGAGGCTAGCAATGGCGCTTCTGATTACGGAAATAAATTCGGAGAGCCATTGATATCAGGTAACTATATTTAATTTATAAAATGATATAATAATTTTGACGGACTCGTTGGCGCGTTCGGTAGAACACCTGCCGTGCGTATCGATGGGTCGTGGGTTCGAATCCCAACGGAAACACATGCTTATAATTTTCAAAGCATGTTTTCCCCACGTCTGGTAACTTCGGGCATTGATCGGGTGGGAAGAATATCTAAATTCCGACCGGGTAATGAACCACCGTTCATAGATGGAAAAACCGTGAAGTGCATATTGCGCGTTTCGGTTTCAGTCTATGGATTTGCCGAATGATCGAAGTAAAAATTAGGTCGACAGCGCATCATTGACTGATGTTCTGTGGCTGAGGTATCACCTACCATCAAGTGAACCTGATGCTCGTCTGTCGATATCTGACATAAAAAAAAAATAAACCTAATATTCTACTCTGAATAATGATTAATACAGTAAATATTAAGTCAACTGGGAAAACTTGATATTTTTTTTAAAGAGGAGAAAATCTAAAGTCTGATCAACACAAGAGGATATAGTTCATAAGATGATAATTTATTTATTTTATACTTTATTGCACTAAATAACAAAAATAATACATAAAATATACACATTTACATACTTTAAAGCACAATTGGCGGCCTTATCGCTGAGCAGCTATTTAATATTCATCAAATAACTCCAAATAATTATTTTTGAACGCTAAGAATATCGAGTCGTTTGTAAGTTGCAAGCTAATCGAGTAATAATTTTAGGATTTGTACAATCATATGGGTTGAAAAATGGCGACGGGCAGAGGGAGGAATTTATAAAACCCATAATGTTTAGCGGCGGAATTGGGTACATGCCTCATCAAATGATTAAAAAGAACAAGCCGGAAAAGGGTATGTAAAAGATGAATTCTAATAATTTTCTTCATCTGCATTATTTAAATGTATATGGTTTTATTTCTATCTTATACAGGATTATATTTACGCTATAAGAAGTTCTTTTGGTAACCTTACCGAAATATATTACTGACTATACAAAAATCTGAATATTATGAATACATATATTCAATATTATTCATAACATAGATTGACAAATGCGAGTGTGCGTGAGTTTGCTTGCTTGAACGAGTTCGTTGGCTCATGAGGTAGTACACCCACGTTTCTTTCCGATAGGTTTTGAACCCCGCCGGGACGACATGTTAATATTATTTTAGTAAACTAGTTTTCCCTCAGACATTTTCAGCACTATTCATCGATGGAAAAACTATGGATATCCGAACGCTCGTAGTAAAAACAAGGTCGATCATTATGCTACATCGATAACTAAAAAGGTTTTATTTTGTCATCGTATGTTCAGAGCCCTTATAACAGATTTAATTCCAAAAGCTTGGCTTTGGCCACATGAAGGCTATTTTGAGCCAAGTCGCATAGTCGGCATAGTCTTAAAAATAATAAAAAAAGATAGGAAAAGGACTCATATATATATTTTTTATTCCTATAGGAATGCTGTTGGTAAAAGTGGGGGGTCCCGTGTACCGTATCGGAGTGGGCGGTGGCGCCGCGTCCTCAGTAGCGGTGCAGGGCGGTGACTCCAGGGACCACGCCCTCGACTTCGGAGCTGTACAGAGAGGTGACTAATTTTTAACACTAAACCTACCAGAGGGGTGAGCACGAACAAGTATCGAAAGAGTGATCGTATCGTCCAACTGTCATTTGTATGAAATTTCAAATGATTTTTCATATAACTGACAGTTTGACGATTCGAATACTTTGTCGATAGTCGTTCGTGCTAGGCCCCCAGAGCGGTCAAATGACCGCTATTGAGATTAATAAAAATTGTTAAATTCATTTTTCTTGAACTCACTGCACGATTTTTTCTATAATATAATATAGCCATATAACATTTTTTTTCATATTAGCAGTTTTTCATAGTTCAATAAAAGTGAAAACCTGGAATTTAACCATTTTTATTAAAGTCTCGAAAGCTGTTCTTTGACCGTTCTGGTAGGTTTAGTGTTAATAAAGATAAATATAGATCTAAACATGACTCTAACTTAATCACTATTTATCACGGCGGGACTGTGGATAAACAATTGGCTAGCCTGGATCTGAAGTGGTCTATGTAACATTTTTTTGCTAAATCCAACTTTGAGCATTTTTGGCTAAATCCATCTTTGAGCATTTTTGAACATAAAAACTAAGTGGTCACATTATTTCGTTAACAAAGTATATTTACCACCAAAATACCACTAGAATTTATTGATATTTTCTTTTTTAATTTCAAATTGGATTGGATTTCAAATTAATGAAGTTGATGATATGCATGTTTGGAACGAATAGTAATTTCAATTATTATATGCTATTGTACAAGCAATCTTACTAAATTCTGATAATAATATTTGTTTTTTTTATTCAAAAAGGTGATGCTGAAATGGGAAACCGTCTAAACAGAGTTGTAAGAGGATGTCTAGAAGCGCAAATAAACCCAGTTGAATGTAAGTTAATTGATAATTGTATGAAGGGATTAGTTTTTATAGTTAAGATATTAAATAAATATTGTCTTAGAATTTCTACTGTACTTCTTGTCTTCATAGTATTGTTCAGTAATTTAAGGGTTAAGAAATTCTCAAAAGGAATACAAAGACTCGCTTACTTGAGAATTAAATTGTATGAAGGACTTAGTTTTTATAGTGACGTTAAGATATTAAATATTGTCTTAGAATTTCGACAATATTTTTTGTAGTATTGTTCAGTAATTTAAGGGGTATGAAATTCTCAAAAATAATACAGACTCGCTTACTTGAGAATTAAAGACAAAATAAAATAATACTATTTCGAAACTATAACATAAAAAAATTTAAACTATTAATAATAATCAGTAAGTAGTTACTATAACGACGACACCAACATCAAAGTAACTTTGTTTACTTTGTTATGTGGGTAAAATTTAGACAACGACCCATTTTATGACATGGGATGTGGATGATGGAAAAAAAAAAGATTTATATATCTCAAAATCACATAACTACTACGTTGTTGGTGCCCTAGCTTCTATACTAGGATTCCCTGTGTTGTAGCCAGTGGCGTAGCTATGCAGATGATGATAATTAATTTTCCTCATAAAAGTTTAAAAAAAACAGCTAATAAAGAGTGGAAGTTCCTTAATTCTAATAACACAGGCCCTATATTTGTCATTGTGTTGTGTGTAACTAAAACTTGAAAATAAAAAAAAACAATTTCAGTTTTAAATCACTTATTATACAACCCATCTTACTGCCGGGTAACTTTTCGTCTAACGTTCGACAGTCCACATTTTTTTTTTTGCATTGGGTCTCAAAAAGGCTAGTTATGCAAGCAGTGGCTTGTGGCGAGCTAGGCATTTATTCATACTATTTTGTTATTCCTATAGCGATTCACGACCAAGGCGCTGGGGGTAACGGTAATGTCTTAAAGGAGTTGGTTGAGCCAGAGGGCGCCGTAGTGTTCACTAAAGAATTCCAATTGGGCGACCCCACTATCACCACTCTAGAACTCTGGGGTGCTGAGTACCAAGAAAACGATGCCTTGTTGTGTAAAAAGGAAAATAGAACTGTTCTCGAAGGTAAGAATTAATTATGGTTGCTTCATTCACATAGAAGGGGTATTCGCAATATCAAACCTAAAAAAATAGGCCATACTATCCCAATTATACGTCTTGTGTTATATTTTGTACTGAGGTGTCCAATATACGATAGTTGGCTTAGCTTGATCCCAGATATTATAATCGAAGTATGTTAATTAGGCTAATTTATAACAAAGAAATAATAAAAAAATCACATCGCCTTATAAGGTACATACATACATACATATACATCACGCCTCTTTCCCATTGGGGTAGGCAGAGATCACGGAATTCCATATGCTCCGATCCTTACATACCATTTTCGCTTCTTCTACTTTCATCAATGCTTTCATACACACTCGACGGTTACGAGTACTTTTGATCTGGCCCTTTTGCAGAACGTCCCCGATCTGATCGAGGTAAGGTATAAGGTACGATCATTAAAATTCATCAATCTACGAAATGTACAATTTCCTTAATTATTGTTACTTTTGTTTGTGCGTACTGGGATTCAGTTCGATTAACTAAATCATTGAAGGTATGGTATTTATCATCTAAAATATTTAATATAGTGTATACTTTAGCAAGAGCATGAAATAATTACCATTGTTTTCGATTGTAGTTTATTTTCAGTCTTATTGAAAAATAAAAAAATTCTAAGTGTCTTTACGTTTATCTTTAAAAAAATCTTACATAATTTTAATATTCATACGTTCCTATTCATAAACGTATTATAAGCTCGAAATAGTAAAATTATCTTGTTTCTTTCGTTCTAAAGTCACTTAGGTTTCGATAGAGCGAGACAAAACATACTTTAAGTATTTTAAGCTTATAATTATTATGTTTATGAATAAGAGGATTAATACTTGTAATCGCCAGAGATATCAGTATGGCACCAAAATCATATTAATCTTAAACTGTTATTGATACGCATATTCTCTTCAAAAATAAATTCCTAATAAATATTTTTAGAAATTTGTCGTCGCGAGAGATGTCCAGTGTCCTTTGTGGGTGAAGTGACCGGCGACGGTTACATGAGTCTTGTAGAGGATTCCTACAAGGATTCGTATCTTAACAGATCTGACCGGCAGAAACCAGAGGTTGCTTCAAAGATGCCATATGATTTGCATTTAGAAGCTGTTTTAGGTATGGTAAATATTCATTTTGTTTATATTTTTTTTCAGTTGAAAGATTCGTTTATTTTTTTTTAATGATTTAGCTTTCTTAAGTGCATTAAAATTTAGCATATGTAACCTACATATCACGAAGATTGAAATTAAAAAAAAAATTGTTGAGCACTACCGTTATCACTAATATACAATACATGTTTAATTAAAATTAAAATTTCTATCACTTAGTTAGTAGCTAGTAGCTCTTAGCGTAGAAGAAGTCACTTCTCAATGATAATTCCGCTAATTGTATATATGTAATCGAGATTTAATATACATATTTGTGTTTGTCTATTGTTGAATTTTTATTTGTTTGTTAAGGGTGTTTATAAAATCATAATTCTTTTATTAAGCCGTGTAACTCTATCTTATTGTAATTATTTTATTTCTTAATAATGTATAATTGTATTTCTTTATTTTCCACTACTTTTTCGCAGGTAATATGCCAAGGAAAATATTTGATTTGCAAACGGAGAAGCGAACTAAATTGCCACTTACATTACCCAAAGAGATTACAGTTGAAAAGGCTCTCAACAGAGTCCTGAGGCTTGTCAACGTCGCCAGTAAAAGATATCTAACTAACAAGGTAATATTTATTTACTTTGGCGTTTGTATAAACAAACCCTTTATGATTGTTTATTCCTAGTCGTTATAGCCGGTACTATATAGGGTTTCGAAAATTCAGTGAAAGTATAGATTTCTGAATGTTATATATATAAGTTAAATAAATTGAAAATAAAATTATTTGCATTATGATAAAATATCATATTATTTATTTATACTAGGATTTTTATAAATTACATAATATATTTAGAATTAATTACATCACCTTGATTATTTCACAAAAAATAGAAAAAAAAACATGCAAAGAAGAGAAAATTACCCGTTGCTAAAGTATCGCCAACTAATAAAGAAGCTTTACGCTTTTCTCTCTGATCTGATTTAAAAAAGAATGGATCCCTAGATCGCATGTCTGTCTAGGAACATTTTACTTTAGATTGACATATATTACGATTGTGTAGCCTAAATGAACGAAATTACGATACATATTAGAAGATTAATTTACTCGATTTTGACTGATATATAGTATAGGTGTATCGTAATTAAAAGATAGATGCAAACAGACAGATAATTTTAAAAACGTAACTTGAAATAAAACACTAACTTTATTGGTTACGTAGGACTGACTATGTCTATTTATACAGCATTTCCATCACGGGTTGTCAGGAAGAAATAGCTGTCATAGCTATAAGACTGCCTTCTGTACTCATATCTTATGCTGATTATTATTATTATGTTTAATTATTTTGGTCTACTTTTATTATTTTAAGTTTTTTTTTTGTGTGCAATAAAGTATTTACTTACTTACATTGCTTACGTAGTTGTTAATTCCCGAGTCCCCTAATGGGGCATGGGGCAGACCCATTTCTGTGTCTGTTTCACCGATCATTTTCCTTTACAGTCAAGTAGGTGATCAGCCTTCTGTGCCCTGCCCGACCGAAACAATATTTTTTAATCTTGTTTCCCCGGGATTCGAACACAGGACCTCCGGTGCTAAACGCATCGCGCTAACCACTGAGCCACGGAAGCGGACAATCTTACGTAGAAAGCATCTAAATATGCTTGAAATGTATTATTAAATTTGTAGGTGGATCGTTGCGTCACTGGGCTAGTAGCGCAGCAGCAGTGCGTAGGGCCGCTGCACACGCCGCTAGCCGACTGCGCTATCATAGCCCTGTCTTATCACGAGAAGGTGGGCTCGGCGACGTCTATCGGCACTCAGAACATCAAGGGTCTCCTAGACCCGGCCGCTGGGGCTCGTCTTTCGCTAGGAGAAGCGCTCACCAACTTGGTAAACTTTATTTATTTAAATAAAATACTTTATAGTTGATTAAAACGCTAGTTGCTAGTAAATAATAAAACGCTATTTATTATTTACTAGCAACGCGCCCCGGCTTCACACGGGTGCAATATAGATGTACTATACACAAAACATAGCCTGTTGGGAACGGAAAGAACTGTTACTTAACAACTTTCAAAAGCCAATTTCTTCCCAATAGTCTATACTAATATTATAAAGAGGAAAGATTTGTATTTTTGTATGTTATGAATAAACTCAAAAACTACTGGACCAATTTTGAAAATTCTTCGTTTGATTTGAATTTTTTCAGTCACCATACTAACGCCATCTATGTTACGGAGTTGATACCTGCTGTAATTTTCTATATTATAGCCGTGACTGTGACGCAGCCGCGGCTATGTCACAGCACTGATTTTCAGCGGTGCCCGTTTAACTCTGGAGATACAGTGCGCTCTATATATATAAATAATAATAAATATGTTCAAATAAAATACGGGTAAAATATAGGTATTCGCGGGCATAAGTGAGCTAGAGGACGTGAAGTGTTCCGGCAACTGGATGTGGCCGG
This sequence comes from Anthocharis cardamines, assembly GCA_905404175.1. Classification (NCBI taxonomy): domain Eukaryota; kingdom Metazoa; phylum Arthropoda; class Insecta; order Lepidoptera; family Pieridae; genus Anthocharis; species Anthocharis cardamines. Next base: position 6,453,095 of record FR989956.1, on the reverse strand, counting down.
GCAAGACGGGCGCGCAGGGCGGCTCGCTGGTGGCGGCGTGCGGCGCGCTCGCGGCGGCCATGCGGCGGCTGGGCGTGGCCGTCGACGGCGGGAAGGACTCGCTGTCCATGTGCGCCAGTGTGGATGGACAGACTGGTAAAACGCTTATATTGAAATCATTGATATTTTTTTTTTTATGTCAGATATCGACAGACGAGCATGAGGTTCACTTGATGGTAGGTGATACCTCAGCCACAGAACATCAGTCAATGATGCGCTGTCGACCTAATTTTTACTTCGATCATTCGGCAAATCCATAGACTGAAACCGAAACGCGCAATATGCACTTCACGGTTTGAACGGTGGTTCGTTACCTGGTCGGAATTTAGATATTCCTCCCACCCGATCAATGCCTGAAGTTATCAGACGTGGGGAAAACATGCTTACAGAAAAAATTATAAGCATGTGTTCCCGGTGGGATTCGAACCCACGACCCATCGATGCGCATGGCAGGTGTTCTACCGAACGCGCCAACGAGCCCGTCGAGATATTTATTTATTTATTTAATAAAAACCTCAACAACACATATACAATACATATTACATTAACAATATTAGAAATAAATATATCGGTAGGTAGTAGCAAAGAACATAGATTTACATGGAAGCTCAGGGCCTATGGGCACGCTTGGCAAGGTTTCTCTTGGGTAGTTCTTACCCCAGCCACCGCGGCGCTGTTAGTATCCGTGTGAACGCACACTCTTGACGATGGAGTCATAGCACTCTTTTGCACTCTGCCGCTTTTCCGTGCTTGGGGTAATGATGCGTTCTTGCTCGCTCTCACAAGTATGACAATGCTCGGGGTGCTTCTGGTCCGGTGCTTAAGATTACGAAAGAGCGTTATTGCCGTTCGCTCGTAAAATCAAGAGACGCGAGCGCGAGGGGAGGGTCAGCTGACTGCTCAGATGTGTCATACCGATTGCCGCGCGCTCTGCAGTCCAAAAGCAGAACTTCTTTTTTGTGCCAAAAGTTAACAAGCTCTGTGCTTTCATGTATATATCTTATTTGGTAATAGGTCCGGTATAAGCGTCAATAACAGGTGCCACAGCATTATTGAATAACTTCTCTAAAGGCACTTATGTAACACAACGGACTTAGGTAAATGGTGAATAACTTCTCTAAAGGCACTTATGTAACACTACGGACTTAGGTAAATGGTGAATAACTTCTCTAAAGGCACTTATGTAACACTACGGACTTAGGTAAATGGTGAATAACTTCTCTAAAGGCACTTATGTAACACTACGGACTTAGGTAAATGGTGAATAACTTCTCTAAAGGCACTTATGTAACACTACGGACTTAGGTAAATGGTGAATAACTTCTCTAAAGGCACTTATGTAACACTACGGACTTAGGTAAATGCTGAAGTTATAAAAATTAGAAATACATATTTCACAAAAATATTAATATAGGAAGGTTTTGAATGCAGTATTTTACGTTTAAAAATAAGGTACTGTCAATCAGATCGACTTTAAAGCATCATTCACCGTGTCTAACTTGCGATATGGTGGAAACATTACGGCCATTACATTATTACTGACGGTTGATAAATAGAAGAGATTCGCTTTGCTTCTTTTATTTAACTTCGATATATTGATATGGTATTTAATAGTGTATATGGTTAAAATGCATGATTAATTACATCCGCTGTCTAGTCAAAAATCGCAAATTTGAATCCCACATGATTTGAAGGCCAGTTCGTTCGAACTGGTTGGTAGGATTAAACGCTGGCCGCCACAAGGTGCGGACATGATATTTCATAGATTATAATTCAGCCACTGTTGGTCGCGTCTAGTGATGGGTCACCGGTGGCTTAATGTGCCGTAGCACGAAAATAACTTCTTGTGAATGAACTGAAAAATATATATTAAGTTACGGCCTTATTCATAAACGTATAATAAGCTTGAAATAGTTAAAATAGGTTTTGTCTCGCTCTATCGAATATAAAAAGACTACAGAACAAAAGAACCAAAACATATTTTAACTATATAAACCTTATAATACTTTTATGTATAAGGCCGTTGGCTTTTTAGAGTTAGGGTATCAACATTCGAAAACTCAACTTACCGCAATCTTAACCCAAAAATCAACTACTGCATTTGCCAGCTTTCAGAATGCTCTCTGAAAATGGCAGAATTGTACCCTAGTTAACCTGTTTGGTTTTACAACGAACGCCCATTATTACAGTTCGGTCCCCGGGCACGCTAGTCATATCGACGTACGCGCCGTGCCCGGACATCACGGTGAAGGTGGAACCAGCTCTCGTTAAAGAAGGGTCTGCACTGGTCCACGTGCCTGTGTCGCCCGGACGTTATAGGTAATTATTTATAATTGGAACTTGATTCATATTTAGGGCTGATGCTGAGATCATGATATACTTATTGATGATGCGATATTTTATTGGCTGAGGTATATTTTTTTTGTGATTTATTACAGCTTTTTCATAATACATCTGTTAAACTTCTAAACTATTCTTCCTTTTATTATGCATCGTAATAATACATACTAGTAAAGCCTGATTTCACCATACCTTAACCCGTTATGAAACTAAAGAGCCTTTACAGTTTATTTTATATATAGTAGTGAAAAGTTTTATCCGATAGAAGTTAACACTTATTTTATATTTATTCATAACAGTAGTTTACGGAATAGAATCGATACATTGAAAGACTCGTAACTCATTGGATCCTTTATTTACTTTAGTCAATAATAACATATTGCCTATCAATTTTTAAATTTTCAGATGTGTATTTTCAGCCATTTCTTCACTTTGTCATTTTTAAAAATACCCTTTTTCTAAAAAAAAACTTTTACAATTATATAAAGAGATTTTGCGGATTTTGAAAAATATATATAAAATTTCCAATCCTACTGCTATATTCACGATATCACTTGTTATTTTATTTTTAGAATGGGAGGTTCCGCCTTAGCTCAATGCTACAAACAACTGGGTGACAACCCGCCCGACTTGGACGATCCTCAGGTCTTGAAGTCATTGTTCAAAGTCACTCAAAAACTCCTCAAAGGTATGTTATGTTTAGATTTTTCGCTATTTTTGTGTGTTTTTGTTTATTTGAGTATGTGACTTGTATAAAATCAAAGGTTCTATATTTAACATTACTTTGTATAAAGTGAAGAAAACTGTGTTAACCCAATATGTATGAAATTTTAAGTTTTCAAGTTATTCAATTTTAAAAGTTTAGGAACAAAAATACTTATGCATATTTGTAATGTGATATATTCTAATGTAAATTGTAATGATATATATTATTAATATTTGTGATGTGATATATTCTTTTATATCTTAGGTACTTGTATCCCTAAACAAATAAGTATGTAAAAACTTATTTGAGCACTGTACATTCGTTATATCAGTAATGATTGAAGTGTAAGTGCATTGTCTCAAAATTATAGTCCAGGGTCCAAAAGCAAATTCGAAAGTAACTCAGATATTTTAATAGACTTTTTATTTTATGAAATTTTAAATAACAAAAAGGTTTTGCTAAAAAACATAACTAACTCCCAGTTAATTTTTAAACCCTATAGCATTGTCATTTTTTTTCATAGAAAAGAAATTGCTCTCCGGACACGACATCAGCGAAGGAGGTTTTATAACTACAGTCTTAGAGATGGGTATTGGAGGTGTCCGTGGTTTGCAGTTAGATGTCCAAGTTGAATCTCAAGTGTCTGTTATTAATGCATTGTTTAATGAGGAGCTCGGTATTGTGTTGGAAGTGGAACAAAGTGACGTGCAATATGTACTGAACGAGTATAACAAGGGTGGTGTCAAGGCGAAGGTTATTGGTTCAACCGGGAAATATGGAATGCGTTCTGAGGTAGGCATAGAAAAAGGTTTCTTGTCTTTGTTCATTTGGATGATAATGAAAGGGACAAATAGTTTGTGATTATTTAGCTTTGACCTACAAGTTGTAGTATACATTGATTGATATGAATGTTAATTAGGTGAAAAACCTACATATTCCTAACAAGAGGTTTAACACGGTTTTGCTATCGTTGAAAATATAATAATAATTACAATAATATAAACACGCTGTATATTAAAAATAATAATAAATGTCTGTTGAATAGCGTTTGATTATTTGGTTATAAGTTCAAATAAAGTCTTGAAGGCATCTTGAAAGTTTTTTTTTATTACAGGTGGTAGTAAAAGTGAATGGACAGAAAGTTTTAGATACAAAGTTGATAGATGTGTTCAGAATGTGGGAGGAGACGAGCTACCAGCTAGAGTGCTTGCAGGCCAACTCCGATTGCATTAAGCAGGAGTGGGACGGTAAGGGATATGTTGGATATGAGTTTTTTATATCGATTTTGATGTCTTCATGTAAGATGTTATTATGTATTACAAACAAAAAAAACTAGCAATACACCCCGGATATTCGAACGGATATAATGTAATATGTTACTCACTGGTCCAGTAGTTTTTGAATTTTTTTGTTATCAACACACAAAAGTACAAATATTTACTCTTTATATTATTAGTGTAGATATTGCACTTAGTGGTATGGCCGTCGCTTTGAGGCGCACTGAGGTTCGAAATCCATGGAACATTATTTAAAAAACAAAGAAAAATTATCACACAGAAGTGTGTCTGCCTCATGCTCCATTAGGAGACTCGGGAATTAACTAAGTGAATATCATATGAGAGGCTGACTTCAGTCAATGTCAGTGAATTATGTGCTGCTGATCTATTTTTATTTCGATCATTCAGGAAGTTATAGACAGAAATTACTTTTCAAGCCAAGGCGGAGATTTTTTTTGTGTAATATATTAGATTTCATATATATAATGATTTTTAGGACTGGAGAAGCGAAAGGGTGCAACCTACACCGTAAGCTTCGATCCGTCCGCTGCTGTGGTTAAAACTAAGTCGGTGAAGGTGGCTGTATTGCGAGAAGAAGGTAAAGTTGTCGTTCTAAAGTAAAGAGAATAATAATTTCTAACGTCCATAGTTTTGAGGAATGTGCAGTTTAATGGTATAATGGCCGAATTCTCGAACACTAATCAACATTGAGGTGTACTTAAAAGTATATCTAACCCTTTCATTACGAAGGTAAAATGAAAGACAGAAACATTTTAAGAAGCCCTCAAGTTTTGATTATCGTTTCAGTATTCCGCGGTAAGAGCTTCAGTTTTCTTTGTTCCGTTTTCAAGTTGTCGAGCGGTATTCATGTATTTTCTAAGTATTTAGAAATTAATTTTGTCTTTTGCCTAATATTTGGAAGAAATAATAAAAATCTTCTTGGAAATATTATAAGCTAGGGTTAGATATAACATGTGAGCAAGATCACGTCAACTGGACCCCCCATTTTCCACTTGATCATAAAAATTAAGTTCATGTACCTTTTTTATAAGTACATACCATGATAAAATCATCCCCCAAACGATTTTTAAAAATTTCGATTTTAACAATAATTTCTTTTACAATGAAAATTTTAGGTACTTTTAATTAAAAAATTGATTGTAAATCAACCGTTAAAGTTAAATTAATGGGACTTGGATGATTTATTTTTAAAATGTTTATATTTTAATAAAATATTAATAAATAAAAATTATTTGTTTATTATCATATTGTTAATTAACTTTTAAGTTAACAAATGAAAATTTAATTGACTTCTCGGTGAAAAAATGAAGTTTCTTTTTATCGGTTACATGCGTTATTTATTAAAATTTAAGATTTAAAAAAAAAATTTCACTGCTCGCAATTAGTTTAAACAATATGAATTTTTTTATCCCAGCGCGCCGAGCGCCAGGCGCTGTGAGATTACCGCGCCGTCGAGCGACAGGCTACGTTGCAGCTTCGATTAATTATAATTAAAAATTACAATTCAAAATATAATTATCGAACAAATTTTATTATTATTCGCATCAGTACTTGGATTGTTATTTACAGGTTTTTCGTGAGAATTTTCTGGTATTCCAGACTTGCGGCCTAGATAAATTGCTCTCTCACAAGAATTGCACATGTAATATCCGATAAAATCTTTAAAGTCGCGAGCTCGGTTGGTTGTAATTAGAACTAATTTTTTAATTACGTATTTATGATTCTTTTTATTTAATGGATTGCAACATTTATGTACTCGGCCCATTTTAAATCACAAAAATTATTATGAATATAAATAAAAATTATAATTTTAATGGATAAAGAAATAAAAGAAAAGACAACTTCAGTTCTTGTTTTTGATAATTATTAAACTCATTTACGATCGAACTTATTCAACGAATAAATTGAAATGACTACTCTTAAATTCTTTTGTTATTTAACTGGAGACGCAAATTATAAATGAAAATCGTAACCGAGCGGTTTTTTTTAACTAAAAATGGTGTTCACGCCGTTGTGTATTCGTGGGCGCGACAAATGGAGTACTTACTCGTAAATTTAAAAATAATAGCTTACTAAAATACTGAGCAAAAATAAATTGAAAATACACGCTTTTGTAAAATTTTTAATTGATTATTTATTAATTTTCCCTGTTTAATGTATAAATTAAATAATAAAATTTGTTTAATAATAACAATAATAATATAATTATCGAAATATTTAGAGCTTAAACAGGAAATAACAAAAATGTGGAAATTACAAAAAGTCTCCATAATACCAATAGTCCTTTCCAGTACAGGTGTTATACCAATTCAACTACATAAACAAAAGACTATAATTTTAAATACTTGTCGAATTGTCCGTAAATTTCTCCAGACATAAGATGACGAACAAGACGCAACTGCATCTTGGTTATTAGATATATAATGTACACTTGGTATTCGCCCGTTATATTATTAGCTCCAGTTTGAAGAAGCTGAGAAAACAAATGAAAATAATAATAATAAAATTTGTTCGATAATTATATTTTGAATTGTAATTTTTAATTATAATTAATCGAAGCTGCAACGTAGCCTGTCGCTCGACGGCGCGGTAATCTCACAGCGCCTGGCGCTCGGCGCGCTGGGATAAAAAAATTCATATTGTTTAAACTAATCGCGAGCAGTGAAATTTTTTTTTTAAATCTTAAATTTTAATAAATAACGCATGTAACCGATAAAAAGAAACTTCATTTTTTCACCGAGAAGTCAATTAAATTTTCATTTGTTAACTTAAAAGTTAATTAACAATATGATAATAAACAAATAATTTTTATTTATTAATATTTTATTAAAATATAAACATTTTAAAAATAAATCATCCAAGTCCCATTAATTTAACTTTAACGGTTGATTTACAATCAATTTTTTAATTAAAAGTACCTAAAATTTTCATTGTAAAAGAAATTATTGTTAAAATCGAAATTTTTAAAAATCGTTTGGGGGATGATTTTATCATGGTATGTACTTATAAAAAAGGTACATGAACTTAATTTTTATGATCAAGTGGAAAATGGGGGGTCCAGTTGACGTGATCTTGCTCATGTACTAAAGTCGTGATGTTAACACAATACATTCTGTTTCTTCAATTTCTTATATTATGTTTATTTGCCAAATAATATTTGGTAGTTATATATCAAGCCATTATAAGTTATCCATTTAATTGATGTATATGTAAATCATATAAAAATCATCTACCCTATGTTATTTTGGAATGTATGAAATTTTAATTTATTTTAATTTAAAGGTACTAACGGTGATCGCGAGATGATAGCGTCTCTGATGATGGCGAACTTCGAAGTATTCGATGTCACGATGAGCGACTTGCACTCGAAGAAAATCACTCTCGATGCGTTCCAAGGTCTAGTCTTCCCCGGGGGATTCAGTTACGCTGGTAAGTTCGCTATTATTGTGGGAAAAAAAGGGGATATCTACAAGCAGTAGATATTCAGGTAGAGTATACAAAGACGTCAATAAACCTGAATCGCGCTATCAAAGTTTCTCCGAGCGCCAAGCATAGATATCACCCACTGGGGCCTCCCTTTAGGTTGGAGAAAGAGTCATTACCTGAATACGAGTTGGTTATTTTGTAACATTTAATAATATTCATTACAGTTCAAATAAGTAGCGATTAAAATATTTGTTAATCCAGAAAAAATATTATTAAAAATTGTTAAAATTGTATTCTAGAACAAACCTCATACCTCCCTTTCTACCTTAATTTCTTTGTTAGAGTGTAATTTTGTCTTGAAGCTGTAGTTTCGGTTTGAATAACTCACTAACATGTTCACTTGATGGTAGGTGATACCTCAGCCACAGAACATCAGTCAATGATGCGCTGTCGATCTACTTTTTACTTCGAGCATTCGAAAATTCATAGACTGAAACCGATACGCGCACTTCACGGTTTTTCCATCTATGAACGATAGTCGTTACCCGGTCGGAATTTCGATATTCCTCCCAACCGTTCAATGCCCGAAGTTACCAGTCTTGGGGAAGAAAATTATAATCATGTCACCAGGGTGGGATTCGAACCCACGACCTATTGATGCGCACGGCAGGTGTTCTACCGAACGCGCCAACGAGCCCATAAAATGAAATCGGGATTTTATTGAATGACGCCTTAAAAAGAAAAATGCGCTGCTTTCCAATATATCTTTAGTTTAGTTCAAACTTTACTTGTTTTTAACAGACACATTGGGCTCTGCCAAGGGTTGGGCTGCCGGTATTTTGTATTCTGAAGCAATCTACGATCAGTTCTCCCGCTTCAAGAACAGAAGCGACACGTTCTCGCTAGGTGTATGCAACGGATGTCAACTGATGGCGCTGCTGGGCTGGGTAGACCCGGAGCAGAGGAACACTTCTGTTCGCAAGACGCAGATCTTCCTCGATCATAACCAGTCTGAAAGGTATTTTATAACTCAAGGTATCATATAGGAGAATAAGATCTCATTAATAAGCTTACTCTCTCCTTACAGCTGTTTAACCTTTAAGGGGATGTAGTATAACAATTTCGCGATCTGACTTCAAGAAAAAGTGGTTTAAGAAAGCTAAAAATAAAAGGGTATCATTTAAGCTATCACCAATTTAATTAGTTTTGTGTTTCTTAAATAATAGGGTTTGTCCTCAAAATAGTAGATCTGTCACCAAAATGTAGTCACCAAACAATGCAAAATCAGTTCCACAATAAATCACCTAAAATCCTGAGATATAAGGTCTAGTACCAAATAAATGTAAAATAAGTAGAATTCGGTTCTGGCACTCGTCGGCCGCTGCCGCGGCACCGCTCGCTTCGCTCGCTCGACTCGTGCGCGGTGGTCACCATACCAACATAACCTAACCTAGAACTTCAAAACTAGTCGCTCACTTAGTAATTTAGTCGCACGGCTAGTAAATTCATACCGCTCAAGTTATTAAAACATGATAATTCATAACCTGGGAACAATTTTTGTTTATCTGAGAACGAAAATATTTCGTGGCGATAGATCTATTTATTAGGTGATACAACTTGATGACAAATATAAATTTTGGTGATAGAAAATATAGTTCCCAAAATAAAATATGATCTCTGAAGATGAAAACGACGTCTTTTCTCAATTAACTTGAGTAATTTTTTTTTTTAACCAAACAAAGACTGACAGACGATTGTTACTCATTTGCAGAAATGTTATTCTTTTGGGTGGGACACATTGTAGCGCACCCGAAACCCATTTAATACTATGTCAATATAGTTAACAATTCATTTATTGCGTTCATTCTATAGTTTGATTTACATCGTTAATAATCGGATTCAAAAATGCATTTTTGTATTGACCAACATAACCAGAGACAACTTCTATATCTATGGATACATAATTACTTAGATTCGAATGCCGCTGGAGTGCTGTGAAAATAAATGAAGACAGCACAAAACCCGACGTCTGGTTCCGCGGTATGGGGGGAAGCATCCTGGGGGTGTGGGTCGCGCACGCGGAGGGAAGGTTCGCCTTCTCGCAGCCGATACGCGAGCAGCTGCAGGTCAACGGGCAGGTCGCCATGCAGTACGTGGGTGACGACGGAGTCCCCACTGAAGTCTACCCAATGAACCCTAATGGCAGTCCAGGTTTGTTATTTAGTGGATGCCATGGTAGAATATACACTCGCGTGCAGCTGAATCGACTCAAGCCGCATATTGGTATAAAAGTTTGATTTTTCTGAAAACGGCTTTTCCGATTTTTGTAAAAGTTTTTTTATTCGAAAGATTGATCTTTTTTTTTTATAATACAGCAATTTTGAAGTAAACAATGAAAAAACTTTTTAAATAAATACGGTCAAACATGAGCGTTACAGAAATTGCTCGTTACGCTACCCACGAGTTGCGGGACTAAATCACGTATAAAAGCTCACGTGACCCATATTTCTTATCAGTTTCTTGTTAGACGTTGACAAGTACACATCTCCTTAAACTCCCAGTATTTGAATAGCAATCCAATGGACACTACCTCAAAAGCAGCGGCCCAAGTTGTAGCTTTGTTGCAAGCGGGCCATAATCAACGGCAAGTCGCTCGTGAACTTAACACGAGCCAATCAGCTGTTTCACGAGTATACAGAAGGTTTCAAGAGACTGGTGGCTTCATTCGGAGACCACAAACCAATAGACACCGGAGCACATCTGAGACGGACGACCGCTTCATTGTGTCAACGTCGTTGAGAAATCGTCATCTCACGGGTGTTGATGTGCAACAGGAGCTCAGAAGAGTTCGAGGAGTGGCTGTAAGTCAGTGGACAATTAGAAGACGCCTGAAGAAAGCCAATTTAACTCCAAAGAGCCAGCCAGAGGCCCGAAACTGACCGCAGCTCACCGTCAAGCCCGACTTCAATTTGCTCGTGAACATCTCAATTGGACTATTGAGCAATGGAGCTCCATCCTGTTCACTGACGAGAGCAGAATGTGTCTTCATGGCAACGACAGAAGAGGCCGAGTATACAGGCGTCCATGGGAACGGTTTTTGCAATGCTGTTTCGCTGAAACAATAACATATGGCGGTGTTTCAGTTATGATGTGGGCTGGAATATCATATGAAGGGAAGACCGAGCTTGTTTTCGTGCCTGGTGGCGGTCGGATAGGGGGTCTGACAGCTCAAAAGTATGTGGAAGACATTCTCCTCGATCATGTTGTACCTTATGCAGGGTACATAGGAGAAGATCTTGTATTGATGCATGATAATGCTCGGTGCCATACAGCAAGTGTTACTCGCACGTTTCTTAAAGAGGTGGACATTGAGACGATGATGTGGCCAGCTCTGAGTCCTGACCTGAACCCCATTGAGAATTTATGGGATGAGGTCAAACGGAGGGTTCGAGCTAGAGATACGGCTCCATCAAGCATCGTCCAGCTCAAAACTGCGCTAGAGGAAGAATGGAATATGATACCTCAAGATTTTATCAAAAAATTCATAAAGTCCATGAATAATCGCATGCAAGCCGTTATAAAAGCAAGGGGAGACAATACAAAGTATTGATGATTTTAACTTTCTTCATTTTTATGAAAAATAATTGTTTTATTCATTACGTTGTCGTTTTAATTTTTCTTCAATTTTTATGCATTTCTGTCCAAATTAAATTTCATCAATAAATACTCAACCGATTTTTATCCTTAGGATGGCATATTTTAGAGAAAAGATTAGTCTCACAAGCAAAAAAAACCAAGAAAATCGGATAAGCCATTTTCTGAAAAATCAACCTTTTATACCAATATACGGCTTGAGTCGATTCAGCTGCACGCGAGTGTAGTTTTCTTTATTCGCTATTTTATAGTTATCACTAAACAGAGGTTCTGATACGAACGACTTGCGTGAAAGTTTATTAGTATTGGCAGTCTGTCAGTTGTATGAGAGATTGAATACTTTTTCGCAAGTTTAATTTTGGAGAGTGGACTTTCAATGATGCGCTGTTGAATTATGCCAATTTTTTAAACGTTCCTTTATCCAAAAATAGCCATTATAATTTGAATTTATTCAAAATACTTTAAAGTTTCAGTATACTAATTGTTGAGTAAGGTTATGGTAGTGTTTAATTTCAGTTGCTGTTTTATAATATTGATTACGAACCTCTAAAAATGCCCATATTGAAATTGCCATTATATTATGCACTGTAAAAGATAATGTAGCTTTCTATTTTGTGAAAGAATTTTTAATATCGGTCCAGTAGTTTTTGAGTTAAATCGTAAAAAAACAAACAAATCTTTCCTCTTTATAATATTAGTGTAGATAATGTCATTTTTGTTTTCAATGTCATGAGCGCGGACCCTAAGTCCATTTAATGCTATATGAGTGCATAAGACATATGTATGTGTAGGTGGCCTGGCCGGTCTGAGGTCGTCTGACGGTCGGCACGTGGCCATGATGCCGCACCCCGAGCGCTGCGTCCTGCGCTGGCAGTGCGCCGCGGAGCCCGCCGCAGCGGCCCGCCCGGCGCGACCGGACAGCGATGCCTCACCCTGGCTACGGCTCTTCCAGAACGCCTATATCTGGGCTTCGCAGCAAAATTGATCTGTTTAGGAATGTTTAGCTCACAGGTAGTTTGATTATTATGATATGTATTACCAAAGAATATAGATGTACGTAGAAGAACAGATCTATTCAAACTTTTGGCACAGAAAAAGTTTGAATAGAATAGAATAGAAATGTTTTATTCAAAAAGTCACCAAAATACAATATAATCATAAAAATTACAAAAATTCAAAAAAAAAACAATGTTTACTGAAAAAATTGGTGACCTCCGAAATGGAAGACCACTCAGCATACGTTGGGGCCGGATGCGACCCCAACACTGATTTTCAGTGGCTCCCAAGGTGAGGTTTGGCACTTTTGAGGTGTAGAGCGCGCGGCAATGTATCGGTGTGACACACACATCTAAGCAGTCTGTTGACTCCACCCCGCGTTGTCTCGCTTGCTCTTACGAGCGAACGGCTATAACGCACTAAAAGCGGCTGGGTGCGAGGGAGTGCGCGCTATGACTCCATCGTCAATGTGCGTTCACACGGATACTAGCAGCGCCGCGGTGGCTGTGGTAAGAACTACTCTTACCCCAGAGAAACCGTGCCAAGCGCGCCTATAATGCCTGTTCATCTATGTACATCTATGTTCTTTGATATAATTTGTTACTTAAGGGTTGTCGAATAAAATTATATAAGTTCTTTCGAAAGATAAAATATCACACAAAAGTTAGATAATTCTAAAAGATCCTTTAATGAGCACAACATTGTTTTTAGTAACCCCTTTGAAGATGTGTGAGCTTAGAGTAAGGAATAATTGATATCTTGTCTAAATTGTATACAATTATAATGAAGAAAAATTAGTTTAACTGTCATATATAATAAGTCAAACTGCCTGCTAACTCTTTAGCTTTGTTTCGAAAATAGTGTTTTTTTTAAGATGTTAAGATTATTATCGTTATCAATGATGTCATTCCACAATATTATAGTTTTTATATTGAATTATACTTGTTGTATTGCACTAGAATTAAGTGTTAGTTGTTTTATGATATAGTGTTATATAATTTTTCAATGTTTATATTCCTATGTATGTATTTTTAAAATCGTGTTATACACAAATTACACAATATGCATTGTACAAAATGAAGTTGTAATAAAATAAAGAGTGGGAAACAAAAACAGAATGATTTTGAAACATGTGAGTCAGAAACGGAAAATTTGGTACTGTTAAAGAATTTTAAATGAAGCTTGTGACATTAATACCCTTCAAGTTTCCTTTTTTTTGTTTTCCTCCATTTAATATATATTTTTAAAAGTTCATTAACATTATGAACTTCTGTAAATGTCAACTAGATAAACTTGGTGCAATTTTTGTTTATTTTGAATAAAACTAGTTGATAAAAAAAACGGATTACTGTTATTTTTAAATTGATAACTTGTAACAGTCATGTCTTCTGTTGGTTAGATATCTCTAAGTTAATAAACATATATTGTTATTTTAATAAATTTTATTAATATTGAATTTTATAACAAAACATTTGTAGAAAGAAGATATTATTTAATAGCTATATATAGTATATCCATAGTTACTAAGGAAAATCTAATGTTATTTTAATATAATATTTTCTTACATTGATTGACAATTTTTTTTAAACAATATTTCATATATTCATAACCATAACCTCTTGTATTTTTCTACTCAAATCCTTACGTCTTGTTTTTTGTAATGCATCACATAAAACATAAAATCCTCTTTGTGGATCAGCTTTATGTTCATACAACTTCAATAATTCAATAGCCTTTTCTTCTAATGTTTTTTTTTGTTTGTCAATATCATCAATGCGACATTCCTGTATTTTTAAATTTCTGGCAAGATCCCTCCAGTGAGTACCAATTTCTTCGACAATTGTTTCATTTATCCGTGCTTTCTTTATTGTGCTTATGTTTCCATATGGATGTCCCTGTGGCAGACTATCTATTGTTTCTCTCTGCGGTATGTTATTGATGTCTGCAGCTGAAAAGAGTAACATATCATGTATGATTTAAAGCTGAGCTTGAGTCAGTATATAATGAACTAGAAAGAGAAATAAGATAGAAGACAATTTACTATTACAAGGAAATAAGTTCTTAATGACTGATTGGCATCACACTAATCTCACTAGACTAATAAATTACTTAGTAGTTTACATACCATAATAGTTCACATTTTCTCTATGAACATGGGAGCGCTCGTAATCATTTATATTTCTAAGTAATTCATTATTCCTTAGTCTACTAGCAATTTCTTTTAAAGGAGTAACATTGTCTTCAGAGAGAATGTCTCGTACTTCCAATATTCGGATGAGTTGGCCGATAGTGTTTATTTGTTCTAATCGTCGGTTGGAATCGATATCATCTTTGTAAAACTCCTTTAACTCACTGAGTAGAAGATCGGGATTCTCACTTGTTCCCACATTATATACTACTTGCTGTTTGAGCTGAGTATACTGTAATAAAGTCATATTAAGAAAACTGAAATAAATAATGAACTACATACACAGAATGGAATTCTAAAAAGATATTCATTATGAAAGCTAGAAATCCCCGATCAGAAATTATTAGTATCTACATTCTACAGTTTAACTATGATTATATTGAAAAATGAAAATACACTTCTCTGTGATACACTTCAAAGTTTCAAAGTTCAAAACTTCAAACCAGTGGTTTCGACTTTCGAAGGTATGTGTAGGGATACGCAAAAAGTATCGATACCTCAGGGTATCGATACTTTTGTTTCGATTCCAAGTACTTTTGTTCCGATACTTTTGAGGTACCGATACTTTCTCAAGTAAGCAGATACTTTCTGAATGTGTTAATACTTTTCTCCCCATTTCTGATAAAGAAAATTGTTAATCGATATTTTAAACAAAATATTTGTCACATCACTACTAAACCTAAGACATGATTCGGGGATTAGTATTTAGTGACCTTGACTGCTAAGCCTGAGGTCGTGAGTTCGATTTCCACCCAGGACAAATATTGTGTCTTGAGCACCGTCATTTGTTCTGTATTTGGGTGTAATTTATCTATAATATGGCTGTATTTAAAAATATATAGGTATGTTAAATGTTTACATTATATTATTAACATTCCATAAAGTTTTTATAAATTTATTAAAAAGTACTCGATACCTTGAGGTATCGATACTTTTGATACGATACTGGTATCGAGTAAAGTATCGATACTTTTGAAATTTTGCGTATCCCTAAGTATGTGTCGTTCGCGATTGAACGATTCAAAAGAACCAGATCTTCAAATCTACGCAATCGAATGAGTCACTTTGTTGAAGATGATTCGTTCGTTCCATTATAGGATCGGCGATCCGAGGTCGAGTAAGAGAAAGGAACGAACGGAGATCACAGATCGCAATCAATATTTACTATTGATTGCTGTGCTATGTTCGTTCATTTGAAATCGAACCAATCAATTGATTAAACGGGTCGAACGAACCAGATCATTTTGTCAATTGCTCTGTATTGATTCAGTTCTTTGCGATTGAACGAACGACACATGTTCTACTCGACAATAAAAATGCGAAATCATTAGGGTTGCCAAGTAAATCGGTATATTTGGACCAAAAATCGGAAAATAAAAAAAATACAATAAATTTTATCAAATCTCTTTATTTTAAACTAGAAATGTTACTTTTTTACTATCTAATGAAATTAATAAAACTACCGATAAATGGGTAGATTCGAGAACACTGTATTAATCATAATATATAAAGTAGCCTAGATACAATAATATCAAATCGGTGCACGTCACTAATTCCTAGGTTGTTTCCCTAATTGAAGGGAAAAACATTTCGATGAAAACTGGCAACACAGATGAATTATTGTTGAGGACTGAAGTTTTATATTATTTCATTTCAAGACAACCGTAAATTTTTCGAGTACATTAATAATAAAACCCACAGAACAATAAAACCAGTCCAATAATCAATAGTATTTTTTGTGAAATGATATTCCAAATTCTTTTTTTTTTGAGATCATCTTTTACAATGTTTCAAAACATTGCGATATTATATTCACTTTTGAATTTGTATTTGCTTTGGCAGCCTCACTGGCTTGCCTTTTTTATGTAATCTGAGATATTTAAATAATAAAGAGTAATTTAGCTATACATTTGAAACAAGGCATGTTTAATAACTTGTAGGTACTCTATTGACATTATATCCTGGTAATTTGGTTTTGATCCTTTCTAGCACTGTACAGACCGAATCTACAAAATACAAAAATACGACGAATCGCTTCCAAAGATAGTGCGCTTCCATCATCGTCTCTCTCGTCGCTCATCTTGGCGGAATACGGACCTATCTTAATAATTTATTGATAGATAGTTAAACTGAAACGCTATGAAATATTTCATGGAATAATTTATTTTATTAATCTATACTAATATTATAAAGAGGAAAGATTTGTATTTTTGAATTTTTGTATGTTATGAATAAACTCAAAAACTACTGGACCGATTTTGAAAATTCTTTCACCAATAGATAACTATATTATCAGCGAGTAACATAGGCTATGTTTTTTGTATAGTACATCTACATTGCACCCGTGTGAAGCCGGGGCGCGTTGCTAGTGGTTTATAAAAAACAAAACTTTCCATTATTAATTTAAATAATTTAAATTTATAATGGAAAAAAAGTAAGGTTTACAGTGCAACAGTATAGAGAATCTTCCACCTAAACAGTTTGCTATTAACATCGGCTTTAAATTGGATGTTATAAAAAAAAAAAAACAAAAAGATGAAAATTTTGTAGAGTACGTTTCAAGAAAGAAGTCCCACGGATAATGTTGGAACTACAATATTTTTAACTCCATAGACACTAGCGACACCTAAAAAGGACTTCTTTTATGAAAACGACTCTAATTTCCGATGTTTGCAGACTCGAATTTCCTTTTTTAAATAACATTTTTCACTTGTCGTGGTATTGGCGGACCCATCGTAGGATATTTAACTCATTTGTGTTTGGAATAAACTGACGCGAACAAATAAGTCGTCTAACCGTCGCGGTGGCCGACGGCAGGGGCAGACTGAGTCAGCTTGACGTTTGGAAATATCCCCCGCCCTGCCGCTCACATACCGCAGGAGGAGACTAGCACTTGCGCGTACACTATAGTAAAATGATCTCGCGTCGTCAATGTTATTTTGTCATTAGTGATTAGAGAAGGCTAATTCAAATCTTGGGTGTTGTTAGAAGAATGCAACTAGGATATCATAACAACTATTACGAATGAATATGAAGCAAAAAGAGACACAAAATATATTATAAGTTGTTTTATTTATTAAATTACCAAAAAATAAAGGTTCATGAAGATGACTCTTGTTCTTTTTGAAAAACTGATAATGAATCTTTTGTGAAACTTGTACCCATCGATATGTAAATAAGGATTTTTTGCGCCTCAAACATATTTTAGACTTCAGCTCCGCAGGGATGTTACTGTTACCTACCTACCTATATTCCAATATAGTATTTACGAACAAATAAGTAATTTAAATCTAACAACAATAATAATAACAAAATAAAAAAAAATTGTAGTTGTTACTATGATTTCTTACACTACACGAATTAGTTATAGGTACTTATTATACCTGATTTTTTTCTTGTGTAATGTATTCAATAGATAAGTGTGAAAATGGGGTGGATATTATTATCTATATATGAAACTAGCAATTGCCCCCGCAACCCCCCTTGTGGGTTGAATTTCGTAAAATCCGTTCTTAGCTGACCTCTACTCGGCGAAAGGAATATTCCTACCATATTTCAAGTCGCTACGCCTTATGGTTCCAGAGATATCGTGATGAGTGACTATATAGGTGGAAATCTCTTTTATATATATAGATAGATGAGTATTATGAACTAACTAGTAGGTTAAGTCTATTTTATTGAAGGTAAAAATAAGATAAGCATGATATAAGAGGTCATCAGTAACAAAATAGTTATAATGCTCATGCAATATAAAGATATTTTAATAATTATTTGTTCTTTGTCTTATCTAATTAGTATTTGTTGTCTTATTACGCTTTGACCTCACAATCAGTATATTGTGAAGCTTTCGTCTGAGTAGTTAATATTATGTTTTAAAGTGTACAAAATGTTTCGACTTTTAAAGCCAAATAAAATTTATAATCAATTACAGAATAATTTGGAAAAGATTAAGTATGGAAGTGTTTGCTTTCGTTGCTTGACGAATAAGAGTTCGAAAGATGATACTCTGTTTCCCGAAAGGGTTGATTTTCCAAGTCGCCACATCGGTCCAAGAGACCAAGATGTGGTTACTATGTTGGATCTCCTAGGATATAAGGTAAATCTAGAACAACTTTGACATGTTTTAAATATGCAGTGAATGTGTAGAATGCTAATAACCGTACTGGTTTCAGAGCTTGGATGAACTAACAAACAATGCAGTACCTAAGCAGATTCAACTTAACGGCCTCATGAACATTGATGAGCCAATGAGTAAGTATGATAGTCTATAATATAATCAATATGAATAGAATATTATAGATTCTATTATATTAAGTGTGTAATACATCTACCTATATTATAACGTGAAACTGTTTTGGAGCAGGGTTCATCACTTGTTTGTACTGTAAAAATATATAATTTGTTTAATACCTCATGTTACGTTCTTTTCGTTTCAGGTGAATATGATCTGATTGAAAGAGTTCGAAAAATTTCTGAAGAGAATCAAATATGGCGATCTTATATCGGAATGGGGTATCATAACTGTTGTGTTCCTCATACTATTATGAGAAATATGTTCGAAAATCCTGGATGGTAATTGCATTTTAATATTGTATTTTATTATAGCTAGTATTGCACATTAAAATAAATCAACTTTTACCGATTTAAAACTCGTTTTTTTCCTTATATCTTCGTTACGTTATTTGATTTTATCGAGTTTCTTAGTACTTAACTCTAAATAAAAAAATATATATTTGCAGGACTACTCAATACACGCCATATCAACCCGAAGTATCGCAAGGAAGATTAGAGGGTCTTCTCAACTACCAGACAATGGTTAGCGACATGACGGGATTAGATGTCGCAAATGCGTCATTACTCGACGAAGGTACTGCAGCTGCTGAGGCTCTGTCCTTGTGTCACAGGTATGATAATATTTAATATGGCGAAAAATAATTATATTGCCTTATTCTAAATATAAAAATACTTTCAGACATAACAAAAGAACAAAATTTGTCGTATCGGAACGTCTTCATCCTCAAACGTTAGCCGTGGTGAGAACTCGTCTGGACGCTTTAGGTTTAGAGGTTAAAGTATTGTCTGATGTGCGAGAAGCAGATTTCGCACAAAGAGATATTTCAGCAGTATTATTGCAATGTCCAGACACAAGAGGTCTTGTCTATGATTACTCAGGATTAGCTGCTACAGCCCAAGAGCATGGTGTAAGTATTGAAAGCCAATATTATATCATGATCCACTGTGCTATTTCAAATGTAAAAAACTACTAACAGACTGGCTTTTGTCACTCTCTTTCGAATTCGATGAGACGGAGAACCTTTTAAAATCCACTTGTTAGTGTACCATTACATACACACACTCACATTCATCCATTCAAACTTTAGTTTAGAGTGACTTAGACATCTATCCTCTGGTACTCATAGTAATTCTTTATTTAATTTTATTTTACCATTATTTTTGTTTATGTTTAGATTTATTTATTATACAGGGTGGAAAGAATCAATGGGCCCTGGAGGAAAACTACTTTAAATCCTTAAGATATATTATTTTACTTAATGGAACCATTCCTTTATTTTTAAAAAGAAACAAAACTGCATTCAAAGATTTTCTAAAATTATCTTGTCTCACCCGGAAATCGAACCAGCAAAAAATTCAAAATTTAAACTTTCGCTATTTTATTCCACTAATCGATAGAATTAATGTTTAGGATAAAATCTCTCTTATAAACATTTGGTATAAGAAATGAAAAAAGATCATGAAATCTAACATTAATTTTATTTTATCATCAGTTCTGATACGAAGGACACGTAAACTGACAGAAAATGTTTACCTAGCTAGTTAGACATTGATACACGAAAAATTTAAAATTACAATTTTGTAATTAAGACAGACATTTTAATAATTAATTTAACCAATAAATTGTTTGAAAAAATATCCCTTGTTTTTTAGAAAAGATTATTAGGAGAATTCACCACAACACTTTGCAGAAGGCTAAACGAAGTGAATTTCAAAAAAGTCAAAGTTTGTAACACCTTTAACCACCTTTAAAAAATATTATTTCTAATAATTTACTATCAGATAGATTATTAAAGTGTTACAAAATGGTAATTTTAAATAATTATTAACAATAGTAGCAATGTCCAGCTAGGTAATAATTTTCTTTCATGTTTACATGTCCTTCGTATTAGAACTAATGAAAAAATTTAATTAATGTTAGATTTCATGATCTTTTTTATTTCTAAGACCAAATGTTTATAAGACAGATTTTATTCTGAATATTGATTCTATCGATTAGTGGAATAAAATAGCGAATGTTTAGTTTTTGGATTTTTAGCTGGTTCGATTTCCGGGTGAGGCGAACGAATTTTAGAAAATCTTTGAATGCAGTTGTGTTTCTTTTTAAAAATAAAGGAATGTTTCCTTTAAGTAAAAATCTCTATCTTAAGGATTTAAAGTGGTTTCCCTCCAGGGCCCATTGATTCTTTCCACCCTGTATATTCAAACTTCGAAGGAGGACGGTGACTCCTGAGCCGCAGTTTTTTCTATTTAATGTTTCTATTTCACTTATAAACATTATTATTATTATAATATTTATCAGAAGATCTATAATCAACTTGTCTTTTATCACAGACTTTAGTTGTAGTGGCAACAGACCTTCTAGCGTTAGCTCTTTTAAGACCTCCTGCAGAATGTGGAGCAGCTTTAGCAGTGGGGACATCTCAGCGATTCGGTGTACCTATGGGTTATGGAGGACCACATGCAGGCTTTTTTGCTGCTGAACATGCCTTGGTGCGATTAATGCCAGGTCGCATGGTAGGAGTAACAAGGGATGCTTCTGGAAGAGATGCCTATAGGTAACACTTGGATTGATGAATATGGAAATATAGTAAGTTAAGTTATACGCATATTATTTAAATATGGAACATTTTTATTAGATTAGCGCTTCAGACAAGAGAACAACATATTCGTCGAGATAAAGCTACTTCCAATATCTGTACTGCACAAGCTCTTCTTGCCAATATGTCAGCTATGTACGCTGTATATCATGGACCACAAGGCCTTAGAGATATTGCTACTCGAGTCCATAATGCAACGCTAGTGTTAGACCATGGTAAATAAAATAAAATGCTTACAAACAATATTATACATATAAAATAAAATAAACTTCTCATAAGAAAACTCCACTCCCAGGAATCCAACAACGAGGTCATAAGCAGACTAACGATGTATATTTCGATACTCTTCATATTATTCCCAATTCGGATCACAATGTCGATGCAATCAAAGCAAGAGCTCAGGAAAAGAAAATAAATTTAAGGTACTTTGAAGATGGAGCTATCGGTGTAGCCCTAGATGAAACGACAACAATGCAAGATATAGATGACTTATTATGGATTTTCGACTGTAAAAAAGTAGATGAGGTAATACATTTTTTTTTAATTATTTTTATAATATTCGCTTACAAAATTACACATATTCAATATCATTGTTTAAATAGGTAATGCGAATTGGAGACATTCGATCGCGCAGTGTACAAAACGGATCTTTTAGGAGGACTTCACCATATCTCACACATCCCGTTTTTAGCGCCCATCACTCAGAGACTAGAATAGTACGATACATGAAGAGGCTGGAGAATAAGGACATTTCGCTAGTTCATTCGATGATACCATTGGTGAGTGCCATCTGGGTTATTATTGGATAGATATCATAAGATCTTGGCTTATAAAAGCTTGTTTATCTTTCAGGGTTCCTGCACCATGAAATTAAATTCCACTACAGAAATGATGCCATGTTCGTTTAAGCATTTCACTGACATTCATCCCTTCGCCCCTTTGGACCAGTGTCAAGGATATCATACTCTGTTCGAGGAACTGGCTAAAGATCTCTGTGCTATCACAGGATATGATCGTGTTTCTTTTCAACCAAATAGGTGAGTAATTATTATTTAGGTACCTATCGAAAATAGTATGATGTTAGGTAATATCATGTATAAATGTAGCTTCCAGCACTCTGTAAATTAGTCTCTCTAGCTGTCCAAGGACGCGTAGCTTAGTTACCTTTGGAGTGAACTGGGAACTTTGGAAGGGACTGAAGCTATATTATGAATCTTTTATATTTTAGCCTTTTATAGCCTAGAAATTATTTAAATTGTACTTCAATGTATGTAAATGTGTATATCCTCTGTATTATTTCTGTTATTTAGTGCAATAAAGTGTTAATAAAATAAATAAATAAATGTATTTTATAATCTTACATGAATTGAATATTTGTTTTATTTGATTTTTAGTGGAGCTCAAGGTGAATACGCCGGGTTGAGAACAATTAAGCGTTACCATGAGTTCCGCGGCGACACAGGCCGTAATATTTGTCTGATTCCGGTAAGCGCGCACGGGACCAACCCTGCGTCTGCGCACATGGCGGGAATGCGCGTGTGTGCGATACGAGTTACGCCTGGTGGTGATATCGACATGGCACACCTTAAAGATATGGTAAAAACACATACCATTTTACATTTTTAAATTGGTTATTATATATTTTTAATATGATTGTAACTATTCTCTTGATCACTCATTGTGGGCACAGTGATATTACAAAAAAATGGTAGAATACAATTAAATGAACACAAATATACTAGAATATACCTAGATTAGTAGTGGACTGCTGCCAAATTGAACCACAAGTGAACAGAGGAGAGAGAGAACATCCAAATAGACTCTGTGTAGTATTAGTAGTATTAGTAGTTTTTATGACTCCTTTGAGTCGATTAAAAACGATACTCATAACCTACACAACTTACATATTACCATATTATACACATTGGTAATATTACGTGCTAGATATTCTTGAAATGCCCATCTTAATGTATTAAAAAGTAAAGAAATAAACAATCCAAAGCATTAAAATATAATTCAACATTTTTTGTTTTAACGTGAGGAATCAAAAGTGGATTTGTTGAATTTAAATTATTTATTTTACAGGTAGAAGAGCATAGTGAGAATATTTCCTGTTTGATGTTAACGTATCCAAGCACTTTCGGTGTATTCGAAGAGAGAGCAGCCGATATCTGTGCGTTAGTTCATAAGCATGGAGGCCAAGTTTACTTGGATGGAGCCAATATGAATGCACAGGTTATCTCTTACTTTGCTTTGTTTTGTCAGAATATACATATAATTCAGGCATGATCCATTCCTCGACTTAGAGAAGTTGACCGAGCGCCACGAATAAACAGCCTACGAAGAGGTGGTTTGATGACGTTACTATTAGTAGCAGTAGCAGTAACAATAAAATTATTTGACAGATATTCGCGACGACATAATATAGTCAGTGGCTTATTTACCAGCGTGCTAAGTAGGCTTGAGACGAAGCGAGGGCGGCAAATTTGGGGACCAATTTTCTATTTATAAATCTTAGAAGTCTATAAGTTTGATGTTTCATTATACATTCAACGGTACAGCAATTTTTTATATTTTGTAACAAAACACCCAGTTCGCCGTCCCAAACCAGTAATTGATCTCTTTATACAAGGTATATTAATTTAGGAACTGACAGTTGTACAGGTAAAGGCGGCAAAAAATCCTTTCGAAATGTGTAAATATGGCGTATTTACACATTTTGCATTTTTTCTGCATATAGTACCTCCTTTAATATAATATAATAATAATTAACGTACATACATAAAATATATTATGTAATTATTAGAAAATTTGGTTTTACGTCTTTTCAAAATGAGGTAGCGAAAATATTGCTTTGTGTATATATAAAATATATAGTGACTTATAAAAGATAGTTTACAACATATAAAATTTAAATTTAATTTTTAGGTTGGTCTTTGTCGTCCTGGAGACTATGGAAGTGACGTTTCACATCTAAACTTACATAAGACATTCTGTATTCCACATGGAGGCGGAGGTCCAGGGATGGGGCCTATTGGAGTGTTTGTATTAATAATATTATTGTATTTATATATGTATAAAAAGAGTCAGTCTGAGATAAAAATCTTCGCGTGATTTTTAATTTGAATCCTGAAAATAATTCCGTCTCTTTTTATGATTCAAAGTTGAAGCAAAAGAACGAGCGTTTGGTGTTTACCTAACCGCGGAATACTGAAACGATAATTGTAAGGGCTTCGCAAAATATATCAATCTGTCATTTTGAGTTTGTTAGTAAATGGAACAGCAATATTTTTAAGTGTACTTACAATCAATGTTGATTAGCGTTTGAGTATTTGGCTATAAGCCTTTTTCTACGAGCATTGTGTGCTAAGGGCTTTTCGGAACAGCTGTCATAGCTATAAGGGCAAAAGCATAGACGCTACTTTTAGCATCGGTGATCGATGATATTACGAGTGCATAGTGCGGCTAAAATTTATAGGTGTGTGGGTTGAAACGCTGGGACGTGGCTTCGAGTTTCCGAATAGCGACTAAATCGCTAAAAGTAGCTTTCATGCCTTGGTCCTAATACCGCCTTCAACACTCATCTCTAACTCTGTTAAATAAAAAAATATAACGACAAAAATACTTCTATTCTGTTTTATATTATTAAGTTGTTTGTATATTGTGTGCAGTAAGTATTTACTTATTTAATGATTTCTATTAAAGGAAAGCCCACCTGGCACCATTCCTTCCGTCCCATCCGGTCGTGGATCCTCTCGCGGACCTCGGTGAGGCTGCGCACAGCTTCGGGTCCGTCAGCGCGGCGCCCTACGGATCCTCTGCTATATTGCCTATTTCGTGGGCATATATCAAAGTAAGTAAGACACACCTTTAGCCATTTTTTCTGTTATTTTTGTTATCAAAAGATACTCTAGCTATAAGACCACCACCTCTCATTCCTGTGACTGTAGCGTCTTATATTTTTGTTATATATGCAATAATTTATAGATAAAGTTTCAATACAGTACAATTTTTTATGTCGGAATGTGTACCCCAACCATATAAACATCAAAGATGCGCTATTTATATTTTTTGAAATCCATAGACTGAAAACGAAACGTGCAAATGCACTTGACGGTTTTTACATCTATGAACGGTGGTTAGATTATTCTCCCACCCGTTTACTGCCCGAAATGACAGAATAGTATTTTTTATCACATCTATTCAAGTGGTTTGCTTCCTTGGTAAGGAATCTACCATTATTTACCCATACAACTGTCAATACATAAACAAATTCAAATGTTTACAGATGATGGGACCGAAAGGCTTAAAACGCGCTACCCAGGTAGCTATTCTGAATGCCAACTACATGTCACGAAGACTGGAGAATCATTACAAGACGCTATACAAAGGCGAGAGAGGCCTTGTCGCGCACGAGTTCATAATTGATGTGCGCGATCTCAAAAAGACTGCTAATATTGAACCAGGAGATATCGCCAAGAGACTTATGGACTTTGGTATGTGAAAAAAGTATATATTATGTACTAGTAAAAGGTTTCAATAGTACTAAGTATAAAAACCCACGTGTTTTTTGTTTCAAAAACGATTATGTAACCGATATACAATGTACATTTCGATATCGAAAACCGTTTTCAAGTATTGATAACAGTTTGCAAACTGACATAATGGTAAATAAACATTTTGGCCAATGTTACGCCATATTCGCTTCATTTCTTGTACTAGTAATAAAATAATATAATATCATTAAATATACAGGTGGCCAATATCTATTGAATATTTCATATCGTTGGCGAAATATAAGTTTTGTTGTCTGATGTTAGTTGACGTTTTGACTCGATAAAGTTTTAAGTCGTTGATAAACACATCGATATGGTGTGATATCTAACACATATCCGTTATAAGTTACACGCATGTACTAGATAAACTTAATTGTTTATATTTTGAGTGAGAATACAAAAAAAGGAAAAGTAAAAGAAGGCTATATTCACAGGTTTTCACGCGCCAACAATGTCATGGCCGGTGGCGGGCACTTTGATGATAGAGCCTACGGAGTCTGAAGATTTACAAGAAATGGAAAGATTCTGTGAGGCACTGATTACTATAAGGAAAGAAATAAAAGACATAGAAGATGGCGTGATGGATAAACGATTGAACCCATTAAAAGTAAGTTATTGTATTAAAAGCGGCAATCAGATACCTACTGTATTTTATTAAAGATTCCTTGCAGCTAGTGCATGATTATATTGAAGCCTTTTTAAAGACAGAAAATGTGCTCCAATAACATGAGAGTGACTACTTCTACACTACCTTGTCACAAAGGTTGAGGGAAGTTCATTATTTTCGGTTTGTCGTGTCCTCATATGCTATATATTATATCATTGATTGTAGCAAGCGTTATGAAAAAAAATACAAATTAATATTTTTTTTTTAATTTACACACTCTACTCTAGATGGCGCCACACACTCAAGCAG
Organism: Anthocharis cardamines; assembly: GCA_905404175.1. NCBI lineage: Eukaryota > Metazoa > Arthropoda > Insecta > Lepidoptera > Pieridae > Anthocharis > Anthocharis cardamines. Next base: position 6,426,083 of record FR989956.1, on the reverse strand, counting down.
ATGTTATTACCGAAGAATGGAATCGGCCCTACAGCAGGGAACAGGCAGCTTTTCCTGCGGTAAACTTTTTCGTTCTTGAATAATATTATATTTACGGCTCGTTGGCGCGTTCGGTAGAACACCTGCCATGCGCATCGATGCGTCGTGGGTTCGAATCCCACCGGGACTACATGTTTATAAATTTCTGTAAGCACGTTTTCGCCACGTCTGGTAACTTGGAGCATTGAACGGGTGGGAGGAGTATCGTAATTCCGACCGGATGGACCACCGTTCATGGATGGAAAACCCGTGAAGTGCATATTGCGCGTTTCGGTTTCAGTATATGAATTTCCGAATGCTCGAAGTAAAAAGTAGGTCGACGGCGCATCATTGACTGATGTTCTGTGGCTGAAGTATCACTGTGAAGTGAACCTCTGAATGCTCTTCCGTCAATATCTAACATAAAAAATAAACAAAAAACGGTAATTTTATAGTTTGCCAGCAAAGAACTGATAGTATATTGCTCATAATGTTGAACGAGAGCTAATGAGATTAAGCACATTTCTCTTATCATCTTCGATATCTTAAGGACTTTTATGGTTAGTTTTGTTATTAAAATAGTTTTTTACTTTCGATCTACTCAAATTAAAAAAATATACGTAACTAGTACGTGTATAATTCTACAACAGGTTTTTTTTCTTATTCCAGCCATTTGTAAAAGGTGAAACAAAAATATGGCCAACAGTCGGTAGAATAGATGACATGTATGGAGACAAACACCTCGTCTGTACCTGCCCACCGGTTATTGATGACTTTTAAATTAAACAAGAGAAATACTTTCAGTTATATATTAAAGTTGTGACGATATTCTCATAGAATAAATATCGTCTCAAATTACATTTTTTTCTTAAATTTTGATAGAAATAAATTAAGCTATATAAATTTTGCCGAGAACATTTCAATTTTCAATTTATCTTATTTATTTAATAATGTTGCGCTAATATATTACATACAACATAATATTTAATTCAAGGCAACTGGTTTCTTTTATTTCTACTTTTATATTTATTCACAAAAGATTCTGTGATATGGAATACGAGAATAAACTTGATATTAAATAATAAATATCAAGCTGTATTAAATGTGTTTTTATTTCAGTTACTCCCATTTGATATGATCACATACCGTCAAAATAACCATATAATTGCTCTCTACAAAATCTACTATAATAGAAAATCGGCCTTCAGTCCGCTTAAAAAGAAGTTATGGTTAACAGATTCTTCTTTAGGCAAGTTTCTTAATTATTAAGAAAACCATTTTTAAAATCAACACAAAAACCATCACAAAACAAGAAATCACACATAGCTAAGATAAAGGATTCAAAACATGTAAAATATTAGAAAAATTGCGGCAAGTAATAGATTATTTAACAATTGGTAACATTACTTAGGTGGGGAGTTAATTGTCTCTTTAGGATACAGGCCTAACCTCACACCAAAGTCTTTGGGAGTACGCAATGCAGGTCGCGTTGGGAATGGGTAATATGAACTAGACGATGGACTGCGTGGGAACGATAGGGACGATAATGTGTCCGTTTCTAAAAGTGAAGATACACTACACGTGTCTTCCGATTCTATTCTTACTGTATCACTTTTCTCCGTATAGTCTTTTGGAAATGCTAGCGTTTCTCTATGTGGAAACGTTTTTGGAGATATAGGCGTTGAAACTTGATCCAGTGAAGTTATTTGACACAAGGTATCGCTTGAATTGCTTTGTGCACCCATCGGCGAATCATCCTCCATTGTTGGTTCGTAAGTAAAACTAATGGACGACGTTACTTTTTGGGAAAAGTCACTTAATTGACTAGGATCTGTTCTTAAATTTTCACAAATTTTAGGTTCCGTATTAATGCTCTTACTACAAATATCACTTACTTTTGTTAGAATATAGTCATTATATTTGCTTGAAGTTGTTATTGGGTAATTATAATCATCAGACGTGTATCTTCGTTCATAAGTTGAAGTATCTTTGATTTCTGACGAAGATTGCGTAACGAATGTCTTTGATTCACTTGATAAAGAATATCTATTGTAATCAGAGATAGTTTTCCGATCATCGTGTGAATGATTTGCATTTCGCGTTTTAACATCACAACTTTTTGTAACATTTGTAATATCTTTATTTTCACTTGAATCTATCAAAGTATTTTTATAATCACGTTTCACAAAAAAACCTTGGTTCTCCCAACCATATACATCAGTTTTATTGGCGAGGCATTCACTACTTGGACTTTTTGAATGCAATGTGAACTCTTCTGATGATAAGAGCATTTTACGCATTTCAAATGAGAATGGATCGTCAATTGAAATTGGTCTAGTTTTTAAGAATTCATTTTTATCTGCTAGTTCGTTATTGGGTTTTCTTCTAATACCGTCAATTAATGAATCTGAAGTAGACTCTTTAAGTAAAGGAGAATCTACTGATTTTGATATGGTAAAATCTGATTTATTTTTATCTCTATCGTTATTTGAACTTTTTGGATGGTGAGGAATATTCGTACTTTTAGTCATATTTTGTTTTGTAAGTATCCGGCTAAGTATTTGCGAGTTTTCTTGTATAATTTGTAGAGCTCTTTCACTATTTTTACGACCTGATTGTAATATATTATATTCCTGTGGACTATGATCAGATTTATTATGTTTTACTATAGCTTTAATATCTTCTTCAGGGGTTCGGGAAACTTGACTTATACTATTAATACATATTTCAACTTTAGGGCTATTTTTAGATTTATCATTGTGGATTTTATCAGGACTCACAGATTTCTTACATACAAATGTATGTGTTTGAGGTAATGATGAGGCTCGCTCAGTTTCGCTTTTGAATGCTTTTTCTTGATGATTACTTGTTATAGTTAGCGAGTCTGGTTTTTTAGATATCCTCGAATTTCTTTTCATTGGCCGTCGACTTGGAATTTTATCATTATTTGGATCAGTTAATCGAGCTCCAAAAAACGCTGGGCTATTTTCGAAATATTTGTCAACTTTCAGTGGAATAGGTGGCTCATCTTCACTTACTAAAGCATTATCAGATTCTAGGCTTTGAAGTGGACTTTCTATATCGGATACATATCGGTCAGATATATCTATATCAGGTACAAAATTAGGATACATTGTAAAACTATCAATCAAATCTGGTGGCCTTGATTTAACATTATCAGATTTAGAAGTAGAAGGTCGTCTTAAATTTGCTTCGAAGTCATAACAGAAAGAAGATTTCTGTAAATTTATATTATGATATGGCGATAAGTCTACTGGGCTCAAAGCTGTAAAATTTGAAGTTGTAAAATTAGATCTTCCTTCGCGTTCAGTTCTGACAGTCGGTAAAAATGGACTTATATTACTTGATTTGAGTTCCTTGCCTATGGATATCGTGGATGTATCTGTTAGTATTAAATTAAGGTTATCTTTACTTGGCCGTATGAGCTTATTTGAAATTGTTTCAAGATTTATAGATGAATTCTCTTTCTGAGATAAACTATTTTTTTCTAGTTTTGTAGTTGTAAATGCAACAGACTCATTTTTAGTAGATTCAGATATGTTTTTATTATTTGTTACTATGGATTTCTTTTTAATAGGTATACCATCTTCGTTTTCATTATCCTTATCTTCATCAAGAAAATCGGTTTCCGATTCACTAGCGCCTTCATTTTCATCACAAAGACTGGTATCCGTGCTCGAACCAGAATGTGATGAATACGATGAAGAGTCACTTGAACTGCGAGATCGAATAGATGCAATTATCTCATTTGCTTCTAATTCAGACACAATAATACCATCTCCCGTTTCATCTAAATCTATGGATGGTTTTCTACCTAATTCTTGAGTCTTTTCTTTTTTTAAATCTTTCCACTTAACAGAATTTCGTCTATCTAAAGTCTTACGAGTACGTGCTTCTTTCCAACTTATGGTTTCATTTGATGTTCCTCTAGAAGATGAAGCATCTTTATCATGGATTGTAGAAGTTTGGCGTGAAGGTGGTACAGCACCTGGAGGTGGTCCAAGCCTTCTTCCTCTAGAACTCACTATAGCACTTTTACCCAGAAGTAAATTGTTAACTGTAAGTGATGTAGGTGACGTGGGTACACCAACTGTAATAAATATAAAATGTAACAATTTGTGTCTTAATCCAAAGGCACGTAAATTTCAAAATAATTAATAGGTACTTATGAAAATGAAATTCTTATATAACCTGCAGCATGGCGAGCGCACGCTGCAGCTAAAATCACATGAGCTTGTCTTTGTCGTTCTCGAAGTCGCGCATATTGTCTTTTCAATGCTCCAATATCTAAAGTTAGTCTGTCACCTGTTCCCGAGTGACTTTCTCGACGGGGAATTACCTAAAAATAATAATAACCATTAACATACGTACATTTTGAATTATTGCTATTATTTATATTTACTATTAAGTAATTACCGTCGCAAGAGCTAATTTATTGCCATCATCACTAGAGTCACCTTCATCTTCTGAATAAAATAATCGCAATCCTCGTTTTGTCATCGATTGCACCTGTAAAGTTTTATGAGAAAAAATAACAAGTATTTGTCTCGATTGTCTGAAAATACGAATAAATTAAGCTTATTTAGGAAATAAATTATTATACATATCCTAATCTCTGGTATTTGAGGTATCACTTTGCCTTTATTTCGTTTTTAGCCTTCATGAAACATAATAATTATAATTATATAATTATTCATCTATGTTAATATTATAAATAGGAAATATTTGTTTGTTTGTTACGATTTAACTGAAAGACTACTCGATCGATTTTAAAAATTCTTTCACCAATAGAAAGCTAAATTATCAGCGAGTAACATATAGAGTATAGTACATCTATATTGCACCCGTGTGAGGCCGGGGGGTGTTATATTATTCACTCTCCTAGTATACTGAGAACATGTCATGGGCTGAGTTGAAGTGAGTCCTTAGACTAAACGGGTGAGTTGCTGTCGAGGTGAATAAAGACAACAATGAATGACGTACCGCAGATTGTATAGGTGGATGGGAAGATGGCGCATGAGGTGGTGCTGGAGGTGTCACTCTATACCGATGTAAATTACGAAGTCCCGGTAGTTCTGGTGCTGAGTTCAGTGATACAACTCGAGTGACGAGAGAATCACTCGCCTCCCATATAGTACTAGCTCCACCTCCCATACAACTGTAGAACTCATCTGCAGACCGAGCTGACAATATTCGACTAGAAAACAAGAAACGTAAAGAAGTCAAAATACTTTTAGCCTATGCGCAGACTAGAGCCACTAGAAGCGGCCACCGGTGACCGCGTTTCAGCCACTGTAAAATGTATGAAATATCACGCGCGCACGTTGTGGCGGCCACTGGTGGCTAGAAGCTCGGTGGCGGCCACTCGAGTGCCGTATTTGCGCGGATGCCCTAAATATTTCGCTATAAAATGTATGAAATACTTCGCCCGTAGCTTGTGGCGGCCACTAGTGGCTCTAGTCTGCGCGTAGGCTTAATATCGATGATTTAACCAACAATCTGCAACGAGGTTTAGCTTTCATTATTTTCAACGTGCAAGATATAATTACATTTATTTTTACTTTGACGCAATTAGTTGAGGAAGGGCAGGATTATATAAAAAAGTATCAATCCCCGCTCCCTCTATTACTGTTTCATTTGTGACCAAAGGCGATAGAACAAAAGTTTACTCCTGAAGCATATCCCAGATAGCAAGAGCGGTGAGCAGCAGTATTTCATTTCCATCGAGCAGAATTAAGTCCCATATCCTGAGCAGAGAGTCCCGAGGTAGCCACGTGGCGTATAGAGTCAGGAACCATTGCATTGTGAACACATCCGGCAACGGCGGCTCAACACCACCACCTTAAAAATGTTTTTATTAACTTTACAATTGCTTATAACTTTTAATTAATAAAATATATACCAGGGTGAATCAAAAAGTTCTTAGAAGTGCATATATATGAAACCTTTTTGGATCAAGTTCGATATTCAAATTAAAGAGTGTCTATCACACTATATTTATGCAGACTGTCACTTGTTTTTGTCAGTTCGTTCGCATGTAATAAATTTTTTTGTGCAACGAGTTGCTAAAAAGTCAAAATTATGGATAAAAGTGAGTTACGTGCGGTGATAAAATATCTCAGTTTGAAAAAAATGTCTACGAAGGAAATTTTTTTGGACATTCAGCAGACATTAGGGGGTGATGCTGTACCCTATTCTACGGTTGCGTACTGGGTGGCTGAATTTAAAAGAGGTAGATCAAGCTGTAAAGATGACCCGCGTTCTGGGCGGCCTTCAACCTCCGTTACAGAAGAAAATGTCAAAAAGGTTGAGAATCTGGTTTTGGAAGACAGAAGAATGACTATAAAACATATAGCTGAGATCCTAAAGATATCTTTTGGTAGCGTTCAATCCATTTTAATTGATTCACTGGGGTTCAAAAAAGTGTCTGCAAGATGGGTGCCACGAATGTTAACCGACGAAAACAAAAAGCGACGTTTGGAAATTTCCAAGCGTAATCTCGAAATGTTCCAGCGTGATTCGGATAATTTTTGCCGTTGTCTTGTCACCATGGATGAAACGTAGGTCCACCATTTTGATCCTGAAACTAAAAGACATAGCATGTCTTGGAAACGACCATCCTCTCCATCCATCAAGAAATTTCGAGTTGCTCCTACCGCTGGCAAAGTTATGGCCTCTGTGCTCTGGGATAGTGAAGGAATCCTTTTTATTGATTACATGCCAAAAGGCCAGACGATTACTGGACCCTATTATGCAAATTTAATCCCGAAAGTGCGTGAAGCGATTAAAGAAAAACGTCGTGGAAAACTGTCGTTGGGCGTGTTGTTCCTTCAAGATAACGCTCCTGCTCATCGATCGGAAGTTGCGCTCAACGCAATCCGCTGTGCTGGCTTCAATCTCCTTGACCACCCACCATATTCTCCGGACTTAGCCCCAAGTGATTTTCACTTATTTCCAAAATTAAAAGAGGAAATTCGTGGAACAAAATTTCACGATAATGACGCGGTTATAGCTGCCGTAGAGGACTTTTTCGAGAGTCAAGAAAATAATTTTTTTTCACAAGGAATAAGGAAGTTAGAAACGCGTTATTCTAAATGCATTGCATTGGAGGGAGATTATGTAGAAAAATAAAATATTATTATTTAAATCTTTGCATTTTTTAATATTGATTCCAAGAATTTTTTGATTCACCCTCGTATGTTGTTCATGATTCATAAAACGATTTTAGAGTCATCTTGATTAAACGCTAATTGAATGTAATTATTTTTTTTTTCTGTAAGTATTAATGAAATCATAAGTGGATGTAGAATTCCTTGATTATTTTATACTATTTATTTGTATGGAAATACTACCGAAATATATATTGTTTAAAAAACACGACGATTCTTAAGCACAATATGTTTAAGATATTTTAACAGTTCAGGCGGCAGGATATGGCGTAACTTATGATCATAAAACATATTATATGCAACAGGAAAAAGAAATTAAGATCACTTTAATGCCAGTTTTTATTAAAAGTTTAATAATCACCATCAGAGATTTTTTGCAAATAATCCATGTGATGTGCTAGTCTTGGTAGCCGTAGTCTCAACAGATCTCGAAAAGCTGCCATATCTGCTGAGAGCCCGCGAAGATCATCCGCGAAGTATCCTTCCGGTAATACGGCCTCCACTAAGTATATCATAACCTGTAAAATCGATCATTATAACATTATGGATATGTTCAGTAGTATATCTGCTTAATTGACTTATTTATTATGGTCAACTATGAACAATAAATTCGGATAATATTGTTTTTTTACAAACGCGAGTACCTATTACACATTATAATAAATTCGGATTTTATCCGTCAGATAGCTTTTTTATTGACTATATCTATATTCCGAATTCCGATATATAACTATTGAGCATCAAGTGGTGATTTGGTTCATATTGTGTCATGCTCATCGCGGTATATTTTTAAAATTAATGAAAATGTTTAACCTTTAAAGAATCTGATTCAGACTTCTCCATAACTTCTAAAATAATAGCAGCCATCATGTTAAAGCCTTGACAGTACCCGACTTCTTTGTTCCATCTGTAATAAAAAAGACATAGTCCTTTCGTGGATGTTCGATATTTACAAATAACACAATATAATATTTATATTACCTTGCATACGCCAATAAAACTCTTCTAAGCATTGCTTGATTCTCCCGCCCTTCTGTGCCACAGAATAAAGAGCAACCCGTACGATGTAGATCCTAAATAATAAAATAATAGTTATTTGATAAAGCCAAGAATATGAATAAAAGAAAAAACAGTTAAGTTCATACGTAAGTATAAGAATACTTCTGAACAACTTTTGAAAACTTGAGTTGACTAAGTGATTAAAATAACAGAAAAGTAAACCAAATTAATATCTGCGCAAAAGGTATATGGACAAAGTTAATTTGAAAAACGCCACATCTCAGTTCAGCTTGAGTATAAGAATCCTGGTAAAAAGTCCTGTAAGTTAACTCGAATTATTAAGTATTCAAAGATTATTTTACGTTTCTTGGTTGAGACGATTTCGACAAACTTTCCGAATCCCCTTTTTCAGTTCCTTCTTGATTTTTTGAAACGTGAATACATTTCTGAACTAAGAAAAATTGTCTTTTAACAGAATTTTGATATTATTATGAATGACATGAACTTATTCACACATCAAACCTGCAAGGGCGCATTCTAAATATGTATGTACGTAATATTTGTATGTAACGTATGATTATATTTTAATCTTTTGGCCTTGAGCGTTATAATTTTGATATACCTTTAGTATTTGAGCACTCAGTTCCGCATCATCGGGTTGAGCTGTGCCCCGGAAGCAGGCGCGTTCTGCTGTTGGCCAGTCAATGTTCCTGGAGCTGAGGTGCCGTTCTGCTAGTGTTAGCCATAGCTATGCAATAATCAAATCAAGGATTTAAAAAGTATACTAGATGAAAAAACAAACATGAAAAATATTTTGCCTTATAGCAAACAGTCATAAAGCATTCGATAAATCATGATAGTAAATGATTTTTTCAATAGAAATGTTTGATATTCGCGTTAACCAAAGGCGATATTATCCAATAAAAAAATACCTTACTTTTCTTAATTTAAAATGTCTTTATAGATAAATGAATAAAGACTCATGGAATTGGTCAATTGCATATATTATCTTCTGATACATTTGCACCTGCGTAAAAGCAAACATAAACGTACATACAACGTGTATATGCGTAAAAAATTAACTGATTGTTAGATTTGGCACTGTTAATTTTCTGTACCTAATAAAACAAAGAATTATACATAAAGTAGCTCTTGATAAATTCTAAATATAGAAATACTCAAGCTTCAGGTGAGTGACGTCAAATAAACTTCTGTTGTTTACGTTAAGGATTTCAGAGATATTGTTAGTATAGCGATTTAAAGTAAAATTTATTAGTATTGTTGATGTGAATCTTAAGTGATTGATTTATTATATATTCTCAAAAGCAATGTTAAACCAAACGCGTAAGTTACCTTGGTTATTTCGAGTTATTATAATATGTTTGAAATATACGCTAAGTAACAAACGCATAAAACTAAGTGAACTTTGTTTCAGAACCATTCATTTAGATACGGTATAAGGTGGAAAAATAACGATATAATATGGTTTGCAATAATTGATATAATCATATTCTCCCTTCTATCTTGTTAAGTGCCTTCTCACGACTTCGTCTCAATATTAACAGGATAAACACAGAACAGATGAAGTAATATAAATTAACGAGTCGACCTCGTCTATCCATTGGACCATATCCCAATACTAAAACGGTGACGTCATACTAAAGTCATTTATTGTCATTTATTAGGGGTTGAAGAACACTTTAAAGATATTAAGACAATAGATTACTTACTCTTCTGCGGAAATGTTGAGGCACTCCAGCAGGAAGACGAGCCACTAATCGCATAGCATGTAACCACTCTCCGAAGCCTCCCTCGCCTGGGCCTTCGCCCCCTGGAGTCACGCCGAACCGGGCATTTGTATCGCCGGCTAATGCAAAACATCGAAAGACACTTTACGAATGAAGATGACTGAACAATATACTGAAAATTGTTATCCATATCTCCAGATACTAGTATAATTTAAATATATTTGATATATTTGCTAATTTAATTAACGTTCAAGTACAAAAATAATCAATAGTGATCAGTTTTGGAAGGACTAAGTCCGTAATCAGATTCTTCTTTTAGTGTTATTTACAGCAGGTGAGACCATACGTGGCATAACGTATATGATATTCCAGCGAATCTTAAAGTTAAATGACAAAGAGTATTGAAATACTATAACTATACCTGACGTGGTCCTGGAAGAACCCGCCAAATTTCTGAGAGAGTTTAAGATAGCACTCATCTGTTCTGTACAACGCGCACATTGGACGATAAATGCATTGCGTAGAAATGCACAAAGTTGATGGTTATACTAAGATTTATCACTGCAGATTTCTAAAGTTGTAAACTATTACTGTACTCAATCAGTTCTTTAATAAGAAATACATTTTAAGTTTATAGTTTTCACTCAACAATTCACAAAACACTAAATAATTGTCCATTAAGCGAGAAAACGTCATGACTATAAAGCATTTTATTCCATTGTCGACCAGCTGATGTGATGTTTACTGGGCACGGCGCGGAATCAAGAGGCGCCGCTGCGCACCCTCTACCATTGGATCGCTGTGCTTTTAATTCAAATCGATGTTAGAATAGCAGTGAATGCAGGAAACTACAGACTCTAGTGAAACAACGTAACGTGGTAGATGTCTTGGACATGCGCAGTAGAGTCTATCACTTGTACTAGTGTGCGGCGTATATTGATTTCACGCCTCTGTACGTCCGTTTCAGATACTGAGACTATAGAGTCTATGTCCCTCGCGATGTAGCTATGTTAGTTTAAGCGCTGAATGAAACAGTTTATTTACCTTCTTTCTTTCATAGATGAAGATGACACAAGACAATAGTTTATATTTATAGATGCCATTTTTTTGTACTACTATATCAAAAGTATTTGTTCAGAATAGACAGTATGTTATTTATTTGGACTATCTTTTAAATTTTAAGACCTTTGGTGCTGATCTTTATAGGTGGTAGGTACTTACTCATATGCCGTAACAGAACGGTAAATGCTGCACAAAGCTTCTTCTGCTGTCGACGTTGTTTATCTCGTATTCTTAAGTACTTCGCTAGCCTTGCACCTGCTGACTGCAAATTATTTTGCCATTCTTCAATCTGTAACTGCAACTCTTCAGTATCTGAAGTATTATATGAGTTAGTTATATTCCTAATTTATTAAAGTACTGGTGGAAAAATCGGTCCTAGATTGTTTGAAACTTTACCTAATGATTCCAAATAGCTGCGTTCTATGGCATCTGTTTGGTCACCGCAATTTGATTGACACGAAATGAGAGAAGCGGCAGTAGTAGATCTGCAATATTGCACTATTAATAAGAACAAGGTGCTGAACTTAGTGGTATATTAAATATACATGGATCATAGTAGGATATTTTATTACAATCTATTCTATTAGCTAAATACATTGCAACGACGAAAGTACGATGTTCTTTTTGACAAACCGTTCAGGGAAATTGAGGACTGTGTGAACACAATTTTAAAAAGATACATACATATACATCAAGCCTCTTTCCCATTGGGGTAGGGAAAAAAAACATTTTTCATTTTCATTTTTAAAAAGATATTTATAAATATTAAATCATATGCTATAGTTTTGGTATATTTTATTTGAATCCTACCCTTGGCTATATCCAACGGCGCTACTATTGCTCCAATCACGTTGGTCCCCATATAATTCATCTAGCAATTCTTCTACTAGACTTTGTACGTCTCTGTGCTGAAACTTTTAAACAATTTTATTATCAAGCACTGAATGTTCTTTTCAAAGTTGTGGAGAATTAAAAAAGTGAATTTATATCAAAAGAGTGATATTTAGTTTATTGTGTATTTAGTTTCAGAATAACCAGCGCAGCACAATACCGTGAAGTATTTTAAGTCACCGCTCAACTCATTAGCGCTTTTTTCAAAATATTGGCCAAAAGGTTTTGCTGGTTCAACTTTTAAAAATCGAATTATCTCTGATGAAACTACAAACCGAAAAAAATACGAATTTACAAATCGTAAAATCTGTTTTACTACTACGTTCAGCTAGGTAAGTTGCTGATAATCTTCCAAAAATTTCTATGTAATTTTGAGTATTATGGATCATTTTCTAAATAAAAATCAAAATACCTGCTGAGAATTCAGAACCACTGGAGGCGATGGTATTGCGAAGTGCTTTTTCGTTCGTAGATTCGTAGGTTTCCTTTGGTTTGATTCGGGTACTTTTATTTCTTTCTTTTTCTTTTCTTTCTTTTCTCTGGGTATATATAAACTTGAAAAATCTAACTCATATTTCACTACTTTTAGGTTTATTTGCTCATTTATTGTTATTGTTTTCATTATTATGACACCTTATTTTTTTTGTTTTTTGGCGAAGGGCTTTTATTTAGATTTTTATCGCCAAAGAGTATATAGTATTTTTTTTAACTATTTCAATGCGATGCTTATGGTATGGAAGGATGACAGAACGCGATAGACTCCCACTCATACGTTGTCTGTTCGTCCTGATAATACTGATAAAGGCTAATTTATTCACTGAATTGCATGCTCAATGTGTTAAAGATCACCAGTCACTTAAATCCAGACGTTATGATATAGCTTTTTGATTAGTTATAACGAAATACTTCAATCGCAAACATAATACATAATCTGATAGCCCACCTTATCATGAAAATAACAAATTAATAAGTGTGTATTGCGCTTTATAGTTTAGTTATGGACCAGAATACGTAATAAGTTCTTCATTCTAACCATAGGTTTACTCTTAAAATGAGGAACAATAGCAAAAAAATAATCATACATTTAGTGAGTTTGATACAACAATGATTCCATCCGACCCTTCGCAAAACAAGCAAGTTAGGTTTTATTACTATATTCCAATTGCCATTATTTTTTATGATAATTACATAATTTAAGTGTACGACAATCCTTAAAGCACATTTTTAAACAATGAGTATTCGATAACGCTACTGAACTTAATTATACCCAATGAGTACCTAAAGTTACGAGTGTTCAGATAATTTATGTTATCTTTGCAGTTGTTAGATACGAAATATGTTCTTTTAAAAAATTCATTAAAGTAGAACAGATCTTGACATGTGTGTTTATGTGTTTATATATTATCTCGAGATTATGAAAAATATGTAAAACATTATAAAACCACTTAATTATTGTATATAAAAATAATATACTTTTGTACCTTTCATACTCATACTACATACTGAAAATACATAATTACTGAAAATTTTAATAAAACGCATATATTACAAGTTACAACCTACTTACTAGAAATTATTCCCTGCATCACCTTGGTAACGTATAAACAGCGAGCACTGAAATCTGAAACCATAGCGAGGGGACGTTTTTAAAGCTTTTTATACGTCATTATACTTAATTTTACCTACGAATTGTTTTTTGTGTAAAGCATGAGTGGATCTGAAGACACTGAAAAGCAACCAGGATTCTGTTCTGCAACTTGTATAGATAGGGCAAGCTTGCAACAGGAGATCAAGAAACACGAAGTCAAGACATCAGATGTTTTCGTGACGTGTAACTTACCGAAGAGATTTGAGCATCCGCGTAAGTAATATTTGTATCTGTTTGGAATAGGAATGGAAAAGCAAACGGGTTGTGGTAACTGTAAGAAATGGCCCACGGGCTATTGTAACAAGTTACACCAAGTTGCATTGCAAGTTATTTCGTTTACTTAGGTTTCATTGATAAAGCGCAAACATCCAAAGAGTTGTTTCGTAATTGAAGGGACATCGTTCTGCTTAAAATCATCGGATCTACTTTACACGAGGCTAACAATCTTTCCAAACAATTATAAGGATCGAGACAGGTAATTACAGGGTAATTAGATAATTTTTGGGTGTTAAAACTAAAAATAACATTTAATTATTAATTTTTATTGGACATCTTTTAAATCAACTACAGTTCAGAAATTGCATCTATCATTTAAAACGTAAAACATACATGAGAATTGCAAATATACCTAATTATATAAGAAACATACCTATTTTCACTGAATTCGACTCGATTATGATTAGTTAATAGGACTCACTGGATGGGACTGAAACTTTAAAAATAATCTTTTAGACAACGTGGAACAGGCACTTTATTTTGTTATCATGTAAGTGAGTTAGTTCAATTCTTTATTTAGTTGTAATAAAGTAATAAGAGAACCCGCATCAGTTGGTGTTGATAAGAGAAGATACCTGTAAAATGAAGTCGTTGAACTCTTTTTGTTTAATTAAGCGGGTTTTTGTGCTTTGAATGGTAATGACAATCGCAAAATGTTGCCTACATTTTGCCTTCTTGAATTGGTACACATAGGTATTGAATATCAATTTTGTAGAATGGAAATTGAGTAGTTTTTCAAATAATATTACATTGATCTACCTCATTTTCAGATTGGTTTAACGGGTATGGATGTCAACTTAGTAAGCAGCATCCCTTTTACAGAACTTCTGCCAGCGAATACGGCTGGTTTCCGCCAGGTATTAATATATATTTCTAGAGTAAATTCAGTAAAAATGAACTTATTTTTTGCAGAATATTTATTCCATCATTTGCAATTAATTAAAAAAATATGTAAAAACTAATGTAATTCAACAAACACGGGTATTGGGACGTACACATGTCTTGTATTCCGATGGGTCATATTGTCATGATTTCGTATCCCTTCGGCATGGACATAGTATTTCGAATTTTCTGTAAACATTTACTATCCTCATGCCTGGCCACTTAATCAGTGTTCATTGATGGAGACGATGTGAAGTGCTGATCGCACAAACTCGGTTTCACTACAGACTAAATTCATAGGGATTTTCGAAGTAATCATAAAATGATGCCACATTAGGCTAAGGAATCATCTTCCATCAAGTAAGGCAAAAAAAAACAATATACTTTATTTAAGAAGATGTGAAGAAGGTGTTGTATGGATCACATGTTTTGACGTTTCTTAAGTATTTTCTTTCATGTTTGTCATTAACTTGCTTTCTATGAGAAAATTATTAACACTAATTAATACTCGTGTTTTTTTTCAGCTCTGCATTCGGTTCCGACAACATATCATCCCAAGAATCAAAGTTTTTCGAATTACCTAGCGGAAGCTGGCATGTACCGAAACTACTCACTCAATACGAAAATGGATGCTCCATCTATCAAATAGATTTTTAGATAATAAGCTATGATCCCCATTCTTTTAAGCAGAATTGTCTATGATAAGTAATATAGTTGTATTTTATGTTATGGAATAAACACATTCAGCGAGTTATTATACGTGTTTGATTTGGTAGTTTAAATACTATTAGGTACTAAGTACTACTAATAATTGCTTTAAAAAATTGCTCAATTTATGATGACTATTATAACCCATATCTGTTTATTAATTTTTCATGAAAAAGATGTATTTAATTCAGATTACATGATATTCGTCGCGATAAGGGTCTTGAAATGCACTCTATATTAATGGCATTATTGACTAAATATGAGTAGAGCGATATAATACATTTAAAAAAATATCGGATTGTACATATATTTGTAATATTTGATATTGTACTAACAAAAGTCCCGACATATTTATATATCGTAAATTATCATGGTTGGGGGATGTTAACACTCAATATAAGACCAGAGCCTCTCTTCACACCCTTTTCATACAGAGACATCATACGCAGGCATTTAGAGGGAGCTTTTCCTACAGCGCAACTAAGTGCTGGAATAATTTACCACCACCGTTGAGACTATCAAAAACGTCCTACAATTTTAAAATGAAGTATAAGAAGTACTTACTGCAAACACAAAGCCAGACTTAGTTGCGCTGGGAGAAAGATGAAGAGAAAAAAAATAAACGAACATATAGATTTTATTATTATTATTTTAAGATAAATGATTACTTTTGTTGTGTTTTGCTTTGGTACAATTTGTGTATTATTTTCAAAATTATCATGTTTTTATTATAAGTTAATTAAGTTAGGTAGTATAGATGCTCCAAGAGTCACAAGGGGGTGGCTGAAAACCAGCGCTGTGTTTATCAGCTGAAGCTGAGCTTTGAGCGGCCACACATTTGTTGTCTTCTAATTTATAAATGTTTTAGCTGTATATATTTATATAAGTTTTTATGTTTCTAAAATAGTTCGTATATCTTGTGTGGAAGCCCAATAAAAATCTTTCATTTCATTTCATATCATATTATATACATCCTAAGTAGAACAGAAATATCTAATAGCATCAATCAAATTAATCCATAGTAGTTGAAATAAACGTTTCCATTTCTAGGTTACCATTCAGTTCCCTCGGTATTTTTCCCCGCTGGCCAAACGTTCACCAACCGCCTGGCCGCAGCTGGCATGTATCGAAATTACAGCCTCAATACTGGAATGGACCCCGCTGGTTATCGTTGAATTTTCCTGATTTATAGATGTCATAGATTAATAATAATTGGTCTCCGCGTGCTACGACTAGATACCGCACTATAAAGAAAAATTCCTGAATGCGGAAACACACTGTGAGATTCGTTACATTATTTTACTGTGAAATTTATGACGATTTATACAATACTTACTGATGGTATATGATGCAAGTATCTTTCTTGTTTCTTGTAGTATTATTTTTATAGTTTGACTACGCAGTATTTGTTGCCGCATTTTTCAAGCCGCAAACGGTATCTAGTCGTAGCGCGCGGAGACCAATTATTTATTAATCTATGTATAGATGTATAATCATTTACCTATTTATTTTTACTTTGAGATTAATGTTTGAATTCGGATAATGCCGCAAAATAATTCTTTCAGTAATTATACGCATTAAATATATTGTTTACAATGTTTGCCATTATTTTATTGTATTAGGTTTTAATAAAACAACGAGTATATTATTTATTACCAAAAGAGGTATTTGGTATATATTTATTATAATATAGATTAACATGCATTCAAATTCCATTAAATTACATTTAGACATGGATGTCATAATATAATGCGAATAACAGTTATATAGGATATTAATTATTGCTTTCATTTATTAGGTTTTATAACACTCTTGAAAAACACTGATTACGAAACTTAAATTACCTATATAAAATGAAAAATTAAACAATTTCGTAATTTTATATTTACGACAGACCATGTCTCTTTAAGGGCTAAGGCAGACACGTTACTTTTAACATTGGCAACCAGCGATTCCGTGAGGACATCGATACTGCATCGCGTTATGGCGACTTTTTGCATTCGTTCGCTGCAACTAAGCGACTGTTTCGATATTGCATCGCGTTTTAGGCGACTCTTTGCATTCAACCACTATATCAGAATCGCGTAATCCTGCGTTGCATCGAGCGTCTTAAAAGCACTTTGGTTGCGGTGGCTATAGTTTTTAAATGTGAAGCTTGAAGCGTTCGGACTCGTGGCCGTTTGATTCCGAATAGCGACCAAATCGTCGGTCTCCGATGCTAATAGTAGCGTGTGTGCCTCGGCCCTCATATAATCGACGGATTGTATCAAGATAAAATCAGTGAGGTTAACAAGGTAGTATTAGACCTCGTGCTCTTTTAGCGAATATATTTTGCATTATGTTGTTTTAAAGATTTTATCGTGATAAACCATTTGAATATTTTCATACGAGTAGATACACAGTATAATTTTTTTAGCAACAACAACAACAGCATTAAATATAGTTTTTATAATACCTTAATATTTAATAATTGGATTGGATAATTGTCTAAAATAAAGTTTATGAACCGTTCACACAAGGGATATATGAGTTCTTAGGTCTATGGCATTATATGTAGATGTAGAGTTGATAGTATTAAATACGTATTAAGAGCTAATGGATTCGTGTCAAAATCTAACTACGAGTGCATATAAATACATAATATAATAATTATGTTTATTTTTCTACACGTATCGTAAGTTCAATTGTATGACACAACGCCAAGGCCCCAGCATTACAAGACACGTTTCTATTGACTTCAACAGTACCAAAACTCAACATTGACCAATTACAGTACCAATTATTTATAACGTCCATAATGTTTTATCTATATTTCGTTGTAAATGTACGACAACAGTGAAATGCAACGATTGACGCTAACAAACACAGACATTGATGCTTTACTGGTACACATTTAGCTATGAACTTATACTTAAAACTTGCTAAATACTATATTTGCTACATGAAAGTTATTTTAATTTTTGAAAACAGTAAATAGACAAAGCACGCATAACAAAGCACGCATAACAGGCGATATGATAAAATTGATAATGTCATATAGAGCTATGCAGTCTTTATTACAGAAAACGCTCAATTATATAATTTATTGTTAAACCATGGACGTAATAAACTCATAATACAAAGGAATAAACCGTTGGTTATTCAAAATTACACTTATTGTACCTTTGAAGGTACAACTCAATAAGTGTAATTTTGAATAAAAAATAAATGTTGCTACTATTCATTATTTTAAGCGTACATTTACGATAAGAACAAATTAATAAGTGTGTATTGCGCTTAATTGTTTAGTTACTCTTGAAATGAGTAATAGTAGCAAAATTTATTTTTATTCAAAATGTCACTTAGTGAGTTTTACTTTTGAACTAACGAAACTATGAATTTAAAAAACAAAGCCATGGGAAGCTCTACGAAGAGGAAGGGAGTAAAGAATGTAATCATAAAGATTATATGTTTATTTTCTTAACCTAAAATATACTACTAGAAATTACGTACTATAAATAATATTATAAAATGTGGAATACACTTTTGCGTTCAACAATATTGTCTTAAATAGCGTTGCTTAAATACACTTACTAACGTTATTCTAAAGTAGCGTTTCCTCCGCTAATTCCTTTATTAGTTAGGAAGATAATTAAAATAATAAATAACCTCTAATACTAAAGACTGAAAACACTCAATATTTTTAAAAAAAATAACAGTACATTATTTTAAAATTGAAAAAAAATCGTTAGATAAAACCTTGCATTTTAATAGACGCAAAATATACCAGCAGCCGCCCATCTGTACAAAATAATTTATTAGTTCAGGCGTAATTAGTTTTACCATAGTTAATCTGTGGAAGTATTTAAATGAGATTCATTTAAATTTAAAAAACGAGTCCCTCACGCAGCATAGTTTTGAAATGTATTTTTTTAAATCAAAAATAGTTCAGAGATGAACCGATGACATTCGAAACTCATGATGTATGTGATAATGAACCCCATCCAATATCAATATTGTCAAAGGAATTACGGAAATATTTAGTTATAAAACGGACACAAATGAAACAATAATATTTAAGATCATATATTGGTATTTATACGTTACCATTTCGCTTTACACTACACATAATTTAGTACTTTAAACATTGTGAAGGAAATTGAAAAAGCTTGGAAAGTACAATTATAGAGCGACGACACACCAACTGTTTTAATCACAATATAGCTTAGATGATTCGTAAAATTCACATCTTGTAACTAACTGTAAAAAATCTATCATTACTATCAACACTTAAACTAAATCTTTGGAATAGTGTATGGTTATTATATAGATATGAGGTTTTATTGTATAATATATTCCTCACAATCGTTATGATTTAATTTCAGAAGCCCAGTTCGCAAACAATAAGGAGTCTAATAAATTATGTAAAATTGTAACATTTCTTATTCCTTCACACACAATATTACCATACAGAACTACTTATATCTTTTCATTATCTTTACGATTACATAATGGCCAATCGGTGGTCATTGGTTACACTCACTATAATAATGTATAGTTCACTAAATAGACAACTTTAACGGATTAAATTAAAATTGTAACAATAACAACACATTTTGTACTTTTAATTATGAAGTGTGTGGAGTAACTGATGATACGGAACGATAAAAATCAGTTCCATTTTTGAAAAACATAAAATTTGACATCTGAGCAATTGTAGGTGAATTTACATGTCTCCAAAGATGCCGGCGAATGTTTTCCGTAGGTTCTTCATGGTATCTTCCGCGTCCTCAGTGAGTGCGGCGCTGAGGGAGCCCTGGCGTGAGAAACGACTGCCCGTGGTCGTGGTCGTGGTCGCGCTCGGCGTGGTCGTGGCGGCTGGCACACCGGACGATGACGACATCGTTGAAGATTGAGATGCTGTATGAAAGGAAACGGATTTTCGTCAAACTACATTGTGATCATTTACAATAAGACATCAACACTGCACTCACTAGAGTTGCGCACCTCATACAAGAGGCACCTCAAATGTCACACTCAAACTTGTGAAATATCGCAACACCTCAAACATACATTTTGTACCGCTTCAAACTCGTTGAGGTACTTGGAACGCGGGCGAAGCGATGAATGTGATTAAGGCGGTGAGGTGTACGTCAAGATGAATGAGTGAACGGTTGAAATGAATCGTTTGTCTTACTCGCTCTTCTTATACATGACAATTACTCTTTGCATGACAATGACAATCGAGTCTGATGAGCAACTGATAACGAACCGAAGCTATATTTGGGAGTGAATTGACGGTGATTGTGACAACATTATTGTAATTTGTATGCATTAATAGGTAATTATAATTATTAATATTAATTTGAATTCTGTACTCTGTGGTACAGTAATAGTAATTAGGATTAATATTTTTTATCTATATAGGTAGCAATAGTGTTGCTTAATATTTTAACTTTTCTTAATAGCAATCATATTTTAACTTTTTAAATTATATATTATATAACAATAATATTGCTTAAATAAATAATTAATATTTTTAATTTTTTTATTTAATGATAGCAACACAAAATAATATTTAATAAAGATTTGAAAAAAATTTACGTTTTAGAGAAATAATATATTTAAAATGGCAAAAGAAATGTTAGGTACTTCATTTGTCCTGTGGCAACCTCAGTCACCTCACCTCACTACAAAAGTCACAACCACTCGTATGACGTATCGTACATAAAGGAATTACTAACAGTACAAAATGTAGTCCTCAAATGAAGTGGTACAATGTCCCAACTCATTTCATAAAATGAAGTAATACATACAAACACTTCAATTTCGTTTGTCCTACCCATCACTAGCACTCACTGCTTGTCTTTTAAGTCACCGGTCGTCCTTATGGTGCCAGGCAATAAATTAACCAATCGATGCAATATTAAGAACTTTATTCCTATACCTACGCTACGACGTAGTCCTATTTTTGACATCAGAATAACTTGGAATGTTCGTCGACAACTTCGATCGTGTAAGGCTCAATGTATATATTATGTGATTGTCTCACAGCCTAGGCTTCAATTATAAACCCCTAATCTGAACCATCTTTATCTACTACACTATTGACAGATAACAAAGAAGTACATTGCAGGTAGAGTTCGTTCGGAAATTTTATTCAGTCTTGCGTGTCAAGATAAGTCTTACTTTTATGCCTAAATTGAATTGTTTATTTAAAATCGACTTATTCCTTGGCAGATTGCATAATAGGAGGTATTGTGAAATGTTCATACATACGATATGTCCATCAATTAAGAATAGGAAACCTTCCTATGTGGGTGTCTGATAAACAATCAACAGAGCAGAGCGAACAAACAGAAGCATCTAACAAACAGAGCATTCTACCTTGAGAGTCCCGGCGAGTGAGCGGCGGCGGAGGTGGTTGAGAGGGTTCCGCAGGTATCGGCGGCAGCGGGCGGTCGATGCTGGTGGCTGCGGCGAGCGGCGCTGGGGGGGGCACGCTCGGCGGTCCGGCCACGTGTGCCGGGGTGCGCTCCTCTGGGGAGGCTGTCCCGCTGCCGGACACAGAGCTCCGGGACGTGGTCTTTGTTATACCAGGCCGGCATACATTCTAGAATTAGAAAACCAATATTTGATATTTTAGTCGGATATAAAACCTTTTTTTTTAATTCTTGTTATCTGGTTGGACTAATGTTATAATACTCGAGACGATTATTCTGAATTTATAAAGCAGTTTCTTAATTAATAAAATATTGTTCACTCTGCTGTTACATTTATCTTTGTTAATAAGGATAACTTCGTAAGTATCAAGGGCGTAGCTATCATATGGCAAAGTGGTGCAATACACCAGGGCCCCGAAGCTGAGAGGCCCCCTGGGCTTTGGAAAGAGGGTCGATTGATGTCTGATTTTTCTCTATGCACCGGGGCCCTTGTCCACCTAACTACGCCATTGGTAAGTATTTCCCTAATGGTTATACTAGGAGGATTACCAGGGGAATCTTTTTTCATTGTGGTTACATAATACTGTAGTTCAATAAGCCTGATTAATAAAAAATATTAAAGCAGGCTAATATTTACCTGCATACGTTGGAAGACGAGTTCAGCGAGATTGCGGCGGTCTTCTTCCTGTGAGTCTCCCATGAATGAGGTGGCGGAGTCGTTCAGTTCGATGATGTGTTCGCGACCGTCCTTGCCTACTACTAGCTCTAGGGCGCACACTTCGAGGCCCCCGAAGATTTCGCTCACCTGGACAATAAAGCAAAAGATTGAATGGGACTTGCAGCATAAATGCTTTAGTGTCTGTTTGTCGATTTCTATTAAGATTTATTTTTTATATCTCTAACCGGCATCGCATAATACACCTTATAGATGTACACCTTATAGATGTACTTTACAGCATTGTATGGCAAGTCTCCTAACGTGTATGTGTATATTGGATCAAAAGCAAAGATGTCTTCAATCACATGGATAATCGGAAACAAATCAGATATGAATTTACTCTGATGGAAAATAACAAGCGCTTGTTAATATACATTGCAAAAACAAAGAGCAAATTGCATTTATTTTATCTTTCATTTAATAGATATCCATCCATTTGAGATTTGCTATGTTAACGAATAGCAAACGTGACCTTCTCGGAAACAAGTCGGAAATCGATACTCCGATATATGATTTCACAAATAGAAAGATCGTTAACCGTAACGCTACTGAAAGTAATGATGCAGGGCTTGATACTTGTGAATTGCTATTTTAAAAATAAATTGTTTAATTTTGCTATGAAGTTGAACTTCAACTAATGGAGACGTCAGTACTATATATTTCCAGAAATATCGATCACTAGCGACCCGAATACACATATTCCGGTTTAATAATAATTTATTTTCTCTTAAGATTTACATAATCACTTACAGAGAAAATTAATTTTAAAACGTTACAAACATTCGATTAGCATGCATAGTAAAACAACAAATAAAGCAAATATGTAGGTAGATATAAAAATAAAAATAAGCGCAAAAAAATTAAGTGACGAATGATTGGGAGCGTTATGAGTTATGATGGTATGACTGTGTGTGTTTGAGCGATAAAGCATGTGTCATAGTGAAAGATGCTAATATTCAGATATATTTTTAAGTAGTAATATTATTCCTAATTTGTTTACCTTTATAAAATAGTATAACTGTGTACAACCATTAGGTATATAAGGTGTGTTTATATATTATAATGTATATGTATTAAAATGTATATAGTTCTCATTTAAATAAAAGTTTAAAATGAATTATATTTTATATGATCTATTCATTACATGTAATGTGATGTGTTGTGTAGATATAAAAAATGCGTTGTGGTCAAAAGGTTAGAAACGTGAAATATATTAAAAATATATATATAAAAAAATATATAGGTATATATATAATGCAACAGCTGAAATTTTATTTTAATAGTGAGTAATCCTTTAAAATGTAGCATTTTAGCATTCTTTTAAAAATAGTTAGGGATTTTGCATCTTTGATGCATTTTGGTAGATTATTATAATGTTGAACACCTTCATACAGGATACTTTTTTTACCGTAGTTTGTTCTGGGAAATGTTAGAGTAATATTATTGGCCTGTCGCGTATTGCGTTTCGTGTGTTCAATATTTGTGGAAAAGTTAATTGATGTATGAATGCCTTTAGTTAAGATTTTTCGGATTTGAATGCACGTCTTATATTTATACGTTTGAGCTATGTTCATTAATTTAGTATTTTTATAGATTTTAGACGAGGATTCTCGGAAATTATACTGGAAAAGTGTTTTAACTAATTTGTTTTGTGCTATCTGTAGTTTTCGTAGATTTGTCTTAGTTGCCGCCCCCCATATTTCAATTAAGTAATCGATGTGTGATTTGGCCAAAGAATTATAGACAGCATAGCGTACTTTTTGAGGGAGACATCGGGCTATGGGCCGCAGAGCACCTGTAAGTGTAGAGAGTTTGTTTCTGATTTTTTCAATGTGACATTTCCAGGTTAGGTGTTTATCGATAATTAGGCCTAGATATTTTTCTTTGTCGACTTTTTTAATTGTTTCCCCGTTAATAGTCAGTGGATTATAGCTTCCAATTTTCTTATTTTGAGCAGAAAAAATCATGTAATTGGTTTTTGAGACATTAATTGTTAGCAAATTTGACTGAAGCCAACTGTTTAATAATTCTAAGTCGTGTTGTGCCTGGTTAATGACTGATTTTATTGAGTGACCGTAATAGAACAAACTAGTGTCGTCGGCGTATAGGGTAATGTCACCAGTCAAACCTATTTCATGCATATTATTAATATAAATGAGAAAAAATAAGGGGCCTAACAACGATCCTTGTGGTACACCGCATTCTATAGCTTGCGCTTGACTTTCAGTGTCACCAATTTTAACAATTTGTTGTCTATTTGTAAGATAGGATTTAAACATATTATAAGCTACTCCAGTTATACCTATATTTCTTAGTTTCATCAGTAGTATTTCGTGGCTCACAGTGTCAAAAGCTTTTTTGAGATCAATAAATACCCCGAGTATTATTTTTTTACTGTCAATATTAAGCCTTAGATTAGTGACAAGATCAACAGATGCAGTGATAGTATTAGATTTGGGTCTAAATCCATATTGTTTTTTAAAAAAGAAATCATTAGAGTTTAGGAAATTACTTAGCCGTGTATAAAGGATTCTTTCGAAAATCTTTGACATGGTCGGTAGTACTGATATGGGACGGTAATTACTGGGGTCTAATTTGGAACCCGATTTATGTATAGGACGAACCTTAGCCACTTTAAGGGATTCCGGAAAACAGCCATCTCGTAAGCATCCATTAATTGTGTTAACTAAGGTGCACGCTATTACGTCTTTAACATTCTTTACAACTTTGGCGCTTAAGCCGTCTATACCAGCAGCAGTGTTAGACCGTAGTGATTTTATTGTTTTAAGGACGACGACAATATTCGACCACATTCTTAAGGTCAACTATTATGAAAAGCCGTCCTATACTTATTAGTTGATTTTTATATTAGATGAGGTATACGGACAGATAGCTTACCCAAAGCTTAGTCATTATCCATAACACCAGTGGGTTTGAGGATTCGTTGCCGAACTTTAAAATAAGAATAGGATCGTAACTTGTTTCTAAAAGGTTCCCAAGTCGTATTGGTTCGAAAAACTGCCAGCGATAGCTAGTTCCACAGAGTAGTTCTATGTGGCAAAAAATTCCTTAGAAATAGAGCAGTTATATGTTGCTATGTTTTAATATTTAGCTTTAATAAAAACCATTGAATCATCAGGGGTGGATTTAGAGGTATGGTAGCAGTGGAGCAACAAAGGATAAAATAAACATTTTTTTAAGAACAATGTAATCAGGTTTGTACAAAGTACAGTAGGTAAAGGTTAAACAGCGAAAAAATAACAAAGGAAAAGTTGTTTACTAGTATTAACTCGTCGGAATTTGAAAGATTTATTCCGAAGTCCCTATTTTGTTGAGACCCCGGGGTGGCAGCCCCGGATGCCTTTCCCTACATCCGGCCCTGTGAAACGCCTAAAACATTTGACTCGTATTGAAAAATGGTATGATTATTTCTTTATATTACCTCATCAATCCACATTTTGTATCTATCGTTCATGCCGATAGCTTCAAGCATTGCAGAGCCTTGATTGGTTTTCCAGTTTCCGGATATAGACTTACGCCTAAAACAAAACACAGTAATCGTTTAATATTAATCGCATCACTATTTACAGCTGTAAGTCTTCGCAGTAATTTCTAAACTGATAAAGCATGTTGAATTTACTATTTTATTTAGCAAATATTCTGTAAGGTTTCTTGATCAAGTTGATATGCTTGTTTAATCAGATATTAATCATACAGGAATGGTAAATTGTTCCGATGAAAGATGTTGTATAAGCAACATCTATGAATATTGCAAATAAACCGATAACTACGTTTAGATTTTGTTTCTGTAGTAAAATTTACATATCAACACTGTTCTTGTTAATGTTTTAGCAGGCGCTTTATATTTAAAGCGCAGACACGCAGCGCTCATATGTTATTTAGGTACTTCAGATTGCTTTTTAAGTAGGTATTTAATGTTAATGTACTTACATGAAAGCTTTGTAGTTAGTGCCAATTTTTTGT
The DNA here is from genome assembly GCA_905404175.1 of Anthocharis cardamines. NCBI lineage: Eukaryota > Metazoa > Arthropoda > Insecta > Lepidoptera > Pieridae > Anthocharis > Anthocharis cardamines. Next base: position 6,399,537 of record FR989956.1, on the reverse strand, counting down.
ATATGGATGTCGAATTTGGCGTCGATGTATGGCTCGACGGTACAATACGTCCCCAGCATCGCAACTACGCCAGCAATATCCTGTCAAATAAATCACGATACAAAACAGTTCAGTCAATAAGGCGAAAAAAATAATCTTAAATAAACAAATCCCTTTTAGCCGTGGCGGGACCACCATACAAGCCCAAAAGCCCGGGTTTAACGTAATACGCGTTTATATATAACCTATATATTTACGTAATCATATAAGTTACATGTGACTTACATAATTACGTTGAGGTCACTATTATTGTTCTTTTTATGGTCGCACTAATAGGGCAGCCGGGCTTTAAGGCTTATATGCTGGTCCCACCACTGCCTATTAGTATCTGAATATTAAATATGTATATCTTGATATTTAAAATAAGTTTTAAGTCACTTTATTTAAGTCATTTTACTAATTTATTGGTATTGATCACTACAGGATATCTGCAAATAAATAGGGGTTGTTCGAAGATCGCTACAGTTTTAATAACCAATAAATCCAAGGCAAATCTAATTGCATTTCTAGATGTAAGTACATTGTACGTAGGTATCAAAGTAGGTAGGTATCTGAAAACTTGGATTAAAGAAACATCGTGGAGGTAATACATATTATAGGCTATAGACATACTACACAATGTACAGGAGTACGGAGAATTAAAAGTAATGATAATAAAACACACGGATGGTATAGTTGGTTATCTAATGTCCATATAAAACCATTATAACATCGCATGTAATAGGATGATAGCTATGGGTAATTACTATTGATCGTTAGTCTTTTCAATTAGGTATTCTAGAAGTAATATATCTGATAGTATTTTAATTCTTTCAATGGGTAATGATATACCACAAAACATTCGGTGGCCGTTTAAAATATTAATAAACTTTTCTTACATATTTAAGCTATAAATAATTCCTAACGATATAAAAAAATGTATTTCTTATATAAGGTCTGGCACGCTACTTCGCTTCGTTTTTATTAATGTGTTCATACTGTAGGAGAGGAACGGACTAGGTAAGAAGTCAGAGCCTAATTAAATTATGATGAATGTAAACCTAGAAATAAATAACATTAATAATTCAAATATAAAAGAATTAGTCGCTATTTCTATCAAATCATTTATGAGAAATGACTTAATCTCTAAGGGATCCTTGAAGTATTATTACTGTATAATAACCTATTCTAAAAAAGTAATACGAATACATTGAAGGAAGTAAATAAAAGTTTTATATACACATCACAATTTCTCCACAAAGTAATAATAAAACAAGAAAGTCTCACATTGCGAGCTTTATTTAGGACATGAAATTAAGCCCGGATAATCCACACAAAAGAAGGCGAGAGTGCAAAAGCTCTAAATCAAGAAAAAAGAGGGAATGGGCATTGATATTGCGAGTTATAGTATATACTATATATGTATAGTATAATATGTGCATATTCAGTTACAAACATCACAATTTTGATCTCTTATTCTTATTTGAACGTTTAATTAGCATAAGTTTAGAAATTCGAAACTCGATGAAGTCTTATTGTATAAAATTTAAGGGATTTTTTTGCCAAAAGCCCAAAGTTTAAGAAAAACTCATAAATATTTCGGGTGACAAAAAATAGCCTATATTACTCGCTGTTGAAAGAAAATCATCCAATATGGGTTTTTGACTATATTCGTTACAAACATACAAAAATTCAAAAATACAAATATTTCCGCATTATAAAACTATTTCCGCTTGCAAATATAAATATTTGCATGTTTGTGTAGATTAACTAAAGGGTTAATAACTGATTGAAACATGGTTGAATTTTTTTGAAGCCAACCCGGTTTCAACTTTCAAAATTAAACAATCGGGCATGCACAGTGGCGGATTCACCAGCAGGCTGAGTAGGCTTTAGCCTAGGGCGGCAGATTTGAGGATACTTTTAGCTATCTTAAGAAATCAAGTCTTTCTTTTCTTACCTTTAAGACAGTCTTCTGTACCTTACAGAGAATAGTCTAAATGTAAGACTTACTGAGAGAAGTGTACCTACAATAAAATTCCTATCATTGTATTTTAGAAAAAGGAACTTACATTTATAGAGGCTAGGGCGGCAAAATTTTAATAGCCTATACGAAAATGTGTAAATCCGCCACTGGGCATGCAGACAATAAGATTTTCAATTTTAAGTGCAATATACAGTTCGTAATATGCAATGACTATACAGTTATGACGTGGATCGTGCAGGGCGTACCTGGAAGTCGGCCAAGGAGTCCACTTTCACCTTGGCGACGCCGCTGTGCGCGTGTCCGATCTTGATCACCACAGGGAACTTCGAAGCCGTTACCTGCAACAATACTCGCTTTAAATAACACTTTCACACACAATTGTCTTTATTATTTGATTCTGATTATATACAATAGCGATCAGCTTTGCATGGGTGCATTGGGATATCTTAAATTTAATGCATGTAGGTAAAACCAGACAGGAACACATTTGATTAATTTGCAAAATAAATGAATAATTTAAATTATTGTATATGCGCAAATGGCGTTCAGTAAATAAAATTTAAATGATTCAATGAACTGGCAAATTATCAAAGGCACTAATTACAGTATGACTAATAACTGTAGAACACAACTTTATTAATAAAGACCGTATTGTGATTATACCATTAGTATTATCATAGAATCGGCAATTAATCTTAACGATTCGTTTGTATTTTGTTGAAGCGCGGATAATTTATTTATTAAATTAATAGTTTCTTTACGATATTTTAATTAAATAAATAATAATATATACCTATACATAGCTATCATTATTTATTTGTATTCCTCCTCATACCTCATACCCAGGATATCCATCCATGATAAATTCCTGTTTTAACATTTTTCAATTACCAGCGTTGTATTAATATATTTTTTCAACTAAAACAACTCCAAAAATACCAATATAGACACGCTACTGAGTTCAAGAAAAAAGAACTAGCAAACAGCACCGTAATATTATAGGAACCATTTGGAGCCACTTTTGACACCTCAATAAGTGTCCCCGCACACGGGCCACCGGCCACAACCACAAAACGCCGCCACAGGCAAATTTACTATAGTTTTTATACATTTTTTATCGACTCGCCGCATACGGTTAAAGCCAGTGGCCGCCACACGCTACAAATCGTCGTTGCGGCGATAGACCAGGGTCGATAATTTTTGAAACCAAAAAAAATTTTCAGTAAGATGAAACCCATTAGAAAAGGAGGGGAATATGATCAAAATGAAAGGAAAAATAAATTACGGTCGATCCGAGTTCGGGAAGTGGGAGGGGGTGAGATTTTAAGGGTAAAAAACGGTCAATTCGTTTTCCGGCAAAACTACAAATCCTATGGATAAACCCCCCACTTCCACTTCCCGACCTCAGATCGCCCGTAAATTATTTTTCCTTTCATTGTTATTATAATCTCTTCCTTTTCCAATAGGTTTCATTCTACTATTTTTTTTTCACTTTTTACCATTTTTAAAGGCTTCGGCTCTGGTCTACGAGTCCATATTAAATGTATGAAAATTATAGGAAATATGCCGGTGGTGGCCGCGGCGTTTTGTAGTTGTGGCCGGTGGCCCGTGTGCGGGGACACTAACTCAAAAACAATGTAACATAAACATGCCAAAGCTTTATATATTGACACAAACTACCAAAAATTCAAATATTTAGAAGAATACAGACTTTTCAATATAAATACAATAACTCACGTATAATGTAACGATGATAAGATGATTAGCCACATTAGCCCTTATAATGGTAGTATGCGAAAACTATACAAGTCAATGTTGAGGTTCAATAGATCATGCAATGTTCAATAATCATCTTATAAGTAAATTTCGGGATTGTCTACAGAACTTGGCACCCGTTTAGATCCCAATTCTTTTGTTGATGAAGTCGAGAACCACACCATATCATAATATTGAACTTGGCTCCCATTTTCACATTTATGTTTTGGTGGGATTATAACTATACAATGAGTTCCAATTTAAAGATTTACCTACACAAAAAGATTTAATTTTTTGATTTCTCAATGTGTATAGGCGTTAAGGCCAAGAACTTACTATAATTGATATGCCACTGGTCATTGAGGCACAACTTGGGGTTTCCATTTGTCCTTAAAATAAAGTTTTTAGATTAAAAATGCCTTTAAAAAATTTGAAGTATGAAATGGAATAATTCGTAATAAAAATTCCATCGAGTGATGTTTAGAAACACATTGGCAGTATGAGTAGACGGATGTAAAATAGCCATAACAATCGTTCCTCGAAAATTATGTTTACGTGCGTGTGTCATAAGGTTAGATGAAATTGGCATACATTCAATAAGCTATATCATTGTCTAAATGTAGACCACTTGACGATCAATAAATTTTGCTATAAAATATAGAAATCTATAAATTATTTCGTCTGATGTAACACTTTCATAAATACATAAAGGTGTATTTTTAAGTAAGTTACGAGTATGAAATATTCACATGTCTAAACAAAAACATTCCTCTCAGCTTGCAGGTGTAATCTTAGGTAAATCTATCGGCTCTCTGTCTGTATTTACTAGATTAGCGGGATTTTTTTGCATTGCTAATATATCTTTATCTCTATAAACAAAGCCATCCACTGCTTTACTTTATTATGGGTCTAGACAGTTTTATGCGTATTTGGGATTTTAGACTGCATTATCCTATAACATAGTATCCTTTTTGAAATATTGCTATCATAATGACTATGAAAAATGTTTTTCCTTAATTATTATAATGTCGTCAACTGTGGCAATAGGGTTGAAAAGATTCTATATTATAAGATTTTTATTGTTTGTTCAATTGAGTTCTTAAGAGTAATTTGTTATTCTGAATCGCATTTGTATTGGAGGCGGTTATTGTGGGCGTCACCGAAGTGTTCGCAAGGTATACTTCCCGAATGAATGATGACGCACCATCATTTGTCAACTCTGGGAAACAAACCAAATCATCACTGTATGTATTACTATTTATGGTGCGCGGGTTTGTGCCGCAACAGTTTGTGATTAAACATTGTTGTCCACTTAATCATAATATCCTTGCGGGACATGTTTACACTTTGCTACATACTACAGCTAGACCTACGGCCATCTTTTGAATGTAAGTTGTGCGCACTTCTGAATAAATTGATGAGTAAAGTTAAAGAGCGAACATTTTTGCCGAATGAAGTCATAGGTTTAAATTTAAATAAAACCATTTTTCATTGTCCGACGCCTGAGTGTGTCACTAGACGAAAGGTTCTGTGCTGACAGCGATTATAATTTGCCCTATAACTAGAATTCTTATCTATTGATGGATCTCTCTGATAACTTTGCGGCGCCTATGGAAGCATTCAATTCAAATATCGATACAATAGCTGACAATAGCTCTTAATGATTGTAAGCAAGCGAGAAATAATATTGCACAAGTCTCGATGGAACATATATTGTCCTCAAAGGACAAGACAATTGTCATTTATCAATATAATGACCGCCTTTGATGTTATCTTTCCGCCACGCGTTAAGTATAAATGCATAACAATAAATCGTCATCGCTCGATCAAGCTCTATCGTATATATCTACCTATGTATGTTATCTAATCTATCAAAGCGCACTGTATTTGCGTATGTTTTATGTGAATATGAACTCATTACCGCTGCTATTGACCTTACCAAGGTGAGAATATGTTCATCGACGAAATTAACACCTTTACACCGTTTACATTTTCTATCCAAGCTTAATACATAGCTACTTGCTTGTGACTTGTGAGTAGCGTATTTTTAACGTTCGGATTTTGCGTCATTTTTTTAATATATATTTCCTTATACGTTGTATATAACTGATGGTAGTATTTTAATCCGATAGGATTAAGTAAACCATCTTAAATTCCAAAAATACACCTCGTATACAACTACGTTGCAACTGACAAAATTTATACATATAATGAGAACTATTAATAATATCTTGAAAAAATCTATGTAATCATGTAATTAGAGTACCATTCAGTATAATGTTTTCAACGCAAAAGCTTCATATTGCAAATATGCAGTCTTGTTTTTAAATACACATCCAGCCGAGTACTTGTATAATTCGGCGAACAAGTAATTTGTATGATTTATTATTATCGGTCATTGTTTTACGAAGTAAGTATTATAAAATATGGAAGCACATTATATCAATATTATCTATAACCGAATAAGTGATAAGGATGTCAAACAATGTTAATTGAAAGGTAAACATGTATATATTTTTAATGTTAGATATCGACATGAGGTTCACTTGATGGATATATTAATATATTCTATTATGCACTACATATATTATTTACATGCAAGTTCGTAAACAAGTCTTAGTGATTACCAAGTAGATTTTAAGACAAGACTCAAATATTTTTCCGTGTGGAGCTTAACATGATGCGAACCTGTTCCATAACTTTTTGCAGAAATAGGTACATTTTTTTTATTCACTTCTTTACTTTCTTAAAATTACTCTTCATCAACCCATCCTCTCAGCTCCCTGCACTTGTTTTTTTCAATGTCAATGTCGGTGATAGATACCTCAGCTACATTTGGTTTATTTTTATATAGTTCCATTAGCATACGGATATTCATGAATAGGAGCGGCAGAACTTGACATTTGGTCACGTGGAGTTTGCGAAATTTACCCTCGACGACCAGACCTGAGCCAATTTCCTATACATATCCTAGGTGCTATATATACTACATACGTTATTTATTTTGACAGAAATTAACACGAATTTTAGCTCAAAAAGCGCTTTTTACCGAACTAAGTTAACGAAAATCAATAATAATTAATAATACATTCTAGATTAGGCATTAGATGAAAATGTAAATAATTATTTTCAAAAACCAGGAAAATTATATTTTTTTGATTAATATACGTTTATATAAATTCTTTTTTTTTATTTCATTCCACCAACTAAAAATATTTAAAAATATCTTGACGTCTGATTTTTGTAATTTAGGAAGAAAAAGGACACAGTATGTGACACAAAAACATTGCAACAACGGAGAACGACCTACTTTGATAACAGTAAGAGGCATCCACAAACAAGTGTGCAACAGGCGAGCAATTTAATTGAAACCTATTTGTATGAGCTAACTATCAATTATATACACAAGTAACACCACAATATTAAGGAATTTTCCTGTAATTATTTTAAATTACTTTATGCGTATTCATAATTTATAGTGCTAGAATAAAGGGTGACATTATGTTTATTTCTAAAGCGCATCACATAGATTTTATAAACAGTTGTTTTTCTTTGATTAGTTCATATATATATTTTTTTTTTGTAGTAGTTTTAAATTGAAGCAGCAATATAACAAGTTTTTTTTTATTCATAATAGTCAGACCTTTGACCGCGATCCCACCTGGTGGTAAACGGTGATGCGATATAAGAAGGGGTACGTCTGTCTAGAAGAAGCCTATTCACCCTGGCCTTAAAAATACCCAAGTTATAGTGGTCCGGAAAGATAGAAGCCGGTAGGGAGTTCCATTCTTTCGCAGTTTTAACAAGGAATGAAGATGCGAAGAGAACTGTGCGGATTCGAGGAATATCCACAACAAATGGATGTAGTCCTGCCGAACGTCTGGATGTGCGAGAGTGGAATGGAGACGAAGGAATGAGGTTGTGTAGCTGTAATGAACATTCCCCAAAGTGTAACCGATAAAAGACCGAGAGACGTGCAACCGTGCGGCGGTGTTCGAGACTGTTTAGTCGCGAATCAAATTGGTGTGGGTCATTAATTAATCGTTTAGCACGCCTCTCCATCATATCCAAGGCTCCAAGCGCCTGCCCAAAGATGGCTGCAGTACTCCACACACGATCGGACCTGAGCTTGGTACAGATTGAGGAGTTGTCCCGGTGTGAAGTACTGTCTGACCTTGGCCAACATGCCAAGCTTTTTACCAGCCAACAGAGCCTTAGTTTGGATAAACCGTCCAAAGTTGATTGTTTATTTTAACCACCAACAAAGTTGTGTTGTAACATATCAGTGTCGAATAGGAACCAGGCTTAGGTTATGTAAATAAGGTAAACTTTTTATAAAATGGTTTTACTGGTTAGACAAACATATAACATGACACGCTGTAATCCTTTCTGAAAAGAGCAGAAATGCAATGTCACGTTTGCATGTACAGATATGAATTAGTTGTGTTGAATTAGTTATATCAGTAAATGTTGACTGAGGAAACCGCATATTTCAATCTAAATGTAAAAAAGATTTACCTATTTTCTAGAAATTTTTATCCTTTACTATTCTAATCTTATATCTTATACATATATTATAACCTTCAATTGATATAAAGTAAGAATGTATCTCAGCAGGAAGGAATTCTGGTCGCAATATTTATACTTCAGATAGGAAAAGTCCGGGAAAAACCGGACGGACAGCAGCTCTTTATTTTGACTCATGATAGCAAACATGCCTTCAGAACGTACATCTAATCTAAAATTGATAAAATGTTCAATCATATACAATTTGCGTCACGATAACGATAATAAAATATTAAATCGCATTCCGCGTTAGTGCATACAGCATACACTGCACAAGTACTTTCTACATTCCTTAGGATCATCGTATCTCGACTCTCGAGCTTGCATAGGCATAGCTGATGTCATTCGAAACCTAATTCTGATGAATCACGGACTTTTACCAGCGATGCACCGATAAGCATTTTATCCTGTATGTGTGATATCACAGCGGCATACCGAGTCCCACGTGTAACTGAAGTTATTGATGGTAATAGTGAGCGCATAATAACTGGTTCGACTCTATCAAACGTTCAGTCACTGATTGCTCGCAACGGGGAACGCGTGTCGCTTGTATCGCGAAGCCGGTAGTGCGCGGGAGCATACACGATCTATACATTGTATTAGACGATTTATCCAAACCTGACTTTAATTAGGCAATAGTCAAAGTGACAGTTGCAGTGTACGTCCGGAACTGGATGAAATCCGAGGAGTCTGAAAGTGAAACTGAAATATCTACGTATGCAGGTGCAATGTTTACTTACTTAGTTACTATACCTAATATATAATATAATGTTTTTGCGACGCCAAATTTAATAATTTCTAGAAACCTTTTTTGATTCAAGGTAATATCAAATAATTGTATAATTTTAAGTTGTTTTCGTGATATTATTTATTATTAAATATAATATCTGTGAACATCGAAATATATGATAACAGCAAATACAACGGGAGATTATAGTACCTCATAACGAGCTCCGCCATAATGTTTGAGAGTGGGTTTGATTCCCAATTGTGGCATATCAAAAAAAATGATCTACTACTATATAAAGACCTAGTTTCAGAGCCATTCATGAGGAATATACTGCATTTATTTATTGATCATTAAAATATTAGAATTTAAGTAAATAACAGAGCCTACAATTATTACTCATTTATATGTGCTGTGTAGGTACAATTGCCATAAGCTGTATCGTTGTGGGGAAATGGGATACGGGCTTCGCCCATGTTTTGTCTACATACCTCTATTACAGATTCAGGCTGTATCTAGTTTATCAATCAGTTTTGCCGGTATTATATATAAATTATTATTATTAGTATTCCATAAATACTAAGTTTAATTTTTGTTTTGTTATGGGGGAGGGGAGGGAGAACAATCATCAAATAAGATACTTCAGCTTCTGGGAGAAATCAAAGTTATGTGGTATTTTTAACCACTTTTTACTTTTTTTTTAACGGTTGTCGTACCCCGGACACCGGGATCTGTATAGAGACGGGTGTCCCCAAACACAATATTTCGCTGCTGAAAGAAGATGGTCCAACTTACTAACCAAACTTATTACATACATACATTAGTTGACAGCTATTAACAATGTTTAAAAAAACTGAGCAAGCATTCATTGTACTTTATGTTCCTACATTGAAATTTAGTGTTATATCGTAAAATTATATAGGTTACATTTCAGAAACACAAAGTCCAATTACATATTAGTTAAATGAGCTCTTTGTGAAGCAAGAATTTATTATAAACATTACGTTGTAATTTTTATTCATACTTTGGTTTTATTTAGGTAATGGCTACTGGCCAGCACTTTACACTCAGGTATCACTGACAGCCAAAAAAATCCTTAACAATTAAAGCCCTTATTAATTAGGAATAGTGTAGCTTTGTAAAAAAAAATCAAATCGTTTCAAAGGATTCTTGATGTTACTATCTACAAACATAACTTTTTGAGGTTTGTTCATTACTTTTTTTATTATTATCAACTGACCGCCTGGGTGGCGGTCTGTCTGATCATAGCATTAAAATCATATGTTCTAGGTTCGAACCCGAGGAAAACATATAAAATATTTTGGATGGACAGGGCACAGAAGACACCTATTTTAATAAAAAAATAATCAATAAAACAGACAGTGTTGCTATCCCACTAGGAGCTTTGGGAATTCAAATTATTATGATAATGTAGTTGTTTATTGTGAAATTGGTGGTGGTGAAGTAGTTTTTGAGTTAAATCGTAACAAACAAACAAATATTTCCTCTTTATAATACCTTTTAGTATAGATAAATGTCTACGTATATAAAGTAAATAAAAATACGTTTATGAAATAAACAGCTAGAAACAAAACAGAGGGAAGTAAGTTGTTAATGCGAATGGTAGCGAGTCGCAGGAGTTGGCAGGACCCACTCTTCTCTATTGATTAATCAAACGCCTTTATTGCATAATGACCAAGATTCAAGAGCTATTGACCGCTGGAAACATCTAGATGATTGTTCTGCACCGAACACTTGAAATACTACGGAATTAAAACGGTTTTTTTTTAATTTTCAATACCGATAGTGAGCGAGTTTATTGCTTACGGTATATAATGTAACGTTATTATATTACATTCTCAATTATCAATTATAATAATTACTGCTATAACGGAACGACAACAAGGCTTGCATGTATATTTTTAAAACAATTATGAAACTTGTAGTCTGTGTAATAGCTTAAATACCTGAAGGTTAAATATTAAATGTTACAAATGCATATTTGTATGGCGCCAATATGCACCTGATGTAGCATTCCTGAGAGTCATAACAATAATTATAGCCATATAAGGAGATGGTATTTATTCTCCCCGGAAGTAGTTACTTGGACTTAAGTAATTTTCCTTATAATAGTCGTAAAATGTCCGGGAGTTGAACGGTTAATAATTTAGGTTTAATCCGGTGGATAGGTCTCCCAGAGAGAGGCAACTCATGATCCGTGACCCTTTATTATAGACTGCTCACGGAAGATGTTAATCATAACCCAAGCTTAGGGTTGCCATCCGTGCGGGTTTCTCTGGATTTGTCCTAGTTTAGAAGGCATCCAGGGAGAGTCCGGGCGGGCTTATATTTGATATCCGGGTTTTGAAGACTAAAAATAGTAGTTTGTAAGGTGGGCTGGTTTTTGCAACTCGACGCAAAAGAGTAGTATAATTTTGTTTTTTTTAATATAAAAGACTAATTTTATTTTTTGAAGAAATGTATGAATATCCTGTTTTGGTTTTTAAATATTTAAATTCGTTTGAAATTGTATTAAAATAAAAAATGTGTAAAAAATTGATTTATGACCACAAAAACTATAGTTTATTCTACTGAGTAACTTGAAAAAAATACTTCGTTCAAACGTCCGGCTTCGAAAGATCGGGTTTTTATGTTTCTTCTCCTAGGTGATAGATTTTTGAGATGGCAACCCTAAGCCTTATCACTACTACAGGCAGCTATAACAGAATAACGATACTATATTTTTATATTCCATACTTATTTTTAAACTCAACAATCTGAAAGATTTTCGACTATTTCTAGTCATTAAAAGTACATCCAACTTTACTAAAAATAACCTAGCCGGGTTTTAACTATACGATATTAATTGTCTCAATGAATATAATGCCGCGGCGAACAATCTTCCGCTGTATCTATTTGACCTAATCTTAGATAGTCATAGGCCAAGTTCATGAACGACGCTCATATCGACAGATATTATAAGATAAAGATATAGACATTCCAGACGTCTCCTTTTATATAAATTGGTTATTTTTTATCAGTTATATCATGAAGCGTCGCTACTGTAATATTATTAATTAATTTATTAAGATCAATGGCTTGGAGATCGTTAAAAACACATTTCTGTAAACGTATTCTCCGTTTTTTATGGCACAAATTAGAAGTGTATTCCAATGAGGTTCTTTTATAACAATTCTCTTTTACTGATAATGAAATAGTTATCGCTAAAGATAGGGTATTAACTAAACAGGGTAGTTTACACACCACAGATAACGAGAAACACCCATTTAATTGTAAAAAGGTTGTTTTATCTTAATTAAATGCTGTCTTGGTATTTATGAAATGGGCTCACGACCATAAACGTAAGTAAATGAATAAAAGAATACTCGAAACGATTTTTAAAATGATTATTTAATCAGAGTTCGAAGCATAAATGTTTTGGGCAACTTCTGAGCCCTTTCTAATAGGTTTTACGATCTCGATAGAAAATAATATAAATAAATTATTTATATAATTCCCGTGCATTAACATAATGCGCCGTGCTTTTACTTTTATATCTAAATCATTAGATACATCGCATTATATTTACAGTTTCAGGTTAATGCGTAACCGGTTATTATATAACTTTGATAATATATTTACTTTATTAATTTAATCAAGATAGTAGAGAAAAGGACAGGGCGTAAATGTTGTTTAATGCATAGTAAAAGATATTGTATTTCATGACATCATTTTGCTTATGCAGAGTCGAGTTACTTTTAAGTTACAATATACATCAGTTTAATATAATCGAGGAAATAACGATAATGTTTGAACCGTTGTCCCACGCACATCTAGCCACAAGTCCACAGCTCGTATTACGTCGCGAGAAGGCTAACAATCGCTGTGACCATACAACCATATAGCACAGGTGACAAAATGAAACGTGTGTGACCATTCTTACACTTCCAGTTATCTAAGTGCTACGATTACGCTGAAATGCAAGCCGTAACATATACTAATTGAATCTACAATTTCAAAACTCGCCATTTATATTGCGTATTCAAAACGTTATGTGGATTTGATGTTTTGGCTTATATTCTTTATTTCTGCATAATTATCGTTCATATCGTTATAAAATATTATATTATAATTAAAATATAAAAAGCCTATAAAGTTCGATCTTCTAGCAAACGTTTAATTCTCTAACTAGTTATTTTATATTACGTACCATGAGTTAATATCCAAACAGATTTATTTTTCTAAAAATGATAAACATTGTTGGCAATGCAATTTAAACTTGGACGGCTACCAACAACTGGAATTACAAAGGGAGAATTAATTTTGCTTTGAGGAATATTGTTAAGATTAAGGTCTGGAGTATGGGGCATAGGTCATGTATGAAAGACCGGCAGATACATCCCACGCAAGCTAAACAACTTATAGTATCTGGATACTGGACGTAGAGACGAATATTATAATATTATGTTACATTTCAGCTTTTACGTTGGTAGGCTTGATAGTATTTTAAAGACATTATATCTATATAAATGCATATTAACTAGTACATATAGCAGGCGCCACCTGGTTGCTAACGGTAATACGAGATGCCTAGCTTTAGCTTATTCTAACAGCTATGAAATACATCATCAGGGACGCAACCGCAACGAGGAGTCCAAGTTATCAATGTCCTTTGATAAGAGTCATGATATAACGTTTACCTTATCGAGTTTATAATTATAGAAGGAAGTAATGGCCATAATCAAGTGATATTTTTTTTGTTAATTTCTGGAATACCACAAATTAGTTACTAAATTATTTATGTTAAGTAGTGTTCAAATCGATAAAAGATTTATTATGATATTCGAAATATAATAACAGAAGGTACTCAAATGGATTGTTGAAAGTTTTGCAGCCAAATTTCTCAAACAGAATCTGAATCATGATCAAAATCGAGTTTGAATGCGCGTCTCTTCGGCGCCAAATGCACACACGAGGTGAGGTACGAACACTATACACAATATGACTATTAGCCAAATTGTGTATATTTTATTTACAATAAATTATTAGTTAACAAGAATAACTCATACCTAAAGATACACCTATCATTAATAACGCCACACGTCATTTTATTCTTATTTCAAATTACAACTTTGCATCATAGTATTAAATTTCAAGTCTAGCGTTTACTGTTGGTCTAGACATTTTATAATATTACACAGCGCATTTTTAGGTGTCAATTAATGATGTCACCTAGCGTTACTTTCAACAATGTTATCAAATTTCTTCCAAGATATTATGTATCAACCTTTTAGATGTTTGTTTTAAAAACAAAGCTAATATTTTTTTCTGTTGCAATTCTTTAAAGATTATTATTATTTAGACAGAATAATAGAGCAACAATTCAAAAGGTTCTTACTGTTATCTAAAAATACACCCTAAAATAACAAACACTAATACACATTGACACATAAAACATTCAACATCTACAACCAGACAAACCTTTTTCTGTCACACTGATCAAAACAAAAAAGCTAAGCTGCTTGGCCAGGATTATAAGGACAAGAATATATTATAAATACCGTAAAGTAATAAGGTCTGCGACGGATATTACCTCAATCGATTACGCCAACGTGCATCTGTCACAGCACGTAGGTAAAGTTGTGACTCCCGAAATAAACGTGACCGAGAAAGGCGTCAACTAAACGATCACGTTGATGCAGGAATATAAATAAACAATACCGGCTTAAATGATCAACATTACTTTCTTGCTTGGACTCATAATATAGTGTGTCGTTTAATTTAGATACAGTGCAACACAGAAAGGCGATCGCGTCGTCGCGGTAGTCTCGTCGTTTGGGCACATCTGCGACGAATTTTTATCTTGCTTCACTTTTTTATTATTTTTGCATTTTTTGTCAGTTCTCTTTTTCACAAAACACGTTTCACCTGAATGCGTTATCTTTTTGGAGTCCTTTAAAACAGAAGTTGTATTTGTATGACGAAAAAGATTCGTTATGTGAAGCACAACAGCACGGTAAACTGTCAGTATAAAGAATATCTTATTTATCAATTCATATTGCTGATAAATTCAAGATATGGTAGTAACCTGAGAAATTATTGAGCCGAAATTTGCTGATTTTGAAACAAAATAGGTATTTCTATGTTACTTATCGAGAGACGAACGTCGAAACGAAAAAAAAACCATATTCTACTTCCTTGATGGTAGGTGATTTCTCAGCCACAGAACATTAATCAATGATGTATATAGCTGAAATGCCCAAACCCACGCAAACTTTTATATTACCTACATAAAATGGAGGTGCACCAATTACCGCGCTAGTAGCCTCCCAAAACGTATCTTCACGTAGGGTGATTTAGCCGGTTTTCGTCCACTTAGTGGACTTGCCAGCTTATGGGCTTAAAACTAATATGTTCTACTGGTCCAAATCTAACAAACCGAATTTTTATTGAAAGCTGATATAGTCTATTTTAGGCTTACATTAAGTAGCAAATAATTATAATTAACGTTTTTTTTATATAAAATGTTTTAGTGAAAAGCACCGATTTCGTTAGTTTTCGTCCAAAAATGTTAGTTTTCGACCTTGTGTAGGCTAGTTTCCGTCCACGGTGTATAAAGCATATCCATTGCACATTTTCTTATACATACATTTCTAATTATCACGGATCTCTGCAAGAGCTTTTTTAAGGCATCCTCAGAGTATCATGGTGCCTTTTTCTAGTTTTTTAGACGACGACGTCATCTATAAAAATGGGATTTATTAAAAATTAAAATAATAAAATAGGTCTAAACAATATAAGCGATTACGTACATCATAAGTGGGTTATATCGCGTATATTCTACACGTATGTAGAAAAAAAGCTAAACGAAAAGTAACATAACGCTGTTTGTGATGGACGGAAACTAAGTACTTAACCAGTATTAGTTTTCGTCCACTCATGGACGGAAACTAAAGCAATTTTCAACGTATTTTTTATTTTTCGTCCACAATATTTGAATATATATTTATACTTGCAATACTGCTAAATTGGTGGACGGAAACTAAATATCAGACTAACTAACCATCAAAGATCATTCCATAATGATTTCAACAGAATTTTTTCGCATTCCTTATTTTAAACGACTAATCAAACTTTACTTGTATTTTTATGTTTTCGTCCACGCGGACGAGAACTGAATATTTTGCGAAATAGGTACTTCAGTTTTTGTCCGCCTCGATTTTTAAAGTAATTCTTTAAATGAGTACGAAACACACATTTTAATATGTTCTTTATGTCTTTACTTAGTCATTAAGAGGGCCCTTCCCGGTTCGTCTATCGTCAACGCGAGCATGGTTGAAAAGCTTTTTGTTTCATGCAGCGCATACCTCTACCGCTAACGAGTGAGTGAGAACGCGATAAAATTGCACGAAAAATAGTGTGCGGAAATTTAATAAAACTATTCTAGGAAATACGTGTTTTTCAGTAGTTCTTACAAGTTTGGGAAATATTTTTTTGTAATTTAGAATCTCCATTATATTTGCGAGGTTTCTATCATAACAAAATATTTACTTTCACAATTTATGAGTACATTATGAACGTCCAAAGTTCAGGTATTTTATTGCAAAAAAGCTGATTTTTGGAGGCTTATACTGAATTTATTTCTGAAAATTTTGAGATTTTGTTTCGATAGAAACCTAGATATAGTGCACGAGATACCTATTAGTTCAAAAGTTTCAAAGAAAAATCGGTTACATCGCCATAATCACGTACGAGCTTTTGTATGGAAAGTAAGACGGGTTGGGCGCTCTTAATACCCAAAACATAAGAAATACATACATGCTAAAACAATGAAAAAAACTGACTGCAAAGTTAAGTCGTACCACTATTTTTTTTACATTTATGATGACATGTTTGTAGCTCGGAAACAAGCCTCAGATAGAAGTAGCTTTTGTTCGAGTCTCAACTAGTTAATAAATATTTTGAGTTGATAGACGTGCAGATTTGACTTTAGGGTCCGTAACGAGACCAAATTTGCGCGGTTGACTATTTTTATAATGTTATTCTACGTAAATGTTTTACAAGATCCGCGTTAGTGGACGGGAAACCGGCTAAATTACCCTAATTATATATATATACTATATATAGTAAAGTAATATCTTTTTTAATTTAACGTTTATGTATTAATAATACTTCATTTTTATTCGGCTACAATATGTCTTTGCTACTAGCCAGGAAATTCTTTGATTACATAAATAAAAAAAACTTTCCACACTCTCCACCAACATGAAATATCTTTTTTCTAAACATTACCTTGATTTTTCGAATAACAAACAACTTTACGATGTCTAAAATAGCTCACTCATCAATGTAAAAGTGCTTTACGTAAACATCCTGTGGAAAAAACAATCCAGGTTGATTTGTACACTGGCGAGGTATGAAACCTTGAATAGAACGACCTTGACGAACAGATTAAGTTTAGCACAGTAGTATGTTTACCTGCGTGTATTTAGGCCATTGCGAGGTTTTTTTGCGATGCGATAATCAGTTTGGGGCAAATGAAATAATGCCATGACGTTATTATGTAACTTTTCATTTATATATGTATAAATATTTTCAAGATTTTAATAAAGTTGATACTTAAATTACTAAAATTACTTTAGGTTTAAATAAAATAAATTATTAGCTAAGTACTTGTAAAACGAAACATTAAATATTAGTATACTACAAAAAATTACAATCATTACATTTATGTATTAGGTACATAAATTTGTTTTAACTTTTTACGTTTCTAATTTTAATTATTTTTTAACATTTGTACAATAATAATAATTTCTTCGGTGATGTTTTGTACAAAAAATAATTAAATTTCCAAGTCATGTTAATGTGATACTTGCCTAATTCCTCAGGGTTTTTGACGCTTTATTTAATCCTGTATAATAAGCCTCTTATTGTAAGAAAGTCATCGTAAGGTCAAAATTATTAACCATGTTTAGAGGAGTTAGTACTTAATCATTATAAATATCGTACTTCGTTTCATCCATTAGCAATGGTAATGGATTGAAAGAATTCGCAGTAATGCAATTTCTGCACCAAAAAAATACATATATGTACTACTTAAGCTTAATTAAACTGTAATATGGAGATGCTATAATTTATTTATATATAAGATAAGAAGTCGAACCGGTTAAGAACTAATAAACTATATTGTTAACATCGGAAAAATGCAGTTCTTTATTAGTTTTTTTACAATATAGAAACTGAAGCTAACTTTTAGATAAAGGGGTAGAAACATGAAAATTTACTAACACATTCTATACAGTAGACAATGAACATCCATAAAATGATAGAAATAAGTTTTTATGAAAGTTCCACATTTTTAAAGTAAGACTAGAAATTAAGAAATAAAATAACACTTATTTAATTCAAAAAAAATGATAACATATGTAGATAAAATAGAGGGGAAAATTCCGAGAACCATGCCCTAAAAAGTCGCGGGTAAAACATTTTACTTATTTTCAAGGAAAGCAGTCAACCAAGACCATTCAAGATAAAAATAAATGGTTATAATTTAAAATTAGTAAATGAATTAAGTAAGTCATGTGTTTCACACAGGACAAACAGAAAAAGAACTGGAGACAGGTACTTAGTAACACATTAATGATGCATACAAACCTGATGTCGAATTCTGATTAATGTACCGTGTAGTTTATCCCTCATTAGTATAGCAAGCTTGGATAGTGGCCAAAGTTACACTGTCAGGTTTATTATCTGGCACATCTACGGGAAATGTGCGTAGAACTTCCTAATTGTATTCCGTCATTTATGACTACGTTAATATTATAACGGCCGCGGCGATCGTTTTCTAGCAACACTATTTCTAAACTTGAAGAATATCTCAAAAATCGGTTTTTAACCTTTTTTTAATGCAGTCGTGGAACTGCGATCCCTCTTGGTGGTAAGTGGTGATGCGATCCCACTTGGTGGTAAGTGATGATGCGATCCCACTTGGTGGTAAGTGGTGATGCGATCCAACTTAGTGGTAAGTGATGATGCGATCTAAGAAGGAGAAGTCTAGAAGAAGCCAATTCACCCTGGCATTAAAGATACCCAAGATAATGGTCCGGAACTATATATATATGAGAGAGAGAAAACATTTGAATTCAAAGGCATAAACATTTAATATTTATAAATTCGATTAAAAATAATGCAGTGAATGTTAATGGTGTGAGCATAATATAGGAGATATATATATATATATATATATATATATATAGTGGCTCTGTAATAAAAGCTATAATTAATGAGTATGTGTGAGCACATGATTTTAATCGCCCACTTGAGTAACCTTGACCGTAGCGTTGAACCAAAAATCCGTGCAAGTAAACAGATACAGAACAATCGCTGGCGTGCGTCCAAAACTTTCTAAAAATGGTTTAACTGCAATGTTTCAATTAAACCCAACTGTCGGATGATTCGACGAAGAACTGCATTAAATTGTTTTAAAACGCTTGAGGCTTTAATTCTCATAAAACATCCGCAAACTGAGAACATGATATTTTATGTAATTGAGTGGCTTTATATTATTATAAATTTAATTTCTGCTTTTTTTTTTCATTCTCGGCGACGCTAAACTTTATTTAATAATTGTAATAGTTTTGTTCATAATCCTATGATTTCAACGTCATCACTATTGAGCAAAATTTCAACGTCATCACTATTGATGACGTTGAAATTTTTATGATAATTATTGAATTCAAAAACTGCTTATAGTTGTTATTTTATTGAATAAAATTGTTATATTATTTTTATCCATCAATAATTTCACATCTACTATAAGTGATAAATAACTAACGTTATGAGTAGTTAGAAGTTAAGTGACGTGAAATTAAGCATCAGTCAATTAAGATAATTCATACGTCATTATGAAGCTTCCCTGTTAAAGCCATTTTCAAATAATAATCAAACTCAGTCTATCCAGTATAACGCAGCCTTATTAAATCTTGAAAACTATAAAACGCAATAAGAAGCTTTATTTGTTTTATTTCATCAGATATTCCATTTGACAGCGCAACTACGAAGCAAAATAAAATCCGGACCGGACTGGTCCCGATTTTAAAATACCTAAGTAACTACTTACACGATAAATTGCAAATTGGAAACTTGGAAAGACCCATCACCAAACGATTAATTGATGAAATTCTTCGTAATCATTAACAATTAATAAGTATATTACAGACGTAACATACGTGTTGATTGAATTCATTGAGCATTGGTTGTCGCGTCCCACAGCACTATAATTAGACCACGACTCAGATTGCTTTTACGCACATATTTGCACACACACATATTTGCCCCATTTATTACGTTCAATGTGTTTATTGTTATGTAAATATGCGTATTACGCGAACGAAGGAATCGAATTCTGTTTAAATTTCTTATATTGTCTGATATAAATCACATTTGTGGCACCCTCGCAGTCACCCAGCCGACTGCTATTAGAATTAATTCTACTTACGCAATTATTCGTCCATGAATAAAAAAAATAAATTTAATATTTCTTGCAATGTGCTAATTATTTTTTATTACAAGAGATTGTTCTATACTGCACAATTAATTGTTCGATAGTGGTTAGTATGAAAAAATACGATTAATTCACGGTCATTAACACGTCCATAAATTCTTATGTTCTCACACCCACACTGTTTTCATCTTTAAGAGATACTTATACGATACTGAGGGTATGAGACTTATTTGGAATGCAATGTGTGCCACCCAAGAGCTTAGATGGAATCAAGATGAACCACCAAAACAAAAACTTTACAACGAATTTAATACATATGAATGAAGGCGCTAATCATTTTTATCTTACAACCTGTTATCGTGTGTTGCTTATTACTGCAGTGTTTTGAAAGCTATCAAAACATTTTATGTCCACATTTTTACTCAGGAATACTTTATGGCTCTGATTAGGTAAAATGTAGGGCACTGCCACCAACACAAGTCCGCCTACGTTTACTTATGTCAAAATACTGGAAACTAATTTACAAATTTTATCACGCTATAAATTGATATAACAAGAAGGATGTTATCATGAAATGAGAGAATTTACAAAAAACTAACGTTTTGGTGTTTATGCCTATGAAGTATAAAATAAAACTAACGTATTGAAAAAGTGTATGTATAGAACCTATTCTATAATTAAAATCGTTTGAAAATTGAGATTCTGGAAGTGAATAGACCAACATCTAGGTAGCCTATGTGTGTATGCATAATTATGTGTATAATAACATAATATTATGTAACAAGATATGTATATTCCTAAATTTTGTTTCTGAGCTCAGACTGAACGTTATTCCAATTCAAGAAATTTCTGAATAAGAATATTGACTGAAAATATTTAGTTATCGTCTTGCAAGTATTTCCTGAGCGAATTCCATTGTTCACTAATGCGTAGCGACCTTGCATCTAGACCAGATGCGATAAGCGGCTTGCGGCCAGCCAATGTAACTCAACGGTGCATAAGATTAACCAGATAACGATCGTCAAAGCACTATTAGCTGTTAGCATACGAGTACACCCAGTGACGAGCGCTGACATGAAAATCGAGGTAACATACAAGACTCAACCGTGGCAAAAAAAAAATGTTTTTTTTTAATTATGTAATATTTTTAAGGAATGTTTTCGATTATATTATATTATACCCACTTGCTTTAATGCGCACGAAATAATATGGGCCCTGTTCCTACTTCCTTATAATATGTACATTAAGTAATTGCTTCCGATCCATGATGTTAATCGGAAATCTAGGGAAAATTTATTTCTCTAGTTTGTATACAACGCCTTCGTAGCTATTTTAACCGCTTACTGGAATTTGAAGAAGGCAATTTGAGCATGTATTGAAAAAAACTTAAGTAGAAAGTGAATATTGGCGAAATTTCATCATATATTATCGTTAATTTAATTATTTTCATGGTTTTATATTATAATTTTCTTTGGCATGTTAACTATACAAATTGTAATGATAATTATTATACATTATTAAGTTCGCAGCAGGGGATTTTACATTCATTTTAGTAAGCATTTTAGCAATAATTCGTTTCGAAGAATTCTTTCATGTAGCGTGCAAGTGATGATATAGTGGAATTTAATTTTTACTTAATTTTGAAATAACTAAAATGTCATATATGATTTTTATTAAAATTTCCAAGAATCGTATATATTCTGTTTTTTGAATTTATCCTTATCTAGTTTTGCAATTTAACATGATGCACATATTGTTGTATTTTGCATGGATGCGTTGAATGTGGTGATACGGAGCGGTCATAGAAACTAGGGTAATGATCGAGCGTTGTAAGAATTCAATGGTGCCATAAATTGAAACACACTATCGAGTCATCAATCGCTAAATAATGAGCCGCTTTATTGAATGCACTAGGTGCAGTCGGGTGACTTCATAACCCTAATGAAACGTTAGTCGGATAGGTAATCCAGTCACAATATTTGCGGTTGCTTTATAATGCACTGTACTTCTGTATTCTTGTATTCTCTTCTGTAAAAAATGATGTCTGTATAATATATGAAATAGCTAAATTCCAACGACGCGGACGTTTGATCGATCACCATGAAAATTGGCACATTTAATGCATTTTTCATGGAATGGGTTTTAATGATATCCGCTTTGTTTAAGTCAGCTAATATATATTTATAAACTATTTATCTTTTCGTATTGGCACAAATTGAAGCTACATAGATACTATCAGACATATGCCAGTCAAGAAGCTGTCACAATAAATGCTCTCGCGTCGTTTTGTTTTAGTATGCAAATAATGTAATGATTATAATCCTGTAGGGTTATTCACGATCATTCGAAAACGTTCCGTTCCGATATTACAAGATTTCGTACCGATATATCAAGCTTTCTATCATTTTATACTAAGATTCTAATCGGAAACTCCTGAAGAATGCCGATGCTCAATCCTATGGGAATTGTGAATACCATTTTCATATCCGGTAAATACGAAAAATTTTCAGTGGGAGAGCGTAGCTTTCCGAGCGGATCGATTTCGAATGATCGTGAATAGCCCTACTGTTGTCAATATTGTGAACACTATAGTGTCCTTCCCTGAGCAACTTTTTAAACGAGGTGTCAATATTCTTTAAATATCAAGGATTGATGTGAGTACTGTAATTTAATTACTTAAATCTTAATATATATAATTGGGCAGTGTTATATTTTTTAATTGTAAGTTATAAAAAAATATATTTGGACTTGTCTGTAGAATAACTTCGGTTACTTCTGGATAATCTCTACTTTGACCTTATTCCTAGAAGATATGAACCCTTGTTGGATTCCTGCTGAATCTGCAAAAATTGTGATTTAAACATTTTTATTTTACTAGTAAGCTTTAAATAGTTTAGCGTTTGGCGATTTGATATCAAAATCATATCCGAATTTATTTTGCGGTTGTTTTTAGACCCTCGAATTTACTTGCAAATAATTTTGTAAACTGTAAACATGTTGGAAAGTATTTCATTTTCCTGATAGCTCTGGTGACTCATTCAAATAATAAACGGGCTTTAGATTTCTTCGAATTGAAAATATCAGTCATAGATTAATTTTCAGAACGAATCAACCGTGAAGTAATTCGTATGAATCACAATCACTAGTAGCATTGAAATTTCATCTTTTGCTATACTTTACAGTGCACAACAGTGTTTTTTTTCCGAATGACACTAATTTTGGGCTTAGTGGTTAGCCTTAAAATCTAAGCAGGGTTTATCACCAAAATGAATAAATAAAGCCTAAATACATCACAAATTTAACATTTTTGAATACGCTTTTTTAAATTAAATATTTTTAATTGTGAACATAATTACTGTTACTACTAATATATGTATGTATATCCCGACTAGATATGAAATCCATAAGCTTCACAAATACATGAAATCTGACATACTCCACAGTATGACCCATTTACTCTCCTCATTTTGTCATCTCCACATTTTTTGAACAAATATTATGGTCTTAGAAATCCATGCATCATTGTCTTGAAATCTTATCTTTACATTCTTCATAATATTGTTTCATTAATAGATATATCTATAACATTAAAACTTTGTCTCGAGATTGTCTCTGCAATGAATAACATCCGTGAGGGGACTAGGTCATGGTTGAAAAACAGCGTAGTGAGTTAGCCAAAACTTCACCACATCACGCTGAGTCTAGTGGCCTTTATGTATGTTTAGTTTTATATGGATGTATATATCCTCCTGAGACCTAAACTTATGAAATATTAGTTATACTCGCAAGAAAGCTTTCTACAATTTTTATGAGATCCGTCAATCTCGAAGTGTAAGATATTAATATGACCGAACTATATATGAGTAGAACATATTAATTGATGCTATTCTTAACGTAACTTTTGAATTTGTATTTTTAAATGGTAAATAAATTAAAAAAAAAATATATAAATTATTTTTAATTAACCCAGTGTTCTTTAAATAGAACAAAAAATTTGGACAGTTGAAAATGTTAGCGCAGCGCAAATCCATCTTTTCTTATAAGATTTAAACAACTTTTGTTCTAATGGAGCGCTTTATAGTTTATACTAAGAATTTTAACGGTGTGAAATATTCAGGACTCAATGACGATATTTGTTTTGTACTTAGTCAAGGACATTCGGCTATAATGATATCACTTCATTCGCAAACCGGGACTTAAATCGACCCCAGCAATAAATACTACGCTAACTTGAAAAGGCACAACGCAAGAGGATTTCAAAGAATTTTTTTAAATAAATGAAAATGAAAATTGTACAACATATATAATTTTTCAAGTTAGCGTAGTGTTAACTACTGGTGTGGAAATATAAATGTTATTTTCCTAGGCACCTAGGAATTAGGGGGATAAAGGATAATTCTGACGAATAAACGTTGATTCTATTAAAATCGATTGTTAAAAGCGAATACCAAGAGTGCTAGATGACATGGTATCTCTCATCCTTGACATAGAGCAGGCGTAAACAGATTAACTTACATTAGCCAGGTGTCAACCGATCGTGCTACGCTCCTAGCATGCATTTCACGTTTACATTTGCATAAAATCAAGGGGAGAGAAAATTATGTGAAAACATGAGCCAGGCTATAATATACAATGTCTGTTTAAATAAACCTCGTATATATAATATATTACTTAAAGTATCATAATATATTATTTAAAGTTACAAACTACGCTTGAAGTGAAATACTGTTATGAAGTTTTACAATCAAGTTTATTTCTCATAAAGATTAAGAATGAAAACTAAATGTATTTTTCTCGTATCATAATAATTTACACGTATAATAATTGTAAATCATTGGTAATAATAATTAAAAAGCTGACAGACGAACGGTGTAATAATTAACTTATTACTTTGTTTATGTTAGATATTGACAGACGAGCATGAAGTTCACTTGATGGTAGATGATAACTCAGTCACAGAACATCAGTCAATGTTTCGCTGTCAAAAATTGTTCGGAAATCCATAGTAAAATTTGGTGGCGTAATATGCCTTTATCATATAAGCCATTGCTTTTGCCAGTCGGATTTTAATGATTTCTGGGACTTATTTGTTTACAAGAAAATTATAAAAAATTCTGGCGGGATTCGAACCCGCGGTCAATCGGAATGCAATGTGTTAAAGAACTTCATTATTTCTAAGTTAAATTTTAATTATTTGTGAAAATGATGAACGCTTATCATAGGTAGAGATAACATAATTATCGTCATGTAATAATTGTTATCAGATAGATGACACTAATATATTATTTAAATAAAATACTGTATACCGGATTAAAACGCGATTTATTATTTATATTGTTTATATTATTTATCCCGACGTTTCGGATGCTTTTCAGCAACCGTGGTCGCGGGGAGACAGAAAGATGACAGTTGCCTGATTATATTGAATTTAAACAATATAAATAATAAATCGCGTTTTAATCCAGTATATAGTATTTTATTTAAATGTATGATACTCGCGTTAATAAAAGACAATACTATAATATTATGACAAACTATATTTATTCACGAACATCGACTCATTCACCTCAACCAATGGTCAAAATATCGACTGGTCTCAAACTCAATGATTAAACGATGTCTGTTGTACGAATTGGGTCGAGGTCGTCTTCATTACGACCTAGAGGAACGTTATGATTTAAAATTAGAATCACATATTACTAAGGAATGTAATAAATTCTCGGAATTATGAATTACAAGCAGATAAAGACAATTTGTTAAAGCATACAATGGTCCTATCTTCGTCTGCTGTATAGATTTTACTATCACTATTATGTAATGCATTTTACAAATCACGATACTGAATAGTCAGTAGTTAATACTAAATTATATTATGTATTATAATTAGCCATGAATATAATACTTCCGTGCATACGCTAAACATCATACTGGCAGTTTCGAGAACGCGATTAACTCATAAAACTTTAATTATGGATCAATTGTTTATTCTTTATTGCACCTTCTAGACTACAGAGAGAAAAAATTACTAGATACATTTGTACTCGTAGCTTTGCCCATGTTGACCACGATCCGTAAAATCGATATTTCAAAATAACTATTACAGTGGTTTAGCACCTGTATGGCGGAATATCATAATTATATTCTATTCTTCATCATATCTGATGTATATTATTATGATATTATTAACTATGTTATGACATAGTTGTAGATGGACACAAAATTAATTATAAAGATATAATACGGTTTATGTGTTCAAATATCTGTGCCATTTCTGATATAAGGTGTGAACACCTCGTGGTCAAGTTAGCGATTTCACTTTGCAGGAACATAACAGCTGCATCCTGCGTTATAGAGAAAGTAATGCATCTGTTGTTGTAGAAAGTTATTTCATATAAAATACGTTATATACATTAAGGTTCTTATTACTTTCAGAATTAAATTAAAAGCCGACCTGGCTAGCAAGCAGTTCTAGCATCGTTATACAATAAGCTAAAAACCACAGTTACTGAAAATTTCTCGAATACTTTTCTACGAGACCGGTTGGTTTCGTGCGAAAGTTTCTTGTAAATATTATAACAATTGTTCGAGGACATAATAACTAGATGCTATACTCTCTCGTTTAATGTGTGAAGTCGTTAACCAGTCGGCCATCTCCATATGAAGGGCCAGCACCCGTGTCGCACTCGCAACTAATCTGTTTAGTAAACAGCTAACAAGATAACACCATAACAGATATTTCAATGAAGTGAGCCAATCGGTGAAACTGCGCTATGTTTTCAAGTATCCCTTCTTATATCTGTGAAAGCTGAGTAACAATAAATACGCATAGTAAAATAAGCGTCATCTATACTTAATATTATATAGAGGAAATATTTGTTTCTTACGATTTAACTCTAATAGCGACCGATTTTAAAAATTCTTTCACCATTAGAATCTAATCAGCGAGTAACATACCGCGGAATACCGAAACGATAATCAAAACTTGAGGGCTTCTTAAAAGGTTTCTGTCTTACATTTTACCTTCGTAATGAAAGAAAATTGAGACTGTAGTTACTTTGAGTTAATTTAAACAAACGCCTCCTAAAAGAAAAATAAAACTTGCCTTCAATTCTGAAACGTATTATGGAAAGAATCTCGTTACCGCCGTATTTGCCGCCATCATATTAATTTGGAAGCTCAATAAAATGTGAATGGGCGGCGGGTCCCAGGAACAAAGGGTAATACGTCTTAAAATTGGCGTTCGGAGCAGGTGAGGTCCGTCATTCGGAGACTAGTAGCATTTACTTTTATTCGCCACCAACGTTAATAAATTATGAAGGCCGAACGCAGTTTTTATTTCCAAGCCCACCTGGTTTTATGAGTATATAAACTGCTGGAAAAATTCTTTAATAAATTTAATTTAGAGGTTTAAAAATTGTTAAACGTCACGTATCCATAGATTTGAGGCCATCAAACATCGTATAGACAGTATTACTCATGATTGAAATTTATCTAATTTCTCAAAAAATATTATACCTAAATTTATAATTATAAATCTATATAAATGAAACGAAATCATAGGATTTAAAGGAATCCTTCCATCTTCAAAAGCACGATTAGTTTATATTTTTCCATATAACTAAATAATAATTCATGCACTCACAGTCACTTAACATCTTTATTATGTTGGTTAAGAATTCCTTAATGTGACATAATGTGTTTTAAATAGATAGAAGCGATTGCATCTGTATCCTATTGATTTTCATGTCATGCATTGTAGTATTCCGAGAATTTATTCCAATTGTGATTCTTACAATAATTGTACATATTGATTATAAGAGTCCATAAAGATTATAAATGTGATGTTTATCTGAAGTAACAATTCACCACCTAATTCAATTTGTCGTGAGGCGATAATTTGTCTTCGTCACTTTTTGGGAACATTTTTTGCAACTGAGTTACTCGTAGGTGTATCAATCATGTTGTACATTTACAAGTTCATTAAACAAATAAATAATAATTGTAATAGTCAAATGGAAGAGATGAAAAGACACTTAAATATTAAAATAAATATAATTAGAATTCGTACATATAAATATGTATATGCATTCTGATTAAACTAAATTACTACGTAAGATGATAGTTATGATCATATTTTATTTAGAGCATGAGGCAGACCCATTTTTGTGTCTGTTTCACTGACATTTTTGTTTACAGGCAAGTAGGTGATCAGCCTTCTGTGCCCTGTCCGACCGAAACATTTTTTTACTCATGCTTCCCCGGGATTCTAACCCAGATCTCCGGTGCTAAACGCATCGCCATGAAGGCGGTTGCAAATAGGGTTACCAGATGAAAACATCAAAAGTCCGAAGGTTTTAATTTTTCAATTATTACCAAAGGAAGATTATGTTTAGTTTGATTAAATTTTTATTACATCTTTAAATTAATGTAAGCTGTATTTTATTGAAAATTCTAAAAATCCTGAGATTTCATGGGATTTGAAAAGTCCATAAATCTCAGAACAAATCCTGAGATATGGTTACCAGAAATTAAATACTCATAATAAGAAGAATTCACAAAATTTTATTAATACAAATTAAAATAAATGTAGACAAGGAATATCAAGGAATGTGTACGACTTAATTATCTTGTAGGTAAGTCGTTACGGATAAACTTAATTCACTTCAAATAGTCAAGTCAAGTTGCCTCCAACAAGCTTGTGGTTTCGTCTTGAAACGCGGATGTATGAATTCGATTATTATATAACAGTACATACCTACATACACATACACAGTAATAGTTTATTGACTGGAGAGTACGCCCGGTTTGTTAAATGTTTGATTTATGACTAAAGACAAAGCGACAAGAGGCTTACGATTGTTTTGGTAATGGTATAGTGTAATGTTATGAAAATCATAACAACGATGACTTCTGAATATTGAATGTTTCCTTTGAGAAGTTTATTCCATCACCGTTTATAGACGTTATACAAAATTAAATACATTGTTGTTAATTGGGAATATTAGAACAATACAATAAAAGCTATGTCAATCCTACTGAAATGCAACTTACGTTACGATGTTGCTGGGTGATTCGATATCAAACGTAATAGGTATTGCTTTTGCTTGATAGTTTCAGACTTAGCTCTATCATATTAAAAATATTTCATTTAAAGAGCCGTAAATCAGTTATTTCTATCGTGATATTAAATATAACGTACATACCGTACGTAGCTTTGAATTAACGTAGCTAATTAGAGCTATTAACTTCTAATACGGTCTTATGGTCTAAAAGTAAGCAACGGTCGGATCAATTCCCAGACACATCGATCAATATTGATAGGAGGCCGATAAATCAGCATCAGATCACTGAACAAGTGGACAACCTTTATTATTCAAACCTGACACTGCGATGACTCAAGTTCTCCATTAATGTTGATCTGCCCAAAGGCTCCGAACATAAATTTTGTAATTGCAAATGCATAGACAATGCAGGAAAGTGAGAGCTGGGATCCCATGAATAATACATATAAAGCAAGTGATATCTTCTGAAGATAAAGAGAACTCAGCTACGGTATGGCACAATTTTATTTCTCTTTACCCAGAGTATCTCTGGGTGAGCCACTTCTCAAGATAAGAAATAAATAAAACTTTCCTTTGTTTCAATGGTATTTCCATTAAGGAAACGTTTTTACTTGCATCGAAATTCTTGAACTGGTCATGAAGATAGACTACATTCCAGAACTTCTTGTTTTCATTAAATAATTGATATTGACTACATTTCCAAAACAACACGCCTCCTGTGAATATGACATCCTGAAATAGATATTATTGTTTTTAAACTTCCACGAAACTTTATTCACGAGACTATTGGAAAACCACAGTCATGTTAATTATTGCATATTAAATCGGACGTGAGACGATTTTATTTCGTAGTAAATTGCAGGAATACCGCAATACACTAAAAATAAATTTAATGAATCATTGCTCATTCAGTATTGGAATGGAAGGACGCTGGTTAAAGCTCCGCGACCCGCCGGGATGATAAAAGCCACTACGAAATTATTCTCTACTTGACAGTTGACACCCTAAATGCGGCTGGCTCTCCAGTTTAACCCGAGGCACTTAATGGCTATTGAATAAAAATGGTGTATAACGATGGATACCAATTACAATTTGTTATACAAAATTGCTCCAATCAAGTTTCGTGGTTATCATACAAATTCTTGAACCAAAAAATAGAGGATATTTTACACTTATACTATAGTTCTTTTTATTTTTATAAAAATGGTAATTACATTGAAACAAAAAAAGCTTAAATCTACACTAGCGCCAACAACATTCGTGAGAGGATTACCTATTTAAAATTCACTTTTGATCATTGACAGCTCAATACATTTTTTTGCAAGGAATATTTTTTATAATTGATTTTAAATCGGATTCAAAAATTATTCAGTACTTACGTATGCATTTTGATAATCTTAATTTTGACATTGATTTATGTATTTTGCTAATTAATCTTGATATCTTGTGCAATTTTTTAACAATTGCTCATTATAGGTTTTTATTCACCTGTTTATGCAACAAAACAAATGTTTATGTTCTTCGAAAAGGACATCAATTATTTGTATAGCCAATTATAATGTATTATCATATTGTACTCAAGCTAAATAAACATCAGCGACGGATTTAGGGGAGGACATCCGGGGCTACTGCTCCGGGGCTTCCACAAAAAAGGGGCCTCAATAATTGCGAATTCGGATTTGTTTGATATTTTTTTTCGCTGTTTTACCTACTTTACTTTGTACAAACATGATTATATTGTTATCATGAAAATAGTTTTAAGCCATGGGGCCACCTTTGTTGCCCCAAGGCCTCCACACCTTTAAATCTAGCCCTGATAAAAATAATATTAATAGGAAGAGAAATCGAATTAACGGACTTTAAAGTAGTTTTAACATTTTCGATACGATTTATAAACCTTATCTGCCCTAAAATATTTCGGTCTTCCGTTTCTTCTAATAGGTCTTCATAAAATGTATAAGTGATAAAAGCTTCAATAAAAGCTCGTCTTTGATTCGTTTTCGATTCAGTAGTCGAATAATGAACCAATTACAAATATAATTCTGGGCATTTATAGGTTAAGTATTTAAGAAATCTTAACTATCAATACGAATATCGAGGTATCAAAGATAATTGGACGGGCTGTTAGCGCTGGCCGCGAAAGTTGACCTTGCTGGTGGAGCTTAAGATTAACAGCGTTCGCATCCAACTTTCGCTACAATCTACCCTCATTAATGTTGCACTATGTGTACATGCCATGCTGCACTACGATGCACAACACTATGAGAGTATTGTACCGTTAGTTGAATAGAAATTCAAGCTACAGTATCTTTCAGTGGGAAATTTATATAAAATATTTTATAGTTAAAGTAAAAGATATTTTAACATATAAAACCGCTTCTTAACCATATTTTTTTAATATGTATAATTCAATGTCAACTCTGATTACTAGATGCTTTCAAGAATCATCAGTGGTCCACAGATCACACAAGAACAACTGATAACGATCTACAGAATCCGTAATGCAATAATATTTTCCTCAGAATATTTTCAGAGAGATGGTAGACTTGCCACAGACTAGCTATAGCATTATTTTGACATGAGTCATGATTCACTGCAGGTCATACATATTAATAGAACATTACCTACCCGTGAATGTTAATTAATAGCTGATTATGTGCATTGTATCTCATTATTTTTCTTTAATATTATCATTTTAACTATTTGTCACAGAGGGAAATTTCGAAAAGGATTTCAAAATAATATGGTGGTTATAAATGAAATAGCTTTCACCGGATTAAAACGTGATCTTTTTATTATATTGTTTCGGTATAAAATCATCTTATATATGTACTATATATACTTTGTTTTATATACTATATATATACAGTATATAAAACAAAGTCATGTTAGTAACACCATTTCGTGATATAAGAACGAGATGAACGTACGATGCAAAAAAAGATTTTCTTCATACTCAATAATTCACAAATTTTTTAAACCTCTAATAAATTGAAAATATATCGATATCATTTTTATATTCGTCACTTGTATACTATCTGTATTAAAAAGCTGGTAGAATTTGAAGTGACGTGGTTTATAACTTAAGAAGGGTTGCACTGATTTTCATTAAAATCCGACACGTAAGAGATCATTATCTCTTACGTGTCGGATTCCTTTATGTCCCGAATTATAGAATTACTATTAAAATATCGGATTTTTTTTCGAATAATTTTTGGATAGGTAGTCGTTCGTTCTAGGCATTCAGTAAGTGTGTCGTCTGGTGTCACCGATACTCGCATTAATAAAAACAATATTATACCAATAAAAATATTCGATAGACAAGATATTATGGTTAAGACGGCATTTAGTTAGAAATAAATCTAGACGATTTTAAAATCCATGAATTACCTGTGTTTCCTAAGGAATCGATACATAGAAGTATCGATTACAATTTACTGTGAACGGTTCTTGTTTGATTGATAGCTGATTGACGGCTTACACATTTATGTCATTTTACCAAGCACAAATTGACTAACTAGATTTATAACGAGATGTTGTATAGATAATTATTATAGATCTGTCTCTGTAAAAACCCGCATATTGGTAAATCTTAGGATTTATCAAAATTCAAAATTCAAAAATCATTTATTCATTTAGGTAACACAATGTACACTTATGAACGTCAATAAAAATACATATTAAATGCTTCTAATTTTACATTTACTGCCAGTTCTCAAATCAAGGGCGTAGAGCGGACGAGAAGAACTGGCAAGAAACTCGCCGCCACTCTTTTTTAATCGCCAAGTTTTTGTTTTACAATTTTTTTGTAAGGAGCTGCAACCATTACACCATGTTCCACATGACATCTTTAAGTATTTAACTATAATAATCGAAAAAATAAAAATAAATAAAAACAAAGATTTGTCCTCTATCAGCAGAATGTATGGTGAAATAGGAGCACTCACTTACATTCTCGTGGGAACAACACGCAAATACATAGACGAAATAACTAATATCACCGCATACACGAATTCAAGTTCGACCAGTCACCACAAGTAGCACCCGTTCACGAGTATGACGCATGGCCAGCCATCGACCCCCTCGCCATATTTTAGGGAGAGAGACAACCCGACGCATGGACGCCGCCACAAGCAATGACATTTAAGCGAGCATGACGATCCTTGAAATGTGAACTTGGCTACATAAGAAAACAATAATAATATTAATTATTCTGAAATAAATTAGTACTACATGGATCACGGTTTGCTCCCACTTTACATTATAAAGGTCGTGGATGTTGACGATCGCCCCGGAGTCTGGAATTGCAGCCGAGATTCAGTCGCGTTACCTCTATACTGGAGCAAATCATATCCAAGCACTAGGATCGTTTAAATATTCATTTATGTTATAATAGGCCTTAGCAAGTAGTTTTACTTTAACGTACGATTTAAATTTATTTATTGACAACACTTGTATCTCACTAGGGATTTTGTTGAAAAAACGTATACAATTGCCTTGGAAAGAATTACTCGTTTTATGCAGCCTTGTGGTTGGTGCACTAATTTTGTCTT
This sequence comes from Anthocharis cardamines, assembly GCA_905404175.1. Lineage (NCBI taxonomy): Eukaryota > Metazoa > Arthropoda > Insecta > Lepidoptera > Pieridae > Anthocharis > Anthocharis cardamines. Next base: position 6,365,366 of record FR989956.1, on the reverse strand, counting down.
TATTACGAGTACTATAATTGTGGAAGCTACTATTCTTTTGAAAGATATCTATATTTTTCCGCACATATAAAATATTCTCATAAATGTATTGACTTGCCAAAGTCAAAATATTTAATTCTTTAAACTTGCTTCGAACTGACTCCCGTGGGGATAATCCGCAGATCGCTCTTATAGCCCGCTTTTGCACTACAAATATCGATTTAATATCAGCTGCATTACCCCACAAAATAACACCATATGACATAATACTATGAAAATAGCTGAAATAAACGAGCTTTGCTGTATTCTCGTCAGTAAGATCACGTATCTTTTTCACTGCGAACGCTGCAGAACTTAGCCTATTCGAAAGACCTTCTATGTGTGGGCCCCACTGGAGTTTACTATCTAAAGTAATTCCCAAGAACACTGTATTATCAACAAAGTCTATTTCCTCATTTTTAATTATTATTTGACCATTGCTACTTTTTACATTTGTAGTAACATCAAGATGACTTTATAAACCAAAGGATTTATAAAAAAAGTGTAGATTTTCGAGCTTTTTTTATTAAATAATAAGAAAAATATTTATTTGCAATGTATTTACTAATAATAATCTATACTGTACTCACAATCACAACATAAGAGTTTAGTACATGCTTGGTTTGCATGCACAAAGATCGATTGGGTTATGTTATATTGTTTACCGATTGTTAGAAATTAACAAGAATTAAAAAAAAAAATATATAGTATAGATATCCTCATACCATTAAGAATGGATAAATCTTAGATTCTACTATTCATAGTACATTTACATATAATGTATACATATACATTATGCTATTATTTTTCAAATTGTGTTCCATTGATTTTTGATTAATTTTGTTATATTAGATTGTTTAGGTTATTTTATTATTTAAAGTGCGGCGTTGATGTAATCTCGGCTTTCACGCAAATGGGAGGAACATGTACGTAAGAGCGTATTATTAGGCTAATAGCATTGACTTATATGTATAGACAAGCAACTTGGAACAATAATTGTGTCGCAATTTCGGATCGCGCGGGCGGGTAGAGAGGGGGAGCAAGCATGGCGAATATGCCTTGCAAACGCTCGCTCTCGCATATTTCTAGTAAAGAGTAAGCGTGATGGGAAATTATGATGGCAGTTGTGTATTTATATTTACGATAATTATTGTTTTAGACAAATACGAAATAAATTACTTAGGTACTTACTGAAATAGACTTCAAATCACCAGGGAAAACTACGCACATAAATTTTAACAGTGTTTTATTGGTTACTATGAACAAAATCGGTGTTAGTTTGTCGAAAACAACGTTCACGGCTTACAAAACAGTGCACTGACCTTCTCGCTTGCTCGCAGTGGACTAAACGAGTTACGGAGAATTAACCGCAACTCAGTGGCCAATTATTTAAGGCCGCATAGCTTGTCTAGTAGTATACATATAAGTCAATGGCTAATAGTTTAGTAAGTTCTCAGGGCCGTGGGCGGTCAAGTGCGCCTATAATATTATGTTGTTGGGAACCACGGGGTCATAAGTTCACTATCTTGTAGAGAACAGAAGAGCCGCGATGACTCATGTAACATATTGGTTTACCAAACAGGTTGTTTGTCCATGTTTTCAAGTAATCGTCAAAGGATATTTTCGAATGCGGTTACTAACAAAAAACATATTTGCGGTACGAAATGTCAATTGGCTTAGTATTTGGTTAGCGTTGACAAGACTTAATAAATATCTGCATTGTGAAAAAAATTGCTTAGAAAGCTTCTAAGCAATTTTTTTCACATTAGCTTTAGAATGGCTATGATTATGTTTTTCTCTAGTTAATAGACAGATTAACAGACTTATTCTGCAAACAATATTATAATCTAATAAATCATTATGTAATTTAAAAAATAGTTTAGTGAATTAACTAAGTGCATTGCAGGAAGCCCCGATTATCGGCCCACATTGTAAAGATACGTGAGTTGGCCGCATACCAAGTTCACTCATAATATTTCTCATTGCTTTACTAACATCTCACGAAACGGAAAAATTTATGTATTTATTTTCTTAAACTTTTATGTTTTCAAGAATCAAATTCATACGTGCAAGGTTTATCGAAAATTTGAGATTTTATCACATAAAATATCTACGTAGAAAAGCATAAAAGGAGGTACAATTGTCACCCAAAGTCTGTTTATCTAAATTTAAATTTTTATCGGTAGCAATGCTAATGATATAAAACAGTGTTATGGCTTATGGAATGAACCTGAATTAACATTGATAAAATATTGAAAGGCGCTACCGTTCTCGTCGCATTTTATCGCGTAAAAGTAAAAAATGAGCTCTCTTTTGAATGATATATTTTTGTAATATTCATTATTCAATTGCATAAAATATAAAGCTCAATTTACGATTGAATATTTTCGGTGGTATATTACGTCACCGTTTATGCAATACGTGATTCAAGACTCTCTTATTTGCGTTATACAAAATCTGTAATACTGAGGCGCTAACGATGAATATGCATCATGACTAACAAGTAGGTAAGTAATAGCAACAACTGAAGAGCAAAATAGAAACAGCAACACCCACGCTGCAATTAGTAGAAGCACTTGTAAACAAACCACTCATTAGATTAAACACGAGTCATGTAGACAGAAGTCTGGAATACGTTAGACTCAAGTCAATGTCAGAATATTAGATATAGCAGAATTAGATGCATTTCCAAGACCTATCAAATATTGGATACCTACTTCCTTGTTACAATAAAATAAAAAATTCAATATTTACGGTAAATTAACAATAAGTTAAATGACGTAGAAATATTAATTTATTCACCTTGTTATTTGCTCAGTGTGTATATTTTATTTATATATTTGTTCAGTAACACAAAAACATAACAGGATAATAACTAAAATAATAAACTTATAATCAAAAAAATCATACCTATATTGCTAATGTTAAAGTTGTTATTCCCTTACAATTAAGTATTTAGAAAATAAATTTAGATCTTTGATTTATTCTCTTTAAAAATTTAATTAAGAAACAAAATACATAAGTCATACCGAATATATCAAAATATAATAGTAAGATTTAAATTACATTGTCTTAATATACGTAAAATATAATAATCTAAACAAAAATCCACTCGAAATAAACCCGAACGCACGTCACCATAGAGGCGATAATATGCAAATTACATTAAAGCTTTCAAAATACTCTTAGGTTTTTATGCATTCATTGAAAGGCATGAGAAAATTATTACGATATCTTTATTTAAGTGGTGTCGATGAGGAAAAATTGAGAAAATAAACGCAAAAAGAAAATTATAATAGCATTATAAAGTTAATTAACATATGTTTTCTCGATTTTAAATAGTTTTTGATCATAGTTATTGATTGTACTGCCCATTTACAACCAGTTCCAAAAGAGGTGTGACAATTCCAATACAGTTAACAAAATTAAAACACTTAATATCATAGCACCTTTGAAGCTATTCCGGTCATGTTTATGAAATATTTAAAAAAATCTTGGACTATGAAATACTGGGACAAATATTGATGTAAAACTATATCTTATGTAAAAATTATTTGAGATATTATCAAAAACGAGACGAATGGTTCCATCCACAATAATTCCAGTATTTCAGATGGATAGTGTAAGGTAACGTTGGCTTTGCGCGAAATTCTACAGGAGAAATACGGTATCGTTTATACACCGAATGGCATAACTTATTGTGATTGAAATAGTTTTGTCAATGTTACTTTAATGTTTTGGAGCAATTGGAAATGAAAATAAATTGGATATGGCTTTATTTATTATTTTCGTATTAAAAATGGAGCTTCTAAGAACTCTGTGAAAAAAATATTTTTGAAGTGCATGGGATTCGTTTTGTCCACTTTATTGACACTCCGAAACTGTCAATGAACTGTACGTGATCCAGTCCTATTTTATAATGGAAATTAATTAAGACTTAAGTCCAATTTATTTATGCATGTACAATTTTAACAGTGCTTCAAAATATAAATTCAATTTTAATTCTTAACACACTTTCCAAATATATTTCAGTGATGACGCAAACAATTCACTTTCGCTCTTAGTCCTAATTCAAGACATTAATATCTTTATTTGACCATCATTTAACCCTTCTTTGCATGATGATGGAAATTTCCATCATACTTTTTTACTTATTTCTTATATATTATTTATTTACACTAAGATTTTTAATAACATTTTTCCATTAATCTAAAGCCTGAATTTCATCACCCTGATTAATTTCACAAAGATATAAGAATGTAGGGTTAAATATACCTTAGAACACATACCGCCTCCGCCAGTATAATACAAATATATAAATATTAATAATGTATTATGGAGTAATAATTGCTTGCGCTGGCGCACGGCGCCGCAGCACCTGTCAGCGAAAAACATATCTCGATTTATGACAGTTGGATACTTTTCACTTTTTAATTACATTCAACTACTTATTTCAACGCGAATAAAATAATTGTGCGAAATTTTATTGCATTGAACAATTTTTAATTTTCATCATAACAGTATTGCTATCGTTTAGTATTAATTCAACGCGTGAATTGTATAGCGATTTTTAATTAAAAGATAAAGTTTCAATGATGATAAAGCTACTATAGATTTTTTAACGGTGATAGTATTTCCTATTAAGCACTTCGCGCGATATCAAAGAGTAAAATAACCAGTAGGTGAGTATAACTTTAATTTACTGTTGAATAGTTTACACAGAGTGATTTATGCTTAACAGTTTAATTGATATGTCACGGATCAAACACATCAGCAATAGATTTATAACACACGTCAATTTTCTTGACGGAGGTGACGCGTTCATCGTTAGCACTTGTTTGTTAATCTTTGAAATCATGTCATAAAAAATTCTAGATTGTATTCCAACTAAGCCACTCCAACCTCACCAACATTACCCAAGAACGACATGAGGAGGATATTATGGATTGGTCTATTCATTGATTCTATCTCTATCTCTTAAATCTATAGACTATACATAATAACGTATCATCACATATTTTAGCGTTATGTTGATCCTATAAAATTAGTGAAAATAAAATACTGTGAAATCGTGTGATACTGTTTCAGGTGTTGTAACTTCTGGGTTTTAATGGGGTTTCGTATTCTAAGACGGTAACTGAGAGCATTCACAATTCTCTATTCCTTGGGGCTTCTCGAAGTTGGCTTTGCGATTCATAATATAAAATAGGTCAAAATACTCATAGTATTTTGGACTATTTTATGTCATTTTAAATGCATAATGGCAAATAATATAACAAAAAGCGTTATTTGGGCTCGTTGGCGCGTTCGGTAGAACACCTGCCGTGCGCATCGATGGGTCGCGGGTTCGCAATTCGAATCCCACTGGGACGACATGATAATAATTTTCTGTAAGCATGTCTGCCCCACGTCTTCAGGCATTGAACGGGTAGGAGTAATATCGAAATTCCTAGATGGAAAAACCGTGAAGTGCATATTGCGCGTTTCGGTTCAGTCTATGGATTTCCGAATGTTCGAAGTAAAAATTAGGTCGACAGCCCATCATTGTTCTGTGGCTGAGGTATCACCTACCATCAAGTGAACCTCATGCTCGTCTGTCGATAAATAACAATTAATAAAAATATTCAGAGGAGGTCACTAATGCATCCGTGGTTCTTTTAAATTTAAAGTCGTCAGTCACTTTATCTCCTATAAACGAATCGATAATTATCGAAAATTATTTCACAGTTCCTTTATTGACGATAATACGATAAACGATAATATTCTAGATTATGTATGAGTACGTGACAATCTATAATAGCAGGCATCCGTTCGATGTTGCGACTACACTTTCGCAGAGACGTGCTCATATTACTTCTACCTCGCCTCATGTTGCTTCAGTAATATACTCATATCTGCTTGATTTTATCTTGGATATGCATTTATTGTATGTGGAATTTAACTAATAATCATTATCAAAAGACGCAGTGAAGATATCCCAGTAATAAATCAATAAAATGATATTGACAACTTGCGATGCCATACTATTTTTATTTTCAAGTTTCGATAACTATAACATATTTTTATTTCAAGCATTCGAAAATTTATATGATTAAAATGATGATGCGCAATCTGCATTTGACGGCTATTTTTAATATATAAAAGTTACATGTAACATATGATAATGAGCGTTCTAGAGCCACGATATTCAGAAAGACAGGATACCTTGAACATAACCTATCAATAACCTTTCGATCCTCGGTGAGCCCTGACAAATGAGGCATTGTTGCGGTGATGCGACTTGACGTTAATCATTTAAAATTTCCTGTATAAAATTGTTGTATTCTGTTACAGCGTCGTGGTTTCTTGATGTAAGTTTGGTACTAACTAAGATGAATTTATTTAGCTCAAAATTAGGTACGTTTTGTAGTTCATATTAAAGTATACACTCTCAAAAAATTAGCAGCGGATATGCATATTTTTTTGGCCATACGAAATAGTGCAATCCCATCGGGGTTTGATTTCTTTGAACTCAACATGTCGTGTTTATTTTAATTATTTGAGAAAAATCCATTTTAATCGTTTTGACGCTCTTAACTTAAGTTTCGGTAAAAAAAAATAAACAATATCAATACCAATACACAAAGCATTAAGTGTGTGCCAATTGTATTCCATGATCAATATTGCAGGAAAGAGTTAATTAAAATCTACCAAAGGTTTCCAGTGGGATTTCTTGCTATTTCAATCCTCTTTTTAATTTACACTATATTTTTGAAAGGAAAAGCTAATTCAATAATCAGCTATTATCCAAATGTGTATTGAGTCAACATCTGGTAAAGGCACTGGATGTTGTTGGTAGGACAACTACTCCCACACATTCCGACCCTAAATGTTTCCTTTATTGTTCACAAATGTTGATCACAACATAGGTTTGGAAATTAGTGGGAGGAAGTCTTGGTTCTTTAAATAAACTTAAATGTTGCTCTCTCTTCATAATTTAATTTCTAATTTTTAGGTAATTTAATAATGGATTTTAAGTTATGTTCATGATAGCTGTTGTAATAATATTGAAATACAAAAGCTTCCTTACAAAAACAGTGATGATGAGTAGATAAAGTAACGTGTGCGTAGACTTTTTATAAAAATAAGATGATTATAAGGAATGCATTCATCCGTGAAATATATAAATTCTCTCACGCACTAAGCAAAAAATGACGTTCTATCGCATGTAACATCTATTCGTGTGCTCGACTAAAAAAATAATTAAAGGTACCAAAGTTCGTGAGATAAACCGAGCAAATCGGATCAACGTCAACACTCACAAAGGCATATCATCTATTTGCGCTTTACAGAATTCTTTTCCATCACTTTTGTTAAGCTTCAAAGCAGTTTAATAACTGTCGGCTGTGACAGTGAAGGCTTTGTGAGGATAAAGGGCGAGACAATGTACCTGTGAACACGTCATTTTTACTTAAAACAACCGCACTCTGTGAGACAAAACAAGGCCAATATAAGTACCTACATAGGTAGTCGCACAATATATCAAAGTGGGTCGTCGGTGTCGTCTTGTTCTATTTAAATAAATTAAGGTTAGCTATTAAAACATAAACTAAGATGATTAACGTATCTACTTCTAAATTATATAAATACAATTAATACATCTTCAGCAGTTGTTCTTTAAATAAAAACAAACCGGTATGCACAAAAGTAATTTGCTCATAAATTATCCAGATCTAAATTAGGCTTTTAAATTGCTCGTATTACGAAATACAATTTGTTCTTATTTGGCTCGTTTGGTTGTTACGATGCGCTACAATGATTAGAGGTAGGCAGACTGCAGACTGCATTGTAATTTGTGGCTTTTAAAAACCAGTCTCATTGAATGGAGAATCAGATATCAGCCCATTGACATGAGGTATTTTCGGCATAAATGGATGCACTGTTGGTATCTACTTACTCAAATATACGGACTAATCTCGTGATTCACTCGATAATAATGAACAATTGTCAATTAGGTACTAACGAGAGGTTTGGGTCATTGATTTCTATATTTCGTGATGACATCTTTTTTTAATGATATCGGAATAATTTATAACAAAATTTATATTTGAAAAGATTTATGTAATTGACAAATCATAATATTGTTCAGATTAAAACATTGTACATTATTTTTCAAATCATCATTTAACAATGACTGTGGATTGTTACGGGTATTCATAAAATCGCACAATCAGATTTAAATTACAAGAAAGAATATCAAGTCAGCACATTTACATTGTAAGAATATAAAACTTGTAGACGATGACATTTTATTTCGCCATTAATGACTGGGTCAGATTTTATTGAACCGTATCCTTGAGGTTTTTATGATAATCTAGACTAATAAAAAGTTTATCCCATCAATAAAAACATTGAAAAATCACGAAGTAAGGTGGTACCATAAAAATATCATGGAAGGATTTAAAACTTTAGTACGGCTAATAATAGCTTGAGCAAATAAATGATATTATAACATTCTGTTGATACATTGGGACGAAAATAAATCATTATATTTTATTGGTGGCATGCGTAGGTATAAATTTAGGCCAAACAACAATTTTTAAATTTATGGAACATCAATAATAAATCTGATGTGTACAATATATTATTAGGTATCTGTAAAAGAGATAATCATAGTTATAAAATATATTGCTTTTTACATATTAAAAATCAATAGTTACTCTTGACACAATTTTCGAGGCATAGATTTATAAATAGATCGGGCGCAAGATGTTTTTCGTCGATATACTTGCATAACAAATATGTTTATAAGAACGATATAATTATCATTATTTTTCAAATATGCCGAATATTATGGCTACGTATTGTACTAAAACGCAAAAATACCTCTTATAATGTTACCGCCCAGCGAAGTATTTTTATTCTTATGTAGAATCTTACTATTGGCCTTAATAGCGGACGTGAGTGGCAACATTGTGGCTTAGCATGTAATTTAAAAGTACACGATACGACTGCTTGGGTTGCCGGAGGACAGAGGGACCTCTCTGTTCTGCGGATGAGATGAACCAGGGGGCTGGCACAGAGTTTTGCCATTGCCATGCTAGATGCATTGCGCAAGCGACTTGAAGGACTTGAGGATCAAAAGGGATTCAGTGGGTATGGCACTTCCGTCTCTCTGTCTAGCAGAGAGATGGTAGTTAGAGCCCAACGGGGAAAAAAGGGTTGCAACCGCTTGGATCCCGCGGTGGTCTGTTTCAGCGATCCCACGAGTCCAACAATCCTTTCATCCACTACCCGAAACAGCGGATGCACAAATATATTTCCTTGGTAAAAAAAGAAGGAGAGGGCCTGAAGGTAGAAGGTAGCTCGATTATCCAGTAACAACGCTGTAGGAATTATGGAGATAGGAAAATGTGACATCTAACAATAGTTTTATAATGGATTGCAGATAATTGGAGGGAGCATGCTGACTAGACTGCTGACTATAGTACTGGTGGCAGCGAGCTTGCGCCTCAGCGACGCTTGTTCGTGTTCGCTGGAACATCCACAGACACACTTTTGTAACAGTGACTTTGGTAAGTTTATGTTATATTCGAAGTAATTTAAATTTTATTTTCCTCTTGTTAAAGTGAAAGTCATCAGAGTCATACCTCAACAACATCCTCATTGATTACACGGTTACTCGAATGTATTGAGGTTTTAAATAATAATGAATACATATGGTATATATTTTTTAAACACTTGTACAAAGATTGTATTGCATGTATATTTAATTATCATAAATCATACACAGTCGCACTCATTATATATATTGCGGTCTTGCAATAAGTATCAAATATTGTTTAAAAAAGAACCACTTATTCGCGATTCCTACCTAAAAGGCCAACAACGCGTCTGCAAATCCTATGTTCATGGGCGGCCTATCAGGTGAACCGCAGACCGTTTACCCCCTATACTATAAAAAAAGTGATTTTTATTCTTTTTCAGTTAAAAATCCTAAACATAATTTTCGGTTGCAGTAATCGTCGGTCGAGTGCAGAGGCTGTTCAGAGGAAAAGACTTTTACGACGCTTACAAAGTGAAAATTCGAAACGTTTTTAAAGTAAGAATGCCTTTGATAATAATTTGACCTGAAATGCATGCTTGTGAAATAAAATGCAACACTGTTTTATATTTTTCAATTTTATTTACAGGCAACCCCTAAGGCTGTATTAGCATTAAAATCCGGCCGAATTCTAACCCCTTCACAAGATTCATTATGTGGAGTTACCCTACAGCCTAGAGAGACCTATGTCATAACAGGTTTGTAAAAATAAAACATTTAATTCATTTGTAAATTATGAAAGTATGCATTATTAAAACTGTCGAAGCTATTTTTTATGGAAAAACCGTGAAAAAAGTGAACATTGCTCGTTTCGGTTTCAGTCTATGGATTTCCGAATGCTCGAAGTAAAAATAAGGTCGATGTTCTGTGGCTGAGGTATCACCTACCATCAAGTAAACCTCATACTCGTCTGTCGATATCTAACATAAAAAAACCTTTATTTTAAAAACTATAAAATTGAGTTTTATTTTCGATTATATTGTAGAAGTATATTTTGCAACAAAACCGATAGAATAGCAATAGCACTCCTATTATCCTGGGAGCTTAATAGAAATATTTTCTTTGAAGATATATTGCTCTAATAAGCAATAACGCATTCTTGAGTTATTGCTCCCGTAGTAATGGAACTTCACTAGCGTTTAATGACATGAAATTAAAACGATGTGGATTAAATTTTTAACCGCTTTATTATGCCAAAACCCAAACAGTTCCACTCTAATTACCTTCTTATTTTTTACATAGATGTCATATTAGTATTCTGTAGTTGTATCAAACACGACATAACTGATGAGTCACATATGATGCAGGTCGCGTGATGCACCTGCAAGCACACGTTCAGTTGTGCGGGTACATCAATAAGTGGCGGGAGGTGACGCCGCGACAAAGGAAAGGTTTCCGACTACTATACAAACAGGGGTGCACGTGCAAGGTGAGGACTATACAATATTATATCGTTTATAGTCTGTGTAGTAATAAGTATATAATAATAATAATAATAAAATTGGTTCCTCTCTCTGCTTCCCCCCCATCAGTAGCCTGGGCTGATTATGGCCTTATTGCCTGTGGTGATCACAATTTTTATACTTTTTTTAAATATTGTTATTTTATATAAAAAAAGTGTAATTTTGTGAGTGTATATTAATAAAGAGAATAATAATATTATAAATACATAGTCATACAATAGTGAAAAGTGAAACAAAAAATGATAAAAATATGAAAGTTATGTATTATGAATCCACCTATTCCCGAGTAACTTAGCGGGACCAGACACAATTATTGGTCTGTTTCACTGAATTTCTTATAGTTCGTGCTAGGATCTAAATCACGAATTAGGCAGTAATTATTATAATAGTAACACGCCCTGGCTTCACACGTGTCTAATGTAGATGTACTGTACACAAAAAAAAAGAGTTAAATCGTAACAAACAAAGAAACAAATCTTTCCTCTATATTAGATTTTAAACCTAAGCTCAAGTAATGTTTGAGTAGGTAAAACGAAAACGATGACTTAATCCGTGACAATGACGCCAAGCTGAAGTGGCTTTATTAGATTCTCACTGTAAATAACACACTTGTTTAACTCTACCTTCAATTACATTCCGAGTATATCAAGTAATCGTGTCACGAATTTCCCTGCTGTAGCTGTACAGAGCGTGTGCAATACGGTTAAAGTGACAATGCTTTTAAGCTGTGCCTGCTCTTAAACAATTTTCTCAAGCAATTAGGTACCTATGTGTATTTAGACGAAACATTGAGAAACAATAAAATGGTTTTATTACGCAATTATTGCTCTGGAACTCTTACTATAGATGCAGATTATGGGAAGAAATATTTGGTGTAAATATAATTTTATATCTATTGTAAATTCAGCTCCAAACTGAGTTAAATACAGAGATACGTGCGAGGTAGAGTTTTAGCGCTGCCATACATTAGGCTACGCTGTGGCGGCCATCGGTTATAATATTTATACACTTTATATGGCATCGACGCAAACTGAGCTGACACACACAGCTACAGCCACCGGCTTTTTCCCACCACGCCGCATATATCGCACTTTAAAAACAAAAGCGGCACGTTTTTTGCAAAAAAAAACGTCATTGTAATTTGAATTTATTCATCTCTAAAGTTAATAGTGTAATTGTTAAATAACTTTATGGGAGTTCTTAATTTCAGTTGCTCTTTTACAAAATTTAGTGTGAACTTATAAATGGCCATATTGAAAAATATTACTTTTTGCATGTCAGTTTTGTTTTTAAAGTGCGTTAGTGGCCGCGACTGGTAGCTGCGCGTAGAGACCGCGATCAACCAGCGCGATGGCTTAATGTACGGCAGCACTTAATAGTGCACCATTGTTTTTTTTTTAATAAACTACATTTTTTTTAGATGTTTATGTTTTATTGTCAACTATAGGTTCACGTAAACCGACGCAGTACAAAGTCACCCAACACTTGCGTGACGGGCTACGACGAGTGCTACGAGCGACATGGTATCTGTTTACACGACCGAGAGAGGCGGTGCAGATGGACTAGGTATGTAGAATACTCAAACGCTAATCAATATTTTTTTCCTTAAAAGTATTGCTGTCACTTTCATTACCATACATAATCTGAAAGACAGGTTCGTTTAATTTCTAAATTTTAAATACTTTCATTAATTATAAAAGGCAGAAACAATTTAGGTAGGTATCGTTTTACTATTCTCATCTGTTATTTCAAAACTTCAAACTAAAATCATTCTTAAAGTAGCGACCCGGAAAGACTGGCCGTCAGGCATAAACAATTTAATAAAATTAATAAAACTATAGCGTTTTGTTACAGTAAACTTCAGTATAAATACAATAAAATACTTACCTTGCAATTGTACTTAATACCACCGCTATTACTGCTTTAAATTGAATTGTTGAATTGCAAGCCAGAAACTACTGACGTTTACATTTTTAATGAAATTGGAGCGACACAAAAGGTCACTTATTCTTTTAAATATAACACGATCGTGAATTGTATGAATCCTACTCAATAAATTTGTAACTATACAATGAGATGTGCATCGGAAAACCATCACGTATTTATATGACAATGCTTCTCGTATTTTTTTATTAAGTCAAACAACGCATACAATAAACATTATATCCGTATTTAGTCCAGTTTTGGCTATAAATAAAAAAGCCTATATTATGGAATTTACTTTTTATACAAAAATATTACAGTGTCATAAAATCATTTTAAGACTAAAATAGACATAATTTCTATTTTAGTCTTAAAACTGTGTGATGTAATTCATGATTAAAGGAAAAATATAAATAAATTATATGAAATAAGTAAAAAAGTATAAAGATCATACAAAGAAATGTTCATTTTATTTTTGATTAAATAACTTGAAGTTTTGATTTTAGTTGTTTTTCATGAATAAATTGAACTCGAATCAAGAGTTTAAGTTGAACTCAAGAAATATTTTTGCAATAGCAACTCGACGGCACTCTACCTTATCTATAAATTACATACATAATTGATATTCAGTTGTCTATCATCTATAAAAAAACGGTTATTTATCACTTGTAGTTCGTGAAGTCAAATAAGATATTCCTACACAGTTTTTGCTTTGAGTGTTGACAATGACTAATGTGGACTGATTAAATCATCATTTTTAAGCGTTTGTAAGTTCTATGACCTTAAGCAATTAATTTTGTACAACCAAATCAGATGGCAAAAATATTATACTGGCAATGAACTTGTTAGAAAGCAGTTTGGAGATATAATTTTTTATTGAATATCAATGTGTTTTATTTATTTTTACAGAGCCCCCGCCCTCACGAGATGTCTGCAAAAACATTATTTCAACAACAACAGCACAATGACTTGATTAATGAAACTAATTGTTGTTAATGCTTAATTACTACTATTTGTAAATCTGGATTGCACTCCCCTGAAATTCCGGTGTTACCTTCAATAGTGTTACTAATGTTTATAGTTTCGGAGCTATTTTAATAAGTCATTACGGATTCTAATATAAGATCAGTTTTTACGTTAGGCTTTCCAGAACATGATCTTTTTTATAAATTATTCTCGCGTGTAAGTTACAAAGGCAGTTTTGGTTAGGTTTTGTTGTCAAAACATAAGTATACCTGAAACGTTGGCAGCATGCATGGGCTATGCATATTTCGTAAAAGCTCGTGAGATACTTTGTTAATTATTCAATCAAGGTTGTAATTAATAAAACGACTCGAATTTACTGAACGCTAATACTATTTGTTCTTCTATTATGCCCTTTCAGATTCTTGAAATGTTGTTTTGTCCTAGTGGACAAATTAATTAACGTTATGTTGTATTATTTATTTTAAGTTATAAACTATGATTAAGTTAAAGTATTGTAAATTAACAAAATAGTGATATATTAGATTATAATAAAGAAATAAGATATTGAAGTTGTTTTTCTTAAATTACACACGCCTGCTCAAATAATATAAGCAAATTTGAATCTGCGAAATTTGAATACTTATATTTTTAGAAATTGATGTCAAATAACAATTACAAGTCTTCACCCCAACAAGTCGACTTTAACACAATTTAAAAACACATCACAATAGATTCTAATTTAAATAATAACTTACCATATCAGTATGGTTGTGGTAATAGGTTTGTTCGATAAGCGGGAAGTTTTCGCGTCCTAAGCGCCGCTGTAGTTGCAAAAGATGCCCGAAAACCCATGGCCGATCCTATAACAAATCAAATCTTAAATGAAAATGCTAAAATAGTCGAGTCTTTGACAAACTCGTTGAAAACATCAAACTTTAAGTCCGAAGAGGGCTTTAACTCGTAACAATATTTGCTCGTCTATCGACCACAGCGAGCTGCTTGTAAGTTATTTGCATAACTATAAACAGTTTGCCGCAACTCAACGCTGACATTTTAGACATCCCCGTGGAACCGAGTGATTTATTGTATGTCTGTAATTGAATACTTCTTGCACAAATTTTTTTGGCATGAATTTTAAAATAATGCTACATTAGATTTAATATACAAAAAATATTTGAAGCTTTCGAAAAGTATTTTTTTTTTAGAAAATGTTATGTTCATTACACTTATTAACCAGACGGTAAAAAATAAGATTTTTTTGGTCGGGCAGGCTCAGAAATGCGTATGTCCCAAGTCCCGCTAGGAATTTTTTTTCAGCTAATAGCAATGGGAGTTAGTACCTGGAAGTGATAAATGGAGTTTAAGCTGTTGATGGAAGGAACTCCTCCAAACTTGAGGCCCAGAAGCAATGCGCGATGGTCAGAACCCGCGTCACGCACGTTCTGCCTCACCAGCACGAAGTCAGGCCTATAAGGAAAGGAATTTAGGAGAAAAGGAAAATATATAAAAGCTCCCAAGATAGGGTATCGTAATTACCTAATAATGTATATTCGAGTCAAAGGAAAATCAAATAGATTCTAGATTATGCTAACAATAAGATTTAACTCTAACGTTAAACATTTCAGTAATTAATATTCGCAGTTTTTTTTATCTTTAGAGATGGAAGAAATATATTTTTTCAATAAACGTGTGAAAATATAATTAATTACGTTCTGAACAAGAAATATCTTTAAAAAACCCATTTGAAATAAAAATCCTTAAGTAATAGGGTTAACAGCGTCTAAAGTAAAAAGGCGTGTTGATTTCTCGGTTAACATTATATTACTTGTTTAATTAGACTTTTAAAAAGACGCATTTTATTCTTTTAATTATTATTTCAATTAAAAAACTGTATTAAATACCCAAAATTAAAGAAAAGGAATAAAAGAGTTAGAGTTAAGAGTTGAGAATATTTATAAACCAAATTGACCATTTTTCTTTTACAATTAACTAAAACTTACTTGAAACAACGGGTGACTTTAGTTCCGCCACGATACACGGCCATAGACACATTGGCGCCGTCTGAGTTTGCTGTCACAGTCAGTTCCTAAACAGAAACACGGCCCAGTATAGCAAATTAAAACTATTACCGACTTTACACTTTCAAATTGCCGCGAAGTGAGAATAATCTTGAAATCTCTGAGGTGAAATTTTGTTGATTTTCAGGTCAAGGTTTTTTAATTAAATGAAAGTTTATTTTTCATGTTCATAAGTATTCTTTATTTGAATTTGTTGAAACTGAATTGTTGAAGTTATGTAATATTTATGTATACTCAAATACTTAGTACCTCTAAACGTAAAATATTGTGTCACTTGAAATCATGCATAAATAATAAATATTTAATCTCAAAATCGTGCGTGTGCATCTCATTAATATAATATACTGGATTGCCAAACATGAGATTTACTTATTATCATATTAGAACTGCTTAATTATTCCTAAATAAAATCAAACATTATATACCTTTTATTATACTAAATTAAGTGTTAGACAAACCGTACAATGAGAGATTATTTACGTCTACAATAGCAATTATCATCTTATTACAAATATACGTATTAACAATGTGTAAAATCTTTTCAAAAAATACTCGAACATATTCATGTTATTTATCACATAAATTGCATGAATCCTCAATAAAATCTCATTATTTTATGCATGAGTACACTTAATCACTAAATATGTACAAATAAGTACTTTAAATAATAATTTCCGATAGTAGTATGAAAGATGAAGTAAATATGATTCAGTAATGATGGCCGCGACGCGATGCGGCGTAAAGAAACCATAAGTGCATTTAATAGCGAAACCCAGGCTCAATAATGTCTCATTTTTGTTTGATTGACAAGTGGGCGTCAAAATAATGACGGCGTAAATGTCGTAACTCAAGTCATCGTCAAAGTGGAATGAATGAATACAATAAAGATACTAACTCGAAACTCAGCTTGCTCTACGCGAATATCCCATTCGCCCGGCAGACGACGGCCTCGGAAGTACTTCGACCAATCGGTGTTTTGGTCATCTACAACCAGCAAGGTGACACAGCGATCACGATTGTACCCGCGACCCACAGACGCCACTGATGTGACGCTCCCTGGTAACACAAATCATAATGACTGCTACAAAATAGCATACATATACATTATACATATATGCATTACATTTATATGTACAAACAATACACGTTATATGTACAATTGTACATGTGCAGATAATCGATCAATCCTTAATTTTAACTCCAGGAATATCAAGTAGATAAACAACATAGACTACGCTACGCTAGCTATGTATACCTATATTTATGCTTATATGATTTAATAACTATACAAACAACCTTCCAACCACATAAAATACCTACCATATTCTATGAAATACTCAAGAAATAATGTCACTATTATATTATTTTATATCCAATAATGTTATTTACAATAATTTGTGAACGCTATTTGTATTTGCAAACCTATCAGCGTAGGTACCATATTAAAATATAAGCTTGATGCGGTTGGGTTGCGGTAAATCCGGCAGTTCAGATAAACACAAACTAAATCCTTTTCGATATGTAGACCTTTATTCCGAATAGTTAAATGTTAAATATATTTAAAAGCTCCTTAAATTCAAGGGACATGAAAAGCCTCTTATACTTGTTTATTGTAGCAGAAATCTCATTAGTCCCATCCCCGTAATGATGCTTGAACCATCTAAAAATGCTTCCAAATCCATTTGTTCTCGGCGCTGTCCTTATTTCGAAATTACCTTCATTAAGTTAAACTCGAGGGAGTTTTTGTGCCTTTAGGCGTTTTTTTTATAACTTGTATTTCACTTGCGGATTCTATTTTTTTTAATGATCTAAAAATGTTAAGAGTATGTTTTACCCAATAAGTTAGCGCCTTGATCTCGTGCGGCGCCAGTAAGAGACTGCACTCGCTGTAAGAGTGATTCTCTAGACTTGGCCGGTGAGGACGGTGCTGAAGTGCCTCGAGAGCCTCCACGTAGATTCAGCGAGAGATCCCCGCCGGAACCACTGGTTGTGCCGGCTGCACTTGCCGTATTAGCTGTAGAAGCTGCATTAGCTGCTGCTGTCGGTGGCGCTGTGCCGCTCCCGAGACTACCACCAGTCGCTGTACCGATAATTACACGAAGGCCTGTTATGCAATTTTCTGAGATCTTTTAATCGAGTTATATTATAAGTTTAGTCCCACCAGATTTTTTTTTTTGTTCGATATCGACATACGAGCATGAGGTTCACTTGATGGTAGGTGATACCCCCCATATGTTATTATTTAGGTCTCGTATCATCCCTATATAACAAGGCTCACGTAGATCCTCTTATGCGTCGCCACTTGACCCTTTCTCGTGAGTGATAAAAAAGAAAAAACCTATATCATACGCATTCTGGAAACAAACATAATGTGATATATTATAATATTAGGCCTTTAAGGTTCCATCCAAGTGAACTTCTGTTTCCTAGTTGGGCATGGATCTGCTTCATTGATCATTCTTTATTAAAGGAATTATGAGATGTGCAACAGTCTTTGCTCTGCCTGGCTGACACATTTATGATGTTTCCCTGGGAACTCTATATCTACATAGATGTTTGATTCAACTGGTAATTAATATAACGACAAGTTTACGAGTAGTATAAATCAACCTTTGGTTGCAGTCGGTGGAAATAAGTGTAAATATAAGAAATAATATATGGGATCGACACGACTATCAGACTCTTACCCTGGGAGACCGGCCGTTGCTGCGGCTTCGGCTGGCTGGTGGTCGCTGGGCGGCCGGTGTAAGGGTCCACTTCACCCTCATCGCACTCCGACTGCAGATCACCGGAGCTGAATCTGCGCAACGCGTCCGCTGAGCTATGCGCATCACCGCACACAGGGACACGCGTGGGAAGGAAACCGACACACACAATGTAGCCACTCACGGATGCCTAACCATTATTAAATAATACGCATTTTACATGGCGCCATCAGAAGCGCAACTCATAATTCAAATCGAGAATATTGATCGTTATATAGTGTTTATAATAAATCTATGATATTTGGGTATTTTTCTAAAAGCACACACTGTATTATTATAAGTTTAAGCAAATAAAGTTTATTAACACTTTTTAGCTTATTAGCTTAGATTATTTAGACAAGTCTTGCACTATTATTTATGATCTAGAGATG
Organism: Anthocharis cardamines; assembly: GCA_905404175.1. Lineage (NCBI taxonomy): Eukaryota > Metazoa > Arthropoda > Insecta > Lepidoptera > Pieridae > Anthocharis > Anthocharis cardamines. The sequence goes on along the minus strand of FR989956.1, from coordinate 6,346,199 downwards.
TAGCAAGAGATGATTACTAATGATGAATTTTAAAGCTGAATTTGAATGGTAATGCGTTTATTTTTCATGTATTTTAAATTTTAAAATAATCTCAAATTGTTAAAAATTTAAAATCTTTCAACAATCAAATATGCATAAACTTAAGTACCATGTTTAATGGAAGCAATTAAAACAGATTTACGACATCGACAGGGGACTAAGCGCCATGCAATGACGATGGTAGACTGTTGCTGTTTTTAAATTTCTTGAAGCCTTCCAAATAGAGTTGCTTACAATGCTCATGAGTGCTACACGGTATGTGACCAGCAAGGATTGTGACGGGGGTATATATCGCCTTGTATTTGTCTAAATATACTACTACCGTTTTAAGTAGATATAATACTGACAGTGCTATTAACACTTCGAGACAGATACAAGGCATATATATGGACTAAGAGCTGTTTATCGAAGCGCTAATAAATAAAAAGAGCTGTAAACAAGTGAGTATTTACAAGCTATTATTTTTATCTACAAACATAATCATTTTGATAGCCTTCGAGATATGATTCCAGCTTTTATAAATTTTTTGTTACAGCTCTTTTAAAACTAGCCTTTACTTGTGGATAATATTGAAAAATATTATCGGGGCAGTGCGAATAGGAGCGGTGAAGCGACACATAAATATTTTCTGTTTTTTTTAAATATCATAATTATATAATATCTATTTGACCGTACAGAAATGCATTGTTTTCATTTCCTTCAACGGGCTTACAGGTTAATATGAATCATCCTTATATTTTTTAAATTATATTAAAACATAATTTAAATAATCAAAGCAATTCAATAATTATCCAAAAAATAAAACATTGCCATAATATCTCCTGCATGAATATCTCTCGCTCATTTGCAAAGAGCACTCGTTTAAAAATGCTTTTGCAAATTTAATTTAACACATAACACGCAGCTCTTAAGTAAATTAAAATTGACAGCTTAAACACAGAAACAGAGAATTATCGTTTCAGTATTTTTTCTCTCACATTTAAATGGAATTTTAATAAAATATAATTGAATTGAAACTATTTTGAGATAAAATTTGTAATCTAGCCGTACATGACGCATGAAACGTTTATATTACATAGGTTGTCTTACCTTCGTTTCAGGTAATTAACATTGGAGGTGAAGGAATTTCGGAAGCTTGAGAACGACAGGGTTGATGTGGTCGCGGCCTGCGGGCCACAAATACCAGGACACCCCGAACGATCTATCTTGACCGCCACTGTTACACATACAATGCATATTTTAGTAATAGAATTACTATAACTGATAGATAATACATAAAATTGTTTAATACCTCAGGATATTCACTCGCAAGTTCGCTTGCAAGTTGAATAGTCGCTGGAATGCGCTGTCAAACTGTCTGTCTACGGGCCGCTGGAAGAGGAAGGGTGGGATTCCTGCAGATAAAACATCATGATATCATTACGTAACTTAACATATACGCTCACGTTTAACTGAAAGTGTTATAAAGTATATAGTGACGAGTAATGGTGGCAATCAGTTTTTTTTTATATTTAAAACAAATTTTAATATTTTGTTACACGCAACTATGATTAAAATCTTAATAGGGGTTTGTAATATTAGTTAACCAATACAATGTAATTTTATATGTTAACTTGTTTACCTTTGTTTAAGGTTGTAAATGGAGTGAAGAAAAGACAAATACCTAATTGTGCCGAACTTATTATTAAATTTTTTAGGTAAAAAAGATTTTATGTAGTATAATTAAACTATAATAGATCTGCACTTTATTTTAAAATGAATGCATGTATAATATTTAACAATTAAGTTTAATAATTACCTACTCTATATACTAAGTATATTGATAATATATCTTCAAAATACTTAGGCATCATTCATTTGGTACGTTTTACAAATATCTAAATAATGCAAATACTTTGCATGATATCATAATATAAAACAAAGTACGGAGTTAGGTATATTCAGAAAAAGTATTCAAATTTTATTCAAGTAGATACTTACCTAATGTATAACGAGAGGAAGCTGGGATATAAATAAAAATCATAATAATGAGCATTTGCGTTTAAAAAGGGCTACAAAAAAAGTTTCGGATACGAAGCGACAGGCGACCTCCCAGCCATATTTAATGAGGAAATATTTTCGACTTTCCTTTTTCATGAAAATATAGTATCCGATAGATAAATTCAATATCGGAAAGTACAGTTTAAACATAGCTTGTGAATTAAATGATTTAAAGGCAACTTTTATGGTATCTTTCAATATAGAAATAGTGAAACAATTCCCTACATATAATCGCATAATTTAATTAGGTATTAATATAATATAATTATTAATATTGTGTGTATATTATTGCTTATTTATCTGCCTATGTCAGACTTTATGAAAGCACAATAAAATATCGGGTAGCAAGTCACAATATTAACTGAAGATGTTTGTATAGATGCTGACTTAGTACTTCTATAATTTAGCTACGTTTGATGTTATTCAAGGTTGTATATTGGCATGTCGCCAATTGTTGGCAACCACTGAAAGTCCCGCCCCTACGCAATTCACAGGCGCAGTTACAGCTTTCGGTCCATTGACTTTAACCTAAAACGAATTTACCCCATAATACTAACGCGGCAGAAATGTATTCAGGCTCTCGCTTCTTCATCTTCGTTCGTTAATTTTTTTCATTAGAATTCGTGTACTGTAAAGTAAATGAGATTACGTTCTTACGCTACTTCGCTGTACTTCAATAAGATTAATAATAAAATTAAATATTTAATTCACAACATTATTAATAATTTTGTCTAGCTATTCGCAGAAACTGAGTTCTAGTTATTAACTTTTAAAAAAAAATAAAGAATAACTTTTATTTTAATAATATTCATTCACAGTTATATATTTTGTACCTTACAACAGATTGAAGAAATCCAATATAAATTGTTTTAAGGATATTTTAGGGTCGCTAAAATTTCGAATTCCTTTTTTAATATGATACTCAGGAATCTCATAAAGTAAAAGGTCATTTTATGAAGAAATCCAGCCATGAAATCGTAAATTTTACGACCTCTCTTCACGTTTCATACTTTAAAACTTTAATAAAGGAGGTAAAAAAAATTAACGTCTCATATTAAACATTAATGTTTAACCTATATATATACTAGGAAATCATCATCAATCATTTTAATATAACTGGTTAAAAGATTTTTTGCAAAATAAATAAATTTTCGATTTTTTTTCTTTAATACATAATTTCAAGTTATGATTGCTCACAGAACGTATTTCTTACAGAATTATATATTTTTTTTAAATATAAAAGGGTAACATAGTAGTGAAACTTGACACAAATATTTAATGTTGAGGGGTTCTAAGCGACACTGGACATCAGCGCAAAATAGCCCTGGATATGTGCCAATTCTACGACACGCTCTAGGGATCGATCTCACGAGAAAACCGCTACAATTGCTTACACAAACAACACCATTCCGATTTCCTAAATTTCATACAATTTCCGCCTAATAAAAATATCTTATTGTCGAAGATAAAATCTTATTTTTGTTAGGGCTTTTTATAAGTGGGGACACGTGCCGACTTTCCGTTATACATAAATGAAAAATAAATTACGTATTCAATGTTTAATAAGTAATTATCTATAGACAAATATACTATTGTATATTTAGACAGATATAAATACAAAAATGGCTAAATTTTTGAGGTTGTAGGGGGTAATCTCTGGATCTAACTGATTTTTAAAATTATTTCAGCAATAGAAACCTTTCTTCTTTTTTTGTGTATAGTGCATCTAAGGGCGTGTTTCGAGTTACCTATATAAGACAAAGTCTTTATCCACTTGTATTTGTCTGTCTGTATGGTTATGATTTGATTCACCGTTTTCAGCAAATTATTTGAGATATTTATAGAAAATATAGGGTATTAAAATAACACTAAAAGCTCGTAAATTTGTACCTAAAATGAAAATTACACTCAAGTGATTTACGCTAACTAAACTTCCTCATCAGAAAATCTCAACGGTAGGATGGAGGCAAATACATTTCAGTATCAGTTTCACTAAAAAAATCACGTTATTGTAGAAAATGGCGTTAAATACTATCAATTTAACAAGAAATGTATTCAATAAATAATAGTATATTTAAGGATCATAAGTTACGTTTATAAACCTCAAGTGAACAAACCTACCTAGTCACACAAATGTTATCCTAAACTGTAATAAGACATCCACAAGATATAAAATAATATAGGTAATAATTAATTCTAGAATTTTTATATCCTGACGTGAAATTAATGCAATGTTCGCGTGTAGCGGATTTGCTATTCATTTCTTTTTGGCTCACCGGGTCTGAGAATTATTTTTATGACGATAGTAATACTTTAGTCTTGCATATTAAAATATTACGTATCGAAAATATAGTTAATATAGCAGATATTTGCTGTGTCAGAGAGGTTTTTGTTAGGAATAGGTTAATTAAAACGAAATTATTATTTTAAATTTATATTTAAAGGTATAACGAGGTACCTTAACATTCATAACAGGATTTATATCATTAGTATTTACCATTAGTATTGCCTTGCATTTATCATAAAAATAAATTAATATATTTTTTTTGGTTTTAGAAGTAAATGGTCGAGTGAATTTCCGAAATTATATTTTATATCATATTATTTAGCTGTTTCCGTATTTTGTGTACTACCATTTATAAAAATAAATAAATATTAGGTGAATTATATAACAATTATTAACAAAAACGGTCGTTAAATCATTTGAAACCTTTAAATTAGGTCAATGGCATTTAAATTATTAGTCAGTAAAAAATTCAATTAAAGTTATATTATGATAAGACAAGCAGTTACTTAAATTAAATTTTCCTTACAAGCATTCTTTTAAACAAGATAATGCCAAAAACTAAACCATTTGTAAGTTGCCTCTTCCTCCGCCCTACATACCCATTTAAACAGAACCGTTTCATGACACAAAAATCATTCAACGATACACAAAATCCAAAAATTCCCTATGCTTGACTTAAAAAAACCTTGTTTCCTGATATCGCAATAAAAAAATACTTACAGATTATTGGAACAAATCCGGTGAATTGAATTTCGCGTACGGGCACTGGTCGCACGTTATCGGGTAGGAAAATGAGTAAATGGGGGTGGAACTCATGTGAAAATCGGCGGGACGGCGCACGCCACCGGGCTTATTGATTTTGGGCGGGAACAAACCCGCGATCGTCGCGCCATCTACTCTCGCTGGTCACGTGTGGTACTAATTTTCAAAGTTGTACGTGACTGAAATTAGATGGCGTATATTTTATAGCCAACCCATCAATTAGAATCTTTTGAGTGCTTCAAAATAATATAGGTCAACGTTTTTTGACTGAGGGAGGTATTATCTACAATCAAATGAGGCTCACGTTCGTCTGTCAACATCTTGCAAAAAATAATTCGATATGAATTGATAAAGTGTAGTAGAGTTGTTAGCAATATTTATATGTATGGTAGAGATATTAAGCTCTATTATTTAGTATTTTACAGTATAAAACACAAAGTGACTCTACAAGACTCTACAAGTCACTGTTTTATGATGCCAAAAAATATAGCGCTCAATATCTTGATTAGAGCTTCTAAGACAAAACTCTACACTGAGTTTGCTAGTAATAAAGATTCCTTGTGTGTTATAGAGGTTTACTTATAAAGTTATATAAATATAAATTATATCCAATTGGTTTTGTTATACATATATGAATAGAGATGTAGAGGCTCAATAAAAAACGTTTAATAAAGTGTTCAAAATTAAATTTTTATTTATTAATTGCATAACCATGGATTCTTGTCCTTCAATCGGACATAATCATTATCTTAAATCTCATAAACTTAAATAATAATAATCTTAAAAATTGCAATGCGTTTATATGTTTTGCTCTATTTTTATAGAGTATTTTACTATAAAATATATTCGAATCTCTTAATTACTCTGACTACCTCATTGGCTCAGTGGTAAGCGCAATGCGTTTAGACTCGGAGGTCCTGGGTTCGAATCTCGGGGAAACAAGATTTAAAGAAAATGTTTCGGTCGGTCAGGGCACAGAAGACTGATCACCCACTTGCCTATAAAGAATAATGATTTTCATGTAAATAATGATGAAATATGAATAGTGAGAGTGAAACAGACACAGATAAGGGTCTGCCCCATACCCCACTAGGGGACTCAGGATTTCACTATTAATTACTCTGCATATAGCGGAAATAAACACTCTTTATTTGATATTTAATAAGTTTATTAAAGTCATCTTAATTTCATCAATTAGTAAGTCACTATTAACAAAATTACATAAAGTATGTTTAAGATTTTATTCAGAAGCAACTTTTATAGAAAACCATATCTTGTGCCTAACAAATATGACATATAATTTTGTATTCATGAGGCTTGACTCATTGACAAACCTTTGCCATATGAGTACCAGCGTACTTGTACTTCCTTTTGCGGTTGCATTCCTAGCTAATTGGTATTGTTTTATATCGTAATTTAAATTTGACTTTAATCTTTTACTATTTAAAAAGTACTTGGTATGAGAAATGAAACATCACAACCTAATGCAATATATTTAAAAAATACCCTTGTAAATAACAAAAGTAGTTAGGTAAAGGAAAATAAAATTAAAAACAAATTATTCGAAGGATTCGTCGCTGCTCTACCTGCTCTCATGCATGTCTGCGTAAGACATTATCCATGCAGGCGAAGGTGCGTATGTAGGCGTATGTCGTAATGCCTGACATGCCTCAACGACGCAACTGTGCTTAAACACCTCACGACCACATTAATAGTCAATATTTAAGTTATTCCTTGACCATCCATATTGAAAACGCATACTATTAATTTATGTATGAAAGAGTATGTGGATTAAAAAAGTGTACTTAGCTTTTATTAACTAAAACTAAAGGTTAGTCAAAGCGTGTTTGAAATCTTAAAATATTCTCCAGGGCCCAGAATATGCGATCACTAAGAAAATATAACACCGCATAACTAATCGAACCTCAGATTCAAGTTAAAACACAAAAGCGGTTGTGAACACAGCCGCTTACAGAAAGTAAGTTTGTTGTTCTCGTAACTTAGTGTGCAAGTTACGGAGGTATCATGGAGGCAACAGAGGCAGTGTCGCTCTGCCCCGCGCACAGGCCGGCCGCCATGACGCGGTGAGATTAGAACTGGAAATATCGTGAACAATTGTGAAACATGTGCCTCATGAGGACTTACTTCTTCGCCGGCGTCCTGCTGGCGACAGTTAACGCACAGGTAAGCATAATTATTACCCGGAGACTGATAACACGCGCATTTTGCACCAGAGGTTGAACAGATGATCTCACTGACTATGAAATATAATTGTGTTTATAAGTTGGCGCGTTTTAAGTTATTACATAGTTATTCCATTATGGGAATGAATTTATGAATTAACTTAGTTTTTTATCTTTGTTCCATTTTTAAATGTAAATATATGTTTAATTAACGAAAAATATTAATGTCAAGTATAGTTACATCAGTTACGTCATAAAAGCTATATGAAGCAACTTTAAAAATATTTACGACGTTCAGTATCTCAAACCGGTGCACCTAGGTATTGTTTCTTGGTCTTTTTTCATTTTTACTTTACTAGTTAGTAAAGCCTTGAATTAAAATATATTACTTATTTCTATGCTACCAATATTGTATGTAGGAGAACCCAGGGCTGTTTAATTAGTTGTATTTTTATGGAAATGAAAGTTGGGGGTAGTAGTGCATAAAGCGTAACGAATAAATATTGTGGTAATGATAAAACGACCTTTCCATGTATGATATTATGTTTACTTCTAAGATGTGAATTAAAATACAATACGAAGCAAGCAATGTAACATACGTAATAGTACGTAACTAAGTCTAACCCAGATTCGTGTCGATGATACTATGGTAAAGCACTCATTCATAAGTAATAACCTTGTAGGTACTTTTATTACTAAAAATGTTGAAATAAATGTTTTCTCTTTCTAATCTTTTTTTAAGTATGTTTTAGATAGGCATTCTAGACTAGGATATAGTTTTCTGAGTTATAAACGTCAGTTGTAGATTAATGAGAAAAATACTATCTAAATGCGACAATATCCTAAGATACAACCCTTTAAATCCATAAGAGGTAAAAGCTGTAGTGTATAAACTAATGACTAAAATATTTTTGCTAACTAAAATAAATATTCATGTTTTTCTGAAAGTTTTTCAAGTCATTCATTTACTTTGTAAATAACATAAAATCAAGTTGCAATCAGATCATTTCTTCAAGTTGTATACTTGAAGAAATAGGTATATTAATTTACCTGTATTTCGATAATTTATTATGGAAAATTTAGTTGTTCATCCTTACCAGCCAGAGTGCATTATTAAAGAATATTTCCATATAGGTATCTTATTTTAAACTACCCGTGACTACTCTAACTGTAATGTTCCCGAAACGCCAGAGAAAAAATATCATAAATAAATTGAAAGTATTACATTTTTCTGTAATCGCATTAGAAAAAAAAGACATAGGTACACGGGATTATTTCGTCTTTCAGACGACTTTATACTTATTTTTGTAAATTAATAGAGCGATAACATTTGTATGAACATATAAGCTTTGATATGCCGCCATAACTATAACCTATAAGGCTCAAATAGATCGACTCTGCCGTAATAACTAAAATATAGTGTGTTGGCTGCAAGGCTGTCGGCCGCGGCGCCTACGCATGTCCTCATAAATATGCTTCTGCCATTGAATTCATTAGCAAACGAACTGAAAGTTTAACATTCACTTCAAATAAATTCTATTCAAGTACAATATGATTGAATCAGTGTGAAAATTATCCTTAATCTTTGATATTATTTGAGAAACGATCATAAAAAGACAACATGAATTCAGAGTCAAAACGCACCCTAAAGGCAATCGTGCTATAGCCATCGCGGCGCATTCAACTTGGATTGAGTAGTGCACCAACTTCAAGATTTACTAAACATCTAACCAACGCCACAAGTTAGTGTTTACTAAAGGGATGTTGATGAACCAACTCCCAAAAATGTTGTGTAGTAAACATAAATATTTTTAAGCTATAAATATTAAATAGGTATGCGAAGTATGTATCTCAAATTAACATTATACTAGATTGGTACTTCGCCATCCCAGTTCGTGGTGGGTTTGGATATCCCAGTTCCATCATCAATTTGAGAGTTGGAGTCAAAACTCCCACCAAAAGGCTGAATACTTATTTGTAATTATTACGGCTTCACTATGGTCTTCTAGTCGGCTTGACAGGATCGTTGGCGCGTTCGGTAGAAGACCTGCCATGCTTATCGATGGGTTGTGGGTTCGAATCCCACCGGGACGATATGATCATAATTTTCTGAAAGCATGTCTTCCCCACGTCTGGTAACTTCGGGCATTGAATGGGTGGGAGGAATATCTAAATTCCAACCGGTTAACGAACCACCGTTTATAGATGGAAGAACCGTGAAGTGCATATTGCGCATTTCAGTTTCAGTCTATGGATTTCCGAATGCTCGAAGTAAAAATTAGGTCAACCGCGCATCATTGACTGATGTTCTGTGTCTGTGGATAATTCATACAAAATTCTTCTTTAGGATTTATCTACGGTAAAGAAACCTCAGGTTTGTAGCCATAGAATATGATGCCCTAGTGAGTCAACCAGTTACATTTTTAAACGTAAAGAGGAAATAAAACTGCATGTATCGAAATATTAAAATGAAAAATATAGTCAGCGTTATGCATCTGCACTATCATTCATGGAAACCAATTGTGAGTCAGGTCAATTTGACTCACATCGCATACATAGTAGGTTGACTGCTTTGACAATGAATCAGTAATACAAATATGTATTGTAACTAGTAGGTACACTCAACAACATATTCGCCGGTTCATTGGAAAAACTCTTTTAAAATTTATTCGGAAGTGAATGTTAAATTAATTGCCGATGATAATCACGTCCGTCAAGTTTGGACACAGTTGATTAGTAACTTCTTTTCCGTAAAAACAAGTAAACATTATACAAACATGTTTTAGAACAATAAATTTTTGTATTTATATATTTTATTCCTTCAAATCAAAATTATGTTATTCATAGATGAACATTTTATATAAGAACAAAGTAAATAAAATAGTATTTGTCACTTGAAACACTAATTTGTTTAATATTATAGAGTCATTATAAAGAGTATGTTTTAATTGATTTTTAATAGTTAATTCGATTTTCGGAAATAAAAGAAGAGTTATTGATTTACTAATACAAAAATTATAGCAATAACTAATATAGATCTATATAGGTAATATTATGAGAACACTTGGCCTCAAATATTTTGCTTCACCCAGGCCAAGGTCAGTGTAGTTCATATAATATAATGTATAATGATTATATCTCTTACGTATATACAAAGCAATTACTCATTTTATGATACATATATAATAGATCAACCTTTGCTTTTCTTTGTCCGATAAATAAACAATTTGAAATACATAACATTATCTAATTCTAACAAACAGTGCAGTCTTAACAGAGTAATGTATATGCAATGCTTAATTTTGTACAGTATTATGACTTTTCGGAGAATTGTCTGGCCGTAAAGAGCGAATGAAACGCTCTGATTGTTATAATCTGATCGTGCAATGATAACTTAGTTGTACGGACATCGTTAAGTTGCACCTCGTGTAACTTAAACCAAACTTTATATCATCCTTTTTGCTTATCAGATATTTCGTAATTCGTCGGTTGTCAAGGACAATAAGAACCATTAACACTTACAATCGCAGGGGTCATCATAGTAATATTAAGTAGCGGTAAAATTGATCGTAACTTTCAAGAATGTAAGAAGGCTTCAAATAATCTTTTCGTAATTTATTATTGTTTAACTAACTACGTCATCAAACTTCTAAAATAGATATTAGATATCCACTCTTAATAAAAGAAATCTATTCTTAGACACTTTTTTGTTACTAACAAAATCGGAATTTGAATGTGAAACGGATTTTGACAGAGCCAAAATAATTGCTTTGATTTAGCCACTGTGATTTTGGTTTCGGTAGAATAATGCTTAAAAATTCTTCTGTCTTAGTGACGCACGTGTATTGAGCTTACCTCATGCCATAACCAAAGTAGTATTGTACAAGGTAATGTATCTGATTTGCAGGCATGGCTGTAACTCATTGTCTTCAAGTGACATCTTAAACATGCCACAGCCTTGGGAAATTACCTCGCATTAAAACAAAAGCCGATTTAACGAATATTTATTTATTTTATTTTTCACTGTGATTATCCGTGAACAGTGGCGGATTCACACATTTCCAAGATGTAGGCTATTAACTACTCCCCCGTCTATTCTTAAATTAATATAATATATAGAGTTGTCTTTTATTAACGCGAGTATCACACATTTAAATAAAATACTGTATACCGGATTAAAACGCGATTTATTATTTAAATTATTTATCCCGACGTTTCGGATGCTTTTCAGCAACCGCGACCACGGTTGCTGAAAAGCATCCGAAACGTCGGGATAAATAATTTAAATGATAAATCGCGTTTTAATCCGGTATACAGTATTTTATTTAAATAATATATAGAGTCCGATTATATTCGTTCGGGGCGTCGAACTGGGTGTTTTGCTATAGAATATACAAGTTTGATATTTCGTTGAATGACATCATAAAAACGTTCTACAGAATACTTTTTGATTTCCATAGGTCACGTAAAAATAAAATTGATCCCCAAATTTGCCGCCCCTAAAATCTGCCGCCCTAGGCTCAAGCCTACTCAGCCTGCTGGTAAATCCACTACTGTCCGTGAAAATATGATTTCTATGAGAACAACATTTTCTATGCAACTTAAATTATCTTTTATATTATATTTTATCTACTTATGGTTTCAGAAATTTTGTTTGATCCTAAACAACAATTTGAGTGTGAATGTGAGGGACATTAGCTAGTGGGAAGTGCGATACCGACATTTATTTAGCAATACGTAAATTATTTACGCAAAACCTCTACTTCAAGTGACGAAAGACAAACAATTAGTTACGCCTATCAGTATCCCCGGTACTTGTCATGTACGTGGAAATCATCATTCATTACTTCCTATTTGTCAATCTATGCCTTTAATTTATACGATTATTTTTCCGACCCAAATATCGACCAATAGAATTGCACCATTCGACGTCACGTGGTACAACCTACATGGTATTATACTGATAATTTTTTGAAAATTTAAAGGTTGTACCACGTGACGTCTCATGGTGCAATTCTATTGGTCGACATTTGGGACGGAAAAATAATCCCCCGAATACCACACGAGCTTCAAAATTATCTGGCATTTCCCTCAAGGTTCCCTGCAAACAAATAAAGTCGTCAAGTTTTTCAGGTTAAAAAATCACGAGCGCGAACGCGCGAGTGATTTTTTTGCTCTCCCTCATTTGTTTGCAACGAACCTATCGGGAAATACCCGATAATTTTAAAGCTCTTGTGGTATTATATATGATAATACAACTATGGGAAATAAACAGGTAACAGTAAATAACTACAATATTCTTTGATCGCTTTATAATAGAACATTGTTAGTCAGTAGTTTTCGCCTACTCAATGTTTATTCCCACATAATTCTTTATTCTTCCGGTATGGATCATTACCATTAACCTAGGTACATGATCTCCGGTAAATAATAATTGATTTTAAATTTAATTATAGACTAAAGGTTTTTATAAAAGTCTGCTCACTGCTAGCCTATGCTCCCAGTGTGAGGTTATGACGTTGTCTTAGGTATTGGGGGCATTTAAACCGGTCGGCCCACTGGTTACATCAAACGCGATACATATTGGGATAAAGTTATCTCTGATATTATGTAATGGCAAATGGTGTAGATGTAGGTGTATATTGTAACGATAATAATGGAAAAAATGTAGGGACATGATTTATAGTATATTTAATGGTTGGAGAATAAAGTAGTCTACAAGTTATATCCCAGCAAACATGCAATTTGTTTTGTCGAAGCCGCGGGAAAACTAAGAATACTACAACTAATAAAATTGTATACTACTAGAGATTAAGTAAAATTGCTACACAGTCTACTAATACTGTACACGAAAAAAATGGTAAATAATTTTATTATTATTATTAGTCTAATATTGTTACCAGAATTTTTGCATTCGACCATTAATATTAGAGACAGCCACCAAAATACTATTACTGGAACGCCTAATCCTATCCCAGAATAATGCTATCTTCGAATGGATTATCGCATAAAAATCAGGACCCCTCGCGCCCGTTAACACCCGTATAAATATTCTAATCACAAAGTCCTTTTGGTTATGTATATTGTCAAGCATGCACATATACATTGTTTTAGTGTGCGTAACTGAGTTACTGAGCGCTCCTGAGATTACGCACACCAAAGCAATGTATGTGCACGCCTGACAACATTCATAGCCAAACGGACTTCTTGAGATAGAATATCTATATCAGGATTGTTACGTTTCTGTGCAAAAATTCATTATATAAAAGAGGTGTTTCCTAACTGGACTTGTCTATTATAATTATCACTCTACCACACATGCTTTGCATGCATGTTTTATTTTTATTTATTTGCATGTTTTATTACATATGATGTAATTTTAATATATAACAAAACTTTATATCTAACCATTCAAATCAATTAAATAATATTTCTACGACAAGCTCTTCTTGTTATAGTAAGAACTAAATTAAACATAATATAATTAACTGGAACTCTAGAACTACTGACTCGATTTTAAGTAATATTTCACTAATAGAAAGCTTCTTTATTCACAAAAGATATTAATATATTATTATGAAAGCATCGTATTCCAAGAGGTGACTATGTAACTCATGTTTCTAGTTATGCGACTTGTCAAATCATTTTTTTTTCTTTACAAAAAAATATATTTTTCAAGAGGTTTTCAAGAGTTTTCAAGAGTAGAGTTTGACTACGCCCGTAGTTTTTAGTTAGTAATATTTTTAAATTAAATCGGGTGAATATATGCTGTTTTGTCGCTTTATCGGCGTGCGCTGACTTAACGTAACAGTTTCATGTACTAATTACTAAATTTCTAAAAAAGGAAAACAAATAAAAAAAACTCTATAAATGCAAAGTTTTCTATATACATAATATTATATATTTAAGCTGCTGTAATCGTTTAATTTGGATACGAGTAGGGTCCCGCGGAATAACTACAATAGATTAATTAGATTATAGAGAATTAGCAGCGCTTGTTCCATGGTATGCATTGCGCAGGCGATCCCGTGAGCGCCACGAAGGTGGGACCTGAGGGTCAAGAAGGGGTTTAATGGGGATGGTTCACCAGACTCTCTTATTAGCACAAAGTCGCGAGTTTACCAGATCCCCATACTCTCCCCGCAGTGCACTACCGCCGGGAGGGAGGAAAAGATAAACCTCGAGTGGATAAGGATAAAAAAGGGGTTATATTTATAAACCACACGAAAACTATTACTTAATATCGAATTCCATCTTACAATAGATATGTATATTATTTTATAAAATTATTGTTACTCTTGAAAATGTAATATTATATATATCGATCGACCATATCAAAAGCATATGTCTAAGTGAATAAATAAAATACCTTATTCGACATGCTAACATTTTCATGCATATATAGAGCTGAGTACTTTTAGAAGAAATTGTACCGTTTTCATAACGGAATAACATTTGATCGAACTTCCGGAAGTTGGATAATCATAGGTAATCCTATCCTTAATGTAAAGTTAATGTTATTGAGCTAAGTAAGATTGTGAGTGATTTGGGAAGTCGCTATGCACTGTTATGTACGTAATTTTATTGTAAGAGTACCTACGCTTTGTTAATGGTTTGCGGTGAAACCGTTAATCGAATTACAATAAAGAGCTATTAGTTATTGCAATGTACAATTTCTTTTAAGATAGGTGACTTGTCATCTATTATTTAATAGATAATATAATATATAATTAAAAAAATCTACGTATTTTTCATTAATATAGATAGAAGCAGATATAGGAGAAAGTATATTCCCGTGTGACCTACCCATTGTGTCATATGTTACAAAATATAGATATTCTATGAGAAATAAAGATATTTATTTAATAAAGGTTTAATTGAGGTACTAAGCAATGTCTTACGTATCCTTAAATATCTAGAACAACAACAATCCATTCTGGCCAAGCCCCAATTGTGTATTGTCTTTTATTAGGCTGGTTACACATTTAAATATCCAATCATATTCATTAATCGAATGGAAAATATTTAAAATATTTAAATTTTGTTACCGAAACTAAAGTTATACTAAAGTTCCATTTTAACTCCCACACCGTAAATTTTTATACTCATCTAAATTTATGCGTGCAAGCATATTTAAAGTTTTCCAAAGGTTTTTGAACAATACAGGTAAGCTGCTATGCAAGGCAGTGGCACAGCGTCCATTGACCTCAACCCTATGCCTGTACATTCCCATATATTGACAATCCGTCGCAATCTCGGTGTCAGTACATAATATTAAAGAACCTTATCAGAATATATCTAATATCTATCCTATTCAGAAGTGAACGGACATTAGATTCTCAGAAATGGTTATTGCCACAATAATGTTTCTAATCAGTGTCTCTTATTTTATAGCTTAGATAGAGTATTGTAGCTAAAATGCATTCCTGCTGCAAAAGATTAATGATATTCTTAGGTATCTAAAGCTTATAATAGGTATTCTGGTCCGATGGGTAGGTTTGATTAATGCTTGCTTGTCAATAATAATAAATTGTGTATCAAAATCTATTTTCACGTAACCTACCTAATATAGGAGGTCTATTACTTAGGTAACTTCGAACGCCGAAATTTCGAAGCGAACCAAAAGAACAACTATTGTCGTATTTTAACTTATAAAGAAAACATTTTCAATTCTATTTACGATTATAATTACAATAATAATAATGTCAAACGACAGACATAATGTCTAATTGCGAACGACCGCGACCGCGACTTACAAATCTAGCTCGCTGCTCGAAAGATTTACTTATCAGAACCAAAATCAGCCATTCTCTTAAAGCCCGGTCTTCATAAACAAGGGGCATGTAACAATTTATATGCAAATCAAAGCCAAAATTCCAAAGAATAGTCTTGAACAACAGGAATAATGTCAGGTCAACAGAATTAAGACTTGAAATTCTAGTATTTCAATGAAATAAATAGTCTGTCATAGTACCCTTATCTTATTATGTAACGTCCTAGTATTACGAAATCCTAAGAAAACATACTTAGGTTGATTTCCTGCTAGCTTTTATATATGTATATACGCTTGTTAAGTGTAAGATAATGTTAGACAGATATCAGACTAGGTCGAGTAGATAGCATCGTGAGCGTGCGCTGGTCGCCCTAAGGGCATGACCCTTCAGGCCACAAACCGGCTAAAGTACCAGTACGAGATTTATTTTATTTCTCCTGAGGATTTTCTGCGAAAATAATTTCGTGAAAGCGGCGTTCACGCAACTTTGTTTTATTTATCTCACACTACAATTAGAAGGCTCAAAGTATATAAAATTATTACGTCTCTACACCATTTTACATTTATGTGTAGGATAATAGTATTGTATGAATGCACTCATTGACATGTATATTGTTGATCGAAGAATGCACTTCAGAACAACTCTCTGCGTTTTAACCTTGTAATATATCGTTGAATGTAAAAATAAAAGGAAAGCGGGAAAAGTCATCGGCAAGATCTCTGTAAGACATCATAAAAACGTTTTACAGAATTCTTTTTGATTTCTGTAAGACATGTAAAAAAAATTAGTCCCCAAATTTTCCGCCCCTAAAATCTGCCGCCATAGGCTCATGACTTCTCAGCCAGCTGGTAAATCCGCCACTAACTCTATGAAGAAAAGTAATTTTGCCATAATTTTTAGTTAACTCTCTTTAAAAACTTTAGATATATTACAGTTCAATTTGTATATGTTTCATGCGACAATATAAAACATCAACTTTTCATTCATTCTGTCAAAACTACACAATAGCCAAGGATACTTTATTCAGTATCATCCTTTGTGAATATGACAAAGCTCTGTTTTAATACCAATATACGTATAACTAATCGTTATCGTTAGTTTGGTTATATGTTATGCAATAAACAGTAAATATTATTATCAAACCCGATTAAACAGGACAATATTATGTTAAAAAATATTATTTATATTTATTTCAGAATACGGAAAGCAGTGGAGATTTCACGCCGGTAGTGACAGCAACATGTAAAAGTGGAGTTATGTCAATACGAATCAACTTTAGTCAACCTTTCAATGGCGTAACACATGCCCGAGAGTATAGGTCAGTTTTACTGCTCACACAATGACAATTTAAAAGTACTTATTCATATAGAAACCTTTTTTTGGTACCGAGGTAGAAACCTTCGAATATGATAGCGCATCGTTGACTGATGTTCTGTAGCTGAGGTACGAGTATCACCTACCATCAAGTGAACCTCATGCTCGTCTGTCGATATCTGACATTAAAAAAATAAAAAAAATGATATTTTAATTTATAGAGGGATAAACCGATGATAAGTACGATTTTAACCCAATAAACATCATCTTTCCTCAGTGTGTTACTTTGGGATCAATGACGGACTTGTTAAAGTCTTATAGACGCCTAACGATCCGTTGGGTCACGGGTTCGAATCCCACCGATTACCACATGTTAATAATTAATATATATTGTAAATATTTTTCTCCCTGCTGCATGCTAGTTGACGAATTGGAATGTACACCCGCCTTGCGATTCGCTGAGTCACGAATTCAAATTCCGCCGCGTGTTACACCCTTTTTTTATAAATTATAATTATTGCAAAAATATATTCTTGCTAATATCTAATCACTTTGAACTTTAAACATGTACGAGAATCACGAATTTCAGAACGGTAACGAACCACTGTTCATATTTGAAAAAGCGATAAAGCGCGTTTTAGACGCAGTATATGTTTCAAAATATAAAGTACAAAATAGGTCGATAGCACTTGATTGATTGATGTTTTACCCGAGCAAGTCGGCTGAAGCCCATCCAATGTACATAAATAAGTACTTAAAAATACCTACCTAACATGTCACGTTAATAATACTCGCTTTTTTACAGGCAAATTATACTTACGTATATTTTATTTTTTGAAATTTCTTACATCTTATCTTTTGTCTTACAGGAATCCATTCTGCATGGCGATGGGCAATGGCAGCGAATCAGTTGGTTTCGATATCAATCTTAACGCTGTTAAAGGCTCACCTGATTTCTGTGGAGTTTACTGGAACAACGTTAGTCATTTGTTTATTTTTACCCAATTAAGAATTCTCTCTTCAAGACTCTTTCGATTCTCGAGATCTTTATCAAAACTATATTTAAGCCTTGACTTTATTTTCTAATAGATAATATTTATAGTTTCAAGAAACTTGAAAATAAATATAAATAATACTAGAACCAATCGCATGTAGGTAATTCAGATAGGTATATCTGGAAATGTAAAAAATATTACAACGTAATTCAGATTCGTGGTATTTAAATGTGTCACGTATATGGACCTTGAAAAGTTATTTATACAAGTTATATGTAACTTTACCACCTATAAATTACTTAACGGCATTTTTAATATATACTGTTCACGTTTTTTTTATTATTTATAATCCAGTGTGTTAGATCATTTTGTATTAGAAACGTATTAAAAATATATATGATTCTAGGCTTGAATCGAAAAAGAGAGGCCCAAGGATGAACCACTTGGGCCTCTCTTTTTTAGAAAGTATTTGTAAACTGGGGCCCTAACACGAACAATTCGCGAGAAAGTATTCATATTTTCGAATTCCTGTTGGAGAAATTATTTGAATGTTCATGAACAAATGACAGTTTTTCCGAACCGGTACGAGTTGGCAACCTTTTAGTAAAGGTCGACTCGGCAATGCACCTGCAAGCCCTCTGGTGCTGCGTATGTCTATAGCCACATGGTGGTTTGCTCTCTATTTAAAAAAAAAATACAATACGAATACTTTCTGGCAAGATGTACTATACAGTCTTATAATTCAATATTCTTACCATCAGATTAGCCGTCTCCACTTTAACCCATCTACATAGACTTTAAATGATTATTGCCACTATTACTGTTTCAATTTCAGAGGACAGACGAGCGCTCATTACCACTAGCAGTTCGCGTGCACAGAACCCTGGAACTTGCTGATGACAAGTTCTATGTCATCACATGTGGCAAGGCCGGCTTCAGAAATGCGAGGTGAGTAGGTTTGATCTGCACTAGCTATACTGCATTTTGTTGGAGCATTATTTGAAATCGCCATTTGGAAGCTTTTGCTTCCTATCCCGATTTTAAACCAAGACAGAGCAGCTTGGCAATGTGCCGCTTCGATTTTTAATTTTATTTAACAAATTTTTTTCTACATCTGGTTTAAGTGAGGACTACTGAAACACTATCCTGCTAAATATATAATAATAAAGTTATTTATTTGCCGAACTTGAAAGTACATAAATAATGAATTAGAAAGTGAATTCCAGATTCCCCTAATTAGTGGGGCATGGGCCAGACATTGATCATATCTCTTAAGAGCATTCTGTACTTTGCCTGATAGATTTTTTTTTAATTTTGTTTCCCTGGTATTCCAACTCGGTACCTCCGGTGCTAAACGCAACGCTTTAGTTATCACTTAAACGGAGACAGTCGGAATTAAGTCAGGGAAGGTCTAAATCTCAATCTAAACTTAAAAAAATACATATACCTATCATAGTTTCTATACATGAAAATTCGGATGCTCGACGTAACACAAAATATGTACGTATATGTAACAGATCATCGATAATAATATCCTAAGCTTATATATCGGACCTGTTCAAGCCTCGTCGATCTAAATCTATTATAATTCTATGCGTTACAGAAACGAAACATCACTGGTATCTTTACGATTATTGAATACGGAGGGACGCAAGGTGTTGAATGCAGCCTTCGGAATGCCTTACACACTCCGAGCTGAGATGAGCAGACCTGATGGTAACTCTAAACTTCTAGTGATAAAAATAGAAAAAAAGAACTATAAGAAATTTAAAATGCATCAAATTATCTGGATACTATTTCCAGATTTAATAATTTGTTTATTTTTTTTTTCAGGAACACATGGAATTCGCATGAGGAATTGTTTTGCTTTTAATATGCGTAACAACACCGTTGATCTTCTCGATAGAAGAGGGTACGTACCCAAATATATTTATTAGTATACGATAGCTTATTATTATAAGAACAGCAGTATCTTTCATTAAATTAACTCTTTGTCAATCATGTGGCGATACCGTTCAACCGTTTGTTTCGATTCCCATTGAAGATATAAAAAAATCATCGATTCGGCAAAGATCAATGGTCTAGCTTATGTCATAAATTCATGCGAGAAGCATTTTAAAACTGAAAACATTTTGCAGGTGTCCGGTAAAGCAACAATCTCTAGTAGTGAAGTCAGAAACGAATACCGCTGAAATAGCCATCGCACAAATGTTCAGATTCTCTGACTCCACGCAAATCAATCTGCAGTGTGATATTGGAATTTGTAAAGGTAAATATAGAAAATAGTTGGAAAAATTGGTAATCTTGCTGTGGGATGAACAAGATGAATAAGGATTTTTTGCTTTACGTATTTTGAGAATATATTGTAAACATTAAAATAAAACAAAACTGAAATAGATATTACGTGCACCCCCCCATGAGGTCATATAACTATTATATTGAATAATATTTTTTCATTGACCAATTTTTGGCCAGAGCCATATTTAATCTTGATTTCCCTACTGACTATGAAGGGTTAGAATTAGATAGATGTTTTTTTGCCAATTTTTTATTACAGGTACTTGTGCAACGATAGACTGTTCCAATGAGAGTGGGCCAGAACCAAACGACGAAGAGGGGTCTGTGACAGCATCCACGGGCGTTTTTGTCCTCGACCCGAATGACAGTGCAGGTAAATATACAGAAGGAAAAATATACTTTTAATTTTCTCCCGGCACTTATACCTACCTAGTTATAAAATAAAATAGATGTCTTGGAAAAAATGCCTTCTTATAAATCTTTTATTCCGTTATAAATATTTCGTTATAAAAAAATAGTTTTGCCTTATAAAAAACAAGAAAGAGTTTTCTTACTGCTCAGCCTTATTAATATATATACCAATAGATATTTGGATAACCAAATAGCTTTGATGCACGTATCTGAGACAATTTTAAAATAACGATTCATGTCATCCTAATTCGGAATATACATATTATGTATATTAAATTCATCTATCCTTAGAGTATCACATATATAATGCATTAGACGGTAGTCACATGAAGATCATTTTTTTTCAATAAAAATTAAAAACATCTGTAATCGCTTGAAACAGTTGCAGCTTTAGCGTGTGTGGATGAAGGCGTCCACCCTCTCTGGCTCCTGTATCTGGCGATAGCTTTGGGAGTCATGTTCCTGGTCATGCTGCTCATCAACTGCTTCCTTTGCACTGCTATGACGTGCTCATGCGCTAGAACTGATGTAAGTACTATACATAGAAGAGGAAAATAGAAATAAGTTTAAATAAGTTTTATTAATAGATGATTAAAAGTCCTTTTACTATACCTAAATGGTACTTACGAAAATTATGTTAACTTTGAATAACTTAGATTTAATAATATGATTAAAATAAGTTCTAAAACACTTTGAATATCTGTGAATAACATTACTCGTTTCATTGTTGATCATTGATAAATAATACTTTACTATAATAATTATTGTGTCACTAACTAACACATCTCTTGAATTTATAGTTTGTTGCACAAAGTTGTTTCAAAATATTCAAGGCCGTAGTCGCTGCGTATATTCGGTAGTTAAATAACAAGACGCATCGTACATATTTCCGTTTTTTAATTATTCATATTAGTGTAATCTACAGCCTTGATTATGCATGCGTTAAAGGTCACGTTCATTTCGCACAGGTAATAGAAAAGGACCCGTCAGTTGTAGAAGATTATGATCCTTACCGCAGCTGGCACGGAAGCCAATATGGAAGTCGATATCCATCCTCCACCATACACTCAGCGAGGTAACACTCATTGCATTTGCAGTAGGTATATCAGATCATCCTGCCTAGCATGACCATCAAGAGATATGTCGCGGACGAGTGAAGACAAACTAAGATTTAAGATATCTCGATATATTATATCTCGCAATCAACAACTTTGATAGACAAGATATCTCCATCGACAGATATCTCTATTTTTGACATTGGAAGTCGAGTTTTAAGAACAAGTATCATGTTAGACCCAGAAGATATAAAGAGATAATTGGTTAAAATATGCTATAACAGTCGACAAAATTTTGTCGTGATTGTCATACTAGGCCAGGGACGTCTTTCTATACACTACCAAGCTACTTGTCACACTTATATATGTCGCAAGGAAATAAAGATACCGGGGATTTACCTCTAAAACTTTCCCGGCTCCCAGATGGCACTTGTTGGAGCAAATGCATTGCTCGTATTTTATTATCTAGTGTGCAATTTTTTTAATCTTTCCCTAGATGGCGTTTAGATTGTGATAGTCGTAACACTGAAAATATATAAGTATTCTGTCAAATCACTAGATTTTTTGGGGCTTATTAAACTTAGTCCAATTTAACCCCAAGAGACACAAGTTTGCGCGTTTACCGCCGCGCTAAAAATTCACCCCTTGTCGTATCCCCTCGTTTTGAGAACACTTTCCTGACTGCCTCAGCCAGTATTGGAATCCTTGGCGTTGACATATAGAGCAACGTTCAGTTCCGTGGTCACTTGAAAGGAATTAAGGGAAGGCTAAATTAGTCTCTAAAAAGCTTGGTGTGCTCAATAAGGCGAAACAATTCTTCATGCCCTTAAAAAAAATAAGTGAAAAGGCAGAAAAGAAGAAATTTTGACATTTCCCATAAGGAATTCGCAAAATTCCTCCTATCCTCATTTCCCATCGACATATACTTTTGTTGAAAGTAGCTTTCTAGTGAGGCAATTTTATTTTTTATTATATGTTTGTAGTTGTAATTGCTTGTTTTATGTTGTAAATAATAAAATTGTTTAATCCTTTATGTCACCGTTTTCTATAACAGTTATACATCAAATATAATGGAGTAAAGGAGACCCAAAAATTAAAGCTACTGCGTCTGTTAGCGTCCGCTTAAACTTCACAATCCTGACGTCAGTAAATAAGTATTTATATGCGTTTCTTTTCAGATCGGTATCTGATAACAGCGACCACTATGCGATAGTACAGTCGCGGCCAGGAAGTCGACACTCCGGCATGCATCGCAGTAGACATTGAAATTCATTTCTAACCTCTACATAAAGACCCAGCTCCGAACAGCTTGACTGAAGAATGGACCCTGTCTGCAAAATAATCGAAACAAAAATATATATATATAAACAATAGTTCCATTTAAAAACTAACTTTCCATTCAGTATTTATTCATGTGTCCATTATTGAGCACCTAAAATTAACTAAATATAGTGGCGGTTCGTAACTTGATAAATGATATATTTAAGTAATTAAGTTTATCTTACATTAATAATCACTATCTATATTAACATTAAATAAAAAAAATGAAACTTAAAGTGGAACTGTGTCCGTCTTACTAGCTCATTAATCTAGGTATCTACTTACCAAATCTAAAAAGGGTACTTGTAAATACAATAGACGAGGATTTATTTGAATTATTCAATCCTTCATGTTTTCTAAGTCTTGTATCTATTTATGTGCCATTATTTTCAAGCAGCTCATAATATAATGTTATATCGATTTCACAATTAACCTGTAAATTCATCTGTGTAGTTGTGGACCCTTAACCTTACCTTGAATTGTAGATAATTATTTAATAGTATATTGAACATCGAAGCAAACGTGTCCTTAGTAATAAGATAATTTTAGCAGTAGATGTGGAATCTAAAATAAAGTTATAAAAATAGTATAAGCTAAACATTAAAATAAATTTAAAAATGGTGTAACCAAATACATATAGGTACAGTACTTCTCAATTAAGTTGTCTTATCTTAAAAGATATATAACGTATAAAATCACAAATATTTTATTCTATATATTCTTATAATATATAACAATCCTTTAATGGTGCTTCACGAGGTTACTAGAGTTTATCATATAAAATATTTTTTTATTTATGATAAAAATCTGTCACATTCATTTTAAACGTATATTGCTGTAATATATTTAAGAATAAAAATATTTCTATACATTTTCCGTAGTTAATAAATCAAATATATCCTAAAAAAAATTATCGAAGTAATAATATTAATGTATGTGTAGAAAGACGTTGGAATAACTGTGAATTTATATTTCATGTTTTTAAATAGTATACGTAGGTTTTAGGGACCAGTATTACCTGTAAATATTTTTTTAATAATCTACCAAAATGATATAATAAACGGTAGAGACGAGAAGACGAAGTTCGATAAAAATAAATCAGTCCAACACTAAAAAACATATATTGTCTTCATACAATGGTGGTACAATTTTATTGTACCAATAAGACAAACTGTATATGAGCACAAATATATTCCGGAGTTCACCTCTGTGAAGCTAATGTACTAATTCCGCCCAATTATTGTGTTTGTTTATAAAATATTAGGTATGCAGCCTTTGTGTAGCTGTCCTAAGTATCTTTAATATCAATTGATAAATAATCTCTACAATAGTAGATATATTTTGGTATAAATAACGAAAATATACAATTTAACAATAAATCTGATCTTTTCATTTACTAGCCTTATAATCGAACACCGTAACAGATGTGTAATAACAATGGGTATTAACTGAAATAATAAAGGTTTTTGTTAATATTCATTCGTTTTTAGTCATATTTACTGAAAAAATTTATGCGGAAGGTTAATGTGTATATTATACTTTAAACTAATAGGTATTATGCTACCTCAGTCAGACACGTGTTTTGGAAAATGAAAATTAAGCGGTTGCAAGCCCTGCTTCTACCTCGAATATTCTCTATCTATTTCATATATTATTACTGATACAGGCAAATAACATATATACAGATAAATATTCAAGTAAGATTCTAACCCTTGACCTCCGATGCTTAACGCAACGCTCTTACGTGCTACGTGGGCTGATTTTATATTTGAATGAATTTATGGCATGCCATCCTCGAAGAAGCCCACCCCCTCAGCACCATCTCGAAATCCAACCGTTACCACCTGGCCGATGACGCCGTCTTGAGATTATCCTAGATTTTACTAAAATTTAATTCTGGTTCCAAATAGGCATCATGTTTGAGAGATGAATTAACCTAATTCCACCATCTCCGTTTCATCACCGGACATCCAGACGCACGGCGGGGTTCCACACTTACCAAGTGGAGAGACCACATGTTCGCACAGGGCGCTTCGCTTCCTCTTTTTTATTGCGAACCGCTAAGGACTGGAACTCTCTCCCTGCGTCTGTCTTTCCTGAGCAATACAACATGGCTCTTTTTAAGTCTCGAGTTAATAGGCATCTCCTAGGTAAGCGTGTCCTAACATCATAGCCCGCATCAGCACTTTCCATCAGGTGTGATGGCGGGCAAACGCTTACCTATTCTTAATTAAAAAAAAATAGAAATAGAAAATATACACTTATATAGTGAAATGGAGAGAATACCTCTTTAATAAAACATCTGACTAACCACCAAGTTTAGGGGGAATACCCCCAAACTGGCAACACTACATCAAATGTACCTACATTTTTTTTATTTGTTAAGTTTTTACTTAATATCTTTTTATGTTTTTGTGCAGTTAATAAACTTCTCTCTCTACTAAAATTAAAAGTAATGTGAGGTTCAAAAATGATAAACAAGCTCTGCGCATTCATATTTTATTATAGTGTTTCACACATTTTCCTAAGAAGACAGAGAATTACTTATAGATACTGAATTTTTGTTATCAAGTGTAGATACAAAAAGATGTTTACATTCTTATAAAGTTATACAATGACGTAATTATTCCTACTGTACAGTATACGTTAAATATTTAATATAATTCATTTAAACTGATTAATATAATTATATAGGTAATAATAAAGAAATCTTTGAAAATATGTTGCAATAATAATATATTACTTTTATGAAAAAAAAAGTTCGAAAACCAGATTTTACAATACAAGAAATAATTATATTCATCAAAATACATTCTCGACATTTTCTTTTTAAAAAAATATAGATACTTTTAGAGGAAAATATATAGATGTCTTATGCAGAAAATTCACGCTATCAAACGTAGCATCGAAAAAAGTGGTAACATGATAACATCGATTTAGACTAGAATCATTTTATAAATATAGATAGGTAAATATTTTTTATATAATTCTATGGCACAAAATAATTATATAGAAGGAAAATAGAAAAACACAACTTTATCATTAACAGAAGTTTGTTCTGTATCTTTATATTAATAAAATGTTTATTAAAAAGGCATTAAACACATAACATTCTGATAATATATTAAACTGGCTTTTAAAAAAACAATAAGAATAAAACTGCTCAATCTGGATTTACCGAACAATCATAATTAAGGTTATCGGTTCTATATTATATGTTATTCTATAAATACCGACGGTCCCTACGTACAAAAAGACGAGTCAATAAACCTTAGTTTTTGAGATGTCTTTATCAGGGCCGAAATTAAGAGATGTCTTGGGGCTACAAAGAAGTGGAGGCCCCAAATTACTTTTTAATTAAAATGAACATTTTTTTTTAAATATTTAAACCCATTATTATGATATGTGTACAAAGTAAAGTAGGTAAAACAGCGAAATAAAAATATTTTAATGAAAAGTTACTTTAGTTTACTAGTGTATAATAATAATCTCTGTTGTAGAGGCCCGGGGCTCTAAATCGCTAAATCCGGCCCTGGTCTTTATGTACGTAGGGATCGTCGATATGTCGCCTTTCCCTATTAAAATTATCGGATGAATATTTTGAGCCACTTTCTTTTTATTTAAGTAATCACATTGAAAATACCCTTTTAAAAAAAATGCAAATAACATTTTACATGGTAATAAATTACTCTTTAGTTAGTTTTTCATAAGTATCGTAGGTACCAAATCGATTTTCATATCCGACAATATTAATATGGCTAGGCGATATATGAATTATGCGGTATCAGTATGATTTGATGCTGTATAATAATTATTGTTTATATCGTGCCTTTAGAATTGACCTCACTCCAAAATATTGGCAATTCTTCATAGTGCAGCCTAAAAACACTTGCTGACCATTAAATCTGTATTACATTCAGTCATAAAATAATAAAAATTATAAGAATTTGTCCACAACTAAGATTATATTTTAAATATTTACCTACCAAAAAACAAGATATTTTTACTATAGTCCGCGCGGAAGTGCTAGTCTCCGCCTGCGGTATGTGAGCGGTGAGACGGGGGAGGGCGCGTATTGTCAAGACACGCACGAGATATATGAGAACAGATAAATCTCCGGATAACTATGTTAGAAACTGTCTTAATTAATGTTACGGTTAAATTATAAAATTATATTTTCTATTTCTGGGCTAAGCAAAACACATAGCTAAAAGTGTTAATTAAATTTTATTATTAATGGTACAAAACAGTTTTAAAAACAAATTAACATTTTTCAATAAGTATTCAGGTTTCCGTGAAGATGAAAATTTTGTAATTTCCGATGTTTGCAGAATCGAATTTTACTTGACCCATCTTAGGATATTTAACCCATGTGTGTTTGGAATAAACTGACGCGAACAAATAAGACGTGTAACCGTCGCGGCGGTCGACGGCCGACAGAGTCAGCTTGACGTGTGTAAATATCCCCCGCCCTGCCGCTCACATACCGCAGGAGGGGACTAGCACTTGCGCGTACACTATAACCATTATAATTCTAAAGGTGAGAATATATATGAATAAAAACATTTACAAAATTAATTTTCAAATTCTTATTGTATTTTTGCCTAGGTACATATGAAGATAACATTCTGTAAATGGTGTCAGTTTAATGTTTAGGCGTGTCCTTTTTGTCTAGCAACATTTTAGTGACTTGTTCGTACAACGACCGTTTGTATATTCTGGGCTGGCCGTCGCGCAGCCCGTGTGGGTACAAGCCGAATGTTGCATAATCGTCGAACCAGCTAGTGGTCGGCTGAAATATCAACGACATTGTGTTCACTTGTGGTTAAAATACCTTTATTAATGAGCAGAACAATAAAAAAGCCTGATAACAGGGAGGAATGTAATTTAATATATTGTTTAGTTTTCTAATAATAAAGATTTAAAACGTTTTATTTGTAACTTTTGGGGCTGAAAGCGCTGCAGTTGGTTGATTTTGAGGATTAAGAATGCTAAGAATTCGAAAAATATGTATAATCGTTTCTAAATCAGTGAAACCTATTATAAGTACCTACCAAAGAACAAAGAATAAAACAGTATAAATGTACAAAAGAGTTTTTTATAATAAATAAATTTCATACATTTTTGCACACAGATATAATATCTATACTGTGTGCAAATATATGTACAACGATATCTAAAACGACGGTATTTCAAATTAGGAATACTTCGATATTGAGTCACTTTCCTTTTCACTCCTAAACAAATTTTGTGTGATATCGCAATCTCATTATGCCTTATTAGTCTATAATGAGATTAATAAAAAAAATGCCAATAAGTGGTTTCAAAATGAAGAAAAATAAGTCCTTTGGGTTCACTAGCTCTAGAATTATGCCTCTTTGGGAACGTTTTACTATGGATAGCCGATCCTCCTTTGAAAGTTACCTAGCGTTTCACTAGTACACTCAGAATTCGATGATAATAAAAAATTCTATTATAATTTTATTTTATCATTATATCGAAGTCTCAAACCCATTTAAAATAATCCCAAGTATCACACAAAGCTTCGATCAACAATACACTAAAGAAAACAAATGACCATTTTGATAAAAGAATAATTACTATAGTAATAATATTATATAACAGAATCTAGTTCATTAAATACGCTTTGAGATAAGAAACTGGAGTATCGTATCGATTTTCCAATCCCGCCTACACACCCGCTCCAATCGTTTGCGTACGCAACAGCTGACGTCACGACCACTTGAGACGATAAATTGTGACGTCATCGCCTCGTGTTCAAAGTGAAAATTAAGTGTACATATATTTCAGATTGCCCTTTATAGATCAAGGTCATTAGTGTATGAAAGTTGAGCAGGAACTAGCAAATCGCAAGTGAAGCTGATTAAAAAGAACTTGATATTAAATCAATGATAGTGCAAACGATTTAATATATTATACATTACATATAACTAGGCGTGTTGAAGAATAAAATACTATATATGGAACGTAGCAAATTCATTTCGATTATGTAGGCGAGTAAAGAATTAATATTCATCGTTCTATTAATAACAAAAAAAATTGACGGGCTCGTTGGCGCGTTCGGTAGAACACCTGCCGTGCGCATCGTGGGTTCGAATCCCACCGGGACACATGTTTATAAGCATGTAAGCATGGTTTTCCCCACGTCTGGTAACTTCGGGCATTGATCGGGTGGGAGGAATAACGAAATTCATATTGCGTGTTCATATTACGAGAGTCATATAGTGAAGTGCATATTGCGCGTTTCGGTTTCAGTCTATGGATTTCCGAATGCTCGAAGTAAAAAGTAGGTCGACAGCGCATCATTGATTGATGTTCTGTGGCTGTGGTATCTACCGTTAAGTGAATCTCAAGCTCGTCCGTCGATATCTGACATAACATTTTTTTTTACATATTATAGGCGTATTGAAGAATAAAATATATGGAACGTAGCAAATTCATTTCGATACTGTAGGCGAGTAAAGAATTTAATATTCATCGTCTTATAATTAACTAGCAATTGCCCCCGCAACCCCCCTTGTGGGTTGAATTTCGTAAAATCCGTTCTTAGCTGACCTCTACTCGGCGAAAGGAATATTCCTACCATATTTCAAGTCGCTACGCCGCGCCTTATGGTTCCAGAGATATCGTGATGAGTGACTATATAGGTGGAAATCTCTTTTATATATATAGATAATAAAAAATCGATGCTTAATTATCTTACCTCTAATCTGAAGTTGAGGATTTTAGCGGCAGTCTGGTGGTAAGGTACGGTTATAACTCTTGACACGGGGAAGTAGCCCGGGTGGAACGCGGTGAGCTCGTAGTGGCCCGGTGTAAGGAGGCGGTAGTAGTCGCCAAAGTCACCTTGATTTCACATAACAAATAAGTAAATACCAAAAATAATATAGTCTTATCTTTTGTTAGATATTTTTTTTGAACTTCTGATAGTTCTCCCGTCCGTGTCCGTGTCGTTACATTTATTACTTACGGCACTCTTTTATTATGCGAACCGCAAAAATCTGGAACACTCTCCCAGCGCAGGGAGCGTTTATCTTCCCCGAAAATTATAACATGGGTCTCTTCAAAGCAATAGTAAATAGGCATCTTCTAGACAGTTGTGATTTACCACCCTGACTGCATCACCACTTAACATCAGCCGGCCTAGCATGAGAACTGCGATAAAAATTTGTCGACCGTTTTCTCGTGTTTTTATCGATTATCTCTTTATTTCTTCCGGGTCTTACATGACAATTACGCTTAAATCTCGACTTTTAATATCAAAAATAGATATATTTGTCGATCGATATATCTTTTCTATCAAAATTGTCGATGTCGAGATATAATATATCGGGATATCTTACATCTTAGTTTGTCTTCTCTCGTCCGCTCAGATATCTCGTGGCGGTTATGCTAGGCCGGCAGGTGGGATAGTAGTCAAACAACTGTCTATCGTCAGGTAAAAAAAAGAACTAACTAAAAACGTAAAAAACTAAACTAATATTAAGTTATTGATAATTAAAGTTACTAATAAACTTTAATTAAACATAATGCTTACTAAGGTCTCATAATACATGAAGATAATTATTCAATCATAATAAATATGTCTTATTAATTTATTATACTGTATACATATATATATATATATATATATATATTTGTTATTTACTTATGCAGTGTGCATATTATAATGAAACGTACGTAGATATGTGCTTGAGCAAGACATGTACCAATGTCTCAAGTTTCATTATAACGTGACAGGAATAACCGCAAACATTTCATTCGATAAAAGTTATTTTAATTAAGTGAATAAAATCTCTACCTTATGCTTTTTTTTCTCTTTCTAATATATACTTGACTCGCGGTTTAACATATGCCTGAATCATTCAAGGAAGAAGATGCTTGCGTCTCTAATTATAATTATTGAGTGCGCTATTATATCATGCCTTTAAACAGACAATGGTCGGTGGTCACATGTTTACATTCCATTCGTCTTAACGAATATTTGCATGTTGTATTCATTTCCTTCTAAATATAAATATCATCATAGATTATTTATCACTTCTTTTTACCATCGGACCACCTCCGTAGCTGTGTGGTAAACACGTTACGTTTAACACTGGTCCCGGATTCGAATACTGGGTAAATAAAAATAATGTTTAATTCAGTCAAGGCACAGAAGAATAATCACCTTCTTGTAAAGAAAAAATAAAATAGACACAGATATATGTCTGCCCCATACCCCTTGACGGTATTAGCGAATTTACTCTTTTTATAGATATACTGTATACATTATCATTTAACAGTTCTAATTTCATAAGCTCAAAAGCATAACATTTTTTTAATTTCATTCAAACACCCATAAAACACGTCTTAGATAAGCGTGAATATTATAATTCATTTTACGTTTTTTTATTTTATTTGAATGCTTTAATTGTTTAGTAACGCAGCTATTATTATATTTAATGAATTTTTATATAGTTAAATTGCGAATCATAAAATATAAGTACATAACAGTGTCATAACATCGGACGCTTATGTGCTACTTATATACCCATTATTTGAATGCTAAGGTTTCTACAAAGCCATAGCCGAGTAAGTGGGTAGTGGGGTGAGCGGCCCCCGCGCGCATTCGTCCCAAATTCAAAAGTTGCATCTGATGGGTTACAAGCTCACCCCAAATTTTAACCCTGTAGCTGCACTAGGAACAAAGATAAATACAAGTAGTACTTTTGGAGAAGTTTTTTTCTCAGGATCTACTGGACTGGCCTTTCTCAAATTTTTATTTTATAATTATTTTTTTAAATTATTGTCACGTAAAGATAAGATAGTAAATAAACAATACATATATACATAAAACATATTATTTATAAAGAGAAGCTTAATCTGCCGGGCTAGCATGACCGCCACGAGATATATCTCGCGCGAGAGAAGACAAACTAAGATGTTAAATATCTCGATATATTATATCTCGACATCGACAATTTTGATAGAAAAGATATCTCGATCGACAAATGTATCTATTTTTGATATTAAAAGTCGAGTTTTAAGTGTAATTGTCATGTTAGACCCGAAAGAAATAAAGCGATAGTCGATTAAAACACGAGAAAACGGTAGACAAAATTTTGTCGCGCTTGTCATGCTAGCCCGGCAGGTAGCGTGTTAAATCAGAGATAATTTTTAAGACATAACACACCTATTAATTTTATTAATGTTGTTTTTAATCAATAGTTACGTCAAAAACCCACATACATCCCACATATATACGATGGTTTTACCTAAGGTTAATTTAATCGAATGGAATGGAATTTTATTAAAGTAGGTATTCAGTTTTTTTACATAAAAGAGGAAAGATTTGTTTGTTACGATTCAACTCAAAAACTACTCGACCGATTTTAAAAATCACCAACAGAAAGCTACATTATCAGCGAGTAACATAGACTATTATTTTTTTTGTTGTATAGTACATCTACAATGAATTCGTGCGAAGCTGGGCGTGTTACTAGTATTTGATAAAACCCCAAGCGTGGCCTTATTTTTGACGGGCTCGTTTGCGCGTTCGTTAGAACACCTGCCGTGCGCATCGATGGGTCGTCGGTTCGAATCTCACCGGGACCACTAGCTTATAATTTTCTGTAAGCATGTTTTCCCCACGGCATTGATCGGGTGGGAGGAATATCGATATTCCGTCCGGGTAACGAACCACCGTTTATAGGTGGAAAAACCGTGAAGTGAACTTTGCGCGTTTCGGTTTCAGTCTATGGCTTTCCGAATGCTCGAAGTAAAAGTAGGTCGACAGCGCATCATTGACTGATGGTCTGTGCCTGAGGTATCACCTACCATCAAGTGAACCTCATGCTCGTCTGTCGATATCTAACATAAGAAAAAGAAACATGAGCTGCTCATTCAATTCATAGTTATTGCATAAGTTGCGAGACCTATTACATATTTATAGAAGTCAGGTACAGCGGGCATTGAACCCACGACCCATGTAGTTAGGTAATTGTATTAAATGATCCCTTTATTTAGATTTCTGTGCAATGCGTCATCGAGTCGAACGATAGTTAAGGGTTTAAACCAATTTCTGTCTTTTTTTATGTTAGATGTCTCATGATATAACGTTACACAGTGGCCATGATGCTTAATAGATAACAATTATTAAAACTTAAAAAGACCATGCACTTATGTAGGATACAATTAATTATAAGATGTGACTCATAATATAATAACAATGCTTTGGTACGTGACAATTACTAATATTGAGAGGAAACAGTTCGTGTTTAATATCAGAAACAATGCGGTATCAGGATGTCTGTGAGATACTGCTGCTCACATTATATTTACTACTAGCAACGCGCCCCGTCTTCACACGGGTGCAATGTAGATGTACTATGCACAAAAAGATAGCCTATGTTACTCGCTGATAATGTAGCTTTCTATTGGTGAAAATCGGTTCAGTAGATCCAGAAATTACTCCATACAACCTTTTTTTTACACCTTGGGTTACATAATTCAAGTTGTAGTAGGGATTCCTAATTATTTCTGAAAATACATATAGCCTATATGTTACTCAGCGAAAAAGTAGCTTTCTAACGGTGACAGAATTTTTAAAATCGATCGATAAGTTTTTGAGTTACATCGTAACAAACAAACAAATTTCCTTTTTATAATATTAGTATAGAAGTATATATATTATTATTGTTAATAAATCGATCACTTTTAAATTAGGAGCCTTCTTAACCTATCCTAAGTATTTAAGTCTGCCCGTGACCACGTTTGCTGTCAAGCATTCGAAAAATATATTTTATTTAAATGCCAATATTTCTTAAGTCAAATAATTCATATTGGATGACAACTTATTTGTTACATGTTACATTCAAAGATTAGAATTATTACTTGCAAAAGAATCTGTGATAAAATATTTTAATTCTTATGAAATACTCGTATTGTAAATATCACTTGGGATATATTGTTGCATGGATAATAAAAATAATATGTTTATTCATTTTGATTATGTTTTTGCAATACGCTTTTTAATTATTTTTAATTTAAATAATGACTTTATTATTTCATGGAAGTGCAGCATAATGTGATAAGGTCATACTCATTCAATTTTCAAATTACGTTCTTAATTGTTTACTTTATACAATATCTATCAATATATTACCTGTTGTGACGTCATGTTGGATCGGTCTTGGCACGGGTCCAGTTATGTTCACCGCGGATATGATCGCGTTCTGTATGAAGCCGGAATCATCGCTGACTATTCCCTTGACGCCAATATGCGCCTTCCATATATACGCGAGTAGGGCCTCGCGATTTCTGTGCCATTCATTCTCCAATTCTTCAGCTGGTGGATACTTTTTACATCCCAATTCCAGTGTTATTTCGAACGCATTCGTAGCTAAATAGCTGAAATCTTGCATTCCTAGGAGAAAGTTATTATATCAGCAATTGTCTAAAAAAGATGGGAGGGATAGGGTAGCTGGGAAGTTAGTCATATAGATAGTTGGCCCCGTAAAACGCCTCGTTCATCATAAATGGTATCAGCATCATCCATCCCATGACAGCTTGTGTCTCTGGTTCCAATTGTTCTGAGCCAAACTGACCAAGATTCGATACCAGAATTGAATTCGAAATTTGTAATTGAAGAATAAACATTATTCTGATAATGTAAATTCACATTATTATTATATTAACATTATTCTAATAATAAATGTTCAGATATTTTACATCAAATATATATTCTTGGTTATCTGTAGTTATAGAGGCATAGACATTATTTATATAGGCTACTAGCGACCCGCCCCGGCTTCGCACGGATGTAATGCTGATACTAAATACACTACAGAAAAACTGTGATCGTTGTATATAAAAACATACCGGCCGGTACCGCCGCAAACGTTACGTCCCGCAATTTTTAAATCTGTAATATCTTCGAAAATATTCATTTAAATCATACAGTATCAAGGGCCATATAGATCTATATTAAATGAACAATGTATTCAAGGTATTTAATTGGTTAAGCATTAATGCTGTATTGGTTAAAATCGCTTCGAAAATTAGCCGTAAATTATTATTTGTCGTAAAAAGTAAATTACAAAAAAAAGTTATTGTGGGTTATCCATAAGAGATAGACATATACCATCACGGACTTTTCTGTAGACCTTTTCAATGTGTACAATACTTAGTACATTATTTTGATAAAACTCGTAGGGTTCAGCCTGCGTTTGCAATGTAAGCGGAAAAAATGTAATTATTTACGACATCACATTAGAAACCTCAAAAATAACAGTACTTCTCCACTATTTAATGGATGTTATTATACATATAAACCTTCCTCTTGAATCACTCTATCTATTAAAAAAATCAAAACCCGTTGCGTAGTTTCAAAGATTTAAGCATACAAAGGGACATAGGAACAGAGAAAGAGATTTTGTTTTATACTATGTAGTGATAAGGAAAACATTGATAAAAGTAGAATTATTTAAAAGAAACAAAAATATACAATACTTAAAACGTGGTAGCAGTATTATCCTCAAATCAAGAATCTTTATCCGAAAATTAAATTAAATTGTATTTTTAGACAGACATTAAAGGTCTACAAAAACAGCTTTTTCAAATCCGCTTAGAGTTGTACGCGTATTTACATTTGAAAGAAAAGTTGGACAATAGTAATGAATTAGCATAAACAAACCAGTTCACAACTCATGGCTAACTACATAATCGTAAATGCCAGAGTATTACAATTATTACAGACCACTTCCTGTTCTCCAAAGGAAACTACAATCATGTGTTCTTTGCGGTTAAGAACCCAGACCAAAGAGGACGTATGTAATTAGACAATTTATTTTTGAGTCTTCTCTTTATTGCCAATTATAAATACTAAGCTAATGTTCCCATTATAATAGCAGCTTATGTTTCGTATTTGTAGGATTTTGCTATTTATAACACCAATAAATATTTATAATATTTTTATTTCATTTCTCTCGCTTTTCATTATCTTTGATTGTAAAGTATTTCGCTTACTTTGAGTAAATAAATGTTATTAATTTATATTTTCTATATAAACCGCAATAGCCTCATAATATTACAGTTTCAAGTTAGGAATGACACATTTGTGCCTAACGTTATTAAGTACCTAGTAACTATATCTGATACAATATATTATAATATTCGACAAGAATTTTAAGCAGTCAAAATAATCATAAAAATGCACACCTATAAGCATTTAAAACAAGGTAAACTGAACAAAACGTTTTGATTTTTCATTGAAACGATTCTCCATTGTTCATAGTATCCATGTGTAGGAAAATTTACAAACAAAAAATCCAACTAGAAAAACGTTCTGCTCTTTTTCAAGTCTTTAACTTCAAGTGCTTAGGAAAATACATGCATGCCTTCACGAACCAAACTAAAATATACATAGACTTTTTAATCCTATTGAGAAAATTAAAACTGGTGATAATAATAGGTAATATAATAATTTATTGTATAATACAGTTTCAGATAGGAGGAAGAAATAAATAAAAAAAAAATATCAAGACATTTTAAACAAAGCTCTATCTTTATATAGTCCCAAAAGTTAACTATATAGAAATTTCCCCCACAATGAAACAATTGAAGTTTGAAATTCACCTTACTACAGCGCTTACTTGCTGTCCAGTTTTTACCAAAGTAAACAAGGGTGCATCTACAAATTCCATACGGAAGCTATGAATCTGCTTATCTGTATTGTTAGCTGAAGACTTAGACACTCAAATAGACACTTCCATAAACACTCTTGTGGACTCGAGTCCATAAAGAAAATGGCGTTCTCGATGGCACATCGTCGGCTGAAAAACACGGACGCGTGCATTCCGAGGAGGATTTAAAAGTACCTACTTTGTTTGTTATTATTTTTGAATAATAAATGTTATCAGTGTTGTATTCTTTTTTCTTTAGTATATTCGCTTTTGATTCTTAAAAATATATACGAACCTCCTTTCAAGCTGTACCAAGCGGCACCGTTAGTGACGCCTCCCTGCCGGCCGAAGTTGT
This sequence comes from Anthocharis cardamines, assembly GCA_905404175.1. Lineage (NCBI taxonomy): Eukaryota > Metazoa > Arthropoda > Insecta > Lepidoptera > Pieridae > Anthocharis > Anthocharis cardamines. Next base: position 6,308,681 of record FR989956.1, on the reverse strand, counting down.
AGGAAGTTGAGTCGTCCGTGTTGGATACGCGGCAACCCGGTCGCTGCGGGTCCGCCATATCCGCGTGTGCTTCTGCGTACGCCATTGCTAGCTCCCTAACACACAATATTAAATAATACTGAAGTAAATAGGTTATGGATCCAGTGGCGTCGTAAGGCGTGGGCGACGTGGGCCACCGCCTACGGCCTCGCAACCCAGGGGACCCCGCGCCCCAAAAATTTATGCATCACTTAAAAGCCTCGCGGCAAAAAAAAAATTGCCAAAAAAAGGCATTTTTTGCGCTGGCAGAGGGCCCCGCAAAATGAATCTTGCACACATAAAATTTAGGTCTTACGCCGCCACTGTATGGATCGTACCCAAGGAGTTGTCATATGACCGAATTGACTCAAATATATTATGTATCATAGAATCTGACGCTAGTTTTATAATATGTACCTACTTTATAGAGAAACATTGCGTCCTATAAAGTTTTTATTTTGAGAAATGTAACCCCAAAACTACAGGAAATTAAACTTAACCCGCATGCTACATTCAATTGAATCTCTTTTTCTCCTGTCCGTAATATTACGTACCACCAGCTATTTACTCCTATTCAACTTTATGACTATAGCATTCACAACAATATGTGCGTTTACGTGCCTATCACACGCAACCGACAATGGATATAATATTTTCTCCGGAAATCGGCCAGATTTTCATAAGTAGGTGAAATACTACTACGCAAACTAACTATCTATATTTGTGAGAATGGTTAGGGGTCATCCATAAATTAAGTCACACTTTAAGGGATGGGGAGGGGCCAATGAAGTATGACATTTTGTAACAAGGGGTGGGATTTATCCTACTCGTCACACGACAACATTCAAAGAATTAAAATGCGAAAATTTAACTGTATAATGAAAAACTTAAAAATATTAAGTAATGCAACATATTGTGTGACGTGACAACGAAGGGGTGGTGGACTGATAAATGTGCCTATGTGTGACAAGATGTGGGTAAAAAAATCGTATGATTTTGTATGTATATACACACATTCGTGTGACGTAGTTTATGAGTGAAATCTTAGTATATAAATATGTTATACCTAAACGTATCATCATCTGGACTAGCTGAGTATTCGGAAACTGGCGCGCCACTCCGACTTTCGTCATAAGGATAGTTAGCGACCAAATCTCCCCCGTGAAGCGCCGCGCTCAGCACAAACGGTATCGCCATCATCCATCTCATCACAGCCCGTGTCTCTGGCTCCAACTGTTCAAAGCCAAGACCAAGATTCGATACCAGAAATAAGATTTGAATTTAAATAAAATACTTTATAACGGATTTAAACGCGATTTATTATTTATATTATTTTTGCCGACGTTTCGGATGCTTTTCAGCAACCGTGGTCGCAGTCTGATGCGAACATGGTTGCTGGAAAGCATGATACTCGCGGTAATAAAAGACAATATTAAGATTCAAATTTCAAATGTAGAACATTAACAGAAGATATTATAGTATGAACATCCGTGAATTGACGACTGAAAAACATCGTGGCGATTGCTGGGTTATTTGTCAAAACTTGATCAAATTATAGTCTTTATCATCGAAAGTGTGCACTGTGCATATCTTTTTAGTAGGTATCTAGCTTTATATAGTAGTAATATATGAACCTTCTGATGATAAAAATTTATTCTGTTTCAAAGTTTCAATGATTCCAAAAACTAACATAAATTAAAATAATTAAATCTTTTATGCCAACATTACCAACACGGTGATATCAATTTCATTTGTTTACAGGAAGGAAAATTATTAACTCGCCATATGGAATGCATGTATATGACTTCCGGTTTGGTTATAAAAATCATACAATCATAAATAAGAACTTACTGGAGCTGCGAGTCGAGTTACATCTTTCAACAAATGGTTATTATGGTTAATGCCTTGACGTTCTAACTCAAAAGTAATCGCATCCAAATCAGGGAAGTTTCTGTTTAAGTCCACAGAATGATTATTATTGCGACCGATCAGATAATCCATGCCTCCCTAAAAATATTAAAAGCTTTTAATCTCGAGCAAAATAAATTATTCATAAATATTGTGTATGACCCAGTAACATCTTACATTATCAGTTGATAATTGCCAACCATCAGGATTCATAGCCGGTAACAAATGAATCCGAGTGCTATGAATTAAAGTTTTGATCCGACGATCGTGGTTTATATATTGATCGCAAAGATGATTTGCGAGACCCAGCAATAGTTCACGACCAAGCACTTCGTTACCATGAATATTGCCCACATATTTCACTTCAGGCTTATCTGTTAAATATAGCACAAATAAAATATAACACTTTTATCTCACCAAAAGATTTATAAAATACACTTTAATATATTAACAGTACTTACATGGTTGGTGAAATCCTGGACTATCAGAGAACTCTATAACATAAAGGGGTACATTTCTAACAGATGGTTCGGTTAATGCGTACACTCTTGTAATATTAGGGCACTTCTCATGTATTTCTTCCAAAACTAGGGGTAGTTCTTCATTATTATGATGCTTCCATACGAATTCCGATGAAACGGCCGAAAGGAACGCCAAAAATACAATTTTTAAAAATGCCATTTTATAGTAAGTTTTACTGGACCTATATTTTTAAAGAACGTGGCCTAAAATCACATTATGTTTAACACTGTGCGTACTTTATTACTATGGCAGCGCTTTCAACGAGAGAAGCGCTCTCAACAAGTAAATGTATCGATCGATTTTCCCGCCGCGCCACCCCGCCATTCATTTGTACCAACATTGTAACGTAAGCATTTGAACTTTATGTTGGCGAAATTGTTTTTTGTGTTGCTATAAACATAAAACAAGATTGCATTTTGAATGCCTAGATATTTATTTTGCGTAATTTGCATGCTTTGAAGCGTGTATTTTCATACCATTAACTCACAGGAATACATAGAACGAATCATATTGTTGTAAGACCCCGATTGCTGAAAAGCATCCGAAATGTCGGCATAAATAATAAATCGTGTCTTAATCAATTAATAAATTATTATAAGTGATAAATAAAACTGTTAATGACACTTTAATAATAATTAACTTTATTCACACTTAATATTGTCTTTTAATAACGCGAGTATCACGCATTTAAATAAAATATTTTATACCGGATTAAAACTACATATTTATATATTATAATATAAATAATTAATTGCGCTTTAATCCGTTATAAAGTATTCTATTTATTCACACTACTTAAATGAATAAATATATTTTGCAAAATTAATTTTCATAATTCGTATGACTTACACTCAGACCTAGTTATAGAGTGTGAGTGGATCTACATTATGTTCATAAAAAATTAATTTCCTTCTATAAAGGGAAATTAAAAAACTGGCAACACAGATAGATTGTCAGCTGTCTTGCCAATAACAGCGCGAAATTTGAAAGTCGAAACACACTTTACAGTAAGCATGTTTGAAGGCAGTTTGCCTGTTGATTAAACAATAAGTATAATGTTATAGACAAAGCAGTACACATAAGTTTAGCATACTAAAAATTGAATTTGTCTTATTATATTAATTATCACACGTGAAATATTTTAAATGAATTACAACGTGATTTAAATCCAAACATATAGAATATACATATAATAAATTTTGACTTTGAAGTAATTGTCGTTTTCAAGCAGATTTTTTTATTTTTTTTTTGGTGGGTGGTTGTTGTTCATCAAACCAAAGTTTTAAAATACAGAATTGTAACGAAAAGTAAGAGTAAGATTATTTTTACTTCTGTAGCTAAGAATTTATTCACAAGCTATAATATACAATTGTATAGGACGAAAAGCAAGCACAAAAAACCACAGATATCTTGCAGCTTATTTCGAAGTATGGAAATGAAAATTTGAAATTATAATAATTTGATGTGATGTTAAATTGTAATAGTTTGATGTGAAAGTGCAATTAACTTTTTATTATTCAAATAATTTAAATTAAGACTTAGAATTCACTATAATAAAATAATTATTAGTTATTTTGTTCAAGCAGTTCGATTCTTTTTTTATTCCAAAACTCCCATGTTCTTATTTTTTCTTCGATTCCAAATAATTTCACCGAATAATGTTATAGTGGCAAAGCCAACACCAATGCCATACAAAATAAAAACTCCCTGAAAAAGATACCTCTTATATTAATTAATCTTACAACATTCGATATAAATATCTAGTAGTACTTTGTATTATTACTAGCACATGAATAAAATGAGACCAAATCAAAAAAATAGAACAAATAATCTGTATAGGGATAATAACCTAGCGGTATGAAATATACTTTACGATCTTTTCTCATACCTACCAAATATACAATATTAAAATCGGTCGAGCCGTTTCGGAGGAGTGCACCATGACACGAGATTTTTATAAACATAATATATATAAAAGGTGTTTTAAATAATAAAGTAGTAGTACTGAACAGACTAAAAATTAATAAATTGAAGCTAAGTCTTACTACAACATGACGAAAACCTAGAGGTTCTATAGTTTCGACATCTCTCTTTGATCTTGATAACTTTACTTCAAGCTGAACCTGATAGGCTAGAAGATTAAGCGCAATCTGAAAAAAATCTTAGTTATATATAAAATATTACTTAAATGTGATAAAATAAATTATTTTGATCATGGTGATCAATGGCATTACTGATTTTTAAAAATGCTAATAAATAATATATATACATATCTCATATTTTGAAATTCCTACCGGGTAACGAACCACTGTTTATAGATTAAAAAACCGTGAAATGCATATTGCGCGTTTCGGTTTCAGTGTATGGATTTCCGAATGCTCGAAATAAAAAGTAGGTCGACAGCGCATCATTGAGTGATGTTTTGTAGTAGGTATCATCTACCATCAAATGAACCTTATGCTCGGCTATCGATATCTAACATAAAAAAAAAACAAAAATTCTCATATATCAATAATAAATAAATTACAGTTTAGATATTTCATTTTGGCCATCAAATAGAAGTAATAAAACCTGGGTTTCCCAAGCAAACATCAGTCCACTTTCATGGAGTCTTCCAATGTGTTTATTCATTTTAATTGTATAGGGTGAACTTTTTCTCATCATAACGACACACAGTTCATAGTAAAAATCTTCAACCAGTATTGTATATTCTTTCACCGCTTTTTCAGTGATATAATCTCCAATTGCAAAGTATCCTTATGTAAAAAAATAGCAAAACTGATTAAAAGAAGCAAACAGATGCGATGATAAGATAGCATCCCGTCCCTGTAGTGGATACCTATATTTATGAGTTAGTTTCGTTAATATTTTTTTAATTATATCCTCTTTACTTTTTTTAACGAAGCGGAACGGGACCATCATACAAGCTCATAAGCACGGCTTATCGGCTTTAACTTACCTAATACGAAATTATATAATCTATAGTCTATACTATTACTCTATACTATCTATACTTATATTATAAAGAGAAAAGATCTGTTTGTTTGTTACGATTTAACTATTCCACCGATTTTAACTTATATTTGTGTACTTTGCACTCTTGCGAAGCCGGGGCGGATAGCTAGTACTGATATAATTACGTTAAGGGCTTTTTTATTTTTATGCTTACATTAAGGCAAGCTGGGCTTTTGGGCTTATATGGTGATCCCACTATATCCTGCTTGCTCCAGAGAGCTGGGTCATTGAGTCATATCCACTAAAACCCATGGAGGCCCAGGGATCGCGTTAAGATTCTACAATGGGGCAAAATTGCGCAAGCTTAATACTTTTTCAAGGCTGTTGTATTGTCTTTTTATGTACTTTTTTCTGAGAAATTAACCCTAAATACCTACTGAATGAAACGTGTGTTCGGTCTTCTGAAGACTGGAAGTAGTACAATGGAGCCAGGGGTTTATTTGTTTATCGATATAGAATTTGTCGTTGTTATAAGAATATTGCGATATTTGCGTTTATAAAAAGGAACTGAATACCTGCTGGCAATCTTTCCACACCGTAAGCTATTTTCCTGGAATAGCTCATGAGTTCTAACTCCTCTGGTTCATAAGTTTCGAATTGTTCAACTAATTGCTTTATAATCGGCTATAGGGGGAAAAATAGTATATTGGTTAAACCTTAATCTTTTTTTCACGGGACTCTGTTAAATATTTGTTAAATAAATGTACATACTTCTTGAGAGGCAGTCAAAGAAAACACCCAAGCATCGTGTGTAGCGCCCCAAATAATCTGTTTATCCACCATATCCTGAATTGTATCTATAGAGGGTTCATAACTAGGAACAGTGAATGTGGAAGCTAGTCCACCGCCATACGCATTGTCTAATATCAGGCCTGTCAACATCATCCAACCAACGACACTTCTAATTCTCCACGACTGAAAGCCTGCCTCAGATTGAGACTAGAAAAAATAAATCGGTTTAATAGTCAAAATCGCACAAGTTGTCGATAATTTGTAAATAAAAGGTACAAACCTGCGTAATCAAAATGCCAAATGTAGTTAAAAAGATTTTATTTGGCGAGAAACCTTGAGCAATCAATAAAGCAAAGGCTTCATAAAGAAACGTAAACATTAGTCCAATCCACATTTGCAAACTGAAAGGCATTAGCGGCATCCACCAACTCGCTAATAATCTTCAAAAAATTTAGTAAAAACATTATCTTGTATAAATGAATCCTAACTCATTTTAATACTATATTCACCTCGGCGACGGAGCTATACAAGTTACAGCTGTCCGTACACTGAATCCGGAAAAATCCATGTATGGAAACCCACCATACCACGAATAAAGAGCAGCTTGATAAAAAAATAGATTTTAAATAGTACGATATAAGTGTTATAAACATTTACTGTTTGTATACATACTTATTCCAAAATCAGCACGATCTTCAACTATACTACCGAGTACACCTAAGCCTGTAAAATTATCATAAACCTCTCCCCATTCTTCACCGTCGCCTCTGACTATTTCTATAGTACAGTTAACCCACCTGCATTCACATTGAAAATTAAAATATACATTAGGAACTTCACATAAAACTAAGAACAAATCTGATCTACCTGCAAAACTCCTCCATTAATCTGACCTCTACACCATCCCGTCCCGACGGTGCAACGTCAGGATTAAGATCTAATAACACATATGGTGTATATGTGAAACAAGCTAGCTTCACTATTTTACCTTCTAAATTAGATAAATCGTGAGGGAATAGGGCTGCATTTTTTTCAAATGTCTGTGAACATGAGTCCCATCTATCCAAGTAAATCGGCATATCATTTTCACTTGAACCTACAAACTTATGTGTCACAAGATCATAAACTTCACAATTTGTTGTTATATCATACGGAACAACTAATAGAATGTGAACGACAAAACTGCTCTCTCTCATTTTTAAAACATCTAGAAGTTGTTGTTTAATATTTTCTAAATCAGATAAGTTAGAGGGCAACATGATAATTTTTCTGTCACTTCGTCTTATTAAGCCGTGGTGCGCCACATAATCGAAAGCAACCATAAACTGATGAGGTTCTCGTAATCGTACTATGTAATCAGAACAACCAGCTTCCGATGCGTTCATAACTAACTCTACAAGACTTTCGTTATTATTAAGTAAAATATACCGATATGAAAATGGTGAAATAATTTGCATTGGTTCGTCAGTAATTATCGTTACGCAATAAGATGATGAAAGATATTGATCAGCTAATATCTGTAACAGTAATTCAACGGGAAGCAAGTAATTGGGAAACAATAGCATTTTGCTAAAGCAAACAATGATAATAATAGTGAATAGGTTTTCACAGACGAAAAGTTCCAAGCAAAATGATTGAATAAGGGGTATAATAATCAAAACTACTAAACGATTTTAGACCATTTTAAATGACTTATGACTAGGGATCGTTAGGAAAAATATTTTAACGTATAAGTACGTGTAGGTTTTTAATTTTTTTATCTTTCAATTCCACTCGATGTCACTCGCGTGCAAATATTGTAAAAACATTTTTGGTTTGTTTCTATATAGATAAAGTAAATGGGCAATAATATTATTTCCACGTAAACTCCATTGTTTAGTCACACCTATAGGGCCACCATTCAGCGAATTTTGTTCAGAATCAACTATGTAATTACAAAATATAATTTACAAACAGACTAATCCCAGAGATTTTACTTGTGTAAATTAATGAAAATAAGCACAAGATTTTCCACCCCAACAAACCCTAGTTATTCAAATCAGAAGTACAATTTTAAATGAAAAATATTAAAATCTTAAAATACTAACATCAGTGCTTCATTTATTACTATTTTATTATTTATAACTATTTATTTCTACAGAAAAGAGTAACAAAAAAGATAATAATGATAAATCTATTTTTAACCAACTTCAAAAAAGGAGGAGCTTCTCAATTCGTCTGTATGTTGTTTTCTCGTCTTTTTTTTAATTTATTCTTCAAACTTTCGCTGCCACTTAAAAGGTATTATGTCATTATATTCCTCCAGTAATGTTGATAAGATGCACTATTGTATTTTTCTTTTAATGAAACATACCTTCAACAAAATTCAGCCAAACAAACTAATCATAAGAAAGCTGAACAATTTAAAAAAAACATGAGCATCGAATTTATAACCCTTCCTTTTTTGATTCGGTTAAATATAGCACAAGGGACTTAAAGTGACACTAGTCGACATTTTTTCTATAGAAATTTCGGGGGGGTATTACTCCACTATTTAGCACCGTATATGCAAAGTTATACATGATATCGTTTTGTCTCATTATTAATTTTGTCTGTGCAGAAACAGAATGGTAAAATAAAAAACCATTAAAAAGTTACGAGCTATCAAAGATTCGTTTTTATTGCCATTTTTTAACACAACTTTGGGCTTAAATTAGTAATAAAAGAAGTATCAAATTTTCAAAACAAAGTCGCTACAAACAAAGCACGATTATCGAAGAATACAATAACTTTTATTTGTAATTGATTTATGCAGTGGTTTTTTCATAAAACTCGATTTTCCAAAGGCTTTTTCGTATTTTTTTAGACGCCCCTTTTACTATGAATTATCGTGCATCTCACTTAATAATGACTGCCCCAGTGCGGTGCGGGAGAATAGCATGCTTTTTGGCGACGCCCACCAGTGAGTTCGAGCCCGCGACTTGTTCAACCTTAATAATCATTTCTGAATGACATCAATCAATGATACACATAATCATTGTTCGTTATTTATTCCAAAAGCCATTTCGTGCTTTCCGTTAATTAGGATCCATTGTGAATAACTAATTGTTTACAATCATTTAAAGCTTCAAAGAAAATTTATGAATCGCAATTACAGTAGGTACTCCTATAATATCAACAGTAAACAATACTTTGATAATATGTTTTTATTAAATTCAAATAAGTGGAAAGCTATTGTTATTTATCATTGAAATATAAAATAAGTCAATGTTATTTGCATTGCATTCGACGATTAGGTACTTGTGTTTATGTTACTTCGAATAATCACAATTTTTTAAATATAAACTAACACATTATTTTAAGAAAACTAGCACTACGGTTAATGGATATATTATTATTGTTACGTGACAAAACACACGCGGTGTCTTAGCGCCACAGCTCACTAAACTGGATTAGATTGTAAAGATATTTGAGTATATTTAAATAAATAATTGCATTTTTTATGATATTAGTTATCTGGACATTTTGAGTCATCTTTTAGTACCGTTGCTGTTGACCACGTTGCTGAAAAGTCGAAACGTCTTGATAAATAATAATATAATGAATTTGCGATGAAAATTACTTTTTACTCCGTTGAAAGTTATTTATTTAAATGTGTGATACTCGGATATAAGAACAAATTATTCATTATTCAAACAGATTAAACAAAAAAAGACTACGGATAAAGTAAGCTATAATGTTTAATATCAGTAATAACCACACGTCTAGTATAATTTCACCTGGCACCTTATCAGACCTAAATCCCAAAAATGTAAGTGCGACGTTCTTTTATGTATGGATTTTTGTCATTCTTAAAGTATATTAAATAAAATACTGTATACCGGATTAAAACGCGATTTATTATTTATATTGTTTAAATTATTTATCCCGACGTTTCGGATGCTTTACAGCAACCGTGGTCGCGGGGAGACAGAAAGATGACAACGCGTTTTAATCCGGTATACAGTATTTTATTTAAATGTGTGATACTCGCGTTAATAAAAGACAATATTATGTATATTATACATTCAACAAAATTTAATAAGTATCAAAACCGTTTCGTCTACTTGCCATTGATGTGTGTGGTCCTTTTTTATTTCAAGCCACATTTACCCACATCAATATAAACAACGCTGTCTTGTTAATAAGTTTGCAATATTACATCAATAAAGCCGTTAATTTTACAGCTTACCCATATATAAATTACATTATTGTTATTAAGCGATACAATTCCGATCACAAACCTAGATATGAAGTGACTATCTCCAATCTCTAAGCTCAGGTCCCAGAAAATAAAAAGATTTGTCATAGGTGGTAGATTGTAAACAAGTCTGGTCTGGTAGTATTTTCCAAATAACGTAAACATTTTTTTAAAATTTAACATCTGGACGAATATTTATAAAAATAATTCAAAAACGATTCCAATTAATCTACAAAAAAAAATTGAATTCTTTGCGTGTTTGTTAATTTTTATTATTTGTTCAGTGATGGTAAAATATGTGCTAATGTTTGTCACAATGAATCTCACGATACTTCAAAATTTACACTGGGCATTGTATACGATGGAACAAATAAATGTTAAAAAGGATTTGCACCAGTCCAGTGAAAACAACATAATTTTATAACAACAACCATTTTATTTAATTATTACAAACGTATATACAAATGATTAATAAGAAGATTCCCAATTACCACCTATACTTATTTAATCCTTCTTCCTTAGTCTTGCGCTTGATATTTCAATGGCTTCTAGCCAATGTTTAATCTCTTCTGGACATTCTGGCTTACTCTCAGCTCCGGGGATATTATTCAGGAGCGTATTTGCATCAACGTTAATAAGGTTTTGACGAGATAACACGATGGCGCGTACAAAACCGTCAAAAGTGATAAACTTCTGCTCAATGAACAATGATTTGTCCTCCCAATAGACCAACTGAAAATACAAATAAATTCCAAGCTTATGACATAGGTAATTAAGGATCCAACCCTAACATAGTACAACATTTTCGGATAACGAAATATTTAACACGAAAAATTAGACCTTGCTCGTACATAAAAGTTCAACTGAGATATTTCATTAATTCTGTTTTTTCTCCATTGGCTGAAGGCAAATTGACATTTTCAAATATTGGTAGTGATTAAAAAATCACCACAGTATTTAGGCCTCCACTGAAGAAGGTATTTTGTCTTCTCTATTATTGATATTTTAAATATAGGTACACTTTTTTATGTTAGATGTCGATAGACGAGCATGAGGCTCACTTGATGGTAGAAGATACCTCACCCACAGAAAAACAGTCAATGAGGCGTTGTCGACCTACTTTTTACTTGGTACATAGACCGAACCCTAACGCGCAATGTGTACGTCACAGTAATTCCATCTGTGAACGGTGGTTCGTTTCACGGTCGGAATTTCGATATTCCTCCCACTCGTTCAATGCCCGAACTAACCAGACATGAAGAAGATATGCTTACAGAAACTTATAAACATGTCGTCCCGGTGGGATTCGAACCCACGACCTATCGGAAATCACGGCAGGTGTTCTACCAAATGCGAAAACGAGCCCGTCAAACTATTGTTATTGTATAATAAAATGGTGATTCCTCCTCAGGCTCAATTTAAAAATAAATCTATTCTTTAGAGTCCATAATAAAAAAATATTTCGACAACTCATACTAAACTTAAGCCTGCATTTATACGTCTTGGTATACCTACATGTATAATTTATTACTATATGTTACTTTGTATTCAATTTATCAAAGCCTTACCTTTGTCTCAACTTTATAAGCGGTGAAAATCGGTATTGTCCTTCTGTATCTGATAGTCGAAGCACCTTGAAGTACGTGACCATCTGCCGCCTTAATATTCGTATAAATGCCTGTAGCATCATAGAAATGGAACCTTGCGAAGTCAAGTTCTCGAACATAGCGGGCATTGTTCATATGTCTTAGGAATATGTCTACATCTTGAGTTGTGCAAAATCCTAAAACAAAACACAGTTTTAAAACAAACACACACACCTTGTAGTTTTTATTATCCTTTAGTACCTACTTTTTACCTACGCTATAGTGCGTAATCTTTCAGACAATTAATTTCATGTTCAAGAACGTTCTCATTTCGTAAGAGTGCTTTTGGCAGATTTTTAAGATAAAAAATATCCGTTTATAAAACTGTAATATCTCTATTACTAAGTTCTGAAAGTCTGAATAAAACGGATGTAGGTATATTCTGATTTTCATTCAGACAAAATTACTTACTCTATGATATCTTTACGTACAGATTAATGATGATACTGAACGTCACTGAACTCCTAAACCGCTGGACCGATTTTGATGAAATGTTCTGGTTTAGACTGGTTAGGCCACCTAAATATTTTTATAATAATAAGAAATTAAAAATTGCTAGGGTACGTTTTATTTTGAATAGATTACTCGCACAGGTGTCTAATATCATTAATTGTTCAAAAATCAACCGAACCAAAAAAAAACTTCTTCAAAAACGAGCTCAAAGAACTGGTAAAATAGTGATTTTAATACATTTATTTTCCTTCAGAAACTAATTTGCTTAAATACATAAATCTGTTTGGCAATGACAAAAAAAAACACGTCAGTATTAAGTAATTACCTAAAAGTGACGTCTGTAATGGAATAATTCGCTAAGTACTAGGTACGACATAAATATAGGTACTTGTACCTACTCGCCTCGGCTTTGCTCAGTGGGTTAACCATAAATCAATCATCAGTTATGTAAATTAAAGGGCTTTTATATAAATCAATATTATGTAGATGTAAACATAACAACTGATCCAAAATGCCCGCTACAGAATTTAATTTTTTACTGCGAATCCAATTAAATATTTACACATAAAACTTATTATATACCTACCTACTTAACGTTGAATATTGAATGAAAAAGACGTACTACTATATTCCTATTAGCAAATATTTCTGTTTGAATTTAATACACGAGTATGCATAAACCTTTCGGAAACAATAAACTATGAAAATAATCCAAATAAGGCGATTATTCCCAGACGTTACTAAAGTCCAAATCTATTCTTGAGGATTGTAAAAATATTCGATTGCTCGAAAAATCGAAAAATATGATTCAACAAGTCTCAAAACTAGATTCAAGTTTGAGTCACGGCTTGGAATACGGACCTAGATAAGGAATGACAAAACAATAATAAAAAAATATTTAATTATTAAAAATATTAATTGCCATTACAGGTATTCCTAACGCGATAGTGACGTACAATAACAGAAATATTACATCCAAAAAAAATTATTATTATTTATTTCTAAAATAAAAACAAGTACAAAATTGAACATAGTACAAAAAATAAAGAAGAATAATATATTTAATTAATTCAACTATCTGTTCTCTACTTGATAATCAAATAATATTATCATATATCAAAACAAATCATTTTTTTTTTTTGCGAAAATCCGGACATTTGTTGCCATTTACCAAGTACATTGAATACTTGATTTTCCGCCAATATTAACTGCCAGATTTAAACAGTACGTACCTAAGAATTGACCTTTGGCTGTTTTTAGCAGAATTAATAAAATAGGTACAATATTTTCTCAAATAATCTGCATGTTTTTCTTATAAAATAAAAGTAAAACTCACCATAAATAGTAGTAGAATCCTTAATGCTACTTTTCTTTTTGAACAGTCTTCCAATTCCTATAGTGAAAGCCACTCGTAGGAAATAGTTAACGTCCCAAAACATGTACGCTAAGGCTATTATAGACACAATAATGCAATACATTTTGAATAAGTTTTTTAAAAATAAAATGAATGGAACAGTTTTGTTGCAACAAGTGCGATGCTAGGAATAAATGCGTTATAACTAACACTTAGCCAATAAAATTCCTTCCACGAATAAAATACGATGAGAAGTCAGTACATAATATTCATGTCATGATGTCATTGAACCGGTCCAGATAGACGTGAAGTTAGTTCGTTTATGTTTAACTCATGCTTAACTTGCCTACCAAGCAATAAGACTTGATTCTTTACGCAATAGAATACTTAATAGAAAAATCAAAGATTAATCGAGAATCTCGTTTGTAGCGTAAGACATATTTAATGATCTTGTTCATTTTACAGAAACTTAACCAGTCTAGTATTAAAACTGCGTACTTATTATGTATGTTGTTACTTACCGTTTAACTGTTTTTCTCAAATATGGTTTTAAGTTACTCTGATTACTAGGTATATTAAATAAGAGCGTCATCACTATATTGAATAATAGGTATATGTCTGTCGTAGAGTCGCAATCGCGCGCGATAAAAAAAATTCGTAAAGTTATTCATTTAATTTATATGGTTTAAAAAAATATAATAATGTGTATGAAACGCTTAAAGTAACTAACGTATTTAAATTGATAAGGATTAATACTGTATGCATCTAAATAGCATTCCAATTACCGCAATAAACGTTATCATTTTTTTTGAAGTTAGAATGTGTATAGTAAGCTATCCTTAAAAGATAGAAATACATCATGACTTCTTTGTAGATCTGTAGAGAAATAGATAGAGAGAGATTAGAGAAGAGAAATATCCCACCATGCTAGACCCATAAGTAGAAAAGGCCCATAAACAGATAATAATCATATCTGCGCGGACGAAGTCGTGCGTAAAAGCAACAAAAATAGATTTACATAGAAGCACAGGCTTTATAGGCGCTCTTGACAGAGTCTCTCTGGGGTAAGAGTAGTTCTTAGTCCAGCCACCGCGGCGCTGCTAGTATCCGTGTAAACGCACACTCTAACACTGGAGTCATAGCACGCACTCTCTCGCACCCAGCCGCTTTTAGAGCGTTATTGCCGTTCGCTCATAAGAGCAAGCGAAAAAATACGAGGGGAGGAGTTAGCAGACTGCTTAGATATGTTTGTCACACCGATAAATTGCCGCGCGCTCTACAGGTCAAAAGTAGATCTATTTTTATATGCCTTTGCTGGGCTTGCTTCTGTATACATCAATGTTCTTTCGTAAAAGCTAGTACGTAAATAAGTGGACCCTAGAAAAATTGAATTCATAAATTGGGTATTTAACATTAAAATAAATACTTTAAACTGATTAAAATTTATTTCGAAGAGTTACACTTGAAATATTCATACTCTTTAACCAACACTGAATGTGTTCTGGACATTTTGGTTCGATGTCACATCCAGGAAGACCATTCAGTAGATCATAAGTTGTTTCTTTTGTTGATCCAATAGCAAACTGTCGAGATATCAACAAATACCTCACTCTACTATCCCGTAATGTAACTACTTCGTGTTCAAAAAATAGTGACCTTTCATCCCAGTAAATTAACTGAAAATAGACATTAGATAGTATGTCACTTATATCGAAAGGTATAAAGGTATGTTCATGAAAAAACTAAAACCTTTGTATTAATTTTATATGCTGAGAAAATTGGTAAAGACTCTACAGTCAGTGTCATTGTAGATCCTTGCAATGATTTAATACCCATTTCTTGACTACGTTTATAAATACCAACTCTGTCGTAAAAATGATATCTTGCAAAATCAATTTCACGAATCAATCTTGCAATCCGTATGCTCTGCAAAAATATGTCGCAATCTTGAAATGTGCAAATTCCTGAAAAGTAGTAAATATAATATGTAGGTACCTAATACATTTAAGTGGTGTTGCTTTTTATTTACAAAGTTAACAATTATTTATATATAGGCGGCGAGTTTCTTGCCAGTTCTTCTCGTCCGCTCTACGCCCTTGATTTGAGAACTGGCAGTAAATGTAAAACTAGAAGCATTTAATATGTATTTTTTATTGACGTTCATAAGTGTACATTGTGTTACCTAAATGAATAAATGATTTTTGAATTTGAATTTGAATTTGAATTACAGAGAGAAAACTCACCATAAATTGTAGTAACATCATGTAATGTATACTTCTTTTGATACAATCGACCGGAAATTACAGTAAAAAACGTTCGGAAAAAATAACAGAAGTCACAGGTTACATATAAAAACAAAAAGATAGAAATTATATAGAAGTATACCATTGTAACTTTGTAGAATGAAACTAATATCAAAGAAGACTATTGGTTTAAGTTGTAGGTACATAATTTAATTTCGATCGTCAGACAGTACGTGCATTTTAATTTTGACCCGGGAGTCAATGTCAATCAAGTTTATTGAAGTGTGAACTCATTCAAATATAGAATTAAATGTTAAATATTTTCATTTGTCGAATTACTTTAATATCTTCAGCCTCACAACACCAATATGTGGCACCAGTTCGAAAGTTCGAAACCGAGACGACCCTTCAAGAAAATAATCTATTTTTATTATCATTTCTCAATGGTTCTAGCATCGCGCAAGCCCCCTGCTCGTTTGACATCTCTGCTATTCAAATATTAAGCATTTAAGATAGAGCGCGCATATTTCGTGAATAGGTCGATAAGTCTGCTAGTCTAATTTTAACAAAAAATCATAATAGACATAAGGATTGCTTAATTTGTAGGGTGATTAAACATTGAACTACCAGTAAGCTAGTTAAAGCTAAAAAAATATGCAAGTCGACCTATTCACGCCTGGTACGGATTTATTGACAAAAAGTACTTATGATAAAAAAATATAAATAAATTTCAATTTTATTCTTGATCCGCCCCTCTTGAGCTTGTTTAGCACGGGTGCAATGTAGATGTACTAAACAAAAAAATAGACAAAGTTACTCGCTGATAATGTAGATTTTTTTTGGTGAAACAAGTTTTAAAATCGGTATCGAGTAGTTTTTGAGTAAAATCGTAACAAACAAACAATCAAGTCTTTCCTCTTTATATTATTAGTAAGTATAGATTATTCATATGAGTTAGGTACGTAAGAAAGTAGCTCGGACTCAAGGATTAGCTAACCGAAAATGGCTTTGAATCGTCATTCATGATGGGAATGTTATTTTAATTGTAAAACATATTAAAACACAATTACATGCCTATATCTGATATCACATAATGAAATCGGGAAATTTTTGTTTGATAATTAATAATTATTACTTTGTCTAAACTAAATTCATCATTTCCATTAATTGAAAAGTAGGTTTTTTGCAGGCAGAACTTCCAAAAAGCGTAAATATTTAAAATTTCCGTACCACTATAACTAGTGTACCTAACTTTAATGCCAGATTGAATAGGCTTCTTCTAGAATTTAGACAGACGTGCCCCTTCTTATATTAGATCGCATCTACTCTAACCACCAAGTGGGATCGCGGTCAAACTACTGCCTATATATTGTAAAGAGGAAAAATTTGTATTTTTGTATGTTATGAATAAACTCAAACAGTACTTGACCAATTTCAAAATTTATTTCACCGATAGAAAGCTACATTATCAGCGAGTAACATAAGCTATCTTTTGTGCATAGTACCCGAGTGAAGCCGGGGCGCGTTGCTAGTTATACATATACAGACATATTGGTTCAGTAAAGAATATTCGGATAACCTAATTCTTTGTCAACTTCGTGTTCCATTTCAAATAAACATTGCAATTTGTGACAATGAACGAATGTGTTAGTCAAAGTTTTGTCTTCATTTGTAATATTGCCACGAATTTGTTCTTGTCTGTAATAATAGCCGTGGGCTTTGAGGGACACGTATATTTACCCAGCGAATTTCTTTATAGGCGTTCAAGGAGGGTAGTCCGTAACTGAATTCCAAAAGGAAACATCAGCACAGTTGATAAGAAAAGAAAGTACGCACTGCATACAAAACGGGTTAAATTTTTAAATAAAACGAGTGAACTCAATTTACTGTTTATTAGACTTCGAAAAAGATACATTTAACCACATAAACATATTATAAACCTTATTAGTATAAATCATAATTAATGACTACCTAAAATTCTATGTAACATTAATTACACAAGTTTTTATTATGATGACTTATAACTATATTAACATAATAATAATAACAATTGTGTAATAATCGATTTCAAATTAACGAATATCTTGTTATAGGTACTCATTATAATTAGAGATCATTTTTATATAAATTACATAATTAATCAAACAAACGGTAATCAAAATTTAAGTCTACTCAAAATGATATTAAACCTTTATTAAAGTGACCGTGAAGTAAAAACACAATTTTCATTAGCATCTGAGTACTAGGCAATAAGCGTAAATTTTAATATTAATAAGGTAAAATCACACGTTGTTAATGGTGGCTGTTGCATTGACGGCAATCAGGAGCACATGGAGCGCAAGGAGGTGGTCCATGAGGGTGTTGTAGGGGCAGTAATAACGGAGCGGATAACGCAGGCAGAGCGGGTAGTGGTACGAGCCAGTCGGAACCGCACACACGGCCCATCACCAGCGCTGACATCAATGAAGGTGCTCGCGGGCCCACTGGTCTGAATGCAGACCATCTTGATTGTTCTTCGGTATTCGATAGAGATAATTCGTAGTTAAACGAATTAGGTACAGTGGAAGGTAATTTTTCTTTTGAACCCTGCAAAATATGGAATATTATTATTTAGGTACCGGACCTCAAAGAAGTTTATGGTCACAGACACCGGTGCTAGACACAGAGAATAAACTCGCTCATGCTCCATATTTTTTTTTGAAGATTTGGTTTATTTTTATTTTTGCATTAGATATAATATTATCAGCCTTTCGATCTCAATAGACCGTGAAAATGTGACGTCACAACTCTATGAGGGTTGTGGACATGCCCTGCACCGTGCAAACAACGTTGGATCCGCGCTTGGTACCTATAAAATAATGGATCGATGGGGTGATCAGTGCAATGTTACAAACAGGAAATATTGGCTAAAGAATAAACTATCAGTGATCTCAGAAAGTTAGGCCTACATCCTATCTCGAGATAGGTGATAAATAGTTCCGATTGGCTGAAAGTAATGTCTGGTATTTTCTCTGTTCAAATTAATAAAACTGAAAGGTATGATACTAACTTGAATAGCATTGCAATGTTCAACAGCGCGTAAAAGATCGTGGTTACATCGTCTTAGCACTAATTCCAAAACGGAGCGTTTTTTTCCAGGAAATAATTTTTTTAACATCTCCAAACCCGCAGTGCTAATAGGATTTTCGCTTTCTATATTACAATTCTCGTTCGTTGTGACACTGTGAAATATGTTAGAACTTAAATTTGGTATATTGTTAAATAGAAAATATGATGTAGGAAAAATATTATACCAAGGTCGAGACATAAGAGTTGTATGTCCTGAAGAATCTGGAGAAGTGCAGCAGTCTGGTACAGAATCACTGGTTTCACTGTCGATGTGAATAGGCTAAAAATATATTATAATAAATGGGTTATTACTTAACAACTAATGACTACTAAAATAGGCAAACAAACTAGGCAAAGAAAATAATTAGGTAGTGAATGTTTACTAAGAAACTTTCTACTACGCACAACTGTTCTGTGTAATCAGTTATTATACAAGCGGTACTTCTGAACGAATGCTTATTAGGAAACTTCAAAAAAGCCATAATCATTCCTTAAAAGCCGGCAACATACTAACAAACCCTATGGTGTTAGGTACATGGGCGCCGGAATCACATACCGTGAGCTTGTTTCCTCTTAATCAATAAAAAAATCTTTAAAAGGGGAAAGGTAGGTCCGACACTCCCCTTGCATAACATTAATTGCGGGAGCACCCAGAGCGTAGAAGCTTTCCCCTCTTATAAAAAAATAAGTGTGTTATCAGCAGGGCTGAATTTAGGGGCTACTGCCCCGGAGTCATCACAATAGAGACTTTGGAATCAGTCAAATTCCGACGACACTAGTAAACAACTTTCCTTTGATATTTTTTTTCGCTGTTTTACCTTTACCTACCTGTACAAAGATGATTAGGTATCATGTTCTTAGATATTAAAAAAAAAAAATATTTGGAAAATAATTAAGGGTCAGGCCGTAATAAGGCAATTGTATGAGAAATCAGTTGAAATTATATATAAATGACCAGACTTGAGTCTAAGGGGGCAGATTTTAAGGGTGACTTTGGGGATTTCTCAGAACATGTGTTATAAAAATCAAAAATTCTGTAAAACGTTTTCATATCTTACAGAATACAGAGATCTTGCCGATGACTTTTCCCTCTCCCCTTTCATTGTACATTCAACGGTATATCAAACTTCTATATCCTAAGGAAAAATACCCAGTTCGGAGTACCCAGGAAACCAGTAATCAGACTCTATATATATACTCATGATATTATTAAGTGAATGTCTTACAGTTTGATCACCAGCAGAGTCAGGCTCAGGCCCAGGGCTCTGACACGGTCCTGTGACTCTCATGCCATAGATCCGACCGGGGGGCAAAGCCTCCAACGATGTTCCACTCTCGACCGATGCTAAGTGTAATGCTATTTTATCCTCCGCCGCTTGTTGTCTCTTCAGTGCTACCTGTTCCGAAAACGCTTAGTTTAATACGTTTAAGCTAAATAGTATAAAAACGGATTGTAGATATACTTTAACTTGTTATTTTGCTTACTTTTCTAATAATTTAGCTTTCTATTGGTGAAATATTTTTTTAAATCAGTCCAGTAGTTTTTGAGTTTGTTCGTTACAAACATACAAAAATACAAATCTTTAGTTTAGTGTAGATGACTTGAACCGAAGGGATTTTTACCATGTTTTCCTTATATATATTTTTCAAGTTTCTATGGAACAGATATCATGTTTATGAATTGATTTTGCTACGGATACCTAATAAAAACCCAATCACACTTTGAAAATATAAACTAATGAATAATGAGATACTACAAACCCTATAATGTGTACATTCGCATGAATATATATATATAAAAGTTCTAAAATAGAAATAATGAGCAAAAGGTATCTCCCAACTTTCAAACCTGTTCAACGTCCTAAGATTTATTGTAGTCTAACTGTCAGATGCGTCATGATTTATTCCACTCTATTTAGAAATCAGGATAAGTAATTTGATATAGTAAATTAATTTATCGGAAAATCAATGACAAACAGACAATGTTTATGTTTGGTAAGCGGTCGGCGGTCACCCAGGGGACTTGACACGAGAAAGACGATCGCACCCGGAGCGATGTTCGCCTCATTGATAACATAAACAAAATCTGATCCCTTCAAATAAAATTAAATAGTTCGCTACTGGAATAAATGATTAAGGTTTTGGTATAACTTTGTATTTGTACAGAACTCTTCAAGCAATAATGTTTGCAAGTGGCTTAATATGCATTATAAGCGACCTAATTTAGCAAGAATTATCATATCGACTAGATTAGCTCAAAGTTAAATGCTGTTATATTTTTTTTCTTTTCAAGTACTAAGATTAAACTCTTAAGTCTAGTTTACTTGACGTTTTTATGGAAACCAGTCTTAGGATATGGTATTAAACGGATTTCAGTGTACCGAAAATATTTTTTACATAATTTAAGTAAAAAAAAACAATCAGTTTATATTTATAGTGCAATTCTTCGTTCATTTAAAACACTTTGAATAAAAAAATAATTAACTAGTAGACGTGTTTCAAAGGCACTCCCGAATATTGAAAGTGGTGGGACATCAAGAACGATGCATTACTGTACAAACCGATCGATGTTTCATCCGGCGTCTTCTGTAAACATGTGCCACTTGTTCAAATAAACCCAGCGTCGCATTAGCTGATCTCGATTTCACTACATTAAAACACATTAACGCCTTCGCGTCGCATGTTATTTCAGAATTAGACAGGTATTGATATCACAGCCAATCTTATAATAATACTCATATTGCAGTATGTAATTTTTCATCATGTGTCGTGTTTTAAGAACTCTTTATTGTACAAATACTTAAAAATAACTTTGGTATAGAAAGTAGGTACAATAAGCGCTCTTTTCGCTCTCAGCGATCTCTTCCAGGCAATCCTTAACAATAAAAAGATTGTTCGTGCAGGGAGTAGGTACTAATAATAATTATGCATTTTAAACAAAAACTGCATTGCATGGAACAAGTCAGTAGGTATAGTTAAGAAGTAGGACAGGAAATAGTAAAGTAATGTTTTTGTAAGAGACTTGGAGGAAGTTAAAGAAGGAGCTATTGTAATAGGTACGAAGATCCATAGCTTTATAGTGCTTTTCATTCACATCGGTAGTGCAGTGATAAGACCAGATAAACTCTGATTAAACAAAACACCTAGATTTCTAACAGAAGATTTCAATAACCATGCCATCTATGCACACTCGCGGAAGAGAGGCCCAATCAACTCTTGATAAGAAATAAGAGCTGCCAAGATCGATAACCTGGCTTTTGATAGGTTTATTGTACGACCATAATCTTTTCTTCAGTTTACTAAGGTAGCCGAGTCAGAATTTGTCGATCACAAATCGAGAGTTAATTGCACATATATATCTGGAGATCGTCGGCGTATATGTGGGACGAAAGATGTTGAGTTAGGCAGTTTATGAAAGGAGAGAATAAAAGAAGGAGTTGTTGATGAGTATGCTGAGTAATGCTAGGCGCCCTATTGTTAACGAATAGGATTTAGACACTAGTAAAGCGGCTATTCAACTCAGTAAGACCAACACTCTGTGCTGGTTTGCTTATTCCCAAATAAATTTTAATTTAAGAATCTCTAGATTCTAGAAGTGGCACCATTTGAGATGGCATCATGGATATATCGTCTTTGTGCATCACGACAGCGTGTATTATAGCGATTTAGTATGTTCTTGTATTTTACGAGTAGCATCCGACGTGGCAGATTTCGTCTTGGCCTTAGCATGACTTTTTTATTTTTTCTCTTTTAGTTCATTGGAGTACCAAATAGAATGTATAAAACTTACATACCTAACCTATATTTTATTAGAGTCAAATAATATAAGAATTTGTTACGACCTTTGAAAATAATTTGATCCAAAATGCTTAGGGCTGACTAGAAAGCTTATAAATAATATAGTTCACTTGTTTTAACGTTAACATTAGCGGGTATTATTATAGAATTACCAATTCTGTCGACATACGAGTATTATTCAGAATTTCAATTACATTTTTCATGGACGTAGTATGATTGTCTATAAGCACATAACGTTATTTTATATTTTTTTAAATGTTCTGAGATTGCTGTTATAAACTATATAATAATTCAAAGGAAAATAACTAGGATGGCAAATAAAATCCTAAAAGGCATCTCAAGATATTCTTCTATTATTATTCTCTTCCTTTATTGATAAATAGTAGTTGTTAATGGTATAGTATATAATTAAGTACATACCTAATAAACACTACATATAACACAAAATCCTCCGCCGCGTCTGTCTGTCTGTCAGTTCGCTATAAACTCAAAAACTACCTACTGAACAGATTTTCATGCGGTTTTCACCAATAGATAGAGTGGTTTATGAGGAAGGGTTAGATATATATCTTTTTTTGTAAATTGTTTGGAATATAACAATAGGTAGGTAATTGTTGGAAGTGTCTGAAAAAGTCAAGCCGCCTGGGAGCTTTCATCGAAAACGCTGCCTAATATTCCTTTGAGATATATCAGAACAATACATGGTGGGATATTCCTCTTTTCTAGATCTACAAACAGTCTGCGTTGGCAAATATCATTCTCTTAACCTACCCATTCTATCTTATATAAAAATGGTGACGTACAATGCGGTTAATGGAAAGTTATACATATATAGATGGATACAGTATTAATCCTTATCAATTTGATTAATACGTTAGTTATCATAAACATTTCATGCACATAATTATAATATTTTACACCAAATAATTTAAATGAATATCTCAGGAGCTATCGCGAACAATTAACTCGCGCGAATGCGACCCTACGAGTTACGACAGACAAAACATAATATAGCATAATCTTAGATAATTTATATAAATAGCATAATATATATTTTTCTACAACCGTGCACGGAACTACGCGTTCACCAAAAAAGAGTGGCAATAGCAGTGCACGCGAATTACAGTCACCATTGTCGATAACGGCCAAAACAGCATCACTTTAATTCACAATTTTAATTTAATTTTAATCACAATTTAATGTAATTTTAATGTCCTTACAGTTATTGTGTTAAAATTAAAAATATTCATTGGTTTACCTGAGCTGCCATAATTCTCTGTCTTTCCTTGATCAAGCCACACTTAGGGCACTGACAGTTTCGATAAGCACACGCTTTCTTGTGGCCGCGTAAACTGGAGATCAGACCGTGATTACGGCATCTGGCGCACTTTGGTACTCGCGCTTTTCCACTATTCATTATTCCTTAGAAATGTGTAATTATTAAAAACTGAAGTACCTACATGCCATTGTTATGAATATAATATAAAGGCGTTATTATTAAAGCGACCTTCGCCAAAGGCCAAAAGATACCAGTTTTGGTAATAAGCACTTGTCCTATGTGTGTAAGATAGATTCAGACTTGATTAATAACGAGTTATCTTTAAAAACTTTTGGTTCTTCAACCTAATATTTTACCTAAGTTGCATAAACATCTAGGTACTTACTTAAAACAATAATCGTATAATGCGTAAATACTTTATATAATAAAATAGTTCATAATGTAGGTACTCACTTTCAATAACTTAATTAAGTAAAAAATAAGATCTTCTTTTGAGAGTATCAGAATAACTGAATTTATATAAAATAATTATTATTATCCACCACATTAACACATCACTAGAACTTAAGCCCAACCGCCCACATAATTCACCCTGAAACTAATATCAGGAAGCTCGAGTGCTTTTCACGAAACAAACGAAAGGCGTTGCTACTATAAATGTGTTGCAAACCGTCGATAATTATAAAGGACTCTATTTTCAGGACTACAGAGCACAGTCTTGAAAATTTTTCACAGCATCCTGAATATTCCGATCCGCCCCTTCGAAAGATCTAACCAATGAGAAACCACCCTCTTAACCATTGGTTACATCTCACAGTTGGAAAAACAAAAGCTACCGGAATATAATGTTTCATTCAGCGAAGCAACAATCTATGTACCCATTAATTATATTACTTTTTACTGAAGTAAAATGTAAAGCTTGACAAGGAAAAGCGTTAACATTTTCAGAGGTGAGTTAACTTATAGGAAAACATACTGGAGTTCGTAAATTATGTTGTTCGTTTTAGGAAGATAATAATCTATGATGGTAGGTTATTTTAGAATAAGGGTCAAGGCTGAGGTAGGTAATATTGGTATTTATTAGATTAGCCTTTGATTATTTATATGTCTAATCTAAGAGATTAGCAATAAGACTTGTTATATGCAAATAGACAGTGCTTAAAGGGTGCAGGATGTTGAGGCCTTGGTTGCATCATAACAATATGATTTTAAGTTCAAATATACCTATTGCTTTTAGAATATCAAAGAATATTTTCAGTTACTGACTTAATTTGAACTCATTGAATAAATTTTAAACACTTAAGTGAATATGGTAGGTACACATTAAATACCCACTTTGAAATCTACCTTCGCGACGGACGCGCTTCTCTTTAGACATAAACAATACCCACTGTTGATTGAAGCTTTTAGAACAACTTTTATTTTACGTTACATCTCGTCTTAAAGTTGTACCTATCGTCCCAGATTAGTTCATCTAGGTAGGTACTTAGTTATACGTTTCTATGATTATATTTTTTTGTATCTAAATACATATGTATATGTGTTTGCCTTCGCCTAGCCTCTTAGGAGTATGCCCACTTCACCGTATCAGACCAGACAGACTCCTTTAAGAGTTAAGGTAATGTCGAAATTCCGTCCGGGAACCGTTTATAGATGGAAAAGTCAAGTGCAAATTGCGAATTTCGATTTTTATGTTCTCCGAATGCTCGAAGTACCTGGGTTTAGGTAAGAACAACGCACGAATTGTCTTTACCTAATTACAAGAAAATATTCCTTGCGTTTCGTTTCAGGGCCCGATCTATAAATTCTACTTTCCTTATTTTTCCTACTTCCAGTACCTATTGGACAAGTTGAGGAATATTTATCTCCAACTAACTGACATACAAAGCACCGACACTTGGTAGGTATATAGAAGAGCCGTGTAGGGCAGATTGTCGTTTTAGATTTATTAGCGAGTTTACTGATGCCCGATCGATTAATCTATGAAGAGTCAAATGGTGGTCCATAATCCAGATTGAATTATCGACATATGCAACACCCACTTTTAATTATCCATTATATATCCCGTTAAATTAATTACCTACTCTTTATTTCCCAATTATTTTACATACACAAGAACAGAAACAAACCAAATATATAACATGCAGAAAGCAGCCTCATCACATATTATACATATTAATGATTTCCTCTAGGAATCTAATCAGTGACACAAAACTTTATTATATATCAATATTTATAATTTTATTTTTATTTAGTAATTCAACAGCAATTTTACAAAAATATTTGACAGTAAAAGCTTTTACCTTCAAGCCACATTTGCCTATATAGGTAGTATACATATATTGGAATATAGAAAGATTTTGCCCACTAGATATTAATCAAAGTAAGACACCCCAAAAATATGATTTTTATACTCTACTTTGAAAAAGGTTTTTTTTTATTTATATTGAGTGTGGTTCATGAAACTCAATTTTGTTAGAGCTCAAACTTAATAGCTTAGCTTAAGCCCATGAATTTAAATAAGGTTTATATAGTAAAAATCCATTTGCTTCTAATCATTTATTAACCTTAAAAATTACTCATTCCTTAATCTTATATGTCCTCTGTGTTTTTGAACCGGTGTAGTTCTAATGTATAAAGCACTTCAAAATGTACATATTAAAAAAGTACTTCAAAGCAAGTATCTGAGCTTTTACAGGTGACCTAGTTGTTGTGTAAATTTGTTTGTTCTATATAACAGCTTATGAAATACAATAATTAATTTGTACTTTATAAAGTACACTAGGACTTACAAGGTTAAAAATTCATGTATAACTAATTTCAGTAGCACAAAAATACTTAAGTTGATAGATTTAAGCACCCTTTTTGCTGAACAAGTTTTTTGTACATATCACTATCACCGTGTCACGGTTACAGCCCTATGTCATTTGCTCTTCTTCTTCTCATGTTGTTTAGCTGCTTTTTTCTTCATTATCTGTATCCTTTTATCAGCCGATATAATATTAATATTAGGTGTTACCACTTTAGATGGTGGAGAGGATGCAGTTGCACTGGATGATATTTTTACAGGTGTTGTAGGCTCGGATACTCTAGTAGGAGATTTAGCCAGAGTTTTACTTGAAGATGTAGCAAAACCTTGTGATGAGAGACATGGTGAACACTGCCACCCTGAGCTCATATCGTTGTCACTTATAACTGGTTTATGACAATCCTAAAAAAAAAAACGGTTTATAGACACAAAACATTTTCACATAGATGGCAATGTCGGATCTCTAGAGCTTATTATAACAGAGATATAACTAAGCCCCTAGGTACTTAATCTGAGAAGTCCCACTATAATCAATAAAACAACTAGTATAAACAAACTAGCTTTGTACATTTGACCAAAGATTTAAACTATGAAAAGAAGTATAGTATATATAAGCACTTTAGAAGAGATAATATATATACGATTTTATTTGAATTTAACACACTGTAGTTATTAAAAAATATGTCGAAAATTCAAACTATGATTTACTGAGCCGGCTTATTTAAAATTAGAAAAAAAGTTGGAAGTAATAATCAATAATAATATTACCTGATGATACAAGGCATGACAGGCTTCACATTCGACCAAACGATTCCCAGCTTGTACTGCAATCTGCCTACAAACCACACAAGTTAAATCTTCTTGAAGTAAATCGAATGCCAGTTCTCCATCATCCATAACACCAACATCGCTGTCTCTTTCTGGTATTTGTATTTGCTGTGGACTTTGTTGCGGAATAGGAATAGTTTTAGAGCTGCTGGAACTCTTATCACTCTTATGTTTTGACCGTGAAGGTGATGACGTTTTTTCTTCATTAAGGTACTTTTTTGGTAAAACATTTCCAAGGGTTTTTGAGCTACCGTAAGTTTGCCGGATGGTGTCGTCCAAGGTTAAACGTAATTGTTCAATAGAATCCGACGCACTTGAGTGTAAATATTTTAGGCATAGTTTAATAGCTGGATCAAAATCTATTGAAGACATATTAAGCCAGATCAATATTATCTAAAGTGAGGGAATTGGGAAATTGGAATATTTTTTTTTATTTTAAATTAACAAATAATGTTTAATAATTAATACTTAGGAAGATAAACGTATTCTAAATGGTAAATCTAAGTTCTGACTTCTGTGTTAATATTTATTATTTAATAACTTAATTTTTTTTTGGAAGATTTTAAAAAGTTATCACATTATTAAGCACAGAATAAAATCTCACATATTAGTAACATGCATCACAGATCACAATGATCTAGAGATACTTATCGTTCATTTGAAGATTGCCGTTAATCCTCTCAATTTTTGCTCGTCTTCAAAATGGTCTGTGGACTTCAAAAAAAAAATTTTTACATCGTACCACCAAACTCTTTTGGGCAATTTGATCAGCTTTAATTTAATTTTTTAAAAAGAACTAAACCGGCCTAGCATGACGAACGCGACAAAATTTTTTCGACCGTTTTCTCGTGTTTTAATCGATTATCGCTCTATTTCTTTCGGGTCTAACATGACAATTACACTTAAAACTCGACTTTTAATATCAAAAATAGATATATTTGTCGATCGAGATATCTTTTCTATCAAAATTGTCGATGTCGAAATATATAATATATCAAGATATCTTACATCTTAGTTTGTCTTCTTTCGTCCGCGACATATCTCGTGACAGTCACGCTAGGCCGGCTGGATGGAGTTATCATCGATGAAAGCAAAAAGTCCATTCTAGCTTTGACAGTCAATTACTCAAATACTATGTCGGATATGAATAGTCAATTCAAAGTGGAATAAAGAAAACAATTTTTTAAAACATTTTAGTTATTGTAATGCTTTTTGTTAGTTTTCTTTTCTGGCGCTAAATCTCAGCTTTCTGCTTAATTCATTGAAACGCTGTTAAAGTCGTTATAGTCGTTAAGCTAGCTGAAATTATTTAACTTTTCTTTCCGTAAGAACTTTGTGTAATACAAACCCTAAAAAAAACAGATGAATAGTTAAGTCGTTCTCAAATGATAATATGACCAAGGTTATGGGGGGGAAGCAGTGGCGTAACTAGGTGGACAAGGGCTCCGGTGCAGAAAAAAATATCGCAATAACAGTTAAATCGTAACAAACAAATCTTTCCTCTTTATTATATTACTAGGTATAAGATGAAGGAGCTGTCTCCCCCTCTTTCCAAAGCCCAGGGCCCTCTCAGCTTCATGGCCCGACGAATCAACGAAGTGTGACATTGTGTGAGAAGGGATGGGAAGTGTTATAAGTTTCTTGACGTCACATTTCAAAATCTTAAGCTCCGTGGTCACATTCAGTATTACTCGATAGTTTTACTCCAAAACGAGTAAATATTAACGTGTGGACGGCAAAACTCACAGTCACAGCTACAGCACGAGCCGGCTCGATGGAATTAATTAAAAGTAATTTCCTTCGCACCTACTCGAGGCGAGCCGTCGAGCTTGACTCAAGCGTGTGTACGTGGCCGCGAGTTGCGCGAGTCGAGCGTCAGTCCGACGTTGTTGATCGTCGTGAAAACACGGGTAGAATAAAAAACATGGAATTACGAGTTTATTCCAAAGGTGTTATAGAAGAATTTATTTAAGAACTGCGAGACTTGCTAAATGTAGCCACCGTCTCTTTTGTTGAACAGACATGTTTTGGCTCGAACGGTTCGGTGAATACTGAACGGTGCGTGTCATTCGATAGATTAATGCTGAATGTGTGGATGAAAGCCCATGCCATGGTTTTTACTCGACATGATAGCTCGATTGAGCAAAACCGTATGTGAGTACGGAGCATTAGACATCTTAGTGTTAAAATGTCAAAATTGAACCTAAATTAACCTAAAAATAATTAGTAAATAAAACCAATTTCGGAATTGCTGTTTTAATTTAATAATTTCTAGATTACATCTATAAATTGCAAAATATGCGACGTCACACTAGGGTGGGGGGTCTCACATAATAAAGGACGGGGGAGGGGTCAAAAGTCCCGAAATTAGTGTGTCGTTAGTCGTACTTTATGGATTACACAATAGGGAAACACATGGACCTAAAAAAAAGAGCGGACAGAACGTCGCTAAGAAATATTTGAAGCACCACAATGGCGGCGGCGAACTATGTGTGAGTGTCTAAATTATTGCCAGATGGAAAAAAAATACCTAATTTTAAGGTGTGGTGACCTCGGAACTTGGATTTTATTATAAATAACAAAAAGGCAACGTTATACTCTAAAATCAAATTGATTTTATATAAATGAGCACTTTTAAAATAAATGAGGTATTTTTTGTTTAATCTTTATATTAATTATTGCGTTTGTATTATTTATAAATGAACTGCATTCAAGCTCAAGGTAACATGTTAATTATTTTTTAACTTTTATTTATACTCAATAAAATTTGGTATAGCTAAATAATGTTTGATCTTCTTATTTAGATATTTGTCTTTTTTGATAATTGATGGTTTTTATATCAAGTGTGCCTTTTAATATTTATCTCCTAATAAATACAATTTGATCTATATTATAATTAAAGTTTAAAAAATATTCGATCAACCTATAAATATTTTTGGTAAATATATTTAATGAAAAAATATATTTATTTATAATATTATAATAAATTTACACGGTGCTAAGTACATTAAGATAAAAATAATTTAACTAATACGTTTTAGGTAATTTGCAAATTTAAATTACTGACAACACTGTTTGGTTGCGTTTTGCTAAATTATATTGAAGTATAAACGAGAATTATGGTGAATAAATAACTTGCTTACTTATGAAAGGTGATTCCCTGACTTTCTTTAATGGAACCATTATGATTTCTACAACTTTTCATCACGTAGAACGGCATCTTTTATTTTTCGTCATATAACATCACGCGCAGGCGGTTGGGAGCGTAATGGCGAGCGATCGGCTTCCTATGGTGTGAATGTGTGCGTGCCGGCGTGTTTGTATTAGCGAGCTGGCTTCCTAGGGGTGCTTCAGTTATTGTAACGAGAGGTGGTGTCCGCTCTTTTTTTTAGGTCCATGGGGAAACAGACATAATCTACGATAAAAAAAATATCACAGTATTACACTGTTAGGATGACAAATGTCAAATTGACATTGTCATAGTTTGGTTCTGATGTCTGATTTGAGTGATTTATTGTAGAATATTTTTCTGAGTTCTGACTTTTGTCCAGTGTTGCCAACTCAGTGGATTTTCCACTAGATCTGGTGGTTTAGACCCTCCTTTTAGCGGACAAATTTTGGTTTTAGTGGCTAGTGGATTTTCTAGTGGTTTCGATTTTTCCAGTTAGTGGTAAGGTGCAATATTCAACCACTAGTACGATTTACATGAATATTGTAGTTAGGAAAGAACATTTTAAAGAAAACTATCTTTTCGGATTTTTCGCAGACTTATCTGGATTTTTGGTTGCCGATATTACGAATGCTTTACAGCTATCACGGGAGGTACTAAGGTTTAAAACATATCAAAGGCATTATATGGACGCTGTTAAGTAAAGTGTCAACCCACAAAATGATAAAAATGTAAATTTTGATACCAATCGCTTCCTTATGAGCTGGAGTACATATTTCAAAAGATACATATATATTTAATTTAAATTGTTTTAATAGCAAAAGTATTGAAAATGGGAAAATTGAAAACGGGCATGAAATCTTAAAATGCTTAAAATATTTAAATGCACTAAATTCTATTATTTTGATTGCTACCAAGAAAACTGATATACATATATTTAGTGTAATAATAATAATTGCAAAAAAAATCTATTATAACTGCCGTGGCTCTGGACAGTGATGCCGTTTAAAGAAATTAAAATGCGCTATACCCTTATTAAAAATGCGCTATACCCTTATTAAAAATGCGCTATATCTGGCTTCTAAAATGCACTAGTTTCTGCTAAACGATTTGTAAATATGTATAAAAATAGGTTAGTTGGGTATATCTATAAAATAAAGACGTTTTCATATATTATGATTTAAAATTAAATTAGTTACAAATAAAAAAACTAAAAAAAATAATACCTGTTTTTATCAACTAAATTAATTATTTTTACAAACATTTTCATTGTCATCATCACCCCAGATGTTGATAATGAGCCTACACAGCCTACTGTCCCTTCTTCCTCAGTAGAACCTCCATTTAAAAATTTCACTTTTCATTTTATTTTAACGTTTAACTTTCCACGAAACAAAACAAAACAAAAAGAACTCCATAGGAAGAAACACCAGTTCTTCTCGGTTAGTTACGCTTAGATAATATTAAAGCGAGACAGATATAATTATAATACCATAATGATAAAGGGAAATGAAACAATAAACGCAACATTTTGGTCGTGAAATATCCAAACGAAATCAACTCGCTACTTTTATTTCTCTATGGTTTTAGGCGTCCGAAAAACTATCAATAGAATGGGGGGGTGCGGTGCGATTATGAGATAAAAAGCGCTAGAGACCCTAGAATTGCACTAGGTTTAGCGACAAATCCACTAAAACGGTAACACTGGCTCTGGATTAGTGGTTTTCTGGTGGATCAGGATGCCACATTTGGTGGATTCGTAAAAATAAAGTTGGCAACACTGCTTTTGTCTTGACTCTTGAGTACTACAATTTGAAAAAATTTCTTCAAGTTTCAACGTTTACATTTCTCGTCGAATTTTCTTTACGTTTCATTTTATTTATTACTTAAGTCCGTAGTAAAACTAGTGATTTTACATCTACATAACATTATTTCACGAATTAGTCCGTGGACCTGCTAAGACAATAATATGTTTAAAACACAACTTATTTTCGTATGCATGTTACTTCCAAGTCTTCATTGTAAATCTCAAATAGGACCAGACCCTTGGGATGAATCTTATAAAGACGAAAACATTTTGGAGGACGACGATTGGCCTCCAGATCTCAGAATACCTAAACAAGTTATAAAAGCGAAGTCAGAAATAAGTCAAGGAATGAGCGACTGGTTTTATAAACGTTTATTGGCTATTATATTAAAAGGAGGACAAAACAAGGTAATTAACACTTCATTCGGAATATAATCTTATAGATCTAATGGCAAATTAATTTTTTTGTTATTTAAAATTAATTAAACTGCTTTTTGAAAAAAATTCATATTTATTTGGCTAGCAGATATATTTGGAGTATACCCTTAGGGATGCTAAAGCGAACGAGACTTGGATTATTTGCAATATTTTTATGCCTAAATACTAGTTAAAGATACTAAGGTATGGTTATGAATGTTTAAACCAGGTACTGAAATCGGTTAATTTTTATTTTCCAAAATACGTGTCTGACTGAGACACCATGATATTAGTTTTAAAGAGTAATACACACTGAACTTACCACAGTAATTTTTTTCAGTAAAAATGAATAAAAACAAAATAATATTTAAAAAAAACCTTGATTATACTGGTATAACTCCCATAGTAAATTAACCGGTATTCAGTCCCTGGTTTAAACTCTTCCTTTGGTTCTGCCATTTTTATACATTTAGTTCTCACATTTGTAACTAAAATGTAATGATTGTAAGGCATTTTTGAAGTCCATAATATTATTCATATTTATTTATGTGGGTTTTAAAAACTGGTTAGTTAATTTTTGTTTTTTGAGTGTTCAATTACAAAGTTATATTTACAGGAAAATGATGACAGTACAATAGATGTCTCTTTACAAATGAAATATAGTCAAGAGCAATTGAATATTCTTTATGAATATATAGCATCAAACAGTGCTTTATCAGAGGATATGTTTAGGAGATCTGTGGGATACATTGAAGAGTCTATTTATAAGCCCACAATTACTGAGAAAATAGCTATGGCATGGAGTGAATATGTTTATATCTACTTTAAAGAATATAAGGTAAGTACATTTCCTGTGAATTCATAAGTTAGCTCTAAACATTTCATTTGTGTGATTTCCTATATCAGAGTATTGGAGGTATACAATATGTTTGCATGTTAATAATATCCTTCAATATTTTTTCTCATTACAATTATGCATTTTTCAAAAGATAACTAAAATACTAATGAAATAAATTATAAAATTAAGTTCAGCTTAATAAGACATGGTATGACAGATATCAACCACCACAATACAAGAAATTATGCATGAATGAATACTACCTACCTAGAAAACTCATGAATAAATATTACTGTTTCAGATGTATATTACATGGGGTCTTAGTATAGCTGCATTTGTTACAACCGCATTTTGGTTGTGGCACTATATTTCCTACAAACACATATTGATACTAATAGGTGTTGTTCTATATTTATATGAAGTATTTGTTTCCTACAAAGTAAGTACATTTAATGTGTCATTTATAATTTTAAGGTACAGATATAATTATGTTGATTGCAATAATTTAGTTACTATACCAACCAACATGACTATTTTATTCTATTCTTGGAACACTAGTTTTCCATTTTTCTGCCTGCATTGGAACACTGACAGAGAACTTGTTATTAAATGATATGTGTATAAAGATAGAGAAGAGCATGCTTTAAAAAATCAAATGTGTCAAGTTTAAGAGCACACTAGTTTTAAGCATGCTCATAAGCATGATATTTTATGAGCAGTATCTGTATGTTTTCAAATTTTAATATATATTTTAGCTAAATTACTAAAAAACATTAAAATTGTTTTAGGAAGCTGAAAAGGAGGAAGTAGATAGATTTTTATCTGCCATTAATACATGCAAATGGTATTTCTGGACATCTAATTGTGAAGTAGCTGCACCAGATCCATTAATAATGTTAAAACATATGAACCCTCTAAAAATTGCTGTAAGAATGTTCACAACTATAATATCAGAACCTATGATTACTATAAGTGACACTGTTAATACAATGCTTCATGGTATTACAGGTGAGTGCCTTTATTTAGGCCAAACTTTTGTTCTCCAGAATCCTATACAAGTTTTATGTTTGGTGCCTCCCACCTATTTTATCTTTCATTGTACCAACATAAGTGTTTATGTTACTTTTTTGAACTACTATTCATTTTCATTTATTTTTTTATAATGATATAACTTTATATGTTGTAAGTATACATTAACATGTTGAACGCCATGGCAGACACCATAATATTTATATGCCATTATATTTTCTCAGTGGGCCACATGAAATATTAAAAGTCAGTATGTATAAATGGGTATAATCAAATATAAACTAAATACAATAACAAAAAATGCCATGGCCCATGGGAAGTCGTATTTTATCTCTGCGTTCAATGTTCCTTAATACAATTTTTGTTTCAGGTGATTTAATGTATCCATTTAACAATATCGCACAAGGAATATTAGTTTTAATATTTAATGCATTACTTATTACGTTACTTGTTGGCATAGTATTTAATTTTATTCTTAATATTCCATTTCAATTGAATTTGTTCTATATCCTGAGTATTGGGTTAAAACAACGTCAAAGGAGCAGTGAAAATCCAGTTCCATCTGTTGATACCAGTAATCAAGGTGATCGAATAACTGGTGAAACTTTAAACAGAATTTTAGATATATTTTCTAAAACTCTGAATGTTGCACAATCACCTCATTCAACAAATACATCAAATTTAGCCATATTAAATTCTAGTCAGGGCCATAGTATGAAGAGATCAGCCAGTACTGGTAGACTTCCAAACTTGAAATCAACTTTAACAGATAATTTCGAAAAAACCGAAAATATTGTCGTCAAAAGAAAACATGGTGGAAGTGGTGATGCACACTGAATGAATAAAATTTTATACAGGATTAGTATTTTACACTTCTATACTTTATCAAATATTTAATTAAAATTCATTGAGACCATAATCAGATTTCTTAAGGGGCCCAAATCCTCAAAAATTTAACAAGTAAATTAATGGCATATAAAATAGGCCCTAAGTACTCTAATTGAATTTAATTAGTTTTAAAATAATTAATGTTTCTATTTTTTATGAAATAATAACTGTTTCTGTGATAATAATTTTATGCAAATACTTGAATTAAAACTTATAATAATAGTAGCATGTAATATAGGGTACTTTTTAAAAGGATAATTTTTTTAAATAAATATACATAGGAAAAATATTTAATATGTATTTTATTTTTTGTGATGCCTTAGTGAGAAAGTGTTACAAGATAAATTAAAAAATATTTTAAGTAATTTAATTATACGGTTCAGATACGAGAAGCATTATTTTTTATAAATGATACAACAGTATATATTTATGAAGCAAGTTCTAATCTCGATTTACTTACAATCTATGCTATTGGTCAACAAACATTCGTAACCTCGTCATAAACAACATTTTAACGTAACATTATATACATCACTCCAAATGAGTAGAGAGGACCGGATTTTCAGGATTTCTTTTCTTTGGATTTCAAAAAACAAAAAGAAAATGGTTCAATATTTTCTGGTTTTCTTATGCACATATTTGAACATGCATAGTGCAAAACGGAAACGAAACTGTCGAAAATAAAAACAGTTAATACGCTTCGAATAAGAACTCAAAATCTGTATGAATGTGATGTGTTCTATTTCATAGGAACTTGTAAATTTCTCATACATTAATACTAAGAATCCGGACCTTGATCTATCACACTTTGATAATCAAGCATCGACCGTACCCTTGAGGCGCCTACGACCTACGTCCACCTACTCTACAACTAAGGATCTACAGAAATATGAACTAATCATAGTTGTATAAGTGGTTAACTCTTTATTGAATAACCTTCATCTAGAAGCATTTATTATAAAACAAACACATAAAACTTGAAGAGATAAAATACCAAGAAAAAGGTAATCATTTTTGCGTGGTAGGAACTACGTTGATCAATATTGTTTTCTTAAGTTAATTAGTACCTTTATCAAAAGTATCTGGTTGCAAAAATAATGCTTTTATTCTATTTTCATTAATTTTATTTAAATTCATTATGGCAACGACTGCACCCATTTATTTTAAATCGCTTGTAATTCAAAGATGTTTGCGTTCTTCTACGCGAATGGTTTATCACACCACATAAAGCAAGAGATAACATTTAAAAACTTTAATATAATAACTAAAACCTTAATATAAAAACTAAATATGGAACCTGGTCTGGAAAACTGTGTTGTGAAAAGATGTCCAGTTTTTTAGAGGGCAGAAAATACGATTACTCAGATCACTAAGATTTTTAATTGACTTATATGACTATATTTAACGAAATTTCAAAATTGCATGAATCAGAAAATAAAAGGCTCTTTTATCACGAAAATGCACCCATTACACCACATTCTTTCTAGCAGCTGCTAGTTATTTTCATAGCTTCGTGGCAAAAATGAGGAATTCATGTGCGCTGTAACAATATTTTTAGACACCCATTCTGGATATATAAAAAAGCTCCTAGATTTTTTCAAAGCAACTGTTTAATTTACAAAACTTATTTGGAAAGGCGTGAAGGGCTAAATTATGTGTATCGGTTTCAACCCATGGATAGTAAAACAAATACTACAACAACCTAACAATGAATGTTAGATGCCCCCCTGTAACAGAGAGATCGGATTTCCTGAGCTTTTGTTTCGAAAACTTATTGATCAACCTAGTTATGCAAATACGCTATATATTGGTAATAAATTGGATCTATGAATTAAAAGTGCATTATGAATTTCAGATTATATAAAATAACGTTTTGAATTTTTTTTTAAATATCGATAATACTAAATGTATTCTTTATTTAACACGTTGAATGCCAAATAAAAAATATGCATTTTCAGGCCGCGTCGATCAGTGATGGTCGACAACTAGACTTTCCGTTCAGGCCGATCAGTGCTAACCGACGTTTAATATCTCTATAAATAATTACTAAAGTTGACTTTTTTTAATAAAAACACATTTGAACATTAGACATATTATGTATCTAATTAAAAAACATAGTATAGATTTGGATAGAACTGTGATTTTTGCTTGGTCTAAAGGGATAATTTGCTGTCGGTCTGACCACGTTGGCATTCAACATGTTAAATTCAAAAAAAGAGTAGTAAATATTCCTATTCCTTGGGCTATACCACTGAATCAATAATTATTCTCTACTAAAAATTTAGATATAATCGACTTCTATTAATGAAACTATTTCAATATTATTGCCATATTCGTTATTCTGCACCTTAAGAAGTTTTAATTAATACATCAATATTTTGTAAGATAAGAATTTGAATAGTCGTACTTCCATGGATAAAGCCTGATCATGATTAAACCCACATACAAATAAAATTCTCTGTATCAGCATATCCATGAAAGTAAGAAATTGTTTATTTAAAGTTAAGCTCACTCGTTGACTACAATACCTGTAGACTTATTTATTACTGAATATGGAAAATACACAATTAAGGTATGCTTCGATCTTAGGTTAGAATAGTAAATAGAGAAAATTGTCATGAAAACCTTAAAGTATATTTAATAATTTTAGTCATTAAAAGAAGTAATTTAGCAAAATCGTATTGCCTATATGATGTGATGCTCGCTACATGCCTAATATTATCTTTGTATTTTTAAATAGAATGGATCCAACACAACTTATGAAATTTTAGAAAGACAGTACTTATGACTGTTTAATTAGATAGTTTGATGGATGGGATAGCAATATTATGGCGAAACGGTCAGTCAAAATGAATACATAAATACACAACAAATAAAGATATACCTACAATAATAGAAAACATCAAACAACTTTAAACAACATTGGTCCAGTTACAACAATATAATGTAACAATGATTTTTATCAATGTGTATTAATAATAATCTTAAATACAACATGTGCCCAAGTAATCATAAAATTAGTGGAAATATTTCTGGGCTGACTTTTTTTTAATTCTAAAAAAAATTAATGGTCAAGCACAAAATAGGTATTTTTGCCTAATTGATCTAAAGCGTTTGTACCGCCCAAGTTTCACGGCTTATTGTACATACCTAAATATAACTTCACTATAATCCGCATACATAATTATGGTAATCGACTGACTAGATAAATAGTAACTATGGACAATTCTAATTAGATATGTTAGTGAACAATATTAAATAAAGTGCACTAATGACTAGCGATAGCTACCTTTATTAATTACTAAATTTATGATTTTAAATATATTCTCAAAATTATGGTAAGTCCTTAGTATCATTGTGAGATAAGGTGAGGCATATTAAATTTTTATATATTATAAAACATTTTCTTAAGAAAATCTACAGCTACAACAGTAATTTTCAAATAACCAAAAACCAAATCTAGATGAATAATAAGGTTCAAGGTTCCTATTAAGACCTTTTGGATTGTTGAGTACATACATACAGTTTGGCACATGTAATGTTTCTCACAATGACAACAGACATTATTTTAATAACTCGTTGGTATAAGTGCATATAAGCATTATATATCAGCCATTTGGGTTGTTTTCAAGCTACAGTGTATCGCTTTATAACAAAATTCATGAGACCAACACATTTTTACTGTAAAGAATTGATGTTTTATCTGATACATATTTGGCATACAATAAGATCAAACTATATGATTTTTTACGAGTAAAGTGGTCTAAATTATAACTTATTGTATTCCTACAGATGAACTTAAAATGTGCCATGTGATTGATGAATAAATCATGCTATAAAGAGTTTACACTGAAATTGAAAACAATCAATTATGACTTATTCCATTTTTAAATTTGCCTAATCATCATGGAACCATCATCAGAGTTTTAATGACTAAGTAACTTTTATTGTATTAACTCATAAAAAAATATTTTAAGAGCTATATACTTGTGCCAGTATTCTGATTTTCAGGTACTGAATACTTAAACATAAATATGACAATCAATAATTATTTTGTATGTTAGCGTACATATTAATCAATAACAGTAGTCCTAAAGACATCACTTCGTTGTATTTTCACACTATCGTATGGAATAACTTCGCAACCTTAGTGTTTCAGTCATTAATAAAGTATGTAACTAGTGTAAATAAGGTTAATTTTTAGTAATAGCAAAATATATATTATTATACTAATGTAGTGTAATAGGCATAATGATATTAAATATTTAAATGCAAATTTCATACAAATAATATATAAATACCAATGACTAGAATGAAACCTGTGAAATAGTTCACATTATTTAGCAACATTATTTTATACAAAACAAAGTTTACAACTATTTAAAATTATTTTGTTGCTTTTTAAAAAGTACTTTGAAACATATATTTTAAAAATATATATCACATTATGTTGCTTTTATGAATATAAGGTATTTACTTTTGAATGTAACAATGTAACTACATTAGCAGGCATTTTTCTCTTCCACTTGCTGATCCCTCACCACTCTCCTTAACATTTTTGTCTTTTTTCTTTTTGCCCTTTCCATCAACTTGAAGGGACACGTTTCGGTTCTTTTCCATATTAAGCAACTCCTGAAATAGAATACTATTAAAATTACACAGTTTTGATACTGAATTATAATTGATAGTATTCCCAATGAAGAAGACTTAATATGTAATGGGAATAAGATTTATTTTATGGTAGAAGATATTTTTGTAAATTGATTACCTGAAAAAGCTGTGTTACGTTATGATTAGTTTTTGCCGAAGTCTCCATAAATGACACTCTCCATTCCTGTGCCTGGGCTTGTCCCTCTGCAGCAGACACTTCACGAATTTCAGGACTCTCATCACACTTATTTCCAGCTAACATTACAGGAATGTTTGGCAGATCTGCCCCCTTGATCTCCCTTATTGTTTGCCATATTGGTTTCAGTTCCTCCAATGATTGTCGACTGCTTACTGAATATACAAGTATGAAAGCATGTCCCTGTTGTGATATATTTAAATGTGTATATGATAGAAATTTATAATTTGTTGTAATAGTGCACAAAGGTAAATGTAAAAACAAATTGTTACTCATATTTTGTTATTAATGTAAATTCTTATTCATTGTATTATTAACGATCTGAATAACCTAAAAGAATAATGAAAATAACCTTGCTTATTGACAACCTCTGCATAGCTGGAAATTGATGGGAACCAGTGGTGTCAGTTATTTGTAAAGTACATATGGTTTTGTTGCTGCTTATAACCTGTAACAATCAAAGTATAAAAGGTAAGTATTAATTAACATAAGACTTCATAATTCATGAATTAAACTCTTAGAAATAATTTCAGCTACCCTATTACTATATATATAAAAATATTTATTTTACTGGTGCCATAATATTCGTAAAAGGAAAGCTTATAAATTATAGTTTACAAAGCACTAATAATAAGTTTTACTGCCTCTCAAATAAATGTTTTGTTTGGGCAGGGCTATAGAAGACTAATAACTTTTTAGCATTTAAAAAAAAAATCATCAGTGAAACAGACACAGAAATATGTCTGTCTAAATATACTAAGATAATGAGTATGAGTTTTTTTTGGTTTTAATAAATAAATACCATAATTACTAATTATAATTATGTTTAAAAAGGAAAAGAAGATTGTTCATATTTTAGCACTGTCTAAGCCTTCGATCAACAATATACTATGTCAATGGTCTAAGCAATTGAACTGTTATATTTGGGTTTGGGTAACAGTTATATTATTTTTGGGTAGAAATGCATAGTATTGTACCCATAATAAAAGTGATAGATAAGAATGATGAATAAATATATAGATATTAATCAATGTTTTTAAGTTGAATAATAAAAATTAATTTCTGCATTCCTTATTCAATAGTATTTTTACATGTAGATGATTATTGTGTGAATGTTATAGCAGATGTGCAGTAAAA
Source organism: Anthocharis cardamines (assembly GCA_905404175.1). NCBI lineage: Eukaryota > Metazoa > Arthropoda > Insecta > Lepidoptera > Pieridae > Anthocharis > Anthocharis cardamines. The sequence goes on along the minus strand of FR989956.1, from coordinate 6,266,618 downwards.
CGTACAGTATATATCTGAGTCTAATAATGATTAAAAAACAAATGGAGCATAATATTAAATTCAGATATGCAAGGTCTAGTGACAATTAGATTTTTTTTGTGTAGATTCTTAGAAGCTTTACCTACTTAAATGAATAAAGTGAAAAATAACTGGAAGTTAAAAACATTTTTTTTTAATTTCAATTCGAGTGACTATTATTCCAATAACGACATAAAATACATACCTGTCTATAAGTGTCTTCGATAGTAGGTATATAGGACTCTCGAAAAGTACCTTTAACGAAACGTAATACAAGTGAACTTTTTCCTACACCACCCGCACCAAAAACTACAACACGATAATCATTACTTTGCTCCGGCATTACTGGTTCAGAAAAGCCTTAACCTTTTTGTAAAATCAATCGTTAAATTCTAAGTGATAAATTAATTTACTGCATCTTATTTACTGACTATGTTTGACATAACACAAACTAAGGTTTATTTAAAATATCAGCCGCCTTACGATATGTAAAAATGAAAACACATTCTTATTTTTTAATTAACAACGCCCAGTCAAAAATCAAGATCGCAATTCGTAAATCGTAATAAAGGTGTGACTAATATATTCGTATTAGGTATAGGTAATAGGTTTACGGCAGAAGTTCCATATTAGGCAATATGAATGTTCTCATATTAGGCTATCCAATAATACCCAGTCAAATAATAGACAGCGACGTACCTATTAAACGTCGCGAAGAATAGATACGCGAAGTCATAGTGCGACGTTGCCATACTTCTCATCGAATCGCTCGCTCGTTGCTACGCATCGATCGTTATTCCATGAGTTGTATAGTATACACGTCGCGTTTTGCATTTAAGCTTCGTGGATAAGCAAAGCGACAGCAAGCAATCGATATCGATTAAATATTTAAAATTGTTATATGAATAATATTCATTGAATATGCAATGATATTAAGGTACGGATAATAGGGAATTATGCCTATTATTTTAAAATGTTCATTTAGTCGTGTTTATGTTCAAATTGCGCATACGTCACAAAAAGACATAAAAAATTTTAAAAATATATTTTTTTAATTTTTTTATGGTACGGAGAAAAGGGAATTATGCCTATTATTTTAAAATGTTCATTTAGTCGTGTTTACGTTCAAATTGCGCATACGTCACAAAAAAACAAAAAAATTAAAAAATATATTTTTTTAATTTTGTATGTTTTTTTTTTGTAAAAAAGTATGAAAAAGCCCCTTGTACATCCAATATATTTTGTAGTGTGTAAGTTATTTGTATTTCTTTGTTCTTTTTTTTATTGTGTACAATAAAGTTTTTTTATTATTATCTATACATATAATAAAAGAGTAGGATCGAAATTACGCTTCACTAAATATTTTTACCAGAAATTAAGAGGGGTGATAAAAGAAGGGTAGCAGAATGCATAAATGCAATTTTTAATACTCTATATTTATAAAAAAATCTCATAATGAAACTATTTTATATAAAAAAAATATATTAATATATATATTTTTTAATTATTATTATTATTATTTAAAAAGTATGAAGGCTAATTTAATCACCCATGTCTCGTTAATAATTAATTATAATTATGATGATTTATATATCAATGATATGCGCTATCATTATAAATAACGGTCAACCGTAATACACAATATTCAAATATTGCATATTATTTGAACTCTTGACTGTTATACTATTATTTGACTATTACCCAGTAATAGGTATGATATCCTATTATTTGTAAAGCGTTATATTCGATAATAGGATTACGTACATTTGCTCGACACCGAACAATTTGCTCGACACCGAGCATTTTGCCGAGCATTTTTTGCTCGACTCCGAACATTTTGCCGAGCATTTTATGCTCGACTCCGAACATTTTGCCGACCATATTTTGCTCGACTCCGAACATTTTGCTTAGCATTTTTTACTCGATGCCGAACATTCTACCGAACATTTTTTGCTCAACTCCGAACCATTTGCTCGACCCCGAACATTTTGCTGAGTATTTTTTGCTCGACTCCGAACATTTTGCTTAGTATTTTTTGCTCGATGCCAAACATTCTACCGAACAATTTTTGCTCAACTCCGAACTTTTTGCTCGACTCCGAACATTTTGCCGAGCATTTTTTGCTCGACTCCGAACATTTAGCCGAGCATTCATTGCTCGACACCGAACATTAAGCCGAGCATTTATTACTCGACACCGAACATTTTGCTCGACACCGAGCATTTTCCCGAGCATTTTTTGCTCGACTCCAAACATTTTTCCGAGCATTATTTGCTCGACTCCGAACATTAAGCCGAGCATTTATTACTCGACAACGAACATTTTACTCGACACCGAGCATTTTTTGCTGGACTCCGAACATTTTACCGAGCATTTTTTGCTCGACTCCGAACATTTTGCTCGACTCCGAACATTTTGCCGAGCATTTTTTGCTCGACACCGAACATTTTGCCTAGCATTTTTTGCTCGATACCGAACATTTAGCCGAGCATTTATTGCTCGACACCGAACATTTTGCTCGCCTGCGAACATTTTGCCGAGCATTTTTTGCTCGACTTCGAACATTTTGCCGAGCATTTTTTGCTCGACTTCGAACATTTTTTGCTCGACACCGAACATTTTTTGCTCGACTCCGAACATTTTGCCGAGCATTTTTTGCTCGACTTCGAACATTTTGCCGAGCATTTTTTGCTCGACTTCGAACATTTTTTGCTCGACTTTGAACATTTTTTGCTCGACACCGAACATTTTTTGCTCGACTGCGAACATTTTCCCGAGCATTTTTGCTCGACTCCGAACATTTTCCCGAACATTTTTTGCTCGACTCCGAACATTTTCCCGAGCATTTTTTGCTCGACTCCGAACATTTTCCCGAGCATTTTTTGCTCGACTCCGAACATATTCCCGAGCATTTTTGCTCGACTCCGAACATTTTACCGAGCATTTTTTGCTCGACTCCGAACATTTTCCCGAGCATTTTTTGCTCGACTCCGAACATTTTCCCGAGCATTTTTGGCTCGACTCCGAACATATTTTGCTCGACTCCGGACATTTTCCCGAGCATTTTTGCTCGACTCCAAACATTTTGCCGAGCATTTTTTGCTCGACACCGAACATTTTCCCGAGCATTTTTTGCTCGACTCCGAACATATTTTGCTCGACTCCGAACATTTTGCCGAACATTTTTTGCTCGACTCCGAACATTTTTTGCTCGACTCCGAACATATTTTGCTCGACTCCGAACATTTTCCCGAGCATTTTTTGCTCGACTACGAACATTTTGCCGAGCATTTTTTGCTCGACTTCGAACATTTTTTGCTCGACTTTGAACATTTTTTGCTCGACACCGAACATTTTTTGCTCAACTTCGAACATTTTTTGCTCGACACCGAACATTTTGCCGAGCATTTTTTTGCTCGACTCCGAACATATTTTGCTCGACTCCGAACATTTTCCCGAACATTTTTTGCTCGACTCCGAACATTTTGCCGAGCATTTTTTGCTCGACACAGAACATTTTCCCGAGCATTTTTTGCTCGTATCCGAACATATTTTGCTCGACTCCGAACATTTTGCCGAGCATTTTTTGCTCGACTTCGAACATTTTTTGCTCGACACCGAACATTTTGCCGAGCATTTTTTGCTCGACACCGAACATTTTCCCGCGCATTTTTTGCTCGACTCTGAACATATTTTGCTCGACTCCGAACATTTTGCCGAGCATTTTTTGCTCGACTCCGAACATTTTTTGCTCGACACCGAACATTTTGCCGAGCATTTTTCGCTCGACTCCGAACATTTTGCCGAGCATTTTTTGTTCGGTGTCGAGCAAAAAATGTTCGAAGTCGAGCAAAAAATGCTCGGCAAAATGTTCGAAGTCGAGCAAAAAATGCTCGGCAAAATGTTCGGAGTCGAGCAAAATATGTTCAGAGTCGAGCAAAAAATGCTCGGGAAAATGTTCGGTGTCGAGCAAAAAATGCTCGGCAAAATGTTCGGTGTCGAGCAAAAAATGTTCGAAGTCGAGCAAAAAATGCTCGGCAAAATGTTCGGAGTCGAGCAAAATATGTTCGGATACGAGCAAAAAATGCTCGGGAAAATGTTCTGTGTCGAGCAAAAAATGCTCGGCAAAATGTTTGGAGTCGAACAAAAAATGTTCGGCATAATGTTCGAAGTCGAGCAAAAAATGTTCGGTGTCGAGCAAAAAATGTTCGAAGTTGAGCAAAAAATGTTCGGTGTCGAGCAAAATATGCTCGGCAAAATGTTCGGTGTCGAGCAAAAAATGTTCGAAGTTGAGCAAAAAATGTTCGGTGTCGAGCAAAAAATGTTCCAAGTCGAGCAAAAAATGTTCGAAGTCGAGCAAAAAATGCTCGGCAAAATGTTCGGTTTCGAGCAAAATGTTCGCAGTCGAGATAAAATGCTCGGCAAAATGTTCGGTTTCGAGCAAAAAATAATCGGCAAAATGTTCGGTGTCGAGCAAAAAATGTTCGGTGTCGAGCAAAAAATGTTCGGCAAAATGTTCGTAGTCGAACAAAAAATGCTCGGGAAAATGTTCGGAGTCGAGCAAAATATGTTTGGAGTCGAGCAAAAAATGCTCGGCAAAATGTTCGGTGTCGAGCAAAAAATGTACGGAGTCGAGCAAAAAATGCTCGAAGTCGAGCAAAAAATGTTCGGTGTCGAGCAAAAAATGTTCGAAGTTGAGCAAAAAATGTTCGGTGTCGAGCAAAAAATGTTCAAAGTCGAGCAAAAAATGTTCGAAGTCGAGCAAAAAATGCTCGGCAAAATGTTCGTAGTCGAGCAAAAAATGCTCGGGAAAATGTTCGGAGTCGAGCAAAATATGTTCGGAGTCGAGCAAAAAACGCTCGGCAAAATGTTCGGTGTCGAGCAAAAAATGTTCGGGAAAATGTTCGGAGTCGAGCAAAAATGCTCGGCAAAATGTTGGGAATCGAGCAAAAAATGTTCGGTGTCGAGCAAAAAATGTTCGAAGTCGAGCAAAAAATGTTCAAAGTCGAGCAAAAAATGTTCGGTGTCGAGCAAAAAATGTTCGAAGTCGAGCAAAAAATGCTCGGCAAAATGTTCGGTTTCGAGCAAAAAATGCTCGGCAAAATGTTCGCAGTCGAGCAAAAAATGCTCGGCAAAATGTTCGCAGTCGAGCAAAAAATGCTCGGCAAAATGTTCGAAGTCGAGCAAAAAATTTTCGGGAAAATGTTCGGAGTCGAGCAAAAATGCTCGGGAAAATGTTCGCAGTCGAGCAAAAAATGTTCGGTGTCGAGCAAAAAATGTTCGAAGTCGAGCAAAAAATGTTCGGTGTCGAGCAAAAAATGTTCAAAGTCGAGCAAAAAATGTTCGAAGTCGAGCATAAAATGCTCGGGAAAATGTTCGGTGTCGAGCAAAAAATGCTCGGCAAAATGTTCGTAGTCGAGCAAAAAATGCTCGGAAAAATGTTCGGAGTCGAGCAAAATATGTTTGGAGTCGAGCAAAAAATGCTCGGCAAAATGTTCGGTGTCGAGCAAAAAATGTTCGGGAAAATGTTCGGAGTCGAGCAAAAATGCTCGGCAAAATGTTCGGAGTCGAGCAAAAAATGCTCGGCAAAATGTTCGGAGTCGAGCAAAAAATGCTCGGCAAAATATTTGGAGTCGAACAAAAAATGTTCGGCAAAATGTTCGAAGTCGAGCAAAAAATGTTCCGAACATATTCCCGAGCATTTTTTGCTCGACTCCGAACATATTTTGCTCGACTCCGAACATTTTGCCGAGCATTTTTTGCTCGACTCCGAACATTTTTTGCTCGACACCGAACATTTTGCCGAGCATTTTTTGCTCGACACCGAACATTTTGCCGAGCATTTTTTGCTCGACTCCAAACATTTTGCCGAGCATTTTTTGCTCGACTCCGAACATTTTCCCGAGCATTTTTTGCTCGTATCCGAACATATTTTGCTCGACTCCGATAATTTTGCCGAGCATTATTTGCTCGACTCCGAACATTTTTTGCTTGACACCGAAAATTTTGCCGAGCATTTTTTGCTCGACTCCGAACATTTTGCCGAGCATTTTTTGCTCGACTCCGAACATTTTGCCGAGCATTTTTTGCTCGACTCCGAACATATTTTGCTCGATTCCGAACATTTTTTGCTCGACACCGAACATTTTGCCGAGCATTTTATCTCGACTGCGAACATTTTGCCGAGCATTTTTTGCTCGACTCCGAACATTTTGCCGAGCATTTTTTGCTCGACACCGAACATTTTGCCGAGCATTTTTTGCTCGACTCCGAACATTTTTTGCTCGACACCGAACATTTTGCCGAGCATTTTTTTCTCGACTCCGAACATATTTTGCTCGACTCCGAACATTTTTTGCTCGACACCGAACATTTTGCCGAGCATTTTTTGCTCGACACCGAACATTTTGCCGAGCATTTTTTGCTCGACTACGAACATTTTGCCGAGCATTTTTTGCTCGACACCGAACATTTTGCCGAGCATTTTTTGCTCGACTCCGAACATTTTTTGCTCGACACCGAACATTTTGCCGAGCATTTTTTGCTCGACTCCGAACATTTTCCCGAGCATTTTTTTCTCGACTCCGAACATATTTTGCTCGACTCCGAACATTTTTTGCTTGACACCGAAAATTTTGCCGAGCATTTTTTGCTCGACTCCGAACATTTTGCCGAGCATTTTTTGCTCGACTCCGAACATTTTGCCGAGCATTTTTTGCTCGACTCCGAACATATTTTGCTCGATTCCGAACATTTTTTGCTCGACACCGAACATTTTGCCGAGCATTTTATCTCGACTGCGAACATTTTGCCGAGCATTTTTTGCTCGACTCCGAACATTTTGCCGAGCATTTTTTGCTCGACACCGAACATTTTGCCGAGCATTTTTTGCTCGACTACGAACATTTTGCCGAGCATTTTTTGCTCGACACCGAACATTTTGCCGAGCATTTTTTGCTCGACTCCGAACATTTTTTGCTCGACACCGAACATTTTGCCGAGCATTTTTTGCTCGACTCCGAACATTTTCCCGAGCATTTTTTTCTCGACTCCGAACATATTTTGCTCGACTCCGAACATTTTTTGCTCGACACCGAACATTTTGCCGAGCATTTTTTGCTCGACACCGAACATTTTGCCGAGCATTTTTTGCTCGACTCCAAACATTTTGCCGAGCATTTTTTGCTCGACTCCGAACATTTTCCCGAGCATTTTTTGCTCGTATCCGAACATATTTTGCTCGACTCCGATAATTTTGCCGAGCATTATTTGCTCGACTCCGAACATTTTTTGCTCGACACCGAAAATTTTGCCGAGCATTTTTTGCTCGACTCCGGACATTTTCCCGAGCATTTTTGCTCGACTCCAAACATTTTGCCGAGCATTTTTTGCTCGACACCGAACATTTTCCCGAGCATTTTTTGCTCGACTCCGAACATATTTTGCTCGACTCCGAACATTTTGCCGAACATTTTTTGCTCGACTCCGAACATTTTTTGCTCGACACCGAACATTTTTTGCTCGACTCCAAACATTTTGCCGAGCATTTTTTGCTCGACTCCGAAAATTTTGCCGAGCATTTTTTGCTCGACTCCGAACATTTTTTGCTCGACTCCGAACATATTTTGCTCGACTCCGAACATTTTCCCGAGCATTTTTTGCTCGACTACGAACATTTTGCCGAGCATTTTTTGCTCGACTTCGAACATTTTTTGCTCGACTTTGAACATTTTTTGCTCGACACCGAACATTTTTTGCTCAACTTCGAACATTTTTTGCTCGACACCGAACATTTTGCCGAGCATTTTTTTGCTCGACTCCGAACATATTTTGCTCGACTCCGAACATTTTCCCGAACATTTTTTGCTCGACTCCGAACATTTTGCCGAGCATTTTTTGCTCGACACCGAACATTTTGCCGAGCATTTTTTGCTCGACTCCAAACATTTTGCCGAGCATTTTTTGCTCGACTCCGAACATTTTCCCGAGCATTTTTTGCTCGTATCCGAACATATTTTGCTCGACTCCGATAATTTTGCCGAGCATTATTTGCTCGACTCCGAACATTTTTTGCTTGACACCGAAAATTTTGCCGAGCATTTTTTGCTCGACTCCGAACATTTTGCCGAGCATTTTTTGCTCGACTCCGAACATTTTGCCGAGCATTTTTTGCTCGACTCCGAACATATTTTGCTCGATTCCGAACATTTTTTGCTCGACACCGAACATTTTGCCGAGCATTTTATCTCGACTGCGAACATTTTGCCGAGCATTTTTTGCTCGACTCCGAACATTTTGCCGAGCATTTTTTGCTCGACACCGAACATTTTGCCGAGCATTTTTTGCTCGACTCCGAACATTTTTTGCTCGACACCGAACATTTTGCCGAGCATTTTTTTCTCGACTCCGAACATATTTTGCTCGACTCCGAACATTTTTTGCTCGACACCGAACATTTTGCCGAGCATTTTTTGCTCGACACCGAACATTTTGCCGAGCATTTTTTGCTCGACTACGAACATTTTGCCGAACATTTTTTGTTCGACTCCAAACATTTTGCCGAGCATTTTTTGCTCGACTCCGAACATTTTGCCGAGCATTTTTTGCTCGACTCCGAACATTTTGCCGAGCATTTTTGCTCGACTCCGAACATTTTCCCGAACATTTTTTGCTCGACACCGAACATTTTGCCGAGCATTTTTTACTCGACTCCAAACATATTTTGCTCGACTCCGAACATTTTCCCGAGCATTTTTTGCTCGACTACGAACATTTTGCCGAGCATTTTTTGCTCGACACCGAACATTTTCCCGAGCATTTAATGCTCGACTTCGAACATTTTTTGCTCGACACCGAACATTTTTTGCTCGACACCGAACATTTTTTGCTCGACTTCGAACATTTTTTGCTCGACACCGAACATTTTTTGCTCGACTCCGAACATTTTGCCGAGCATTTTTGCTCGACTCCGAACATTTTCCCGAACATTTTTTGCTCGACACCGAACATTTTGCCGAGCATTTTTTGCTCGACTCCAAACATATTTTGCTCGACTCCGAACATTTTCCCGAGCATTTTTTGCTCGACTACGAAAATTTTGCCGAACATTTTTTGCTCGACACCGAACATTTTGCCGATTATTTTTTGCTCGAAACCGAGCATTTTATCTCGACTGCGAACATTTTGCTCGAAACCGAACATTTTGCCGAGCATTTTTTGCTCGACTTCGAACATTTTTTGCTCGACTTTGAACATTTTTTGCTCGACACCGAACATTTTTTGCTCAACTTCGAACATTTTTTGCTCGACACCGAACATTTTTTGCTCGACTTCGAACATTTTGCCGAACATTTTTTGTTCGACTCCAAACATTTTGCCGAGCATTTTTTGCTCGACTCCGAACATTTTGCCGAGCATTTTTTGCTCGACTCCGAACATTTTGCCGAGCATTTTTGCTCGACTCCGAACATTTTTTGCTCGACACCGAACATTTTTTGCTCGACACCGAACATTTTGCCGAACATTTTTTGCTCGACTCCAAACATTTTGCCGAGCATTTTTTGCTCGACTCCGAACATATTTTGCTCGACTCCGAACATTTTGCCGAGCATTTTTTGCTCGACTTCGAACATTTAGCCGAGCATTTGTTGCTCGACTTCGAACATTTTTTGCTCGAAACCGAACATTTTGCCGAGCATTTTTTGCTTGACTCCGAACATTTTTCCGAGCATTTTTTGCTCGATTCCGAACATATTTTGCTCGACTCCGAATATTTTGCCGAGCATTTTTTGCTCGACTTCGAACATTTTTTGCTCGACTTTGAACATTTTTTGCTCGACTCCGAACATTTTGCCGAGCATTTTTTGCTCGACACAGAACATTTTCCCGAGCATTTTTTGCTCGTATCCGAACATATTTTGCTCGACTCCGAACATTTTGCCGAGCATTTTTTGCTCGACTCCAAACATTTTTTGCTCGACATCGAACATTTTGCCCAGCATTTTTTGCTCGACTCTGAACAAATTAACAAATTTTGCTGAGCATTATTTGGTCGACTCCAAACATCACGCCGAGCATTTTTTGCTCGAAACCGAACATTTTGCCGAGTATTTTATCTCGACTGCGAACATTTTGCCGAGCATTTTTTGCTCGACTTCGAACATTTTTTGCTCGACTTTGAACATTTTTTGCTCGACACCGAACATTTTTTGCTCGACACCGAACATTTTGCCGAGCATTTTTTGCTCGAAACCGAACATTTTGCCGAGCATTTTATCTCGACTGCGAACATTTTGCCGAGCATTTTTTGCTCGACTTCGAACATTTTTTGCTTGACACCGAACATTTTGCCGAGCATTTTTTGCTCGACTTCGAACATATTTTGCTCGACTCCGAACATTTTGCCGAGCATTTTTTGCTCGACTTCGAACATTTTTTGCTCGACTTTGAACATTTTTTGCTCGACACCGAACATTTTTTGCTCGACTTCGAACATTTTGCCGAGCATTTTTTGCTCGACTTCGAACATTTTTTGCTCGACTTTGAACATTTTTTGCTCGACACCGAACATTTTTTGCTTGACACCGAACATTTTGCCGAGCATTTTTTGCTCGAAACCGAACATTTTGCCGAGCATTTTTTGCTTGACTCCGAACATTTTTCCGAGCATTTTTTGCTCGATTCCGAACATATTTTGCTCGACTCCGAATATTTTGCCGAGCATTTTTTGCTCGACTTCGAACATTTTTTGCTCGACTTTGAACATTTTTTGCTCGACTTTGAACATTTTTTGCTCGACTTCGAACATTTTTTGCTCGACACCGAACATTTTTTGCTCGACTCTGAACATTTTGCCGAGCATTTTTTGCTCGACTCCGAACATATTTTGCTCGATTCCGAACATTTTTTGCTCGACACCGAACATTTTGCCGAGCATTTTATCTCGACTGCGAACATTTTGCCGAGCATTTTTTGCTCGACTCCGAACATTTTGCCGAGCATTTTTTGCTCGACACCGAACATTTTGCCGAGCATTTTTTGCTCGACTCCGAACATTTTTTGCTCGACACCGAACATTTTGCCGAGCATTTTTTTCTCGACTCCGAACATATTTTGCTCGACTCCGAACATTTTTTGCTCGACACCGAACATTTTGCCGAGCATTTTTTGCTCGACACCGAACATTTTGCCGAGCATTTTTTGCTCGACTACGAACATTTTGCCGAGCATTTTTTGCTCGACACCGAACATTTTGCCGAGCATTTTTTGCTCGACTCCGAACATTTTCCCGAGCATTTTTTTCTCGACTCCGAACATATTTTGCTCGACTCCGAACATTTTTTGCTCGACACCGAACATTTTGCCGAGCATTTTTTGCTCGACACCGAACATTTTGCCGAGCATTTTTTGCTCGACTCCAAACATTTTGCCGAGCATTTTTTGCTCGACTCCGAACATTTTCCCGAGCATTTTTTGCTCGTATCCGAACATATTTTGCTCGACTCCGATAATTTTGCCGAGCATTATTTGCTCGACTCCGAACATTTTTTGCTCGACACCGAAAATTTTGCCGAGCATTTTTTGCTCGACTCCAAACATTTTGCCGAGCATTTTTTGCTCGACACCGAACATTCTGCCGAGCATTTTTTGCTCGACTTCGAACATTTTTTGCTCGACTCCGAACATTTTTTGCTTGACACCGAACATTTTGCCGAGCATTTTTTGCTTGACTCCGAACATATTTTGCTCGACACCGAACATTTTTTGCTCGACTGCGAACATTTTGCCGAGCATTTTTTGCTCGAAACCGAACATTTTGCCGATTATTTTTTGCTCGACTTCGAACATTTTTTGCTCGACTTTGAACATTTTTTGCTCGACACCGAACATTTTTTGCTCAACTTCGAACATTTTTTGCTCGACTCCGAACATTTTCCCGAGCATTTTTTGCTCGACTACGAAAATTTTGCCGAACATTTTTTGCTCGACACCGAACATTTTTTGCTCGACACCGAACATTTTGCCGATTATTTTTTGCTCGAAACCGAGCATTTTATCTCGACTGCGAACATTTTGCTCGAAACCGAACATTTTGCCGAGCATTTTTTGCTCGACTTCGAACATTTTTTGCTCGACTTTGAACATTTTTTGCTCGACACCGAACATTTTTTGCTCAACTTCGAACATTTTTTGCTCGACACCGAACATTTTTTGCTCGACTTCGAACATTTTGCCGAACATTTTTTGTTCGACTCCAAACATTTTGCCGAGCATTTTTTGCTCGACTCCGAACATTTTGCCGAGCATTTTTTGCTCGACTCCGAACATTTTGCCGAGCATTTTTGCTCGACTCCGAACATTTTCCCGAACATTTTTTGCTCGACACCGAACATTTTGCCGAGCATTTTTTGCTCGACTCCGAACATTTTGCCGAGCATTTTTTGCTCGACTTCGAACATTTTGCCGAGCATTTTTTGCTCGACTTCGAACATTTTTTGCTCGACTTTGAACATTTTTTGCTCGACACCGAACATTTTTTGCTCTACTTCGAACATTTTTTGCTCGACACCGAACATTTTCTGCTCGACACCGAACATTTTGCCGAGCATTTTTTGCTCGAAACCGAACATTTCGCCGAGCATTTTATCTCGACTGCGAACATTTTGCCGAGCATTTTTTGCTCGACTCCGAACATTTTGCCGAGCATTTTTGCTCGACTCCGAACATTTTCCCGAACATTTTTTGCTCGACACCGAACATTTTGCCGAGCATTTTTTGCTCGACTCCAAAAATATTTTGCTCGACTCCGAACATTTTCCCGAGCATTTTTTGCTCGACTACGAACATTTTGCCGAACATTTTTTGCTCGACACCGTACATTTTTTGCTCGACACCGAACATTTTGCCGAGCATTTTTTGCTCGACTCCAAACATATTTTGCTCGACTCCGAACATTTTCCCGAGCATTTTTTGCTCGACTACGAACATTTTGCCGAACATTTTTTGCTCGACACCGAACATTTTTTGCTCGACACCGAACATTTTGCCGATTATTTTTTGCTCGAAACCGAACATTTTGCCGAGCATTTTATCTCGACTGCGAACATTTTGCTCGAAACCGAACATTTTGCCGAGCATTTTTTGCTCGACTTCGAACATTTTTTGCTCGACTTTGAACATTTTTTGCTCGACACCGAACATTTTTTGCTCAACTTCGAACATTTTTTGCTCGACACCGAACATTTTGCCGAGCATATTTTGCTCGACTCCGAACATTTTTTGCTCGACACCGAACATTTTGCCGAGCATTTTTTGCTCGACACCGAACATTTTGCCGAGCATTTTTTGCTCGACTCCAAACATTTTGCCGAGCATTTTTTGCTCGACTCCGAACATTTTCCCGAGCATTTTTTGCTCGTATCCGAACATATTTTGCTCGACTCCGATAATTTTGCCGAGCATTATTTGCTCGACTCCGAACATTTTTTGCTCGACACCGAAAATTTTGCCGAGCATTTTTTGCTCGACTCCAAACATTTTGCCGAGCATTTTTTGCTCGACACCGAACATTCTGCCGAGCATTTTTTGCTCGACTTCGAACATTTTTTGCTCGACTCCGAACATTTTTTGCTTGACACCGAACATTTTGCCGAGCATTTTTTGCTTGACTCCGAACATATTTTGCTCGACACCGAACATTTTTTGCTCGACTGCGAACATTTTGCCGAGCATTTTTTGCTCGAAACCGAACATTTTGCCGATTATTTTTTGCTCGACTTCGAACATTTTTTGCTCGACTTTGAACATTTTTTGCTCGACACCGAACATTTTTTGCTCAACTTCGAACATTTTTTGCTCGACTCCGAACATTTTCCCGAGCATTTTTTGCTCGACTACGAAAATTTTGCCGAACATTTTTTGCTCGACACCGAACATTTTTTGCTCGACACCGAACATTTTGCCGATTATTTTTTGCTCGAAACCGAGCATTTTATCTCGACTGCGAACATTTTGCTCGAAACCGAACATTTTGCCGAGCATTTTTTGCTCGACTTCGAACATTTTTTGCTCGACTTTGAACATTTTTTGCTCGACACCGAACATTTTTTGCTCAACTTCGAACATTTTTTGCTCGACACCGAACATTTTTTGCTCGACTTCGAACATTTTGCCGAACATTTTTTGTTCGACTCCAAACATTTTGCCGAGCATTTTTTGCTCGACTCCGAACATTTTGCCGAGCATTTTTTGCTCGACTCCGAACATTTTGCCGAGCATTTTTGCTCGACTCCGAACATTTTCCCGAACATTTTTTGCTCGACACCGAACATTTTGCCGAGCATTTTTTGCTCGACTCCGAACATTTTGCCGAGCATTTTTTGCTCGACTTCGAACATTTTGCCGAGCATTTTTTGCTCGACTTCGAACATTTTTTGCTCGACTTTGAACATTTTTTGCTCGACACCGAACATTTTTTGCTCTACTTCGAACATTTTTTGCTCGACACCGAACATTTTCTGCTCGACACCGAACATTTTGCCGAGCATTTTTTGCTCGAAACCGAACATTTCGCCGAGCATTTTATCTCGACTGCGAACATTTTGCCGAGCATTTTTTGCTCGACTCCGAACATTTTGCCGAGCATTTTTGCTCGACTCCGAACATTTTCCCGAACATTTTTTGCTCGACACCGAACATTTTGCCGAGCATTTTTTGCTCGACTCCAAAAATATTTTGCTCGACTCCGAACATTTTCCCGAGCATTTTTTGCTCGACTACGAACATTTTGCCGAACATTTTTTGCTCGACACCGTACATTTTTTGCTCGACACCGAACATTTTGCCGAGCATTTTTTGCTCGACTCCAAACATTTTTTGCTCGACTCCGAACATTTTCCCGAGCATTTTTTGCTCGACTACGAACATTTTGCCGAACATTTTTTGCTCGACACCGAACATTTTTTGCTCGACACCGAACATTTTGCCGATTATTTTTTGCTCGAAACCGAACATTTTGCCGAGCATTTTATCTCGACTGCGAACATTTTGCTCGAAACCGAACATTTTGCCGAGCATTTTTTGCTCGACTTCGAACATTTTTTGCTCGACTTTGAACATTTTTTGCTCGACACCGAACATTTTTTGCTCAACTTCGAACATTTTTTGCTCGACACCGAACATTTTGCCGAGCATATTTTGCTCGACACCGAACATTTTTTGCTCAACTTCGAACATTTTTTGCTCGACACCGAACATTTTTTGCTCGACTTCGAACATTTTGCCGAACATTTTTTGTTCGACTCCAAACATTTTGCCGAGCATTTTTTGCTCGACTCCGAACATTTTGCCGAGCATTTTTTGCTCGACTCCGAACATTTTGCCGAGCATTTTTGCTCGACTCCGAACATTTTTTGCTCGACACCGAACATTTTTTGCTCGACTTCGAGCATTTTTTGCTCGAAACCGAACATTTTGCCGAGCATTTTTTGCTTGACTCCGAACATTTTTCCGAGCATTTTTTGCTCGACTCCGAATATTTTGCCGAGCATTTTTTGCTCGACTTCGAACATTTTTTGCTCGACTTTGAACATTTTTTGCTCGACTCCGAACATTTAGCCGAGCATTTGTTGCTCGACACAGAACATTTTCCCGAGCATTTTTTGCTCGTATCCGAACATATTTTGCTCGACTCCGAACATTTTGCCGAGCATTTTTTGCTCGACTCCAAACATTTTTTGCTCGACATCGAACATTTTGCCCAGCATTTTTTGCTCGACTCTGAACAAATTAACAAATTTTGCTGAGCATTATTTGGTCGACTCCAAACATCACGCCGAGCATTTTTTGCTCGAAACCGAACATTTTGCCGAGTATTTTATCTCGACTGCGAACATTTTGCCGAGCATTTTTTGCTCGACTTCGAACATTTTTTGCTCGACACCGAACATTTTTTGCTCGACTGCGAACATTTTCCCGAGCATTTTTGCTAGACTCCGAACATTTTCCCGAAAATTTTTTGCTCGACTTCGAACATTTTGCCGAGCATTTTTTGCTCGACTTCGAACATTTTTTGCTCGACTTTGAACATTTTTTGCTCGACACCGAACATTTTTTGCTCGACACCGAACATTTTGCCGAGCATTTTTTGCTCGAAACCGAACGTTTTGCCGAGCATTTTATCTCGACTGCGAACATTTTGCCGAGCATTTTTTGCTCGACTTCGAACATTTTTTGCTTGACACCGAACATTTTGCCGAGCATTTTTTGCTCGACTTCGAACATTTAGCCGAGCATTTGTTGCTCGACTTCAAACATTTTTTGCTCGAAACCGAACATTTTTCCGAGCATTTTTTGCTTGACTCCGAACATTTTTCCGAGCATTTTTTGCTCGACTCCGAACATATTTTGCTCGACTCCGAACATTTTGCCGAGCATTTTTTGCTCGACTGCGAACATTTTGCCGAGCATTTTTTGCTCGACTCCGAACATTTTGCCGAGCATTTTTTGCTCGACACCGAACATTTTGCCGAGCATTTTTTGCTCGACTCCGAACATTTTTTGCTCGACACCGAACATTTTGCCGAGCATTTTTTTCTCGACTCCGAACATATTTTGCTCGACTCCGAACATTTTTTGCTCGACACCGAACATTTTGCCGAGCATTTTTTGCTCGACTTCGAACATTTAGCCGAGCATTTGTTGCTCGACTTCGAACATTTTTTGCTCGAAACCGAACATTTTGCCGAGCATTTTTTGCTTGACTCTGAACATTTTTCCGAGCATTTTTTGCTCGATTCCGAACATATTTTGCTCGACTCCGAATATTTTGCCGAGCATTTTTTGCTCGACTTCGAACATTTTTTGCTCGACTTTGAACATTTTTTGCTCGACTTTGAACATTTTTTGCTCGACTTCGAACATTTTTTGCTCGACACCGAACATTTTTTGCTCGACTCTGAACATTTTGCCGAGCATTTTTTTGCTCGACTCCGAACATATTTTGCTCGATTCCGAACATTTTTTGCTCGACACCGAACATTTTGCCGAGCATTTTATCTCGACTGCGAACATTTTGCCGAGCATTTTTTGCTCGACTCCGAACATTTTGCCGAGCATTTTTTGCTCGACACCGAACATTTTGCCGAGCATTTTTTGCTCGACTCCGAACATTTTTTGCTCGACACCGAACATTTTGCCGAGCATTTTTTTCTCGACTCCGAACATATTTTGCTCGACTCCGAACATTTTTTGCTCGACACCGAACATTTTGCCGAGCATTTTTTGCTCGACACCGAACATTTTGCCGAGCATTTTTTGCTCGACTACGAACATTTTGCCGAGCATTTTTTGCTCGACACCGAACATTTTGCCGAGCATTTTTTGCTCGACTCCGAACATTTTTTGCTCGACACCGAACATTTTGCCGAGCATTTTTTGCTCGACTCCGAACATTTTCCCGAGCATTTTTTTCTCGACTCCGAACATATTTTGCTCGACTCCGAACATTTTTTGCTCGACACCGAACATTTTGCCGAGCATTTTTTGCTCGACACCGAACATTTTGCCGAGCATTTTTTGCTCGACTCCAAACATTTTGCCGAGCATTTTTTGCTCGACTCCGAACATTTTCCCGAGCATTTTTTGCTCGTATCCGAACATATTTTGCTCGACTCCGATAATTTTGCCGAGCATTATTTGCTCGACTCCGAACATTTTTTGCTCGACACCGAACATTTTGCCGAGCATTTTTTGCTCGACTCCAAACATTTTGCCGAGCATTTTTTGCTCGACACCGAACATTCTGCCGAGCATTTTTTGCTCGACTTCGAACATTTTTTGCTCGACTCCGAACATTTTTTGCTTGACACCGAACATTTTGCCGAGCATTTTTTGCTTGACTCCGAACATATTTTGCTCGACACCGAACATTTTTTGCTCGACTGCGAACATTTTGCCGAGCATTTTTTGCTCGAAACCGAACATTTTGCCGATTATTTTTTGCTCGACTTCGAACATTTTTTGCTCGACTTTGAACATTTTTTGCTCGACACCGAACATTTTTTGCTCAACTTCGAACATTTTTTGCTCGACTCCGAACATTTTCCCGAGCATTTTTTGCTCGACTACGAAAATTTTGCCGAACATTTTTTGCTCGACACCGAACATTTTTTGCTCGACACCGAACATTTTGCCGATTATTTTTTGCTCGAAACCGAGCATTTTATCTCGACTGCGAACATTTTGCTCGAAACCGAACATTTTGCCGAGCATTTTTTGCTCGACTTCGAACATTTTTTGCTCGACTTTGAACATTTTTTGCTCGACACCGAACATTTTTTGCTCAACTTCGAACATTTTTTGCTCGACACCGAACATTTTTTGCTCGACTTCGAACATTTTGCCGAACATTTTTTGTTCGACTCCAAACATTTTGCCGAGCATTTTTTGCTCGACTCCGAACATTTTGCCGAGCATTTTTTGCTCGACTCCGAACATTTTGCCGAGCATTTTTGCTCGACTCCGAACATTTTCCCGAGCATTTTTTGCTCGACTACGAAAATTTTGCCGAACATTTTTTGCTCGACACCGAACATTTTTTGCTCGACACCGAACATTTTGCCGATTATTTTTTGCTCGAAACCGAGCATTTTATCTCGACTGCGAACATTTTGCTCGAAACCGAACATTTTGCCGAGCATTTTTTGCTCGACTTCGAACATTTTTTGCTCGACTTTGAACATTTTTTGCTCGACACCGAACATTTTTTGCTCAACTTCGAACATTTTTTGCTCGACACCGAACATTTTTTGCTCGACTTCGAACATTTTGCCGAACATTTTTTGTTCGACTCCAAACATTTTGCCGAGCATTTTTTGCTCGACTCCGAACATTTTGCCGAGCATTTTTTGCTCGACTCCGAACATTTTGCCGAGCATTTTTGCTCGACTCCGAACATTTTCCCGAACATTTTTTGCTCGACACCGAACATTTTGCCGAGCATTTTTTGCTCGACTCCGAACATTTTGCCGAGCATTTTTTGCTCGACTTCGAACATTTTGCCGAGCATTTTTTGCTCGACTTCGAACATTTTTTGCTCGACTTTGAACATTTTTTGCTCGACACCGAACATTTTTTGCTCTACTTCGAACATTTTTTGCTCGACACCGAACATTTTCTGCTCGACACCGAACATTTTGCCGAGCATTTTTTGCTCGAAACCGAACATTTCGCCGAGCATTTTATCTCGACTGCGAACATTTTGCCGAGCATTTTTTGCTCGACTCCGAACATTTTGCCGAGCATTTTTGCTCGACTCCGAACATTTTCCCGAACATTTTTTGCTCGACACCGAACATTTTGCCGAGCATTTTTTGCTCGACTCCAAACATATTTTGCTCGACTCCGAACATTTTCCCGAGCATTTTTTGCTCGACTACGAACATTTTGCCGAACATTTTTTGCTCGACACCGAACATTTTTTGCTCGACACCGAACATTTTGCCGATTATTTTTTGCTCGAAACCGAACATTTTGCCGAGTATTTTATCTCGACTGCGAACATTTTGCTCGAAACCGAACATTTTGCCGAGCATTTTTTGCTCGACTTCGAACATTTTTTGCTCGACTTTGAACATTTTTTGCTCGACACCGAACATTTTTTGCTCAACTTCGAACATTTTTTGCTCGACACCGAACATTTTGCCGAGCATATTTTGCTCGACACCGAACATTTTTTGCTCAACTTCGAACATTTTTTGCTCGACACCGAACATTTTTTGCTCGACTTCGAACATTTTGCCGAACATTTTTTGTTCGACTCCAAACATTTTGCCGAGCATTTTTTGCTCGACTCCGAACATTTTGCCGAGCATTTTTTGCTCGACTCCGAACATTTTGCCGAGCATTTTTGCTCGACTCCGAACATTTTTTGCTCGACACCGAACATTTTTTGCTCGACTTCGAGCATTTTTTGCTCGACTCCGTACATTTTTTGCTCGACACCGAACATTTTGCCGAACATTTTTTGCTCGACTCCAAACATTTTGCCGAGCATTATTTGCTCGACTCCGAACATATTTTGCTCGACTCCGAACATTTTGCCGAGCATTTTTTGCTCGACTTCGAACATTTAGCCGAGCATTTGTTGCTCGACTTCGAACATTTTTTGCTCGAAACCGAACATTTTGCCGAGCATTTTTTGCTTGACTCCGAACATTTTTCCGAGCATTTTTTGCTCGATTCCGAACATATTTTGCTCGACTCCGAATATTTTGCCGAGCATTTTTTGCTCGACTTCGAACATTTTTTGCTCGACTTTGAACATTTTTTGCTCGACTCCGAACATTTTGCCGAGCATTTTTTGCTCGACACAGAACATTTTCCCGAGCATTTTTTGCTCGTATCCGAACATATTTTGCTCGACTCCGAACATTTTGCCGAGCATTTTTTGCTCGACTCCAAACATTTTTTGCTCGACATCGAACATTTTGCCCAGCATTTTTTGCTCGACTCTGAACAAATTAACAAATTTTGCTGAGCATTATTTGGTCGACTCCAAACATCACGCCGAGCATTTTTTGCTCGAAACCGAACATTTTGCCGAGTATTTTATCTCGACTGCGAACATTTTGCCGAGCATTTTTTGCTCGACTTCGAACATTTTTTGCTCGACACCGAACATTTTTTGCTCGACTGCGAACATTTTCCCGAGCATTTTTGCTCGACTCCGAACATTTTCCCGAAAATTTTTTGCTCGACTTCGAACATTTTGCCGAGCATTTTTTGCTCGACTTCGAACATTTTTTGCTCGACTTTGAACATTTTTTGCTCGACACCGAACATTTTTTGCTCGACACCGAACATTTTGCCGAGCATTTTTTGCTCGAAACCGAACATTTTGCCGAGCATTTTATCTCGACTGCGAACATTTTGCCGAGCATTTTTTGCTCGACTTCGAACATTTTTTGCTTGACACCGAACATTTTGCCGAGCATTTTTTGCTCGACTTCGAACATTTAGCCGAGCATTTGTTGCTCGACTTCAAACATTTTTTGCTCGAAACCGAACATTTTTCCGAGCATTTTTTGCTTGACTCCGAACATTTTTCCGAGCATTTTTTGCTCGACTCCGAACATATTTTGCTCGACTCCGAACATTTTGCCGAGCATTTTTTGCTCGACTCCGAACATTTTGCCGAGCATTTTTTGCTCGACTCCGAACATTTTGCCGAGCATTTTTGCTCGACTCCGAACATTTTCCCGAACATTTTTTGCTCGACACCGAACATTTTGCCGAGCATTTTTTGCTCGACTCCGAACATTTTGCCGAGCATTTTTTGCTCGACTTCGAACATTTTGCCGAGCATTTTTTGCTCGACTTCGAACATTTTTTGCTCGACTTTGAACATTTTTTGCTCGACACCGAACATTTTTTGCTCTACTTCGAACATTTTTTGCTCGACACCGAACATTTTCTGCTCAACTTCGAACATTTTTTGCTCGACACCGAACATTTTTTGCTCGACTTCGAACATTTTGCCGAACATTTTTTGTTCGACTCCAAACATTTTGCCGAGCATTTTTTGCTCGACTCCGAACATTTTGCCGAGCATTTTTTGCTCGACTCCGAACATTTTGCCGAGCATTTTTGCTCGACTCCGAACATTTTCCCGAACATTTTTTGCTCGACACCGAACATTTTGCCGAGCATTTTTTGCTCGACTCCAAACATATTTTGCTCGAATCCGAACATTTTCCCGAGCATTTTTTGCTCGACTACGAACATTTTGCCGAGCATTTTTTGCTCGACTCCGAACATTTTCCCGAGCATTTTTTGCTCGACTACGAACATTTTGCCGAACATTTTTTGCTCGACACCGAACATTTTTTGCTCGACACCGAACATTTTGCCGATTATTTTTTGCTCGAAACCGAACATTTTGCCGAGCATTTTATCTCGACTGCGAACATTTTGCTCGAAACCGAACATTTTGCCGAGCATTTTTTGCTCGACTTCGAACATTTTTTGCTCGACTTTGAACATATTTTGCTCGACACCGAACATTTTTTGCTCAACTTCGAACATTTTTTGCTCGACACCGAACATTTTTTGCTCGACTTCGAACATTTTGCCGAACATTTTTTGTTCGACTCCAAACATTTTGCCGAGCATTTTTTGCTCGACTCCGAACATTTTGCCGAGCATTTTTGCTCGACTCCGAACATTTTCCCGAACATTTTTTGCTCGACACCGAACATTTTGCCGAGCATTTTTTGCTCGACTCCAAACATATTTTGCTCGACTCCGAACATTTTCCCGAGCATTTTTTGCTCGACTACGAACATTTTGCCGAACATTTTTTGCTCGACACCGTACATTTTTTGCTCGACACCGAACATTTTGCCGAGCATTTTTTGCTCGACTCCAAACATATTTTGCTCGACTCCGAACATTTTCCCGAGCATTTTTTGCTCGACTACGAACATTTTGCCGAACATTTTTTGCTCGACACCGAACATTTTGCCGAGCATTTTTTGCTCGACTCCAAACATATTTTGCTCGACTCCGAACATTTTCCCGAGCATTTTTTGCTCGACTACGAACATTTTGCCGAACATTTTTTGCTCGACACCGTACATTTTTTGCTCGACACCGAACATTTTGCCGAGCATTTTTTGCTCGACTCCAAACATATTTTGCTCGACTCCGAACATTTTCCCGAGCATTTTTTGCTCGACTACGAACATTTTGCCGAACATTTTTTGCTCGACACCGAACATTTTTTGCTCGACACCGAACATTTTGCCGATTATTTTTTGCTCGAAACCGAACATTTTGCCGAGCATTTTATCTCGACTGCGAACATTTTGCTCGAAACCGAACATTTTGCCGAGCATTTTTTGCTCGACTTCGAACATTTTTTGCTCGACACCGAACATTTTTTGCTCGACTTCGAACATTTTGCCGAACATTTTTTGTTCGACTCCAAACATTTTGCCGAGCATTTTTTGCTCGACTCCGAACATTTTGCCGAGCATTTTTTGCTCGACTCCGAACATTTTGCCGAGCATTTTTGCTCGACTCCGAACATTTTTTGCTCGACACCGAACATTTTTTGCTCGACTTCGAGCATTTTTTGCTCGACTCCGTACATTTTTTGCTCGACACCGAACATTTTGCCGAACATTTTTTGCTCGACTCCAAACATTTTGCCGAGCATTTTTTGCTCGACTCCGAACATATTTTGCTCGACTCCGAACATTTTGCCGAGCATTTTTTGCTCGACTTCGAACATTTAGCCGAGCATTTGTTGCTCGACTTCGAACATTTTTTGCTCGAAACCGAACATTTTGCCGAGCATTTTTTGCTTGACTCCGAACATTTTTCCGAGCATTTTTTGCTCGATTCCGAACATATTTTGCTCGACTCCGAATATTTTGCCGAGCATTTTTTGCTCGACTTCGAACATTTTTTGCTCGACTTTGAACATTTTTTGCTCGACTCCGAACATTTTGCCGAGCATTTTTTGCTCGACACAGAACATTTTCCCGAGCATTTTTTGCTCGTATCCGAACATATTTTGCTCGACTCCGAACATTTTGCCGAGCATTTTTTGCTCGACTCCAAACATTTTTTGCTCGACATCGAACATTTTGCCCAGCATTTTTTGCTCGACTCTGAACAAATTAACAAATTTTGCTGAGCATTATTTGGTCGACTCCAAACATCACGCCGAGCATTTTTTGCTCGAAACCGAACATTTTGCCGAGTATTTTATCTCGACTGCGAACATTTTGCCGAGCATTTTTTGCTCGACTTCGAACATTTTTTGCTCGAAACCGAACATTTTGCCGAGCATTTTTTGCTCGACTTCGAACATTTAGCCGAGCATTTGTTGCTCGACTTCAAACATTTTTTGCTCGAAACCGAACATTTTTCCGAGCATTTTTTGCTTGACTCCGAACATTTTTCCGAGCATTTTTTGCTCGACTCCGAACATATTTTGCTCGACTCCGAACATTTTGCCGAGCATTTTTTGCTCGACTTCGAACATTTTTTGCTCGACTTTGAACATTTTTTGCTCGACACCGAACATTTTTTGCTCGACTTCGAACATTTTGCCGAGCATTTTTTGCTCGACTTCGAACATTTTTTGCTCGACTTTGAACATTTTTTGCTCGACACCGAACATTTTTTGCTTGACACCGAACATTTTGCCGAGCATTTTTTGCTCGAAACCGAACATTTTGCCGAGCATTTTATCTCGACTGCGAACATTTTGCCGAGCATTTTTTGCTCGACTTCGAACATTTTTTGCTCGACACCGAACATTTTGCCGAGCATTTTTTGCTCGACTTCGAACATTTAGCCGAGCATTTGTTGCTCGACTTCGAACATTTTTTGCTCGAAACCGAACATTTTGCCGAGCATTTTTTGCTTGACTCCGAACATTTTTCCGAGCATTTTTTGCTCGATTCCGAACATATTTTGCTCGACTCCGAATATTTTGCCGAGCATTTTTTGCTCGACTTCGAACATTTTTTGCTCGACTTTGAACATTTTTTGCTCGACTTTGAACATTTTTTGCTCGACTTCGAACATTTTTTGCTCGACACCGAACATTTTTTGCTCGACTCTGAACATTTTGCCGAGCATTTTTTGCTCGACTACGAACATTTTGCCGAGCATTTTTTGCTCGACACCGAACATTTTCCGGAGCATTTTATGCTCGACTTCGAAAATTTTTTGCTCGACTTTGAACATTTTTTGCTCGACACCGAACATTTTTTGCTCGACTTCGAACATTTTTTGCTCGACACCGAACATTTTTTGCTCGACACCGAACATTTTGCCGAGCATTTTTTGCTCGAAACCGAACATTTTTCCGAGCATTTTATCTCGACTGCGAACATTTTGCCGAGCATTTTTTGCTCGACTTCGAACATTTTTTGCTCGACACCGAACATTTTTTGCTCGACTCCGAACATTTTGCCGAGCATTTTTTGCTCGACTCCGAACATATTTTGCTCGACTCCGAACATTTTGCCGAGCATTTTTTGCTCGACTCCGAACATATTTTGGTCGACTTCGAACATTTTCCCGAGCATTTTTTGCTCGACTCCGAACATTTTGCCGAGCATTTTTTGCCGAACATTTTTTGCCCGACTCCGAACATTTTTTGCTCGACACCGAACATTTTGCCGAGCATTTTTTGCTCGACTCCGAACATATTTTGCTCGACTCCGAACATTTTGCCGAGCATTTTTTGCTCGACTCCGAACATATTTTGGTCGACTTCGAACATTTTCCCGAGCATTTTTTGCTCGACTCCGAACATTTTGCCGAGCATTTTTTGCCGAACATTTTTTGCTCGACACCGAACATTTTGCCGAGCATTTTTTGCTCGACTCCAAACATTTTTTGCTCGACATCGAACATTTTGCCCAGCATTTTTTGCTCGACTCTGAACAAATTAACAAATTTTGCTGAGCATTATTTGGTCGACTCCAAACATCACGCCGAGCATTTTTTGCTCGAAACCGAACATTTTGCCGAGTATTTTATCTCGACTGCGAACATTTTGCCGAGCATTTTTTGCTCGACTTCGAACATTTTTTGCTCGACACCGAACATTTTTTGCTCGACTGCGAACATTTTGCCGAGCATTTTTTGCTCGACTTCGAACATCTTGCCGAGTATTTTTTGCTCGACATCGAACATTTTTTGCTCGACTTCGAACATTTTTTGCTCGACACCGAAAATTTTTTGTTCGACTCCGAACTTTTTGCCGAGCATTTTTTGCTCAACTTCGAACATTTCGCCGAGCATTTTTTGCTCGACTTCGAACATTTTTGCTCGACTTTGAACATTTTTTGCTCGACACCGAAAATTTTTTGCTCGACTGCGAACATTTTCCCGAGCATTTTTGCTCGACTCCGAACATTTACCCGAACATTTTTTGCTCGACTTCGAACATTTTGCCGAGCATTTTTTGCTCGACTTCGAACATTTTTTGCTCGACACCGAACATTTTTTGCTCGACACCGAACATTTTTTGCTCGACACCGAACATTTTGCCGAGCATTTTTTGCTCGAAACCGAACATTTTGCCGAGCATTTTATCTCGACTGCGAACATTTTGCCGAGCATTTTTTGCTCGACTTCGAACATTTTTTGCTCGACACCGAACATTTTTTGCTCGACTGCGAACATTTTGCCGAGCATTTTTTGCTCGAAACCGAACATTTTGCCGAGCATTTTTTGCTCGACTTCGAACATTTAGCCGAGCATTTGTTGCTCGACTTCGAACATTTTTATCTCGAAACCGAACATTTTGCCGAGCATTTTTTGCTTGACTCCGAACATTTAGCCGAGCATTTATTGCTCGACACCGAACATTTTGTTCGACTCCGAACATTTTGCCGACCATATTTTGCTCGACTCCGAAAATTTTCAACATATTTCAACATATTTAATACGAATTTTCTTGTTATACTAGGAAATACTACGTCATGTTGTTGTTGAAGATAAGTCAACAAAAATATATACAAATGCATATGTTGAAATCTGGTCTCCCTGTAAATATGATCCAGACGGGTGGCCCAAAGCCCCCATCATCTTGGAAATCTTATCTATTACTCCCCATGACTTTGTCATAGATGTTAATAGTTGTGACAGAGAAGCTGGGGTAAGAAATATTAAATCTTACATACCTACACATAGATTTTCTATCAGCAATTTATGAAAACAAAATCTTTATATCATAATAAAAAAGGTGATGTGCTAAAAAAATAAATAGACAGGTCAGTGCTCAGATTAAATAAAAAAAGATGACTCAATGATGATTAAATATTAACGGGGACTCCCGCGACCACGGTTGCTGAAAAGCATCCGAAACGTCGGGATAAATAATTTAAACAATAAATCGCGTTTTAATCCGGTGTACAGTATTTTATTTAAATGTGTGATACTCGCGTTAATAAAAGACAATATTATGTTATACTATCATATTAATTTGCGTATTGCGTATTTTTTGATCTCTTGACTGTTATACTATTATTTGACTATTACCCAGTAATAGGTATGATATCCTATTATTTGTAAAGCGTTATATTCGATAATAGGATTACGTACATTTGACACTAATATAACACCTCTAAATCGTAATATAAACGACAGTGTGACCAAATTTAAATTAGCCATTATGCTAGCAGCTCTACTAAAATCTGCTAAAATATACTAGTTTTTTAAAGAAATGCTAAAATTCTGCTAACTGATTGTATCTATTAATGTTACTAAAATCAGTGACCAGCCGGCCAAGCATGACAACCGCGACAAAATTTTGTCGACCGTTTTCTCGTGTTTTAATCGACTATCGCTCTATTTCTTTCGGGTTTAACATTACAATTAGACTTAAAACTCGACTTTTAACATTGAAAATAGATATATTTGTCGATCGAGATATCTTTTCTATCAAAATTGTCGATGTCGAGATATAATATATCGAGATATCTTACATCTTAGTTTGTCTTCTCTCGTCCGCGAGATATCTCGTGGCGGTCACGCTAGGCCGGGTCAATATTTTTTATCTATTTATTTATTAATTTTATTATAATCATATTTTTTGAAGGCGTAAAATTTACTCTACCATTCTTTTTACTGCTTGTTTTATATGTAGGATTGCAGAAACATGTTCATTTTTAAATCTTTTTTGTTGATTACTCATAATAGCCAGGACGAAAAGGCATACTCTTCCCACTTGAAACAATAGTTTTGTAAATATTTTATTTTCATTTTGTGCTTGTATACATCATTGACACAAGACCATTTACTAACAAATACCTAATACAGTGAAAGTGCACTCTACATACAACTCAAGAGAAAATACACATTTTTCGGGAGTACCCCCAAAAAGAGCACAAGAAAAAAACTGTACACAAATTGGAAATGGTAAACTTTTAAAATGTTCCTTGAACAAATATTAAAATGAATCTCAGATACCTTATAAAATGTCGAATTCTGCTAAAATTCTACTAAAGTTTTTAGATTCTGCTAAAAATTGCGATTTATTATATTATGCTAAATCGCAGAATTCTGCTAAACCTGGTCACACTGATAAACGAATCGAAGTGAATCTGTGAACTGCGAGTCGTTGGTGTAGTGCCGTACAAAATATATGTACTCTGTGATGTCGTAAAGCCGCGTTTTCACTAGGGGATATGTCACGGAGATATAACTTGGTATAGGTACTTAATCTGAGACTTGGTAGGAATTGATAATTAGTAATAGTTATGATAAAGAGGAAAACATACTATCAAAAGGCGACGCCACGCCGCGGCATCTGACGCTGTCAGTACTAATCAATCACATACAATATTTAATAAGTTCAGAAACATATAGAAAACACGGCACGTGATCACACGCACTCCCACACGATAAATCCATCCATTTCGCCTTTCACAAAGCTTTCACTGGCAAAGCGTGTAGTAACGTCATGTGGCGTGTTTTATATTGGCACAATTCGCATCAGATATCGACACGTCACATCGCGTAGCGTTTTAGTAGTATGTTTCCACCAAAATAAGTTTTGTGCAAAATACTTTACTTAAGCTTTGTAATTTGCTAAAGAATAAAGATGGACAGTCAACAAGTTGCACTCAATTCTATAATAATAATATTTATTTATTCAGGTATAAACCCATAGTCATACAATATTGAAAAGTGACAAAATGATAAAAATATGACAGAGACAATACAATAAATCTAGTTTAATTTATTTATTACTAGCAAAACGCCCCGGCTTCGTACGGGTGCAAATAGATGAAAAAAAAGCAAAGCCTATGTTACTCGCTGATAATATAGCTTTCTATTAGTGAAAGAATTTTTAAAATCGGTTGAGTAGTTTTTGAGTTAAATCGTAACAAAACCCCACAAATTGAACAAAATGACATAGTACTACCCCTCGCCGTATTGCTCGATGCCCTGCGTGGACCCACAGCGCGCGGTGCGAAGCGGACGGCGTGTATTTTTTGTTTACATTGATATTTTTAATTTCGTAATATCTTTTGAATGGAATGTCCGATTTCAATATTTCAAAAAGTAATCAACAGGTATTGAAACAGTCTTAAATATGAAACAATTTATTTGGATAAGAATTAATACAGAGGTATGCTTAGCAGGGTCTGATTTTGATCGGCATTTCTATCAACTTTTAAAATGTACAAAAGTAGTTATAGTAACATAACTACAATAGTTAGACATATGGTCTCGCGAAGTTTTTTGTAGATATTTATATGTTCTATAATATTGTAGAACTTTATTTTGTTCTATCATCAATACTTTTCGCAGCGCATGCGACGAACAACATTTTTAGGCAATTTTTTTTACACCTCGGATTGGTTTTAGTAGGAAATTCTAAGAATCTCTATTTTTTTCTAGTAATAAATATAGCCTATGTTACTCAGCGATAATGTAGCTTTCTATTGGTGAAAGAATTTTAAAATCGGTCCAGTAGTTTTTAAGTTTATTCAATACATACAAAAATACAAAAATACAAATCTTTCCTCTTTATAATATTAGTATAGATAAGGTGAATAAGTTGACCTTACAGAATTTGTTTTCATTTATATACTTAGTATTAAAAATCTAAATCGTAATTAAAGTTCGTTTAAGTTCCTCGGATTTTATATTATTTCACAGACACTCATGACTCAAATATTCTTGTACAAACTTTATTGTATTTTCTTCTGTCTTCTTTAACAAATATTTAAACAATAAAATCGATCTACTTTTAGCCCGTGTTAAACCAATGAACTTTTGAACTTTACTGAATTGATTGTTTTGTTTATACGCGACAAGTTTATGGGTGGGAGACGCGGTACTTGATAGAAAAATTGACTGGAGTCTATTCTGCTAGCCACTTAACCATTTAGTTACAATGTCGCCAAACAAGCATGAGGTTCACTTGATGGTAGGTGATACCCCAGCCACAGAATATCATTCAATGATGCGCTGTCGACCTACTTTTTTCTTATATTGAGACAAAAACGTGTGATGTTCACTTCACGATTTTTCCATCTATGAATGTACCTACATTACCCGGTTGAATTTTCGGTACTAACTAGATTACTGAAAACGTGTAAAGTGTAAACGGGCCTTTAAAGCGAATTTTACCTATATATTGTCTATGGTTTATACTAAGACGTTATTTTAATTAAATTTGTTTTGATTTGAAATAATTTATTGTTATTTATTATTAATAATTTATATATTAACATAATACTTACACCGATGATTGAATATTTTTTTAATGAAAACTTAATTTTTTTATTATCATATTGATCGATCGTAGAAATATGCTATTGTCTATGACTGTAAAATTATCCAAGGCAAGGCACTAGGCAGGGAATGGATTAGAAAATTATAAAATTGAAAATTACAAATGGCTTCCGTTTCCAACTTTCGGCTGCCGTAATTATTTGGTGGCATGGTTTTTTAAATCAAGGTTCGTCATAAAGTATCATATTATTGATTTACTCTCCAGCTCTGGCAAAAATATACGAATTAAGTGATAAATTTCGGTGTAATTAAATAAAGATTGGAAACGTGCCGGTTATGCATAATTTTTTTTCGGTTTTTTGTTGATTGTGATATTCTACCGCTTTTTATTTTCTCTAAATAACAAAACCTTTGAATTTAAAAAATATTTTTAATTTTCTTTTCAGATTAGTCAATTAATCTTAACGAACGTGTAATCGAACGATTAAAAGAATACATCTAGGTGCCGATAACCATGGGCATACAAGATTTACAAACGTTTTTAGAAAACGAAGGAGTGGGTGTAGACTTATTTAGAATCGCTAGAACTCATCCTGGTGGTTTTCGATTAGTACTTGATGCGGAGGGATGTCTTGATCGTTTGTATGGTGGATATTTCTCTGGTAAGTTTCGGTAGAGATATAGAACATTATTCTGTCATTATTTGTTATTATCTTTTGAAAAATATAAGTGTTGCTGATAAAGATATGTTATTTAAAAAGTTTAACTTTTTACACTCACAATGATCTAAACAGTGTTTTTTTTTTCGAAAATTTGTGCAGAAAAATATATAATAATACCTTGGTTTTAGACTGGGCTTGTGGTGGTCAATGGGCAAGATGTGTTCAGTTCTTAACAACTCTGGTACAGGCACTTACAGAACATCAGGTAGCACTATGTGTTTGTTTCAATGGAGCTCATCCAACTCCTCCAGCATTACCACAACATTGGATCCATACACAGGCCACCTACAGACAGAGAGTCAATTCTGTTAGTATAAATCAATTTAATGCCTAGTTACCCTAATCTTAGACAATATTCCTTCTAAATTCCTAGATATAGTAATAATAATAATAATAATAATTTATTTCACCACTTTTATGTTTACAATTCATCTTAATTAAGTGTGGCTCTGGCCTATATATATATATAGGAAACAATATTTTGAATGTGTAAATTTTATTATCAAAAACAATAGCCAAATAGAATTTTTGAATAATTTGATAAATGAGAGCTTTAATCAAATACTGAAATGAAAACTGACTTAAATATAAGTTTTATTTTTGGAAACATGATCATCATTATCACTGGTATTTTGTTGATATCCACATGAATAGTAAATAATTGTTAGAATGGAATATAGAATATGAGTGTTCTGTGGCACTATTGATATAACATATTTATTTTTCTTACTTTGAATTTTACTATTGTTTTTGTGTCTCTATAGTATTTCTCCTGTTTGTATAAATAAGCCTATATTTTTTTTGTGCTCAGCTACATTGTTTAAATTTTACAGGTTCTCCGACACATTGTTACCAAAGGCACACCTCCACCCAAAGTATGGTGGGTACCTCCTACTGGATTACACTCATGCCTTAGGACAGCATTGAGATACCTTAATATTCCAATTGTATGTGTCATTCACCACTGCTAATTATTTTGAGTCAAATAGTACAGTAAACTAAAAATGTCTTTTCATTTAGATGGTATCATCAGATGATCATTGCCAAGAAGTAGTAGGCCTATGCCGGGAAAAGGCATATGCTGGGTTAGTTGGTTGTTCTGGAGAATATTTAGTATTCCAACCTCCAAGGTATTTCAGCTCATCCCAATTAAAACTTACATACAGAGTAAGTCGAATTATAAATACCTTCTTATATTTTTGCCCAAGTTTTGTGCACATTTACAAAATATTTTAATAAAAAATATTTCAGTCATCATTGGAAACAAAGGAATATATGGTTCATGAACTTCCAAAAGTATTAGATGTGCCTCAAGATCGATTGTGCCTCTTTGCTGCGCTTCTTGGAGGAGTAATATTGTCAGAAAATGGCTTGACGGATTTTTACAAACGTCTTGGAATTAATCAAAAGAAGGTTTGTTTTATTTCATAGAAACTTTAGAAATCATTATTTAATGTTTAATCAATATAATCAAAATAATATAATAATCAAAATTTATTTCAGCAACAAGTCCCAACAGAAAATTTAATAAAAACTATTGGGCAGTTTGTTCGTGACTTACCTTCATCAGATATAGACGCTGCTTGTATTGAAATTTTTGGTGATCTTAATGATCTCCGCGCTGCAAAACTTAAACAAGCCGTTCAGTATTATTTCAATGGTACAAAAGATGGGTTTTTAAAGTATAGAACTGCTTCGGGTAAGTTATATAATTACAATATATGTTAATAGTAAAAAAAATATGAATGATATTTAATATTATTGTTATTTTATAGGTCGTCGTCCAAAAATTAATAAAAAGAATCAAAAACCAGAACAAAGTCCGCAGTCAACTTCTACCGATATGGACACTTCTAAACTGGCAACTGAATCTTCAGAGCATGAGGTTATTTTTTAGCATAGTATTTCGCTGTGGTCATCCACGCCTTTTAATTTTCCATTCACATTGGCATTAAACTGATTGGCTGAAGAATATTTTTTTTACATTCCATTAGAAATCATATAAAACTTCCATGTGCTGGGTGCTTTTTATTTCTCATTATTTTATTATTTTTCATTCATTTATTTCTATATTATTCCTATCATATCTTTCGTTTACTAATCCATATTGTTTTGTGTATGTTATTTGAGCACTCGGACAGTTGACAAAATTGAATCTCGATAAATTACAGCAAAAAGGCTTGGAAGATTACAAATTGGCCACAGTTAACGCGTCGATTAATGCAGACTTTAGCTTAGAAGAACATTGTTCCGAGTTGAGTCACAGCGTCGCGGCGATGTCACTTGAGTCCGGATATGCAGACTCCAACAAACCTCAGGCCACCAAACCCACTGATAAAGTGGACAAACCACCATCCAAGGAGGTGTGATACTATGTCACTTGATATTTTATTGTATTTTTCCAAAACACAATACTTTTAGCATTGACTTTGAAAAATCCTACTAAACTAACTATCTCCAACTACCTCTCTAAACTTATGTCCTGCAATAATGCTAAAAGTTTTGGGTATAATTTAAAATTTTATATTTATTTTTGCCAACACTGTTTTTCTGATACAGGACAAAATGATGTGCACTTCTAAAAATAATTGAATTTGTTATATGCACAAAACTAATTAACTAAACTTCCTTACTACTTTGCAACATAAAAGCTGTAAAACTTTGTATAAATGTGACTGAGATTGATTTTCTGTCTTTATAGAATTAAGCCTGATTAAACTAATTACCTAGGACTATAAGTTCTGCTACAAATGAAAATACATTTTCTATTTAATTCAATAATGTAATTTTTAATATGGATCAGCAAAAAATAAAAATAATTCTATTCAAAAACCTTTGGCTTTGATACAGGCGTTTAATCTGTCTCTCTAGGAAACTATGCATTTATTCACTGTTTCCATGGGAAATTTAGCTACTGCTTGCCAAAGAGTTTCCTTAAGAGACTTAATGTCGGCATGTCGTTTAGAGCAGGCCATGTCCTCTAAAACTGACCATAATTTATTGTCTTAGAGGTTCAGATTAACATGTCGTTGGTTTAAAGGTCTTCACTAAGTGTAATATTGAATAAAAGTAAATTTAGCTTATTTAATGCGTACATCTACGATAAGAACAAATTACTAAGTGCGTATCGCACTTCATAGTTTTATTATGGACCACAATATGCAATTAGTGTTTTGTTCTTACCATACAATAGTTTTAAAATGTTATAAAATTTATTTTCATTCAAAATTACAGTGAGTTTAGCAAGTACCTTTGAGCGACGATATACGCATTCCAAATTCAAAATAATTAAAGATGTGAAAAAAAGAAAGGTGTTATGTAATAGTATTTATGGCCAGACAAGTTATATTTGAACAAATATACATATTGCAATCAGTGGTGGGACTACTATACAAGCCCAAAAGCCCGTCTTGACGTGCTTATATATTTATACAATTTATATAATTACGTAATCGTATAAGTTATATATGACTAATTACAATATTATATTTCTTTTTAATGCATTAATAAGGCAAAACAGGCGTTTGGGCTTGTATTGTGGTCCCGCCACTGATTGCAACACACCCTTAATCTGTTCCTTTAACTTTAGGGAGTACAGACCATAAGCGCTAACTTGCAAAGTGAAGACAACTGCCCAAGCGCTCCGGCCGAGGTGCTGCGTACCTGCGCCGAGCGCCACACCCGCGGGCTCATGCATCCTCAGATGCTCTCCATTCTCACGCACAGACAGATCACGCTGTGTGTGCTGATGGAAGACGACAATCATAGAGAAATACCCTCCATACACCACTTTTACAGACCCATCAGGCAAAATGTCTATGCTATTTTGTACAATATGCACCATCATCGATTTATGGCTCAGAAAGCTAAAGGTAAGCTGTATGTAAATATAATTATATTTTTATTTTATTTACTACATATATCTTGTGAAGACACAGGATTTCTGCAATACAAAATAAACTAAAATAAAAAAATATAGCACATTAATTATCAATTAGAATTATCAAAATTATATGATTTTAGAGAAACCAGACTCTTTTCTGTATAATATTTTATTAGAAAACTGGATAATGTTTTCTCAGTTATTACAGTTATTGTAATCCTTTTTTTTAAATTACATGTCAATGTATTAAAAAAGTAATGAAATTCCAGAGGAAGGTACACCTAGTACATCGGCAATAAATGATCGGCCGTGCACAGTACAAGTGGCTGAGTGGATTTACTCCCGTGTTAATCCGGGTAAGAGTCCAGAGATTGTACCCGGAGTGGTGCTGGACTGGCCCGTGCCTACTGTGCAGAGGCTGTGGTTTGGGTAAGCTCTCACATGACTATATTTTTTAATGAAATCTAACACATAATCCTTATCCTAGTATAATAGTTTTACCATAAAATTTAATCAAGTAGCAATATCTCTAGTCAAAAACATTTTATATATCAAGAATAATAATATATTTTTAGTTACAGTTTATCACACACTAATTTAAAATATCGAATTTTAACTCCATGTTCCTTCTAAATATTCATCTTCATATATTTTAAAATGTTAAAGTGAAATAATTGTAAATTATATACATTTTAATATACTTAAGCATTATATTGGTTTTTTTTTATATTATGCCAATACATACTTACGGTTCATAACCGAATATTTTAAAAGTTTATTTTACTATAGCGATATTGTGTTTATTCCGTCGCAAAAATAGTACCTATTATTCTTACTTTGAAACTTTATTAGGCATAATTATTAAACATTTAAATATTTTTCTAGAACTGCTCAAGATGATAAGTGCCGTCGTATGAGAGCTTTCCTTTCTTGCATGAAGTCGGATACACCATTAATGCTGAATACTTCGTATGTGCCACAACATCTTCTCATATTAGCAACTGTCTTAAGGTAAAACATCTTCAAGAATAAAGTGCATACTGCATTTTTCTCAATAGTATATTTAAATGTCGCACTTTTTTTTACAGATATATCATGACTTCACAAATACAAATTCTAAGACGACAGGAATTAGATGCATTTTTAGCCACGGCTTTCTCTACTGATCTCATGAATGCTCTTCACTTGCAAGAAATGACAGTGAGTTTATCTGAAAATATATATTTTATAACGAAATGTCTAAATAAAAAAAAATTAAAGCTTCGAAGAAATTAGCGAATTCCGAAAAAATATATCCTTTTTCAGAAATAATTTCACCCCTCATACAGGCCTGTCCGCCGCTCATTTGAAGGGCAGTGAAGTGAATTAAAAATAGTATGTTTTAATCCAGTTTGTGATACATCAGTAAAATTGAGCTACTTTTTTCTTATGATACATTCTTTGAAATTTCTAATAAATGACAGATTGACGATACGAATATATTCTCGCAAGTTGTTAGAGCTACGGCTCTGTTCATAGCATAGACTTATGAAGAACTGAAACACGGAAGTAATCAATGGTTTTGTTGTATTGTAATTTTAATTAAATATTTTAGTATATTATGTCTTTTGGTCTTAATATTTTATAAATTCGTGGGTAATACAAAGAACATAGAAACACAGGCCCATACAAACTTTTGGCACAGAAAAAGTAGTTCTACTTTTGACATGTAGAGCGCGCGGCAATGTAATCGGTGTGACGCACACATCTAAGCAGTTCGCTGACTCCTCCCCTCGCGTTGTCTCGCTTGCTCTTACGAGCAAACGGCAATAATGCTCTAAATGCAGCTGGGTACGAGAGAGTGCGCGCCTTGACTCCAGTGTCAGTGTGCGTTTACATGGATACTAGCAGCGCCGCGGTGGTTGGGGTAAGAACTACTATTACCCCAGTTCTCTTACCCCAGAGAAATCATGCCAAGCGTGCTTCTATGTTCATTGCTAATGTATTGTTGGCTAGATTTTAATATCATAAATAAAAAAATATATATATTAGTCACGAAATTGATTATTTTTGTAATTTACTTTATATACAGTAGAGAACACTGGGGAGACACGGGCTCCTGAATCACAGTTCATAACTATCGGGAGTCTGAATTTAATTTATTAGGTGTAAATAAATAATATTGATTTTTTATTATGTCAGGTTAACGGTATAAGCTCCCGCGGCGTGCAGCTGGGCGCGCTGGTGATGGCGGGCGCGGAGGCGGCGCTGCTCGCGAACGACGCGTGCGGCGCGCCCGTCCCCTGGCTCGTGGCCGCGCCCTGGCTCTACTTCGACGGCAAGCTGCTGCAGCGCAACCTGCACCGCGCCAACCACTGCAAGCACCTCGCGCAGCTGTGCGACAACCACCTCGACACCGTTGTCAAGGTATTCTAATTGTTGCTGCTTACAGAATAGGGAGCTAACGGGCAGGTGGCTCGCCTGATGCTATCACCGCGGCTCATAGACATGCAAAAGCCATTTATGGTTATTTAATTCTGATTAAATTATATATTTAAATAAAATACTGTATATCGGATTAAAACGCGATTTATTATTTATATTGTTTAAATTATTTATCAAAACGTTTCGGATGCTTTTCAGCAACCATGGTCACGGGCAGACAGAAAGTGGTCACCGGTATACAGTATTTTATTTAAATGTGTGATACTCGCGTTAATAAAAGACAATCATAAATTATATATTTTTTTATTATTAGTAAGATTATCTCGAACCATACCTATTTGATGTGAACCGTGACAATATCTTAATAAAAAACACTACTCTGGCATTTTTTGAAGATGGTATAATATACAGACAGGGTCACTGATAATGTCAATATATTCCTGTTAAGTATATAGATGAGGTCACAAGCACTTTGTTATTTAACTATTATAATACATTTTGTTATATAACTACTAGCGACCCGCCCCGGCTTCGCACGGGTCTAGATTTTTTGATAAAAATTTAGGGTTGTGTATTTTTTAATGCCACATTATAAAAAAATTAAAACAAAAAGTTCGTCCAAAAATTAAAAAAAAAAATTAAGGGTGAAAAACCCTTATCACTTAGGGGTATGAAAAATAGATAGTAGCCGATTCTCAGACCTACTGAATATGCATATAAAATTTGGTGAAAATCGGTAAAGCCGTTTTGGAGGAGTTTGGGAACGAACATTGTGACACGAGAATTTTATATATTAGATTATATATACAAAACTTAATGGCTTTGATATGTTCAGTTCTTTGAGATTTTATAAAATATTATTATATCAAAAACTACCGATTTTTTTTTCTTATTTGTCGCGTTTATAGGTAGAGCGTATGCGCAAGGCGATTCTAGAGGGTTTGGAGGTGGAGTTTGCGATGCCACCGCTCCCGCTGGTGGGCGTGGTCGGCGAGCCGCTGGGCGGGTGGCGCGGGCGCGGCCGCGGCGCCAGGCTGGAGATCGCCGGCGTCGTCGTCGGCCAGTGGGGGAGCGGTAGCTACCCGCCGCGTACTTCCAGATACCCGCAGGTTAGTTGTCTGATCACATTAATGGTAGCCGTCATACCATGACCTTTCTAGGAGGGTATCCGGCTTAAAATATTCTTTGTAATCAAAATTATAATAGAATGCTTAG
This sequence comes from Anthocharis cardamines, assembly GCA_905404175.1. Taxonomy (NCBI): domain Eukaryota; kingdom Metazoa; phylum Arthropoda; class Insecta; order Lepidoptera; family Pieridae; genus Anthocharis; species Anthocharis cardamines. The sequence continues at coordinate 6,228,080 of FR989956.1, read as the reverse complement.
TAGACAGTTCCAATGACACCATCGCGTGCCGTGAACGAAGTGTCAATGATTATTATTTGTGAAAATATTTGGCTGGTGCTGATATTTGTCCTAGAGTGCATATTAGTCCGTGCTGATACGCTATAGTAGGCACATTACTTAAATAAAAAAAAAACGTAAACCCTATAAATGTATTTGTTTAATATCAAAGAACATAGATACTTTATAGATACCCATACAAACTTTTCGCACAGACGAAGTAGTTTTATGCTGTATACACACCAAATTTTGAAACAAGCTTGCCGGCGGCACACCAAACCCGGGCAAGGCCGGGGCTTACACAAACTTCTCCGAGCACTCGGGAGTCACTAATTGTGCACGACATGCCGCGACTGTCATGCCGCCGGCCAAGTTATCCGAATTGCAACATTCAGAAGCCACCGGGGTTGCCTGCCGACATTAACCCGCCGGGTTCGTGCCGCCGGGCCGGCGGCTTTGGTGTGTATACAGCTTTACTTTTGCAATGTATCGATGTGACACACACATCTAAGCAGTCCGCTGACTCCTCCCCTCACGTTGTCTCGCTTGCTCAAACGAGCGAACGGCAATAACGCTCTAAATGCGAGGGAGTGCGCGCTATAACTCCAGCTTCAGAGTGTGCGTTCACAAGGACACATAGCAGGCGCCGCGATGGCTGGGGTAAAAAATACTCTTACCCCAGAGAAACCGTGTCTAGCGTGCCTATAAGGCCTGTGCTTCTATGTTAATAGCGGTAGAGTAGTGGCAAGCTGTAAATACTATGTTATATCGTCAGGTGAGCTACGTGGGCTACACGCCGCCACCGCGCAACGCGTACGGAGGGCGCGGGTGGCGCGGCGGGCGCGGGCGGGGGCGCGGGCGCGGCGTGCAGGGGGCGCGCGGGGGGCGGGGCCGGCGCGTGCGGCGCGACACCGACGAGCCCGCCAGGCCCGCCACCATCGCTGTCAATGGGTCCGTATATTTGACGTGTGGATATTAACACTAAACCTACCAGAGCGGTCAAATGACAGCTTTCGAGACTTTAATAAAAATTGTTAAATTCCAGATTTTCATTTTTATTGAACTATGAAAACCTGCTAATATGAAAAAAAAATGTTATATGGCTTAAAATATTATATTATAGAAAAAGTCGTGGAGTGAGTTTGAGAAAAATGGAATTTAACAATTTTTATTAGTCTCAATAGCGGTCATTTGACCGCTCTGGTAGGTTTAGTGTTAACAACTTTTGTTTTAGATATCTATATTATAAAGAGGAAAGTTTTGTTTGTTCGTTTGTTACAATTTATTCAATTCAAAATTCAAAAATCATTTATTCATTTAGGTAACACAATGTACACTTATGAACGTCAATAAAAAATACATATTAAATGCTTCTAGTTTTACATTTACTGCCAGTTCTCAAATCAAGGGCGTAGAGCGGACGAGAAGAACTGGCAAGAAACTCGCCGCCACTCTTTTTTAATCGCCAAGTTTTTGTTTTACAAATGTTTTGTAAGGAGCTGCAACCATTACACCATGTTCCACATGACATCTTTAAGTAATTAACTATAATAATCGAAAAATATATATATAAACGAAAAAATAAAAACAAAGATTTGTCCTCTATCAGCAGAATGTATGGTGAAATAGGAGCACTCACTTACATTCTCGTGGGAACAACACGCAAATACATAGACGAAATAACTAATATCACCGCATACACGAATTCAAGTTCGACCAGTCACCACAAGTAGCACCCGTTCACGAGTATGACGCATGCCCAGCCATCGACCCCCTCGCCATATTTTATTCAAAAAATACTCTACCGATTTTATAAATTCTTTGACAAGTAGAAAGCTACATGATCAGCAGGTAACATAGGCTTTTTCTTAGAATCGAAGCCTTTAGGATATTTCCCGTTGATCATTAAATTTGTCAAGAAAGGCCCCACATGAAAATCAACGATTTGTAGTGTGTCCAAAATCTATAGTTTGTTTGGTGTTCAGGCTCACAATGGTTGTTTTCTAGTAATAATAATTAATTCCAAAGTTTTTATTTCAGAAAAACGGTGAGATCTGACGAGATGAGTCCTCCCGCCGATGAGGGAAGTCCGCATGAAGACAACATCGCTGTAGACAATGAAACTGAAGGTACCATGTGCTTTGGAGAATAAACTCGTGTGAAATAGACAAACGAGACAGGCACGTATTCAAATTAAGATTTGTTTTATTCCACAGGAGCTCAACAACACAAAGCAAAGACTGGTAAAATATCCAAGAAAAATATGGGAAAGGGCAAAAAGAAGAGTTTGGTGAAGACTGATGTGGCTCAATCATTGGAGGCTAATGGACCTCTTGATAAGAATAAGGTGAATTTCGCATGAATAGCATCCGTAACACTGTACAGTGCCACTCTGAGACATCATAATAGAACATATATATGCTGCTATAATGATAGAACTGTATTTTAATTAAATTCAAATGAATTTAACGGTGGTTCGATACTCGCGTTAATAAAAGACAAAATTAATTGTAATATTGTCTTTTATTAACGCTAGTATCACACATTTAAATAAAATACTTTTTAAATAACGGATTAAAACGCGATTTAGTATTTATATTATCTATAGCACGGGCTCGTTCGCGCGTTCGGTAGAACACCTGCCGTGCGTTCAATTCCCATCGCGACGACATGTTTATAATTTTCTGTAAGCATGTCTACTCCACGTCAGGTAACTTCGGGCATTTATCAGGTGGGAGGAATATCGAAATTCCGACCGGGTAACGAACCACCGTTCATAGATGGAAAAACCGTAAAGTGCATATTGCACGTTTCGGTTGTCTATGGATTTCCGAATGCTCGAAGCAAAAAGTAGGTCGACAGCGCATCACTGACTGATGTTCTGTGGCTGAGGTATCACCTTCCATCAAGTGAACGTAAAAAAAGCATGAAAAGCATCCGAAACGTCGACATAAATAATAAATCGCGTTTTAATCCGTTATAAAGTATTTTATAAATTCATTTTGTTGTGAAATAACCGTAAGTCAACATTTTCTCAATTTTACAGAAGAGCAAAAGTACTTTGACAATCTGCAACAGTTTTGTCAATTGTATACTATCTGTATTAAAAGATTATTAGAGGTTTCAAAAAATAATTATTGACGTATGAAGTAAAAATATTTTAGTTTTTTTTGTATATACATTCATATGGTTCTTATACCGCGATATTGTCAATGCCGTTCAGAGTTTAATATTATATTATAGCACTGTATTGCACTTACAAATGTCTGCTTTAATAATAAATTCTGTTGAACTATTCCCGTTTATTCCAGGTGCCGGAGCAATCTAATATCTCGGAAAAGGAGCATATCGGTCAAGGCGACGCACCTGTCTCTAATTAAATTATGTTTTATTAAAAAAAAGGTAATTATTATACCTATGTATTTATTTACAGTTTTTATTATATAATATCATATTCTATTTTCATTTATCTTCTGTAGTTCAGATTAAGTTTTTTATTGTTGTTAGTGATGCGCTCTGTTTATTCTTGAGTTGCTGATTAGTCTTATTATTAAAGATCTGGCATTTGCTAGAAGGTAATGATATAAATAGTTAAAAAAAGCTCTGGGCAACAATTTCATGTAAGTTAGCACGTATTTTTTAATATCGTAACGATAGCAGACAGAGGGCCTAGGACGAACGACTTAAGAGAAAACGCTCGTATCAGCTATTTGTCAATTTTATGGGTTGTTTTAAATTGCATACAGCTTACGGATAGATGGTATGAATAAGCAAGTTGTTCGAGCTTGGGCCTCTGTATTAAGGGATCGTCCATTAATCATGTGAGGCTCAAAAGAGGGGAGAGGGGTTTGAAAAGAAATCAGGAAATATCACAAGGAGGGGCGGAGGGGGAATAATGAGATATCACGTGTATTTAGATTTCTAAACCAAACAGCTGCGTGTGGCCTTGTATTTAAGATGTGTACTAAATATGATTTAGGGTATAGGCCCTATACTATAGGGGGTTGTAGTCTAACGGCCTTAATTTCGGCATTTTGATAAACGATATATGTAGTTAAAACAATATCTTTTGTCTCGCTCTATCGAATATAAAAAGGCTACAGAATGAATGAAACAAAACATATTTTAACTATATTAAGCTACGAAATACGTTTACGAATAAGGCCGTAAAACCTCACCAAATATCACCAGGGAGGGCGGAGGGGGTAAAAAGTTGCAAATTATATCACGTGATTAATGGACGACCCCTACCTTTGATTGTATTAAAAAGTTATCGTTGCCTGTAAGAGGAGTTGACACCAATGTATACGTGCCTAAACATCTAAAAGACTTCCCGATGTTGAGACTGATTTTATATTAATTCAACACGTTTAGTGTTCGATTAATCGTAATTTCGATGTGACAATGACAAAAGAAGCGAACTCTCGCTCTTATAGCTGATTTACACGGAGTGAGTGCTCGGCTCCAAAGTCCTGATTGGCTTTCTATACTGCCATCAGATGTCAAATTATTATCTAATTGCTAAAAGATAAAGCTGCCCAATAAGCACTCTTAAAATGTTTAGCCAACAACGGTGACAAAAAATCGAAATTGATTGCTTACTCTGTGTAAAATGGCATTTTTCCAAACAAGACATAATAATCTCTGTGATCCGTCAATGTTTTAGTATGAAATAAACATCTATATTCAGCCGTAAAACTGACGAAATGACCGATGAGCCATTCAGCTTCTCGAGGTAAATGGCAACCTCGACAACCATTTATATGAGACAAGTGATATTTAGTAAATATATATTGAAATTACCAAGTTGATTCTTAAGTCATGTACAACTAAAAGTGATATGACTTGTAGGTGATGTGTTTATGTTAGCATATGAATAACTGAGTCGGCATTATTTATTTACACATAGTATATTTACAATTTACCAAAATATCTTATTTTTAAGCACGGTTTAGCCTATGCAATCTATTATTATTTTTAATTAATGTCAGTATTAAGAAAGTGAAGACATAATTTCAAGACCCTAAATTTAAACATAAATCGTACTATCAAGGTCTCCTGTGATTGTTTTAATGGTACCATACAGCCAGTAAAAATATTTGACCATAGAGTTATATACCAAAACTTTATCTATGCATATAAAATGATTTTATTTCGCCGCAGATGGATTACATTTTGGTAGTATTAATTATTTAATTTTATTTTTATAATCACCACTGATCACATTTATTTATCCAGTTCTCTATCACTTGATTTTTTGTTTCAACCAGAAACTGACATGTTTCTGGACTGTTCTGAAAAAAATTCACAGGAGATATTTTCCTCCATTTCTATTTGAAGTGGTAAAAGAAAATGATTCTTATGTGTTGTTTGTATTTACTTACTAGACAAGGGTATTTGACTATTTGATACATCAACATACGTCAGTTATGCCATATACATTGTTTTAATTTAAAGAGAAAACATCATCCAAATACTTTCAATATTTGTATCTAACATTGAATTAATGTGAATCTATTAAATGTAATTTCAATAGACACAACTCTTCACTCACATCTGTATATGCATAATTATGTACGTTTTTAGATTCGTTATTAACGTACAATGATTGCATGGACTAAACCAAACATTCAGACTTGTTTTAAGGAAATCTTGGTGTATATTTAGGCGTTATTGAATGAATGTGAGGTTGTTTCCAACATTATCAAATTAACTTGCTCTCACTATTGTTAGAAATGTGTACTTTTGTAATAGTAAACGACAGCAAGTTATTTCGATATGAGGTATATTGTTACAATTGTTGAAATTTAGATCCTCCTAGTGAACTTTGAAAAAAGTATTTTCGTATGCATTTGTTTGTCAGACATTTGAAGAATAGTGGTAGGAGGATTATGAAATTAGGGTTAAAAATCGCATTTATTGATTGATGGTTGGTGCTTTGAAAATTTGTCTGTGGGACTGCCTGAAACGAGTCTGAAACTGGTAGATATAAGTCTAACGCTACTAGACGTTTAATGGAACTGAAAGAACATTCGCGTCTTGAGTTTTCCACATCCTATAGGGTATTATTTGGATAGAAAATCTTAGATTTCTTAGTGATATATTTATATGCATTTTAGGAATCTCAAAACAGCGAATGTTCTTTAATTTATATGTATTTTTGTAAATTTGTTATATTGTTATACTTAAATTTAGCTGGAATGACAAGAAATATTTAAGACAAAGTCTTACCACAATACTCCATTGGTGAAAATACTGTTTAACATCTATAGTAACATTCCATATTCAACAAACGTTCTCAAAGCCAGTAAAGTATCAAACGGTTGACACCAATAGAGAATGGAACTCATGAAGACTTTACAATTTGGAACGCTTTATTCCCTGGCTGGAACAGAGACAAATATGTTGCCACAATAACATATTAATTGATTTAACAAAGGAAACTCGATCAGAACTAGTAAAAAAACATTGCGAATACACGGCTGTTGTAAGTGATCGCCAAAGTATAATGTAATAATGCAACTGACTTCGCACAGACGGTTTCAAGCTCGCGAGCCGAGCCCGGTGGGCTCGCGGAGTGGCTAGCACTCGTCTCGCACGACGCATACTTATATCAACATTTATATATTATTGCTTGCTTATTGATAAACACAATATTGTAGCATTTAGAATTTTAACTTCAATGTAATTTCGTTTTATTAAGTAAATATGTGTAACGTCAAAAGCATGCTTAGAGGGGTTGGTTATATTTCATGGGATGCATGTTTATTATATTAGAAGGTTTAACTAATGGGCACTATTTAAAACCAATTTTTATCAAACGGAATTTATATTATACTTAAATTTCCTTTTGAGATACTACAGTGTTTGAACTGCTGATAATGTTTAAACTTCACATCATATCTTAAATGTAATATTAGTGCTGATTCCGAGAAGGAAGTAGTTTTTATTTTTTTCTTAAAACCAATATTCCGTATAGGTTTAGATTATTCAACAGTATAATACCTTTACTCCAGTTTGTAAACTTATTTGCTGACAACGGTCACTTAATATTTTATCAACATAATATGAAATATATTAGAACTATTTGTCATATTCATACCTTTTTCGTAATTGAGTAGCAAAATGGAACTGTGGCTTTTTGAAAACACTTATAACTTAACTACATACATTTGCTTTTAGAAGGTCGTTAAAAGTCTTGTTCATAATCTTTTTAATTATGAACATTAGTATCAATACAATATTGAATGAAATTAAACATTGTAAAGAGTTGTATTTGTCTTCAAATAAAAGGTTCCATCATTACACAATGTTGTTTTATTTCATTAGTTAAGATTTAACCTCTTATGTATGTCTGTGAGTGTAGTTCCTTCAAGATTAGCCAAGTGATTTATAACTATTTGTGTTGCATCTTTGATATTATTGTATTGGTGTAGTAATTTGACCTGCAGCTCCTGACTTCTTTCACTGCCCAAAACTTTATCTATTTTCATTTCTTCTTCCAATAATTTAGTATAAATATCTTGTTTGTTAACAGACATCTGTAACAAAGCAAAAATCCTGTAGGAATATATTATTTTTAATTAAGAGCAGTTTTACATTTTCTAGGAAGTTTCTCAATTTTTTTTATTGGGAAGTTGATAGATCCTTCTGACAACGATTGCAGAAAATACTAACCAATATCAATATTTTTTATCAATATGTATGTACCTACCTAAATAATATGTATTTTAGAAATGGCTTCCATAAATTTAGCACTACAGTGACGTAATTTTTCAGGACCATATACCTAGATCCTTGCATAGGTTTCAATAGCAACGTTATCGATTATACCAAAGCTATATAAATTATGATCTGCCGGGCTAGCATGACTGCCACGAGATATATCTCGCGCGAGAGAAGACAAACTAAGATGTTAAATATCTCAATATATTATATCTCGACATCGACAATTTTGATAGAAAAGATATCTCGATCGACAAATGTATCTATTTTTGATATTAAAAGTCAAGTTTTAAGTGTAATTGTCATGTTAGACCCGAAAGAAATAAAGCGATAGTCGATTGAAACACGAGAAAACGGTAGACAAAATTTTGTCGCGCTTGTCATGTTAGCCCGGCTGGTTATTAATAATTTATCTACTGCCATTCCTCATCACTTACGTAGTGGAAAAACACAATAAGTCAAACCCTTGATCTGGTCAATGTATGAGGAGAGCACCTAAAGGAAAAATATGGATCTGGTCAGAGTTCAGATCGGGAATGTTCTTCAAAAGGGCCAGGTTAAAAGTACTCGGAACCAACGAGCGCGTAAGAATACAATGAATTAGTCAATGTATGAAAATGAAAGAAGCTAGTGGTATGTGTGTAAGCTAGTGGTAGAGAAGTAGTGAAGTACCCGCCCCGGCTTCGCACAGGTCTAGATTTTTTAACATAAAAAAGTAGGGGTTGGTAATAGAAGAGTGAAAATATAGGGTTGTATGTATTTTTTTAATGCTACATTTACATATGTATATTAAAAAAAAAATTTAAGGGTGAACAACTCTTATCACTTAGTAGCCGATTCTCAGACCTACTGAATACGCTTATAAAATTTGGTAAAAATCGGTAAAGCCGTTTCGGAGGAGTACGGTAACTATAGCTAGGGAGGCGAGGTAGCTAAATGGCGTAATTCAACGGCGCCGTCGAGACCTATCAAAATCGAAAGATAAAATAATTTCGAAAAGAAAAGCTCGTATGGTAAAAACCATTTTAGCGGTGGGTTTGGCGTGTATGGTTTTTCAAAAATGTTAAAAAAAACAGTTACTTGGGCATTCTCGAGCGCGTCAGATATTCATACTACGTATGCCCCAAGGGCCTCTGATAACAACGGTATACTAATCTGCCGGTTTGCGTGGTGGGGGTAGGCATATAAAGTAGTCAAAAATGCAAAAAAAAAAAAATTACTCGAGCGCGTCAGATTTTCAGAAGGGGTGTTACGTAGGCCCCAAGGAAGCTCCCTTTAAAAAAACTGACGATTTGGGCGTGACGATAAGTTACGATGAATTTTTGAAAATGCAAAAAAAAAAAGTTTTTTTGAAATACTCGAGCGCGTCAGATTTTTATAGGGGAGGTTTATCTCGGTATCCTGAAAGCATATTATCTTAATCTGACAAAAATGTTGGTGGGTTCTCTTAATCTGACCGAAAAAGGTTTTTTGGTTTCTATTTTCCTTTCTTTCTCCTTGATAAAACGGGGAATTTAATCGGCGACATACTGAGGGCACACGGGTCTACGGTAGGGGACCATAAACATATATATATATATATATATATATATATATTAGGGTGTACCGAAAATTCCCTTCTACCGCTTCTTTCCTCACCATCAATGTTGCGAAATAATAAAGGAAAAATACTGGTAGGACGGCATATTTCCGCGAAGCGCTCAGTCTGTATTACATGTTCATGGCAAATTCCTCTTTTTTGCTTCAATTCTTCACTTCGTTTTGCTTACGGTACGTCCAAAAACCAATTTGAGGATCAACAGGCTATTGAATAATAGGTATACATACATGAAACTGTACATGTTAATAATACTTTTGTATTACGCGTAACTTTTTCCGAGTCCACGAAAATTGTCGAGAATCTTTAGAAAAAAAAAATTGAGATATAATAAAAGTCACATAATTTAATCATCGTTATTTCATATCAATTTTTTTAACACCCTCAGTTTTCGAGACATACTCAAAAAACCGGGAGTTTGAGTTTTTATGATGCTTCAAGTCAAAAAGTTTTAACTTTGGACAAAAATGTAAAGAGATGTTTTTTGTGTAAAATAAAATTACCTTTTAAGTTTATTTAAACTTTTTTTTTGTAAAATGTATCGTTCGCGACTTATATGCCGCAACGCGTTTTTCGGAAGACGAAATGGCTCCTCCACACTTCCGGTCATGCGGAAACCGGCAGATTTTGTATTTTTAGTAAGTTTTAGATTATATTCTTCAAAACAAACAATAAAAAAATCGCGCTCGAGAATGCCGGATTAACGTTTTTTTTTTACAAGTTCGCGACCCTATAACTCGGCGGTGTCAAGGACTTATCGTCAGATTAGTTCAATTTAGTCTTAAAACACTAAAATCAACCCCCAATATCTTAATCTGACGCGCTCGAGTATTTCAGACTATCGATTTTTTTTTACTAATCTGATCGTCTATCCTAGGCGCGCGTCACTACATATAGAGCTAAATACTTTACAAGGTTGTTCTATTAGGTCTAATAAATCTCTCATATCTTAAACTGCCACGCTCGAGTATTACCGAAAATTCACCTATTCGCCTCCTTAACCACTAACATTGTGACATGGAAATTTTATATATTAGATAAGAAGAATATAGAATTCCATGATCATTACCTTTTGAATAGGAAAGAGGCATGAAATAATAATAAACACATGTATGTAATTCTTTATTCGTCCCAACATATGTGGGTAGACACTGGTTTAGAATGAAACAGTGTTTAATAAATTTATTTAGTTTTTATTAATATCAAATAATATGTCTACAAAAATTATTACACGTATATGAATAAAATATTGGGAACATGGGACATATACCTAGTGGATAATTATAATCTACTGAAATTTTGTAAGGACCCATATTCATATATATAATATAGTAGGTACATGAATGGTATATTACACCAAGAACTCTAATGAAGTGCTATCTAAGTATATATTTTGCTTCTAAAACTTGGGCTCAATTTATTCATCAGCTATTTTTACAAATTACATCTGTGTCCCATATTTTCCTTCTTAATTATTTATAACTGCTCTCGCATACAGCAGGCAGTAAGTAGATAGAGGAAAATATATGTATGCATATAATACATCTACATTCATGAAAATCAATCTTAATTAAGTTGCTTATCCTTAATTCCTTATTTTTGTTTATTTTATTGATTATTGAAAGTTTCTATGAATATCAAATAATCATAATACAGTAACAAATTATACTCTTATGGCTTATTAGAATTTTATTATAAAACATCATCTAAATCATTACTGGATTTTGAAACACCCATAGCACATGCTAACATACTGTTTATATGACGGCCTTCCTCTGCTTTAAATACATAACCATTAGTTTTGTCCACTAGATTTTTTATAATTAATAAACTTTCCTCTTTAAACATGTCGATAAGTTGAAATGTCACCAAACTGTAATCTTCTATGATAGATATAAGAGCACTATTTAACTTCTTATACTTGTTATTAAAATTTTCAGCATCTAAGTTTTCCAGCAAGTAGTTTAAATCCAAGACTTCAGTATAAAAATCTATTCCAAATTGCAATTTATCAGAATGCTTTTTCAATAAATCAACTTTTGTAAGCAAATTAATGTGTGGAAGACCTATTTTTAACATAGCATTTAGAGATAACATTAAGGCTGAAATAAATTTTGCTGCATCTGAACAGTGATGAGAATCAATTAGGTGAACAACACATAACTGAAAATTGGCTGAGGTACTTAAATTTGAAATAATATTATTTAAAGAGTCATGATGACTATAAAGTTCAACTTGACCAGGTAAATCAAAAATGTAATTTGATGCATGCTCATTTTGTATTTGTTCCAAAAGCCATTCAATATTTTTTTCTAAATATTCCATGCAGTAAAGAAGTGCTCCATTAGGACCTAAGTCATATTTTATCATCACATTTTCCAAAATAATCAAGTCACGGATATCTATATCAGGTTGGTAAGTTATGTTATCATTGGCTGGATCAAGATTGACTATAATCGTCTTCCTTCCATTTTTTCTTAAAAATTTAGACATTTCATTGCAATATGTTGTCTTCCCTGCACCTGGCGGTCCTATGATCAATTGTCCATACAACTTATTAACAGTTTTAAACTTATTTTCTTTCACTAATGACATGGTTACTTTTCTTCTTTCTTTAAATCAAGAATAATATCTTTACACGCCTTGATTGTCTCAATATCATATGATTTCAGGTTTATAAATATGCAAAGTGGTTTGCTTATTTCTATTGCCTCTGCTAGATGTCTCGCTGCTACTTGCTGCTCTTCTCCTGAAGCACCAAAAATAACTTTTGTTGTATAAATATCATTGTTACCTAAGGGGCTATGCACTTGATCCTTTTGAATCATTAACATACTGCCAATTTTTTGATATTGTGAAACAATAAGCATGATTTTATCTGTATAGTCAGCATAAACTATTTCTGTTGGAACACCATCTATATCAGCAGCAATTGACTTGAAAAAATTATGATCATTGTCGTGACGCACATTTTTTATAGTTAAACTTTTCATTACATCTAGAAGTTCCATATTTTGATAAGCTAAAATGGAAATATACTTTTATATAAAGGCAAGACAGAAAGAAACTATCTAAGAAAACAGTGATGAAAACGACCACACACCAAACCAATCTCAATGATATATATATTTTTTTTTGTTAATATATTTAAAAGAATATTAATTAGATGGTTTATGTTCTTTTTCTCAGATACTTAGCACAGGCACTTATCTCCTATATCGCTATTCCCGTTAAAAATGCATAAGGTTAAAGATTTTTCTGGTGTATAATCAAGAACACAATCGCATAACAATTTTAATCTAAAAAGGTAAATAAATATAATTATATAAATTCCAAGTATATAATATATTTTGTACATACCGCTATACCAGTAGAAATGGAATATTCCAATTTTATAATATGGTTCGTTATAGATTGAAAAATGCCTGTAACTAGCTGCAAGCTAAACAGCGTAGAACTTGTAAAGTTGTAAATATTAATATAACGCACGAAATCAATAAACGTAGTGATTACCTATCAAATAATTAGAGCTGTAGCAAACCGTATGTATTCGTTACTGAGTAACGGGTACACCATCTAGTACCGAGTAACGAAACGTTACTCACGAATACTTTTCGTTACTCGCATGTTTCGTATCATGGTTACATACGCTGTTTCAATGACGCAATGTAACTTCAAATATTCAAAACAAAGTTTTCTTTAACAGAGTATGCATTAAAAAAAAAGTATATACTTGTAAAAAAGTGTTTTCATAAAATTTTGCCACTAAAATTTCATAAATTTTATGTAATAGTATGAAATAAAAAAAAGTAAAAGTTTTAGTCTCTCATGAAATTCTTAAATTATTTCACTGTAACTTAATTTTCAAACAATTAATCAAATCGCACGCCCGCGCGCAACTATAGTTCTGTAAATTTGTTTCTTTAGCATAACATAGCATGTTATGAGGTATTCGGAGTAACGAGTAACGATACGAAAGTAACGAGTACTGTAGCCCTAGTATGAGTTTTGATAGTTAACGAAAACTTTTATAGTTTTCGTTTCGTTCCATACATTTTTATTCAGCGCCCCTTGCGGTTACTATCATGAACTAAAAACGCTACCATAAGTTTTGACATAATCGTATATCGTTAAACGAAAAAAGTTTTCGAATAGTTTCGCGTTGTTTCTGCAATTTTGGCAGTATGAGTTACACATTTGACGACTCGACCGTAGTAATCGTCAACGAAAACGATCAATCGTGTAGTTTTCTTAAACGACGGATAAATTTCAGTGAGACGAACAAAACATTCTTTAAATTATGACTCCGCGTAGGTTTTTCGCTTAGAAAATAATTGTGAAAGCTGCAGAAAGTGATCTTCGAAACCTTTTAAATAATCTAAGTTCGAAACGAATAATAAATTTCTCTCGTTAAAGAAGAATTTTAATTATAACCAAACAAAGATATAGTATGTATGTACTTTGTGCAAAGATATCGGCTATCAAAAGACGCCTTTGATTTTCTTTGCGAAATTTTAGAAATACACATGGACCTACGAGGCTCTCTAAGAGTTTAATTGCATAACAAACTAAGTATGTACCTACATTGTTATTATGAATAATTTATCTTGTCTTTAAACCTAACCTATCTTTCATATTATTAATTATTACACTATTTCTCTTTAAGGTGCTGTGTGACTTTTTACGCCAAAGGCGATTATCAGAGGGTGGTGAGATTGACTAATTATCTTTCTCAGGAGGAAGTTAGCCCGTATGTATGGGATGTGACAGACACTTAGGCATCTGGATTAATTAGAATAAAATATTGTGTTTCCATCTACAACTGAAGCCAGGTATAAAATCAAGCAAAAGTAAGTTGAATTATATACTTTTTAGGTGCTAAAAAATTACTTCTAAACTATAAAAGTAACATTTATACATCTACATACTATCTATTGAATTTATCATCACTGTTAAACTGTTAAAAAATATTAGCTTTCTTGATTATTTATTTAATAACTAAATTCGACAAATAAAATAATTATACATGGAGACACATAACATCTTTACTCAATGTAAAAAATATAAGTTCTAAAAATGTTACATAGCTCCTTTCATCCATTATGTCTTCAAATGTAATTTATTGAGTGAAACTTGTTTAAATCTTTATATATATATATATATATATATATATATAATATTAGGTAATAACTTGATATTCTAATCTTGTCATGTGACAAAAAAATAGTTATAATATATTCATATTCAATTATTTTTATGGAAATAAATCTAAGATCTATTATAATCATGATGAATCATTTATTTGGGGAAAAAGCCTCTTTAATGTATACATACAATGACTGCATTCAATTGGGGAAAGAATCTGATTTTAGATAAATTAAGACTTCTAAAGGTATATTTAATTATTATTATTAAAATATTGTTTTTGTTTTACAGTTCATCAAGAATTTCATCAGATGGAAATTCCAGCATTAGATAATTCATTACCATTAAAACTGGGATGCAAATAGTTAATATGCAATTAAGTGGCCAATAGTATATTTAGACCAGAATGAAGACTAAACCTTACAATAGTCAATTAAAATATATTTATATCACTTATGTCAAAATAAAAAGAAACAATTGAATTTATACTTGTTTTAATTGATTTACTAGGAATATTACAAACAATATCAGAAAGATCCACTGCCTATATTCACAGGCTGATATCACACATTATACATATTTTTTTCTTCATACGAGAAATCATTTTCCACTTCATTCTTTGTTATTCTTGGAATATGCAACTAGCTTTTATCTGCAAGCTTTCAAATTCAGTAGTGTAAAAGTGAATTGGCTGCTAGAGCCAGGTTGATTCCACTCTTCCACCGTTTGAAAGCAATCAGGTAAATATAGATAACATATTATACACAACAATAAGAGATAGTGTTTTTAATGTAACATTTGTTGCTACTATGTAAAACATCATATTTTAAAATTCAATATTTGCAAAACATTCTCCATCAAAAAGTTGCAATTACGACTTCTAAACAATAAGAATTCATCATCACTGTTAAAAAGTTAGATGTCTACAAATATGTTGTCTTCAAAGAAATGGATTATATTTAAAAAGGATAGTTGTGAAGTAAAAGTAAAAAAAAACCTGTCATAACATAGGCTAACTAAAAACACAATTTAGTTTTACAATTTACATAATATTCCTGAAGTCGCGGGGTGTGTAAATGTCTGCCACTTTAGATTATTCAAGCTAAACTTTGCCCTAGAACATGTTTTTATTGCAGGAAGTATAGTCATCTATACTTCAATAAATACATGAGTATTTAATGTCCAAATAGTAGGGGAGAGGGGGGCAGTTTTGAATTATTGGATTTATGAACGCATTTTTTATTTTTGAAGTTATACTTCTTTTGGCGCGTTTGGATGAGAGTGAATTCATAACCTGCGCGCGCGCGATGTCCCAAAAAAACGACATGATTAAGTTGGCTACAGAATAGAATTTGATTGATTTTAACTTAACTGCAGTTTTGTTTTTTAAAATTTTTCTTCAGACGCCAAAGAAGTATAACTTCTAACGCGTGTACATAAGTTTTAATCTCCAAAACCTTTTTAATATTGGTAAGTCCAATGTACACGTCTGTCAGTTCCTAACCATCGTCAATGTAAGTCTCATTTCAAGAAAAATTCACCGGTCACATTAGGGAGACGAAAATAAACATATATTTTTTTACTTGTAAGCAAATTACTAACAAAGTAAGTATTATTTTCGAGTTGTGATTATATTATAGTATTGCATATATTATAGCCAAAGTATTTCCAATATAATATAGCCATTGACCACAAATTAGTTAATCGTATAGAAATTTTTATTTTTGAAGTATGGTATTGAGGTAAATTTGAATAAAATCACTGGGGCACTCAAATAAAATGTTCAAAAATTATCCGAGCTAAATAAAAAAATATTATATTTATTTTTAGAAAATTAAAGGTAAATAACTTCATTTGATATTGTTTTTACAGTCATAATGGTAAGAAATTACAAAATAAATGACAAAACAAAGTAGCGTGAAAATGGAGACCTTATCACTAAGCAGTGATTTCTTCCAGGCAACCAACTGTTTGAAAATCATTAACATAATAAACTAAATATTTAAAAAATAAATAAAAACAATTATCATAAGAAATGACGAATATATTAGACTTAGATTATTTATATGTCTAGATAGAGTGTCGCGCTGCAAACGACCTAAAACAAACAATCCATGTCTGTTATAATAGTGTGCGTGACAGCTACGTCTTACACTCGCCATAAGTCATTATGCGTTCCTAGTTGGCGTGAATAATGTTACCAGTTGTGGAAAAATTTATCTCAAAATAGGGAGAAATTAATAAAAGTCGAGAATATATTTTTTTCAATTCACAAAAATATGTAGTATGAAAAAATAAATTAATTGGAATAAAACAACAATACTAACAATATTTCGAAGGTCGGAACTCAAGTCATTTTCATTCTTTGCATATAAACGTACCAATTATTATTTTTTAAAACTTCTGGGTCAATTTTGAAGAAAATTGGAATATATAAAACTATGATTTATGTGGATAGATAAAAATAAAATCATAACTTATATGCAAATGCGTTTGAATAATGTTTTTTAAATTGGAATATACATATAATATTATTATGTATATTTTAACTCATAACATTTGTTTTAACTCTATTAAAAATAATTATTTTTTTAAGATACATCTTTCTTAGATTGAAGATCTGACAATAATTAAAAAAAAAAACCTTTTGAGGCCACGTCAGAAACAAAAAAATCCGTTTTGTTTTTTTTTTAAACGAACGAAGGGCAAAAATTATCGTCATTAAACTATAATGAAATACAACATCACAGTTATTTTTTTTATTTATTAGGATTATATATATTGGCTATTTCTAAAATTAAATAACAAAATAATCTTGGATTTCATATTTAAAACAATCATACCAATATCCTCAAAATTTAAAACAACTTCAAAAAAAAATATTGTAAGAACGACTTCCAGGTACTAAAAAGTAAAAAATAAATGAACGGGGAGTTTTCATTTACTATAGAGAGATATTTTCATTTTAACTATAATTAGAGTTCATACCTTGACATATTTACTTAATAGATATTATTTGTAATTTTATTTGGCATAAATAATTAAATTAAAAAAAAAAACAATTAATATTAAACTACTTTTTTATTTAAAGTCGGTTAAAAACGGCACCCATGTCGACGCTAAATCTATTTCTAATATCTTTATGAATTACGTACTAGGTCATATTTTTAAGGTATTTTTGGGTTCATAAACTGGCAACACACGCGTCAAACACAAAATGGCAGAAATAAATAATTATTTAATTTCGAAATATTTCAATGGCTTAATTGGCTGGAATTGATACGAAATAATGTTACTTACCGATGATAGGTAACTTTTTTTGTTGTTTTAGATCGTCCTTTGTAATTTCTGCACACTTTAATCACACAAATCGCCATTGTAAACAAGATAATTTTACAAACAAACTCGAGCGTATCCATTGACAGCACAACTGCTACTGAGCGCGGGGAAGGTATAAAGAGTCTAACAGCTGGACACAATATTTTTTGACGCGTTTTCAGCTTCGACTGTCTATCTAGACATATAAATAATCAAAGATATTAGAATATAAAAGAATTTCTGTTATAAATTTTTACACCCTGACAAAAAAGATTAATCGTTCATAACTATCACGGATATTCTAAAGAAACTTCCAAAGTAATGTCCTTCTGCAGGAACTTCACATATAAACAGCTGCTCTATTCAATTCTTTCAATATTCGACTTAAGTAATTTTAAGTTAACTACCTTAATATGGAAATTGTTTCTTATTAATATTTATTTTATGTTGACCATTTGGATTATTTATTTCCTATTTGACACTTTTAAACTGCCTTCCTAAGATTGTTATATTTTTAAGATATTATAAGGATCATCACTTTCTAATATTAAAAAAAAATTAATAAGTTTGTTTCCCTTCTTTAAGACTATCCCAGACTGTTTAAAGTTTTATGTAGTTTATCAAATTAACAATTAGTGTATGAAATAAATGACAATGCACAATAATATAAAATGCAAGTAGCTTAACTATTGTGTTGATTATACTCTAAGTCACATAATCTTCATGTTTTCGTGATTTTTATAAACTGTCCCTAGGTGTTTCAAATGTCCTGGGGACAGGGGGTACATTAGAAACACCTAGGGACAGTTTATTCACATACAGTTCAGGCACATTTTAACAAAATAGTGTTGTTTTAAAAATTGAAATTGTTTACTTTATTAAGTCAAAATAAATAAATAACATTTTTATTATGTAGTATAAACCCCATGAAATAAAAGAGAATAAATCTTGATAAATAATACCATATGAGAAATATAATATTTTAATTAAGAAGTTTTCAAATGTCCCCCATCTCCCCTAAGCATAATTTTAATAATCTAAATTTTCATATATATTCTTAATGTCAAATACCAATAAAAATAGTTCTAAATATAATACACATACCTACTATGAATTACTACTTCAACTTCAAAGAAAAATTATAATAGGATCACCACAAAATGAACTTGATATTTATTATGAGTTTTGTATTATAATATTAAAACTTCACACATAATTAGACCTTTTCTGCATATTAATACCTTAGGCTTAGATATTAATTACATAAATGTAATTTATCCAGTGAAACTAATTTGTTTAAATCTTTATATGTATAATGTATATACACTACACTTCATGAACTATACACAAAATATGGCCTATGTTACTCAATGATATACTCTATGCTATTGGTGAAAGAATTTTTAAAATCAGTTCAATAGTTTTTGAGTTTATACATAACATACAAAAATACACATATTCCCTTTTTATAGTTTTATAGCAAACTTATTAATAGTTTTATATATATATATATAAATATTTTATATATATAAGTTTTAGTATAGATAGGTAATGTTATGTTATGTGACCAAAATAAGATAAATATAGATCAATTATTTTTATGGATTTTTTATGCAGACTTCATCAAGTAGAAATTCTAGCATTACTTCAAAATTTTCAATCAACTAGCTAATAGTTTATTTAGACCAGAATTAAGTCTATCTCTTAAAATGAGCAATTAAAAATATAACTTCTTACTTGTCTAAATAAAAAGTACCAATTTAATTTATACTTGTTTTAATTGATTTACTAGAAAAATTACAAACACTATCATAAAGGTCCACAGTCTATATTATTTTATTATTCTATATTCACAGGCTGATATCACACATTATACATTTTTCTTCAGATGAGAAATCATTTTCCATTTAATTATTCTTTGTTATGCTTGGAATATGCAACTAGCTTTCATCTACAAGCTTTCAAAATCAGGCCTCTACTTCTTCAGGAGAGTAATTTTCAAATCATGCGATGCAATGCCAGTCTCCAATATTTCAGAGGCGGGGAAGAGAGCGGATTGGCTACTACTGCCAAGTTGATTCCACTCTTCACTGCTGGAAAGCAATCAATAAAGTAAATATAAGTAAAATATACACAGAATAATTAGTAATAGTGTTTCTAATGTAATATATGTTATGTAATTATATAATACAGAGCAGCACTTTTCAAAATTCAATATATTCAAAACATGCTCCAAAATCAAAAGTTTTTTATTTCAAATAGGCCTTTGCAGGTTCCAAGAATCTCCATCCTAAAGTGGGAACTAATGCTATTAAACATTGGCAATTACATCAAAATCCACTCTGAACTTTTTTGTCTGTACATAATAAATATAAAATTTCTATCATGATTTGAGTGCATCCTAATATTGAGAGTATTTTGCATCTATTTTGTCAAACTATTCCATTGTAAAGATCATGTTGCCCTTATTATAATTCTCGTTTTATTTGACAATGAATTCCAAATCATAAAAACTTATTACTTAACTTTTATTTGAATCGATTATATCTAAATTAAGCACCCCGGATAATTCCTCCCACTTACGTATCGCCTATCTACTAGTCTCCCGCTTTGGGCCGTACATAGATTTGTTTAAATTACTTTTTCTGTGAAATTATTGGAACTATGTTTACAATTTAGGTTATAAATTCTATGTTATACAATAAACTGCTTCTTACCTTTCCATAAAGTCCGTCATCACTTCAAATTGTGTGGTTAGACATCATTTTATCTTTTCTTCTTCTTTTTCTCATATTGGTAATGAATTAATATTAAACTTTGAAATTAATAAGGAATACGATATTGAAAACGTCAAAAACGACAATATTAGCTATCTCTTTGTTTTTTAAGTGTATGAAAGAGATAGAATATTAAGCTTGAAGTTCGTTCGATCGAGCGACACGATCGTCGATATAGTTTTAACGTTGAACGAAACGTTGACACTTATACTACATCGAGTTTTAAAACTGATAGTTTCATCGAGTTCACGAAAACTTTTTTCGTTAGCTCGATTGCAAACTCATACTAGGGCTACTGAATGTATAGTAACGAATACATACGGGTACGTTCTTTTTCCTTACTTTTACACCTCTACAAATAATCAAACTCAATATTGCAAAAAATGGACATTGGACAGATTTACTTCAAATACAGAATACAGATAGCAGCACGAGTCGTGAGCACAGATGAACTGTGGTGGGATTAAGCCAGCGTTAGTACACTGTCGGGCAAAATTATTTGGTCCTTTTATTATTTCAAATGAATTACCTTAATTACTTAATTGATTAAATTGTATTAGTTGCTTCTGCAGTTTGTTTATAAAGGTCCATCATGTTTTTCGTAATACCTATTTATTTCATGTAACATAACACTAAATAGATTATTTGTTGGGATTGTCTATTTAACATCGAATTCTTTCTGCTCTGCATATTTTGTTTTTAAGGTTCATTCAAATCGGTAACAAAAACAACAAAAATACACTAGTTAAAAAGTTGTCACTAAAATTGCACTCAAGTGTACGATAGTCGAATGATACGCGCGGACCCAATAGACGACGAGCATCGACTGCCGAACCAATCACGTGGTTTTTTTTATGGCATATCGACAGACGAGCATGAGGTTCACTTGATGGTAGGTGATACCTCAGCCACAGAACATCAGTCAATGATGCACTGTCGACCTATTTTTTACTTCAAGCATTCGGAAATCCATAGACTGAAACCGAAACGCGTAATATGCACTTCACGGTTTTTCCATCTATGAACGGTGGTTCGTTACCCGGTCAAAATTTAGATATTCCTCCCACCCGATCAATGCCCGAAGTTACCAGACGTGGGGAAAACATGCTTACAGAAAATTATAAATATGTGGTCCCTGTGGGATTCAAACCCAAGACCCATCAATGCGCACGGCAGGTGTTCTACCGAACGCGCCAACGAGCCCGTGGTTAACGTCATATCGGCCAATAAAAAGTGTGCTTACGACTTGTCCCGTACATATTACATATTATGTATTTGTTTTCTGTAGTTAATACAGTGATGCCAACTCCTACAAAATGTTCCCCCTAGAACCAACTTCAAATACCCATAAATATCGATTAACCCTTAAATACCCTAAGTATCAAATTTGATACCAAACTTTTAAATCGAATGTACACTTGCAATTAGTTTTTTATTTTATTTTATTCTGTATGTATAACATTATTGCATAGTGCCGTTTCGAGAAAAATAAAAAAGTCAGCTATCAACATTATTTGATTATTATTTATGACATTTTGTTTTCCCGCCGTATTGATGAAGTGAACATACTAGGTATACGAAAAAGTTTTGCGCAGTTTACCTTTGATAAATTTTCTTCTTGCAAATAATAAAAATACGTTTTAGGTCATTGAATATCTTATTTTTACAGAATTAATATTATTTTTTAGATTACCTTCTTTGTTTGAAGATAATCGTGCTGTTTTTGTGTGTATCAATTTTGATACTTCAGGCATTCCGGGCTGAATGAATCTGATTATTTTCTACTACTTATTATTACGCTAAACATATTTTTGGATGTAAAGATACATTTTTGTTATTATTCTGCTTGATTTGGTGTTGATATTACTTTTGTTATCAATTTCTTCCACAAGTGGGGATTCAAATTATATGTTTTATGCTCTCTTTCTGGGTATGCGTACAGTTTTGAGGTTTACTCTGGAGCGAAGAACAATGAACACTTACCTGGCGAACCAGACCTCTAAGCAGTATCGAATAGAGTTATTCGATTGTTACGGCCAGTCAAGGCACAATAATCACATAATTTACTTTGACAATTTTTATACCAATTTTCTTCTCCTATATTACTTGACCAAATATTGTCTTGGCACTGTACAGAGAAACAGGCTTGGTAAATCTTGCAAGTTCCCAGAGAAAATGGAATTCCTGAAGTCTACCGTACCCAGAGACACATACCATGAAAACGTTGCATCTTTTGAAGGCAAAGAATTTTCGACAACAAGCTCGAAAGACAATAAGCAAGTTTTTTTTGCTTTCCACCTATGTTGCAGCTGAACCAGCAGATACTATAACACGTTACGAATAAAAACTAAAGACGAATGTTCAAATATCGTGTCCTCGGGTCATAAAGGAATATAATGCTCATATGGGAGGCGTTGATCTAATGGACAGCTTCATTGGTCGATATCGCATTCGCATAAAGTCAAGAAAATGGACAACAAGGCTGTTCTATCACCTCTTGGACATGAGTGTGATAAATGCTTGATTGCTGTACAGAAAGGTGAATACAGTGAATCCCAAAAGAATATTATGAGGTTAGCTGACTTCAGAACCGAGCTTGCTGACACCTTATGTCGGTATCAAAGTCGCTCGGAAAATAAAAGGGGACGACCAGTACCAGTCCCCTGAGATCCCTGAACCGTCTAAAAGACCACGGGCGGGTGTACAAGTCCTACCCTCTACTGACGTACGTTACGATCGTGTTGGACATGAGAAATTATTTATGAATTCTAGAAATAAATGTAAATATAACAATTGTATAAAATTTACATCTTGGATTTGTAAAAAGTGTAAATTTTATTTATGTGATAATAAAAATAATCAATGTTTCACATTATTTCATGCCTAAGAACATTATTAGGTAATCCGACATATTTATGGCTTTAATGCCTGAAGTATCAAAATTGATACCTATCTTTTTTTTAAAAAAAATTATAGAATATGCATTGTGATTTTTTTTATTATTTTTTTCATTATCTAGCGCCTGCAGTGAACACATAGATATTATTTACAATTTAATTTAGAAAATCAGGCTTCTAAGGGTTAAAAACCCCTATTTTTTTTGTTGTTGACTCGATTTGAAAGGTTATTTCCAAATATGAATTAAATAAAAATACGCTCAATTGGTATAAAATAGCTGTTATATTTATTTGGGTACATTTTACACATTTACATAATATATGCTTATAACATGTATAGAATCGTACATTTTTTCTAAAAAAAATCTTGAATCAAGTACAAAAGAATTTGGGGGGGGGAACCCCCCAGTTGGCACCACTGAGTTTATACTTTATAGTGTGTGATGGATGAAGAGAATGTAGCTGATGGCCGAATAATCGAACGCTAATCAATATTGAGGTGCACTTAAAAGTATATCTAACCCTTTCATTACGAAGGTAAAATGAAATACAGAAACATTTTAAGAAGCACTCAAATGATCATCGTTTCAGTATTCCGCGGTGAGACACTTGTATGGAGTGTCTAGATTAATCATTCATTTGAAGATTGCCGTTACCTCCCATCCCGTTTCCTTATACCGATCTCCAAGTGTCGCGACACTTGGGGATCGGCATGTCGCCCGGTTAGTACGATAGCAATGCTGTCGTGTTTCGATTTTGTTGTTAATATTGTTTTTGTTTTCGTTGAGTTCTTGTTTCTGTGTTTTGTTATTTACAATGAATGTCCGTATATACGGACATATTTGTGTTGCTATAATGGTTCTAAACAGAGGCGAACGTAATTTGTTATATTTGCTGGTTTCCGCAACAAAGGGCGTAAAAACCTAAATATAGCAACATTAATTTGACAAGCTTACATTGACAGTTGATGTCAGAGTTTGCTATTGCCGAAGTGGAATGATAACCTCCTTCTTTCATTGTCAAATTCGGCAAAAATGGTAGTGTATTTTTAAAATTGTAAAATAAATCTTAATGAATCTAACATTTTTTACTAGATTACAGTGATATTTTGTCTTTATTGAATTTGTATTTGTGTAAATTGATGGAGAAAAATAATATTTGTTAAAATGGTGATAAAATGATTGGTGTTTTACTCCTTGATTACAGACGAAGGGAACTTCCAGCTTCGGTAAGCGCCGTAATAAGACCCACACTTTATGTAGAAGATGTGGAAGATCTTCATATCATATACAGAAATCAAAATGTGCACAATGTGGATATCCTGCAGCTAAATTGCGCTCCTGTAAGTAACTAGTAAAACGTGTACTGTATTTAAATTGCATAGGTTATATACGATCATTACAATAATATATTTGTGTAAGATGCAAATTCTTGTTTTCATTAGAAAAAGACATCTATTTGACATTAGTGTTTACGAAATTAATCATATTTACATATAACCTTAGAAGAAAATTTATATTTGTTATATTGTTTACTATATAAAAAACGTCACAATAATGGCCTTTTAGTTGTTTATAACAATATTACAGTAGTAAACTTAATTAATCAATAGAGTAGAATTTCACTAACCTAACATTATTAAAAACCAGAGGGTGCCAGAATGTTTGGATTACCGGATTGTATAGAAATATTTGTATATGTTGTGTTCATGTTCTACACTTTTTTGTAATTATAACATACCTCACAATTAACTAAAATAATCCTTAAATGGGGTCTGTTTTGTTATTTGGGGGATGTGTCTGTCTATTGAAGTGGCCCCCGGAAGCCGTATTAGTGATATTCTACTGTATTTGTATGTTCATTAGGTTTTTCTGTGAAGTTTATAATGAAAATACACAAAATTTTTGTGATGCTTAAATTTATATTAATCCTACAGTGATTGAGGTGATATTTGTTGTATATGCAATATTGCCTTGTAGATGTAGGTATATGATCTGAAATAGTGTAGACATCATGCAGGGATACTTTTGAAGTCCCTGTATTTCTACATATATCAAACAATTCAATCCTATATGCAATACTAAAACTGTATTAGCTAGTCATTAAAATTTTACCTCTATGGGGTAGACCTCTGGTAATTTTATGATACCATTATGCAAATAAAATTTTAACTAATAGTCAAATAGTTAATAAAATTATTATTTTTAATTTTTTTCAGACCATTGGTCAGTGAAGGCTAAGAGGAGGAAGACAACAGGCACTGGCCGCATGCGTCACCTCAAGATTGTCAGAAGGCGTTTCCGCAACGGATTTAAAGAGGGTATTCCTACACCTAAGAAAGCTGTAGCCTCCTCATAGACATTTAACTAATAAAAAGGTTTAAAAAACAAATTTTATCATTTCAATCATAGTTTGTGAATTTATAAATATAAAACTAAGTACATTCCTTTAAATATGTTCCTTAACAGAAAATATACTAATGAGTTGAAAGCAGTAAGCTATCACACAGACTGATTATACTATGGTATGATAATAAGGGTAGGAACATTAATAATGCAAATAAAACTATAGTCTATTTATTAAACTTAATTTTACAGGTTTAGTCAACAATTTTTCACATTTGTCTACTTGACCATTCATCCCAACTGCCTAAAAACTTCTTAGACCTGTAAAAGAAAATACTATTTTATTGCACCTCTCAGAACAAGATGATTTTTTTCAATTTAAAATACTATGTAATCCAATGTTGTGCCATTAATAATTCTAAAATAACAAATGTTGGCAAATTGCATTCAAAGTTTTAGAAATTCTATTTATTATTAGTGGTTCAAAGTATTGTTAATTGTACATACATACAAGGTATTTGTACAAAATAAAGCCCTTCTGGTGTACTTTTTGCAAAAGGACCATATTTTAAATACTTCATAAATAAATATTAGGTTAAATCAAAATCATTTGTATATTAAGAGGTGATGAGAAATATTTTATATATTCAATAATATATAAAATATTTCTCATCACTACATGCCAACAATTTTTGTACCATAATTACTGTCTGTTAGAGTTAGTTTTAAATTCACTTTAGTATCTGTGCAGTGATAGATTTACCAACAGGCTGAGTAGACTTAACCCTAGAGTTGCAAATTTGGGGACCATTGGGGAATGTTTAACTATTTATTCTACATGATATTTGTAAGATGGTTTTCTGATGTCTTACGAGCATCTTGCTGAGGATATTTCCCTCTTATATTTCATTGTATTTTAGAAAATGTATGAACTGACATTTGGAGAGGTAAGGGTGGAATATATTTTACAGCCTATACTTTAGAAATGTATATGTTCACCAATGTACCTGTGAACTGAAAATGTTCACAGCTTATTACACAGAATTATTGTTATAATATTCGTTCTTTATATTGAAGTTCCTAGTTTAAAGACGATTTTGAAAAAATAGACCTATTTCTTTTTTCTATACCCAACACATATACCTATTTACTTATAAAGTTTATCATTTGTTATTGTTGTATGTTAGCACTATATTTGTGTGAAATGTTGTATCATGTATGGCAGTTGACATTAGCATTGAATATATATTATATAGCATCGGATATCAAGTATTCGGCTTAAATAAAACTAACGGCCGGATATCGGATATAAAAAAATACGAAATATACAATTAAGGTAAGTACCACTCTATTTATATAACTTAACAAACACGATCAGTAATCACAAAATTTTCATTCTACAACTTAGAAAATGATTTAATACTCGTACTGTACTAAGGGCAAATTATGGTGAGTAAATACTAATTGCATTAAATTCAAATTCAAAATCATTTATTCATTTAGGTAACATAATGTACACTTATGAACGTCAATAAAAAAATACATATTAAATGCTTCTAATTTTACATTTACTGCCAGTTCTCAAATCAAAGGCGTAGAACGGATGAGAAGAACTGGCAATAAACTCGCCGTCACTCTTTTTAATCACCAAGTTTTTCGTTTTACAAAAGGATTTTTGTAAGGAGCTAACCATTACACCATGTTCCACATGACATCTTTAAGTAATTAACTATAATAATTAAAAAAATATAAATATATGTATATAAACGAAAAAATAAAATAATAAACAAAGATTTGTCCTCTATCAGCAGTAGGCATGGTGGAATAGGAGCACGCACTTACATTATCGTGGGAACAACACGCAAATACATAGTCGAAATAGCTAACATCACCGCATACACGAATTCAAGTCCGACCTGTCACCACAAGTTCACCCGTTCACGAGTATGACGCATGGCCAGCCATTGGCCCCCTCGCCATATTTTAGGGAGAGAGACAACCCGACGCATGGACGCCGCCACAAGCAATGACAATTAAGAGGTAAAAAGCGGTTTCGCTTGTCTTTATAAACAAGCCCAGCTTTAGAAAAAGGTCTTTCGCTGCAGCACTGTAGCTGCAAGGTGCTGAAAGATAGATTTTGGCAATTTCTTGCGATGCACCAAACGGTTATGTTCGGCCAGACATCGAGACTTCAAGGTTGCCCGAATATTCGGCATACGGCCGTTTCATCTCTAGTTGATGTTTAGTTTTTTAACTTGAATTATTGGAATTTGAGTAAGGGGCCTCTGGATCTAGTTCATATTACTATTGTTAGGCTGGATCCAGAGGTAAAATGGATTTAAGTCATGAGAATGCAATTTATACTCCCCTTGCCAAGAATCTACTTACTTTGAATATCCAAGATTGATGGCTATGTCAGTTGCTTTGGTGGCCCTTTTTCCTGATTTGCAGTAGAAAATAATTTTATCTGATTGTGAAGGCTTGGAACGATGGTAGTTTCTTTTGAACTCATCTTCAGACATTGATCCCAATACTTGCTCTATATTATTTACTGTAAATTAATTAAATATTATATAAAGTAAAACAACTGAATTCCCGAGACCCCATTTCTCCCCACTTATAGGGCAGATACATTTCTATCTGACTACATCTTCCTGCCCAAATGAAACATTTAAATCTTGTTTCGTCGGCATTCGAACCTGTGACCACCGGTGCTACTACCACTGAGTCACGGAGGAGGTAAATATTTCCCTTGGAGTAGGTATTACGACATAATTATGCAGTTTCGATATTACTCACATGTTTACGTTTAATGCTATAAGTGGTGG
Source organism: Anthocharis cardamines (assembly GCA_905404175.1). Lineage (NCBI taxonomy): Eukaryota > Metazoa > Arthropoda > Insecta > Lepidoptera > Pieridae > Anthocharis > Anthocharis cardamines. The sequence goes on along the minus strand of FR989956.1, from coordinate 6,199,430 downwards.
CCTCATAGGTATTTTAGTCTGTCTATTTATTTCTATTTTTTACATATAAACAGTAATAAAATCATAAAATATATTGAATACGTTGATGAAACTGTGTATACATAAAATTTATTACATGGAATGTTGATACTCGAAGGAATTTGACCAGCTGCTTTGACTTCATCAGGATTACGTACATCAACAATAACTGTCTTTGGCTTGTTTACACTTTCCACGACATCCTCGTAGGTAGCTATGTGGTCATCTACTTTTTTTACATAATGTTTAGTGAAGTTACATCCTACAGGTGAAATCCTTGGACATGGTAAGCGGTCTGATTTAGTCATTATGGTCACACCTAAAATTATATATGTGTATACTGTATATATAAGGTAAGTATTAAGCGCCCATAGTGGTAAAATACATGTACAACAGTAAAAAAAGACTGCTTGGTGATAAATGACACCAAATCAAACCGTAAAGGTTCAAGAGTAAAAGACAAAAAGTTGTTACTTAGGTAATGCAGTTTTCTTATTCGCAATTGAGGAAATCGAATTGTAGAAACTATAGAACGACGAAAGCCAAACATTTTTATAAATATATTTTTTTGTATCACAATAAAACACAGCACTTGAATAAAAAACTGAAATCACTGTCCACAGGGTGACGTCAATGACGATAGTAATATACCTATTTATAATAAAAAAATGATGCCACTTTGAACACTAACTACACAAAATCAGATGGTATTGACATATATAATATTATGATAAGTGATAATTGATCGTACACAATACCTAAAGCATAGACAAAAGATCAAACGCCGATTTTATCATGTCTAGCTTGTGCACACCGTTAGGTAAGTAACTACATTGCAGTGTAGATAAAATGGTAAGTAGATAGATATAGCCTCTTCATTGTAATAATATTTTGATCCTGAACGCCATTTTGTCCTCATATGTGACACATAAGTATTATTTACAAATTTCGTTCGTTCAATAGCACAAAATTACATTTTTAGCCTTATATATAGCTTACATCGCCTTATAAGGTGAAGTAAGCCTAATTACTAAAAATTACCGGCTAAACAACGTCCCCAGGAGGCCGATCGCGGTAAATTGTTTAGTTCCAACTAGAGCTTAGATAATGCTGAGATCATGCTCTGACTGTGATCGAGTTAAGATCCAACTTTGCGCAATTTGGTATCGCGCTAAAGTTCGAGCCCTCGAGCCTCTACCAAAGTTGAAACTAAACTGGATCTTTACCATATCATAATCTCTAGGGATGCTCCAGTTTTCCATGTTACCGATTAACGATTGTCTATTTTTTACAAGAAAATAATAAATATATTTGACAGTTTACATAGAAAATGGAGGCAAAATTTAAACTATACCACAACAAGTTGCTTATAATAATTATTGTAAACATTACTATGTTTATTTGGCGGCTAAATAGAAATAAGAAACCCAATTCAAACATTTTTAACTATCGAAGTTGATTAATTATAAAGTGAAGACTCAGTCATAACGTATTCTTTGTGCTGTGTAGTGATGATAAATATTGGATTTAGTGTTAAATAAAACAGTCTATTTGCTTGAACTCTTATTATGTATATTCAAAGTAAATGGAAGAGCGCCGTCGATATACTATTGTCCGCCAACTTAAGCTTTTGAGTTAAAGAGTTCCTTGAAAATCATCGAGAATCCGCCCTGGGTCGGGTGAAATCCAGAGAAGCTTGTGCTTGTTTCAGCACAATTATCGTGGGAATGTGCCGAAATTCTGAATGCGGAAGGTCCAGCAAGAACATGAAAGGTATGTACCAAGGTTTTATTCACAAAATAATATAGCAAAGTATTCTTACAATTTCAGGTGTGGACTAATTTGAAATGTCTGTAACTATGAGTTTTAGCAATGTAGGTATATATCAATGACATCTTAAATTTTGTGAGTTATCATTGTCATAATTACCTATAATCTAGTAGAAATACCTATGCTGTTCCATAACCATTATCTTATAATTTAATCATGTTATGCAAATCAATTTTAATTGACATCTTAAAATTTATGCAATAAAAACACATTTTAAATAAAGTGATTTAATCATCTAACTTATACAATATGTTAATCTTGGTGTGTTTGTTATTAAATATCTCCTAATCATAACATATTGACTTATATGAACACTAAAAATATTTCAGGATGATATACAAAAGTAAATTTTGTGCAAGAAAGCATTAAATATACATCGTCGTTGCGCCTGCCAAATTCCATATGTGCATTTTTTTGATTTTTGGTTTTTGCACAAAAAATAATCTTCGTTTTATTCTCTACTGTGTTACTAAAATCCTTTTTGTGATATTCGAACTGGAAAGGAGTTTAACTAATTCCATATGTGTTTTGACCGTTAAGAAAAACTCCGTATGTGAGTCAATAATACGTTTTTCGTTGTCTCCCAAAACTATACAAAAATGCACATATGGAATTTGGCAGGCGCAACGACGACATATTATGCGGGGAACTCACAAACAACTGATTCACAACCAATAATGAAACTATAAATAATTGGTTTTGAGCATTAACATTATCATATGATATAATGTAATAAAATAAAAGTAATATGATAATTTAAAGATTTTAATATTTCTATTCTATTATTACAGATGCCATATCAATGAAGAATATATTGAGAGGCCACTCCACACTTCTACCTTAAAGGAAACTCCACATTATCCAAGTTTATCAAGACAGATCCCATCCCATCGTAGTGAACTCATATAAATTGTTTAATAGATTAATATTGTAAGATTGGTTAAATAAATTTCAATAATTCATTTATTTTTATTTATTTTATACTACACTCAACCACATTTCTTGCATTTAAGTGATGACTTTGGTTATAATTATATGCTTCAGGGGAGATAGGCTTATTGTTCTCAAAGAATACCCATCCTCTATAGCTTGCATCCACACACAATAATATCCATATCTGAAAATAATAATTCTTGTAAATTTATAATATGAACACAGAACAACATTACTTACTATTTAAACATTTAAAGAATAATAGACTTTTCTATTGAAATCCTCATTTTTCTGTAGGAGAAACAATAGCCATATGTGTTACATCTATACATCCTATTAAGTCCGGCATTTATTTGTATTGTTAATAAAATGTAAATTATAGATTCCTATTTTAATAAATTCAGTTACATAATAAACATAAAACATTTATATAAAGATATGAAGTATTCACTTTCTCTTAACACATTCCTTCTCAAGTTGTAAAGACGGAAAGGCTATAATATAAGAATATATTTACTTATAAGAATGGATGCTTTTTAAAGCATCTGATACTTACTGAATTGATTTAGTAACTCTGGCTTGTGACACAATATTTTCGACAATCTCCCACAATGGTCTGATATGATCCAGAATGCCAATGCAATTGAAACCTACAAAAATTTAAAATGTATTTAGTTTATGTAATTTATTAACAGCAAGGCACTTGAATGTAATTAAATTTAAACAATTTTGAGTGTATTCATGTTATTATATTCACCTATGCATCATTTAGTAACTTTAGGTTATAAGTTTCTTACCTTTGTTATAAACGTAACAATTGAAACGTAATGAAGGCGGCTTGTGTTGTTAATTCATCAATCAATTTATTTGTAAGCTCCTTCGACAACCGATTACCATCGACCCAGTGTTTATGTCTAAGAAATGTCGGTCGGTCGACGGGCATCCTGGAGCCCAATCGCGCTAAATAATCCAATCTCGATTGGAACTAAACTGGAACTAATCACGATCTTTTAACGAATTTCGTATCGCGCTAATAGTTTGACAGCTAGTTGGATCTAAGTTGGATCTAAACCTTATCTGAACCTTTGTCAAATGAAAAGTTCAAACAAATCTACTTTTTCACGATCCAAGTTCGATCTTTGCCTATTTTTCATTGTTTATTTCATTGAAATATCACTCTAAAAGTATTTATATGAACACGGCTTACGGGTTTGATATGGAGGAGTCGCATTCTCGAGCTATAAACAATTTAAGTGCGAGATAAAGGAATAACCCTTTCAGGATGCCCGTCGACCGACCGACATTTCTTAGACATAAACACTGGGTATCGGTTGTCGAAGGAGCTTACAAATAAATTGATTGATGAATTAACAACACAAGCCGCCCTCATTACGTTTCAAATGTTACGTTTATAACAAAGGTAAGAAACTTATAACCTAAAGTTACTAAATGATGCATAGGTGAATATAATAACATGAATAAGTACACTCAAAATTGTTTAAATTTTTATTACATTCGAGTGCCTTGCTGTTAATAAATTACATAAACTAAATACATTTTAATTTATTGTAGGTTTCAATTGCATTGGCATTCTGGATCATATCAGACCATCGTGGGAGATTGTCGAAAATATTGTGTCACAAGCCAGAGTTACTAAATCAATTCAGTAAGTATCAGATGCTTTAAAAAGCATCCATTCTTATAAGTAAATATATTATTATATTATAGCCTTTCCGTCTTTACAACTTGAGAAGGAATGTGTTAAGACAAAGTGAATACTTCATATCTTTATATAAATGTTTTATGTTTATTATGTAACTGAATTTATTAAAATAGGAATCTATAATTTACATTTTATTAACAATACAAATAAATGCCGGACTTAATAGGATGTATAGATGTAACACATATGGCTATTGTTTGTCCTACAGAAAAATGAGGATTTCAATAGAAAAGTCTATTATTCTTTCAATGTTTAAATAGTAAGTAATGTTGTTCTGTGTTCATATTATAAATTTACAAGAATTATTATTTTCAGATATGGATATTATTGTGTGTGGATGCAAGCTATAGAGGATGGGTATTCTTTGAGAACAATAAGCCTAACTCCCCTGAACCTAACCAAAGTCATCACTTAAATGCAAGAAATGTGGTTGAGTGTAGTATGAAATAAATAAAAATAAATGAAGTATTGAAATTTATTTAACCAATCTTACAATATTAATCTATTAAACAATTTTATGAGTTCACTACGATGGGATGGGATCTGTCTTGATAAACTTGGATAATGTGGAGTCTCCTTTAAGGTAGAAGTGTGGAGTGGCCTCTCAATATATTCTTCATTGATATGGCATCTGTAATAATAGAATAGAAATATTAAAATCTTTAAATTATCATATTACTTTTATTTTATTACATTATATCATATGATAATGTTAATGCTCAAAACCAATTATTTATAGTTTCATTATTGGTTGTGAATCAGTTGTTTGTGAGTTCCCCGCATAATATGTATATTTAATGCTTTCTTGCACAAAATTTACTTTTGTATATCATCCTGAAATATTTTTAGTGTTCATATAAGTCAATATGTTATGATTAGGAGATATTTAATAACAAACACACCAAGATTAATATGTATAAGTTAGATGATTAAATCACTTTGATATGATGACTCAATGATAACTCACAATTTAAGATTTAAATAACCAATAATTAGTCATTGATATATACCTACATTGCTAAAACTCATAGTTACAGACATTTCAAATTAGTCCACACCTGAAATTGTAAGAATACTTTGCTATATTATTTTGTGAATAAAACCTTGGTACATACCTTCCATGTTCTTGCTGGACCTTCCGCATTCAGAATTTCGGCACATTCCCACCATAATTGTGCTGAAACAAGCACAAGCTTCTCTGGATTTCACCCGACCCAGGGCAGATTCTCGATGATTTTCAAGGAACTCTTTAACTCAAAAGCTCAAGTTGGCGGACAATAGTATATCGACGGCGCTCTTCCATTTACTTTGAATATACATAATAAGAGTTCAAGCAAATAGACTGTTTTATTTAACACTAAATCCAATATTTATCATCACTACACAGCACAAAGAATACGTTATGACTGAGTCTTCACTTTATAATTAATCAACTTCGATAGTTAAAAATGTTTGAATTGGGTTTCTTATTTCTATTTAGCCGCCAAATAAACATAGTAATGTTTACAATAATTATTATAAGCAACTTGTTGTGGTATAGTTTAAATTTTGCCTCCATTTTCTATGTAAACTGTCAAATATATTTATTATTTTCTTGTAAAAAATAGACAATCGTTAATCGGTAACATGGAAAACTGGAGCATCCCTAGAGATTATGATATGGTAAAGATCCAGTTTAGTTTCAACTTTGGTAGAGGCTCGAACTTTAGCGCGATACCAAATTGCGCAAAGTTGGATCTTAACTCGATCACAGTCAGAGCATGATCTCAGCATTATCTAAGCTCTAGTTGGAACTAAACAATTTACCGCGATCGGCCTCCAGAAAGGGTTATTCCTTTATCTCGCACTTAAATTTTTGTTTTTAGCTCGAGAATGCGACTCCTCCATATCAAACCCGTAAGCCGTTTTCATATAAATACTTTTAGAGTGATATTTCAATGAAATAAACAATGAAAAATAGGCAAAGATCGAACTTGGATCATGAAAAAGTAGCTTCTTTAGAACTTTTCATTTGACAAAGATTCAGATAAGGTTTAGATCCAACTTAGATCCAACTAAGTGTCAGAGTGCTGGAGGCCGATCGCGGTAAATTGTTTAGTTCCAACTAGAGCTTAGATAATGCTGAGATCATGCTCTGACTGTGATCGAGTTAAGATCCAACTTTGCGCAATTTGGTATCGCGCTAAAGTTCGAGCCTCTACCAAAGTTGAAACTAAACTGGATCTTTACCATATCATAATCTCTAGGGATGCTCCAGTTTTCCATGTTACCGATTAACGATTGTCTATTTTTTACAAGAAAATAATAAATATATTTGACAGTTTACATAGAAAATGGAGGCAAAATTTAAACTATACCACAACAAGTTGCTTATAATAATTATTGTAAACATTACTATGTTTATTTGGCGGCTAAATAGAAATAAGAAACCCAATTCAAATATTTTTAACTATCGAAGTTGATTAATTATAAAGTGAAGACTCAGTCATAACGTATTCTTTGTGCTGTGTAGTGATGATAAATATTGGATTTAGTCTTAAATAAAACAGTCTATTTGCTTGAACTCTTATTATGTATATTCAAAGTAAATGGAAGAGCGCCGTCGATATACTATTCTCCGCCAACTTGAGCTTTTGAGTTAAAGAGTTCCTTGAAAAACATCGAGAATCCGCCCTGGGTCGGGTGAAATCCAGAGAAGCTTGTGCTTGTTTCAGCACAATTATGGTGGGAATGTGCCGAAATTCTGAATGCGGAAGGTCCAGCAAGAACATGGAAGGTATGTACCAAGGTTTTATTCACAAAATAATATAGCAAAGTATTCTTACAATTTCAGGTGTGGACTAATTTGAAATGTCTGTAACTATGAGTTTTAGCAATGTAGGTATATATCAATGACTAATTATTGGTTATTTAAATCTTAAATTTTGTGAGTTATCATTGTCATAATTACCTATAATCTAGTAGAAAAACCTATGCTGTTCCATAACCATTATCTTATAATTTAATCATGTTATGCAAATCAATTTTAATTGACATCTTAAAATTTATGCAATAAAAACACATTTTAAATAAAGTGATTTAATCATCTAACTTATACATGTTAATCTTGGTGTGTTTGTTATTAAATATCTCCTAATCATAACATATTGACTTATATGAACACTAAAAGTATTTCAGGATGATATACAAAAGTAAATTTTGTGCAAGAAAGCATTAAATATACATATTATGCGGGGAACTCACAAACAACTGATTCACAACCAATAATGAAACTATAAATAATTGGTTTTGAGCATTAACATTATCATATGATATAATGTAATAAAATAAAAGTAATATGATAATTTAAAGATTTTAATATTTCTATTCTATTATTACAGATGTCATATCAATGAAGAATATATTGAGAGGCCACTCCACACTTCTACCTTAAAGGAGACTCCACATTATCCAAGTTTATCAAGACAGATCCCATCCTATCGTAGTGAACTCATAAAATTGTTTAATAGATTAATATTGTAAGATTGGTTAAATAAATTTCAATAATTCATTTATTTTTATTTATTTTATACTACACTCAACCACATTTCTTGCATTTAAGTAATGACTTTGGTTATAATTATATGCTTCAGGGGAGTTAGGCTTATTGTTCTCAAAGAATACCCATCCTCTATAGCTTGCATCCATTCACAATAATATCCATATCTGAAAATAATAATTCTTGTAAATTTATAATATGAACACAGAACAACATTACTTACTATTTAAACATTTAAAGAATAATAGACTTTTCTATTGAAATCCTCATTTTTCTGTAGGAGAAACAATAGCCATATGTGTTACATCTATACATCCTATTAAGTCCAGCATTTATTTTTATTGTTAATAAAATGTAAATTATAGATTCCTATTTTAATAAATTCAGTAATCAGTTACATAATAAACATAAAACATTTATTTAAAGATATGAAGTATTCACTTTGTCTTAACACATTCCTTCTCAAGTTGTAAAGATGGAAAGGCTATAATATAATAATATATTTACTTATAAGAATGGATGCTTTTTAAAGCATCTGATACTTACTGAATTGATTTAGTAACTCTGGCTTGTGACACAATATTTTCGACAATCTCCCACAATGGTCTGATATGATCCAGAATGCCAATGCAATTGAAACCTACAAAAATTTAAAATGTATTTAGTTTATGTAATTTATTAACAGCAAGGCACTTGAATGTAATTAAATTTAAACAATTTTGAGTGTATTCATGTTATTATATTCACCTATGCAATATGCATCATTTAGTAACTTTAGGTTATAAGTTTCTTACCTTTGTTATAAACGTAACATTTGAAACGTAATGAAGGCGGCTTGTGTTGTTAATTCATCAATCAATTTATTTGTAAGCTCCTTCGACAACCGATACCCAGTGTTTATGTCTAAGAAATGTCGGTCGGTCGACGGGCATCCTGAAAGGGTTATTCCTTTATCTCGCACTTAAATTTTTGTTTATAGCTCGAGAATGCGACTCCTCCATATCAAACCCGTAAGCCGTTTTCATATAAATACTTTTAGAGTGATATTTCAATGAAATAAACAATGAAAAATAGGCAAAGATCGAACTTGGATCGTGAAAAAGTAGATTTGTTTGAACTTTTCATTTGACAAAGATTCAGATAAGGTTTAGATCCAACTTAGATCCAACTAGCTGTCAAACTATTAGCGCGATACGAAATTCGTTAAAAGATCGTGATTAGTTCCAGTAGCCCTAGTATGAGTTTTGATAGTTAACGAAAACTTTTATAGTTTTCGTTTCGTTCCATACATTTTTATTCAGCGCCCCTTGCGGTTACTATCATGAACTAAAAACGCTACCATAAGTTTTGACATAATCGTATATCGTTAAACGAAAATAGTTTTCGAATAGTTTCGCGTTGTTTTTGCAAATTTGGCAGTATGAGTTACACATTTGACGACTCGACCGTAGTAATCGTCAACGAAAACGATCAATCGTGTAGTTTTCTTACACGACGGATAAATTTCAGTGAGACGAACAAAACATTCTTGAAATTATGGTGATTATGGTTTTTCGCTTAGAAAATAATTGTGAAAGCTGCAGAAAGTGATCTTCGAAACGAATAATAAATTTCTCTCGTTAAAGAAGAAATTTTAATTATAACCCATTGACTTATATGTATATATAAGTATATGTATATAAGTCAATGTTATAACCAAACAAAGATATAGTATGTATGTACTTTGTGCAAAGATATCGGCTATCAAAAGACGCTTTTGATTTTCTTTGCGAAATTTTAGAAATACACATGGACCTACGAGGCTCTCTAAAGGCTCCTCTTCACAATGAGCCATGATGGCCTATCAAATTATCGTCCAAGATCGCCGCCATGATCGGGCAACCCTCCACACTATCGTGAACGTTCATTAACTGTCTGTCTACTGTTGTGATATGACGTCTATCGAAAATGAATACCGAGGTGATCTCGGCTGCGGCAATATTTTTACTCTGCGTATATAATCATTTAGGGTTTTAAATAAATGACACATTAACATTATCTACCTACACTTATTTAATATTTAGTACAGTACCTACGTTATTACTTAATAGTTTACTTATATTTATTTTTGAGGTGCTTATGTAATAATAATAATAATAATAAGATGCAGAAGGCAGTACTACTGGACATGGCTCGTATTGTGAGAAGGTTCCTTTCTCTGCCTCCCCCCCACCGGTAGCCTGGGCTGATTATGGCCTTATTGCCGGTGGTATGCCCAAGTTTATACTTTTTTTAAAAATATTATTATCTTATATATAAAATTTCCATGTCACAATGTTAGTTACCGTAGGTACTCTTCCGAGACGGCTTTTTTTACCAAATTTTATATGCATATTCAGTAGGTCTGAGAATCGGCTACTATCTATTTTTCATACCCCTAAGTGATAAGGGTTGTTCACCCTTAATTTATTTTTTTAATTTTTGGACGATTATTTTTGTTTTTATTTTTTTATAATGTGGTATTAAAAAATACATATAACCCTATATTTAAACTCTTCTATTACCAACCCCTGCTTTTTTGTGTCAAAAAATCTAGACACGTGCGAAGCCGGGGCGGGTCGCTAGTTTTATATAAAAAGTGTAATTGTTCATCAATAAAGAGTATAATAATAATATCATTTATTTTGGGATTCCAAATGCATATCTATTTTTGGTATAGTTCTATGAACCTAAAAATCTCTCGCAACCATTATTTTTATATCGCCAAAAATATGTCTGTACTGTATCCGAGACAACTACGTACTGAGTAATCGGCGATTGTGTGGACGGGCACGCCATAATGGGCAAGCATTCCTTTGATGTACCGACACAGCGCCGAATACGTACAAATAACGCCGATTACAGACATTTAAGCCCTCTACACTTGCGTCATTGCCTTTATTCGCCTGCATTGGCCCAATGTGAAGAGGCGCCATAAGAGTTTCATTGCATAACAAACTAAGTATGTACATTGTTATTATGAATAATTTATCTTGTCTTTAAACCTAACCTATCTTTCATATTATTTATTACACTATTTCTCTTTAAGGTGCTGTGTGACTTTTTACGCCAAAGGCGATTATCAGAGGGTGGTGAGATTGACTAATTATCTTTCTCAGGAGGAAGTTAGCCTGTATGTGAGTGAATTCATGGGACAGACACTTAGGCATCCGGATTAATGAGAATAAAATATTGTGATTCCTTTCTACAACTGAAGCCAGGTATAAAACAAGCAAAATTAAGTTGAATTATATACTTTTTAGGTGCTAACAAATTACTCCTAAACTACAAAAGTAACATCTATAGGTACATCTACATACTATCTATTGAATTTATCATCACTGTTAAAAATTATTAGCTTTTCTTGATTATTTATTTAATAACTAAATTTGACACATAAAATAATTATAGATGGAGACATAACATCTTTACTCAATGTAAAAAATATAAGTTCTAAAAATGTTACATAGCTCCTTTCATCCATTGTCTTCAAATGTAATTTATGGAGTGAAACTTGTTTAAATCTTTATTTATACATAATATTAGGTAATAACTTGATATTCTAATCTTGTCATGTGACAAAAATTTAGTTATAATATATTCATATTCAATTATGTTTATGGAAAGAAATCTAAGATCTATTATTATCATGATGAATCATTTATTTGGGGAAAAAGCCTTTTTAATGTATACATACAATGACTGTATTCAATTGGGGAAAGAGTCTGATTTTAGATAAATTAAGACTTAGGTATATTTAATTATTATTATTAAAATATTGTTTTTGTTTTACAGTTCATCAAGAATTTCATCAGATGGAAATTCCAGCATTAGATAATTCATCACCATTAAAACTGGGATGCATATAGTTAATATGCAATTGTGCAAAAAAAAGTGGCCAATAGTATATTTAGACCAGAATGAAGACTAAACCTTACAATAGTCAATTAAAATATATTTATATCACTTGTCTAAATAAAAAGAAACAATTGAATTTATACTTGTTTTAATTGATTTACTAGGAAAATTACAAACAATATAAGAAAGATCCACTGCCTATATTCACAGGCTGATACATATTTTTTTCTTCATACGAGAAATCATTTTCCACTTCATTCTTTGTTATTCTTGGAATATGCAACTAGCTTTTATCTGCAAGCTTTCAAATTCAGTAGTGGAAAAGAGTGAATTGGCTGCAAGAGCCAGGTTGATTCCACTCTTCCCCTGTTTGAAAGCAATCAGGTAAATATAGAGAACATATTATACACAACAATAAGAGATAGTGTTTTTAATGTAACATTTGTTGCTACTATGTAAAACATCATAATTTAAAATTCAATATTTGCAAAACATTCTCCATCAAGAAGTTGCAATTACGACTTCTAAACAATAAGAATTCATCATCACTGTTAAAAAGTTAGAAGTCTACAAATATGTTGTCTTCAAAGAAATAGATTATATTTAAAAAGGATAGTTGTGAAGTAAAAGTAAAAAAACCTATCATAACATAGACTAACTAAAAACACACTTTAGTTTTACAATTTACATAATATTCCCGCAGTTGCGGGGTGTGTAAATGTCTGCCACTTTAGATTATTCAAGCCAAACTTTGCCCTAGAACTTATTTTTATTGCAGGAAGTATAGTCAATAGTCATCTATACTTCAATAAATATATGAGTATTAAATATGTCCAAATAGTAGGGGAGAGGGGGGCAGTTTTGAATTATTGGATTTATGAACGCATTTTTTATTTTTGAAGTTATACTTCTTTTGGCGCGTTTGGATGAGAGTGAATTCATGACCTGCGCGCGCTCTATTTCCCAAAAAACGACATGATGAAGTTGGCTACAGAATAGAAGTTATACTTCTTTTGGCGCCTTTGGATGAGAGTGAATTCATGACCTGCGCGCGCGCGATGTCCCAAAGAAAACGACATGATGAAGTTGGCTACAGAATAGAATATGATTGATTTTAACATTTTTCTTCGATATTTACTGCAGTTTTGTTTTTGAAAATTTTTCTTCAGTCGCCAAAGAAGTATAACTTCTAACGCGTGTACATAAGTTTTAATCTCCAAAACCTTTTTAATATTGGTAAGTCCATCCTACACGTCTGTCAGTTCCTAACCATCGTCAATGTAAGTCTCATTTCAAGAAAAATTCACCGGTAACATTAGGGAGACGAAAATAAACATATTTTTTTTTTACTTGTAAGCAAATTACTAACAAAGTAAGTATTATTTTCGAGTTGTGATTATATTATAGTGTTGCATATATTATAGCCAAAGTATTTCCAATATAATATAGTCATTGACCACAAATTAGTTTATCGTATAGAAATGTTTATTTTTGAGGTATGGTATTGGGGCAAATTTGAATAAAATCACTGGGGCACTTAAATAAAATGTTCAAAAATTATCCGAGCGAAATAAACAAATATTATATTTATTTTTAGAAAATTAAAGGTAAATATAATTAAATAACTTCATTTGATATTGTTTTTACAGTCATAATGGTAAGAAATTACAAAATAAATGACAAAACAAAGTAGCGTGAAAATGGTGACCTTATCACTAAGCAGTGATTTCTTCGAGGCAACCGTTTGCAACTGTTTGAAAATCATAAACTAAATATTAAAAAAAAAACAATTATCATAAGAAATGACGAATATATTAGAATATAAAAGAATTTCGGTTTTAAATTTTTACATCCTGACAAAAAAGATTAATCGTTCATAACTATCACGGATATTCTAAAGAAACTTCCAAAGTAATGTCCTACTGCAGGAACTTCACATATAAACAGCTGCTCTATACAATTCTTTCAATATTCGACTTGAGTAAGTTTAAGCTAACTACGTTAATATGGAAATTGTTTCTTATTAATATTTATTTTATGTTGGCCATTAAGGCCATTTGGATTATTTATTTCCTATTTGACACTTTTAAACTGCCTTCCTAAGATTGTTATATTTTTAAGATATTATAAGGATCATTACTTTCTAATATTATAAAAAAATTAATAAGTTTGTTTCCCTTGTTCAAGACTATCCCAGACTGTTTAAAGTTTTATGTACTTTATCAAATTAACAATTAGTGTATGAAATAAATGACAATGCACAATGATAATATAAAATGCAAATAGCTTAACTATTGTGTTGATTATACTCTAAGTCACATAATCTTCATGTTTTCCTGATTTTTATAAACTGTCCCTAGGTGTTTCAAATGTAGCCCAGGGATGAGGCATATTTGAACAAATAGTGTTGTTTTAAAAATTGAAATTGTCTTACTTTATTAAGTCAAAATAAATAAATGACATTTTTATTATGTAGTATAAAAAGAGAATAAATCTTGATAAACAATGCCATATGAGAAATTTTATACTTTACTTAAGAAGTGTTCAAATGTGCCCCCCTCTCCCCTAAGCATAATTTTAATAATCTAAATTTTCATGTATATTCTTAATGTCAAAATATCAATAAAAATAGTTCTAAATATAATACACATACCTACTATGAATTACTACTTCAACTTCAAAGAAAAATTATAATAGGATCACCACAAAATGAACTTGATATTTATTATGAGTTTTGTATTATAATATTAAAACTTCACACATAATTAGACCTTTTCTTCATATTGATACCTTAGGCTTAGATATTAATTACATAACTGTAATTTATCCGGTGAAACTAATTTGTTTAAATCTTTATATGTATATAACTACACTACATGAACTATACACAAAATATGGCCTATGTTACTCGATGATATACTCTATTCTATTGGTGAAAGAATTTTTAAAATCAGTTCAATAGTTTTAGAGTTAATACATAACATACAAAAATACACATATTTCCTTTTTATTATATTAGTATAGATAGGTAATGTTATGTTATGTGACCAAAATAAGATAAATATTGATCAATTATTTTTATGGATTTTTTTATGCAGATTTCATCAAGTGGAAATTCTAGCATTACTTCAAAATTTTCAATCAACTAGCTAATAGTATATTTAGACCAGAATTAAGTCTATCTCTTAAAATAAGCAATTAAAAATATAACTTCTTACTTGTCAAAATAAAAAGTACCAATTTAATTTATACTTGTTTTAATTGATTTACTAGAAAAATTACAAACACTATCATAAAGGTCCACAGTCTATACTATTTTATTATTCTATATTCACAGGCTGATATCACACATTATACATTTTTTTCTTCAGATGAGAAATCATTTTCCATTTATTATTTGTTATACTTGGAATATGCAACTAGCTTTCATCTGCAAGCTTCCAAAATCAGGCCTCTACTTCCTCAGGAGAGTAATTTTCAAATCATGCGATGCAATGCCAATCTCCAATATTTCAGAGGAGGGGAAAAGAGCGGATTGGCTGCTACCGCCAAGTTTATTCCACTCTTCACTGCTGGAAAGCAATCAATAAAATAAATATAAGTAAAATATACACACAAAAATTAGTAATAGTGTTTCTAATGTAATATAATATGTTGTGTAATTATATAATACAGAGCAGCATTTTTCAAAATTCAATATTTTCAAAACATGCTCCATCATAAAGTTGGAACTAATGCTATTAAACACTTGCAATTACATCAAAATCCACTCTGAACTTTTTTTGTCTGTACATAATTAATATAAAATTTCTATCATGATTTTGATTGCATCCTCGTATTGAGAGTATTTTGCAACTATTTTGTCAAAATATTCCATTGTAAAGATGTTGCCCACATTATAATTCTCGTTTTATTTGACAATGAATTCCAAATCATAAAAACTTATTAACTTTTATTTGAATCGATTGTATCTAAATTAAGCACCCCGGATAATTCCTCCCACTATCGCCTATCTACTAGTCTACCGCTTTGGGCCGTACACAGATTTGTTTAAATTACTTTTTCTGTGAAATTATTGGAACTATGTTTACAATTTAGGTTATATTCTATGTTATACAATAAACTGCTTCTTACCTTTCCATAAAGTCCGTCATCACTTCAAATGGCTGGAAATTGTGTGATTAGACATCATTTTATCTTTTCTTATTCTTTTTTACGTATTGGAAATGAATTAATATTAAACTATGAAATTAATAAAGAATACGATATTTAAAACGTCAAAAATGACAATATTAGCTATCTCTTTGTTTTTTAAGTGTATGAAAGAGATAGAATATTAAGCCTGAAGTTGGTTCGATCGAGCTAAACGATCGTCGATATAGTTTTAACGTTGAACGAAACGTTGACACTTATACTACAACGAGTTTTAAAACTGACAGTTTCATCGAGCTCACGAAAACTTTTTTCGTTAGCTCGATTGCAAACTCATACTAGGGCTACAGTTTAGTTCCAATTGAGATTGGATTATTTAGCGCGATTGGGCTCCAGTGCACATACAGCGAAGCTGCAGATTTTCCTAAGCGGTGTGTACGCAGTCGAATGTATGAAACATATCTCATCATATAAATTCATCATTAGCGCGTTCATGAAAATTTTGCATCAGTGGGTAGCGAGTTTGCCTTCCGGTCGTACATATTGACACATAGAGCAACACGGGCCACCGGCGAACCGGAGGGGAGTAGCCATACGCAGGCGTTCCCCTCTGTCAAAGTACAAGTCCAAATGGTCCTATGCGTACAATAAAACTAGTTGTAGCCACACTTTTCACTAGACTAAATCCAGATGCGCGACTGAATCGACCTCCTAAAAAAATGCCGAATTGTTTGTGTTTCTTGTTGCCAAAAAATATCTGCCACGTCAATTTACAAAAAGATAGCGTTATCTTTCATATGTAGGTATTTTTTAATCATATTATTACTATTTACTTCTTTAAAACTTAAAAAATTACAATATTATCGGTCGTGTTGTTTCGGATTTTTTTACCAACACAGTCGCTCGACAGATCCGCGTATTGTATGAGCCCTCATACAATACACGGATCTGTCGAGCGACTGATCCGAGTTTATTTCCGAGAAGTCGCTGTCACCGAGCGATAGTGTTGTTGTCGGATTGTTTTAAGTTATCGAAAAAAAATGGCAAAAGAGTCTTCTATACAGATACAGTTTTGAGATTAAATTTTCTGATTCAAATATTATATTGTGATAATATAGTTATATTGTTAAAATATAATATTAAATATATATATATACATAATAAGTGAAAATTGTGTAACCCAAATTTAATAATTGCGATATGATCTAGAAAAATGACATATTTTTAATCTTATAATATAAAAAATCAGCTCAATTCTCAATCTGGGAGAGGAGAAATATGAGAAATATAGTTTTCCTGAGATTCTCGATTAATTGAATCGATTACACAATCACAAAAAAAAACCTTTGGACAAGGTAACTAACTCAAAAGTAATTAAATGCACTTTAAATACAATATATTGCATATAATTACAGTTATGTTATTAAATAAAATATAAATTATTAATTAAAGAAAATTAATATACATAATTATCGATTTTTTATCGATTAAAATCGATCTTTTATTTTAGTCTGTCATTGGCATGCCGCATGACAGTTGTTTACTCTGTGCTAATTCGTTTCGTGTTTTCAACGTTTTGAGTCTGAGTGCTTTCCCGATTGTAGTCATTTAGGAATTGTTACGATTTGACAACTACAAATATCATTGGTCACAGATTTATGATATATTTATGTCAGTTATTGATTGTAACATAACCTTACTTTTACTACTTAAAACTCTAATAACTCGGCTCTCAGATTGTCAAAACTAATAGAATTTTCATCGAAGGACTGTTAAGTCTCAATCTATTAATTCACATCAATTTCATATTGTAACATTGGGGGACCAAAGTTTTATGTAATCGTTTCCATCTCCTTTAAGGGATAAATGAAATAAATATAATAACGAAGTATTTTTCAAATTATTTCGAAGATTTTATTATGTACCAACTCATGGTCCACTCTCCGTGACCTGCTACGTGCAGATTACCCGACAAGTTCATTTTGTATTATTGTAGTACGTAATAAATTAAGTCCTTTGTATCACTTATAAACCTAATTTCCCTAACCCAGTTCTTGAAATTATCGATACTGCGTATCGACAGTTGTTGCAACTACGGCTAAAAGGACTTGTCAGTGTAGTTGCGCCATTTATTTATACTGTTATGACACGGAATGTTTAAATGTGTGTGTGAAATTGTTAGTGTATTTTTTAATTGTCACGGTGTGAGTTTCGTAGTGACAGACGATTGCTTGTGTGTGCGAACTTGAGTACGCACACATAGCGCAGGTTTCCCCCCGCAAAAAATGGCAGATTGTTTGGTATCGGTAACGAACGCTATGGCTACTCCCCTCCGGTTCGCCGGTGGCCCGTGTTGCTCTATGTATTGACATTTAAAAAAAGGCGTTATCTACATTCCACACACTATATAGTGTGGCTCGATCATCATCATCGCTCGAGCGCACAGTTTGCCGCCACACAGTTGCGCCTACGAGTACCTATGTCAAATAAAATGTATGAAATACCATGTCCACAGCTTGTGGTGGCCACCACAGGCCTAATGTATGTGGGTTGGTAGATATAATATATTTTGTGTGAATAAAGAATATTAGTACATGATATATAACAAATTATCAATGAATAAATAATCAGGCGATAGTATTAACTGATAACAAGCAGATATCAGTTATTTATTGATAGGGATTTTATAGACAACCAACTCCGGCATTTATATTTCGGGATCGAGTGTAATGAGTAGGTAGGTTATTATAACAAAAAAAAATCTAGTAAGCTCAATGCCGATAACGTAAACCTATTTTTTATAAGAAGAATTTGAAGTTCGTTCTTTGAATATATTATTATATAGGAAACAACGAAAAATAGTATTTTTAAACTTTAATGTGTTCACTTTATACCGTTAATTAATTATTATTTATTAATTTTTAATTAATTTAGGAAGGTTAGACTTAAGGTGAAGCTGGTGAATATATTACTATTCAGTTGCTCTCATAATTACGAGATAGGTATTACCCGACAAATGTAGGTATAGTTCAGTTATATTTTAACTATAAATGCTTCCAATGAGTGAAGGATGATGTGTATTTTTGTTTTAAACTTAATTCAAAATTTCAGGAGATATAAGTCACCGATCAAGTGATCTTATCAAGGGTTTTTATCTATTTTATTCAATCACGGTGCCATACATGTTTCGCATGTTTTTGATATAGTAGTTGTTTCGCACTTGATGGTATAGGTACTCAGCCAGAGAACATTAGTCAGAGTTTTATTACAAGCATTTGGTAACCCATAGACTGAAGTGACCCGGCGTAGGGATAATATTTTTTATAGAAAATTATAAACATGTCAAACACGGCGGGATTCGGGCCGCCACCCATTGGAACTCAAGGTGTATCACAGTATCACCCAATGCGTCTTATGGAGAGCGTTTGAATATGATTGCATTATAAATACAATATACATATACAGGAATTTTGTTTCAATGACGTTATGTTTTAGGGTGCTGAAAAGCTTGTAAGCACTCTTCAAATAATATCCTACATGGAAAACGAAATATAATAATGGGACTTTCACAAAGTTTTACAGGTAGGTATATTTAAGTTATTGGACTTAAGTTATTATAAAAAAAAATGCTTTCTTTATGATAAAATTTGTTATTTTTCCAGATGAAAAATATTTTTAAAATCAAGTAAATTTTTATAGGTAATTAAATTATAATTAATTATTTATTTTTCGTATTACAGCTTATAAAGTGAGCACTGCAAAAGGATTATTGATTGTGCTAATTCTAACTGCTTTGTTATTTTGCTGGTGGAATTCTCAAGCTTTCGGTAAAATATATGAATCAAAACACGATAACAATCTGAACCACTTCAGGAATAACCGTAACTTAGCAGACTATCTGCTAGGAATGTAAGTGACGATTAATTCACCAATGTAAATGCGATTAGACCTACCTTCAGGGCCGGACTTACCTAAAGGTGGAGACCCCCTGGCCCCAAATTATTTTCATGTTTACAATATGTTTGTACAAAATACCTACAGAAGGTAAAGGTAAAACAGCGAAAAAAGATATCAAAGGAAATGTTGTTAACTCGTCGGAATTTTAATGATTTTTTTCCGAAATCTTATAACTTATATTATCTTTTTTCGACAATAGTGTGGGGTTCCCTCGTTCGAGGAGGGCCCGGGGCGGTAGCCCCTTAAATCCGGCCCTGCCTACCTTATTGTTTTTGTGAGACAATTACGAGTATATGTATTTTATCATATGATCGTAATGTTTGTGTAATAATATTATTTGAATTTTGTCTACTGTTCAGCATATTTGGTATGATGACATTTACACTCCCGATCAAGACTGGTTACATTTAAAATATTTCAGGAAACTTCTTCTGGAGCCAGCGGTATTACCATGTCAAGATAAAGACGTTTCAATACTGGTGACGGTTGCTACATCACCTTTTCATGTTGAGCAGCGACAAGCAATTCGAAAAACTTGGGCTACACGATTGCCTACTTTATTTATTGTAGGTCTTAGTGGACCGTCCGAAATTAATCGGTTGGTACGTAGGTAAATTTAAGTACAGTGTTTAAAATATAAATCAGATAATGAACAAGACTTGCCAGTACATACTTATCTATCGCCTCCGTTGCGTTGTATGTATGTTGTTTTTAGTACCTACCAGGGTTTTGTGGATAAAATCAAAATTAGGTCTAGGAGACCACAGACGACCGATGCTGTAAGAAAAAAGATCAGTGCAAGGGAATTCGGTGCCCATATCTACTTGAAATATTATAGTTTCCTTTATTAATCGTTTATTGATACTATGTTATAGGCGGACAAGCAATATGATGATCTCATAGTATATGAATTTCAAGACCATTATCAGAATCTCACGTTGAAGACCGCTCTCATGCTGAAGTGGGTCTCGGAAAAATGTCCGTCTGTACATTTTCTTCTAAAAACCGATGATGACGTTCTATTAAATCCATGGCAGTTGGAGACAATTGTCAGAAACAATGCAGAAGCGGATCTTATTGGTAAAAAGAATTTATTTTTAAACAGCCATGTATTTTACAATATATTAATTGGTATGGGGAAAGCAAGTTTTTGAATTGACGGACTCGTTGGCGCGTTTGGTAGAACACCTGCCGTGCGCATCGATGGGTCGTGGGTTTGAATCCCACCGGGACCACATGTTTATAATTTTCTGTAAGCATGTTTTCCCTACGTCTGGTAACTTCGGGCATTGATCGGGTGGGAGGAATATCTAAATTCCGACCGGGTAACGAACCACCGTTCATAGATGGAAAAACCGTGAAGTGCATATTATGCGTTTCGGTTTCAGTCTATGGATTTCCGAATGCTCGAAGTAAGAAGGTCGACAGCGCATCATTGACTGATGTTCTGTGGCTGAGGTATCACCCACAGAACAGATTTATCTATTACGTGGTATCACCTACCATCAAGTGAACCTCATGCTCGTCTGTCGATATCTAACATAAAAAAATAAAAAATTAAGAAATCTTTTGATCATTCTTTGCAATTTGGAATGATGGGTATACTAAATACATTATAGGTATGTATTATTTCGCCTCACACATACTCTCAGATGAACTTTTTGTTTGATGTTACTTTTTAATGGGTAAAAATTTTTTTTAAGAGATACGATGTGTTCGTTGGCGCGTTCCGATGGATCACGGGTTCGAATCCCGTTGGGATGACATGTTTATAATTTTCTGTAAACATATTTGCCCGTAGTCTCGTGACGGCATTAATCACGTGGGAGCAATATCGCAATTCCGACCAGGGTGCCTTACGAACCATCGTTCAAAGATGGACAAAAGATGAAGGGCAAATTAAACTTTACAGATTCTCGAAAGCTCGAACTAAAACAATTGAATTATTTCAGTAGGTCATTATTTGATAACATAATATGATGCTGTATAATGGCTATTCAGCTTCACAGTTAATGTTTTTGTGCTTCAAAATTTCTCCAAAAATATTCAGGTAAACGTTGTAAAGCCAATTTAGCTGACAGTTAGGTACTTACTACTTTACCAGCTAAGTAGCTAGTTAAGGTAGTCGTTTATAAGAACAAAAATCGTAATTACACCATGTTTACGCTTAAGCTCGCCTGTCGGTGTCTGATATAAACACAATTTCAGGTTATAAAAATGAAAACGCAAGGCTGTATCGTCAAGAAGACAGCAAATGGTATTTACCTCGCTGGTTGTATGCAGATGACGTGGTGCCAGAATATCTTTCTGGTATCGCCTATATGATCAATGGCAAGTACATACATTATTTTTCTATTTTGTCAGAGCATTATTATTAATAACTAGCTTCTGTCCGCGATTTCGTCTGTGTAGAATTTGTACTACTGGTAACTTTTTTTTTTATTAGAACGAACAACCGAGGAGATGGGTCACCCGATGATAAGTAATCACCGACCATGGACATCTGTGACTTGGACGTCATAGACAGTGGCGTAGCTATCATAAGGCAAAGTGGTGCAGTGCACCAGGGTCCCGAAGCTGAGAGCTTCGGAAAGAGGCAACTCTTGAAGCTAGTTAATAAATATTTTTTTTCAAGATTTTAAATGAGCATTTATAACGCCGATAATGGAAGCGCTGAGCGCCCTTGTTAGTAATAATTTGCAAATTAGAGGGATAGCATTTTTTTCTATGCACCGGGGCCCGTGTCCACCTAACTACGCCACTGGTCATAGATGCGTTATCGGCCTTTTAAATATATAGGCTCGCTTCTTAAAACCAACAAGGTCATAGTCAGATTGGAACACTGGAGGCGTTAATTCATTCCATAGTTGTGTTTTTTTTTAAACCGATTTTTTTTTCATCAATCTCTTAACTATTTAAATATTCTAATCACGGCTAGATAATAAGTATCTACTAAATAATATTAATCTCACTGGTTAGTAGGATAGATAGACTGTAGATCAGGGATGTTACGGAGCTTCGATTTCGGTTCCGAAACGTCGGAACTTCCGATTGATTTTACACCTCCGATTCCGATTTCGGTTCCGATAAATTAGAATCGGAGATTATAATCGGAGGTCGAAGCACATCGGCGGCCGGCGGTGGCCGCGGTCAGCGCCATTTGATTTAATTAATTTCTGTTTATTTAAGAAAATTACTTTATTTTTATATATCACACACAGGAAGAACTGATATGAATGAAACTGATGAATAATGTTTGTAATTTTATTATATTACACATCTCTCTTTTGTGTCTGCCTCCGATTCCGATTTCGGTTCCGATTCCGGTTCCGAAAAACCAAATTTAAAAACTCTGATTCCGAATTCGGTTCCGGTAAAACCACTTCCGTAACATCCCTACTGTAGATACGGTATACAAAATTACAAAGGTCCTTAAAATAATTAAATCATCTTCTAATTAACCTGATTGTTCATAAATGCAGAAATATTATTTATTCTGTTAAAAAAAGTTTAAGTTCCTTACTTAAAAAATGATTGATTCCCCACGACACGACTATCCTATTTTCTTCCCCGGGACTCAAACTCCATACCAAATTTCATCTAAATCAGTTCAGCGTTTTAAGAGTGATGAGGTAACAGACAGAGAGAACTTTACTTTCGCATTTATAATAGTACGTGATGGGTTGCAACTTGCGGCTTAGGTCATGAGGTCATTGGGTTTTATTGATGATTAATATTTTGTTTTTTCTTACACTTCGAAGTTCGAGTCACAAGTAAACCATGGATATTATAAACGTGACGCGCAGATTGCGATGCTTGAAGTTAATAAACAAAAACAGTCCACCATCAATAATTTCTTTGGAGGTGGTAGGTGGTATCACCCCCTTGCCTGTTTATGTAGTGACCCTAATAGATTTTTGACGTTACCCTTTCAAGGTCTATTGAGATAAATATGCTGATAATATGATTTGCAAAAAATTCGACTAAGATAATTCGTCTAAAACAATTCGACTAAAGCAATTCGTCTAAAAAACAATTCGACTATTAGCAACTCGTCTAAAACAATTCGACTAAGTGATATGAGTAGGATTCGGTTCTGGGGGGTTAGAACGCAAGTCGCAAAACGATTCGACTGATCGTCTCGCTTCATTGTGATTGGTGTAGAGAGTCTCTAGAGAGTCTCTACACCAATCACAATGATCTCTACACCAATCACAATGAAGCGAGACGATCAGTCGAATCGTTTTGCGTCTTGCGTTCTTACCCCGCTGGCACTCGTCGGCCGCTACCGCGGCACCGCTCGCTTCAATCGCTCGACTCGTGCGCAGTGGTCACTGGTCACCATACCAACATAACCTAACCTAGGTGGTGGCTCCTTTTTAGGGTATAGTGAACCACTCGATGAATTTCGTCGATCGAATTGTTTTTAGTCGAATTGTTTTTAGTCGAATTGTTTTTTAGTCGAATTGTTTTAGACGAATTGTTTTAGTCGAATTTTCCGTAGACGGATAATATTCTATCCAAATCCATTGCCTTAACAAAGTAAAAATAAAAAAAACGAATCATGATTCGGAACGCAGATTACCTAAAGATTGACAGAATACTTACTTGTTCCATATTTCTGATGTCCTGGTACTTTTGGCTGTGACCACAACTTTCTTTGGGCTGGATCCGCGCCTGGTAGTGACAATATTCTAATAATAGTAATGTCTACTGCTAATACAGTTTTGTAAATATAAGATTTTTATTTGCAGGAAGGCATCTCCGAACAATTTTGGAAACAGCATATGAAGTACCATTAATTAATATGGAAGATATATATTTTACGTATTTAGTAGCAAGAAGAAAACTGGGATTAGTTTTAACTCATGAAGATCGTATTTATAAGTTCAAACCTTTTCTACCTTTGGCTAATATTTATTGGAAATTAGCAGCGGTACATAGCTTGACACCATCTGATATTTTAAATAGATGGTCTCAATTGGTATATATCAGCATGAGCCAAGAGCATTAATTTGAGCGTTGTCCAAAATAATGTAATGTAATTTGTTTTAGTGAAAGAAATTGTTTTTTATAGATTTTAACAAGTTGTGGCGAATATCCTTTTATTAACACGAGTATCACATATATAAATAAAGTATACCTATACGGTATACAGACCGGATTAAAACGCGATTTATTATTTATATTGTATAACTTATTTATTTCGACGTTTCGGATGCTTTTCAGCAACCGTGGTGCCGGGGAGTCAGAAAGATGATCTTTCTGTCATTTAAATAAAATACGGTATACTGGATTAAAACGCGATTTATTATTTACTAGCGACCCGCCCCGGCTTCGCACCGGTGCAATGCTGATACTAAATACACTACAGAAAAACTGTTATTATTATACATATAAACCTTCCTCTTGAATCACTCTATCTATTAAAAAAAACCGCATCAAAAGCCGTTGCGTAGTTTCAAAGATTTAAGCATACAAAGGGACAGAGAAAGCGACTTTGTTTTATACTATGTAGTGATATTGTTTAAATTATACATATATACCGACGTTTCGGATGCTTTTCAGCAACCGTGGTCACGGGGAGACAGAAACCTCCGGATAAATAATTTAAACAAAATAAATAATAACTTGTGGCGTAATTCAGCGACTGAAAAGTACTCATAAGTTCCTACAATTTGTTTTAATTCAACAATATTATTATTTATTATATATTATTTTTAATTATTAAGATTGCTTACTCTCTATTGCCTATAGTATAATGTAGATAAGCAATTTGTTTTAATGTTTACTTGTAAGTAAATACGACTGCTTTTAAAGAAATATATTTTCATACAATGTTTTAATAGCATCTAAATTCTAAATAGATGGAATTTTGATACAGTGTTTTTATACTCTATGTAAATAGGTAAATGATAATGTTTATATATATGGAAAATGTTTTTGATATTAATATAATATGAGTTTTAAACCAAATTGGTATTAGCTACTTTTTAATTGACTCACTGCATACTTATTCCCTTGTTTTTAAGTAAAAAACAGAAAAAAAGATATCTCGATCGAAAAATATATCTACTTTCGATGTTAAAAGTCGAGTTTTAAGTGTAATTATAATGTTAAACCCGAAAGAAATAGAGCGATAATCGATTAACACACGAGAAAACGGTCGACAAAATTTTGTCGCGGTTGTCATGCTAGGCCGGCAGAACTCAGAAGACATAACCCGCATCATTAGCAATATGGAATATCGGGTGTTACTATTAGGATCGCGATAACACACATAAAACAAAACTTTGCAATTTTTACTTCAAATATTTAGCTGCAAGTATTTAAAGAGAAAAAGTAAAGTATTTAGGAAAATTATAAACATTTTTGGAAAATTATCCCTGCAGCTAATGACAAATTCCATAACCTATACTATTATTCACAGAACAGATAAAAAGGTTATTTATCGTATTTAAGCCTTATTTATCTATTCCGTGCTATTATTAGGGTGATTTAGCCGGTTTTCGTCCACTTAGTGGACTTGCCAGCTTATGGGCTTAAAACTAATATGTTCTACTGACCCAACTCTAACAAACCGAATTTTTATTGAAAGCTGATATAGTCTATTTTAGGCTTACATTAAGTAGCAAATAATTATAATTAACGTTTTTTTTATATAAAATGTTTTAGTGAAAAGTACCGATTTCGTTAGTTTTCGTCCAAAAATGTTAGTTTTCGACCTTGTGTAGGCTAGTTTCCGTCCACGGTATATAAAGCATATCCATTGCACATTTTCTTATACATACATTTCTAATTATCACGGATCTCTGCAAGAGCTTTTTTAAGGCATCCTCAGAGTATCATGGTGCCTTTTTCTAGTTTTTTAGACGACGACGTCATCTATAAAAATGGGATTTATTAAAAATTAAAATAATAAAATATGCCCAAACAATATACGCGATTACGTACATCATAAGTGGGTTATATCGCGTATATTCTACACGTATGTAGAAAAAAAGCTAAACGAAAAGTAACATAACGCTGTTTATGATGGACGGAAACTAAATACTTAACCAGTATTAGTTTTCGTCCACTCATGGACGGAAACTAAAGCAATTTTCAACGTATTTTTTATTTTTCGTCCACAATATTTGAATATATATTTATACTTGCAATACTGCTAAATTGGTGGACGGAAACTAAATATCAGACTAACTAACCATCGAAGATCATTCCATAATGATTTCAACAGAATTTTTTCGCATTCCTTATTTTAAACGACTAATCAAACTTTACTTGTATTTTTGTGTTTTCGTCCACGCGGACGAGAACTGAATATTTTACGAAATAGGTACTTCAGTTTTTGTCCGCCTCGATTTTTAAAGTAATTCTTTAAATGAGTACGAAACACACATTTTAAAATGTTCTTTATGTCTTTACTTAGTCATTAATACCCAAAACATAAGAAATACTTGCTAAAACAATAAAAAAAACTGACTGCAAAGTTAAGTCGTACCACTATTTTTTTTACATTTATGATGACATGTTTGTAGCTCGGAAACAAGCCTCAGATAGAAGTAGCTTTTGTTCGAGTCTCAACTAGTTAATAAATATTTTGATTTAATAGACATGCAGATTTGACTTTAGGGTCCGTAACGAGACCAAATTTGCGCGGTTGACTATTTTTATAATGTTATTCTACGTAAATGTTTTACAAGATCCGCGTTAGTGGACGAAAACAGGACCTGGACGGGAAACCGGCTAAATTACCCTATAAAGGGGAAAGATTTGTTTGTTTGTTACGATTTAATTCAAAATCTACTCGACCGATTTAAAAAATTCTTTCACCAATAGAATGCTACTACATTATCAGCGTGAAACAGGATTTTGTGTGTATAGTACCAGGGCTCGGAACCGGTTAATTTTTATTTTCCAAAATACGTGTCTGGCTGAGATACCATGTTAATTTAAAAGAGTAATAGGTACATACTAAACTAATCACACAAATTTTTTCAGTAAATATAACTAAAAACAAAAGAATATTAATAAAAACCTTTATTATTTCGGTTAAGCTCCCAAAGTAAATTAACCGGTTTCCGAGTCATGTATATAGGTACATCTAAATTGCTCCCGTACGAAGCCGGGGCGAATCGCTAGTATAAAATATGAAGCATTCACACCATTGCATGGGCAATGACGCGGACGCGGTGACGGATCACGGAATGCGTTGCGCTGTTCGAAAAAGACAGCGGCAACGTTTACGTTTGCTGCCTCAGTCACTCGTTAGTTCGGTTGCTGAATATACGTGTAGTTTGTTTGCCGTCTGTAACCTCGTAAATACTTTGATAATATGCTACCTTCAAGTATAGTGTGCCATACATAATCTTATCCAATATAATTCCATTGGTTGATAACTTATCGTAAAGTATGACGCGTCGATAGCAACATTTAAAGTTCTCGGCTATGCGATATTTATAGTGATTAAAATTTTATAGTGCGCGGGTGTAATGAGTGAGTTTTGAACTTGATACCCAAGAAACCTTATTAATACCGTTACTTCGAGTATCCCTCAAGCCATGTCGTTGTTTAAGAAGAAAAATTCTAAATACACGTCTCCGCCGGTGCCGCCCCCTCCAGTAGAAGATGTACACAACCAAACTAACGGTGTTGATAACAACAATGGTGCTGAAAAGTCACAATTGGTATTTCATTGCCAGCAGGCGCAAGGAAGTCCCCTCGGTCTGATCTCTGGATTTTCCAATGTAAAGGAACTATATCAGAAAATAGCAGAATGTTACGACTTTCCTCCCGAAGATGTAAGTTATTTTAATTTCTAGAATTAGAATTTGAACCTATTCTCGAATTGTTATATTTTAATAACAATATAGGTACCTAGTAAGTGTATAACAGGGATTTTTAGTGAATGCGGATGTTCATGGCTTCCGTTGGTCAGTTAAGTACAAACTTGTACCTACTACCGCATTTGATAAGGATTCATTAGCTAGCTAATTATTATTATCTATTCTTGAGAAGTTGTCATAAGATCCATTTAATCGTAGTTTAATGACATCTAAATTCGATACGACAATGCCTTCATACTCTTAGTTAATGACTCATTAATTCCTTGTTAGCGTGTAATCAGTAATGCGATACATATTTTGCAATAGGTACAGAAATATTTTACAGTCCAAGAAGTGACTGATGGCATGGTAGGTGTAAGTAGGTACATATATCATCTAATCACGGTTGATCTCATTCCACGGTATTGGGTTTTATTTAGATTTTAGGTTTATTGCTTTCTACGGCTATTTCCATCTGTTTTATATATTTTTTTATGTTTGTTATCGACAGACGAGCATGAGGTTCACTTGATGGTAGGTGATACCTCAGCCACAGAACATCAGTCAATGATGCGCTGTCGACCTACTAATTTACTTCGAGTATTCGGAAATCCATAGACTGATTGTGAAACCAAAACGCGCAATGTGCACTTCACGGTTTTTCCATAGCTATGAACGGTGGTTCGTTATTACGATATTCCTCCCATCCGATCGATGCCAGAAGTTACCAGATGTGGGGAAGACGTGCTTACAGAAAATTATAAACATGTCGTACCGGTGGGATTCGAACCCAAGACCTATGCGCACAGCAGGTGTTCTACCGAACGCGCCAACGAGCCCGTATTGATCTCTATTTGAATATAGGGAATTGTTAGATTTAGCAGGTCTGGATTTAGGGGAGGGCATCCGGGGCTATAGACACGGGGCTCCACAAAAGAGGGCCCCAGCTAGCACTATACACTTCGGAAGAAAATCAAATTCCGACGAGTAAACACTAGTAAATAATTTTTCCTTTGATATTTTTTTCGCTGTTTTACCTTTACCTACCTACTGTACTTTGTACGAACATGATTACATATTAATATATTGTTCTTAAATGCCCAAGGCCTTCAGACTTCTAAATCCGACCCTGAGATTTAGATAAATTAAAATAATAAATTAAACACCTAACTATTAACTAAAATAATTGATAGTTCTTAAAATATTAAACCAAAAGTATTTGTGTAATACAGTAATATTGTACTTAGTTTTAAATATTGCAATAACTATGCCACTGTTAGGTTATAACAATAGGTATAATATATCTCATTAGTAATTACTGTAAAAACAATAGCCTTTACTATGTGAAATAGTAATTCTTATTCGTCGCAAAAACGAGATAGAAAGAATGTAATATTACTGTGCCTCTTATTAAATAAGGAAGTTATATAATCGTCTACTCGTTTCAATGTTGTATGAATATACCTACTCACTCGTTATGTACTATTTTCTCCGCGTTTTTAAAATGTTTGATACACATATAAAACAATAACATAGTAACAGTACGTAAAAAGAGTTTCTTGAGAGGTCTATTAATAGTTGATCCAGATATCCAATATTTTGTGTACTTTAGTATTTTTCCTTTTAATCGTTTTCCGGTTTTAGATTTTATTTTATCTTAGCTATATTAATACTTTTAATATGTTACTGATCCCATATCACCTTATCTACTTCAGCTAAAATAACATCATAAGTAAATTAGGAAGATCGGTATCAATTTCCAATCGTGAAAGTAATGAAATTTAAATAACTTTAATATTTAGTGAATATCTACGTAGAAAATAATTGTTTATGTATTTTTATAATTAAAATATATAGAATAATGACTAAACTTGCGACTAGCTGAAAAGAAAAAAATATATCAATTGTCTTTAATTTACCTACAGAAAAAGAAATCGTTCCACCCGGAAGATCTTACTACAATTGATCATTAAAAACCTTATTATAAATATGGTTTATTGGTAAAATAGTTTACTGTCGTTTTAACAGTTTTTTTCGAGTTATTTATTTTTTAGCAATATAAATAGATCAAGGATTTAATTGTGATAGTTAGAGGACGGAATTAAGGTCTAGTACGGGAATGGGTACTTTTTTTTCAATAGCAATATTTAATATACTATTTGTTTAATAAAAAAAGGAAATAAATTGTCATTATACGGAATCCTTTTAACTTTTAAAAATCACTAAGTAAATTTAAATAATAATCTATATTTATTTTAAATAATAATTTATATTTACTTAATTGTACATATAAATAATTAATGTAGTCTTCCTTAATCGGTCGGTAATAGAGACCTTTACGTTATTACAAGGTAGCATTTCTGATTGTATGCTTAAAGCCTTATTTCCATCTGCATTTTTAATGGAAGGATAACAATTCAATAGATAAAAATTAAAATATATACGAAAATTATAACATAAAACCGTTATAATTATACTACTACAATTTCTTGTTATATATATATATATTTTGATATTAATACTTTTTATTACCTTCTACATAGATTCATCATTCTCAAGTATAAAATAATTTGAAAATTATATACATAAGTATATGTTATTGTTTTCAATTATTCTCAATGTATTATAATATTATCCTTATATTCACTACACTATACACATGAATCATGCGAGAAAGGCAGTTATTAGTCAGATTACGTTACACGGAAAAAATATTATATAGACCATCTTATACTTACCTTTAGGTACAAAATAAAGGCAATCTATGTAAATATTGAGTACTAAATGTGATTTTATAACACGTTCTAAGCTTATTTCCTGAAGAAGCAAATATTTGAGAAATCGGAGCCTAAATTATTGAACTACATACAAAATACAAAAGGATGTCCATGAAAGTCGGTCGAACGAGGCCGTGACTCGAGAGCTAAAGGTCATTGCTTGTCGGAAAGTAAAAATGGCAGGGACGCGATTTTGTCAATGTTATCTACTTACCATATTAAAAATTCAATATTATTCGTTCATCTCACTTAATTAGAAAAACGTTTTTAGTTTCCCCTACGGCTTTTAATAATAAGTAATACTCTCTGCTTCGTACGCGTAGGATGTGGGATACAG
This sequence comes from Anthocharis cardamines, assembly GCA_905404175.1. Taxonomy (NCBI): domain Eukaryota; kingdom Metazoa; phylum Arthropoda; class Insecta; order Lepidoptera; family Pieridae; genus Anthocharis; species Anthocharis cardamines. The sequence continues at coordinate 6,167,464 of FR989956.1, read as the reverse complement.
ATTAAAATAAGTAAAAAATTACAAAAGGAAAAATAACAAAATACGTCTTAAAAGTAAAGATATTGTCCTGTTTAAAGAGGATAATAGATTATATATTTCATATAAAGTAGCCTAGCCACTGCCTATTAGTTTTCGCATTCAGACAGACGAACCGATGATATAACATTCCACAATTAGGTATAGCGCACTGTAATAATTGTTTGTCGTCTGATTTTATCCAATTTTTTAACAAAACGTAAACCCGATTTAAACACCCGATATCGGAAGTAATTTTATTATTTCAGTCTTAAAACCGAGTTCTATAGAATTTTTATCTGTTTATTCGTGTTATACCCAAAAAAAAATTGGGACGGATTTTAATTTAATATTTAGTATGTTTATTTTTCGTGGATGAGACACAACTCATTTATTATTAATGCATCGATATTTCGACACTGACGGGATATTCAAAAACACAGCACCCACTTAAAAACTTGAAGTTATTTCTGGCGCTCTGGTAGTAGCCGTTTTAAAAAATGACAATTCTCAGTTGGGTCGTCGATATCAGATACTAGATTGCATATACAATCGTTTTGAGAAGAATTGATTTAGAGGCGTTTTGAGGCGTTCTGCCTCTCTAATCTGATATCTGACTCTTTTCATGAAATACGTATAAATACGTATTCTATAATAGCAGTGTCGTAACTAGCCGTTTTTGCGCCCGGTTCGAGCTTCAATAATTGCGCCCTCGAAATACTTTGTGGTCTTGGTCTGGTTCCTTTTTGCGCCCCTTCAAAGTCTGCGCCCTATACCTGGGCAACGCCAGCACCGTCTTAGTTATGGCACTGACGAATTGCATATAAAAAAACCGAACTATACACCTCGGAGTAACCTTTGGTCCTGTCTAGTTACCCTAACTACATAACTAAACTAAATTTTAATACCTACATAACCTTGATATAAGAGGCACGGTTTATTATTTGAACAATTTAATTTAAGGTATTTAAAGCGCTTCGTCTGCTATCGTGTTGATTTAATATGTAACTAGATTTAAAAGTGTCGTTACGGAAGTACGCACGGGTGACTGGCCAGGAAGCGGATCGACCCAGGCGAACCACGATTGCAGATTGGGGCTTACTGAGCAGTCTCATGTTACGAATAGGTATATAATTACGTGCAAACTCCAAAATATATCTCCATTACATTTGGTTGCAAATACATATGAGTAATACTACTGTAACAAGATTGATTCTCCACCAGTCCACCACAATCCACCAGTTTTTGTTATCAACCTTAAGTGCCATCTGCACAGGCTTAAAACATCCACCAATTTCTCAAACTCTGATCGATAAGTGCTCCAGAAATTGAAAAACAATCTAAAAAAATCCACCTGGGATTTGAGAGTGATTTTCGGAAGAGAACCTTGGAAGAGATCACGGTACGAATTTCTATACAATTAGGTACATTGACCAGAATTAAGCTAATAATTGTAAAGCTTTACCGGTTATACAAATAAACAAATCAGTTTTGCCAAGGTCATAGATTTAAGGAAGTTTTTGGAACAATAACATTAAAGAACTGTGTCCCAGATAATACTGAATTTGTAGTTTCAAACGAATAGCTTTGATATAATACAGGGCTATCCAAACTAGATGAATTGGATCGAAGGCATATAAAAATGACTAAATAAATTAGGAGGCCGCAAAATATTTACAATTTACAAAAAATGTAAAATAGCAAATTTATTATTAATACAAGCTTACTTACTCTTTTATTAATATAAGCTAACTTACTCTTTTTGTGAAGCACTGAAAAACGTCGGGATAATTATTAATAAGATAATCGTGTCTTATTCCTGCAAAAGCATTCAGTATAGGTAATACTGGCGTTAATAAAAGGTAGAGCTATGCAAAAAAGGCATTTTGTAAAAAAAACTAAGCGAAACAGATTTTATTTAAAAAAGAACACTTTCAAAAAACAGTTTCTTATAAAACGCTTATGAATTCTAATTGGGTATATAAAAGGAACTTCCCTTCATACTTTATTCAGGCCAAGCATACGGTGAAAACAAAACCAATTTGATTTGAAATTTCAATTTATTGAATGACTTATGAAAGCTGCAAACTCGTTCTTGGAACACGTTGGAGATGTTCGCTATCGCGCTCATTGAACATTGATTGTATAAGGAGTGAGTGCGATAAAGAAAATGATTGTTTGCTGGCTCGTAGCAGCATTTTGTTCGATGAGGACGAACGAGACTGAAAACTAGTCATTTGAAAAACAGTTTTTGCTACAAACAAGGAACCGTTCGTTCTTGACATAATAAATGTTTTTTTAAAACGCTTTTGGGAAAAAACGCTCAGGACTATTAAAAGGTTTAGCTTTTATTAAAACGTAATATCATTTTACTATATATTCCATCATATTAAGGGAGAGTTGGCACGCTATGGAATTTAGCAGTAACTAGAAGAGGTGTTATACATTGAATTTTTGGGTAACGTAACGCTAATTGACATCGAGTTAGCAAGTCAGGCTTTTCATGTCAAGGATGTCTGTTAAAAACTAATGTAGTAGATTAATACCTAGGTTGTACGTACCTTTTTTATTATGTAGTTACAGCGATAATGTGGATAGAATGTTTCAAAGAGTAGGTATATCTACTTCAGTCAATTTTACATCAATTTCAATCAGCCACACAACAATCGGACAACTCCTTGACCGTAAATCACTGTCCCAGTGCAATCATTTTGAAATCCGGGTATTTTCTTCTCTAAAACCCTTAAATAATGTAATGTATTAATTGAATTTTTTAGATAATATTATGTTTTATTTAAAACAAAATTAATGCTAATAGGTAACTTCTTTAAAAATATAGTATTTCTAAAATTATAAATTGTAGACACATTTTTAAAGGTAATTGAAATAAAGACACTGTAATATTATAGTTTTATTTTTTAATCTAATTTAATATTGTATCTATAATGATAATAATTTATAATAATCCACTTTATTTATTTAATTCCATAAACTAAAAAAAAAACTTCGGAACGTATACACTTTAATTTACAGACAGAGATTATATAACTCTTCATAATTATTATGTCATATTTTTGGGATAACTGTAATCAGTAGCTACTGAGCGTTTTTGTATATTGCTTAAAAAAAACTTTAAAACTAATGGTTGGTAACAAATTTTAAAAGTAACCTTGTAAAGTGATAAAGATAATAAATATTAGTACAGATAATGTGATGTAACTACTTACTAAAAATACAAAACCAACCGTATCTACTACCTTCACCGCATACTGCAAAGTGCAAACATGAATGTTCGATGTTGTAAAAAGAATAATAAGACTTTAAAAAAATATAGGAAGAAACGTTTTAGCATGTCGATTGTTTTGTTAAATTTAACGAATGAAAATTTATTTAAATGTTGAATGACACATATGATTTATGTGTATGTATTAAATATCGTATTATATCATATTGTAGCCTTTACAGGTAATATGGTTCAATACAATTTTACAAGTTCGTTTTCATATTTAAATACTGAAATGATGTTGATGAAATTTAGTATACAAAATATATTATCATATACGTACGTCGTACTTCGTACATAAGTACGTAAGACACAAGCGTAATAATATTAACTAAGTTTTTTTATTGGGTTTCAGATTTTGTTTTGCACGTTGAATACTCATAAAGTGGATATGAAAAAACTTTTAGGCGGACAAATCGGATTAGAAGATTTTATATTTGCCCATAGAAAAGGTCGACCAAAAGAAATAGAAATAGTTAAGACTGAAGATTCTCTTGGCTTAACTATCACGGACAATGGTGCTGGATATTCGTTTATCAAGAGGATAAAAGAAGGTTCTATCGTATCACGGATACCACATATAGAGGTATTTTCTTGACTTACATATTACATTTAAGTGAATTCCCGAGAACCCTAGTGGGGCAACGGGCAGACCCATCTCTAGGTAAGTAGGTGATCAGCCTTCTATGCCCTGCCTGACCGAAACTTTTTTTGTTTCCCCGGGATTCAAATCCAGAACCTCCAGTGCTAAACGCATTTCACTTACCATTAAGCCACGGAGGCGGTCGTATTATATTTATTGGTGATTAATTACATTATGAAATAATAAACCTACCTAATTGCTTTTCTAGCCTGTTAATAGTAGAATGAAACAAAATCGCTATCCGCCAATCTTTCGCATATTTTTTATGAATCTCTACATGGATTTTTAAGCGACTGTCATAATCATACAGATAATTTTGTTAGACTGGCGCTATGGGAAGTACACCTTGAGTTCCGATTCGAATACCGTCAAGTTTGACAACTGTTCATTTAACTAGTAGGAATGACATCCGATCATGAAAGACACCAGCGATCGTAGTTGACAAACATGAAATAGGTTCATCATTTCCTGATTGATGTTTTGTGGCTGAGGTTTTCATCTTACATCGACATCTGAATAAATCTCTTCTTTTTTGCATTTATAAATTAATAAAGTTAGACCGGAGACTTCCCTCCACTACGGAGTCTACAAACACAAAATACACTATTAAAACGTCACACGTCGCAGTATGTGGGCTATTTAACATGAGGTTATTGACCATTTGACAATAAAACAGGAAATTATCAATTGCGGAGTTAAACTGTTCACGTTCATAATTCGTTTCTCTCTTTAGGTTGGAGACCACATTGAGAGGTTAGAAGGTGAAAGCATGGTTGGGAAAAGGCATTATGAAGTAGCAAAATTACTTAAAGAAATACCTAGAGGAACAACGTTTACTATTAGATTAGTAGAACCTCTTAAAAGTGGCTTTGGTAGCATTGGGCCTAAATCGAGTAGTGCAAGATCCGGCAAGAAGCAGAATTATGGATCAGGCAAGGAAACATTAAGGTTTAAGGCTAATGGACAAGCAACCATAGAGAATGAGGTAACGACCATATACTAGTTAATATATTTTGATTAATAAAAACAATGACCGTCTTTTGATTTCGTGGGAGTATAATGTTACAAATAAAAGTTCGATCTTCATTTGTGATGGAGAAAAATAGAGTATTTCGGTTTGGCAGTGTACCTACAGAAAAATCAATCGATACAATACATCTAGATTTTACCACATAGGTTAATTGTTGAAATAAAATAACTTAATCGAAATAAATTCCGATTTATAAATTATTTTTAGTACGCGCGAGTACTTTACAATAAGCCAGCCGGCCTAGCATGACAACCGCGACATAATTTTGTCGACCGTTTTCTCGTGTTTTAATCGATTATCTCTTTATTTCTTCCGGGGCTTGACAATTACGCTTAAAACTCGACTTTTAATATCAATTCTATCAAAATTGTCGATGTAGAGACATAATAGGTATATCTAGATATCTTACATCTTGGTTTGTCTTCTCTCGTCCGCGAGATATCTCGTGGCGGTCATGCTAGGCCGGCTGATCACTGAATCTAAAAGTTAATTCATTTAAATCTGTAATACTTGCGTTAAAACAATTACAACATTTTAAGGTTAATTGTTATTAAAACTCGGTATCTTATATCAGTATCACAATATACCGAGTCCATACAAATACAGTATGGCACAGATCTTCTGGCATTAGTAAGGCGATTAGTCTAAGTAAAAATCAAGCAATATAAATTTCTTAAGTAATAAAATGTATACTGCAAGCGCAATTTAGTTTAATTAACATTTTATGAACCAGATATAAAAGTGACAAAAAAGAAAGTCTATTTGGACGTAAATATTTAAATACTAACTGAAATATTCAATCTTATTACCATAAACTACACTATTATTTATGATTACTGTTAAACTTTTCAGCACGACGATAAATCAAAGGCCGGTATAGAGAAGATCAACGAACTCCTGGAATCATTTATGGGTATCAATGACAATGAACTTGCAACCCAAATGTGGGACCTTGCTGAGGGCAAAACGAATTCTATGCAACTCGCCGAAGCTATAGATAATAGCGATTTACAAGAGTTTGGATTCACCGATGAATTTATTATAGAATTGTGGGGCGCTATAACCGATGCCAGATCTGGTCGCCTTAGTTAAGTAACATTGTTCGAGGTCATCAATATTATTAGATTTTTATATGGAGCTAGCGAAATGTATATGTTATAGCATTTAACTAACTCTGCGAATGAAAGCTGTAGGTATCTATGCTAGATACAGTAATGTCAGTGCATCTAACGTGAATTGTGGTAACCAAATAAGTTAGCGATTTACGTTTTTTGAACTATATCATCCGCTTTTTTGAGTTCGCAAAAAAAAAACTCATTTTAAGACGTATACCATACAGTTGTTCCATTGTGAAAAGATAGATGAAAACGAATAGCAGGTATGTATAGTTCAAAAAACGTAATGTGTAACACTAACTTTGTTGATTACATCTTACAGTGGAGGCATCAATATATTCGAATCATACTGGCACCTTATGTTAGTAGAACATTCCATAGCGTCGAAAACGGCAATAGATTTTAATCCAGCAACTAAACTCTGCATCAGCACCTAAATTGTGTGAACGTGTAATAAACAAAGAAAAATTAAATAAGTCTGCCCACTTCACCGTAACATATCATGACCGTGCTATGAACGTTCACGGACTACTGTTCCCACTAGAACGTACATCAGCCGGCCTAGCGCGACAACAACGACAAAATTTTGTCGATCGTTTTCTTGTGTTTTAATCGATTATGTCTTCCGGGTCTAACATGACATATACACTTATAACTCGACTTCTAATGTCAAAAGTTGAGATACGAGGGGAGGTCAAAAAGTTCGCGGAATGACAGGGAAGCGTAATGAAATGAAACATCAAACTATTTTTCTTTTTCAATGTATTCTCCCTTAACGCTAATACATTTATTAAATCTGTCAAATAACTTATTAATACAGTCGAAAAAAAAAGATTTGTCTTGGGCATCAAAATAAGCGGAAATTGCCGACTTCACTTCGTCATCGTTACTAAATTTTTTTCCACGCAGTTCTTTTTTCATTTTTGGAAATAAAAAATAATCACTTGGGGCCAGGTCTGGGCTGTAGGGTGGGTGGCCCAGTTTTTCAAAACCACACCGGTGAATAGCTGCCGTCGCAACATGGCTTGTGTGTGGAGACGCATTGTCGTGCAAAAGGAGCACGCCTTTTGTAAGCTTTCCTCGCCTTTTTTCTTTAATAGCTTCTTTTAATTGATCTAGTAAAGAAGCGTAGTATTCTCCCGTTATGGAAACACCACGTTCCTTATAATCAATCAAAAGGATACCTTCTGTATCCCAAAAGATCGTCGCCATGATTTTTCCAACCGATTGAGACACCTTATACTTTTTAGGAGGGGGTGTGCCTTTTTTATGCCACTGCATCGACTGTTGCTTTGACTCGGGTTTAAATAAAATACTGTATACCGGATTAAAACGCGATTTATTATTTAAATTATTTATCCCGACGTTTCGGATGCTTTTCAGCAACCGTGGTCGCGGGAGACTGAAAGATGACAGTTGTCTTATATTTGAAATGTCACAAAGTTGCCATATTTAATTCAATTAAATTAAAAATAATCTATTAATTTAGGTAACACAATGTACATCTATGAACGTCAATAAAAAATAATACATATTAAATTACTAATATTACTAATATTAAATGCTTCTAATTTTACATTTACTACCAGTTCACAAATCAAGGGCGTAGAGCGGACGAGAAGAACTGGCAAGAAACTCGCCGCCACTCTTTTTTAATCGCCAAGTTTTTGTTTTACAATCTTTACATATTAACGCCATCTATTCCTACGGAGTTGATATTTACTGTAATTTTCTATATTATGACAATATTGACTAACGGTGTCCTCTTGTTTTTTAGTATGTTTGATTTGGGGCTTTAGATTTTTAATTACTGGATCCCAGGTGTTAGAAAGTCTCAAACCATCTTCTCTATTGAAGTTAGGATGTTTTTTAATTTCAATAGCCTCACGTACTAGTCTGGGAAAGAATCTACTTTCTTTTGCAAGGATTTTCGGTTGGTCGAAACGTATGTAGTGGTTTGGTTTATCCAGAGTGTGTTCACATACTGCTGATTTAGAGTGACGTCTGTGTTTGATATCCGCAATGTGTTCCTTAAGTCGGTTTGAAATGCTACGTTTAGTTTGCCCAATGTAGGATAAACCACAGTCACAATCCAGTTTATATACACCTGGATCTTGCAAAGGAATATTACTTTTTATTGGTCTCAAGAATTGCTGAATCTTCTTGTGCGGCTTGAAAACTGTATTAATAGAAGCTCGTTTTAAGATTCTTCCAATCCTGTCTGTAACACCCTTCACATAAGGCAGGTAGGCTGGTAGACGTTGTACTGTTTGTGGTTTATTCCTGTTTCTGTGATGCTGTGGAGGCACCCGCAGCTTGTTGTCACGGAGTACCCGCTTAACATGCTGCAGTTCCCCGTTGAGGTGGGCAGCATCACAGAGGCGGTGGGCTCTCTGAAACAAACATACACCGACAGAAGAGAGTTGGCAAGGGTGGTGGTGGGAATCACCATTGAGGTACCTATCAGTATGGGTTATTTTCCTAAACACAGTATGGCCAAGTGTACCATCCCCTCCCCGAACCACTAAAATGTCTAGAAAGGCCAGTGAGTTATTATTCTCCTTCTCCATAGTGAATTTAATGTTATTGTGTATGGAGTTAAGGTGGTCTAGAAATACAGATATGTGTTCCGTGGGCAGAATAGTAAAGGTATCGTCTACATATCGCTTGTAAAGCCTCGGTTTAACCGGGCTTGTTCTACAAGAACACGATTCCTAAAGACGATGCGGAGGCAATCCGGCAAGATATTTCGTGCATATTACGAACTAGCAAGCCGCCAAAACCTAACATCTCTCGTGCGGAATCAATGGCTCTAAAACAACTACGAGCCAATGAAGATATCATAGTACTCCGAGCGGACAAGGGAAACGCGACGGTCGTGATGGATACGTCAGATTATGAACACAAAATGTCCCAGATCCTTGCAGATGTTTCCACCTACAAGAAAGTTGAAAAAGACCCAACAAACAAGGTAATAAAAAAGACATCTGAATTGATCAATAAAAACAAAAAGACACTTAATCTTGACAGTAAATTCCTCACACCTGCATGTGCAAAGCCTCCAAAAATGTATGGGTTACCAAAAATTCACAAAATAAACACACCCTTAAGACCTATAGTGAGCCAGATTGACACACCTACACATAAACTGGCTCAACACATAGCTAAAGTACTTTCTCCTCTCAGAGGGAACAGTAGTGCTCATGTTAAAGACTCATACCATTTTGTTGAAACTATTAAAGATCTCAAACTCTCCAACAATGAGACCATGGTAAGCTTTGACATTGAGTCTCTTTTTACAAATATTCCTGTATCGGACTGTCTAAATATTGTTAAGAAAAGGTTATCAGAACACAACATGTCACCAGAATATGCAGATATTTTAGAACATTGTTTAACATCTGGCTACCTAATGTGGAATAGTGAATTCTATATACAGGTTGATGGGGTGGCTATGGGCTCTCCAGTCTCACCTGTTGTCGCTGACATTTTTATGGAGGACTTCGAAGAAAGAGCCCTAGCCACAAGCCCGGTTAAACCGAGGCTTTACAAGCGATATGTAGACGATACCTTTACTATTCTGCCCACGGAACACATATCTGTATTTCTAGACCACCTTAACTCCATACACAATAACATTAAATTCACTATGGAGAAGGAGAATAATAACTCACTGGCCTTTCTAGACATTTTAGTGGTTCGGGGAGGGGATGGTACACTTGGCCATACTGTGTTTAGGAAAATAACCCATACTGATAGGTACCTCAATGGTGATTCCCACCACCACCCTTGCCAACTCTCTTCTGTCGGTGTATGTTTGTTTCAGAGAGCCCACCGCCTCTGTGATGCTGCCCACCTCAACGGGGAACTGCAGCATGTTAAGCGGGTACTCCGTGACAACAAGCTGCGGGTGCCTCCACAGCATCACAGAAACAGGAATAAACCACAAACAGTACAACGTCTACCAGCCTACCTGCCTTATGTGAAGGGTGTTACAGACAGGATTGGAAGAATCTTAAAACGAGCTTCTATTAATACAGTTTTCAAGCCGCACAAGAAGATTCAGCAATTCTTGAGACCAATAAAAAGTAATATTCCTTTGCAAGATCCAGGTGTATATAAACTGGATTGTGACTGTGGTTTATCCTACATTGGGCAAACTAAACGTAGCATTTCAAACCGACTTAAGGAACACATTGCGGATATCAAACACAGACGTCACTCTAAATCAGCAGTATGTGAACACACTCTGGATAAACCAAACCACTACATACGTTTCGACCAACCGAAAATCCTTGCAAAAGAAAGTAGATTCTTTCCCAGACTAGTACGTGAGGCTATTGAAATTAAAAAACATCCTAACTTCAATAGAGAAGATGGTTTGAGACTTTCTAACACCTGGGATCCAGTAATTAAAAATCTAAAGCCCCAAATCAAACATACTAAAAAACAAGAGGACACCGTTAGTCAATATTGTCATAATATAGAAAATTACAGTAAATATCAACTCCGTAGGAATAGATGGCGTTAATATGTAAAGATTGTAAAACAAAAACTTGGCGATTAAAAAAGAGTGGCGGCGAGTTTCTTGCCAGTTCTTCTCGTCCGCTCTACGCCCTTGATTTGTGAACTGGTAGTAAATGTAAAATTAGAAGCATTTAATATTAGTAATATTAGTAATTTAATATGTATTATTTTTTATTGACGTTCATAGATGTACATTGTGTTACCTAAATTAATAGATTATTTTTAATTTAATTGAATTAAATATGGCAACTTTGTGACATTTCAAATATAAGACAACTGTCATCTTTCAGTCTCCCGCGACCACGGTTGCTGAAAAGCATCCGAAACGTCGGGATAAATAATTTAAATAATAAATCGCGTTTTAATCCGGTATACAGTATTTTATTTAAATGTGTGATACTCGCGTTAATAAAAGACAATATTATGTTGACTCGGGTTCATAATGGTGAACCCAAGTTTCATCGCCAGTTACAATCTGGGCCATAACTTCCTCCCTTCGCTTTCCATAGCGGTCCAAAAACTCACGACAACTTTCGACGCGCTCGCGTTTTTGATGCGCAGAAAGCATTCTCGGAACCCATCTTGCACATACTTTAGTCATGCCAAGGTGTTGATGTAAAATGTTTAAAATGGTTGTTTCTGATACTCCAACTAATGCTGAAAGCTGTTTTTTCTTTAGCCGGCCATCTTCCAATACAAGTTTTTCGACTTTTTCGATTATTTCTGGCGTGGTAGCCTCAACCGGCCGTCCAGGTCGAGGGTCATCTTCAATGGAGTCCCTCCCTTGTTTGAAAAGTGCATGCCATTTATAAATCATGGTTTTCCCAGGAGCGGAGTCTCCATAAACACTTGACATCTCTTGAAATATGGTTTGAGGCATCTTTCCTTGTTTGGTGAGAAACTTAATGACGGCACGATATTCAATTTTCTCCATAGTGGCTAGTTTCTTCCCGATTGACACCGCTGACCCGATTAGTCTGGAACTAGGTATAGGTTAGGTTAGCTCAATATACTTACAATCAGTCACTCAATTAGCGCCTACATGGATGAGTAAACTTACCGTCGCCAACTTCGCTATTCCGCGAACTTTTTGACCTCCCCTCGTATTTGTCGATCGAGATATCTTGTCTATCAAAGTTATCGATGTCGAGATATAATATATCTCGATACTTTTCACTCGTCCGCGAAATATCTCTTGATAGTCATGTTTGGACATTAGTACCGGCGAAATATTCTCGTAGACAATTATTAACCACACTTGCATGGTAGGCGACGGTGTTGGCCGGTCACGGTACGGTCTTGTGGGCATAGTCTCATACTTATACCTAGAAGTTTAAATACAATTTTTTTTTTGTGTGATACATTTCTAACTCAATCATAGTATGTATTTAGTGGGCAGAATCATTTATTAAAGTTACCTATAAAGTCAGATTAGTTGCTCATTATTACTTTGAACTTCACCTTGATATCATGCTGTTCATTGCATTGACAGAGTCTTGTAACTGTCTTAAATATTCTTTGGAGTGATTCGATGAAGTATGTGAAAGTATAAGAAATCAATTTTAAGCTCTACTTATCTTTAGCAACCATTTAAGTTTCTAGAGTCTTATTTATGATATTTAACTGAGGGCATGTAAATGAATTCCATCTAATTTTACTCAAATTTCAATCTTTTAACGAAGAAGTGTTATATTTTGAGGTTTAGACGAGAAAGTATAATTAAATACATAGCTCGAAAAATAAATATTCTGCCAGCAATGTAAATTAACTATTTTTCAATTTTTTTACTGATTTAAGTAAATAACTTTCTCTGCTTTTATAATATTTAGTTTTCAGGGTTCGTACATATCTAGTTAAAAAACTGGTTATTATTTTATTTATATGTTTCTATCTCTCACAACTCATTTTTATATTATACTGGACGACAAAGTTGAGTACAAACATGTACAAATGATTTTGAGGAGGAAATTAAATAAAACATAGGTACTAAAGAGAAGTACTTTTTTATATAATTTTAATAAAATTATGTTATATATTATAAGATGCAGTTACGTATGTTCCAATTGCGGCCAACATTATAAGTACCTACTCTTAGACGACTTTAAATCATTTGTTTTTTTCTTCAGTGCAAGTAGGTATTCATATTATAACATTATGTTGTTTATATTATTCATAAGTAAAATTATGATATTATGGATAATTATATGACTTCGTGAATAATCTAAATGGAATCAAAATATACGATAATTATTAAATATTTTTGTTTAATTGAAGTACAAAATAGTTTTTTTAAAAGGTCCTTTTTATATTATAATAAATGTAAGAATAAGTATATTAATATGAACTACAGACGAACAGTTAAGTTATTATGAAATAATACAAATATTTTTTGGGAATATTAATAATAATTATTATTATTATACTTTAAATAAACTTGCGAATTGTAATTTAATTGCCACAAAACCATTATATGTAGGTAATACGTATGAAACCATAAAAATATAGGTACATTATATACAAATTTTATCGGTTATTGCGGAGTGTTTTAAAAAAAAAATCAGTCTTTGGTTGTATCACGTTCTCTAAGAGCAGTAGGTATTAGCGCCGTCTAACGACAGAACGATACAGCGTGATACATTTTCTATAGTTCTATTTCGTTCTATCGTCCACAGCTCCTGCAATACGTGCATAGGCGCGATATTACAAAAAGTGCGCGCGCGGACAGAATTTGACGAACAAAGAGTTATATTTAAAAATATATATATATTCTTTATCTAGACCTTTTTGGACTGTGATTATATTATTGACAATTTCGCGAGAAAAAAATGAAAATGAAGAAATTTTTAACAAAGAATAAGCTGGAAGTGGTGCTGATTGCGTGCTTGCCTAGGGTGCCGTCAATCCGCCACTGAGTATTGTACTATTTTAATGCCTCTAAATGTGAATTATATACATAGGTTTACATAAACAAATTACTTGCATATTTAAAATATATAAAACTAGCGATCCGCCCCGGCCCCTGGGTGCAATGTAGATGCTGTAGCTGCTTTCTATTGGTGAAAGAACTTTTAAAATCGGTCGAGTAGTTTTTGAATTAAATCGTAACAAACAAACAAATCTTTCCTCTTTATAATATTAGTAAAGATTAGGTACCAAACAAACACAAATAGATAGTTTATATGGATTTGAATTATACGACAAAAAATGTTTCTGAAGGAATCCTTTATTTCATACCTTTATAACTAATATTATATTATTAACTTTCAGAGACTAAAGAAGACTATTCCAGAATTATTTTTATTGAACAACTATTTTAGAATTAACTTTTAGTTTCCTACTTATATTGTGTCAAAATACATTAATAATGTTTATTTCAAAATATTCCTGTTTCCGTCTTAGGATTGTTGTACCCCTGTTGTGTAAATTTCTATAAAATTTTTTAAGAAAAATATGCTTATATTTTTTTCACAAATTTTCTATATCAATAGAAAACAGGTGTTTCACTAAAAAGGTGCTAGTACATCTTTAGCAATTTTTGTTTTTGTCTTCTAAAAAAAAACATTTATACAAACAATAACATCATTATTGTTTTGCTATTGTACATAGATGTTAAATTATTTATTTAACAAAGTCAAAGATTTTGTTTATTCATTATTTTATGTATAATACCTAGGAATAAGCAAAATATCAATGTTTTCTATTACTTTAAATGAATGGATAGTGTGCCTTTAATTATTCAAACTATGATTAATTATATTTTCTAATAAATTGATTTATTTGCATTGTTGTAGTCTTAAAATGATTAAAAACAAATATAATAACTATGAGGAATTTAATTAAATATAAATTATTTTAATTTAAACTTTTATTTTAATACCTATTTATTATATCCGGGTTAGAAATGAAAGAAGATTAAAAAAGGTACCTTCATAAAATCACTCTGGTACCAATGTACGAAGATCGGACGGGCTTGTTGGCGCGTTCGGTAGAACACCTGCCGTGCCCAACGATGGGTCATGGGTTCGAATCCCACCGGGACGACATTTTATAAGTTTTTGTAAGCATGTCCCTTGGGACACTTGTCCCCACGTCTGCACGGTGCAGCGGTACTGAAAGGACACGTGCATTTGTGTGCGTATAATTATACCAGAAATAGAAAAAATCATCCAGTTTAAAAAAAAATGTAAATGGATTAATCGGTTTATTTGGTTAATAAATAATTTATGTATGCTTTTGTATTTATAAGTTAAATAAATTCCAACTTATAAAACTTGGTTATGTATAGCGACTTAGCCATTACTTTATATTATATTGAATAATAGTTATTTAATTTTTATCGATATTTTTTTATATCTTGTCAATTAAAATAGTTTAATTTTAATGTAAAATATGGATCTATATGAAATAAATCTTATTTATATTAATTTTGATCCATATTTCTTCGTTCTTCCTATTTTTCTCTTTCTATTTTTTTATTTAGGTATTTTAAAATTGGAAATCATAAATAATTCAATTTTTTTTACAAACACAAGTACTTAAAAACTCTTAACGACTTTTATTTTGCAGTAATTTCTTATAATATTACATCTAAATGTTGAGAATTAGTTTCTAATTTTGCAAGACGGGAGTTGAACAAAAGTTGTACTCTACTGCTCTGCTGGCCTAGCATGACTAGCTCTTTATGTCTTCAGGGTCTAACATGACACTTAAAACTCGACTTCTAATGTCAAAAGTAGAGATATTTGTCGATCAAGATATCTTTTCTATAAAAATTGTTGAAGTCAAGATATATTGAGATATAATATATCTTTATTTGTCTTCACTCGTCCGCAAGATATCTCTAAGTCTAGATGGTCATGCTAGGCGGGCAGAACGAGGATCCATGGTCGACTGCCACGAAAAAATAGGTGACCGTCTCGCGAAATTTCCTTGAGAATTTATATATAATTTTCATTGACATAATATTTACAATAGTTTACGAATGGTATTGATTAAATTACCATTGGTACAAGCTTCAATTTCAACAAATTGAACATTTTCATGTTTTTTTTTTGTATCAAGGAAATTCGACTTTACCATTTTTTGAATTCCATAAGTTTTTAAAAGGTTTCTTCATCCTTATGCGGTTTTTTTTGTACAACTTCAGACATCGTATTTTTAGATTTCTTAAATCACTTTTACTTAAAGTCAAATCGCGAAATTGTTGTATTACATCCCCTTAACCAGATTCACTCTGTGATCGTGATGAATTCCGTGGTATAGATAATCATCCTCTAATTTCAATAAAACTCTGTAAAATCTTTGAAGTTGCGTTACATTTTCCTTTAAACATTTTCTTATTTTAAGCTACTGAACAAACCTTATGTGTTAGTGGAAGGAAAAAGTAAACTTCCTTTGTTTCTCAGGTCAATTAATTTGTGAAAATCTTGTTTTTCAGTGAACTCTAAATGACTTAAGCAAGATTTACATTTCATTACTTTTCTTTGATACATCTTTTAACTCTTTTAATTTATATTTAAGAAAAGCATTCCTTCTTTCTAGTCGCAGATTTTTTTGTTGTAATGATTTTAACTTTCGCTTAATATTGAGTCTTAATAACTTCTCTTTCCTTAAAGCTTTTTTTAATTTTCTGTTTATAGGTGCATCATATACGGAGTCAAGGTCTGAATCTCTTATTTCAGGTTCTACAGAATCGTCTTGAATAGAATTTTCGAATACCGTATCAACTTGGAGAATGTTTGAAGGACTAGGTTGGTCTTCAAAAGTAATTGGTAAATCCTCAGTAATACTCGATATTTCCAATAATGATAAGTTTCTTGTCGGTTTTGAAATTTTTTTAATCAACCGTCGACCTTTTTTGGTAAAGTATAAGTCATCATCTTTGAAATGTAATGAACATACAACACAAAATTTTGAAGGCTGCCAATTTTTGTCTTGCCTGCTTCGGCGGATAATTGAAACCCATTTACTTCGAAGAAGATCATCAGTCGGTAATCTGAAAAATCATAGAATTATTGTATTATGTTTAAGTCTTATACATTTCCACATACCTATATAGCAAAGTTAGTACTGGTTGGGATCCCCTAGATAAAATGCAGAAGCGAGGAAGACCGCCTAAAAGATGGATCGATGACTTGAAGAAAAACACTTGGGAAAGGAAAGCCAAAGTTAGAGATCGATGGCACATTTTGGAAGAAGCTTTTACAACGAATAGCGTCCTTACATAAAAAAGTTATTTTACTTTTCTACATATAATCTGTTTATTTTATAGTTTTCTATATTTTACTAACAATAGTGTTAATATTTAAAACGGTACTAACAAAAACTGTAATATTATTAACTATGTAAGGAATTAAAAAGCTTTTTTTATGTTTATATAGCAAAGTAATTTACTATCACCATTAATTTGATTTAAGTTTAAAAAAATGTTTAATTTTAAGATTATTATATTTTTTTTATAATTATGCATAATAACTTATTTTCGTATAAATGGTTCATTTACACCACCGCATTAGTTAATTCATTACTCCTCGAGCTCGAATCACAATTTACGAAATTACAAACGAAAAGTACCAGTACATATAATGTACTCTGTGGAACCACCTTTTGCCAGTGTTGCCGCTGAACGAAACTAAAATGCGCTATACCATTACCCCTATTAAAAATGCGCTAGTTTCCGCTAAACGATTTGTAAATACAAAAATATTTAGGTAGGTATATAAAATCTATAAAATAAATATGTTTTCATATAATATTTAAATTATAGTAGTTAAAATTTAACGGTTCGAAAATCAACTAAATTAAACATTTCTACATCATCACCCCCAGATGCTGATGATGAGCCTGTTTGGTACACAATTGTCCCATTTTTTACATATAATATAGCTATAAGCCTTCTTCTTCAGTGGTACATCCATTTATAATTTTAACATTGAATTAATTTAACGTTTTACTTTCCATGAAACAATGAAGACGATGAAGCTCCAAAGGAAGAAATACCAGTTCTTCTCGGTTAGTTACCGCTAAGATAATATTTAAGCGAGACAGCTACATTATACCATGAAACATTAAACGCATCAGCAACATTTTGTCGAGAAATACCAAAACGAAATCGACTCGCTACTTTTATTTCTCTATGGTTTAGGCGTCCCAAACACTATCAATATTATTAAAGCACAATTCATCTTGGTTGATAACTAATATTAGGTGGTTGATAACTAAAATATCTAGCGGAATCTGGCGCATAAATGGATATCTATGCGCCAGATTCCGCTATTTTTTAGCGCATAGTTATGAGAAAAAATTGCGCTAGAGACCCTAGAATTGCACTAGATCTAGCGACAAATGCGCTAAAACGGCAACACTGCCTTTTGCACCCACGTACTTACATTAAGCAGTCAAGGTCACTAACATAGAGTACATTTATATATGGTCACTAATGCTAGGTAGTTTCCCCAATTGAAGAGAAAAACATTTTGATGAAACTGGCAACACAGATGAATTATTATGGAGGGCTTGTGTTTGAAGACAATCGTAAATTTTTCCGGGTAAATAAATAATAAAAATAGTCCAATAATTGATAGTTACCTGTGAAATGATATTCCATCTTCTTTTTTTTGTTTTTGGGAGCAATTTTTACAATGTTTAAAAACACAAGACGGCATTTTTAACATAAAATAACGAATGACACGCGACGTTTAAGCGATACAACGCTTCGTTTAGCACTGTCGCGAGATTGTATTCGCTTTTGAATTTGTTTCCGCTTTGGTGGCCTCACTCGCGTCATTAGTGTTGGCAACCGTACGATTATTATCGTACATGTACGATTATTTCATACTAACATACGATATACGATAGCGATTCATTATTATTCGCATAATGTAAATAATATTTATAAATACGGACCAAATAAAGAATGTAACGATTCAGGCAAAAATCAAAATCCATGCAATCCTGAAATTTACTTGTCTTAAATTTGAACACGACTTGCATTTGAACATTTCGTAAAGTGATTTAAAAACGCTTTTTTATGTTATTTGAAAAGGTATGATAATTTTTCGTCAGGTACGATAATCTTACGATCCTAGTACGATCAGCGCCATCTTCCAGGTTGCCAGCGTTTCGCATGAATTTTTAATGACGTATTACAGACATTATTCTGATGGATACGACAATTCTACGGCCTAGTACGTTCTTCGCTTCAAATTGTGAACACTGCACCAAAGAGTATAGTCACTGCACTGTTCGCGTGTTCGGTGCACTCATTCTTCCTTTTGTTTTTTATTTATCTAGATTCTATGGTAATCGATACATCTATATAATTTTGTATGAGGCCCTAAATATAGTATAATATGTCAATGCCTAAAAATGATAAAATATACATGTTAAAAAGAGTTAAAAGGTTATTCTTATCTCTGGCTTTTATCTATTTATTATTACCTAAATATCAAGCCTGGAACATTAGCGTGGCCGCACATGAGACAGACATAGTTGTAGACCGTGTTGTCATATAAGAAAGAATTACCCATATCTGGGTAAAATTGTCATGTGATTTGGTGTTATGCTTAAATAATTATTATGAATCCATTTGCGGATAGATTTTTAATAATAGGTAAATTAACATTGCACCAAAACATTTTGTAATAACAAATTAAGTGCGTGATAAGTTGATGTGTGTTTTATTTATTTATATATAAAGTTTTAGATTCTTATGAAAATAAATTTCTTTAAACCTTAATTTTTATGCCGTCTGTTCTGTTTCTGACGTAAACATATTACCATCATATTTAACAGACATTTATTTACAATCAGTAATCGTCTTTTGTCCTGTAAATAGAATTAGTTTTTTAAAATATTTCGTTCTCCTTGGTCACTTGGCGTGAGTGAACTCATAAAATGAATTCAAACTTCAAATTAAAAGCAGAAAAACCTTAACCCTTATTTCGATTTTGTATAGTATACTATACGTACAACTTTTAAAAAATCTGTAGTCACTCCCTTTATTTTTTTTTATTTTCTTTATTTAACATATACGATTTCTGAAGGGTTCTTTACACTTCAAAAATAAAAATAACCGTTTACCTATGATAATTTTAAATTAGTTGAGAAAAATAACTGAAAAGATGTACCCGTCCACTATAGCTAAGTAAGTTTTATTTAGTTTTTATGTTTTAATACGAAAATACATGTATTTATTATAAAATACGGATGGCCAGATACTTGATCTAACATATTTTTATATAAAAACTGTGGTTGCTTTAGTAATTAGTATGGATATATCATGTTTTTTAGTAACGTATATTATTCTATACAGTGCTAACTTCACGGAACTTATAATTGTTGTTGGTCTTTATGATTACAATTGCATGTTATATATAATTTTTCCTGCCTATGGTCCTTGACTGTACTCAAGGCTGAAATAGCAGGACCCACATTTATTTAAGATATTCTACCGGACTGGTCACCATTAAATTACTTTTTTACCGAAGTTAAGTAGTTACCACTCATACTAATCAATAAAGCTTTCCACGAACAGAAAGATTAATAAAAGTGTCAAGGGATGAAATACTAGATTTTTTGGCAGTCAACGTCATCATGGGTATTGTAGTTTTATCGTACAAAAATTAAGATATAGGAAATAAAGTAGATACTCTTCGCCAATATAACCCAAACAAGCCATGTAAATGTTTCAAGAATTTGGTCAGAACCGGCGAATTTGGAATCATTTACGACTTCTTGCTAGAGCAAGCTTTACTTCTTAAAAACAAGTAATTTTATTTAATTTATGTCGTTTTTCATTCTTCCTATATACAGCAATGTATACTATACATACTGTTTTTTCCAAAACTTCCACATAATTTTTTTTAAAGAAATCCTTTCAATTAAAAGTGAGATATCCAGTGGACTATAATCTTTAATATGATCCTTTAATTCTGTGAAAATTAGTGAGTAAACATTTTTTTTAAATAGTGCATATTTATTTCGGTACTCTACTTCTATATTACCTCCAGTCTTTTAGTTTGAGGTAAGTATGAATCAAATTGCTTCCTCACAAACTATAGACTTATATAATGCAAACTTTCTAAGTGATTCTGAATACTTCCGTAGACAAATTTCTTTGTTAAGACATGTTTAAAAAAACTAGAATTATCCGGTTCTGTGTTTTATTGTTAATCAATGTTCTAGAATTTTATTTACATTATTAACTTCAGCTCTGATATGATATTTTTAAGAGACAAATTATTTAAATAATATGCGTTTAGATTCACGCATTGTATATTTGTCATTCTTCGAGTCCATTTGATCTTTTCTGATTTAATACTGCTTTTATTTGTTCTTCACCCATGTTTTATATTGGTTTCATTACATATTATTTTGGAAGATTCAGACTGTCCTAGTAGTGCAATATTTTGAATGTTACTGAAAACCACCTGAAAATAAAAATTCTTTGTTAACTTGATATTTAAATCTTAAGATCTATGAAATTATTATTTATCTATTTTTTTTTTAATTTTTAATTTAATTAATTAGTTACCTAAGAAAATTTGGGAAAATAAAAAGTGTAAATTGGCAACACAGAATCTGTCAAACATTTAGGTTATATTTTCTTAAATTATTTTAAATATTGAAAAATAAGCATAAGTTACCCAAAAAGAATTAAACACGACTATAGAAAAACATAATAAACCATTACATTGTAATATTTTGCCAAATTAAAGAGATAATCATATACTTACGAATGAATTGTAATTCCATTTATATTTCGTTCACATTGGCTTTTGCAGCCTTTAACACAACAACCTACTATTGTTATCACATTTAAGAAACCTTAATTAACAGAGTATATGTCTCAAAAATAATCAACATTCACTTGAAATCACTACAAACACCAAAAATCGCACATGATGAAATGGCGCCGAAGAAATTTGTCACAATTGACAAGAAAAAGTGGCCACGCCGACGGGGACAAAACATCTGTGTTTTGTCCTTCTTTTCTACATACACATTGTAATTTGCTATCGCGCTTTAATATTTTAGTGTTACATCTATAGGTACTTAATCTGAGCTAAATATGCATACAACAAGTGATAAACAATTTTAGCGCAAAACCACCACAAAGTTGAAAACTCAGAAAGTGGCCCTTAATAATTCTTGAATATTAATCAGAAATATTGCTTGAATTATTTAAGTTACCTACGTATTTAAACGATTAGGTAATATTTAAGCATGGTTAACTGTTTCTTATTTAGACATGGGTAACACTGCGCTGCGCCGCGCAATTGCGCCGGCACGCTTCAGTGCGCAGGGTGAGTCAGCTCACACATTCATAATGTGTTGGCGCACGGCGCAGTACCCGCTCACTGAGTGAACTATGAGCATGGGGTTGCGCGCGTTTCGGAGGTTTCACTGCTCGCTTTGCGCGTCCCATTTTTACTGCGTCGTGGCGCAATTTTGAGTTGACTCAAGGAGCCGACACACTACACTGCGCCTGAGTTGCTGAGTTGGCGCAGGAAATTTCGCTGAGTTACCCATGTCTATTCTTATTGGTTGATTACTGGTGTGTGTCCAAACATTCAACATATAGATGACCTCGATGAGTTAGACTGAAAAGTGTATAAAAAATAGAGGTTTGAGGTATAGTTTGTTTGTTTCAAGTGGATAATATATATCTAGGAAATGTTGAACTAATGAATCTTCTCTTCATACTTACAAATTCTAACAAAGTATTTTTTAACTATAAAGCGTTGCTAATAAAGGTATTTAAAAAAATCAGTATAGGTTTCAATTAATTGCCTCAACCCACAAATATTTATTAATAGTATAGGAGGTACCAACGTTTTCGAGAAAGAATTTTAGGTCAGCTGATTTTGTGATATGTCGTCCATCTTGCTTTTTCGGTTAGAGTCTGGGCTGTCTGGCAGTCGGTAGCGGTTGCGTTCGTTTGTGCGCAACCTACCTGTCAGGTGATAATTCTGGATTTTAAAAGCATTTTAAGACGCGTAATTTTTAATTTTTTGTTTTTAAATAAGTCTACCTGACATACTTTTTTTATTGCCAGACATTTCTGACGTTGCTAATTATGTGCCATACGCGATTTTTTATTTATTTTTTATAAAAATTTCAAAGTATTTTAGAATGTCTGTAATTTTAATATTATGTTATTTAAAGATAATAAAAGCTTGAAATTAATTTGCCAGACATTAATTCGATTGTTAAACCTTGAAAATAAAATAAAAAAATCATGAAAAGTATTGCAGTTCGAGAGAGACAGTTGGAGAATAAGACAAAGAACCATTGAAATTTTAAGATTAAATTATAGTAGGTATAATATATATATATATAAAAGATAAAATTAAATATATAAATTTGTACTAAGTGATGGTAAGAAACACCTCCGTTACTAAGACTTTTCCTTCTGCTATCATTCTTACACTCTAAAATAGAACAGTACGGCATAGTTACGAAAAAATGTAATTTTATGACTCGACCGACTCAACCCCTATTTAACCCTTAACCACTCACAAGTGTCTCGTGGGCACTATTTTACGTTCTGTTACTTATAAAACCTAAAAGTATTTATTTTTATGAAAAACCGTTTTATCTAATCTAACCCTATAATTGTTAAAAGACGGTTAGAAATTTATATATAAAATTAATTTATATGTAAAATAAAAATACTTAAACTTTTTTTAAGTTAAGAAGAATTATCTCTCTTTTCTTTTAAATACCCTTGATTTATTTAGTGAGCCCTATTAGGTTTTATGAGTAACAGAACGTAAAATAGTGCCCGCGAGACACTTGTGGGTGGTTAAGGGTTAAATATACCATTTATACGGAAATAAATTATTATTTATTATGCATACAATATCTATATAAATAAAAATGAATTGTTGTTCGTTAGTCTGATTAAAACTCGAGAACGGCAGAACGGTTTTATCTTATCTTAGTCTTGAAATGTTCGTGGAGGTCTAGGGAAGGTTTAAAAGGTGAGAAAAAATCGAATAATTTCCGGGAAAACCCTAAAAACAGCCCTTTTCTATTTCCCATACAAACGTTTTCTAGAGTCAATTTAATTATATAATTTCGAAGCCAAAATTGTGGCAGAACAACGTCGGCGGGGTCCACTAGTAATATATAATAATCATGATGTTTTTTATTTAAATCGAATTAATGGTATTATCTTATTGTTTTGTATTTGTGACAGTTTTATAAGTTGTAATTTATACAGTTAACTTATAAATATAAAAACAAACATAAAACATTTAAATGTTTATTTTGTTATTTGTCTATCCAAAAATACTACTTTAATAAAAAATAATATTTCAAAAATATAGGGATTTTTAACTATTTGTGGTATAACGCACAAAAATTATTTTTAAGTAAAAAACAAAAACCGACTTCAAAACTATAACTAAAAAGTAAAAAATAATATTTTAATTACTTCAAAGCATTATTTATTAAAAGTTATTTTTGAAGTCGGTGCCACCCAACCGATGCCGCTCCGTACCGTTCGAAAAGTTGCAAAAGCAGGATTAAACAGTCCTTCTTTGCTGGCACCGACTCCAAAAATAACTTTTAATAAATAATGCTTTGAAGTAATTAAAATATTATTTTTTACTTTTTAGTTATAGTTTTGAAGTCGGTTTTTGTTTTTTGCTTAAAAGTAATTTTTTTTCAAAATGTTTGTAGGAAGTGTATTTTTTAAGTTCATTAATCCATACATAATAATTTAGTAGACCTACCACTAAACGTGCTGCTCAAATGAGACAGCGCCGGAAAGGAACTACAAACCATAACATCATCCACGTATAAGAATTTTTTTGTTATTGTTGATTTTCTAAAAAAAAACCAAACCAATTTCGATAAAAATTATATGGGACCACTATGAAATATCCCCTACCAAACGAAGAATCATCCAAATCCATCCATAACTTGCGAAGTTATCGCGCAACAAACATACAAAAAAAAAAAAAAAACAACATACAGACGAATTGAGAACCTCCTCCTTTTTTTTAAGTCGGTTAAAAAATGCACGTGTCCCTACAGTGCCGCTGACAGTTGTCACGCAAACATGAAATGACAAGCGGCGTCATAGATTTGTTCCGTACCTTCCATCAGCCTTTGTTATTTAATCTGAGGCTAAAACCATCACAGTCGCGTCATAACTAGATATGGCCGTTTTCGTTTTTATTCACAAACGGTTATGTAACCGATATACAGTTTTCATATCGATATCGAAAACCGTTTTCAGATATCGATATAAATTAGTAAGGTTTGCAAACGTTAACATGATATGGGCAAACTAGAAACGAACTCAAATTGTCTTTCACTCCACTTGTCGATCGCCTGACCAACTATTTAGAATTTTGTCTTTGTTACTATTAATTGTTACTATAAATCAATTTGACACAATTGAAATTATTTGTAATTATTTAGTCAAAAACAATTTTATCAGAAAAAAATTGTTAAGCATATTTTTTAGTATCTTGATTAAAAATAATAATTTACTTAATATATTATTTCCTGATAATATTTTAAACTTGGCAAACTTTGCTTAAATGTCAAAGAAACTAAACCTTATTCATAACCTTGTAAGTTATGACATATTCGCTTCATCTCTTTTACACCAGTACACTAATATGTAATTAGAAAGAGATATAACGAATATGGAAGTTTTATATCGTTTGTGTTTTGTTCGTTATGGTGGTTATTGAGTTTTAATATAACTTATTATCATGTTTTCGCGCGCTAGTTATGGTTTTGACAAGTTTTGATATATATCTATATGGTATGGTATGTAACACATAACCGTTATAAGTTACGTTTTGATATATCGAACTCATGTCTAGTCATAACACTGCGTTGAGTCGGTCGAGTCATAAAATTACTTTTTTTCGTAACTATGCCGTACTGTTCTATTTTAGAGCGTAAGAATGATAGCAGAAGGAAAAGTCTTAGTAACGGAGGTGTTTCTTACCATCACTTAGTACAAATTTATATTTAATTTTATCTTTTATATATATAATATATATATATTATACCTACTATAATTTAATCTTAAAGTTTCAATGGTTCTCTGTCTTATTCTCCAACTGTCTCTCTCGAACTGCAATACTTTTCATGATTTTTTTATTTTATTTTCAAGGTTTAACAACCGAATTAATGTCTGGCAAATTAATTTCAAGCTTTTATTATCTTTAAATAACATAATATTAAAATTACAGACATTCTAAAATACTTTGAAATTTTTATAAAAAATAAATAAAAAATCGCGTATGGCACATAATTAGCAACGTCAGAAATGTCTGGCAATAAAAAAAGTATGTCAGGTAGACTTATTTAAAAACAAAAAATTAAAAATTACGCGTCTTAAAATGCTTTTAAAATCCAGAATTATCACCTGAAAGGTAGGTTGCGCACAAACGAACGCAACCGCTACCGACTGCCAGACAGCCCAGACTCTAACCGAAAAAGCAAGATGAACGACATATCACAAAATCAGCTGACCTAAAATTCTTACTTTCCAAACGTTGCAGGCTCCCGGACCATAACGACCAATGGATTATTTAAAGGCGTCTTAGATGTCCTCTATTAGGAGAATTTGACAAGAAGGTTCCCTAATTGGTTGTTCAGAAACATTGACTTATATGTATACATATAAGTCAATGTTCAGAAATACTCTCAAAAATAACAGATCAGCCCTCTAATGGAAGAATTTTGCAGTTGAGTTTAATATAAATAATTAATAACAGCTGGTGTCTAGTAATAATTTAAACATTTTTATTTCTTTATCTTTTATCTTGAACTTTCATACTTTTCTGTTTTTTGTTCTCTCTTCAACTTCATGTGGTTGCTTGGCCTGGAAGAGATAGCTATAGAACCATTAAACCGCTGGCTGTTTGCCCTGTAATCTATATTATTTTTGTAAGTAGGCATCGAAAGGCGTTATTAGTCTTAGTAAGTAGGTACCTCTCTATTATAATTCTGTTATTTTCATAATATTATATTACATTATAATATATTTTGTTACATTATCACACAAACATAATAATTTTTATTATAACGTTTTTTGAGTTTTGTATCGGTTTTTGACATAGTATTAAACTAAAATTATCATAGGTATTTAATACCTACTCTTTAACCCTATGTATGTCAATACAGCACGTACCCTTACAGTTTTATACATATTTTGCAGGTTTATATAAAAGTCTGCGAGTACTTATCTTATTTTTATTTATCTTTTTTCTTTGGACGCGAGTGAAGCCGCGCGTAATTATTAGTCCGTGATATTCTAATTTTGTAGTTGTACAAACAACGAGGGACTTTATATTATTTCTTATCGTTTTATCGCAGTTCGCAGTGTTTAGTGATTTTATTAATAATTAAGTCTACAATGTCTGGAATATTAAAGACCTTTCTTGTTTTAAGATTTAACGCATCTGGAATTTCTCAGACCCATTCATTTAGTAGGGTAAGTTAATTTTTACTGCTAATTTCAACTATAAAAGTATGTTTTAAATATATATATTTTTAAATATCTATGTTAATAGTTTTATTAATTCGAGATCTAAATAAAATAATATATTATTCTTATGGTTTAAATGATGTTAACAGATAGAAGAATATATTATAAGTATTCAAATCTTGTTTAGCTACTTACCTATCAACAGTTATTTATAAATATTTAATTAATGAAGGTTTATTAGGTATATACCTACTTTGAAACAATGGTCTATAGGTATCTTTATTCCTAGGAATTAGGTTTTTCTGTTTCAACATACTAATAGCGTCACTTATGCATTTATAATACAAAATTGGCTGTAAGGTTTACAATAGGTATACCAAACCATGAGGTACTTAATATTTTTTGTATACTTTTTTATAACAGATATTAGCCTGTTCCTACAGTACTTCTAAAAGTAAAATATTTACTGATGTAAATGAGGCAGTTAAAGACATCAAAGATGGCTCAAGATTGCTCGTGGGTGGGTTTGGCTTATGTGGAATCCCAGAAAATCTAATAAAAGCAATAAACAAAAAAAAAGTTTCAGGCCTAACAGTTATCTCAAATAATGCTGGTAAGTTTATTTTTAAGTTATGCAACTATCTTTATCTGTATTTATATAAACTCACGGTATCTAAGTATGTGGTTCTGACATCACTTATATAAGACACAGATAGGTAGTTAAAATGTTTTTATTATATTATTTAGTTTATGCTTTATTGGAATCTGAAATAACCTTGGTACTATATAATATTTGTTTGTAGATATAACAAAAGCCCTAACCTTTTCTGTGAGAGTTAGCGAGTTACTTAAAACTACAACTTTCAACAATATTTTAAATAAAAAAAAATATATTCTTTAACTTAAGTTTTATTGACAGGAATTGATAACATTGGTCTAGGTATGTTACTGAAGAGTAAACAAATCAAAAGAATGATATCATCATATGTTGGTGGAAATGTTGAATTTGAAAGACAGTTTCTGAGTGGAGAGCTAGAGGTACTTTTTATTATTTATATGGTATACTTTTGATAAGTTTATTGAGGTACAGCATGATAACTCATGTTTCAATACGTTGCAGGTTTAAATCCCGTCTAGTTACATATTTTTTTAATATCCCTTTTGCTCACATCTGGCCTGTTGGTAGGAGAAAAACCAAAAATCATAGATGAAAAATAGGTTTACTATGCACCACTAATTGATGTCTTGTGTTGAATGTATCACCAGTCATCAAGTGAGCCTTATGCTTCTCTGTTGACAGATCTAAATGGATTCTTATTCTAAAGTTTTTGGATTATATTTATTCAGGTAGAACTTACTCCACAAGGAAGTTTGGCTGAGAGAATTAGGGCAGGCGGAGCTGGTATACCTGCATTCTTTACACCAACTGGTTATGGAACTTTAATTCATGAAGGAGGATCTCCAATTAAATATTCAAAGGATGGTAAGGTAGGATTCCAGAGAACTGATGTTATATCAATATCTATTGTAAATATATCAGAAAGATATGACTGAATTCGTATAAAGTTGCTGAAGCTAATATATCTTATGTAATGTAATCATGATCAAAGGTTATTCATACATTCCTACTTTGATTTTGCTAGAAAGTAACTTTAAAGCATTTTTTATTTTCAGATTGAAATACCAAGCTCACCTCGTCATACACAACAATTTAATGGAAACAATTATATTATGGAAGAAGCGATAACTGGTGACTTTGCTTTAGTTAAAGCATGGAAGGCAGATAAATTTGGAAATTTGATATTCCGAAAAACTGCTCGCAATTTTAATCCAACTATGTGTAGAGCAGCTAAAATAACCATTGCTGAAGTTGAAGAGATTGTGGATGAAATCGATCCTGATTTCATACATACACCATCGATTTATGTTCATAGAGTAGTTGTGGGTGAAAAATTTGAAAAACATATTGAGATCAGGAAAGTTGCTAAGGCAGTAGAGAATAAAGAGAAGAAGCCATCAGACCTTGTTAGAGAGAGAATAATTAAGAGGGCAGCTTTAGAATTTAAAGATGGAATGCATGCAAATCTTGGAATTGGTGAGTATTTATGGATGTTCATAGACAATAATCAAAAATAAATGAGGGATTTTTTTTTATTGGATAAATAAGGGACTGTAGGAGACAATTACTGACAAGAGTTACCATTTATACCGGGTTACGAACCACCGTTCATAAATGGAATTCCGAATGCGCGAAGTAAAAAGTAGGCCAACAGACCATCATTGACTGATGTTCTGTGGCTGAGGTATCACTTACCCTACTATCAAGTGAATCTAAAAGTTAAATAAGAACTGTATAATTTCTTTAAAACATTTTATTGGTAATTATATAATATATTACTATTTTATATACTATTTCTACTTCTACTTTCTTCTATATACAATTTTTTTGCTGTACGCACTCATTATGGTACTCATTTTTAAGTTTTTGTTGTTTAATTTACGATTTATTATTTCAGGAATGCCTATGCTGGCAAGTAGTTATATCCCGAGCAATATCAATGTTCTTTTACAATCAGAAAATGGAATCCTTGGACTTGGCCCCTATCCCACTGAGGACCAAGTTGACGCTGATCTTATTAACGCTGGAAAAGAGACAGTCACTGTTATGCCAGGTACCTAAATAAGGAAAATTATATGAATTTTTGCCTTAATAAAACATTACATATAAATAAAAAGATGAGAATAGTCCTGACATATCTTTTTATTTATGTATAATGATCAAGAATTTTAATAGTACCCTTAGATATTTTAGTGAGCCTTTAGTATTGTGTATTTGTGTAATTTTTTTAGATAGTTTTATTATCGTAAACGCTTTATAAAATGAACTTTTGATTATTTTGATTGAACGTACCTACCGTCACTAGTCGTCGTTTGGAACAAAATGAAAGTTTACCTCATCAAAATACTATCTAATATATAAATTCTCGTGTCACAGTTTTCGTTGCCATACTCCTCCGAAACGGGTTGACCGATTTTGATGAAATTTTTTGTGCTTATCCGGTATCTATGAGAATCGGCCAACATCTATTTTTCATCCCCCTAAATGTTAGGGGTAGTCCACCCCTAAATTTTTTTTTTTAATTTTGGTCGAAATTTTTTATTTTTATTTTTTTATAATGTGGCATTAAAAAATACATACAACCCCTGCTTTTTTTGTCAAAAATCTTGACCCGTGCGAAGCCGGGGCGGGTCGCTAGTAATATGTAATATTTTCATTTAGACTGAGTGACTACTATTTGTATTATTTCTGTCGGCTGGCGCTCGTAATGTGCAATAACGGAATGGATTGATAAATTTTATTAATTTAGGCTGTTTATATGATTTGTCTTTACAGAAAATTAAAATAAAATACGATGTTTCTAAACTACATAGGTAATGCTTAAATATCATAGAAAAAAATCTATTTTCTAAATATAAACACGTGTGTTACGTTAGTAGATAAAGTGAAGACTCAAGACTGGCGTGCGATTGTTTCTCTTTTCGATAGATTGTTCCACTTTTAGTTCGGACATTGTGCGTGGTTTCAAAGTTCATTTAGTCATATAAATTTTATTTAAAAAAAAACAGTAAATATATAGCAATGGGCGCCTATATGTTGTAACCGACATTATTAGCGAAATAGCGAATAGGCCGTTACCCATCGATATGTATTAGCCGTTTTGAAATAATGCAAGGTAACGAGCGTATGTATCGTTATTTATTTAGATCAAATATATTGAAATAATTTCAGGTGCCTCATACTTTTCCTCGGACGACAGTTTCGCTATGATCAGAGGCGGTCACGTGGAGTTGACGATGTTGGGCGCGATGCAGGTCTCGCAGTACGGAGACCTCGCCAACTGGATGATTCCTGTGAGATTTTTTCTACTTTGCACATACAATAATATCGATGAGTAACGGCCTATATGTCGTAAACGCCATTTTTAGTTCATGAGTTAAATATACAGTTCGATTCAGAATGAAAAACTGAATGGAAACGCTCACTGAGCTAGAATGACAAATCATTGTACACATTGTTCCTTAGTGTTATGATCAGAAAAGGGAAGAAATATTAATTTCACACTACCCTCAAAGGACACACTTAAATGATGCAACATAGAGGAATAAACATAAAACTTAATTTATTAAATAGATCCTGTGTAGGGAAACGGGTCACTGACCCAGGATCACACTAATTGCATAAAAATCGGTTTGTAGCGACATCTATAATCCGCTACAAGAATCAATACAAAGACGTCAATTCCTGAATCGCGCTATCAAAGTTTCTGTGCGCGCTAACTATATATACAACATCTCGACATCAACCACTGGGGCCTTAGGGCTGGCCAGTCAGTGGTTCGACTGGTCGAGAATCCTCCCTTTAGGTTGGAGGAAGACCACACCTCCCTTCCTCCACATTGGTGACCCCGACGTGATTCAGCCACCTTCCTCTACATTGGTGACCCCGCAGAAGAACACCCTACTTCTGAACATCATGAAGCATGACGTCATCACTCCTTCCTACAACATCAATTAGCAGCAAGAAAAACACAGCCAGCCAGCACCTTCGGCTTCAACGGGTATCCTGTCCACTAGCATGCAGCGAGCGCGTATGCCTGGTCAACACCCTCAGCCACCTTCAGCACAGCACACTGCACTTCGGCCGGTCCGCAAGCAGAGCACATCTCTCCTGGTCGACGCAGCAGCCAGCTTCGAACACTGCAGCACTCCGACTCACTGGAGCAACATGCAGCATCATCGCACTCAGTTCCGACTCACCGCGAACTCTGCGACATCCGATTCCGACTCACTGGAATCTCGGGCAACCTGGCACTGGCAAGCAACACTCTCAACACAGCTGTTTCAAGATCTCGATCGACCTCCGGTCTTCGGGGGGGAGTACTGTAGCGACATCTATAATCCGCTACAAGAATCAATACAAAGACGTCAATTCCTGAATCGCGCTATCAAAGTTTCTGTGCGCGCTAACTATATATACAACATCTCGACATCAACCACTGGGGCCTTAGGGCTGGCCAGTCAGTGGTTCGACTGGTCGAGGATCCTCCCTTTAGGTTGGAAGAAGACCACACCTCCCTTCCTCCACAGGTTTAATAATTTAGTCTTGAAAACGTAATACACCGGTCAGACCGGTATTATGTTAATTATATGATAATGATATGTTTTGCACAAGGTTTAAACTGATTGGTCTATAATTAGAGACTAATTTAGGGTTATCTTTTTTTATGTTTTTGTATGTCTTGCGGCACTTCAGACATAATTTAACAGACCAATACCCACCAATAGGTGTTATAAAAGTTTAATTTCTTCCGGGAAATGAACGAAGTGCATTGTTGCGTATTTCGGGTTCAGTCTGTATTTCCGAATGCTTGACAAAAATAGGTCGGTAGCTCCGTTTTGATTGATGGTCTGTGGCTGAGGTATCGACTAGAAAAGTCTCAGGCACAGAACAGTCAATGATGCGCTGTCGACCTACTTTTTACTTCGAGCATTCGGAAATCCATATTCTGAAACCGAAACGCGCAAAGTTCCCTTCACGGTTTTTCCATCTATGAACGGTGGTTCGTTACCCGGTCGGAATTTCGATATTCCTCACACCGGATCAATGCCCGAAGTTACCAAGACGTGGGGAAAACTTGCTTACAGAAAATTATAAACATGAACCGACGACCCTTCGATGCGCACGGCAGGTATTCTACCGAATGCGCCAACGAGCCCGTCAGAATATATACGTACTTTTATAAGTATTTTTATAATTACATATTTTATTAAATAATGAGTTCATGCAATGGCATAGTTAGGTGGACAAGGGCCCCGGTGCATAGAGAAAAAACAAACATCAATCGACCCTCTTTCCAAAGTCCAGGGGGCCCTCTCAGCTTCGGGGCCCTGGTGCACTGCACCCATTGACATAGTATTAAATAGACTTCAGGTCGCATACAAAATTCACGAAAAAAGTAACCTGTTATTTAAACCACGCCCCTTGTCAAATTTTGAAAAAATGACACTGCTCAATGGGAACAAAGAAAAGAGTGAAGTCGAAATATGATTTTATTTGTTACCAAAATATATATACATATCTATGTATTATACATACACACTTGACTAACTTCGAAGACTTTGGTATTATTAGTATAGTTTATGAAACACCAATGTGTAAATTATCATGTATCTAATAGGGTACAAAATAATATATCAACATGAAACGTAAACTATAATATATTTGATAAACAATAATATAATGTTTTATATAAATTGTAATTCGTATTGTTACGAGCTATAATGGTTCGGGATTAATAAACGCCGCTCTTATACACTGAGGATTTATTTATAAAAACAACACAAAAGAAAATAAATAAAATAATGAATTAATTAAAAATTACACTACTACAATTAGAGAAAAACGAAACTAAAACAAAAAACTACAATTATACTGCGCACAAAACACTGACTCTTATACTCTTCTGGCTCTTGAACTATCGCACTCGGATCTCTCGTAAATCGCAGAAGTTGATCGCTTGGTATCGCTTTCCGAACTTTTGCTATTTGATAGATACTGCCTTAAAACGGCCTGAAATCGTATGTCAGCTTGCTGAAAACGTCTCTAAGTGACTGAAATATACCAGAAATGTTTCTCGAACTAACACAGTAGTAATAACAGTATGTTAAATAATAATATCCGCAAAATGAACACACAGATTGGAATGTTTTCTTTTCCGTTTTAGCGTGAAAGCGTAACAAACAAAAATATCACTTTCGCATTTATAATATTACTAAGGATGCTTATCCTAAGATAGTAAGGATTATTTCAGTACAAATCTACTCCATGCATCCACTATTCTGTTACACAATAGTTTGCGCATGTGTTGGCCAACCTTGGCCAAACATTTGTAGCGTTGATTTAAAACAGATAATTTTGTTCAAATTTTGAATTATTTGTTAGTTTAAAAGCTTAAAATATATCTTATTTTATATGTACTAACCAAAAATAAGACTCCGTCCGTAAAATAGTTTTTTCGGGAATTATTTTCGCAATTTTTGAAGACAAACTGCGTCATTGTGAAACGTCTTAATATTGGCCGTGCTTGAAGAGAACTAAACAAAATAGACTCTCACATTTCAAGTGAGCCGATATTTACCGGCACGGATTTTTTGCGTCGACCCGATATCTAGTATATTGTTGATCGAAGACTGCACCACTTTGCCCTATATATATATTACATTGAGTTCATGCAGTGGCGGCGTAAGACCTAAATTAGATGAGGGCAAGATTCATTTTGTGGGGCCCTCTGCCAGCGAAATTTTTTTTTGGTGCATTTACGTCTTTTAAGTAATGTATAAATATTCGGGGCGCGAGGCCCTCTGGGTCGCGAGGCCGTAGGCGGTGGCCCACGTCGCCCACGCCTTATGCCGCCACTGAGTTCATGTAACTTACTAACTGCTGAATATTATATAACGATATCTCTTAATAGGGTAAAATGGTGAAAGGAATGGGCGGTGCTATGGACTTGGTGTCATCGCCCGGCACCAAGGTAGTGGTGACAATGGAGCACTCGGCCAAGAACGGCGGACACAAGATCGTGCCGGAGTGCACTCTGCCGCTCACCGGGAAACACTGCGTGGACTTGATCATTACTGAAAAGGTATTTTTTGTATAAAAACTAGAGATGAAACGGATATCCCGTAACTATCCAGTATCCGGTCTATCCGGCTTAAATAAAACAGTACCTGGATGACCGAGCTTTGCTCGGTATTTTTTTTTTATAAATTGTGTTTTTTGAAAATTATAAAGTACGAATTACATACTAATAAAATCAAGTCTAACCTCAAAGCAAACACTCATTGACTTCGTGTTACTTAACAACGCCATCTGCTGGAATAGCTTTAGTGTTGTGTTGTGTCGTTAAAGCAATTTAAAAAAAATAGTATTACTATTCGCCGATAGATGTCAGGAAGAGTCATAATAGTATTACTATTCGCCGATAGAAGTCAGGAAGAGTCATAATAGTATTACTATTCGCCGATAGATGTCAGGAAGAGTCATAATAGTATTACTATTCGCCGATAGATGTCAGGAAGTCATTTTTCAATTTAAATTGATAAAACACGAATAAAATGATATTTTCTAGAAATGATTCCTAGCTAGATCGATTTATCGCCCCCGAAACCCCCCATATACTAAATTTCATGAAAATCGTTGGAGCCGATTCCGAGATTCCAATTATATATATATATATACAAGAATTGCTCGTTTAAAGGTATAAGA
Organism: Anthocharis cardamines; assembly: GCA_905404175.1. NCBI lineage: Eukaryota > Metazoa > Arthropoda > Insecta > Lepidoptera > Pieridae > Anthocharis > Anthocharis cardamines. The sequence goes on along the minus strand of FR989956.1, from coordinate 6,132,060 downwards.
TATCACTACATCACTAAACGAAATCTGAAGATTTTCAACTGTCGGCGCCATCTTGTGAGTGTGAATTTAAAACATTTGTCTGTGTCTGTCTGTTTGTTCACACTCAGTTTCGTAGCAACACTCACCATACACATAATATAGCAATTGTTTTAGAAAAATATTTAATTGATTAATTAAAGTTATTTAAAGATTGCTTGCAAAGTCCTGTTAGTCCTGCAGCATATAATTACAAGCTTATTTAAATTTAAAATCATTTTTTTATTCTTACTAACTGTTTTCAGTGCGTAATGGAAGTTGATAAAGAAAAAGGTCTGACGTTAACAGAACTCGCCGAAGGTATCAAAGTGGAGGATATTGTTGCCAGCGTTGGCTGCGAGTTCAATGTGTCGCCTAATCTTAAGAAAATGGGAGACATTACAGAAACTGATACTGAATAACTTCATATGAACACAACAAAAATTCGCCAATCCCCTATTAATGTCGGATTTGAAAATCGATTACAAATGATTTGGTACATTTAAAAAATCAGATGTTAAACATACGAAAAACGTAAGAGTAATTACCGGGTAATAATTCGTAAACATGTATTCAAAAATATTTTGAAAAAAAAAAAGGATTAGTGAAATAAAAGACAATGGCTCAAAAATTTACTAGGGATCCGACAATTTTAATAGGGATAGTTTATTAGTAAGAATAATCGGAATTATTATTTTTAATAGAATATCAGAGTAATCTCATTGTATCTGACTCGGTGTTATATTGAAATGGTAATCAAAGTTAAGAGCTATTTAAAATGTTTCTGTCTCTTATATAATATATTTTAATGAATTAACAGTAATACTTTTAAATAAATTCTATTTTGATTAGCGTTTCAGTTTTTAGTCAATTTTATTAAATTATAAATTAAGAATAATTATATTTTTGTATATATCTTCTGCAGTACTTTAGTACTGTTGCGTATTATTTTAATGCTGCCATGTTAATCAAGAATTTTATAAATGTTATATTATAATGTATTCTTTATATATTGAATATATTTTTATATGCGGTTTTAAAGGTTTGTTTTATTTTTAACGTGTCCTCAAGTCAGTTATGTCAACGGTGCTATTTTTAAAATTGTGAATCTATGCTGGAAAAATACACTTTAGTATTTAAACATCACAATAGCACATAATTAAAATTGAGCATAACTAATAATACTAGTATTGTATTTTATTAATGCGAGTAACACACATTTATTTATGCCATAATATAAATAATTTATGGCATAAAATAATAATAATATAAATAATAAATCGTGTTTAAATCCTTTATAAAGTATTTTATTTAAATGATCATAAATAATATACTCAAAAACATTGAACAATAATTCGGCTTATGGGCCTGAATTCAAGCCATGAACTAATAAAAAAAAAATAAACAAAAACGCACGTCATTTCCGCTATTTATTTCTATAAGTCTATGAACTATGATACATTGTCAAAACAATTTTTGCAGTACATAGAATTTATAAAATAATAATCATTGTTTCAACAAATAATGGAGTGGAATGGGCCAAACCATCCTTTTATAGTTTGGGCATCTAATTTCTTGTGGCTTATTTCTATATTTTTCATCACATGGTCCTTACTCTTATTATTTTGTACGTAATACATTTTCAGTATCAAAAGAGTGTGTGTTTTACGTCTTTACAAGTATCTAATAAAATCCTACCACAGAGTGGCGAGCGCATTGTCTTTCAACTCATGATTTGGGAATACGTAACACCGAAATAATCCTCCATAAGTCTTGAGTTAAAAAAATCGCCAACTTAAAATGTAACCATTCGAAAGTCGGGCTCGTTGGCGCGTTCGGTAGAACACCTGCCGTGCGCATCGATGATCGGTTCGAATCCCACCGGTACCATATGTTTATAATTTACAGCATGTTTTCCCCACGTCTGGTAACTTCGAGCTTTGATCGGGTGGGAGGAATATCGAAATTCCAACCGGTTAACGAACCACCGTTCATAGATGGAAAAACCGTGGAGTGCACATTGCGCGTTTCGGTTTCAGTCTATGGATTTCCGAATGCTCTAAGTAAAAAGTAGGTCGACAGCGCATCATTGACTGGTGTTCTGTGGCTGAGGCATCACCTACCATCAAGTGAACCTCATGCTCTTCTGTCGATATCTAAGAAAATAAGAGAAATGTTTCAGGCGTAAGCGATTTGCTGTTTTTGTTCGGAACGGATTTAGTGAACGCTATTGTTCTTCTATCTGGTGTCACAATGCTGCCTACAAATATATTCATATTAAATCATATTGCAAAGGGCAAGAAAATTGAGTAAATATAATATTCTTGTAACTTTTTAAAAATTTTAAATCGATTACTACAGAATTTGAGGTTATAATTTTTTTTTTCAGTATTAGATTAAAAGTTTTATGTTGCCCATTATGGCAATGTATCATCTGGATAATAGTTATCAACTTTATTGGGGTTATTTTGTGTATACACAGAATTTATGTTTGTCAAGATATCGTAACAAGTTTTTTTTCAAATAGTATGAAGAACTATCGAGCTTATCCGAAAACCAAACGTTTCATTGATTACCTCCAGTTGTCTTTGCAATGTTGTGGGGTAAATATTTTCTATTTTAACTATTTAATGTAGGTAATCATGACTGCAATTTCACCGTTAGTTATATTACGTTACAATTACGCGAATATGTTTGTCAAAATTTGTTTATATAATTTCAAGGTTAAAGAATACAGAATCTTATCTATCTATATCAGTGGCGTAGTTAGGTGAACAAGGGCCCCGGTGCAGAGACAAAAATCGCAACCTAAACCCCCCCCCCCTCCATAGGGCAAGGCGCTTCCATTATCGGCGTTATAAATGCTCATTTAAAATCTTGAAAAAATAAAATTTCTGCGAGAATTTTTCTAGCTTCAAGAGCTGCCACCCCCTCCTTCCAAAGCCCAGGGGCTCCTCTCAGCGTCAGGGCCCCGGTGCACCGCACCACTGCCCTATGATAGCTACGCCACTGGTCTATATTAAATTCTGTATTTCGACTTTCACCTAACTGTTTTAGTTGAAATCCTATAAAGATTGGTTTAAGCATGACTGGCATGATAAGGTTCGTGACTATGATCTGGAACCATCTATGGATGCCGTAAATGTTGGGCTGAAAAAAAAAGAGAACGACGTGGACAGTGTTCCTTTGAGGTATAACTATAAAGCTGATTTTAATGTTAGCTTATTAAAGTTACGGCACAGCACATTGTTAGAAATTGTATATTATGGCTTCTTAAGATTATTTCATGTGAATTATAACATATAAAGATCTTTTTGCAAGTATGTCCAAGGTACATACTTACTTGTAGACGTTTTAAATTTCTTTAGTAGTGTATCACTAACCAATTAAGGAATCCTAATTATTTATCCTCAATACTGCTACCTTAAAACCCCGTAATGCGTCTGCAAGTAGGTACTCTGTCGTTCGCGCGGCTGTGCTGGCTTAATTTGTTGATTGCGAGGTTATAAGAGTATAATATGAATGTCTTTATAGTAGACGAGGCTTCAATAATAAAAGAAATTCAAAACCATAATTTTTACCCTTTTTTGGTAAGTTGCTGTAAAAGTGGCTCTTGCGTGTCAAGTTACCTGGAAGAGCTCGGAACTAACTCAATAAACACGAACGGCTGTGGAAACCTTATGTATCGTCTTATAATAATATCCATGAATATTCATCTTGTGTTTTTCGTGACTGTTATTCTTCTGGAGGTAAATAAACAAAAATGCAGTATATTATTTTTTTATGAGAACCTATTCTCATTCGATGCCTGATGTATTTGGTAATTTCTAAATTAAAATGTATTGCTCCTATTCATTGGCGGATTTACACATTTCTGGCGTGTAGGCTGTTAAAATGTGAGTTCCTAAATTATCTAAAATACAATGATAGATATTGTCTTCTACACTTCTCTCAGTAAGATACAGGAAACAGTCTTACTTTTAGACTTGATTTCTATAATATATTATCTAAAAGAAAATAAAAAAACTTCTGCCGCCCTAGGCTCTAGCCTGCTGGTATTGGTATAACTTCAAAACTGATAATTGTTAAGGTATTGTTTAAATCATGTAAGATTTTATGACTTTTTGCAAACATTAAAACAGTGATTTCCCGAGTAACCTAGTGGGGCATGGGGCAAACACATTTCTGTGTCCGTTTCACTGATCATTAATCTTTAGGGGCAAGTTGTGTTCACTCTTCTGTGTGCTGTCCGACAAAAAATATTTTCGATCTTGTTTCATCAGAATCTAGCTGGGATCACCGGTGCTAAACGCATTCTTCATCCACGTAGGCGATCAATATATTAAAATCCTGCAAATATGTTATGTTTCTAGATCCTTATCCTTCGATACATAATACTGCACTCATCTGATAATAATCAAAGTACTTATAAAAAATTTATAAACCACATTATGCCCGTAAATGAACATTTTGATGTATCCAGTGGGTCGCGTCATTTTAACGCAGAAGATAGTGAAGATGGAAACATATACGAGAAAAATACCATGAATCAAAGTGAATGAACATGGCTTCGATTAGATAAACATTGAAATATTGTTTTAATAATAATCTTTATATTGTTGATATTTTTTATTTTTATTTATAAGCGCTGATTTTTTCATAATACAATATAGGTATATATCATAAACATCACCATTGGGGTAAGCAGAGATCTTGGAATTCCATCTGCTTCGTTCCTTGCATACCACTTTCGCTTCTTCCACTTTCATACAAGCTCGTTGGTTTCGAGTACCTGTATCTTTTTAAGAACATCTCTTATATCGAGGTACGTTCGCCTAGATCGCCCACTCTCGACTCTTCCACTCACACCAGTTTCATAAATCTTTTTTGTTTCCCTACTTACGTGCTCAAACCAACTCGACATTCGTTTCTCAGTGCTCGCCACTACATCGTCTTTTATTCCACAACGCTCTCGAAAGTCCACAACACTTATTCTACTGCCATACCTAATATTACCTTCCCTATAGTTCGCCGCCCTGAAACCCTATCCAATCAACCAATAGGCCTCTATATATACGTATTAATATTAATTTAGGAACTAACAGTTGTAATAGGTAAGGGCACCAAAAATTTAACCACCAATATAGATAGTTCAACTCATCTGTGCGCGCGGCTTTATGTGTGGGAAAACCTTTGTATATATAGTGTGTATTGAGTATGTATGCGTGACAAGAGGTTCGGTTAAGAACAATATATAAATACAGTTATTTGAATTGTAATATTTAACGAACCTAAGTCTTATGTACAATAGTACCTATAGAATTTATAGGTACTACTAAGACTATGGTTTTTTTTGCAGAATGTTGCTTACTGTTCATCTTAATTTAATGGCCTCTCCCTAAAATATGGCGAGGGGGTCGATGGCTGGCCATGCGTCATACTCGTGAACGGGTGCTACTTGTGGTGACTGGTCGAACTTGAATTCGTGTATGCGGTGATATTAGTTATTTCGTCTATGTATTTGCGTGTTGTTCCCACGAGAATGTAAGTGACTGCTCCTATTTCACCATACATTCTGCTGATAGAGGACAAATCTTTGTTTTTATTTATTTTTATTTTTTCGTTTATATATATATTTTTCGATTATTATAGTTAATTACTTAAAGATGTCATGTGGAACATGGTGTAATGGTTGCAGCTCCTTACAAAACATTTGTAAAACAAAAACTTGGCGATTAAAAAAGAGTGGCGGCGAGTTTCTTGCCAGTTCTTCTCGTCCGCTCTACGCCCTTGATTTGAGAACTGGCAGTAAATGTAAAACTAGAAGCATTTAATATGTATTTTTTATTGACGTTCATAAGTGTACATTGTGTTACCTAAATGAATAAATGATTTTTGAATTTGAATTTGAATGGCGATTTTCATGGATTCTGCTATTAATCTTTGTGCTACTATCGTGTGGTTATGGGAGTGTTCAAATACTGGTAACATTATAATTGTATATAAGGCATCTATGGTTATGGAATAAATTAAAAAAATCAATAAGGCCGAAGCCCGAATATAGAATGTCATTGCCAAAAGGTTACTTTTGTAACCTTTTAGGTGATTTTTAGCTCCTTTAGGCTATTTCTAGATTACATGACTCGAAAGGTTACATTTAGGTGATTTTGTTTTTTTTTTTAATTTCTTACATGAAACCACCTTGAAACGGAACACAATGTTGGCTAACGAAAAACTTTTTTCGTAGTGCAACTGTCAGACGAATAATTCTCTGAGGTTCACCTTCTAAACAAGTCTTTCTCTCTCGCACTGATATTGTAACCGATATTTTCAGTCAGCAATTCGGTAGGCTAGGTACATTTCTATAATTTTTATTTCACTTGCAAATTATTATCCATATTTTTGTTAGTAAATAGAAACAATAAAAAAAATGTTATTTTTAATAAAGGTTACTTTTTTAACAATTTTAGGTAACTTTTGACAAGACACAGCTGGCAACACTGGGAATGACAGTAACGTTTTGACAATTCACGTTCACTTGACACTTACGATCTATGGAGTAACTCTGGAATGTTCAATGTTGTCTCTGAATAGATATATTTGAGGTTAAATATAAATAAAAATTGATTTCTTCGTAAATACAAATTGATCATTTCAGAGATTGATAAACAAAAAAGGGAGGGCGAGAATTTACTGAAAACATTTAAAGTTAAATCGTTGTTGCAGACATCAAAATGGTATTTTTGTCTATATCAAATTTAGTGAGATGTAGAGGACCAGATGAATTTTGGAGAAAAAGGAAAATTTTTAAATTGGCAGCTCATTTTGTTGGCCGACGTCGGAACTGCTATTCTGTAGCCGTTCGAAATGTCCATCGTGCTCTGGTTTATGCGTCAAAAGCACGTTATTTAAAGAAACAAGATATGAAAACTTTATGGGATACACGAATTACAGCCGCGTGTGAACAACATAATATCAATGCATATTCTTTAAGGGAAGGACTTGATCGTGCAAACGTAATGCTGGATCGTAAATCATTATCTGATTTGGCATCATGGGAACCAAAAACATTTGAAAGTCTTGCTGCTGTTGCAAAAGAAAAACTTCGCCTTGATGGTTTTATAGACACTACTGACAAAAAAGAACCAACCGGATATGATTTAAACTTAAAAGATGTTTTATTAGAAGCCTATTTAAAGGAAACAAAATAGACTCATCATTTTATAATTTAATTATAAGAATAAATAGTTTATAGTTCACTCTACATTGTATTTATTTAACAATATCTAAGATCTAGGAACCTAATTCCCTTTTGAGTTGCTTTGTCAATTCATTTTGCTTTTCAAGAATGTACAAGTTTTCTATTTTTCTTCTCTGCTGCCTTTCTGTATCTTTTATCACACCTTCATGCATCCTCTCTCTAAAAATATATGTTAAAGTATTAAAAAAAAATAATGTATTAAAAATAATTTTTGATTGAGTTATAGCCCTTGAGCCTATGAATTTAAAATCTATAATTCTAAAATAAATTCTGCCATATTTAGTCACTTTAAGAAAAACTATGTTGGAAGTCTGAGATAGATACAAAGACTGTTGTGATGTCATATTGAAAAATATAAGAGATATGATTTAAAAAAGAAGCCAAACCTCATTTCCGACAAGTATAATTTTGGCACTAGCAGTTTTGCCTTTCCACTGATGATATATTTAATTCATTTGCATTTAAATAAAATACTGTAATAATTTAAATAATAAATCGCGTTTTAATCCGGTATACAGTATTTTATTTAAATGTGTGATACTCGCGTTAATAAAAGACAATATTAATTCATTTGCAATTTATTAAAAATATATTGAGGGATTATTGTTAAAGATGTCTTCATATTACATTATATCATAGTGATCAATATAATGCTTTTAGTTAATGGAACAGTCGAATTGTTAAGTTGTGTTATCGGTGGCAGGAATCAGTGTAAAATATAAGAGAATGGATTATAAAAGCTGTTGAGAGTGATCCAGGTCATTAAGAATTTGAGTCACACTTTTTGTTGAATGTAAATCAGTATTCTTGAGAATTGTTAGGCAGTCAAGAACAAGTCTTGATAAATTATTGCTTTACAACATGATTTAAATAATTTAAACATGCGGTAGGTATTATATCTGTACTAATATTATAAAGAGGAAAGATTTGTATGTTTGTTACGATTTAACTAAAACGTCTCGACTAATTTTATAAATTATTTCACCTACTACATTACAGGCTACGTTATCCTCGAGTAACATAGGCTATTTTTTGTTTGTGTAGATACGTCTACATTGAAGATGTGTGTGAAGCCAGGGCATGTTACTAGTAATAATGTTACGTATTTCAAATGTTAAAGTGAATCCATAATCCATTACCTTGTTGGCAATTACTATCATGTAGCCAGTGGATCAAATGAAACGTTTTGGCAAAAAAAAATTACATGTAAGTAGTTTATAATTACTAATACTTCAAACTTACCTGTCTACTTGTTGTTTAATATGTACATAAGCAACAATCCCTGTACTAATTATGCAGGATAAACCCAGAACGATTTTTGATGAGGTTGACGACATTGACATGAAGGGCCCAAAATATCAATATTATAAAATGGTAAATCTGTAGTAAATAATAGTCAGTTCACTGTTCCTAACCACATCCAGATCAAACATACAATTATTATTAAGGGAATAATATGGTTATCAACTTATCAATGATGTAGGATTCCGGCATAAGTTGTGCATAACATTTTATTTATATTAATATATTTTTTATAGTGATTAATTAATAAATAACACTTTACAAATTACTTTGGTATACTGTTAATTGTTCAAAAGGTTCTCCGTTGAAGGTTAACATTTCACAATCACAAATCACAACCGACAGCTATTGTACCAGGGCCGCAAAATTATCGTATGTGGATCAAAATCGTATCGTATCCATCAAAATAATCAGTCGCTCAAAATCGTACAAACTGACATGCCAACGAAAAAAATAAAAACTAATATTAATAAATACTAAGAACTAAGCGTACAAACCGACGTGCCAACGAAAAAAAAAATCAAAATCAAAATCTTTAAGACATGATAATGGAATTTATCGTACAATCTGCGCACGGTAGTAGTGTACTATGTGATTCAAATAAGAATAGGAATGTCAATTACCTCTACCGGTCAAATCTAACTTTAAATTTTAAAAGTACAGTTTGCAAAAACAACTTATTTGTAAATCAATAACGGTTTATTTTACTTTCTTTAATTGAGTCTTACTGAAATCAAATTTAAAAAATAACCTTAATGCTTTATATAAATTAGCTAAATATAATATTAATTAATTATTAAAGTCATAATAAGTTTTTTTAAAACTATACTTTTTTCTTTCATATTTTCATTGTTAGCAAGAATTCGCCTGAAAATGAAGAAGAAGCCATGCCAAGGCTATTTAAAAAAGAGGATTTTAGTCGGCTAATCGTCATTTTTCGTTGTTTGTGCACTTTGTCGTGCGACTGAGTGTTTGTGCTTGAGGACTGATACTGTTTCTTTTATTAATTCTGTTTGTTACATGTGAATAAGGTTTTTTCGCTCAAACTTCGTAAATCAATTTAAATTTTTAAAAAATCTTGTTTTGCTCACCCTACCACTATTGTTTGAATTGACAGCTATGGCGTCACAATATGGCGCTAAGTCGATCATATTCTTATTTGAATCGCATAGTACCATCGTACATCGTAGGTATGAAATTATCGCACATGTACGATAATTATTGTACGGTTCCGAACACAACTTCGGTACCTATCTAGTTTGTTACTAGACAATAGTGTGGCCATGGACCTAAAAAAAAGAGCGGACACCACCTCTCGTTACAATAACTGAAGCACCCCTAGGAAGCCAGCTCGCTAATACAAACACGCCGGCACGCACACATTCACACCATAGGAAGCCGATCGCTCGCCATTACGCTCCCAACCGCCTGCGCGTGATGTTATATGACGAAAAATAAAAGATGTCGTTCTACGTGATGAAAAGTTGTAGAAACCATAATGGTTCCATTAAAGAAAGTCAGGGAATCACCTTTCATAAGAAAGCAAGTTATTTAGTCACCATAATTCTCGTTTATACTTCAATATAATTTAGCAAAACGCAACCAAACAGTGTTGTCAGTAATTTAAATTTGCAAATTACCTAAAACGTAGGAGTTAAATTATTTTTATCTTAATGTACTTAGCACCGTGTAAATTTATTATAATATTATAAATAAATATATTTACCAAAAATATTTATAGGTTGATCGAATATTTTTTAAACTTTAATTATAATATAGATCAAATTGTATTTATTAGGAGATCAATATTAAAAGGCACACTTGATATAAAAACCATCAATTGTCAAAAAAGACAAATATCTAAATAAGAAGATCAAATATTATTTAGGTATACCAAATTTTATTGAGTATAAATAAAAGTTAAAAAATAATTAACATGTTACCTTGAGCTTGAATGCAGTTCGTTTATAAATAAATAATACAAACGCAATAATGAATATAAAGATTAAACAAAAAATGCATCATTTATTTTAAAAGTGGTCATTTATATAACATCAATTAGATTTTAGAGTATTACATTGCCTTTTTGTTATTTATAATAAAATCCAAGTTCCGAGGTCACCACACCTTAAAATTGGCAATAATTTAGACACTCACACATAGTTCGCCGCCGCCATTGTGGTGCTTCAAATATTTCTTAGCGACGTTCTGTCCGCTCTTTTTTTTAGGTCCATGAGTGTGGCATGCAATAGGATTATTTAGCACAGTATAATAATGTACTCTGTGGTATAAAATATCGATGCATACGCTAAAGTTACTGGCGAACTACCGAAGCGCTTGCCGTTTTGCGATGTAGTCTGTAGATAAGTACAATATTAACAAGAAGTTATTAAAAATATTTAATAAACTTTTTATGTAAGGATATTCCCTAAAGGAATCAGTATTGCGTTCGACAAACTATTACAGACGATCGTGTGGATGCTTGCACGATGATCGTGCCGATGTAGACAATCATAATCTAAGCGATCAACGATCATCGCCGATAATGTAGTGCAGGCATAAGACATTTGCCGTGTATTCTAATAAGGCTAACCGTTGACACTACACTGACACACACACTGACGAGCCTAAACGACCAATCCTAATCGTTAGTATCGACCCAAACCAATTGTTAATAATGAGACTTAAAATCACCATGGACTAGCGCTGTGTTCCGAAATATCCCTTCAATCGTCATTAATATGGAATGGATGACGAATAAATGCAATGTGTAGCGACCTTTATTAAGACTGAAATAGATAGGGATAGGAGGAAGTGGTATAGAGGATATTAAAGCATACAATTAATAATAGAATCACAATAAAAATAAATAACTAAATATACAATGAACAGTAACTATGCTGGAAATGAGAGACAGTGGTCGTTCAGTATTAGTTTGAAAATAGCAAGAGATTGAACTTTTTCAATATAATTCCAAACTTTTGTAGCACTAGCAGTAAAGGAATAGGTACCTAATGGAAGAAATGAGTGTGCTGCTCAGGAATATTTAAAGTTAAATTATTAGAAGAACGAATTTGTATTTAAATAAAATACTTTATACCGGATTAAATCGCTATTTATTATTTATATTATTTATCTCGACGTTTCGAGTGGTTTTAAACAAACGTGGTCATGGAGACATGGACAGACTGAAAGATGACAGCAGTCTTTCACGTTCGTGAACGCGTTTGTATGCGGTAGGTTTCATTTAAATGTGTGATAATCGCGTTAATAAAAGACAATATGATGCGCGCCTTTAATTTGTTTTTTTTTAAATATCAACTTGTTCGAAATCATTTTTGGATTGCTTTCTGTACGCCGCTCTACTAACTTTTTTCTTATAACGTAACTTATAACGTTTAAATTATTAATTGTACTTGAAATGAACAAAGACAGGTTGAAGGTTCTAGATTCTTTGGGTGTACCCATATTTCGTCTAGGTTACTAAAATTTGATAAATGATAGTATAATTCGGTAGGTGAGCTTAAATTATTACCGTCTATTTTAATATTAGTACAATGGAATTAGTTGTCAATTGAATTTGAGTGATAAATCGCCTGCATTTTTATGCGATTTGACCAAAGATTAACAGTTTCTGAAAGTGAAAATTGGAGGCTAGAGCCTTTGGAATTTGGACCAGTGCGACAACGCCCTTTACCCGATTGTTAGTTTAACATTCATTATTATTAGTCAGTAGTAGTAGTAGTAGGTAAACAATGAAAACGTTTTTTAAATAATTCATATATTTTTGTCACGATACACAAGTCTTACATTTAAAACTGAGTAAAAGTTATAGGAAATTAACAATAATTATCCATTAATTCATGTACATATCTATTTAAAATTATATTACAAAATTATTTACAGCATTTTTTAAGAATGTTGTATGGACTCAGTGGCGGCGTAAGACCTAAATTTGATGTGGGCAAGATTCATTTTGCGGGGCCCTCTGCCAGCGCAAAAGATGTTTTTTTTGGAAAAAATTTTTTTTTGACGCGTTCGCGGCTTTTTCGGGGCGCGAGGCCCGCTGGGTCGCGAGGCCGTAGGCGGTGGCCCACGTCGCCCACGCCTTACGCCGCCACTGTATGGACTAACATAAAAAGATACGAAATGAATCTTTCTGTCATCATATTATTATCGCCTTCGACCGGTATAGTAGTACTATTGTGATTTACAGTATCTAGCGGTTCGGGGTTCAATTGCCGAGAAAACAATATATAAAAGAAAATGTTTTGTTTAGACAGACGGATGATCGCCTGCTAGCCTGTATAGATAAGTGATCAGTGAAATGGCTTTATAAATGCGTTTGCCCTATGTCCCCCTGGGGAGACATGGACTTAAATCTTACATTATACATAGGTACATAAGAGGGGTATAACCACTAAAATTAATTATACGATTCGAATAGCCTCTCAAAAACAACGCAGGTGCTTTAATTACCTACAATAAATTACAATAACTCGTCTATAAAATACACAAATACTAAAGTATTTTTCAAGAACTGTTGAAAATAATAACGAGGTCATCATTCATAAATCTGAAATTTAACTTCAATACTAAGCTACTTCTGTTGTTTCTTGTTTGTTACATGCTCCTTAATAGATTTTTTTTAGTTTATATACGTACGTAATAATCTCAATTAGCTTTTTATAAAAGAAAATATTATAAAAAGCCTTCATATTTTAAAGTATGTAAAAATAGATACGACCTTTACATATTTTTGACATAAGAAATATGGGCTGGTAGGATCTTATATCAAGTCCTAATAAAGTCAATATGAAAGATATTTTACCATCAAATTAATAATTAATATAAACATATAAATAAGTAGTTAAAGTATAAGCACGCGAATATTTACAGCCCTTACAGTAATTTATAATTTAGAAGGAGTTCTCTCTGTAACACTAATATCACTGGCAGGTCTTTTATCACAACCAAAGTTCCTTCCTTAAAGCTTTTCGAAACACTGATTTTCTTTCATATTTTGTGTAGTAGTCTTGATGGACGTGTTCACGACACAGCCGGGCTCTGCAGCTACCTGCCGCAGTTATCGTAGAAGCTAGCAGAACCTCTATTGGGGATTTCAGCGAATTCTCGTTTCGGTGTGCACAGTTTACTGCTGAAGTCCACATTGCGTTTTCTGTTAGATAAACATTTGATTATATATTAAGCAGTGTGTGTGATTTAGGGCTGCCATGATGCCATTTTCTTGTTGCCCAAAACCCCGGCTTGCCCTCTTAATGCAGCCATAAAAATAATAACGCCGTTAACGTCATTATATAGGTCATATGTGTATAACAATACGTATTACGTTTAACCAGCAAGCCAGCCTTTGGGCTTGTATGGTGGTCCCGCCACTGCTTGTAGATACAAGAGTAATAATTGAATCCAATAATTGACATCAAAGAATTGTAAACAACTCTTTACCCACGGATATTATGTGCTGTTTAAACCAAGAAAAGTATTGAAACAAATCTTGTGTCAGATCAATAATGATACGTATGGTTTAGACCATGTAAGTTATTTATTGTTGTAATTTAATTGTATGCAACAGGCAAGAAACTTGCATTGTTTGATTATTTCATCTGTCGAGTTATAGGTAAAAATAAATATGTATATTGAAATTATAGTCAGAGAATTAAATTTTATTACTACTTCGGATAGTTGTACGTAACCGTGCCTGGAGTAGTAGATAATACTTGACAACGTGTTGAATGGAAAATATGTAGAAGAAGTTAAATAATTACCCTCTACTTGGAAGTTCCATTTGGTCAACTATGACGGACTTAACGTAGAGACGGTCATTACACCACAAAATGCAAAGAGATCGTGGTTCCAGTACATTCATATCGTACTCCCACGATAACTCCACCTGAAAATGTTATTATTAACGATAAACCTACAATATATAGGATTTAAGAATTGAAACTACACAATGCAGGAAGAAATAAAAGATAATGGTATGTACTAAAAAAAAAATCATTTTTGTCCTAAATGTAAGAAACAGTAAATAGATTATTAGGTTAGTAAGTACATTATAATGAATGGTCAACTAATATGTATATATTAAGACTTAAACGTACCAAAAAATTGCATTTGATTATTTGTCGGTAATTTATTGAATAGCTGTGCTTTCTCAAAAGTCATTATTTTCTTCTCCTAGTTAGTGAGGACTTTAGGTACCGCGGTATGAGATAGAAAATATAATACATATAATAATATTCCCAGTTCAAGAATAATTTTGATACCAAATAATATTTTTTTCACTAATAGGCACTCTTAATATACTGAAACTTAAAACTCACTTTTCTAATTTTTCCTCCTAAATCCATTGGATGTGTAACCACTACAGTGTGTGAGGTTCCGTGTTCTAATCTGAAATTTTAATGTATCATAATATCCTCAAATAATTCATTAAATAAATAATATTTCATAAATTATAATATTATGTACTATTGCTTACTTTACATAATTTGAAGGAGTTAGATCCATTCCACGTATGACACCCTTTTCTGACATTAATGTTACTTTAAGAAATCCCTAGAAAATAGAAAATTAGATAGCTTAGATCTTTGAGTATTAACCAATATTTATGCTATTGTAGCATAAATAAAAAAATATTTTTTATTTACCTGAACCCAAGATTCGGCGCCTTTTGGGTTAGCCAAATGGATGGAGATTTTATAATGTCGTTCTGAAATTAAAATAATTTTAATTTTTAATATATATCACAATAAATGTGTATATTTTAATATGATGATAAATGGTTTCTTCTCGTTTAGGTAGGCTTCACTTACGACAGTAGGGTTGATCTTTGCCAGTGTTAAGAAAGTATTTTGCGCCGATTGTTTCTTGCTCTTCCGATGGATAAACTTCATTTTCCGTTTGATTGTCTTTGTTTGTGATTAATCCAGGAGAGCTATCTGCATGGAATCTTTAATAATAAACAGAGGAAATAATATCAATTAGTTTATAATCAATTTATAAAAAAACAATACCCGAGTGATGTAAAATTAATTAAATATTGTATGTACATACTGTGAAATATAGAAAATTAATACTTATAATTGGTCTTAGTTTAACTTACCCCATAATGGCGCAGCCATGACCACAATGGAAGCATTTTCCATCAAGGAAATGTTGATATGATGGGCATTGGTGGCCTGAAATTGTTTAAATAATTAATTCCTAGATATTAATTAAATAGATATTAAGTAAAATAAATAAAATTACATACCTATATAGGGACATTTTCCATTTATAGATTCCGTGAATAGCTTTATCGCTCGTACATGATTGCAGGCTACGAGTACTCTTGAAGCCTCTTCAAGGCCTTGCTTAACTAAAGTAAGCGGTATTAATGGTCCTTCAGTTAAATCACATCCTGGTTGCTCTTTTCCGTTATTTGGATAGAAATCCAAATGCCCCACGGGTTGTGACATCCCATATCCTGCCATAAACACAAAGTCTGTCGCACGCGTGGAATAAACACGATGTATGATTAATTAGAGCAATGTAAATAAATAAAAATATATAATATTCATAATATATACAAATGGACAATGACCTACTACTACTAGCTGAAGAGCGAAACAAAATATATTTACACATAATATAGGTACATATATATTATATACATATGTTAAGTTATTAGTGAACAAATAGCAATTAAGCTTCTTCAAAAATAATTCTATATCGTGTTATTGACAAATTAATGAAAATGTTATAATATAGTGCAGGTTAAAAAGCATATACATTGTGTTATTCAACAAATGTGTTCAACATATTTAAGAATAAGAATAAGAATAAGAATAGATTTATTAAGCACAAAACAAACAAACAATGAGAACAAATAAAAATATAAAATCAGTAAAACATAAAAAAGAAAAATTTGTTTGCCAGCTACCTAAATGGTGAGGTTACTCAGCTTGTGCTATGTCAATACTATTGGCATAGCGCTGGTTTTCAGAACCTCACCAATGTTGAGGCATCAGCCAAAAATAACAAAAGCTACAGTAAAACTTAACCTATTTCCTATGACAACAATTATTATTAAAAACATTAGATAAAAAATAAAAATAAAGAAAAACATAATTTGCCCAAAATTAAACCAGTAAAGTGTGACTGCAGTGACTGTATGTGTAGTTGTGAGTGTGCATGTTGTGTGTGTGTGTGTATGTATATTTGATGTGTGGAGTTCACAGTGATATAATGTATACAACGCAACTAAGCTTCTCCTATAAATTCTTTTAGTAGTATTTCCTTATATTTATTTTTGAAAATTTCTTTTGTCATTGGCTGACGTAGAGGTGGTGGAAGGTTGTTCCAACACTTAGTTGCGTTGTATATAAAACTGCCCCTAAAGGCAGTTGTATGAAATTTTGGCACTGACATCATATATGTGGAGGCTCTTGTGAAGTGCGAGCTTTTTTCTCCATCCACCCATGAAAACTTGCTGTAGAGGTAATTTGGAACCTTCGACATCACCACATCAAAGAGCATGGCAGCAAAGTGCAAACGCCTGCGACCGTCCATGTTGAGTGATTTGGACTTTATGAGGTATGGAGTTACACGAGCTCTTGGTGGTATATCCCAACAGAAGCGAGCGCAGGCATTCTGAACTCGCTGTATAGCATTCTTAGTTCTCGAGAGCAATCTTGCACCGTACATTGTATCTCCAAAATTAAATTTCGAGAGTATTAGTGCTTCGCACAACCTTAAACGTAGGGATGTGGTAATATAGTTTCTTATACGGTACAAGAGCTTCAATCGGTAGAAGCAGCTTGAAATAGTTGTGCTAATGTATTTTTCAAATCTAAGGTGTTCGTCAAAGATTATTCCAAGATTTCGGGCTTCATAAACACGTTCGATAGGCTGACTTTGAATTTTTATATCTAGAGTGTATAGATCCACTTTTTCTATTTGATTTGGTGTTCCTAAAACCATGAATTTTTTTTTGATGATTTAATTTTCGTTACCTAAAAGAAAAATGCTTTTTCCATCTGTATGTATGACATCAACGAGTTGCGCATCAGTAGGGTCCAAGCGCACGTGCGTTGGCATACCTTGAAAATAAGGTTCAGCAGGATCAAGTCCTGTAATTCTTCCTAAATCCTAAGAAAAAATAAGCTAAATCAAAGACAATAAGTTTATATTTATAAATATATTTTTAAAATATTGAACAAAATTTATGTTAAGCTAATTCTATAAACTCACCTGTATTCTTTCACCCGCATAACCAGCTGTATGGGCACCTAAAGAATGTCCAATTATGTGTACGTCAAGAGGATTAAGGCCGTGTTCTTTCTATAAAATTAGAGAATATTGTTATCAGGTTGCTTTGTAGCAAAAGTGTATACTGTATTTTATTATAACATTAAACGTCTTCCAAATGGAAAGGCAACGTTTAAGGCAGAGTAACGCTTTTGTGAATTGAATTCGAATTCCTATACAGTATAAATTGTAAAATTTACTCATATATATCGGATGTCAGTTTAGCTATGTTGCTGTCCATCAAGTGGTATTTTCCTCACCAAACAACTTAAAAAAATTAAAATTTACCTGTAAAGTGTTGACAAAATGCGCTACTTCCAGTCCAACTAAACGAGTGTTTGCTGTAGCTTGAGTATAAAGCGGTAAACTGCCTCCAGCCCAGTCCACTATCACGACATTAAAGTCGCCAGCTTTTACTAATTCCTCCTTCATTTCGCTAACCTACCGGTTTAAGTAATTGATTGATTAATAAACATTATAAGAAATTAAAAGAGTAATGTTCAAAAATTATAAACTTATTGTATTTACCCAATTAGAAAGAGGCGTATCTATGAAGCCGTGTATTATCATTTTGGTGAGGCGTCGGGGATTAAAATTAGATTTTATTATTGTTTTATTTACGTTCACATTCAACAGTTGGCCATCAGTCGGGTTCTTTTTTGTATACAAGATAAACCTAAAATTATACAAGAATTAGATAACATATTAGAAAACATATATTTTTTACTTATCATTTTCAGAACCAGGGTATATATTACTAAAATACCTTGTATTAATTACTACTCTAGGTAGCGGAAACACATTAAAAGGCCGGTGGATGAGGTGGTACCAGCTTCTCGTGATATTAAGACAGCCAAGTTCATCAAAGCACCGTGTTTCATTCTCAACTATAAAAGAGAATACTTAAAATAAAATACACTACGTACAACTGGATATCCCACCTTTATAATGCTGCGTCAAATGTTTTGGGGAATTTCCCACAAATTGTGGAATATTACGCGTCGCGTCGGTTATCTTATATTTATTAATAATGTATTGATAAACATCAATAAAATATAAGTATTTTTTTACCTATATTTAACTGAGGCTCAAAGACGAACAACGTGCCAGAAAGGTATTCGTATCGCCAATCGTCATTTCATGTCATTGTATGTAATCTATGTCAAACGAAGCCCAAGCTACTTCTGAGTAGTATTCATACCATTATATTACGTTATTTGTGTGCAATGTCAACTGATTTCTCATACAACTATCAGATTGACTATACGAATACTTTCTCGCAAGTTTTTCGAGCTTCTCTAACTGAAAGTTATGTAAAGAAAATATAACTTTCAGATCTCCAATGATCTCTGTGCAAAATATCCGCTGATGAGTGTTATCATCAAAGAATAAAAAACACAGAGACATACACACATATGTATTTATAATGTTAAGGTAAGTGATTTAAGATGTATAATAAAAATAACTTACAAGGTAGCCAAGGTATGTTGACTTCAATGCGGTCAGAGCGTGCCCAGTTAAATGGGTCAAGAATTCCTCCAAAAGCCGGCTGCAGCCCGAGCAGGATGCACCACAACATTACCCTGAGGTGCCTGTCAGTCAAGTAAAGCCGCCTCATTACAACCTGAAAAATTATTATCTTAAGTCAATTATTGTCAACCCTTTTCAACCATTGGGATTTTAGTGTTTTTTAACTTGTTTCGTACTTAAATATTCATAAACGTATTATAAGCTTGATATAGTTAAAATATGTTTTGTCTCGCTCTATAGAATACAAAACGACTACAAATAATGGAACTCCCTACCGGCTTCAATCTTTCCGGCCACTATAATTTGTGTATTTTTTAGGCAAGGGTGAATACTGAATAGGCTTATTCTAGACAGACGTGCCCCTTCTTAGATCGCATCACCACTTACCACCAGGTGGGATTGTGGTAAAAAAAAAACAATAGAAACAAAACATACTTTTACTTTATCAAGCTATAATATATATAATAATACATTTATGAATAATACCTTAAGAGTTCTCTTATCTATGCATCAAACATTTATAACTTACCTAAAGACGACTTAGGAATAAGATTTATGATAAACAACTTTTACTTTATAATTATCTGGTATCTATTTATCTGTATTCTGTAGTATAATTTCAGGCACAGACGTAATTATATTTTATAAGTTTGAGCTGACTTTAAACATATTTACACAATACATTAATATTAAACCCACATAAAATTTTAGAAAAATTGAACGTAATATGAAAATATGTCAGAACATTTTATTATTGTCATACCAAGGTTGCATAAATGACTTCAATTTGTTTGTGTTTATGTTCATCAGTCTACCAATGTATTTATTATACAACACACTGCTAATTAATAGAGCATATCTGATATATCTACTACTTACCCATTCTACGAAAATCAGGAAATTCCGCCTTTAAATATAACTAGACAAAATACCATAGTTGGAGTACAAAATAACGTAGTGTTATCCTAATTGGAGAAGTTGAGTTTTACAGTGTTGCCAAATTACAATAAAAATCAATACTGGTAAGTCATAGCCTCATAGCTTAGTATATTGTTTAGTTTTATAGGATTGTTCGACATCTACTTTCTATTTTTGTTGTTTACCCGGAAGAAATGGCAGATTATGTTATTCGTTCAGTGCAGAAGTTACTACAATAGGTATTTATAGAATATGGTTTGCAATTATACTTTAAACAGTAAAATAGAAAATGTGACTGTTACAAATTTATTGTTTTGAGGTGTTTGAGGTTTCTAGCTTTTGTTGAAGTTATGAGAAATTTCTCACGTCTCACACTTGTCTAAAGAAGAATATTATAAACACTATACACAATGTATTGTACTAATTATAAATGTGAAAGTTTGTGAGGATGTTTGTTACGCTTTCACGCAAAAACTACTTAACGGATTTTGATGAATCTTTACAGTATTATTTTTTACACATCAGAATAACATATAAGCTAATAAATTATTAAAAAAACATGTTAGTTTTCTTTCCACAAATCTTAGGTAAAAAACAATATCAAATCTTGAAATTAGATTTTTATTAATTATTGTAATTCAAAATGAATTTATAATAGTCAATGGAAAACCATATCATTGCAATTCGGCTTCGCGGCTGAATTAATTAATAATTATTATTTCGAAAGTGATGCCACAGTTGATATTAATTTATGACATAATTAACTTTCACTTTTACAACAACTAAGATGATTCTTTTGTAGATTAAATTCTTTGATCTGATGTATCGATAAAGAGATAACATATTGAAAATAAGTAAAAAACATTATTATTATGACTTTATTATTATGTATTACGGAAGTATTTCCTATATGATGCAATGTTGATGGCCTGATATAATGCAAGAATAGGGAAATTATTACGTGATTACGATAGGTCAGTAATGACGGTTTCGAATGTTCGAATGTAGCTGTATAATACTACATATTTAATTACACGCATCAGTCATAAATAATTCAGTGAATAGGTTGTTGTGTACCTTCTTACTAAGTAACAATGCAAGTTTCTAACTAAAGGTACATCTGTTAAAATAATGTTTAGGTCAGGAAACCATACCAACGACATCTCTAGCGAGAGTGTCGTACGAGGATAAATACTTATTCACCATTCCACTAACATCAGGGCAATAGACCGGGTCACACGATGCTACAAATACTGATAAAGTAGAAACAGTGTTTATATAAGTATCATCTCCTTATTGTACATATATTTTATATCACTAAAATCTCATCATTAAAATATTTCAAATGGATTCTTTTTATGAAAGACAACTATTTCAATTATTTTCATCTTCTTCCTGCCCTGTTCCCTTTTTTTATTTGGGGTCGGCGAAGTATGTTCTCTTTTTTCATTATTTTCTTTCACTCGCCATATCATCACACCTCACACATATCATTCTTCACACAGTCAATCCATATTTTTTTTGACCAGGGGATCTCCACTTTCATATTCAAAACTATTTTTTTACATATTTTTCATCTCTCCTCATAACATGCCCATACCAAATCATGACTTCAATTTTTCATTTACTGGCGCTACTTTCAAACTTCTTTTTATATAGCCATTTCTAATCTTATCTAATCTTGTCACTCCACACCTCAGCATTCTTATCTCAGCTACATGCAAACGTTTTTCATCCATCACCTTACTTGCCCAACATTCAGAATTAAGGACTGAATAGCGGTTAATTTATTATGGGAGTTATACCGGTATAATGAAGGGTTTTTGTTAATATTATTTTGTTTTTATTCATATTAACTGAAAAAAAAAAATATACTGTGGTAATTATGTGTATTACTCTTTAAAACTAATATCATGGTATCTCAGTCAGACACATATTTTGGAAAATGAAAATTAACCGGTTTCAGTCCCTGTTCAGAACCATACAACAAGACGACTTATAACAGCCTTATAGATCAGACAAATATGAAATCTTACAAATAGTTTAAATAGGTAATCTTATCAAGTTAATACTTAGAAATAAAATAGTAGATAGGTAATTATAACAACCGCTGCATTTTTCTTCAACAGCATCAGGTAGAGTCAGTAGGCACGTCAGAATCTTGTTATGACTTCAGGTAGGACGAATTCTTTTACATTGAAAGTTGCAGAGATCTATAATAAAATATAAACAATATTTTTAGGTGAATATACCACTAACAATAAACAGTAATTACAAGTAAAACAATAAAGATGAATAATTATAATGCGTATCCACTCTATCATTTTTATGACTCTCCTTTTACTGCTATGTAGCTGTAAGATTGTGGAACCTTGCTGTGATCAGACAATCTCAAATGTATATGTATTACCTTTAATCAGTCCAAAACCATTTCCTTAATTGTAGTTTGTAACGTTTTTTCTCTCTTTTATTTATAATATATCATCTTTCGTATTTTTGTCTACTTTGTAGTTTGTATCTATTTTTTTTGCCTGTGAATGTATGTATTTGATCTTTATTGTACTATCCATTCTATAAATTTAGTTAGTTATTTGAACTTTTATTAACGCGAGTATCACACATTTAAATAAAATACTGTATACCGGATTAAAACGCGATTTATTATTTATATTGTTTAAATTATTTATCCCGACGTTTCGGATGCTTTACAGCAACAGTATTATTTTGTTCTTTTTTATTGTGTAAAATGAAATTTTCAATATTAATATTATATAATTTATAGAGGCATTGTTAACCTAGGCAATATAGTTTATTTATCTAACGGACTTATAACATGAGAAACATTCCTTTTAATGTACTGGCATTACGTTCAGTAAGGTCGTATATATGTATAAGAGTTATTTATAAACAATTTTTAAAACGAAGGTATGTTGACCTTCGTTGATTGCTTGTTCACCTACATTTCATTTTAAGGTCACAAATATTGTATAGGTTTAATACGTGCTGGGATGTGAGGTTACATAATTATACTTCTAATTATTATTTTTTAAAAGATCGGTTAATAACTCTTTCAACGACCACACTTAGCACCTAGATGATGATGATTTTCAGACACTTGATATAATTGTTCGCTAATTAAATATTATTATGTTCTATATTTTAAATGCTAAAAATGAAAGTAATAGTATATCCAGTGAATCAGATTAATGTGAGTGTAAAATGAAGATATAAGAAGAAAGCGATTTTTCTTTCGGTTTTAGAAAATCAAAGTTCGTTTTTGAGTATAAATATTTTTTTCTAATTTACAAAGTATCGGAAATAGGAATCAACCAATGTTAGCAACCAATCTTGTATATTGACGTATCCGTAGAACAAAGTCGGATATGATTATGATACCAAGTCCCTTTTTTGTATTTGTAATGCTAAACTGACCGATATAATTGACTAGTAAAATCAAAATTTTAAAACAACCCAACTTGTTTTCGAAGATAACAGTCAAAAAATGGTTTATAAAGTCAATTTTTCCAAAAAATAAGGTCAAGTGTAAAGTAAAGTCTTGCAGATGTAACGTTCTACGGACACGTCGATTATGCACTTCGAGTCTTCCAGTGAAAGACTTCAACGCGCTGATTTTAGATATTCTTGTTACGCACATTCTTTCTAGAAGCAACGCTATTACATAAATTCAATTAATATTTTTTGGACAGAAAATTGTGTGATTAAATTAAGTTAACAACGTGTTAAATGGAAATATACATTTCAAAAAAAACCTTGGAACGGGGATTGCGTAATGACTATCTAAATTTTATTTTTTAACTTTAATATAACAGTATCACGATTGTGACGGTAAATAAATTATTAGCTGTAGACAGGGTTCAATATTTTGAATTATAACATTAGTGTAGAGCGTTATATAAATTTAAAAAAATATATATGCAAGGACACTATAATCGTGTCTATTGAACATTAGAATTACTGTAAGTTTTCAATTTATTTAGCTATTAATTACAGTATCTCACTAATCCGGTACTATTAAAAACCAAAGGGTGCCGGGTTATTGGAATGTTCGGTTTACTGGATTGTGTAGAAAAAATCATAATAAATAAAATAAAGCATTTCATAAAGAGATTTATAACTGTAACCTATGTCACAATTAACTAATGAGATATTTTTAAAATCCCTAATTGTGGTCTGTTTTGTGGAACTTATTTAGGAGAGGCGAGGGCGGAGGGTGCCATGTTATACGGGGTGGACGTATCGGTCTATTGAAGTGCCGGATTAGTGAGATTCTACTGTAATAAGTATTAGAAAATAAAATAATATTATGTAGCGTTAACATCATTTTAATTCAAGAATAAATGTTACTGATGATATAACCTCATAATTTCTCACACACAATAACAACGCACTAACGTACCTATTTTATAATTTATAAACTAGCAACGCGCCCCGGCTTCGCACGGGTGCAATATAGTTGTTTACATAAAAATAGCCTATTTTACTCACTGATAATGTAGCTTTCGATTGTTGAAAGAAAAGTTCTGTAAAAAATCGGTCCAGTAGTTTTTGAGTTTATTCATAATAATTAAAAAATAAATAAAACAAAATTCCAAAAATACAAATCTTTCCTCTTTATAATATTAGTATAGACTATAGAAGTATAGATAAAGAAATCCCGAACTCAACAACCAAGTGACCTGATTCGAGTGGTTTAAGCGAAAGTGGTAAAACTGGTTCGTGAAAGGTGTCCAATTCAGTTCAGGAAACTAGTAGAAATGCATTAAATTAGTGTAGAAATAGATTTTAATTTGAAAAACAAATCATTGTATATATTTCAAGTATTATATATAAGACATTGACCTAGCATTAATAGCATTAGCATTATCATATGTCAATGATATAAGACAATAAAGTTTACAAAAAATAAAAGAAGAAAAAGCATGTCGTAAGTTATCTTCTTATTTTTTAAAAGTCTACAAAAGACCTATTATTATATTTATGTATAGGTACGTTTTCATAATTTAAGATTGCAGTTTTAAAAATATTTAATGTTATATTTATTCATATCATAAAATTGGCTCCTTATTTCCTAAATTGATTGTGAGTATAGTGTATATTTTTATTAAATATGGAAATACTTTGTAGATAGAAAAATATCAGCGAATAATTACTTTTTTTTAAATTATACTGCCAACGTAAATGAATACGTATTTTAAACTTTATAAGAACTGTTAGAATTTTAATTTAGGCTGACTTAAATTAAATTAATTATTATTTTATATTTATTACTTTATTTGTATTTACTAAGGTAATGGTTACCATATTTTTATGGAAATTCTTGTGATATATTATGTATTCGTCAAGGTTAAGAATGATTAAAAAACTTTCTCTTCGCTTGTCAATATGTTTGTTGCCTGTTCAAGAACAGAAATAAGCTTTATAATATAAAGGGAGTAGTTTTATTCAGTACCAAAATTTCAAGTTAGTTGAACATCAGAACTAGTAATATTTCAACATTGGGTTTCATCTACTCTGCTAAAATAAATAAATACAATAAAAATGTATTTTCGTGTATAATATGAGATTTTAATACAATGTGCGTGTTTAAGGTCAGACAAATTTTAATTGACAGTTAAAGTTAGTATAATTTACCTTTACATAACTATGTGTAAATATTTATTGCAAGTTTTTATCAAACAATGCTGTTTTTTTCCACAATAAAGTGAAAAATAATGAAACAACATTCAAACTTTTTTTTTTTCTCCTTTAAGAAAGTCTTATCTTTTTAAGATCATATTTGAAATATGTAGAATCAAAATGTTGTAAAAGATTTGTATCAGAATGAATATCTAATAATATAACAAGTATGCTGTTATAGTTACCTGTAAAGAAATGTAGAATTTGTGATAAATCGAATTACAAAATAACCGGTTTATAAAAGTTTCTACTTAAACGTTATCAATCAACCTGCTGTTACTTGCGACCAAAACATTTTTAAATACGTTATAATAAGTTCTAGTACGTAGTTATAAGCTGTGAAGTGTATGTAAGTGAATAAATATTACGTAAAGTGCTTTATTAGAATTTTATTTTTTTAAATCGAATATTTAGTTAACGCAAATATTTGGACACAACGCTTTACGTGTTTTACTCTGACCGAAGATAACTTACTTTTCTATTTTAAAGTTATATATTTAAGGTTTTATTACTATAGTCGTTAACGATTGTTGGTTAGCTATTATTATATAACAGAAGATTAAATCAAAAGAGCCTTGAAAATTTGTCTTTTTGGAACGGTAAACTGGCACGTGTATGTTTAATGTCAAAGTTGAGAAAAGCATTCACAGTTATAATAATTATATACTTGTGTAATTGGAAAGACCAAGTGAATTATTTGTTACTAATTATTTATTTGCAAA
Organism: Anthocharis cardamines; assembly: GCA_905404175.1. Taxonomy (NCBI): domain Eukaryota; kingdom Metazoa; phylum Arthropoda; class Insecta; order Lepidoptera; family Pieridae; genus Anthocharis; species Anthocharis cardamines. The sequence goes on along the minus strand of FR989956.1, from coordinate 6,105,303 downwards.
ATCAAAGTATCGTCGCTCATAGATATCCGAAACGCGTGACCTCACAGAATCTACGTAAACTTACCTATGAGATGCCTTTTATTGCCAAGTGCCATTCCTTACTTTTAGTTATAAACTGAACAAAAATCCACAAATCTACTGCCGCCTTTTATTCCTGAATTAATTATACTGAAACCTTTTATTAATGATATTTAATAAAAGGCTTCCCAACGTGGGGTCGATAGCTGAATTGGAGATTGATGTATGACGGTCTGGTACACAAATAGATTTATGGTATAACAGCCAGCCGGCCTAGCATGACAACCGCGACAAAATTTAGTCGACCGTTTTCTCGTGTTTTAATCGATTATCGCTCTATTTCTTTCGGGTCTAACATGATAATTATACTTAAAACTCGACTTTTAATATCAAAAATAAATATATTTGTCGATCGAGATATCTTTTCTATCAAAATTGACTATGACGAGATATAATATATCGAGATATCTTACATCTTAGTTTGTCTTCTCTCATCCGCGACATATCTCGTGGCGGTCATGCTAGGCCGGCTGATGTCTTGCGAATGCAGAATTATTATTAACTGCCTAAATTACGCCATTGATCATAAAAACTTGCGAAAAAATCCGTCCAGCAATTAATAAAACATTACCTTTTTTATAGTACGATTATATCGCCGGGATAACTTAGCTTAGGCATCTCGCTAAGGAATATGCAATTTTGTTTGACGTTTCAACACAAATGAAAGGAAACGGATTAACCCAACGGATTTTCCACAAAAGGCAAAATAAAATTTAATATTATGTGCGAACAATAAATACCCCTTTCATATTATCACATTGACTCACTGGCATTTGTTCAGACAATTTTCAAGTAATTACTCTAGATAGAGCTTTCATGAAAACAAAATATTTATATAAATTACATTACATTTGATATTATATACTATAAAACGTAGTTACTTATCCAGTGCTCCGTAGTCCCTAAAGTTTTGATCTATGGAAGTAGATAATTTGTAACCAAACACCTGCAACCACCAGTACCTTTCAACCTTATCCATTAGAAAGCATGCGAAAGCTTGTTTGTCAATTCATGGCAAGATTAGTTTGGTTTATTGGGGGAAATATATTATCTCTATATATAATATATGTATGTATATAGAGAAGGACATGGGTTTTTTATATCGGTTAATGAACGAGCATAGCGGCGGTCCTAGTAAAATATATAATTTTATGTTTATAATAGAGTTGAGAAAATTTACAAATATATTGTATTTCTAACACTCGGAATGGTTGCTATTCTACTGTATACTCTATTTATATAAATGAAAATGCATTATCACTTCCCTATAACAGAATATTACGATCACAGAATACATAAACGAACGCTTCTCTTCAGGCATGTTTATGATCGGTAGAGATAAAAATTATCATGGATCTCCTGCTTTACGAAGTTATATCATAATTATTGATATTTTGTGACAGACTTTAACATTTTTAAAATATATAAAAAATCAAAACGTTATTATACTTTTATTAAAGTCACGTCATTCGTAAATGGAATGTATTTTTGTAAAAAATTAAGAGATTTTTTTTAAATAAAGTTTAGTTACAAATAAATAACATGTACTTACTTACTATTTATTTCTATTGTAATCCCCATCAAAATAAATATTTTAGCGAATTTTTGCACCGTTGTTGTCCATGAAAGAAAATATACATATAACTAATTATACTCGTACATATTATAGAAAAGGAAAGTTTTCAATAGAAGGATTTTTTGTTTATAGAATCATAGTATGGTTGTTACCTATAAGGAGTAAGTAAGCGAAAGTATTTTCTCTCGATAGTCGTTTGGTTTACTATACTTGATCCGCGGCTAAAGTTTCTTAGTAATACGAGGCGAATGAAAGTTATTTGATCTATAGAGTGCATTAACACCAGAAATATATTGTCCGCTATACAACAGACCTATTTTTTATTTTTTTTTAATATCTTGCTTTGTACGGAGTGAAAGTTAATTTACCTTTTCAATGAACAATAATTCATTCTTAACGAAAATCATTTGTGAGCGACAAAATAAATTAAAGATCAAATTGATTTTCGTATTGCTCTTATTTGTATTCGAAGTGATGACTCCAGTAGGTATGAAAACATTCTATGAAACAATTGATATTTAATTATTCTGATATGTACCTATTAACCAGTATTTTCTAATACTAGAAAAAAAACGAAGCGCGGCATAAAAGTCTTAAAAGACTCGAAAACTTTTATAATTCCTATATATCGATGGGTCCTATCTACATACTCTTATATGGGCTAATATAACAATTTGATGATTTTAATTTTTTTATTATAAACACATCTTATAGATATAATGAATATGTAAGCAAAAGTGTTATTTTTGGCTTAGAAACACTATTTTTATCACAGTATATGCCTATGCAGAATGAATGTCTGTAACTTAACTTTAGCCCCTCTTGTAAAGTTGTGATTTTGCATTTTGGCCCTGTTTAATCCTTTTGGACCTATCGATATCTACCAGTTATATATTATTTTGTACATGTATAAAAATTCAATCATGCGGTATATGAAATTAATATTCTGCTATTTTGTAACAAACACTATTGTGTAAACAAAGACCGTGGCAAAACCTTTTGCAAGACAAAGTCATTGATTTTTAATGCTACTATGTTATGCTCTAATAAATGCCATGATTGGTCTAAAACATCTATAATTAATTAGAAGACGTTGTCAATACTATTAATAAGCTTTGTAGTGTTTTGTTTTGGGATAAACTTCCGAAAAGCCAAAACCGATTTTTGACTTCAAATTTAGTATATACGTTCCATTTGGGTCCCCAAGAAACCCCACCCCGTGAAAGAATTTTTGACGACTCGCAATATTATTCAAAATATTGAATTTTTTTAGTAAGCCGATTTGCACAGTTTTAGCTTTTCAGAAGTTCACCCTTGTTTTGTACTAGAATTGTAGCATACTAAAGTATTCAACATATGTTTTATGATTCTGTTGTGATTGTTGAATGGAAAATGGGCATTGCAATAATAATTTTGTAATAAGTTCAGAATGTTCCAAGTTAAAAAATAGATCGATAGCGCATGTCTGATTTTTTGTGTCGGATTTATCACCGTACTACCGGCTACCATCAAGTGAGCCTCACGATTGTCTGTCTATATCAAATTATTATTATCAATTATTCTTAAAAGTTCGTCACATAAAGTAATACAGGTAATAATAATCGCTACAAGGTATATAAGAGATTTCGTGCACAAAAGCTTAAAGTGGTAATCGTTGATGTCTTTTGTCACAGGCCAAGTTGCTGTTGTAAGGTATAGTTAAGGAGCGGGAACTAGAACTCACACAACGTAACTGTTATGTCATGAATGTACTTACCTATAATTGAGGCCGGCCGCCAGTCGGTAATTCACTGGTCATTAGGCCACTATTTTTAAGGTCTTGTTGTCAATGCAGGTGTGGAATCTTACAGGTTAATGAGCATATCATTTGTATGAAATGTATGTAGTGATGACCTATCCAAAATGGGTTTGAAATCTCTGGTTTATAATTGCCAGAAACTGGAGTGAATGGATTAAGAAGAGACCTCTCGCCGCTGCATGTGGTCTATATACAAAATAATATTCTATTTTTTTAATTCTTTTTTCGAGCGTGTATGAAAGGTTTGATGATAGTGGAAGAAGCAAAAGTGGTATGTTAGGAACGGAGCATATTTAATTCCGTGATCTCTGGGATCCTACCCCAATGGGAAAGAGGCGTGATATAGGTACCTATGTGTGATTCTTTTTTCAAAAAACATTTCATACACATATTTCAAATAGTTAAATTTAATTTTAATTTACTTACCTCACTAATTACCCTAAACATTATTAATATAACCCTGTATTGCAATAATAAAGCTCATTTGTTAATTATGAAACGCATAGATAACACAAATTATATTATAATAAAATTAAAAAAAAAATAAAGGCGAATCAGGCCCTAATTGTTATTATTTGAATGAGGCAATATCACGTGTATTAAATTAAAACAAAAGACAGTAGGTACTTAAAAATAGTAGTAAGATAGTAGCAGTTAAATATAATGTGATATTGTTCTTTTGACTATTTTTGCGATTCTAATTTGATGACAAAGTTATAGCAAATGGTACTTTGTGAAGGACGAATATGTCATTTAGGACAGGAATTTTAATTGATATAATAAATATTTATCATAATATTATATTGCTAATCTCGACTAACTGTTAAGCTATTAATTATGCATAAAGTTTAATAATGTAAATGCAGTAAATAACTACGCGTGTACATGTCGTAAACTTTTAAAGAAATTGTGTTCCTGAGATTTACATTTTGCTCTATATTTCCATAATATCTATCATATGAAAAATTTGATAAATTTGCCTGCATGAGAGCGATAAGGCCGCCTATTGCACTGTTTACATTGAAGATATTTCTAAGAATTTTTATTATTGTTATATATTTTTTTCTTTGAGTGCAATAAAGAGTTCTAAATAAATACATATTAAATGAATGGCCGACAGCGCACTTTTAAATACATTATGGGCCCGGGCGGTGATGATCGCTTTCCATCATGTGAGCCGTAGGTATAGTTTTCTTTTTAAATGGATTCTATAATGATGAATGGCTATATATTATTATGTTTTATTCAGGAGTTTCACCATCTTCGGTCGAGCATCCGTATGTCATATTTGATTCTTTTTTAGGAATTCTTCCGGTACTTAATGGTTTCTTTATAGTTTAGTTACAATTTATTTTGCAGAAGTTATTAAGGAGCATCTTAACCTTAGACCATCTTATTTTTTTTGTCGAAAGCTTAAATAAATGAATCAAAACTATACAAGGAACATTAAATTATATTTGGTAAAGTCTTCTGTTTGTATTACATATTCATTTTGTTTTTAAGAAGAACCATTGTTATAATATCAATACATGATAATATGTATATATTTCAGAAGACAATTGAATGTAATTTTAATATTATAAATAAGTGTATCAGGTACAAAGCGTTCCTATTGAATAGTGAATAATTTATTACAAATATTGTTATTGTTACGCATTGCTTGGATCAAGATCTCAAGGGAAGTTATATTCAGATGCACTTGTGCAATGGTATATTATACGTATTCAGAGTGCATGAGCTGCCGTATCAAATGATACTATTGTATAACGTTGAAGTTTTCACACTTCGTTGACATTTCCTGGAATAGGGAATATGCATGCATTTTTTTAATATTTTTTATCGACTTGTTACATCATTTTACCCTAATAAAAAATATAAATACTCCTGGCAATGTCCAAATTATTTTTTAAAATTACTTTGAAAATATCGATAAAATTTGATCTGTTTAAACGCGGCCATATTTCGCGGGCTTTGGATGATATCACATTACACGCTCAGTGACGGATAGAGTGAGGTAACTATGGTAACCAGTGTTTGACGCCATCTTCGATGTCAATGGACGCCATTGATAAATCGCTGCCGATAAATGACAGAATGTGTAAGGTGACGTCACGTTTTGTTTCGACCAATGGTGATGCGTTTTGCAAACTTGAATTTCTCTCCCTTATTTTACACATTTTGATTAATATTTTTTGCAATTAAACACGAACTAAATAAGAAAATAATTGTTTAGGCATAATATCTGGGCCATAAGGATTCAAGGGAAAAAATATCAAGTAAATTTAAACAACATGCATATTCCCTGAAAACCACCTGATATCGCGATCGTTGTCTTATGTAATGAATTTTAAGGAGTGATTGAAGATATATTTTTGTTGTTGATATAGTTGACAATACATATAATTTTTTAAAGGGAGGTTTTTTATTAAAAATGAAGTGTCGATACAGATTCTCTTTTTACCTGTTACCACACTATCTAATTTAGGTTCTTGAGTACCTAATAATTTCATTAATTTCATTCAATAAAGTTTAAGTATTTTTATTCAATTGCATGTTTATTAACAGATTTCAAAAAAGGAGGAGGTTCTCATTTCGACTTTATGTTGTTGTGTTGATGATTTTTTGTTGGTAAGTCATATTTCAGAGGTGGTCCATATAAATTTATCGAAATTTATAGGGAGCTTTTTGAGAAAATCAACAAAAACAAAATTATATAGACAGATTATGTTTTTGTTTGGCTTTCAGTAAAATTTTTTGATGAGGATTTTCAATCTCTGTTCTTTTAACTGGCTTCACAGAAACATTAACAATATATTTTATAATTTTGTTTGTATGTTTGTAACGCGATCAACTTTAAACGATCTTTCCTCTCGTCAATACTATCTGCCAAACGACGACGCCGCTGTCTCATTTGACATGCCGGGCTAGCATGACCGCCACGAGATATGTCGCGGACGAGAGAAGACAAACTAAGATGTAAGATATCTCGATATATTATATCTCGACATCGACAATTTTGATAGAAAAGATATCTCGATCGACAAATATATCTATTTTTGATATTAAAAGTCGAGTTTTAAGTGTAATTGTCATGTTAGACCCGAAATAAATAAAGCGATAGTCGATTAAAACACGAGAAAACGGTAGACAAAATTTTGTCGCGCTTGTCATGCTAGCCCGGCAGCGCGTTTAGTACACATACACATATTATATAAGGATTAATAAACTAAAAAAAATACACTTCTTAGAAAAAAATAATAATTAAAAAAAAATAAAACTGACTTCAAAATTATGTGAAACAAACTAAAAAGTGAAAAATAATATTTTAATTACTTCAAAGCAAGAGCCTCCTTTAGGACGATCGACAAAATTATTGATACTTATATATCTATTTAATATTTATTAACAGTTATTTTTGGATTCGATGGCAGCCAAGAAGGACAGTTTAATCCTGCCTTTGCAAGAAACTTTCGAACGGAGCAACAGCGGTTGAGTGGTTACATAGTACAACATAAAAGTACAAAACAGTTCTATTGATTTTATCAGATTGTAGTTTTATTTACACTTTTGAAGGTGATATGATAAGGGCAACAAAACTTTGTGTCATAATTGGCTCAAACTACAGTCATTGTAATAATAGAATTGTCGCAAGTGCTTGTCAGCATACCAATTATCATGTGTAGAATCATTCTTCCGGTCTGGGAAATACCGATCAAAGTAAATCTATAAGTGGCATTACATATTGCTATATATTAGTATGATTTTGGAATATTTTTTATATATATTATTGTATACATTAATGATTAATTAAGTTACTGTGCACTAGTTAGTAACATATGTATATTTAAAATTCGCAACACGAAATAACTATGATAAATTGTTTCCTTGTTGCTTTCACACATAATAAATGGGTGAGTCGAATATAATGTGTGTGTACAAGTTTTCCTTCTATACAAAGTGGATGCAACTTTTATGCATAATTTTCATTCTATTTTGAGGCATCTTTATTTCTTTAAAATAAATCTTACTTTATAAACTAATAATATTTTTAATATGTTTCTATTCGATTTCTGTTTTAACATCGAAAAATATAGCTGTTAGATGAGTATTTCTCCAGGAAACGCATAGAGCCTATTGAAAATCAGTTTTGTAAATATCGTGGTCACCGTTTATACTGAGCGGAGTCCATTTGACTTCACTCTGCAACATATTAGATTTTTTTTTATTTATTATTATATATTATATAATTTATTATTTATTATTATATACATTTTAACTATGGCAATGGTTATATATATTATTTTTTTACTGTGTGTGTCAAATTAAGAAATTAGAAATATTTTTTTTTTTTTTCCTTTTTATATAAATCAAAAATTAAAAAAACTAACGTAGGAGATTCCCATTTCATACTAAGAAGAGCATGTGTAATAAGAAAAACAACTTTTCTACTTACATAAATGTTTATTGAATTTTTAGTGAATTAAGTTCAATTATTTTTAGTAAAATACACAGTTTTTCGGATTTTCGAAGGTTCTATATTGAAAAGATTAGAAAGCAACGTGTGTTGCAAGTATAAGTAGCTCTCCACAAGGGGCAGAACACTTGCCTAATACCTCGTACGTGTCTGGCTTTCGGAGTGGATGACCAAGGCTTTTTTTATACATTGGGTAACAATAACTCATGGTCTTAACAAAATGCCAGCCTCAGGACCAAACCAGTTGCGGGTACGTATCGTAATTTTTGCAATTAATACTTTATTAATTCTCGTTTGTTGTGACACGGCAACACAGCTGCAGTAGCCATGACCTACACAGATAACTAAGATTTATGAATTAGACTTCATTTTTAATTGATTTGCCTTTGAATATTTTAAACTAACTAGCTTATTTGACCATAACTATAGTAGTTTTAGCGTATCTTAGATTTATCTTCCTTCCTCCTTGGTGTATAGCATAATATTTGGTGCATTCTGAATAGCCTGCAGTGAGGCGTGGACGATTGTTACGTTAAGAATATATAATAGGTAAATATATGCTAGTTACGAACTCGGAAGTGTTTCCTGAATTATTCCAATTTCGAGAAAACTTTAATGAACGTTCAAATACAAACGTAAGGCACGCAATCTCTCACATCATTATTTAACTGTTTGACTCAAATTATCACCGTAATTTAAGTGATGTAATTTAGATATTAGGTTTATTATTAGAGCCTATGATTATATATTGATTTTAAGTAGTATTTGCGTGAATTAATGTATAATTTTGATGATTATGTATTGTTATGTTTACAGAGTGTTACGTGATTATTTAATACAGCTATTAATGTTTTTTGTTTTGTAAAATACTATAAGAAAATGTCAATTATTTACTACATATGCACATAGGTAGTTTTATGAATAAATATCCAATTATCTGCTTAAGTGATTAGTTACTAACGCGTGTTAGTTTAATAGGTAAAGGTCGAGTTTTAGTTGATGTGGTAATATGTTACCTTATTAAGTTAACATGCTTATTGAATATCGGTTGCGTGCTTCTAGAATGTGGACTTGTTAGGTACTTGCTAGTTACATACCAGTTTTAAGAAAAATAACCTAATTAATATTTTTTTCATTTAAAAATATATGCATACCTCAATCAGAACAGCCGTTTCAAACTTGTCTTAATTGAAAAATGAAGTCTAAACGCACAAAATTCACTAACACAGTTGGAAATACTGAACTGCGACCTGTTACAAAACTATATTTTATGATAAATATTTATCAGAGAGATTTGTAGGTACACTGAATTGAAATGGGCTTTAAACGGAATCACGTAATTTCGGAACGCACTACGAGTGTTGTAATGATTTGTATATAGAGTCCGCGTGCGCTGTGCGGGAAAGTTTTATGTTAACTGTCCGATTGTTGGCTGTAGTGGTGTAGCCTCTTGTTTACTGCTCAGTTGCAACGGACGGTCGATGTAAGTGTTACAAATCAGGCTGAACTCTTAAGATGCACCGCTAGTTATGCCAGAACTAATAATTATTATATTGTATATTTTTTCTTTTTTTTATATTAGATATCGACAGACGAGCATGAGATTCACTTGATGGTAGGTGATACCTCAGCCACAGAATATCAGTCAATGATGCGCTGTCGACCTATTTTTTACTTCGAGCATTCGGAAACAAAAATATATGGAAAATTATATCAGATTTTGGTACTTATATTTTTCTTAACAGATAAAAACTGCATATTTTTTAAAAGTTGAAGGTTTAGCTGATGGAATAATTGGGGTGTAAAAGTTGTATGTAAATTCACTGTTTAAGGGGTGTATATATACAAATATGTGTAGGGGATACAATCAGACGCCAAAAATTTGGAGTAACCAGCTAAGTAGGTATACATATTTGTGGCCTTGACATAAGAAACAGCAGGCTATCTTACACCAATGTTGTCAAACAACCTGCAATAACGGATAGCTTTTGGCTTATATGCACTCATTATGTTTACGGTAGGTACTTAATAGTATATTATAGTCATCTATTTTATAAATGTATAGGTAATAGGCTTGTCAATATTTCCGAAGTTCCCTGTTGTGTCCATCCCTTTGATATTTCTGGATTTATCGTCTTCCGTTCTGAGCTTTTTCAGCTCTTAATTAGTTTAATTTGGATTTTAAAGTTTTATGGCAGCACGCACAGTGTTAAGATTTTGCGTTAGATACAGACAGCAAAGAAATAAATTTTATTCTTGCATTAATAAGAATAATAGATAGTAAATAATAAGTAGTTTATAAATCAGAATCTTAGTTGAGGTCAACTGCTAAATAATTCTAAATTGACGTAAGAGAACTATCGAACCTAAATACCTACTATAAAATTTAAAAAACGAGACATGCTATTCAGAACATGAAATATAGCAACAGGTAGTATTGTATCATACGAAATGGATATATGTGTTGCTACAACTGAAATCTATGTGCCAATATACACGCAATAATCTGTATCTTATGCAGCAACGAAAGGAATGGCGCCAAGACCCAGTTTAGATGTTAGACAAATTGCAAAATATATTGTTTATGAAGTTGTCAGTTTGGTAACAAACCTAATGGCTTGTTTATAGACGAGACTACAATGGCGAGACGGTTAAAACACTAGAACAAGAAGCATAAGGCGACTTAGGAACGATCCTAAGTCACTGTATACTCACGAGTATATGACAGTTTTCTACTGTTTTATTCCTGTAGGTATATATAACATTAACATAACATAGCATGTCTACAAACTTACTCTCACCTTAAAAATCGACAACAGCATTCCTAGTGCGGCACGGGGCTGACCCATTTCTGTCTGTTTCACTGATCATTTTTCTTTTACAGGCAAGTAGGTGATCAGCCTACTGTGTCCTGCTCGACCGAAACAATTTTTTTTATTGAAATACTGGATTCGAACCCAGGACCTTCGGTGCTAAACACATCGCGCACACCACTGAGCCACGGAGGCGGACTCAGGATTCCCATAGTACTCTAAAAATTGTTGAGCATTTCTCATTTTCACTTTAATAAATTTTTGCAAATTATCTGCGCTTCATATCTATAATTAAGTAATCCTCTAATTTTCTCTCTGGTTTCTGATTGCAACTAATCGTATGATTCTCAGGTTATGTGTTAAGTGCAATCCACATGCAATTACATAACCAAAACACGCGATGAACCGTAAACATTGCGAAAACAAAATCGCTGTGTGCGCTTGTTTCTTTTTCGTAAGAACGTTTATGTCTTCACGCGGGTTTTTAACACAGTTTTCCAACTTAAATATACTTAAAAATGACAATCTGAACAATGTTTAGATGATATATACCTAGACGGATTCGTTGGCGAAATAGACGTTGCACCTCGCTTACATTTTGGTTTCCGCCAAGACCGATACATTATTATAACATGTTAATCGTCAGGCTACTTCTAGTAATAAACGGAAGGGCGAAATATTAAACTGTTGTTTTGGGGGGCGATCCCAGTACCTATTATGGTTTTTACATATAGAGGAGCAGCGCAGAGTTCGAGTTATATGAAATATTGATGCTATTCCGTTGTCTCGTCTTGGGGGTACTGCCGTGCCCCCGGATAATATAGACAACATTTTTTTAGTTTTATAAAAAGTTGATATAGTTATATATAGCTAAGTATTTTAAGAAACGTGTTATTTTATTTAAAAAGCAGGAAAATAACAATTTATTCTCTATTCTTTAGGAAGATAATCACAAAATGTTAATGATTGATTAGAGTTATTACAAATGTTATCGTAGTTTAGCCATTAGCCATTAAGTGTTTCGTTAATAAGTTGCATACCGACTACCGTTGTTTAAAGATAGAAAGATAAGAAAGGAACTCTTCCAAAATTCTATGCCGATGTTGGTACACGTCTAACCAAGTGTAGGCAGTTTACAAGGATATTCCTATAAGGCATCTCATCAATTTAATAATTTGTGACCCTTCACAAATATCACCGTCTATTCATCACTGTCATGATAATTGTTTTGTCTTAATGGGTACACATAAAAATAGAAATTATAGAGGAGGAATATTGATTAATTTCTAGGAAAAGATGGGAGCAAATTATATAATTTCAGCAGTTTGGTTTTAGAAGAAACCTAAACGGGACTGGATGAGAGTTTTGATGGACAAAAAAGTACGAATGATTTCAGTGAAACTGGTAAAAGGCATCCTTAATAACGCTTATACTACTTTGGCGATGTAGTACCTACATATACATAAATTAGTTGGCTACTAATATTAAAATTATCTGTTTATTAGGTTCAATGGTGCCGGATAATCGAAGCATATTCCTGACGGTCAATTATTATTTGTTCTCGCATCTTAGGTGTTAATGGGATATGTAAGTATGTATTGTGTACATAAACCTTCCTAATCTTAGCATTGGATGTATATTAACTGCTACACAGAGAGTGATAAGTATTAGGCAATCCATTAGGATATATCTAAGTCAATGGGCGAAGGATTCTCTATATTTTATGAGACCAAAATACATAAGTATGGAAACAACGTAAAGTTGCAATTCGTACGACACTCATATAGCATCCCATTAATATCAAATTAAGCTTCACTTCATATTATGTGATGTCATTATTATGTGTGCTTACATCACTTTAAATTGAAAATATAATGTCAATCTTGCAACTACCTGTGGGGTTTTTATAATATGTACTCGTATAAATCTATCCGACTGATACATAAACATCACAAACCAACAGTATCTTTTATAGAATAGAAATTATCTAAGAAACTCCACTAACTCTCACACACTCGGGCCAAAGCCCGATTGGTTCAAAATTAAGAAGTACTTATTGTCCTACCATGATCAGCCGGCCTAGCATGACCTCCACGAGATATCTCGCGGACGAGAGAAGACAAACTAAGATACAATATATCTCGATATATTGCGACATCGACAATTTTGATAGAAAAGATATCTCGATCGACAAATATATCTATTTTTGATATTAAAAGTGGAAGAAATAAAGATATAATCGATTACAATAAAACACGAGAAAACGGTCGACAAAATTTTGTCGCGGTTGTCATGCTAGGCCGGCAGCTGCACGCCTAGCATGACTATCAAGAGATATCTCGCGGACGAGTAAAGTCAAACTAAGATATCGAGGGATCGACAAATATCGCTACTTTTGACATTAGAAGTCGAGTTTTAAGTCCTGCAATAATATTGATTTAAGCGAGGGCTCGAAGATCTTCGAAAAGTGTATAAATTACAGGAATAAAATAAATTCACACAGATGTACTTTACAGCGTTTCGAAAATCGTAAATTAATATTTCCTTCGGTTTAGATATTAAAGTTCAGGCCGATGTTTTAATATTATACTGTAGTGAGAATTTATTAGAAATAACAACAAATTTAACATTATTCACTCTCATGTCCAACAGCGAAAATAAGGCAGTATATAAATATCTATATTAAAATCGACAGTTTAGAGTCCGAAAAACAAATGAAAATAACTTTAATTGAAACAAAAGAACCAACAAGTGTTATCATTGTTAATCATTAGGCAGTTGTTGCAAGAATGTAGTAGATATTATCTCCATTGTGTATAAGGTAAGAAAATTCTTTGTTGTATTGTTCTATAATCTATATCAGGGCTGTCCAAACTAGATGGAATCTAGGGCCAATAAAAATGATTAAATAGATTGAGGGACCGCAAAATATTTACAATTTACAATATAAAAACAAATAAAAATTGTAAAACGCAAATTTTCAATTTTTTTTTTATAAAATACAAAAAGAAATAAGAAACAGAAAGATTTAGCGGGCCGCAAGCCGCCTTTTTTTGGAAAGCTCTGATGTATTTTTTTATGTTAGATATCGACAGAGGAGCATGAGGTTCACTTGATGATAGGTGATACCTCAGCCACAGAACATCAATCAATGATGCGCTGTCGACCTACTTTTTACATCGAGCATACGTAATTCCATAGACTGAAACCGAATCGCGCAATATGCAATTCACGGTTTTTCCATCTATGAACGGTGGTTCGTTACCCAGTCGGAATTTCGATATTCCTACCACCCAATCAATACCCGAAGTTATCAGAAAACATGTTAACAGAAAATTATAAACATGTCATCCCGGTGGGATTCGAACCCACGACACATCGATGCGCACGGCAGGTGTTCTACCGAACGCGCCAACGAGCCCGTCTAATTAAATATATAATGCTCAAATAAAAAACAAACAACTAATTCCAGTTTATAAGTTTATTAATTCAAGCTATCCAAGTGAAATCATATTATCTGTGGTTTCCGCAAGGAGTTGGTGGTTTCCTGAAGTAGTAGAGGGAACTTCATGGTGCGGGCCGACGAGACAGTATTGTAGCGCACAGTTTGAGGCAACTGTAGCTCCAGTGAAGATGATGCAGTCTTGGAGTACACATCTACGACACAAATTTTTAAGTGAATAACAGATAGAACAGTGGTCCATAAAAAAACTATGAAGTGCAATACACACTTTGTAATTTGTTCTCATTATAGATGTTCGCTTAAAATAAGTAATTGTCACAAAATTATTTTTCATAGTTGGTCTTGATTTTTAAACAATCTATGTACTTACCCTTCTTTAATGGTGACATTGTTCATCAATATACAGTTTGTTAGTCTTACTTTATTCTCTATGGTACAATTTGAGCCAATGAATGTGCATTTTATAGATGTTTTCTCACTAACTAAACTTTTGTCACCAACTGTACTGCTGTCATCAATTTGCTTAGTTTTAACTTCACTGTTTGGATGTATTTTTTCATTCAGCGGTGAGCCTGTTATCTCTTCCCATTTTGATAAAATCTGAAAATATATTTAAAATAAATTTAAATTATCTTGATACACACACTTCCTTGTAAGAACATATTGCATTTATTTCACCTTTTAGAGTTCCTGTTTCATAGAAACAAATAATTTAACATGTATCTCACTAATATAACAGAAAGTCTAAAAATTACCTTATTATTAGAAAGATATAAAGCTGATAAGGTATTCACTCTAATTCCAAAAGTATTCTTATTGGGTATATGTGCATAGCACCTTAGAATGCCACCAGAATAAACTCCTTTGCTGCCGAGCTTGTGGTCATTATAAGCAGACATCTCTCTTATTTGCTTTTCATAACCATTCTCTACTGCATAGTCAAAAATATCTTTATTTACATCAACATTTCTTTCTGAAGTGCCTTTTTTCTCTAAAGCATTTTTTGGTTTAGACAACTGTTTTTTAATAATGTGAGGAATTAATTCCCCTTTTAATGATGTAAACTTATCCATATCAACTAGATAATTTACAACCCAGTGTTTCATGACATATACATGAGCATCCAATAGCCTACTGTACATACTTATGGAGTTAAATTTCTTTAATAGTAACCTGGGTATGGTTATATTTTCTTCAAAATCACTTGCACTTGCCAAGAAACATAGTCTTTCTGTCTCCTTGTCAACACAGACTAAGTCTCTATCAGGCTTTGCTTTAGTTTTAATTCCTGGTAATTCAATCCACTCTTCTGGACCATTATTGAAGAAAAGAGAGGCAAGTACAGCATCATGTTTCCTGTAAAGGTTCAGGACATCATTAAGGTTGATGTTGGATATCAAATCTCCTGATACAACAACTAGGTCTGTAGTTACTCTACTGCTGATGTGTTTTAGAGAGTTAGCAGTTCCCCAATCTTCTTCAGACGGTATGACAATTAACTCATATTTAATTTTCAATGGGCATTTTTCTAATGCACTCAAAATGCTGGATTTATCTTCATCAAGCACCAAAACCATTGTCTCTGTAAAAAAATAAACATTTTATAATTTGTAAATGAAACGAGAATAATTTGGAATGAAACCTGTATGAATTTACTGTCTGACATACTTTTCAAAACGAATGTTTAAAAAAAGAAATCATACAAAATTAAATAATCATCCTTTTTAAAAAAAATCTATATTAGTTACAATTTACCTTGAAATCCAACTGTTTCCAGCATATTTAATGAATACCATAGTAATGGATATGGTCCTATCGGAAGAAGGCATTTTGAAACTGTTCCACCAACATCGGGCAATCGAGAACCCCTTCCTGCTGCTAAAACTACTGCTTGAAACTCCAGAACTTTATGCATTTTTAACCTTAACTTCACATGCAAGGATTTTTACTTTTTAAGTATGTATTATTTAACGAGTAGTTTTCCTGATAAATCCACTAATACTATACTACTATTATTTTAAAATATTTTACATCGATTTTAAATTTTCACACCACAGTTTTGAAATCCTAAATCAAATATATTAATATATATTATTATATTTTTATAACCTTTTCTTATTAGTCTGATTTTTATTGACGCAAGTTAAAAAAATCTACTGTCTAATATCCAGACGTCAGTTCATACGTCAATGTCAAATGTCAATTATCATCTATGAATTCGATACAATCGCAACAAATAAAAGAACCACGTCCACATTTATTGAACAAAAATCCTTTGTTATATTATAATCTGAGACGTTAACATATTATATATTATGTAAAGCAAATTACTATATATTAGCTGTTAAAAAATCATTAAAACGTTGTATATTAAATCTCCACTGGAAATTGATAAAATGTATCGTCCAAGATAACAGAAAGGGCCAAAGTACTAATTGTAACCGACGCGGACGAGTGTGTATGAAAGCATTGATGGAAATAGAAGAAGCGAAAGTGGTATGTAAGGATCGGAGCATATGGAATTCCGTAATCTCTGCCTACCCCAATGGGAAAGAGGCGAGATGTAACCTTGTATATGTAGGTATGTATTTTTAAATGATTGTTTATTCGACGAACGAATATTTTTTTTATAAACAATGTTTTATTTCACTTTATTGTTTTTTTCTGAATTTGTCACTTAAAAAGCATTTATAACATTAATAATTAACAGTTCATAGACAGAAAACAATTCTATTTTAATTACAATTATAACTTTGTAGGTACGTTTAGTCAGCGGCACATAAGTTGATCAAAAATAGCGGTCGTTCGCGCTTGGGAAATATTTTCAACATCTGATTTGTAATATATATTTTTTGTGAATAATTGCTATCTATTGCATTCTAGTGTAAGTTTCGTATGTAAGAAATCTTACAAAAATAACGAAATAGGTATTGGATTAAAGAAAAACTACAAATGTCATGTAATAGACACTCTACATATCTACACTACATAAAGTTCGAATGAAGCATGTGTATTCATGTTTTTTTTGTAGCTTCTGCTGTTTTCTTTTAAAGGCTTCGGTTATATTATTTTGTTGTGATTAGGAAACTTGTATAGACATCAAATAACATTCTTCTCTCTTGTCTTCTTAAAATTGGCTGAGGTCGAGGCATTTTCTTCACACTTGAATAAATATCAAACAACTGTAAACTTTCGTGTGTGATTGTACTGTATGGAGTCTAAGAGGGCCAGAAGCTTTTACACGGGTGGTGAGGAACGAAAAACCTCTGAGCGCCTTATTATGGTTACGCCACTTCTCACCCTGCACTTCGTTTCAGACCCAAAAATGTGTTACTGCGCACTCAAGGTTATTATTCAACTTATGCGCCGCGTTTTATAGTACGCGCCTAGGTACGGAATTGATAGAAAATAATGCTTTTTAGTTTTTATTGTTATGAGATTGATTTTATTGCAAAAACATTGATAATTAAACGATCCTCCTTTTGTAAAATTCACTAACTTGACTGATTTCTCGTGTCCTCTATATAGGGCAAATATTAATCAGATAATGACGTGTTCCGCCAGCACGCATAAAATTGAGCAATTTTCCTATTTAATTCATTCTTGCTTAATGAGTTTATTGTGTGCTTTCTTTTTGAGTTTATTAGGAATCCGGGTAAGTATTTAAAAATTCTAGAATTAAATGTGTTGTTAAATAAAGGAACAGAGTTTTATGTACAAATAATATTTATTATATATTTTAGCAATAATGACGGCCATGATGAAATCGACATAATTTGAGTTTCACTGTAATTTTTATGTTACTGTAATAATCATAGAACAAAGTAAAATCAAATATAAATGAATATGTCAATCTAAGTCATCCGCTGGTGGAGGAGGGGTGATGTCTGCTGCTATATCGGTTGCTGTAAATTCTTGGTAATCCCATGGCATCATGTCAGATTCATCATGTGGTGCTAAAATACAATATGTATAATAAGTCTTATCATTATTATTGTATCCAAATAAAAAATATTAATTTTTAGTATTATTCACCTGTGTCAGCTTCAGAGGGCTCAGGATTTTTTACATGTGGTTGATTACAAGTAATGCATGGTTTTTTGGGCTGTTGTGAATCATCTACTTTATAAACCTAAAATAAAATATTAATTACATGAATTGGTACAAAATTATAAATGCTCAATTGCTTAAGAATATATTATTTTTTAGAATTCTTATTCATATTAATACTACGTATTACTGGGTGCATATTATGTTAATCTAAATATGTATTTTTTGGGTTGAATTCAGTTGGGTACTTCTAATTCAAACTAAGTTCAAATTGTTCTTATTTTCCATTTAGTTCACTTTACTGGCGATTTAATATCCAATAATAAAAGACTAGGTACATATATTTTGATATTTTATGGGCTTCCTATCAAATGCTTTTCTTAGACTACCCTTACATAAAAATATGTTATAAATAATACGATTATCTAAAAATTTAATTAAATACTTTTCCGTCAGTTCCCAAGGCTGTAGAGGTGTTATGAGGCATTGACGTTATAATCATACCCGTAGGCGCTCGACTTAACGTGCTAGAAACGACTGTATGGGAGCCTCCACAATATCGATGACAAACGTGCGCTCTGGTGTATTAAATTAGAAAATAACGCCATTAATATATTATGATAAAATTATCAGAATATTAAGAAAAAACAGTAGAATTAAGAATAAATGTACCTTTCATCTATTGGGTGAGGTATTGGTAGTCCAGGGTAGCATAAAAAGTCCCCACTTTCGTTGGGTTTAGATTCATCTTCAGCACCAATTGTTGGAGGACGTTTAGACGATTTTGGAAAACCAGGAAGTATAGGAAATGTTCCAGTCTCCTCAATAGCCATATTGGCGGGTGTAGAACATGATATGCAATTTGTATCACGAAATAGTTTTCTAGTTACTGCAGCTGCTCGTGGCTCGCCAACAATTTCCATCATTGCACGAATTCTATTTCGTAATTTTTCAAGATGATTGTTGACATCATCTCTTAAAGACATTACTTGAATTAAATCAGCCTTTTCGTGTAATTCACGAAGTAAATCATCTATGGCTTTCTGAAAAGTTTTGGTTTGCTACATTCGTAGGTAATATAATTTACCTTAATAAAAAACAACTGTGTCCCGAAAAATGTATCATATAAATAAATCTATACTTCTATACTATAATATTATAAAGAGTTGTAATTTTGTATGTTATGAATAAACTCAAAAACTACTGGACCGATTTTAAAAATTCTTTCACCAATAGAAAGCTACATTATTAGTAGCATAATATGCTATATTATTTTTGTGTATAGTACATTGCACCCGTATGAAGCCGGGACGCGATGCTAGTATGATATATAATAATTTAACTTTTAAAACTAACTTGCCAAATGATTTCTTGATTATTGAATTTATCATAAGCAGCACCAATACGTTTTTCGAAATCACCACGCACTGCATTGAACTGTTGTAAAGTAACGAGACCGTTCAAGGCCCCAAGTCCTGCTTTATCGCGTAGTGCATCCGCTACTTCATCACGATCCGATTTTGTTTCACGAAGTAGTTCTATTTGCTTTAGCAGCGCCTATTTTTTAATTATCTATTACTTATAATATGTAATATCGATTTAGTAAATATAAATCTAATTAAATAGCAATTAGGTATTGCATTACAATTCTAAAAAAATAACTTTACTTGCAAATCCAATGCTAAAGAATCTTGATATTCTTTTAACTCTTTTTGTCGTGTGTTCGTGCTATCGAAATCAACTTGTAGGTCAGTAAAATGAGCATTCAACTCTGCCACAGCTGAAAACAGTATTGGAATATTGTCTTTTATTAACGCGAGTATCACACATTTAAATAAAATACTGTATACCGGATTAAAACGCGATTTATTATTTATAATGTCGGGATAAATAATTTAAACAATATAAATAATAAATAGCGTTTTAATACGGTATACAGTAGTTTATTTAAACAGTATTGGAATGTTATTAATCGATTCTATATGGAAAAAATAAGATAATATCCAGATATTTACTTAGCTCTGTATCCAGTAGGTAGGTGAATATCTGCAGATATGAATCTCGTTTAGATTTTTATCCATACGTGTTGCATGCCAATAACAAATAACTGAGAAAATGCTTTCTATTTTATGATGATGTATGAACTACACATGCACCGAAATGTAATTTTATTTCTATGCGTAAATATTGTATTTTTTATATTACGATGTTTACAGGATGTGGCAATTTAAATTAATTTTCTAAAATCAGTTTAAGCAAATCACTATTTTTGTGTTATCCCTTTAACTTTATATTAAAAGTCATTGTTAAAAACACAAACAGGAATTTTTCTCATACCTACTGTATCGCCACCCGTATTTGCCATAGCTTCAGCCATGGCTTCTAATCCTGATTCTAAGTCGTGCTGCATTTGCGTTAATTGCTCTTGATAGTTTGTCATCTATAAAGTATTAGCAATAGATGTATCTTTTTTTATAACGCGCCTGTTTTACCTGGTTTTAGCCTACGTCATAAACCCCGACCCCCTGGCGGTCGCCAACGTGGTGGAGGGGTGGGTTTTTATATAAGGAATGGGTTGTCGGTGCGTACGTGTTCACACCCAGAAACCAGCCCTTTTGTTGAGCAAATGTGGTTGCTTCTCACCATAAACTCAATTAAAATTCTGGTCGGTACCGCCTATAAGCCTCCATGGCTGGATATAGATGTCTTCTTGGATGCATTAACTGAATCAATAACATTCTTTTCAAAATATGACAACATTGTTCTCCTTGGAGATTTTAATGTAAATGTTTTGAAAACGCAAGATAATAAAACCTTAAAGTTAAAAAGTTTTTTAGAGTACACTAACCTCACGAATCATGTCACAGAACCTACACATTTCACTTCTCATAGTGAATCACTGATTGATTTATTTTGCTCTAACTTAACCCCTAGTATTTCTGTATATTATATTCCCGAACTTGGCGGGCATGCCGTCGTTAGTGGTATCTTAAAAATTAAAAAACAAAAACCGCTCAGAAAAAAGATAATATACAGACCATTAAAAGATATAAATTTATTAAAATTTAATGAAGATTTAAATAATATAACCTGGGATGATATCTATCTGTTCGATGATGTAAATCAGATGATAAACGTTTTTAATGAACGGTTAATTCTTCTCTTTGATAGACACGCCCCTGAATCCACTATACTAACTAACAATAAAAACTCTCCTTGGCTAACTAGCAACATCCGACATATGATGCGTCTGCGTGATGAAGCACATGCTAATTACACTAGTTTACAAAATTTAACTTTTTGGCTGTTGCCGTGAATTTTGTGGGTGATTTTGTTTACTTATGACATGGTCTTTTCAAATATACCCTCAGAAAATTTTCTGCAGCTCGAAAATCTTTGTTTTCGACGTTCATCATTTATGCTAATTTATTCGTTAATAACGTGGGTGTTTCAGTGTGTAAAGATTAATTTCATAAGTTTTAGCGACATGAGTGGTTCAAGCAGAAGTTGTTTAATCTACCAAAATTATTTTTGCTATATATGTGGAGAATATGTGCTAAAAAATATAGAAAAGGTGTATCAGAGTGCGTTAAAAACTCCAATTTTTTCTACTTTGGGATATCGCTGGATAAAAATTACAAGTCTTGGGCTCTTGATTGTGTTTGTAAATAGGGTGTTGAATATTTAAGATTATGGAAAGGCAGAAAAAAAGGTAGTTTTAAATTTAGAACTCCAACCATTTGGGTAGAACCACGAAATCATCTGAATGACTGTTACTTATGGTTTGGTTAGTGGGCAGCAATATTTAGTTTAAAACTAACTAGTAGCTCGTAATATAATTATTTTGCCGCCACTTCATATTCAAATGAGAATCATGAAACAGTTTTTTAATGTACTCGATAAAAATGGGAACTACTTTTCCTACATTTGCCACAAATTTTCTCAGCTCACTATGGAAAAGATTAAAGCCAGTATTTTTGACAGACCCCATATCATACAACTTCCAAAGATACTGGATTTATAAATTCTATGAGTAAGCTTGAATTAGGAGCATGGACAGCGATCGATATCGATGATCATCGAGACATCGATGATGCAGAACTTTCTCAGAAACAGAAAGTCAGAAAATTAAAACTGAACTATTCAGAAAATTATACTGTCTTCTACAGACCTGCTTTTACTATTAAAAACTCTGAGATGCAATATGAGCATTAAATCCCACTTCCTCCGTAGTCATATAGACAGGTTTTAAAAAAAAATAGGAGACATGAGCGAAGAGCAGCTGGGAGAGCGTATGCATCAAGATTTACGTGTCATAGAGGAGCGTTATCAGAGTTTTTTTGGATGTCTGACTAATGCTGGTGCCTTATACGTTACTTCCCTAAGTCCACACATAAGAGAAGAGCTTTAAAGCAAAGTTTTTTGGAACTCAACGATTGTTTAAGTTTTTTAATAATATTTTTTCTTAGTAAATTCTTATAATTTTCATTTTTAACCGTAACTACCCGGAACTCATAAACTAGAGCTGATAAAAAAAATCTACTTATATATTTGTAACTAGCATATCATAAGTAGTCGACAACAGCAAAAATTGTATCGGCAACAGATACACTGTAAACCAGTGTTATCGACTAAATAAACAGGAAGATCTTAAAAAATATTATAAATCTATGAAATCCTTTGTAAACCTGTGTTTAAAGCAAGAAAAAGTATCTTTTTTTGATAATTTCATAAACAAAAATATTAATAACTCCAAAGCCCTTTGGCATGGCTTAAAGAAAAATGTATTACCTTCTTTTAAAAATACCTCATCTATTCCATCGCATTTATGTGATGCAAACGAAATTAACAAACAATTTTTAGATCTTCCTGGAACTGATATAGTCGATCAATCTATCTTAGATGATTTTTATAAAAATAATTTTGACAATGGTGTCTTTAAACTTAATTGTGTACATGAAAATGAAGTTGCTAAATTAATTTTCAGCTTAAAATCAAACGCCAAAGGTGTTGATAATATATCGAGAGATATGATTATCTTAACTCTCCCTAACACGTTGAAGGTTATAACTGTTATTATAAATAAATCCATATCTTCTGGTATTTTTCCTTCTTGTTGGAAAAAAGCCCTTGTTAGACCACTGCCAAAAAAGTGTGA
The DNA here is from genome assembly GCA_905404175.1 of Anthocharis cardamines. Lineage (NCBI taxonomy): Eukaryota > Metazoa > Arthropoda > Insecta > Lepidoptera > Pieridae > Anthocharis > Anthocharis cardamines. The sequence goes on along the minus strand of FR989956.1, from coordinate 6,081,893 downwards.
TCCTTCAAATTTTAAAGATTTGAGACCGATCAGTATTCTTCCATACTTATCTAAGCTGCTCGAAAAAGTTGTATATAATCAATTGATGTGTTTCTGTAACAGTCATAATATCTTGCCCAAATTACAGTCTGGATTTAGAAAGGGGAGAGGTACCTCCACGGCGCTTCTTAATGTCGTCGATGACTTACTCACCTCTTCTGATAAAGGACAGGCTTCTATTTTAGCATTGCTGGATTTCTCGAGAGCCTTTGACTCTCTAAATATACCACTCCTGATTAGTAAGCTTTCTTACTACGGCATTGGCGGCCTGAGTTTGTGCTGGTTCTCTTGTTATTTGAGCCAACGCACCCAGAGAGTAGTTTTGGAAAATAATGACGGTTCTCTCAGCATTTCCTCTGAACTTTTAATTAATCGCGGTGTCCCACAAGGATCTATTCTGGGTCCACTTCTTTTCATCATATATTCAGCAGACTTATCTAATTGTATAGTCAACTCTAAGTATCATCTGTATGCTGATGATGTACAAATTTATCATCCATTAGATATACACAATGTAACCACCTCCATTAATAAATTAAATAGTGATCTGAATCGAATTTCTGATTGGGCAGATAATAATTCTTTAATACTTAATCCTACTAAATCACAATATTTGATTGTCGGATCTAAGAAACAGGTTGAAAGAGCAGATCATTTTAATTTGCGCCCTGTCATTAACAATATCGCTATTGATAGGGTTTCAGAGGCTCGTAATTTAGGTATAAAATTTGATAGCTATTTACATTTTGAATCCTATATAGTTGAATTAGTACAAAATTGCTTTTATAGATTAAAGGTCTTATATAGGATTCGCCCTTTTATTAATTTGAGTGTTCGTTTAACGCTATGTGAAAGTTTGATACTCTCCAAACTAAATTATTGCATAAATGTTTACGGGCCTTGTATTTTACAGCGGTCTCAGCGTCTTATTCAGCGTGTTCAAAATGCCTGTGCGAGGTTTAGTTTTAATATAACTCCGCGGTGTCATGTTACCCCTTTTCTTAACTCTTCAAATATACTCAATATGAAAAATCGCCAAAAATTGTTTATGGCATGCTTTCTATTTGATCTAGTTAAAAGCAAGAACCCTGAATATCTATATGCCAAACTCGATTGGAGACATAAAAATAGAAACCCTGTACGTATAGTTACAAAGGTACTCAATATACCACCTCACCGAACTGCAGCATTTCGTGGGAGCTTTAAATATGCTGCCACGAAGTGCTGGAACAATATTCCTCCACCACTTAAAACCTTAGAAAGTAAGTTTAGCTTTAAGAATACTCTTCGCACCATTCTTCTTGATGCTCAGAAAGAAGAATGGGGCAAAGATTTTATGTCTGCGGTAGTTTAGCTTTATTTTAATTGTGTACTTTGCCATTTTATTGCCTATAAATTGTTATTTTAATCGATGCTCATCTTCAATTTCTTCCATAGTTCAATGTAATTTTTTATTTTATTCTTCACTGCATGCCCCAATTTGTTCTTATTAACCACTCTTTATTATGTTGTACTAAAAAAATAATTGTATTCTAATTTTCGTTTTTGTGTTTGTTATTAGCACTGTCTATTTTGTAGTTTTCCTTATTTTTTACTCCATTAATTATTTAATTTCTTGTTGGACCTACTCTGCCTTAGGTGACAGGCAGAATACCAGTGTCTTAGCCCTAGCTGGCTAAGAATTAGTACTGAGCCTGTCACCTTTTCAAACATATTTCATACTGTACATGTACTTATAGCCAGATTTCCTTTTAAATTGTTTTCTTTTTTTTATGATTATAGTCTATAAGTCCATTTTATTTTAAATTGTAATATCTTTTTGTGTGTTTGAATAAATGTTTTCTTATCTTATCTTATCTTATCTTAAGACACAAAGGTCAGGCTTACTTGTTGGTAAGTGAACACAGTATCAATAATGCAGTATTAAATATATTTAACTGCGATCTTTATATCTGCACGTCTTTATTTTTTATAAGTTAACTTACTTGTGAAGACAAATTAGTATCCATCACATTGATTTGTTCTACGTATTGCGACACTATTGCCTCTAAATCATTCATACGATCACCTAGATCTAATGCTTTCTCCAATTTCCCTTCTACAAATGGAATTATTTGTAACAATTTTTTTAAAGAAAATAATTATATTTAATTTTGAGTAAGAACATTACCTAGTTTGATAGCCGTTTTTAAAGCATTTTCTGCGTTAGCTGTAGTTTTGTTTGTTATATTATTTACTGCTTTTAAAATTCCATCATACAACTCTTTCAAAGCATTCCTAAAATATTATAATAGATTAAGACAAAATCATAAAATAATATGTTATTAACTTTTGTAATTAAGTTAGCTTACTCGAGGTCTTCACTCTGGATTAGATTTTGTTTTATCTTAGATTTCTTCAAATCTATTTCTAAAATATCATTTCCAGTAGGCACGATTGATTCTTCTACGTTTGTATCTACCAGGGCCTCTGGTTTGTGTAATTCTATATTTGATACTTTTGATTTAGATGCTTGTACCGAAGATTCCCGACTTTTAGCAGCTTTAGAAACTTTAGAGGATTTTGACGGAGTAACTTCTGATGGTCTTGAATCGGTTTTCGGAGCAGGCGTTTCTTCCTTTTCGATTAAAAGAAGTAAAAACACATTAAATTTAGTACCACATATGCTAAGAACAAATTAATGAGGAAATTTAGGAAACCTGGTCCTCTGCTAGATCTAAATTTACTCCTTTTCTTACAGCCAAATCAGTAACTAATGTTATCATTTGCTGTAAAGTTTTTTCTGCAGCTTCTAAACGTGCGGACAATTGAAGAGCGGCCATTGCATCAGTTAATGAAGCTCCACGACGCAGTTCTTGCATTAATTCGGCATTTTCAGGAAAATCAGCCTTTCCCGTGGCACCAAATTTATTTTGTATCTCGCAAACGGATTTAGCCAATTCTTCGAATTGCTCTTGTGTAACAACGGAAACTTGAGCTGAACTCTTTTTCCGACCTATTTTATAATAATTATTTGTTTAAATAAGTGAATATTTATGGAATAGGATTGAAAAGTGAGTATTCAAATAACGGCTAATAGAGGAAAATGGAAGCAAATGACAGCAAGTAAAATAAGTGATAAGTTTTACCTCTAGTAGATCTTGCCTCATCAGAGGGTATGCGTTCAACTGTAATCAATAACATCTCAATTAATTCATTAATGATTGACTTAAGTTCATATTAATGAATGAAAAAAACAGAAAGAAAATGACAAAAGTTTGTACAAAAGGCGGCCTTTTACTAACAGTAATTTCTTCCAGGCAACCATAATACGAGATTGCTAGGCCGAAAAACTGAAAGGTTAGCGCACTATTTTTATAACATAAATAACTGTAAATAAAAGTAATATTTCTCTCAGAAAGACCTACATAAAGAACTAGATTTATAATTCCTATTATAATATTTGTATGCAATTGACAATACAAAGTATGCCCCGCAATTAAGAAAATAGGGATTAAGGTTATTTTCTTACTTACCTATTAACAATTTTTCGTATTGAACTTCTGTAATATAAAAAAAAGTTTTAGTAAAATTGTTGCAGTTTTCTGGTCATTTATAAGTGTGACCATCTCAACAAATTGTATAAAATAGAATATTGATACCCATTGTGTCTACAGATGCCATTGGAGTTGGAAATGTAACGGCGTCTTCATGCGAGTCAGCTCTCTAGAAAATGCAAGCGTTTGAATAAAAAAAATACAACAAAAATACAAAAACAAATAATTTTTGATATAAATATGATAGCACACGTTAATATGTAAAATTCAAATATTAACTTACCGCATTCGGGCGTACCTAAGAAGGTAAAATAAAAAAAAGCAAAAGATCGCCGCTGGATCAAAACTGAAAAAAAAATAAGGAACAAAAATAAACTAATATATTCGTAACTTGCACCTGGTGAATGATTCTAATCTCTCTTTCTCTTTCTTCTTCAAAACTTTGTAGCATATTGTAGAACTCCTGTGAGAAGAACTATGTAAGTTCTCTATTAAGATTTTTTGCTAAGGTAAAATGACCAGGTATTAATGATAAAATAATAAATACCTTCTTTCTTTTTTCCTGACTAGATGTTGACTTTGAAGATGATTTAGTTCTTGACGAAGACGTTTTATCTGTAGACGTTTCAGTAGTGGTTTTTGTCGGATCTGAAGAAGTTTTGCTAGATGATGTTTCAGTGGTAGTTTTTGTTGTTGTCGATTTGCTGGATGATGATGGGTCAGTACTTGTTTTTGTTGTGCTTTTACTGGTTGAAGATTGTGTTTGATCCGACGTAGTTTTACTTGAAGATGATTTTTCAGTTGATTTTTCCACAGGTCGTTTTCCTGCTCCCGATGGGGATTGTATTTTCTTCTTTTTTTTAACGTTTGCTTTTAATTTTATTTCAGTTATTGAGAGACTTGATGCTGAAGGCTGAACTAAGGGCGCCACCAAGCCCACGCGTCTTTCAAGGAGTCTCAATTGTCGTGCAAGTATATATAATATAGTTTGAATAAGTTTAAAGTGGACAGTATTATTCTGTAAACAAATCAGAGAATAAGTCATTTTATTCTAACATTAAATTGTCCGATAAAAAATGTAACGAATTGAGATCACTTATTTTTTTGAAAATCGGTTAAATAAAAATAACATAAAACACTTATATATTTATTTGTATGGTTTCTACAGCCGAGTTGAAATCAGAGCAGCAACAAATAGCTTTTTAAAAGGTCAATTTTCGCTCTAGTTGTCTCTAGCAATTCTATCAATCTTGCAAGGTTAATAAAAACAGATTGTAATTTTAAAAGAATACTGGTTCAGCTGAAATGCTCCATAACTATGAAACTTAATGTGTCCAGTTTAGCTCTTTAGCTTTAACTTTAGGGTAAATTAATTTTAAAAATTTCCAACCTCCGATTCACCAAAAGCAGAATCAATCATTTCTCTAACACTCATAATACTAGAATTAGACATATTTGATGTAAATAATTGGAAATTACAATATTAATCCAATGAAAAACAGGTATAATATAGTTATACGTAACAGTTGTAGTTTAGATGGCTGTGCCTAATACACGTCACTGTCAAACTCTTTTTTTTTAATTATAAAAAAAGGTGAGTTTGAAGGGAGAGCGAGGTGGTCAACAGGTTGGTTTTGCAAAAAATTTACCTAGGGGCTACAGGGGGTCTCACGGCTCACCCGGTGTGTTTGTTCCGAAAGACCCCGCCCTTAAATCCCCTATTTAAAACGGTATTCATTTTAATATTATCCTTGTTATTATTTCAATTTTTACCGTTTTATTTAGTAGTTCCTCAATTCTCCGGTGAGCCGCGCTGTTGCGACACACGCACTGCGGCCGCCTCCCGACAGCGTTACTAGCCCCCCCTTTTATTGTATGGAATCTCACTGCTGGCCCTATTGGCCCTTACAACTTAACACCGACAAGAGTGGCGAGCAGTGTGGATCAGCCTTACTAGCTCGCCCACTAGCCCGCCTTATGTTTATAGAATTTGACCCCGCTGTATTATTTCGTATTATTTCTTTCCTTCTCAAATCAATACAAAGTAAAAGATGATTTATATAAAAACTTAGCATTTATTGTTTAAAGATATAATGTAATGCTAATATCATAACAGGTATTTACAGTATTTAAATCATTTTATTTAAAAGTGTGTTGTAAAAATATGTAGGTACTTAATTAGATTTTCTTATTCCGTTTTAATACACATAAGCTGCTCACATTTCAAATAATTTACTACTTACATAAGTAATTGTCTTATATTGGAACATTTATACAATGGATAAAGGCTATTTAAATGGTATTTAATTTCACTAACTATATAAATATGGATCTACTTATCTATTATATTAAAAAAGTGAGCTAATTCCTACTTAGGCACGATTCCGACAGTCATTTGAGCGCGATTTAACACAAGCGGGCGCTTCAATAGGTGACGGCGAGGTGATGGCAGGCGCACCCTCAGTACCCGCATTTTGACTAGAGATTGTCTGCACAGCAGATTGTGTCGGCTTAGACAGTTCCACGCGTTCCATTTTTGAATTTTCCAGGATCTGATCCCCTTTCACTTTGTTACCTAAATGTTTCTCCTTATTTCTAATGTTATCACGAGTTAAAAGAACGGCTAATGGTGGTATATATGCATGAGGTTCATAGTTATCATCTACATAGTCTTCAGGATTCCAGGCCATTGTAGTTGTAGGTTTTGGAGTCTCGGTTGAATTTACATTTTCTGTGGTCGCTCGATGAGTGACTGGTGATAAAGTAGCCTTAACTTTTATATCTGAACTTTCAATTGATGGTATGGTGGCGGTTGCAGGAATAGTGAAAATTTGTCTATTTTTATTAGATCTAGTTTTTCGGCGTGCTTGGAGTTTTGGTACGTCAAGAAAAAATGGATCAAATATAAGATCTGATTCTTTATAGTCATCGTAATTAATGGCCACTATTGGTTTTACAGCGCTAACTACATTTCCGACTGTATAATTCAATCTTTTTCCATTGCTATCACTCACAGACGCACTGGCTGTCACTATTACTCGAGGAGGACTTTTTGGCTTTGGTGGAGGTCTCTCCGTTTCAATGATTGGTGATACAGATCGGGCTGACAAAGAAGATTGTTCCTCTGGACTAGAATCTTCACTTCGTTTTCGATCATAGTAGAATGGATTAAATGGCAATGGATGTTGTGAAGGTAACGGTGAAGGATATGGTTTAGGTTGCTGTTTTATAGATATTTCATGATGTTCGAGAATTTGAGGTGAAGGTCCAGGTCGTAACAATTGATTTCGAGGATCTGCAGTGGTTGCTCGAAATGGAGCAGGTTGTGGCCGTTGTACAAATGAACCTGGACGTGCTGCTGTAGGTCTTGGAACTGTTCTCGACGATTCATATTGAAAGTGATCGAACTGTTGTGATGGAGCATGTGTAATATATACACCATCAGCTGGGCGAAAACTTTGTCTTTGAAATGATATGGCTTCAGATCCAGGTCCACGATGCCGGTAGATAAATTCTTGTGGGGAGAGTAATGACGGGTCTAAAGTCGATGAAGGATTGAAAGTAGGTGAAATTGTTGAGTAAGCGGGGGGAGATATTGACGAATGTCTGGGAGAAGTAGAAATTACGTGTGTTATAGGCGGGCGGCTCGTTGATGGTAAAATACTACTTGACGGTGGATGTTTCGTTGTAGGAGATGTACTTGTAATTGATTTTTGAGTAGTTGTTGTAAGATGATGAGAGTAATCATCCTCGTATTCATCATCTAATCCATCATCTTCATATTCTGAAAAAAATGAATAATAGAGTAGATAGTCATTATAATTTGAATATCATATACAAGTATGGAATTGGTGACTTTTTTACAAAATTATATTGAACTCATGAAAATGTTGAGTTAGTACCTTCTTCATCCTTCACAGTTGTCGTTTGTGGTGATCTATTACTATGTGGATTATTAATCCTGTCTCGGTTAATATCTTGTAATGGATCTTCGGTTGAGTCTATTACTTCAGTCGTTTGATTTTGTGTTTTATCTGCATTTGTAGATAAATCGTTAGAAAATAAATCGGAAGCATCTTCTGTGCTCGGTTTGTAGTTTTGTTGTGTCGGTTCGGTAATAATAGGTTCCGGTTCTGATGGTATAATCGGTGGAACTGTATTTCCATATAATTCTAAATTTAAACTGTAAAATTTTTCAGATTTTGTGCAGTCAACTTCATCAACCCTTTCACATACTCGTGTTTCCTGGAAATACAATTTTTATTATGAAAAAAATAATCATAAATTATTCCAAAAGGATTATTTATAATTAAGTAAGCAAGCAAGTATATTTTGCACAAGGTGCGGTATGTTGTCTTTTATTAACGCAAGTATTACAATAAAATAACTTTTACCGGATTGAAACGTAACTTATTAATTATATTATTTACCTCATTGACATGATTTACCCCGACGTTTTAAAACCTTCTTAGCAAATGTGTCACGGGTAGATTGAAAGGTCGCAGCTAAGTTACAGTCTTATGTCTCAAAACATCTTATCATTGAGGTTTTTGAATTTCAATAGCCTCGCGTACCATTCTGAAAAATATTCTACTTTCTCTTTTGAGGATTTTTGTTTGGTCTTCGACCAAGCTGCCACCTTTCAGTTTGCTCGTGACCACGCTTGCTCAAAAGCATTCGAAACTGCGTTGGGGTAAATAATACAATTATGTTTTATTTATTAAATTAATCGTGTTTAACCCGCAAAAATATTTTATTTAAATATGTGCGGTATTTATTAAACGTATTTAAATTACTACTAAAATAATTGTATAATTAAGTTATATTAAATATATATTTTTTTGTTTAAAAAATGTTTTATTTATTCTTATTTACCTGGTCAAAAACGGTACCGTTTAGACAAAGGAACTTGATATCCATGGGTTCATCCTGTTGTCCCACAGTACAAACATGAAACATTTGGCAAGATGTTTCCAAATCTGCATAGTAACCACCGATTACTTTGCCAGTGCAAGTAAAATTGGTTTCAGGAAGATTGTCGAAGTCCAAATACTGAAAGATAGGAAAATTATTGAATACATTTTATAGGTAAATTTAATGCAATCATCAGTTTTCTGAGATTACGCTTGTTATATTTATAGACAATTCGAAATAGATAAACGCATTTTCATCACTTGAAAGGTTTTTTAACTTAAATGCACATTTGCATTCATAATGCTATTTATTCCGCATCGAATATTTTGATAATTAATCCAGAAATAATTTTGAAGTAACAGGTGGCGCCAATGATTATACACTTATACTGGGTGGCGCTAAAGAAAATCAACCTTTTGGAAAACTTAATTTTTTAAATAGGTATCGACTTTTTAAATACGCAATACATATTTTTTTTCTTATATCAATAAGTATAACTATCGTTAGAAATATTGCCTTTAGAGTTCTCAAGAGCTTAGTAGAAGAAAGCAGTTATTTATTAATTTTTCTTTTTTTAAATTATAAATTAATGTTCAATTAGTGAGAGCCATAATTAAAATGCATGTAAACACGCAGTGCGGTCGTAATAAAGGAGGACAGTAAGACTCCGCACCTGTGTTCTGTAAGTTTGACTTATATTGTAGGTATTGTCTTCTGTAGCGATAGCCAAATAAATAAATAAAATAAATAAATACATTACATACAGCTCCGGTTCAGGTTGACGGAAATGCTGTGTATTATGTAAAAATATTTCAGAAAAAAATATGAAAAATTCATATTTTTATAAATTTATATGAAAAAATATTTAAAATGTTGTAATACGGTACATACCCCAGGTTGAATGGACCTCGATATCCGAAATTCATTTTGGAATACAAAAAGCAGCAACCACAGCCACACTGTAATTGTAAACATAATTTCTATATAAGTTATGTAATTATAATATTCTATATGTATCACTATTACTTAGAAGAAACTGCAAGTAGCATAATATCTACAGCAATCATTTAGAAGGGTGAATGTGAAAACTTGGCCGAATACTCAAACGCTAATTAAGTTTTAGACCTACTTAAAATGATGATGAAAGTGACAGTAATACTTTTAAGTTAGTCTTAATATTGATTAGCTTTTGAGTATTCGTCAACAAATCTATAATAATAAAATGCTAGTTTATTGTAGATTTTTTTGTTGAAATCCTTTAAATGTTATTTAATGTGCATTCTTTAGATAATTAATACATCAGGCAAATAAAACGCTTGCTGCCTCTAATAGCCATAAAAACGTAACATAGACAAAACTTCAACAGAATAGAAGTTAACAATTTCTTATATGTTTGTATGTTTACACATCTAACTGAGGTAACACTCATGTGCCATATATTGTACCTGATAATTTATTGTACTTACTACTTACTGGTATTTGTGTTAGTGTTTGTTTTGTTGGTGTTACAATGTATACTAATATTGTAAAGCGGCAAGATTTGTTTGTTTGTAGATTTTACGATTTACTCAAAAACTACTGTAGCGATTTTAATTTTAAAATTCTTTCACCAATAGAAAGCTACATTATCAGCGAGTAACATAGGTTATTTTTTTGTGTATAGTACATCTAATTGTTTATTAGTTATATTTCTAACCAGAGGTTTGCCTGGTAGAGATCGCATTATGCGATAAGGCCGACCGTATGTTGTACATGGATTAAATTTTTATTTGTGTAACCTAGTTTTAAGCACTTTATGTATATTATTCTTGTGTACAATAAAGAATTTATCTATCTATATTGCACCCGTGCGAAGCCCCGTCTTACTAGAAAATAATAAAATAAATACCTTGTAAAGCAGAGGCGGAACGCACTACAAGCGCGCCGCCCGTTGACAGCCGACCCTGCCGACGCATCTGAAAGTTAAAGAACATGAATATAAAGATAGATATTGGTTAAACTAATATAGAGGTATTTGCTATATAGATTTCCTATCCGGTACGTCAATCCGTTCGGTTCTTAGGCTCGTATTTCAAGACGATAGTTATAAGACTTGTCAAACCATTTATTTTTGTTATAGATTTATTGAAAGTTCTCAAGAATAGATTATGACTTGAATCGCCTATTGGAATACGGGCCGAAGTCTGGTTGATCGAAATTATTATATATTTTGTTTAATATAAACCACCAATGATACTACTTTTAGACGCGTTTGTTAATTAAATGACCCGAAATATGGTTTTAGAAAAATAAACTAAGTAGTTAACGTATCATATTTTCTTGTCTTGCACTATTTTTAATAATTTTCTTTCCTACAGGTTCTACTTCTTCAATCGAACTAGAACCATGAATGGTGTAATCTAGTTTAATCGGTGGTTCACATTAACCGGACTACTTAAAAAAAATACTAGTTCGTCAATTGCCATCAGAATCGGAGACTCTGTATTTATGCAAATCACGAAACCTTGCATCATTTACCAGTTTAATGTTAGATATCGACAGACAAGCTTGAGGTTCACTTGATGGTAGGTGATACCTCAGCACAGAACATCTGTCAATGATGCACTGTTGACCTACTTTTTACTTCGAGCATTCGGAAATCCATAGACTGAAACCGAAACGCGCAATGTGCACTTTACGGTTTTTCCATCTATGAACGTTGGTTCGTTACCTGGTCGGAATTTCAATATTCTTCCCACCCGATAAATACCCGAAGTTACCAGAGATGGGGAAAACATGCTTACAGAAAATTATAAACATGTCGTCCAGGTGGGATTCGAACCCATGTCCCATCGATGTGCAGTGTGCACGGCAGGTGTTCTACCGAACATACCCACGACTCCGTCAAATCTAGTTGTTATGAAATACAAATAATAAAGTTTTACGAACGAGGACCCGAAGTTCTGGTCATTTTTAATATACGGTAGCATATAATATAATGAAATATGTATTATATTAAATCTATACTAATATTATAAAGAGGAAATATTTGTTTGTTTGTTACAATTTAATTAAAAAAAAATTAAAAATTCCTGCACCAGTAGAAAGCTATATTATCAGCCAGAAACATTATTTTTGTGTATATTATAGACCCGTGCGAAGCCGATTCGTTTTGCTAGTACACTATATACATATGACTCAACTTATGTATTGATGTAAAGCTTTATACATTAGTATATAGTATATACTATACAATGAGATGGTACACTATTTAATATACTGTGTTATATTAGCACAGAACAATAGTTGTTTTTGAAATATTCACAGGCGCATCATCAATTCAACAATAGTATTTCAACATTTATCTACACAAATAATAATTATCTTCAGAGAGATTTGATTATGCGGTATTCAGTATTTCGTAAGAGAACGATTAAATATTACAATGTGAAAAATGATATACTTTCTCGGGGTAATTAGGTTAAAAAGTAATTTGTGATTATAGCTTTGGGGTACATAAAATTAAACTATACAATACAGAATCGGATTTAGAGGTGTTGAGGCTTCGGGCAACAAAAAAGTGGCCCCAAATTATTTACATGTAAACAATATGTTTGTGAAAAGTAGGTACAGTATGCAAAGGTAAAACAGCTAAAAATATCAAAGGAAAAGTCGTTTACTAGTGTTTACTCGTAGGAACTTGAAAGATTTTTTTCTTCGAAATCTCTATTGTATCGGGGCAGTAGCCACGGATTTCCTCCCCTTAATCGGACCCTGATAATATTACCTACATATATATAAATAAGTATATAATACGGTACTATAAGTAGTAGAAGAAGTATTGTGTATCTTCATTGATCGTGAGAAGGCATGTTTCATTTTAAAATAGTGTTTTCACTTTCATTCAACTTAAAAAAAAAAGAAGTCTATCATTTAGTAAAAAAATATCAAAATTTAATATACTTTGACCTAGTCATCGGCGTTAATCCTTTGTTTTTACAATACATCGTTTTTATATTATTATTACTAGTTGTAATGAAACTTTAATTACATTTACATTTATATATTTAATATAACATTGTATGTTTACATTTATTTATAATCGTGACCCCAAACTAGGCACAGCCTGTCTCTTGGTAGCCACAGAAGAAATGCCGTAAATACATTGTAGCAACATATGTTAGGTAGGATAGCAATAAATAATTATATTCAATTTTAAATAACAAAACAATGATAAAATTATAAAAAAAACAAATAATTTAATTTTAAGTGTTAAAATAAATTTGTTTTTATTTTACTAAATTTTTATATGCAATGATTTCCCCGAACTTCAATAAATGTTTCAGTTGCGTTATGTTAGTTGTTGTTGTCGTGTTAGTTTCAAATATTAGTACTTGTATTAGATTGCTTTAGGGTGTGGCATTATCTACGTAATACCAGTACCAATACACTCAGTGGACCGACAAGAAACTGGAGCGCTGTGACAATCGCTTATTAGGGTAGTGTAATGATTGCGTTACACTTATTTCCTAATAATATTGAACACTATTTATTGCCTTATGAAGTGCAACATGGAATCAGTGCAGACAAAATGAACGAAGAGGCGATTCCTTTATGTAATATTTGTAATACTAGGTTTAGCAATGGATAATTCATTGGTACACTGTGATCTCGTTTCTGTAGGTTTAAAAAGTTCCATCCTCTACTTTATAACCTAATCCTTCTTTAGTGACTGGATGTAATTAAAATCAATAATTATAAAGTATTAAAGATATCCGTACTCAATTTTAGTTGTGCATTGACAGATAAGTATGTTAGCCACTTTCTCGTTATGTGACTTCGTTTAATACTATGTTATGTGAAGAACATTATTTTTACGAAGAAGTAATTTTGAGATTATTGAAGCTGAAATTATGTGACGTTTTCAATTAAAGAATTAAATTCTTTTCGATAAAGTTGATTACTATTAACTTTACTCTTAACCTTTGATTTCACTAAAAATCATATATTCACCAGATATAAAGAGAAAATTTGCTAACAACATTGGTATCGTATAAGCAAATCCGACGTCACTGCGCCACGTAAATACATTTTTAAGTTCACATGTTTTCTTAAAAGAATCAACAAAAGTCACTTCTGTATAATATCTACGATACAGAAGTGACTTCATTCTTCAGATAGGTTGTTCATTATCTTATGTTTGGTTTCATTTGAATTCTTACTTGATAAATCATTAAAAGATGCCTCAAGCTGAGTTGTATTTATTTATATAAGTATCGTCAACTTTCTATGTTGAAGGTCGCAAACACTCGATAAGGTCTTGAACGAGTTTTACGTGAACCCATTATTTGGTCATTTTAAAATGCATTTTTGTTTTTGCATGAACTGCTTTTTTTAAACAGTCTTGAATATTGATACTCTAATAAATTATTAGATACAAAGATATGTTTCATTAATATTTCATTAGAATATTAATAATAGAATTAAAAATATACCTACATATTAGGATGAATTAACTTGTAACTAGTAATATCTTAAAGTTGGCATGTTAGTATTAACCATTACTGACTTCAGTAATAAAATTCAATTCCAGTGCTTATATATTTTTTTTTTGAAATAACCAATTTTTTTACCTGACTTGGACATTTTATACCTACTTTGTAGGTGTGCATTGTAACGGGCTATGCGTGTCCGTTATGTCAGCAAGAGGCAAGAGCTATTCGCTTATAACGGTCAGTGTGTTACGAGTCACAAGTACGTTGAATACTATGAAATTCTCTAACAGAATTATCAATTTAACTTTAACTGTAACTTGTTGACGGGCTCGTTGGCGCGTTCGGTAGAACACCTGCCGTGCGCATCGATGAGTCGTGGGTCGATTCCCACCGGAACCAAAATCAAAATCAAAAGTTTTTTATTTCAAATAGGCCTTTGAAGGGTCTTATGAAACGTCTAGTTGCACGGTTCCAAAAAGTGGGTCTCATGGAGAAGAACCGGCAAGAAACTCCATGGACACTCTTTTCAACAATGGTTTAGCTTACAAAGACTCGGTTACAATATTAGTAATAATCGGCTGAGAAGTTTATATAATGCAAGGTATACAGAGATTCTATACAATGCAAAAGAAAATTGAGCTTTAACTATTAGTGTTAAATGAGATACACACACTTGCACAGCGCAAGTTGCCAGGTAAGCCGCACATGCAGAGATGAATTAGCGCCATACATGTTTATAATTTTCTCTAAGCATGTCTTCTCCACGTCGGGTTACTTCGAGCATTGAATGGGTGGGAAGAATATCGAAATTCCGACCGGGTAATGAGCCACCGTTCATATATGGAAAAAACCGTGAAGTGCAATTTCCGAATGCTCTCGAAGTAAAAAGTAGGTCGACGGCGCATCATTGACTGATGTTCTGTGGCTGAGGTATCACGTACCATCAAGTGAACCTTATGCTCGTCTGTTGATATCTAACATTAAAAAGTAACTGCAGCAGCGTCGAGCTGGAGATTTGATTCAATATAATTTTATTGGAACGCACTACTGTAGGTAATAGGTGCCTTTCGTAATAGGAGAATTAAGTATTTATTTACGAAAACGCGTTCAAATAATACTGTATCTAACTAAGAAATATTCGCATTATAAAACGGAAGTATTATCTAGGTGCCTTTTTACCTTCCGCTCCATAAAATAAGAATATAACAAAGCCATAACAGATTTTACGATATGAATCTATCAGCGCTCGCATAACATCTTAAAATCGTCCAATGATGACATAATAGTCCAAATCGTCTTGTTGCCCTAGTTTTATCCGCTTATAATTATTATTATTAAATGTTTTGAAGACATCTGATACTTTTTCGTATACTTAGTTGATTATGAATTACAGATGATTTTTATACCATAAAATACCTACTAGGGGGAAAATATTGCTTTATTATTTGCTCTCTTTTCATTTAGAAACTATATTGAGGTTATATGAGGTTTGTGTACGATTTATACTCTCCTTAAAAGGGTTTGAGTTATTTATTAAATTTATGGTATTTTCATTACAGCAGTTTTTTTTATGAAATTAATAAATATTGAATGTCACAACTTCTGATTTGATGGAATACTCTGTAGGTACATTATAAAATGCTTCATATTTATTACTAACATAGATAATAATCTGTAGGAAAAAAAAACTAAATTACCTCGATATTTTTTCCATCAGGTATCTGCTAAAATAGTATTTCCGTATACCAAAATATGTTATGTATGTATGCTCTACATAAAATCTTATGAAATAAATAAAGAAGTACAACTGCATTAGGCGTAGTCTATTCAACTAAGAAAACTTTGTATGCGAACATTTGTTACAAGCACGTAACAATCTAGAAACAATGGTCCACCCACATTGGGGACTATTACGTTAATAACTGTGACCTACGGCGGTGTGTTCAGAATAATATCAAAGCTTTATTAGGACAATTTAACTGCTCTCAAGTACACAATCAGAAACTGATTCACGGTAAGATTGTGCTTATCAATTACATGTACCTTACTCGCCTACGCTGTTAGTGCTTTCAATTGTTATTTCTTTTATGGACGCAAGAATTTTGGTAAATCGTTCTGTTGCAACATCACTTCATCTTTTTATTTATTAATGGATAGCTCTAAAAGGAAATCTGAAAGCTGGATGGTATAAACTCACCTTTATATTATATAATAAGAATATACCTATATCTAATATATAAAATTCTCGTATCACAGTGTTTGTAACAGTACTCCTCCGCGTAGGTCTGAGAATAGTACGTAACCGTAAACATATGTATAAACCTAAATTTTTACCGTTCTACCATTTTTACTCCTTCTACTACTCCTATTTTTTAATCGCGATTGTATCCGTGCGAAGCCGGGGGCGCGCGGGTCGCTAGTAGGATACCATATATTTTATTCTTTTATAATTTAAACTTTAATACTATATCAATGTTTAAACTGATTATTTGAGAATATCATTGTTTTATTAGAAATTAATTTTTTCGTATAGTAAACCGGAATTTAACATAACAAATCTGATTTTCGACAACTTCACATTTTTTTATTTTTGCATATAAATAGAGCTTGTAGTATACGTTTTGTTTGTAATACGTTTAATTTTAAATATTATGCAAAAAAACATTTAAATGGTATCTCGATTAGTTTAGAAGATATAAACTAAAGTTCGAATTTACTAACATACTTTTTTAAATAAAGTACAAAATATTTACAAAGACAGAAAATATTTATTGGTATACAAAGAAGCTCAAACCTGACAGTCAATAGTAGGATTAATGTGTGGGTTATATGACGAATGAAGTTAGTAGTTATTGTAAGAATTATTGCATTAGGATGAGTGTTATTGACTACATGAGTCACTTGTTCACTATATTTAACCTCTACAAACACGATAAACTTTTACAAATGAAAGTCAAAGTTGGTACTTTGAATCGTCAAATTTTAAAGGCTGCCTCGGAAGGTTACACTTACTAAAAAGAGCCGACCAAAATCTCGATAGCTTTAAGGCCGGCAACGCAACTGCAAGTCCTCTGATGTTGCAGATGTTCATGGGCGGCGGTGTTCACTTTCCATCAGGTGAGCCGCAGGCTCGTTTGCCCCCTATATTATAAAAAAAAGCTACGTTTCCTATTGTTAAGTTTTTAATGTTCTTGACTTATACGAAACTAGCGATTCGCCCCGGCTTCACACGGGTGCAATGTAGATGTACTATACACAAAACAAAAAGCCTATGTTACTCGCTGATAATGTAGCTTTCTATTGGTGAAAGAATTTTCAAAATCGGTCCAGTAGTTTTTGAGTTTATTCATAACATACAAAAATACAAATCTTTCCTCTTTATAATATTATTTGTATAGAAGTATAGATTAGTATTAGTATAGATTAAAATCGACAGATTGACTACTCGATTACTTTCTCACACTATGTTCGTAATTGGATCTCTGGAAGTCTGAATTGAATATGCCGTAAGTAGGTATGGAATCGAACAAGGCCTAGTCCTTGCCAATGTGATAGGTAGTGTCATACGCTTACTGTTATGCAAAATAAATTAAGAATAATTGAAGATCGAGCGTCGAATAGAATACAAAATTTCGACAAAATACTAGGGATATAGCACTAATCATATCAATGGTATAAGTGTCATTTTTGGCAAAATAGACTTATTTCCATTTTTGGCATTTCTTTCTTATTATTTGTTATTTTTCTGCGATATTTGGTCTGAGTTTCATGAATCTACGACAACGTTTTTGTCTCTAATATATTTAAATATTATTTTCGTATATTCCGAAATTTAATTTATTTTCTTGTAAAGTTGTGGTGTGGTGGTTATCCCTTTTTGGCTGTTAGCCGATATGTTTATTTTTGTATGTAAATCTAGTTTATCTTCTCAGGTATTGGAGACATAAGTTGAAAGAGGAGACAATATCGCATGATTAACAAGGCGATAGATCGTGAGAGTCAACTTGGGAATAATGAGAAGCTATGTATGATATTTAAGCAGGAAGTTAATTGTTAGCAGAGACGTGGGCGACGTCGAATGCGTAAGTGTGTGTAATAATATTAATTGTAAAGTGCTTCTACTAAATGCCTCCTGTCTGCCACCTCCGATGAATTCCTCGCCGTTTCCTTTCAATGACATTCATTGAGTTTTTTGTCGTACACCACTGACTGTAAATTACGGATGAAGAAATATCTTTGAGAGTTAGTAAAAAATTTAATTAACGAATAATTTATTGAAAGCAGGAAAATATATTATGCTTACAAGTGTAGGACATAGAACGAGACGATACAGTGTCAATACATTTATCTAAATAAGCACGACTTCTTTTTTAATATTTGATTTCTTATTGCTTCATATTTACAACATACAAAGTAGATGCACTGTTGGCATTTACCTCCTATTTGTGGTTGCTTCATAAGAATAGAGTTATATAATGTAGGCAGAAGATCACTTTATCGCGATGTAAGAACGTTTCGATCTTTGTCGGACCTAGATAACTTACGTATCCTTACGATTTTTTTGACTGATATTTCATGATATGGATAAAAAAAAATTGAAAATGCTCTAAATTTTATTGTTACTTTTCAGTTTTTGGTAACCTAAATTACGTTTAATTTTAAATTCCCTTCCTGCTAAGCTAACATTTTTTTTTCATAATATATATTATAAATTACCATGAAGAAATACGAGCTGAACGCATAAACAATTAAGTGTTGTCATGCAATCAAATCCTAAAAGATGATTTGTTTATAGTTTTCTCGTGCATGTAGCGTCACGTTATACCGTGTATTGACCTTTACAAAGGTAGTAATTATCTGTATAAATGAATGTGGTAATAAAAACGTATATTGTCATTCAAAGATTTGATATTCATAGGTTTTGCAGCATCTTTCCCATGACCTTTTGTTTCTTGGCCGCGTCTTGAAATATAAATAATCGTTTAGTTTCTGGTAAATTATGTCTTCCTATGATACCTTCAAATGATTAAGCAATTAGGAAATCAACTTAATTTATTTTTCTATTTAATGAGCAAGTGTTACTTGAACTTTTTGACATTTTTTTTTCATTTTAATGATCGACATTAACTTTATTACTTCTTCAAGAGTTTCATTATTGATATTATTATCCGTAAAATCGCCATACATAACTATGTATGTAAGTATATTTATCCTAGAAATTCAATGTCATAAATAAAACAAATTCGCCATTCTTAGATAGTAGAAACATACAAAAGGGAACATATTTTTCACTTTACACAATACAAGTGTCAGAATTAAATAAGTAAACATAAAAAGATCGCTGCGGTCTTACGCTGGAAGCCTGAGATATATAATAATAATAGTAGTCGTGTTACTTAATAACAATAGCGAAAGCATGTATAACAATTGGTACATAAGTGGTTATTTACTTTTCTTGAATGACACGTCGGTTGTCAACGAATCTACTGGTCGTGGAACAATATAAATGCTATGTGTAGATATTAAAAACAACTTTATGGTTAAAACCTTGTAGAATGGCTATTAATAATGGATATAACTTTACCAGAATAAATACAATAAAAACCCGAACAAATAGGTCCTTTTTTTCGTTTTGTATAAGTTGTTTAAAACGGCAGTAGCGGAAAAATACGAATCGTAAGTTTATTAACTGCATTTGGCTAGATCACCGATCACGAATATCTCTGTAGGTAATAAAATTCAGTATCAAGAAGTAAATTACAATGTTTTTGTGGAGGGATATTTGCAATATTTGTTAATCGCAGTCGGGGAATGTATTTGCGAATGGGTGGAAGGAAATGTTAGTATGTTTGGTGTTCTGTGAAAGATTTGAACGAATATTAATAATAAATATATTATTAATGGCGCATAATTCTTTTTTTTATTTTTATATTCATTTTTTGTTTTTAATTTTAGTAGTATAATTAATTTTGCCGTTCTAACGTTTAACATTGTAATTTATATTATAGTTAGAATGTAAATAGCTATAAGAGATCACGAACCAAGGGTACAAAGTGTTTTCTGTCTCATTACAATGCTCAATCTTGAAGGCCTCAAATCCTTATAAATGCTGATGGTGAGATTATTTTATATGTGCTTCTATGTTGCAGGAAATAACCAAGAGTATGCAATATGCATTTAAGGATACAGGAATTTTCTTATTTTGTATATAGCTATGTTTCATTAGAAAAAAAACTGACTATGGTTAAATGATCCGTCATTAACCTTCTATTTGATAATTATTTTTGACTGTATATCCGTTTCAACCTCGGTTGACTTCCGGTCAGACTCAACCGTTAAAAAAAATCGTTTTCAAGGACAAACCGCAAAAACAACTTGTAAATGGAAATTTAGTATGGAGATAGATTGAACCTTGACGAAGGATGTAGCCATTTCTATTCCGGGAAAATAATACATTTTTCATATACATATAAGCTATTATATATGTAGTAAATATTAATTGCTTATTACCGATTGAGTTATCGAGCGGCTCTATGGCTCAGTGTCGGGCAAATTATTTTGGTTGGGCAGGATACAAATATTGCCCACCTGTCCACCAAGCAGACACAAGTATCTCTTACATTACAATATACTGTTCTTATTTTCAGGGAAACTATTTTCTCATAATTTTCAGGGAAACTTATAATAGATCGTTTTTTAAATATTGAATTATTTCACCATATAAATAAAATTTACTAATGTTGCCATTCAATATATTTATTTATTGTCTGAATTTGGCAGCCTTCGTGGTTTAAATGTACTTTTTTACAAACGAGTTCCTAGTTTCGATTACTATTATTAGTCAAGGAAGTTAAAGTTTTAAAAAACGATTGTTTTAGAATCTTTCTACGCGCTTGTCTATGGAGAAAAAAATACTAGTGAAATAGAAACAATGAAAGTAGTAAACATCTGGTCATCAAGAGTAGCATCATGTTTTCCGACAAGATAATGTAGATAGATACTGTTATTATGACGTCACATCATATCTGGAACTTATCATCGATTCTCATACTTTTTAGTACTGAACCCTTTAGAAACACTATTCAGGGTTCAGAGAGTATTCACTTTATATAGCCCTGAGATAAAGTTTGTCTTTATTTTTTTAGAATCATACAAGAAAGACGTTTTAGATAGTATTGCTTGTATTTATGCTTCTAAACATGAGATTGTATAATATAGAAGTTATGTGAATAAGTCTATACTTATTAAGATTCCTCAATAAAACTAAATACTTTCTACAGGATTAAAATGCCGACGTTTCGGATGCTTTTCAGCAACTGTGGTCACGGTTTTATGTGTGATACTTGCGTTAGTAAAAGACAATTTTAAGATTCCTCAAAATTAATTGTACTCCTAACCTAGCTCGTACGATTAGTGTATAAATATATATTTGGACACTTTTGATAATTTAAATAAAATACTATATACCGGATTAAAACGCGATTTATTATTTAAATTATTTATCCCGACGTTTCGGATGCTTTTCAGCAACCGTGGTCGCGGGAGACGGGGGACAGTCTCCCGCGACCACGGTTGCTGAAAAGCATCCGAAACGTCGGGATAAATAATTTAAATAATAAATCGCGTTTTAATCCGGTATACAGTATTTTATTTAAATGTGTGATACTCGCGTTAATAAAAGACAATATCACTTTTGATAAAATAAAAATTATTGTATTTTTAATGACAGATATCAACATATGAACGGGATACGGCTGACTTGAGGGAAGATGATAACTCTAGCTGAGCTGGACATCAAAAAATAACACATAATTTCTCCTGTCAAAAAAATTTGAAACTGAAACGCGAAATATGGATTTTCCATGCAATATTAAAAAATAGATAAGATTTGTTTAGATTTCACTCAAAAACTACTGGACCGATTTAAAAAATTCTTTTACCAAGAGTAAACTACATTATCAGCGAGTAACAGGCTATTTTTTTGTATAGTCCATCATTACACCCGTGCGAAGCCGGAGCGTGTTACTACTATTATATGTCTAATTAGTGTAGAAATGGCTTTTTCTTTTGCGGCAGATTTAACAGATCAAGACGGCACACTTTGAGTATGGCTGTCTTAGAAAAAGGAATGTTGCATAGCACCATCGTCAGCGGGCGCGTGACGGCCGCTAGGTTGCGCAAGAACGCATTGAAACCGCTTTTTCCATTACGTAAAACTGTATCAAAATTTGTATTCACGTGGAACAAGTGTTTTTACCTTATTTTGTAGTAATATTAGCATTACAGTGAGTCATTATTTATAGTACAAGTGTAAACAAATTGCAATTTAAAAAATACTTAATTTTCATTTATCTTTTTTAAGTACACACAATTGGATTCAATATTACGTGTTAGTTTTCATTTACATCAATTTAATTTTGATCTGATATAATTTACACATAATACCGCAGAACCAAACCCAAATTTTGCACATATGTACATACAATTTATAGCAGATTATTTTTTATTTTAAATTTAAATTTCCCACATCAGGACCTTAGAATGATGTTTAATTTGTACATTAATAGAAACGTTTATCTATACTTCTGTACTAATATTAATAATTAATATTATAAAGATGAAAGATTTGTTTGTTTGTTACGATTTAACCTAAAAACTACTCGACCGATATTAAAAATTCTTCCACCAATAGAAAACTACATTATCAGCGAGTAACAGAGACTTGAAACTTTGCCTACGCGCAGACTAGAGCCACTAGTGGCGACTACAGCATAGCATACCTCCGGTGGCCGCCACAAGCTACGGGCGTGATATTTCATACATTTTAGGGCATCCGCGCAAACGCGGAAAATTTTGAATTTTTGTAATTTAGTGGCGGCCACCAGTGGCTCTAGTCTGCGCGTAGGATTTGACTTAGAGTTTTGTGTAAGTACATATTATTATCTACATTGCATCCGTGCGAAGCCGTGGCGGATCGCTAGTAGGTACTTAATATATTATGTATAAGTACTGGTGGTAAAAACAGTTATTATAACCAACCAGTTGCTCGTATACAATACAATTAACATTACATTTTAAATACAATAATCTATAATACCACAGAAAACTTGTTTTTTTCTTTTCTGTGTATAATACATATTCTGTTTATTTTCATTGATTGACAGTCGATTGCAAGGAATACTTAAAGGGTGACTAAATTTTATCTCTGTTTATATTCAATAATATTTCAATGGTAGAACTTATAGGTATCTACTTAATATAATCTGGATTAAGTAGAAGTTAATCTAAAAAGCAGTTTGCTACAAACAAAAAGATAAAAACGAAGCGCGATTATTGGTGCGAAAAAGAAATTAACTTTTGCTTTCAATGAAGATTACTCGTCTGTAAGAAAACTCTACATAAATTAATGTAGTTATTGTTTTATATACTTATCGTTCATTATAATATTATTTCAATCAAAGTTTTACAGTGAGGTCAAATATAACGATATAATTTATTTCATATAGTATAAATTCGGTCCCAACTAAGAAACGGCTATAAAATTTCATGAAGATTTTATCTGCAATACTCAAGTCATAAAGGCCCGCTAAAGGCTTCGGTGACCTTCGTTTCGCAGTCAAAAACGATTTCCCCGTAGACCCCCGGATGGTGAAATGGTCGTCTTAGTTATGTTGTCTCTGGATTGGAAGGTGTTTTGTTTCCAGGTTAATATAATGAAATATTTATTTATTTATCAAAATATTAGTTTTACACAGTAAATAACCGGTACTATTTTTATTTTTTTATGTCAGATATCGACAGACGAGCATGAGGTTCACTTGATGGTAGGTGATACCTCAGCCACAGAATATCAGTCAATGATGCGCTGTCGACCTAATTTTTTACTTCGAGCATTCGGAAATCCATAGACTGCAACCGAAACGCGCAATATGCACTTCACGGTTTTTCCATCTATGAACGGTGGTTCGTTACCCGGTCGGAATTAAGATATTCCTCCCAACCGATTAATGCCTGAAGTTACCAGATGTGGAGAAAACATGTTTATAGAAAATTAACATGTGGTCCCGGTGGGATTCGAACCCACGACCCATCGATGCGCACGGCAGGTGTTCTACCGAACGCGCCAACGAGCCCCTCAAAACGTACTAGTACTTGTCCCCATACTAGGCTACCCTGTGGGTTACAATCATGCGTTTCAACAGTTGACGTTGGTTGTATCGGCCTTGACATTTCCTACATTGCTTCGGTCGCTCGCCGCATCATAGACCTTTAGTAAGGTTTACATTTCAAATTAAGTATATCGATGGCTATGTAGTAATAACTAAGTATTAAAATATTCCTTTATTCGGCTGTATTCTAAAAAAACTGTCTGAAACCGGGCATACTCTCATTTTTTGTTGAAGCGATCGTATTTCTTAAAGTCGAACATAGTCTAGACGTATTGTATTTCGCTCATCAGCACATTATCTAGAATGTCCACTTTGACGTAACTTAAGCTTAAAATTAATAGAGACGTGAATCTGACAGGAATATAAGGATAATAGATATATAATTATATGTTATTTCAGAAGGTAAATAATGCAGTGATCTATGTGAATGTATTTGAATATCATCATTACGGCACGTCATTAGTAAACATTCGTTACACGGCGGCCTGTAGTGATTGATGGATATCGACTGTATTGCAATATGTTGCAATATTGTGCTCGAAATAAGTATGCAAAGTGACATTATGAATTTTAAACGAGTTCAAGTTTAACTGCCGTACACAGATAGCTTATACGTTTTTAAAAATAATACTATGACGACGGCATATTTGTATTAGATATCTGTCATTTTACAAAGAGCGTCATGTGTTTATATTATAAACGCAGGCTCGTTTTCAAAAAGCTGAAATATATGGACGATGATTCTATTGTATTACCTCCATCATGAGGCTATGATTGTTTTAACAAATTATTATGTATGAGTTATGTTAATAGGTGTTTTTTCATTGGTGGATTCAAATAAAATAAATCATCAAATATTTTATTTTACTAGACAGTTAGAAATAAAATTTAATAATAATACGGCTAAATGACATTAAATGTGGATATTATCAGTTGTGCTGTGTTTTATGATACACTTAATTGTGTGGGTGTCAAGAAAGGTGAATAAGTCTGGCGCCTCCAGAATCACTTATGGACGACATTTATTCATTGTTATCATACCACTATTAATATCTTACCAATATAGAACAATTATCTAACCTCAGAAGCTAATTTTAGATCAGTATCGCCTCGGCCGCGGCGGGCGATCAAATTGTAATTTGCAAATTGGCAGTTTCATTGTCCTCCTAAGACTGTCTCGTTCCATTGTTTAATTATGAGATGTAAGAAGATTTGTTTGTTTCCTTATTTACCGAGTTGCATAATATTTAATGAGCAGTCTTCATAACAGAGGGGGGCATAATTATTTTAGCGTTGCAGTCGCATTAAAAACGTGACAAACTGAGAATTTGTAAAGGCAGGTCGAGACTCTCGCTCGATGTAATATCAATTTGTTCGTCGGCCTTGGCACACAAGCGTGTTAGTTTCACTCAACTAAATGGGGGCATAACTTTTTGTTCATAGTATGAATTATTAGTATTCAGAATAGGCGGGAAAGGCCTATTTGCGACAGTTGGTAACGAATTGCCTGACGGTACGCCTCATTACAGTAACTCTGTCTGTGCAAACTGTTGCGCAATGCCTTCGTTGACCTAAGGATGCATCATTTTTAAGCAATCTTCAATTCAAAATGTTTGTATGTGAAGACTATTTCCACATTCCATCGAAAACAAGTACTGTGAAGTATCTCTGATATTAATTTATGGTAGAGCTTGATACAATACAAAAAAATATACTTATTATGAATAGTTTGTTCGCTAATTGTAAATTTTGCAGTACCGATTTTTAAATTAGGAATTTTTCATTTATACCCTGAAATGAAATTATCCTTAAAAACAAGATCAGACATCAATTGTTATAACAGTTTTTTAAAAAGGCTGTAGAAAAATGACACCCATTTCATATTTATTTTAAGGTCCTTTTTTATCTATTTTAAGATCCTTATTAAGGAAGGTATATCGTTATATATTACTATCGTATAATTTGGTGTTTGCTGGGCTGATGTATAGAGAGCTGTATAAAAACAGTAACGGTATTATTCATAAACGTTTTATAAACTTGATATATTTAAATTCGTTCTGTAGTTTATTTATATTCTATAGAGCGAGACAAAACATAATATTTAAACGTTTATGAATAAGACCGTAAGTATGTAAGTGCTCTTTATTCTGCTCTAGTCATTAAGTTAATAAGTCCTAGAGCTTACCTCACTTTGTAGTAAAGTGTAGCGCGTGCGTGTCGGCTAAACTGTACGATGTGGGGATCCCCTCATGATGGCGCTTTTCTTCTCACTTAATTTCAACACCAACTTATTACGGAGCGGCGTCCATGTCCTGTAATTAATATGAACTTATTATTATTTTATCATTAATACTTAACACTAGAATTTACTTAACAGAAAGAAGGCATTATGCAAAAAATATCTACTGCTCATTTACAGTGTAAAATCTTAGCGATCTCTAAGTTTTTTTCCTTAAAAACCAATTAGCAAACAAATCCTACATCTTGTTAAATAGCTGACGGATATAATATTCTAGTACTAATTAAATGTAATTTGACATAATAAAAAAGATTACAATATTGAATGTCATGTTATTGAAACATGTTAAAATGCAAAAGAAACGCAGCTCATTCAACGTATAACTTACAACATAATACATCTTATTCATACTTGCGATATTACGGGTAATGATGAAGCATTACCTACTTATAAAGTTTATTCTATTCAATTCAGACAGTTGATGATAGAAATCGTGTGATAAATAGACTTAAATATAACTTTAAAGAAATATTACATTCTGATATTGGTGATTTATAAAGTATTGCCCTAACCTTACTTTCATGATATTTTATATTAGAGGCCATAGTGTTTACGTAAAAGGTCAAATTTAGCTGACTTTTTGACACATCCTGTGTTTTGAAATATTGATGGTTACTGAAGATGTTATGTCATAATTTGAAAACTATTAGTACTACAGTTAGAATACTTGTTATCGACAATAGTGCTTGAATAAAAATCTATTTTTTGTATATCTTTGTTGATTTTGTGTGTGACATCCATAAACAGCTATAATAATGGTTAATTACATAAATTAAAGAATGATTACTATTGTACTTTATAGGTAAGTAAATGTTGTTGGTAAGTATCGATGCGAAAAGTCTTGTGTTTGTACCCGGATGTTTTTGACAATTAATACAGTTGTAAATAACTAGACATAATTGTAGCATGCTGACCTGTCATATTCGCTGTGCGTTTAGCAACAGAGGGCCTAGCACTAAGCACATATACGACGATACGACTGTCGAGAGAGTATGCGAATCGTTGATCTGTCAGTTGTAAGTGGAATCATTTGAAATTTCTTACAGAGGGAAATAATAAAAAAATAATATTTAGGTTGGGAAAAAATATAAGACTTTCTATTTCCTAGTAAAGGCAAATTATTAGTAAAATAGTGTTTTATTTGTGCATCGCTACATAGATTCTACAAAGAATTCACGAATTCACTTTGAATGTAACTTAATTAAGATAAACGGAGGAATTCCATAAATCCTCCCACGCGATGCAATCCTAAAAAAAAATCTTACATATTATCATACTTGTATTAACTATTTCACGTTGTAGTTAGGGAGACTGCTGAGCGTCAGTCTTATAAATTCTCACCTCGCGACATGTCTTAGGTCATCGCATTAATGTATGGCACGAGAATGTTAAATAGAAATATTGTCAAATGCCACAAAACCGGTTTGGCTAAAATATCGTCAGTCTATCGAGTTACTATGTTAATTGATTGTTCGTTATAATTTTTTAAAATATGCATTTTTGAAAACTGAAGAAAAATTGTTGATAAATGCCACAGTAAAGAAATAGCATTGAGTTTAAATAATATATATATTTTTTTAATTTTTTTATGTCAGATATCGACACACGAGCATGAGGTTCACTTGATGGTAGGTAATACCTCAGCCACAGAACATCAGTCAATGATGCGCTGTCGACCTAATTTTTACTTCGAGCATTCGGAAATCCATAGACTGATACTGAAACGCGCTATATGCACTTCACGGTTTTTCCGGTTTGAACGGTGGTTCGTTACCCGGTCGGAATTTAGATATTCCTCCCACCCGATCAATACCCGAAGTTACCAGACGTGGGGAAAACATGCTTACAGAAAATTATAAGCATGTGCTCCCGGTGGGATTCAAACCCACGACCCATCGATGCGCACGGCAGGTGTTCTACCGAACGCGCCAACGAGCCCGTCAAATTTACTAAACAATAACTAGAAACTTATTGTTGATTGTTTAGTAAAAACCTAGCCACTACTATTAACTATCGTCAATATGAATAAGATTTAATTATAACCTCGATTTAAAAATTTGAATCATATAGAAAGCAATAAATATCTTTTGAGAGTGACAGCTGAAAGTAGAACGTTTAAAAACTGGCTGTCAATATTCTCATGTTAATTAATAATGAGAAATGAAAGCGTACTAAATGTTGATGACTATATTGTCCACAGGGGGCAAAAAATCTGTGTTTCAAGGCATTCACCGGGGTCACACACCGCACGCTCCAACCTCGCTTTAACGAAATAATAACCAGCTATAATACAATCATTACCTATACTCATAATGAAATCTCACCCAGTTCAATACAATTGGCGCCATTTGACAGCCAGATAACATCAGGGCACGGTACGAATTAATTAGATAAGCTATGGAGTCTGGGTTTGAAAATAATTATAATATTATTAATATATTAAAGTCCTTTGTTAGTTGAAATAGCGTATGGATATTTCTGAATTCTTTGAAAATAATTTATAGTTTAATTATGGCTTCCTAGTATCGATGCATTGGACCCGGTAAAAAATAGGTAATTAGTTATATGCATAGTACAAATTTTATTTTAAATTCATTTTTTACTATTTTTTTTAAGATTTGGTGACAAACGGGAATGCTGACCACGTGATGGTAAGTGATCACCGCCGCCTATAGACACCCGCAACACTAGAGGCTTGCAGGTGCGTTGCCGACCTTTGAAATAATTTATTTATATGGTAAGTAAAGACGCTATACATACTTAGCATATGCATATATGTTAGCTTTGATTTAATAATAAGGTTTAATGCAATGGCGTAGCTATCATAGGGCAAGGTGGTGCAGTGCCAGTGGCGTAGCTATCATAGGGCAAAGTGGTGCAGTGCACCAGGGCCCTGAAGCTGAGAGGGCCCCCTGAGCTTCGGAAAGAGGCAGCTCTTGAAGCTAGAAAAATTCTCTCTAGAATTTTAAATGAGCGTTTATAACGTCGATAATGGAAGCGCCGAGCGCCCTTGTTTAGTAATAATTTGCAAATTACTTGCATTTGCTGAAAAGATGTAGCCGGGAGATTGCATTTTTTTCTATGCACCGGGGCCCTTGTCCACCTTACTACGCCACTGTGCAGTGCCCCATAGCTTTGTAGCTCCGAGGGCCTCCTAGGCTTTGGAAAAAGGGGTCTAGTACTCTAAGCTAGGAAACTTTAGTCCTGTTCACAAGCATTTTTTCTATGCACTTGTGGACCTAGTTACGCTACTGGTTTAAAGGAAAAAAGGAACATGCCAGTGAAGAATACAGCGAAGAATGCTGAACATGAATACGATACATAATAAAGAAAACAAACGATTCAAAAAATGGTCTAGTACATACTTTATCCCAAAAATGATCAGTGATGAACTTTACGCTAGATGAGAAGACAAATTTATAACTAACTTCAAATTGATGGACTATTATAGAATAGTGGATACATTTGTGTGAAAAAATGCCATTGGTTCATACACTTAAATAATCACAATAATATTTAACAATAAATATAATATACTTACTATCAGATTAAGATTATTTTGCTAAGTAATATGTACAATAAAAATTTGAAAGGCTTTTTATTTTTATATACATATTTATGCGCAAGAAGGAATGCAATGTTATACGTTTACAAACAAGGCTGCATAATTTTTAAAACAAATTACCACTTACTACTTAGCTTTAAGTAACACAGAATCTTCGCGGTAACATTAACTCTCAATTTGACAAACCAATTTCAACTGTCGCGCGAACTGCATGTATTTCTAATGGAGTTTTAAGTACCGTAATCCAAATTATTAAATTACCTTGTTATATCAAGGTTACAGTAGACCACCAACGTGCCAGCAACTTATTACTTCGTAGATAAAATTACTAACCAATTATATCCATTAGGCGAACGAATTGCATTTCGAAATTATGATCATTGTTTAAAGCCTTGACGAAAGAATACGTTGTTAGTAATATGAATTCTTTGTGGTTCCGCATTACATCGAACAATAGCACTTGTTTATTGCCATTGAAATAGGTTTACCTACAACATTGGCAAGTAAATATGCATGTAAAAAATCCCGTCGGCTATAATTTATCCTATAGAGATACTTAAAACGAATGATATTCGTATCGTCCATGTGTCAGATGAATGAGAAATCAATTAAGAATTCATACAAATGACAGATTGGCGATACGAATAATTTCTCCAAAGTCATTTGTAAGTTACTCATGTCTTTATAAACTGATTTTACAGAAAAAAACGAACATGGGTTTGCAGTGTACGCGGTAATGTATTACTATCGCACTATCAGAAATATTCGTAGATGTGTTAGTGAATTTAAGAATATCAATTGATTAGAGCTGAAGCCGTTAAAATATATAACGGACTTATTGTCAAAATATTGCTCTTTATAATGATACAAAGACATTGTAAGTATATCATTTATATTTAAATATATTAAATGTTTGTTAAGAGGCGGCAAAAATGCATGCATTAATTATTATCGTGTTATTAACAAATATTTGTTTTTTCTTTGTATGTCAAGAATGTGCCCTACCTTATATTCAACGTGAATTTAAATCCGGCTAATGACATATCTAAAATACCAAATCGCCGTTTTTTGCTGTCACAGTTAACTATACTAATATTATGAAGAAGAAATATTTGTAATTTTGTATGTTTTTTAACGAATAAACTCAAACACTACTGGACAAATATTAAACATTATTTCACGAATCGAAAGCTACATGATCAGCGAGTAACATAGATTATTATTTTTGTGTATAGTACATTCACATTGCACCTGTGTTTTTATTAGAAATACAGTTGACCAATCTATTAAAATATCGAAAGAGCAAAACTTACATCTGTTTAAAGCCTATTTTATAATAAGGAAGTACATACAGATTTTAAGTGATAAACATGTCCAATTGACTGTCTGACAATTGCGTAACTGTCATATTATCATACTGTATTAGACATTAACACGTGCGCAGAAAGTCGTGGTTATAAGGACGTTCTTTAATTGATAATTCGCGGGGTAAAAGTCAGATGGACGTATCTATATTTTCTCAATTTTACAGGAGAGCAGAAATATTCTGACAATTCGCCACTTAAAATTTTACTAGCTTTTTAATAGAGATAGTATACTTTTGAAGGATAAACAAATGGCATATTATTAAGGATTCAAAAGGGTTAAGAATTATTTAGTTACGTACGAGGAAAAATTATTTTCGATTTTTTACCGCGAATTAAGACTTTTAAGTGTTAGTAGTTAAGTAGTACCTAGTGGGGCAGTGGGCAGACATATTTCTGACTCAAATAAATATTTTTCTATCTTTCTTCTCCGGGATTCGAACGAACCCCAAGACAGTCTTCTACATCATCCTTAGGGTTTGAATACCATCATACTTGCAATAATTTACTCTTTCATTTTTTCATTCATTAACATGTTATAGCTTGCGTTTTACTCCTATATGTATAAATGGAAGCAGTATGACTAGAACCTATAATATCAGAATACGAGTTGACGTATAAAAATTATTACATGTAGATCGTAGCAAATTCATGAAATGAGTTAGCTAATCCCTCTTAAACTGCGGCACTACACGTAGGACAGTAAAGCGTGCTTAATTATTGAACTAGACACACTCCGCGTACAATAGTAGCGTGGGAAAGGCGATGGCATTTAGTGTACGCGTCTCGACGCATCTTCGGTTACCTAACTACCGAATACGTAAGCTTAATATGAGCCATGCTACCATGTATACTTATATATCAGTATACACATTCTTTAGCGAATACTGACGCTGCGCTATAGGTGTAGCGTGTATAGACCGTACAGAGTAATATCCATTTCGTGCTAATTTTGAGGAAATGTGGTGTGGAGAAAACATGTTCAAGACCGACGGTGGATGGTCCTGCGGACTTCTCCCATATAGAGCATAGGAAGGAAGGAAGAATAAACTGCTGTCTGGAGTAGAGGGCTCATATCAGGTAGACTGGTTCCAGAATCCCTGCATCCACTATACCGACGCAGCGGGTGCGTAAATTGCATTTAGACTCGGTAAAAAAGGCATAGGGTGTGCAGACGAGACGACAGAGTTAAACGATAATATAATATTTATTTTAAATTTATTAATCCTGGCAGAGATAAAATTACTTTTTCTATTTTTAAAGCTGCCACCGCGCCGTTTCGAAATGTTGTTTCTACCAAGAGGAGCCGGCACGGTAATTTCTAGTTAGGTAATTATCTGTTTGGATACTGTTGATTAGTCTAGATCTTACTGGGATGGTTGTGTTTTGGATTTTACCCGTTTAATGACACACATTAACTAATCACTATACATTATTAAAAGTCTCTGTGAGACTCTTTTCTTTGGAAGTCGATTAAAATATTAAGTGTAACATTGAGAATCCTTGCCAAACTCGTTGACCGAATTTAGCTACGGGTTTTCCTTAATTATGTGCTGACTGCTGGTATTTCATGTATATACCTACTATTGGACTGCGATATATCGCAGGGCATGAAAAAAAAGTACTCGAAACCGACGAGAGTGTATGAAAGTATTGATGAAACTGGAAGAACCGAAAGTTGTATATAGGGACTGAAGTATATGGAATTCCGTGATCTCTGCCTACTCCAATGGGAAAGAGGCATGATGTATCTATAATTGTATGTAAATTAAAAAATAACACATCATGTTTTCGAAGATAGCAGTGGAGATGTACCTAGGTACATAAAGTTCATCTGTCAAAGAATAATGTCGCGTGTGAAGTAGAGATTTTGCAGATATGACTTTGTGGTATGAATAAGGCTTTTTTCGTTTTACATATGGTTTTTGGGTAATGGTACCATTATTTGGTTATTTACACAAAAAACCGTGTCATGTTATAATACTTATTGACCGGTTAATTAATTTCATAATAATGATCTAATAAGGAGGTTGAAATGCAAATAGTATGTTAATCGCTTTTTTATGGCTTCCAGTCTTGTTTGCAAAATTCGTTTTATTTTTAATATGTATTGCAATTAGTTGCATTTTTTTATTATCTAATCGTTCAACATTATTATTATTTCAAGTACCTATAATAAAGAATGAAGCAAATTTTTTATGAGGACAAGGTGTGTTTTTTCCAAGGGTTTGTAGAAGATAGTCTCGGAAGATATTAAATGTTATGAATATTTTTCACTATGAAAGAGCTATACTATTATACTCTAGCATATACGCATATTTTATTTTGATAATATTTAGTTTTCAGTTTACAAATTTGAAGTTAGTTAGAAAAAATGCATTGTGCGCTGACTAAATGGTTCAGATTGAGTGAAAGTTATTAGTTCTTGAATCAATGTTTTTCGCATTACTTGTTGTTGATTTTGAAAATCTGTATAATGCTTCTTTACGTCACTGTACTCCTCCTAAACAGCTCGATCGATTTTGATGAAATGTCTTGATTATAGTTTAAATTAATAACTAGACTCGGTAAGAAGCGCTGCGATAAGCTTCCAGGGGTATTTTTATTTACTTTAAGAAGCCAACGTTCGGAAAGGACAACGTCGTCGGAACCATGCAGAATTAAGGTCTACAAAATGGAGGGATATCGAAATTCCGACCGGGTAACGAACCACCGTTCATAGATGAAAAAACCGTGAAGTGCATATTGCACGTTTCAGTTTCAGTGTATGGATTTCCGAATGCTCGAAGTAAAAAGTAGGTCGACAGCGCATCATTGACTGATGTTCTGTGGCTGAGGTCACCTACCATCAAGGGAAACTCATGCTCGTCTAACATAAAAAAAAAACAAAAATAATAAGAAAATACATTTTTTACTTACTATAAAATAAATCATATTTACTATCTTCAATACAGTGTATTTAATTAATAACTAGGTGAGAAGTGGAATAAAAACATTAAATACCAGTAACAAAAACATTAAGCCATTCCTCTAATTACTAATTTCGCTAAATCACAAGTCACGACTTTGTTCTTAAAACCGCCAAATTCTTTAGAGATCCGTAAGATAATATAATTAAATCTCCTTGTTTCGTTCACGTCTGTTATTATTTATTTTTTATGATTGATATCTGACATGATAGATACAGGGCGTGCACTATTAGTATTTTCATTTTTTACTTCGAGCAATCGAACAAAAGTAGAATCGCTTTATATACACTTCACTACTTTTGAATCTAGGGGTGGACGTATCTATGGACGTAATTTAAATCTTTTTCTCACTTGTTCAAGCGATATAGCTAGATGTTGGGATATTTTATAGGAATTATTAAAAAAACAACCGGCGGGAATCGAACCGACGGCTCATCGCATCAGCTGATACGTCAACTAGTCAATTTGCATTGCCTTTCTACAATTTGTATAAAATTAATTTCTGAGTTTTAATCCAAAACGCCTTTCATCGGCACTACCCGGGTTCGATTTCCGGAGAGTATCGGTGATCTACACTCAACAGTATAAAATAAAATCCTTTGATCTTGAACTCTGAGAGGACATATTGATAAAAATCCTAATAAACTTAAATATTCTTTGAAATAATAAAACTTTGAGGAAAACAGGTTTTATGTTTTAAGCTAGAGTT
Source organism: Anthocharis cardamines (assembly GCA_905404175.1). Lineage (NCBI taxonomy): Eukaryota > Metazoa > Arthropoda > Insecta > Lepidoptera > Pieridae > Anthocharis > Anthocharis cardamines. Next base: position 6,046,855 of record FR989956.1, on the reverse strand, counting down.
TAAAACGAATAAATATTTTTTAACGACAGGACTTTTGAGAGCCAATAAAAAATAATCTAAGAATTAAAATATTTAATTGTTATATTGGTAAGGAAAACTGAAATTATTGTTCAATACCGAATGAACGAAACCATGTAGAAATCTAATTATTTGATGTTTTTTTACACTTGCCGGAAGCTAACAGTCACGTTACGCACGATATAGCTATTATAGTCGTCGGGTATTGGTTTTACAAAACAATTTATCAATCTTATAACATTTTCCTGCATTGTTTATATTGCTACTTATTTTCCTAATCGTCACTTTACACCGGTAACTTTTTTCTAATCTTAAATATCAAAATTGTATACTTTTTTATATAAATTCAAAATTATATTTAAAATATTTTTTTAAATAAAAACATTCGCAAAGAAATTATTCTATTATTATTTAATACTTCATAAGGGATCCCTTGATAATAATAAAATATACGAAGATTTCTTATTTATATTAAAAATAGTAACTATCTAGTTTTTGACCTTTCCGGTAGATGTAACATTCTAGACTGGATCACTGATGCAGATTAAAAATTCAATCACTTGTATCAAGATTAAAAAAAAAATAAGATTCCAAAAAATTCTTAAATATTTAAAGAATCAATGAATATAGTTTTGAGTTTGAGCATAGCTAGTCAAGGTCTCAAGAATATACGATGAAAATTATGTAGATACTTAATTTTATTTATATTTAAATGTTTTCGATATTAAAATCGATAGCGATAGGATATTCTATAAATAATTGATGTAACAGATGCTAATTTTTATTCTCGATGCGTGTTATCGATTCAGAATCAATGTTTTGTGTGTAAACCGCTTAACTACTAATTCTATATTTTACTGCAAAAGCAAAATGATTATCTAATAACAGTGCATTATGACTGAATTTTCATTGTAAACAATAAGATTTCGCTTTAGTTGCAAATCGCCACGCAACGCGGCGCTAACATAACTCTTCCACATTTGCATTTTTACTTCGAGATTGAATAGAATAGCGATTACTAGCACAGTACTCTGTATTTTGCCCTAATATAAGAATCCTTCATGTACTTTTATTTTAATGTTATAATAAATAAATTAGATACCTACAGGTAACCAAACATTTCAGCTGTAACCGAATGTAAGTGGAAATTATCTTTAACACCGATAATTTTTAAATGTACCTAATTAGAAGTGAAAGGTAATTTAAATTTGAGATAAATATGGTTAAGTTGCTAAGTGTGAATCTTACCGTGACCACAAACACTTAAAAATTATAAAGAATAAAATATTTATATAATTTTGTTATAAAATAGTTCTTAAAAAATATACACAATTTATTTTTTACTTTGTCGAGAATAAAAATCCAATCGGAACGGTTTTATGTAAGATAAATTTTATTATAAAACTTTGTTAAATATCTTTATTTATCCAATAGTTTTGAAAAAATAGACAATTTTTTTTAATTTGTCGAAGACAAAAAAATTAAGACAATCCAGTCGGAACGATATTATGTAATTGTATTGAAAACTAATCCGGACCGTCATGTAATTCTATATAACGTAATTTTAGCGTAAAATTAATAATTTGTCTGTAATATAAAATTTAAAGGTTCGAAGAAAAATCATAAGACCTTGGCCACACATTATTGATATTAAGATATCAATGGATAAGAGCCTTATGGTGGATCATCGCCAAAATTACAATATAATAAATAGTGCAAGAGTCGCTTAAGTTTTAATAAAAATAGTAAATATTTATTTTTATTAAAACATCTAATATAACAGGTAATTAATTGAACATTATAAATTAAATTTATATCTAAACAGGATGCCAAAAGCATTTAGGAAATAATAAAATTGCTTCTTATTCATGTTTTTCGTGAACTGCGCGGAATGTAACCTTTTATAACAAAATAAATAGAACAAGAAGTGAATCCGTCGATCGGAATGCATATTGCGATGATTTGCGAATCCGTGACAAGCTTTTATTCGGATGTGCTTTCAAGCCTTAATATACGTCACACGGTAATCTCATTTGTGACATGGGTATTGCGAAGGCTAATTGTACAAGTGTCCGAGTGATAAGTTATCGGCATCACTTTGGTCACGTTCTTGTGGGCCCGCTCGTTACTTTCTACACAGCGATTACGAGCATCGAGTGACATTTGCGGACCTCGCCTACATATTGTCCTCGTTCATTCACATGTGACCTTCTTAATAAGACGAATAACTATTGAGTTTTATCGCGTTATTAGAAATCTAGGAGCGTTCCGTTTGTAATTTTATGTAAGCATGATTTTTCTTATGTCTGGTCACTTCAGGCGTCTGGGTAACGACCGATAAATATACATACAAAAGTCGTGAATTGCATAGTGTTTTTCTGTATACTTGAAGTAAACAACGGGTTGACAGCACATCACTGATAGATTTCCTGTAGATAATGTGGTAAACAAAGAATAAAAATCTGTGTACCACGTATAAGGTCTTGATATGATAAAAAAAATAGTTTTAGATGCGGTTTTCGGTTTTTATCAAGTACCTTAATAATGGAATTGTTTATTACATGTATATTGTAGTATTTGTACAATATGTAAGTTTTAGTTTCTGTAGGTGATCTTGATTAAATAAATGGAAATCTAATTAGAGTTATTTTAATCCGCCAACAGCCGTTTCTTTTGCTTCTATCGTAATGTTGAAGTATTCGTTAGAACGGATGTGACGTCATAGTTGGTAAGCTTGTTGCACTATGACCTTGCACGTACCGCTTTCAAAATACCGCATTCCACGTAGTAATATAGCATTAGTATATTCAGTAGGGTAGACTGGGTACGGTTGTGACAATTTTCAATGGATCGCCGATAATTTTGTCAGTATGCCACTTAACTAGAAGAAAGATGTCTTTTATATTAAAGTATACATTTATCTACGTAAAAATACAAAAATTTTGCACTTATGTACAATGGTTACCTTACACGAGCAAATCAGGAAAAAAAGGAATAATGTCACAACCGGCCACACCCCAGGGGCGGTTGTGACAGTGCTTGGGGTCGGTAGTGACAGGTTCAAAAATACACAAAAACAGTTTATAAATCACTTTTATTGCAAATAATATCTTACATAAGGCAACATAAATCTTCTTCTGGATAAATTGTACATTAACGTAACAAAAGAAATAAAGTCTAGGAACACTTTTATGGATTAAAACAACTAAATAAAAAAAATGTTACTGTAGAGTCTACAGTTACGAGTACTATATAACAGTCTTTAATTATAATCTAATCGGTATAACTACAAAACAGGTCTATTATAACAGTCTTCATATTATATCACACTGCCCTCTTTCGGTCTTCCTCAAACGTTTCCTGGGCATCTAAAAGCAAAAATATTTTTTTTACATTTGTCACAACCGTACCCTGAAAATATGTCACAACCGTACCCAATGCACTTCTTCGAGAAAAAACAATTTCCATGACAATACAACATAACATTTGTACAAAGTAATTATAGCTATATAATTACAAATGTTTCAGTTTTCACGAAGAAAAACACTCATTACTATATCTGTACACATATAACAATAATTATTAAAATATATCGAATAAAAATACTTACTTTTGACTGTTAAAAAGTAATATGGGCTTCTGCTAGCGTTAGTGTCGCGCAATGGCTGACGCAATACTGTGAAACACATTTAGACGGGCACACTGCCCCTCTCTCCCCTTGCAACCTTCCCGGTATTCCTTACAGATTCGCTAATATGACGACTGTCACAACTGTACCCTGGCACAACCGTACCCAGTCTACCCTATGCACGATCCCCGGTGCTATTGTTCGTCAATTTAGTCTCACATTCGAATTCCTGAATTACTAACTTCATACCCTTTACCGCGATTATTCTATGACGACCTTTGTAAATGCTTGAGAGACGATAGCTCTAGGTCGCTGAGTTATACAATCTATTGAATATATCTTTCATATGATTTTCTCTTCTTTCGATTTTGTATTTTGACGAATAAAATATTTTATTGTTTAAATTATTTTTCTCGACGTTTCGCATACTTTTCAGCAACCGTGGTCACAATTATGGTCATGGGCCAGAATAAAAGATGAAAGCAGCTGTCTGATTTGAAATATCACAAAGTTGTCACATTAAGGCTGCTATCTCAAAAAAAAAAATTCCGGCATCTTTGAGACTCTACTGCTGTTTTCATATGAAACCTAGGATTCTTATACTCTTACACCTTATTTTCCATTTCATTAAGATCGCCATCTATTCCTACGGAGTTGATATTTACTGTAATTTTAAATCCGTTTAAACTATTTTATTTAAATGTGTGATACTCGCGATAATAAAAGACAAGTTATAAAATACTTTTTATTTCAAGTAACGGACTTTCTTGTTAATTCATACGTATATTTAATAAATGGTTTATTTTAGACGAGATAAATTATGTAATTATTATAATCGCTTATATAACTTCAGTGTGTCTTATCTAATGCCATTGTATGCAAATGACAATAATTTATCTATCCTGACCATGACGTTTATCTACTTTTTAAGTTACCAGGTGTAATAAAGTTCACATAAATTAGTATCTATTTAAAATGGATATATCAATCATATTTTTGTAACTAATTTCGTATAAAATTGACTTAAAGAATGACATATTTTCGAATATTCGAAATCTAAATATAGTTAATTCCCGAATCCCTAAATGGGGCATTTCTGTGTCTGTTTCATTGATCATATTTTTTATAGGCAAGTATATGTATGTAGTGATATGTCCTGTCTAGGTATAATATATTATTTTCCCTTCGATTCGAACCTGAGACATCGTGCTACTGCTAAATCAGTCTCTAATCAATCTATTTCAGATACGTCAAATTAGTCAACAATCGCATCAATCATTGTATGTTGATTTAATGATGAACATGCAGTCAACTATAGAGGAACTAAGAAAGGTTTCCATTCAAATATATGTATGCAGACATATATTTATTTATATGTATATTTACTCTGTTGTTTAAATGTTGCAGATGGTACAGGAGGTCGAATATTTTATCCCGGGAAAATCCGGAAAAATAAGTTTAAAAAAATATTTTGGTCGATCAGAGCACAAAACTTGCCTGTAAAAATCATCAGTAAAACAGACACATATATGTGTCTACGTCTCTAGTCGACTTGGAAATTTAAATAAAATATATAACAGTGGAAATGAGTCCGCCTCGGCTCAGACATACGTTGCTCAGAAGTTACAACTATAATTACATAATATTACTCGCATTTTAAACTTATTCTTATTTAAATTTAACAAGAGAGAATTGCATATATATATATATAAGGTTGCATTCTAAGCAATCTTTTAAATATCACCTGGTAAGGCATAGATAACACTAACATTAACTACAGTTGCAAGAGAGATTGCTAGACTCACTCGCATAGGTCACTGACCTACGCATCTTGTGTCGCGTGAGCTCTCTGATTACTTATCATTTGTACTCTATTAGTGGAAAGATTTTAGACCTGCCCGCCTAGCATGACCATCAAGAGATATCTCGCGGAGAGAAGACAAACTAAGATATAAGATATCTCGAAATATTATATTTCGACATCGACGACTTTGATAGACAAGATATCTCGATCGACAAATATCTCTACTTTTGATATTAGAAGTCGAGTTTTAAGTGTAAGTGTCTGCTTAGACCCGGAAGACATAAAGAGATAATCGATTAAAACACGAGAAAACGGTCGATAAAATTTTGTCGTGTCATGCTAGTCCGATAGGACCCTAGTTTGTTTGACATCTATCTTGCAATTCAAAGGGCTGCGGATTTGAATCCCGCCGGTTTTCTTCACGTCTGGGGGTTTGTTTGGGGCGTAAAACGTGTAAGAGGAATATCGAAACCAGGGGAAACGAACCTCTGCTCTTATATTTTGGTAAGACCGCGAAGGTCGTATTACGTTTTCTATGTCTATGGATTTCACAATACGTAATAAAAAAAAAAGGTCGACTGCGCATCTTTGACTGATGGTCTGTGACTGAGGTTTACCATAGAATGAGCCTCCCTCTCGATTGTCAATATCTAACAAAAAGTTATTCATTAAGAACTTCTATACCTAGACTAATATTAAGATATTTGGTACTTGTATACTAATATTATGAAGGGGAAAGATTTGTTTGTTTGTTACGATTCAACTAAAAACTACTAGCCCGATTTTCTTTCACCAGTGAAAATTACATTATCGAGCGAGTAACATAGGCTAAATTGAGGCTATAATTTTTTTTGGTGTACATACAACACATACATTGCACCTGTGCTATGGCTAGTAACTATTTAATAAAGAAAATTCAATTCACCAACAACACCATTAAAGTGTGCGCTGACTAAACGGTTGAGTTTACGTGACAGTAATGTACAATAACAAAATTGCTTTAACGCAGGTCTATAAAAAGTCCACGATATCATATGGAATCTTAAAGATGGAAACCGATTTGAGGGTTTAAATTTGGACGCGTGATTTCTAATTTTAGACTATAGCTGATTAGAATCTGAAAATCAATGTTTCGATTGTAGGTGTCGTTGTCGTACTTTTGCTGAGAGTCTGATTTTATTTGAACATGGCCAACATACTGTTTTCTTTTTAATTATCACCTACATTATCACCGAGTAATATAGGCTTTTTTTGTCTATCTTCTATCATCTACATACATTGCACCCGTGCTTAGCCGGGGTAGATCGCTTGTGTCTAATGTAATGGAATATTTAAGATGGATAATAATTAATAATATACTTACTTATAAGTGATTTGTAAGTAGTTTTCTAGTGGGGCAAGGGGCATACATATATCTGTATCTTTTTCACCTATTTTCCGTTACAGTTAGTCTTCGGTGTCCTGCTCGATATTCGATATTTTTTTTGAACATATTTCCCCGGGATTCGAACCCGGTGCCTCTAGAATTAAAGCGACGCACGCACCAAGCCACGAAAGAGGTATTTTATTTCTTAATATACACCGATTAAAACAAATTTAAATTCGCTAAACCTTGATCATATCTCCAGTTATACATAATATTAACGTAGGCGTATTATGAAACAGTGAACGTTTAGTAAAAGACACTTGTTTCCTTGATACGAATTTAGAATCGGCCTTTTTTGGCAACAGTAAGTAAATAGGTCGTTGTATGATGGCACGTAGCGTACGTTGCAACGTTGCTTCATTGCACTTGCGTCACGCGGCGCATCAGAGGTGCCTACTGGTACTGGTGAATAGTGAATACGGATCGAGCCTCCACGTCTCTGTGAACTTTGGCCCGTATTCCAAGATGTGACTCAGGTGAATCTTGTCGTTTGAGGTTGTTTTGAGACTTGTTAAAACATTTTTTTACCATAGACAGTAGCGTAGCGTAGGTCACTAGCACCCGGTGCGAATCCCAAATTTGCCACCTCCTTATTTTTGCAATTGAATATATAAAAATTTGGGGCTTGGTAAAAATGGTACTCTTATTGAATAACAATAATAATTAATCTAAAGAGAAACTCTGTCAATACGGTGAATTACTAATAACACCAAAAAGTTGACAAAAAAAAACGTTGAAGGATTATCTGTGAAATGCTGCCCCGCAAAAGTGCCGCCCAGGGCGGACCGCAGGTCTAAAATTCAGAGGAATACTAACACGAGGATGTTGATTTTCTTAAGTGGGGTCGCCACATTATTCTTTCCCGGGGTGTCAGTGGCTCTAACTCCGGCAACGTTTAAAGTTCTTTCTCTTCCTAGCACAGTTATTGTATGATACGGTGAAGCGGGCAGATTCATGAGTATTAAATTTAAGACAACCTCAACTTTGGGTTCATATTTCGTGGCAACGTATTAATACTGATATGTGGCCTAGACATGGATAGTGGACACACTACACTAAATACTTTACTTATCACCGTAAATACAATATTTCTTTAAAATCAGTTCAGCAGCTTCGGTCTGAAAATGCAGCAGAGAATTAAAAATAGCACACATACATAGTTGTTCCCATAAAAATTGAGTTCCTTTAAATATTTATACGAAATTATTATTTATCCCGAAATATTTGCGTAATACTCGTACTAAGAAAATACGATACTAGTGATACTATGGTAGGAAGTATGAGTATGGTACTAAACTACAAATTTTGTATCATTTTACGCTCTTCAATTTATGTAGCAATAGCCAAAGTTTAAATAAAATACTGTATACCGGATTAAAACGCGATTTATTATTTAAATTATTTATCCCGACGTTTCGGATGCTTTTCAGCAACCGTGGTCGCGGGAGACTGTCCAGTCGGGATAAATAATTTAAATAATAAATCGCGTTTTAATCCGGTATACAGTATTTTATTTAAATGTGTGATACTCGCGTTAATAAAAGACAATATTAATAGCCAAAGTTACGTTTACCCTGATACCTGAAAATGTCATATAAAAATTGACTTCTATTTATTCATAATTTGTCATTGTTGAGATCATAACATAGACTGTACGAATACTGCCGCGGAAGATGACTATCATATAACCGTAAATGGAGCCACACTATACATTTGACCGACTTAGGATAATAAACTGAAATCTGATACGATGTGTCTTGAACACGAAATTATTAGACCTCAAGTTTAAGATACGCCTTAACGCACCGTCGCTGTACCGCGTCAAGTTTAATCTAAATTCCGACCGGGTAACGAACCACCGTTCATAGATGGAAAAGCCGTGAAGTGCATATTGCGCGTTTCGGTTTCAGTCTATGGATTTCCGAATGCTCGAAGTAAAAAATTAGGTCGACAGCGCATCATTGACTGATGTTCTGTGGCTGAGGTATCACCTACCATCAAGTGAACCTCATGCTCGTCTGTCGATATCTGATATAAAAAAAAAAAAAAAAAAAAAAAATAGATCATATTTTAAAAAATGCAAATGTAAGGCTAGTTGTCGGCAGCTACGGAAAAATATAATAGCCGAAAAATAATATTCAGCTGCTATTTTAACTTTTATCAGAGGATAAACCGCGTATTGTATATTGCGCGTTTCAGAGGGGTGAGCACCAACAAGTATCGAAAGAGTATTCGTATCGTCGAACTGTCATTTGTATGAGATTTTTCATACAACTGACAGTTTGACGATTCGAATACTTTGTCGATAGTCGTTCGTGCTCACCCCTCTGACAGTTTGACGATTCGAATACTTTGTCGATAGTCGTTCGTGCTCACCCCTCTGACAGTTTGACGATTCGAATACTTTGTCGATAGTCGTTCGTGCTCACCCCTCTGACAGTTTGACGATTCGAATACTTTGTCGATAGTCGTTTGTGCTCACCCCTCAGTAACAGTCTGGATTTCCGAATGCTCGAAGTAAGAAGTAGTTCAACAGCATATCATTTACTGATGTTCTGTGGCTGAGGTATCCTCAAGTATACCTAACAAGTGAACATGCTTGTCAGTAGATTTTTTTAAAAATGTCTACCTAGCACAATCTATGAATGTACAAAAGATAAACTAAGATGATGGATCTTGAAGATACCTCTATGTATTAAGCTGTTTAAGCTTTAAATAAACAAGGAAAAATAATGAGATGGAGGTATATGTCAATGTTGAGTCTAAATCTCTGCACAAAAGATGGTGGAATAAGTTGATGAAGCTTGGGCATACTTCTATATAACGTAACCGTTAAAAGACTGAAGTAAGAAATACCAGTATAAGTAGCTGTAGCAATTATTCGTACATTTTATATTAGATATCGAGAGACGAATATGTGGCTCATTAAATGACCTACTCAGCTATACAACATCACTCAATTGTCTACCTATTTTTATACTCTGCATTCGTAAATCCATAGACAAAATCGAAGCGCGCAATACGTGGCAAAGCAATGTATAGTTTTAGTAATAACTAACAGATAAATTAGATTAATGTATTTGTTAGTTATTATAATTTTGTATTTGCTACTTTTGTTGGAATAAATATATTTATTGATTCTTTCTTAACTTCACGGTTTTTCCATCTATGATCGTTTTGTTACTCTGTCGGAATTTCGATATTTCCCCAGACGTATGTATAATGGAAAACATGTCAGAAAATTACAAACATGTTAATACGGCCTGTATTCGAAACCTCGACCCATCTAGGCAACGAGCCTGTCAAAAATAATTTCGGATTCCACCTATTGAGCTATTGACCTTTCTGACACCTATTGATATCTTCCGAATCAAGAAAAAATTACCACCCATTTGTAAAAATAGCGATCCAATAGTTTATATTTATGTTCTTCCGTGATCACGCGAACATTCAGTTCACCTTGAATTGTGGCCAAATTTCAGATGAGCATAGCAATTTGCCTAGAGTGCAGTGCTGTAATGACGTCAATTCACACTTGATTTAATTGATTACTATTATTTAAAGGTAATCTGACAACTAGTAGTTATTTTTTAATTTCGTTACGCCTCATTGGTAATTTAAATGAACTTTGACTGCAATGTTTACAAATGTGAAGGTCAGAAATGTCAGAGTAGCACAGGTGCAATGTAGATGTACTATACATAAAAATATATATCCTATGTTACTCGATAATAATGTTGCTTTCTATTAGTGAAATATTTTTTTAAATCTATTCAGTAGATCCAGAGATTTCTCCCTACAAGCTTTTTTTTTCCACCTTGGGTTACATTGTTCAAGTTTTAGTAGGGATCCCTAATTATTTCTATTAAATATGTCTGAGCTACTCGGTGAAGATGTAGCTTTCTAACAGTGAAAGAATTTTAAAAATCGGTCGAGTAGTTTAAGAGTTAAATCGTAACAAACAAATCTTTCCTCTTTATAATATTAGTAGTAGATGTAATATGAATCGTCACAACACCTGTTTCCAGAATTATATTTCTGAGCACCAGCTTTTTATAGGGGTGGCGGCGAGTTGTTTTTTTGTCTGTTTCTTTACGGTATTTTATATTATTTGGGTATTAGTTATATGTGCCAATAATAAGATCATATTACTTATAAGTTATATAAATTACCAATATCATAAAATATTTTCACTCATCAAATAGACATCACAGATATCGTTAACCCAATTAACAAATATTTTTATGAGCACGGCGAGACCACAAGGTTACATAATTATTGCTTTTTGTAATTGATGACTATAATATTATGCTCAATATTAGGAAGGAATTGATTTATAATTCTTAATATGTTAAAGTAAGATCTAAGAAGCTCTAGGTTATAAATATTTAATAGGTAGTTACTTGCATCTATTTCAAAGAATCCTAATTCGTTTTTGATAATGAACCAAGATACATTAATTAGCAAAAATAAAGCAACATTTAATATTGCAAGCACATGGAACAATCTTTTTTGTGGATTCGCTTGCTGTATATATTTATATTTTTTTTTGATAATATGTATATTATAAAACAAAATCCTCCGCCGCGTCTCTGTTCGCGATAAAGTTTTTAATGATAGATGGAGTGATTCATGAAGGAGGTTTCGGTATATAATTGTCAAGGTTTTGTGTAATTTGTGTAGTTTTTTTTTATGTCAGATATCGACAGACGAGCATGAGGTTCACTTGATGATAGGTGATACCTCAGCCACAGAACATTAGTCAATGATGCGCTGTCGACCTAATTTTTATACGTAAAATCGACTGAAACCGAAACGTGCAATATGCACTTCACGGTTTTTCCATCTATGAACGGCTGTTACCCGGTCGGAATTTAGATATTCCTCCCACCCGATCAATGCCCGAAGTTACCAGACGTGGGGAAAACATGCTTACAGAAAATTATACGCATGTGCTCCCGGTGGGATTCGAACCCACGACCCATCGATGCGCACGGCAGGTGTTCTACCGAACGCGCGAACGAGCCCGTCGAATTCTGGTAAAATGTAACAGACATACACAGTTACTCGATTTGATATTATGAATGAATTATAAAACTGTATTATTATAATAATTTATAGTATGGTTTATTTGGGATATGTAGACAGCGAAGAAAATTGTAGCGCGTATAAAATAAACTGTCTCGCCGTGACCAGACTACCGGATAAAGTTTACCTACAATCAGTTTCTACAGTAATTTAAATAATCAATATTTTACTCGTCTGTCTTGGATCTACTTAGTGGACTTTGGTTGGTTGAATATACTACTTTACATAACTAGAAATCGTTTCGAATCGTTGAAATGCTTCAACTATTTTACTTGACTTAACAAGTTGATGTGAAAATTTCAAAGAGTTTTTCTCTTATTTTTATTAATATTTATCTTTTAAATTGCTATCTGATAATGATAGTACAATATCCTACGCTTACCGTAACATTTTACTTTCGAAATGGAAAGAATTGCTTTTTACTATTTGGGACTAGTTTTCATTTGATAATAATTGTATAGAGCGAAGGTTCCCAAACTTTTATTTCTTGTCCATTGATCACATGATCCCTTTGCCCTGTTTTTAATTTTTTAGAAAACCTCTTTGGTTACCTTATATTAAATTTACGGAGATCATCAACATCGAATGTACCTATATAAGATAGCTGGACAGACTTCTTCTCACTAAGAAAGACACCAGCGTAGTCAAATTCGAGACCACTTTGGGTCATATGTATAGAGGATTTAACAGGTAAAAAAAATATTTTCTATGGATTAATATTACACATTTGATTGCCCTCATGAAAAAGTTCGCAGTAGTTGTGATTAAAGCGTTAAATTAAGAATATTTGGTCATATATCGGTTTTATTTGATACTTCATAGTACGAATAGATAATTCATAATTAAGATATTCAGATATTGCCGGATTAGCATTCCACAAAGATCGAACGAATTAAAAAAAAATGATGATTTCTTCAAACTTTGATTTTATCAACTCTTAATATTGCTTCTCTACCTAGCCATGATCTCATGAATAACTTAGTATATATTCGGTAAGTACTTACTATTTTATTAGACTTAAAACAGTGTCAATGTATTGAATATTACTTCGTTCTATGCATTGCAAATCAGTTGGGGAAAGCAAAATGTCACGTATACGTTATTCGTGAGTAAAATATACCAGTGTTAATAAGGTTTACTTTCGACATGTTCTATCAACATCCTTTAAAGACGCATGCCCAGTGTGCGATTAACGACATTTCTATGTGACTTTCAAAAGTCGCACACTTTTACCCATACTTTTATATAGTTACCCTAGTGTAGTAATTTTCGCATATTATTATTTATTTATCTTTACTAAAAATAAATAAATAATCTGTCGCCAGGGCTAAATGGGCACCGCTGAAAATCAGTTCTCGACAGGCTCGTTGGTGTGTTCGGTAACGATGGGTCGTGGGTTCGAATCCCACCGGGAGGACATGATTGTAATTTTCTGTAAGCATGTCTTCCCCACGTCTGGCTTTGAATGGGTGGAATATCGAAATTCCGACCGGGTCACCGTTCATAGATGGAAAAACCGTTAAGTACATATTGCGCGTTTCGCATGGATTTACGAATGCTCGAATAAAAAGTAGGTCGACAGCGCATCACTGACTGATGTTCTGTGGCTGAGGATCACCTACCATCAGGTGAACCGCATGCTCGTCTGTCGATATCAGACATAAAAAAAAGTCTGTGACACAAACATGGATAATCCCGGTGACCTGCACTGCATAAGAATTATTTAATGTAAAGTTTATTATTATTTCTTTACGATATATTTTTTTTTGTTGTGTATACTTTTATTTTATTTAAATGTATCCCATGAGTGTTTTGTTCTTAAAAAAAATCTTAAAGAAATTAGTCCTACAATTACCATTGTTACATACCGTTGTATATAACATGGATCGAGTATTTACAGTGAGCTATCGTAATCGATTGCTTGTCCAACTTAATAAGTTAGAGTAATATCTTCATGATATACGTATTACGCCGTCTCTGTGTACTCATGTCTACTATAACATAAACCAGTTCCAATGTTTCGATAGCAAGCCTAGAGGTATAATCATTCGTGTACCAAGTAGCCCGGTGACCAGTTACTTGATAACATACTTCCACTTACGTCACATTAATGGAAATTGCAAAGTTTATAATGATACTGCAGCGTGTGACGCGATTCCTAATGTTTTTTGCTCTGTAGCTGTTCTACTTTAAACATATCCGCAAAATATTAAGTGCCGCACCTGTACTGTAGCTGATGTTGTCGACGTTCATTGGCAGTTTTAACCTTCTATCAGGTAAAGTTTGCATAAAAGATATTTCATCTATTTACATTAATGGTCTTGTTATTAAATATAAATAATGTGATGGATAATAGTGTTAATATTTAGTACAATAATATTAAAATTAAAAAGTTAGCTATCAAAATAACTTACGGTCAAGTAAGCGTAACATCCAAAAGCGAAGATTTTAAAACTTTAAAATATTTAAAATTCTCATTAACGTTAACTTCTCAACGTCGATAATTGCACGATATTATTCACAATAAATCCAATCCACAGGAAAGTGAAGGTCACATGTAAATATAGGATAGTATCACTCGTTACGATATCGATGATTTAAAAGAGGTCGATAGAACTACGTATTGCCGCGCGGTTGGAGTTGGCGAAACTGACGTACGGAGCGCGCAGGCGCTGCCAAGGTATTGTTAAGTTACTTTTACTTACAAGACTTGTTCGTGCCTCTAGGCAGCTGGCAGTTTGCTGAGACCTCGTTCACTTTGCTCTGTCGCTATCGCTACTTCATACGTTCGCGAATGAGAAAAACAGAGGTCGCACAACACTATTTACTTATAAATAATAGCTTATAAAAATCGCATTAGATTGAATCGAATTGTTAATGTTAAAAATCGGTCATGGTTCATTGAAATTTTAGGTGAGTATTGCCTTACTTCCTTGCGTGGCGGGGCATTCCAAGTAAGGGTGAATGGACAATAAATCATTACCACATTTATGCAAAGTTTTTTTACTTACTAATTCATTAGGAAATACAAATACAGTCGTGAACATAATACTTATTTACTTTGTAGCTGACGTTGTTCAACACTTTTCTATACATTTGCAAGTTTTAATGGTTTTATAGGCTGTGCACGGCGCTGAAAGTGCGTTTCGTTGGGTCGCGGATTCGAATACCGCTCGGTCTGGTATGTTTATTACCTCTTAAGATGACTAGATACATTTATAAATGTAATAATGATTTTCCCTGTCTGGCTTTTTCGGTCTAATTCGAATATTAGTGCTGCCGCATGATGGCTTCTAGACGCTCCACTAATTACATATAGGGTGAGGTAGTGTTGCCAACCTCTGGGTGGGATTTCGAGATGGTGCCAAGGGTGGGCACTCTTAGCACCATCTCGAAATCCCCCCGTTTCCCCCTGAACCCTGGCAGATGACATCTTGAGATCAACCTAGATTTTCCTAAAAAAACTTTGGTTTCACATAGGCATCCTGTTTTAATGATGAATTGGAAAATATAGAAAATACACACTATGTAAGTTAAATGGAGAGAATTCCTTTAAACAGTGTATTGTTTGTGGTGGCCAGAGGTGACCTTTTATGCGGCAACGGTCAAAGCTCCGACTTAGTAACGAGCCACCATTCGTAGATGGAAAAAATGTTGACAGACAAAAATTATTTAATCGTCCCCTCTTCATTTCCTCCTCCGTGGCTCAGTGGTAAGTGCGATGCGTTTAGCACCGAAGGTGCTGGGTTCGAATCCCGGGGAATCAATATAAAAACCTACTTGCCTGTAAAGAAAAATGATCAGTAAAACAAACACAGAAATGGGTCTGCCCCATGCCTCACTAGGGGACTTGAGAATTCACTTTCCTCCATTTCTGATAAAATAATTTAATGAACAGAAATTTTGATTCTGTTTTGTATGTGCATGAATAACATTTGTTTCGATACATATTCTTATTACTAAAATAAAATATATTATACATTCTGCATTTAATACCGTGGAGCATATTTTTTTATTGTCTTCATAATTATTTTAGCAGTAATTATTGGAAATGATATAGATACATCTTTCAACGACAATCAAGGCAATACGAAGACGATTAATATATTTAGTGTCAACCAGCATTTATAATATATATGTTAGGTTGATATTTTACTTCAAGGTCTTTTGGTGACATTTATAGGAAATTAATAATGGTGATGTTTATATCGGGAGACTAGTTTCAAATTAATTATTTATTTCAAATGATATACTTATGATTAAGTAACGAATACATTAAATATTCGTATATTGGAAAGTTCTGACGGGCTCGGACACGTGTATTACCTCGTGTGTGTTACTACACAATACACACACAAACACATAGTTCAAATCCCATCGGGGGTTTTTTTAATTTTCTGTAAAAATGTTTTCCTTGCGTCTGATCATTTTGGGAATTAAACGTGTGGAGGGAATATCGAAATTCCGAACGGTTAACGAACCAAAGACAACAATAGAAAAACTATAAAGTGCATGTTTGTTTCAGTTTATGGATTTTCGACTGCTCGAAGTAGAAAATAGGTCAACAGCGGTTCAGTGACTTTTCCATTCCACAAGTAAATATGTTTTAAGGAATATGTACCTATTTTTCTACACCATAAATTTTACTGTAAGAACGGTCACAGTCCAGGTCAGTAAATTATGGAAAAACTAGCTTCTGCCCGCGACTTCGTCTGCGTAGAATTAGTACTAAGGGTAGCTTATTTTTGAACCAAGCTGTTTTTTCATCAATCTCCCATTAAGCGCTGCACTCAAGTCAATAATATCGTGATAATTTTTAAACCGTTCGTCCAAATTACTTAGTGTAAAAGTTTATCTATATTAAATACTATATAAAAATGTATCAATTTTGATAAGAATTAGCTAAATACTCTAAAAATTGCAACTGAAAAAATGAATCAAATTTAAATGTATTTATGGTTCATAGTTTAGGGTATATTGGCTTCCACATAAAAGGTAGATATATGCTATCGCAGACTTTTATTTAGAACTATTTAAAACAAACAATCCCATAATATTTTATACTATTGTAACTCCAACGGTTTAGGCAGCGCACGCCAAGAAAGCCCTCAGAAGGCAGGAATTTACTTACTTATCGTTATATTATGGCCAATATACAAAAACTGTTTATAAATTGTAGCCTGTGTGTTATTCTGATATATAAGCTATATTAATGTAAAGTTTCATCAAAATCCGTTTGGTAGTTTTTGCGTGAAAGAGTAAGAAACATCCATCCATCCATCCATCCTCACAAACTTTCGCAATTTTTAATATTAGTAAGATTGTCTCTTTTATCAAGAAAGCTGGGTCTCTCAATTCAATGCCTTTTAGTTTTCATTGAAATAATACAGTAGGTACTATTGTAATTTTTAGATACTATAAATTATTTTTTGAGCTTCTGACTGCTTTTGTACCACAACTAATAAGCGCGTTTATCAGCGGGTTCGCATCCCGGAGAAAGAGAATATTTTCGTTCAGACGTCTGATCACATATATAAGACGTCTGCCCCATGCCCCACTAGGGGACGCAGGCATTTACTTTTATCTGTCCTTTTGAAATTATCTCTAAAAACTTTGTGCTAAATGAGTGTTTATATTTTCTTCTTCATATGAAAAATCAGTGAAAATTGTATACAAATTACAAGATTGGCGATGCAAAAAATGTTGACGGGCTCGTTTATGCGTTCGGTAGATCACCTGCCGTGCGCGTCGATGGGTCGTGGGTTTGAATTCCACCGGGACGACAGGATTATAATTTTCTGAAAGCATGTCTTTCCCACGTCTTGAACGGGTGGGAAGAATATCGATATTCCGACTGGGTAACGAACCACCGTTCATAGATTGAATAACCGTGTAGTGCATTTTGCGCGTTTCGTTTTCAGTCTATGGATTTCCGAATGCTCGAAGTAAAAATTAGGTCGATAGCGCATCATTGAATTATATTCTTTGACTGAGGTATCACCTACCATCAACTGAACCTCATGCTCGTCTGTCGATATCTAACATAAAAAAAATACTTTGCGAGTTTCCCGCGTTTTAAGGAAATCCGTATTAGTGAAATATTTAAATATACATAATAATATTTTCAAACAAACATACGAATGATACGAAATATTTATTTCTTTTTTCTGTTATCATTTGTATCAATGGGTTGCTCGGATGTTTAGCGATAAGGTCGTCAATTGGTCGCCATTTACTTAGGTGTTTTTTTAATTTGTATGTATTTATATTTTTTGGTAAGTTGTATGCAAGGATCGGAATATATGGAATTCCGTGATCTCTGCCTACCACAATGGGAAACAGTTGTGATGTATATGATTGTAAGATGTATATTTTGGAAATGCTGTACAATATTTAAATAAATAAATGGACAGTTAGTTAAACATAGCCGTGACATTATTTGCCATGAACGAGTTACAATACAGTTATTGTATTTATACGTGAATCGACATTTTGAGTGTCACTGGAGATCACAATACTTAAAACTGGTTAAAATAATACTAGTTATTATTTTAATGAATCTCAAGGTCGAGAGACTTAAGTTAAAAAATATTATTAACAATAAGATCTCATTAAAATTACTAAATTGTACTTATCAATGTCTTCTCCGATCATATGGCGAAAATAATTATGTTAAACGTAAAATAGATGAAGACTCTATTTAAGTTTTAAGTAATAGGTATAATTTGTTTTGAAATTTCGAAGAAAATTAATACCAATGGCATTAATTTTTGGCGCATAATGCATGCTTTAAAAAATGATTTCGGTAGATATAGAGCCAAGTCTTTTCGGGATACTGTTTATATATTGCAACAAATAAATGTTAATGAAAAGCAAGAATATGATGTAGGTATTTTTTTATAGATAATTAGTATAATACATAAACAGCTCCATCTAGGATATTTAGCTAAAATTATCTGCTTACATTCTCTTTTGCTTCATTGTTTTCTGATGTACTAGTAAGTGGGCTTTTTGTTAGCTCGACTACTACTGCATAGTTAACTAGATGGCGCTGTGAACAGTTATTCACTGTTTCTGTATCTATCAACACTGTACATGTAGGTAGATACAATATTTCTTGTATTGTTACTTGTATTTTAGGCATCGATGAGCGTGAAGTTTGAGAGTGTGATAACTCAGCCTCAGAAGGTTCGTTGAGTTACTTTTATCTCGAGCGTTCGGAAATCCATAGACTGAGACCGAAACGCGCAATGTGCACTTCATTGTTTTTCCATCTATGAACGGACCACCGTTTAACCATCATTACCTGATCAGAATTTCAATATTCCTCCCACCCGTTCAATGCCCGAAGTTACCAGAAGTGGGGAAAATTATAAACATGTCGTCCCAGTGGGATTCGAACCCACGACCCATCGGAGTGCACGAGCCCGTCATTTATTATATGAAATATATTTTTATATTAAGCATTATGATAAAATATTGATATACAATATAATGGCTGAGTGAAAGATATTTCTTGAGGTTCTTGTAGTATAACAGCGTAGGCACTGCAAGTCTTCTTAAATTCTACTAGTAATCAAGTCTAAGAATTATGATACTAATTATTTTAGCTTATCTTATCTGCAAGGTCAGCTACGACATTCAACTTTATCCACTACGTTCGAGCTACGAGCTACGGGGTCACTTTCAGTATCTACGCACTTTTATGTACGAGAAATCAACTGGAAATCATGACGCAGCCTGTAATTGAAAACGGCTACTTATAGTAGTTATCGTTTGGTATAGCATCTTACTTAAACATACACGCATATATATTGCAACTAATACTAATAATATAAAACAGTAACTATATCTATTATCTATACTCTATTATATATATATATATATATATATATATATATCTATATAAACTTGAATAAGGTGTAAAAAATGGTTGTAGGGAGTTATCTCTGGATCTAGATTCTGAATAGATTTTCCGATTTTAAAAAATATTTCACTAATAGAAAGTAACATTATCGGTGAGTAACATAGGCTAATATTTTTGTGTAAAGTATAGTACGTATAGTTTTTGTGTATCTACATTGCACCCGTGCGAAGATGGGGCATGTCACTAGTTATATATAAAAGACGAAAATAAGAGTAAATATTAGAGTAGTAACAGACAGCAAAATACGTAAACATACATATATACAGTAAGATAAATTTTAAAAAGTGAAATATATATCCGCTTAATACTTACAAACTTAAAAAAATTCTATCTGAATGGTTTTAATAAATTGAACTAAGAAGAGACAGAAGTTTTATTTGATTTAATCTTAATCATAATCTTAATATATTATATAAAATGCAAATGTTCGTACGTGTGTCCACGGTTTTTTCTATCATACGCTACTTTGATCAACTTCCCCTTGGGATGGCGAATACCCCTTGGTCTCTAGGTGTGCATAAGGGAGTTTGGTCGGGGTGGGTGGAAGTGGGTGGTTGTGGGTGGCAAAAATGTGAAATAATATATATCTGTCCTTTTCTAACTAATGTAATCTTCCGTAAAATTCTGAAAATCTCGGAAATGATCTAAAAAGTTCCAGAAATCGATAAAATTGACCCAAAATGATCTAGAAAATTCTAAAAATTTCTGAAATGATCTAGAAAGTTTCAATTGTTGTAATCGATTTAGAATGTTTTAGACGCTTCTGGAAAGATCTAGAAAGTTCCAAAATGTGTGCAATCGCTAAAATTGATCCGAAATGATCTAGACAAAGTGTCTTATTATTTAAGACAGAAATCTAAAATATTTATCTACTTTAGAAAATGGATCTTTAAATATTTTTTATACCATTAAACATGCGATGTATTTTAACCCGAGCAACGCCGGGTTTCGCTGCTAGTATATTATATAAAATGCTAATGTTCGTACGTGTGTCCACGGTTTTTTCTATCATACGCTACTTTGATCAACTTCCCCTTGGGATGGCAAATACCCCTTGGTCTCTAGGTGTGCATAAGGGAATTTGGTCGGGGTGGGTGGAAGTGGGTGGTTGTGAGTGGCAAAAATGTGGAATAATATATATCTGTCTTTTTCTAACAAATGTAATCTTCCGTATAATTCGGAAAATCTCGGAAATGATCTAGAAAGTTTTAAAATGGTTTCAATTGTTGTAATCGATTTAGAATGTTTTAAAAAGCTTCTGGAAAGGTCTAGAAAGTTGCAAAATGAGTGCAATCGATGAAATTGATCCGAAATAATCTAGAAAGTTCTGAAATGGTTTCGATATTTGTAATCGATTTATAATGTTTTAGAAAGTTTCTGGAAAGATCTAGAAAGTTCCAAAATGTGTGCAATCGATAAAATTTACCCAAAATGATCTAGAAAATTCTAAAAATTTCTGAAATGATCTAGAAAGTTCTAAAATGGTTTCAATTGTTGTAATTGATTTAGAATGTTTTAGAAAGCTTCTGGAAAGATCTAGAAAGTTCCAAAATGTGTGTAATCGGTAAAATTGATCCTCAATGATCTAGAAACTTCCAAGATGCCTACAACTTGAAGATACTTTACACCGTATGTTAAATGGTCGAATAAGTGTCTTATTATTTAAGATAGAAATCTAAAATATTTATTTACTTTAGAAAATGGATCCTTAAATATTTCTTATACCATTAAACATGCGATGTATTTTAACCCGAGCAACGCCGGGTTTCGCTGCTAGTTACTTAATAAAAATCCACTCCAACATTGCACACAAAAATACACTCACACATGTAAACGCGCGCCTTTACATACAAAAGCACTCACATGTATACACTAACACATTCAAACACAAAACACACGCATATATACAAATTCACTTTTATTCTGTTATATAAATTCAAGTTTTTCATTTAATTTTATTGTTGTAATAAGATTTTTTTATGGAAGAGATGGAGAGAATAATTTTTCATTGTTTTTTCATAGCGTGTTGAAAGCCATAATGCAATTATACCTATAATATGTATAAACTTTAACAACCATAGTAAGGAAAGCATGACTTATCGATCACATTGTCAAAAGTTAACAAAGTTCGTGTGTTAAGCTAACTGTTCTTATACTTGTTATTGAACTTTATCTTGGTATTACGAGTCAACGCTATTTGTTATTACTTATTTATTTATTGATTTATTGCACCAACAAAGTAAACACTAATTTATACACATAACACAAATATAAAATACACGCCGAGTGTTACTCCAATTATAGGCGCATACGTAATTCTACAGAACAAAGCAACTTATTTATACATAAACGATCAAACTAAAATAAGATAAAAATACATATAACAAAATTAATTTCACACAATATCCTAAATGTTTACATATCTTAATTACATAGGTACTAATTTTAACTACTTAAATGCCAATGAGCTGGGCCGCCACCTTCTTAAAATGTGATGAGGAGTTAGAAAAAATGTCTATCTGGGAAAATAAATGAGTACCCGAATGTGATCCCATGCTACCTGTATCAGTGTTTGCGTTGTGGATAGAATTATAACTCCTAAACAACCGATTTAATGGAGCAGTCTGGCCCAGATTCGATTTAGCAAAATTCATTTTAAAAGGAGGTTTTTAAATCTTTGCAATTTATAAGGGATTGCTATATTTGCTTACTTAAATAATTTAAGTATTTTCAAAGTCCTAGTTCCTATGGATTTGTATTGGATATCAAGAATATGTTTTCTCATTAAAATATCAAGCTGTTAGTTACTGTCTTTCAATTTACGTATTATAATGTGTTTACTTTGATGGTAAGGTATTGAGTAGTTTTAATCTACGAATTGAATGTACATACATATAGGTAGGTTTATACATAGAAAATCCATGCAGATCCGTCGAGATCCCGTCTTATATAAAAATAAATAATAATAATTTAATAGCGCCTGACAAAATGTTAAGATTTTCCTACGTTTGATCACATAATTTTGGATCTCTTAACCTGTTAATGGTTTTAAGAATATTGAACGTACCAAATATTTGGATGATACATATTATAGTTGTAAACGGAGACGATCTTGTGACTGAAATATCAATTGTTCTATATTACACAAGTGGGTACGCGTTGCAATTAAAACATCGATTAAATACAAATGGTCTATGCAAATGATGGACGGCCGGAACTGCGTAGGAGTTTAGGCGATGAAATAAACAATTCCGGCGTAAGGAAGGTGGCACATACCTTTATATGATGCTGGAGAGCCTTCGATCCTCACACACCACTTGCACAAGGCCACAATGAAAGCACGGGTTTTCTATATAGAAAGTTTAATGTAGGAGATGCACGATAACGACCACTCACGGCGCCATATTTTTCGACACTCCCAAAGTCAATACGATAGGTGGCGCTGGCAGATTGCAGCGCATTCGACGTCATAGCTATAAGATATGTGCGGGAGAAGGATGGGTGATAGGATTTTACATAGACCATTAACCTAAAACCTAATCGGCGCAACCATTCCCCCGGGCTTGAAGGGACGCCTTCAAAAAATCGAAAATCTACGAATAAATGTACGAATGAAACGAAACGAATTAAGATGCACGAAATAAAGCTATGACACGATAATGTAAGCGAACGAAATCAAATTAAAGATAAGCTAAACTAAAACTAAACTAATACCCTAACCTAAACGCGAGTGAGTAACCAAATTATTGATTAGGTAAAGGGCAGAGACGTACAACCGGACGCAAGTATGATCCAGTTGCAGTTCTAACACGAACGATTCGTGTAACTCCATTGGAGCCGGGGAAGACTTCCTCCACAACACCGAGAGGCCAGTGATGAGGAGGGCAGTTTCCCGTTAAGAGGATCACAACAGTCCCGACAGTGATAGGGTTAACTGGTGTGTTCCACTTACGACGCGATTGCAAAGTATGCAAGTAGTCGGTTCTCCAGCGCTTCCAGAAAGACTGGACTAATTTATCGAGAAGTTCATGACGCGAAAGAGTATGCATATTTTCATCAATTTCTATAGCAAGTATGTATTTTAAAGGTGTAAGATTTAAAAATGCGCTGGAGTTAAAGCGAGAGATTCCAAAGGATCGCTAGAGAGCGTCCTGTATAGAGAGCCAGTATTCATAACTGATTCTACTTGAGCAAGTACGGTACTTAGCTCTTCAAATGAAAGAATGTGTTCTCCTAGCACGCGGCATAAATGAGTCTTTAAACTCTTTATTTAGTTTCCCAATTACCTTCGAAATGGCTTGGGACGAATTCGAAAACAAGGGAGACACTTATGTTGGCTGTGTTTCGAATTTAATGAGTGTAGAGAGTATCTAATATCTCTGACGTAGGAGCGACTAAAGCAGGTTGGGACCTGCACGACAATTAAATTTGTGTTGATAATCTACTAACAAATCTAAAATCGCATGTTTGCGTGAAAGCACGATAGGGAATTTTTATTGAAATCTAAATCTGAATTAGACAAACGACCTCCAACTCGAATTATCCCATCCTTAAGGAAAGGTTTGAGATATTGAAAGGAGCGCCTACAAGGTTTGTTCACTTGTAGGTTTGCAATTTCATCAAAGAAATGCAAGCGAAGAAATAATAATTTCATGAAAAAGAGATCCGACGCTGATATGTAATCAGGCGGCGGCAATAGTTTTACAAACTACAAACATAAACGACACAATTAAGCAACTGCAATGATTAAAATAACCGTGATAAAAGCGATACGATAACGAAATTATTGGAGATTTCGCAGGAGGCGATGCGGTTACGAACGAATGATTCCTTTTCTCGGTGTATCTTGGACTGTAGAAGGATAAAAAGGAATCATAAACCACTGCGAAATATGAAAGCATGCCCACGGGGGCCAACGAACCAAAGCGGATGAGCGATAATTTGCGAAGGAGTCAGTCCATGTGACTGACAGTTTACGAATAATTTATGAAGATTGAATGAAGAAAACAAACAAAATTAACAAGTAGGTATATTAAACGAATTGCATTGAAGATTTTGACCGTTATATGAGGCTATGAAACGTGTGTACTACTTGTTTTACAACTACCATCTAGTACGGCACGTAGCTTAGAAATCAATTTGTCTTCCCTAATAACTCCGTGATGCGGTATGAAATAAGAATTTCGAGTTGTATCTACATCTGTGTGTGACATTGAAAGGTACCCTTTCTCTAAGTATTTACTACTGACACTATCGTAGGCCTCTTTCAGCTTCGGAGACGTTCGCTTCTTTTTATCTAAGCAAGGAAACTGGCGTTCACTTGCCTTTCTAGAATCACCAGGAGAAATGATGTCTCCTTTGAAAGGAAGCGGTACTACATAACGACCATCAGTGTCACGTGATGTCGTGCGAGTATGGATTTCGTCACAGATTTTATCAGCTGGGCTGAGTATAAGTGGAACGTTTTCCACATCCAATTTCCCGAATTTACGAACTACGGAGTCAAGGGGATCAATGACACAACAACATGAAACGGGATCAAAACTATTGACATGAGTCGGAGCGTCTCCAATGATCACATATCCAAGAACAGTTTCTAAAGCGAGTGGAGAATGAAGCGGCTGTCCTTGAACTCTGTGTGATAAGAGAAGATGCGGGAAAATCGAAGCTCCGATCAACATGTGAATCGGACTGCACACGGAGTACGTATCGTCCGCTAACGGTAAATCTTCAAAGTTAGATAAACGAGAAACATCGACAGAAGCAGATGGTAACTGCTCAGTTATTTTATCTACAACAAGCGAATTCATGTCGAAGCTAATATTATTATTAAAACGAGAGAAAAATTTAACATTTACCGACCCTTGAATAGTCTTGGATGAACCTCCTATTCCTTTCACGACGGAACATGGAGTTTGATTTATATTCAAACCTAAGCGTTGACAACAATCACGAGTGATAAAGTTACTTTGAGAAGCACTGTCTAATAGTGCGCGAACGATATGTTTATTACCACGAGAATCTATAACAATAACACGTGCGGTAGCGAGTAGGACCGTGGTAGGCCCACGAGAGAGATTAGTTTTACTATCTGATAACGCACAGAGCGTGACGTCATCAGTGCGAGTTGAGCAAGCGGGAACGACACATGCGTCGCCGGGTCCCGCTGCAGGCGCAGGGGAGGCCGCGGCAGGCGCGCGCGAATTACTAAAAGCAGGTGCTTTTCGAAAACATAACAACGTATGATGCTTTGAATTACATTTTTTACATAAAGACTTAGATCTACATGTGGAGACATGATGACCGCCACTTAAACAATTAATACACAAATTATTCGCTTTAACAAAGTTATAACGATTATTCAAAGTATAACTATGAAATACGGAACATTTGTATAAGCGATCGTGTTGTACATGGCACAAAGAACACGAAGATAAATGCGAACTAGATGTGGTATTTACATATGCGTGAGTGACAGACGAACGAGTCTGTTTCGATGCTCTGTCTGTTCTACGGTCGAACTGTTTCTTTGTAGCTTCATGTTTCGAAGACACGGATCGTTGCAATATTTTTATGTGATCGCGAATAAATGATGAAAGATCATCGAAAGAAGGAATTTTACTATTACGGTTATATGATTCGAATAAACGAGCGGTTTCAGGATCTAATTTCCTTAAAGCAATATACAAAAACACGAAATCTGAAAGGTCATTGACCTTTAGGTTCTTTAAAGCGGCGACAGATGATGCGAAATAATCTAAGAATTGTTCTAAACTACTAGGTGTAGCGGAGGCGATAGCTTTAAATTCAAACATCTGATCAAGATATGAAGTGGCGACTAAACGTTGATCTTCGTATTTATTTTTCAAAAGATTGAAAATTAATTCATAATTTTCAGCGCACGGTGTTATTCCGACGCACACGGTTCGAGCCTTGCCTGTCAATTTACCTATTAAATAATATAACTTTTCCGAATCTGTAAGCGATGTATTTTTATGTACGGTATTTTGAAAACTAGCATAGAAAAGGGGCCAATTCTTAATATCTCCATTAAATTCCGGAATTTCAACCGGTGGTAACCGAGGTGACTTATGCTGAGTAGATGCTGGGGCTTGCAAACCCTTAGCAGCGCGTTTGACACGCCCTAATAAGTCCTCAAACGATGAAAGCGACTGAATATTTATTGTGTAATCAGGATCAAACTTTAATTCTATAGTAACTATTTTCTCCAGCACATTTTCGAAATCTTCATGTAAAGTGTCTATAGTTTCTAATTCACACAAAAAAGATTCCCTATTCACTTCTGACTGAAGGTCATTTGCATGATTGCAAATAGACTGCATGCGAGCGAATATTCTATCTCTTTTAGCATATAATAATTTAAGTTGAATACTTAAATCAGTTGAACCAGGTGCCATTTTAATTATGAGTAAAAGTTATCGATAAATAAAAGAAATGATAATTGAACGATGGAGAACAGAATATTTAAGTTTCTATGCAACAAATAAAATGTATTTTATCCAAACGATACGACAATATTTCAACTAGAAATCCAAGTATGCACGTCTCTGTTATATATTAATAAGTAATAAAATAAACAAGTAATTTGTATATGTAAATATCTATAAGTTGGTTACCAGGTAAGACAAGGCAGCGATAGCCGGGCGGACGAACGAAAACTATAGCGTGTATATTATATCTATGTGTTTATGCGTAGTTGCAAACTGCAACTTATCTAACTAATAACGTTTAAAACAAGTGTTATACGAATGCGAATTGAAAGTAAGTTTATAACATCAATTTATAAGTTCCTATAATATAGGTATGCGGGGTGAACGAAATACTTAATAAATTGAATGTTAACTATTTTGTAAGATGCGAAATACTAATGAAAGAATTACGACTTATTTACCTGCGGGGTCAACGACATATGATGGGTTAATAAGTGTAATTATGTAACGACGACGAGTGTTTTATTTTCTTATTTACTAGCGGGGTGAACGAGACAAAATTGACAATAAGTAAATAAGCAATAAATAACACGATTGAAAGCGATTTAATATTAGTATTTAGGATTTTTAACGAAATGTAATAAGTATATGGCGCACGTATGAAATAGTATAATAGCGATATAAGCGAAGTAAGGTTATCTAAGTATATGATAATTTACGAAACAATGAATAAAGCGATTTAAAACGACGAATCCGATATAATTTGAAAGCGAAATTTCTAGATATTGATAAATACGATTTTGTTATTCGAATTGAAGGTAGATCGGCGGCGCGTGGCTTCGACCGATACCTTTCGATTCTAAATCTACGAAATATTTATAGAATTTATGTAAACTAATTCTATATCCAGCTCGAAAAGGACCAAAAACAAATGGGTACGCGTTGCAATTAAAACATCGATTAAATACAAATGGTCTATGCAAATGATGGACGGCCGGAACTGCGTAGGAGTTTAGGCGATGAAATAAACAATTCCGGCGTAAGGAAGGTGGCACATACCTTTATATGATGCTGGAGAGCCTTCGATCCTCACACACCACTTGCACAAGGCCACAATGAAAGCACGGGTTTTCTATATAGAAAGTTTAATGTAGGAGATGCACGATAACGACCACTCACGGCGCCATATTTTTCGACACTCCCAAAGTCAATACGATAGGTGGCGCTGGCAGATTGCAGCGCATTCGACGTCATAGCTATAAGATATGTGCGGGAGAAGGATGGGTGATAGGATTTTACATAGACCATTAACCTAAAACCTAATCGGCGCAACCAACAAGCTTACATTGTTGTAGTTGCGATTTTTTATAGTAAAAAATATTTCTTTTTTAACAATAATAAATCGCGCGGCATAAGTTTGTTCTGCTTTTAGTGTATTATCACTTATTGAGATTAACATTTTTTTTTTTTTTTAAATTGAAGAACATAGAAAGAAATAGTATAGTTAGGTTATGAAAATAAAGAAATTATATTTTATTGATGTTTATTTTATGGTCATTAAAAATTTAGGAAATGTCAACTGAAATCAAATTCTTAACGCCCTCTTAATACATATTTCTTTAGATAACTATAATTTAATATAACTATAAAGCTTGTATACAATACTGGCAAGGGTGTCTGGTGATATTCACGTTTAGATTTTTAGTTAATAATTCATTTTAGGATATTGAATAAATCGCCTATTGATCCAAAAGTATTCCACTTTAAATTTTAGTTACACATTATATTATAGGTACTGATTTTGTTTTCTTAATACCCGATACTTTATATTGGCATTTAAGCATAATGCCTTTGAGTAAGGTAACAAATGCAAGGATAAAATAACCATTCTGTATACTAATAATTAACTGCTATTGAAGCGGGAAAAAGAGAAACGGATCCAAATTAACTTCTGCTACCATTTAACTCGTTTATCCGGAGTCGTAGTTGAATTAATTTGTACGTAATAAAGAATCGCTGTCTATTCCAAAGAATTTGAGAGCACCGGATATTTTGAGAAAAATTGTTTCCGGCCAGTTAAGATTCTTGGCAATGTTTCGACGAAAAATGCCAGCAGAATCACTAAGTACATAACTGGCATATAAGTGACAAAATAGACTTGGAATCCTTAACTAAAAGCCTATATTCATGTTATTTTATAAACTTGCATGTCACAAGCCTTCTCCCACATACATATTTTGTGATAACTTTTAAAAGCACAACATTCTATGTGTTGGTTCCGGAATAGTTATTTTATATTCGAACATTATGCGAAAACGTAACGATTTTCCATCCAATTTATATAGCTTTATCTGTAACTTGTAAATTTTATTTCCTTTTACGGGCTTTAAACGATATCTCTCGTAAAGAACCTCGAGAACACTTATCCTTGCGTGATAATCCCGCCAAAGCTGTTTATGGTTGAACGGTAGATTAACCTGTCAACGACTCAGTAACGTAAAGACGTTCAGAATGGTCTGAGGTCATAAATGTAAAAGCATATTAGGTTCAATACATTTTATAATATTGTTGATTACATTGATGTAGGAGATAAGTAGAACGGTTTTAGTTAAGTGTAGCGTGTGAGGATAACGATGCCTAACGGGGTCTACGAATCGGGTGGTGCCGGCAGATCTCGAGTGACGTCAGCGACGCTCCGGGGTTGAATGTGGAGCGCATGCGTGGTAGCACCCCCGCCCAACACCCGCCCGCCCTCCGCTGCCCGCCACTTCTCGGTTGGCGAGCACAAACTTCAGTCGCCCCTCTTTCCATAACTTTCGTGTACCCGCGCACGATTATCCTGAATAAACTTTCGACAGTGCGTGTTGTAGGCGATGGACGCGGATTTACGGACAATTTTTGTGACTTGATCTAACAGAGCTGATGTCCGTGGATGTAAGAGTTCTGGTAAGAAAGTCTGGTAAATTTGATTTTTAACTCTCAGAATCGTCTGATTGTGTCATTATTTCACACATAATCTAGGTATACTTTATAATTTTCGTACTTTTGATTTTATGTATATGTATGAAATTATGTATACTATGAATTTAAATAAAATACTGTATACCGGATTAAAACGCGATTTATTATTTATATTGTTTAAATTATTTATCCCGACGTTATCGGATAAATAATTTAAACAATATAAATAATAAATCGCGTTTTAATCCGGTATACAGTATTTTATTTAAATGTGTGATACTCGCGTTAGTAAAAGACAATATTATATACTATGAATGTTTCTTTTTGTTAATTTTGGCTATCATATTAACCTATTTAATAAAATAAAATTGAAACATTATATTTATACATTTGAATTGATTATTTAATATTTATTTTTTTATAAAGTAAGCCATTTAAAATTTATAATAAAATTATTTCAACCAAAAAAAAGTCTGAAATCCAATTTGGAGTGCATCAAAAGCGTTGTTGCGTAACTGGCTGCGCCGAGATCAAATCCTGACCCTCGATTGTCTAACCGTTAATCTATTTAAACGCACGACAAGATAAAACGGGATCTGTTTAAAATCACGATAGGTTTGAATTCTTTTGTACTCGTATTTAATTGTGATGTTAAACGAGATCTAGTATTTAACTTAACGGAAGCTTTTTTAAGACTCTATATTTCAAATGGATCTCTCTAGACTGGGTTTTTGCCTGATTTGAGGAGACTTTTTAATATAAACAAATACTTACTTTGAATAGAATAATTGATGGAAATGAAAAAATATTTAGAAATGTTAGAAGCTAGCAATTAATTGAGCTGAATACCAACTTTTAATAAAAAAACAGATATAAATATTGATTTGTCCCAAAAACACATAATATCTCAATACTGAATCGATTTTTTTTTAAATTCTTAAATAACAAGTCTGGATAGCTTATTCTAAGATGTTGGAAAATATTTAATTGTGGAGAAAACTTTAGTTTAACTCTATACGATTTATTGATAAGACGTACAGGAAAACAAATTGCACTCCGAATCTCCAATACTTTAATAATTACACTGTTATTTTTACCTGTGATTAGTCATTCCTAATTTAGCTAAAGGTTTTTAATAAGCATATGCATGTTTATTACTTTTATAACTGCCACAACTTCGAACTTGAAATAATTATTTTTTACTATAATATATTGATTTTTACTGTACGTAATTTCTATACAGAATTACAGTTATACACTACTTAAATTAAAACAGACTGTGGATTTTGGTAATTAATTAATGAATACAGTAGATAAATTAGAACTGCAGATAATGGGGATGATTAAATTATAAACTGGAGTTAATGACAGATAATTGTTCTCACATCAATAATGTTTGAGTTGCGGAAACATTTATAATAACTACCTACCAATATTTTAAGTTTCGCTAAACTGTAATGAGCACTTATTCAATTCTGTGTATTGTTCTATGTATATTGAATACACTACTCATGTATGGTCAAGCTAATAGTTTCAATAATATTGTCGATGGTTTTCAGCCTGACTTCAACACAAACGAAATTGGTGCTTTGGTAATTTTAAATATGAGTAGTTATAACACATTAGGTGTAAGTTTCTATGCCCACGTATGCTAATCCTTATATTCCATTATTATTTTATTGGTAGATATATGGGTACAATAGCACAGTACGTTTAAATAATTATGTATGAATATTATAACCTTAAACTATCTCTGCATCTGCTATAGCATTTTACAAGTACATTTTATTGAAAGGTTTAAGCACTTAATGTTAAAATAATGCAACCTCTTCGAGATTGGCCATGTCCGATTCTTTGCGTTTTATCTGTCGTCACAGGATAGCAGATAAAAGCTCGTTCTGTGTTAAGTTGTAAAGAACGACCGTTGTAAGAGCGTTGCGTCTAGAAGAAAATGTGTTCAATCTTAACGCTTGAGAAAACTCCATTAGTTCGTGTTCTTAATAATTATTAGTGGTAAAATAATTAAATTTGGAACGAAGATATTTCAATTTTTTTTTATTTGAATATATCATAATAATATAGAAATAAAATAATAATGTTTTCTTGGGAATATATAATTGTCTACTTTTCTCGCAAATAAATCACTGAGCAGCGAGAAACTTGAGTGTGAGGTATTGCTGTTATAAACTTCCAGTCCCGACCCTATTTAGAAGGGTAATTTACCAACCTTGTTCTAAAAGTCTAATTACTAGTTAAACTGCTAATGGGTTTTATAATCTATGCATCTGAATTGAAGCTATCTATGTTGGAGTTAACTTAATCTATGTATATTGACTTAGAAGCATCATGAATTCGGTCAGATACGAGGCGAACTCGAGTGAAAAAAAAATTGTTTATTCATTATCAAATGAATGAGTGGAATTTCCATATAAGAACTGTTTATGAGATACGCATGAGAAAGAAGAGACATGGTTTTTGGTTTAGTATTTTTGGAGATGCTGCTTTTATACTTCGAAAAATAAAATATTTTTTATATATATTTTTTTTGTTTAAGCATTCACAATCCATTAACTCCAAAAATACTAAACGAAATGGAATTATTTTCATAATTAACATACAAATTTTACCATTTGTCCCATGTGTATTTCTTTATTTACATTATAGGTACACTGTGATTGGGGCAAGAAAATCTAATAGAAATATTTTTCCAAAAGAAACGTTGACGGATAAACATTGACATAATTCGCAAATAGTAGTTCTGAATAAAGAAACCCTAAAATGTTTATCTTATTTAAAGATAATTTTCTAAAATTGTCCAGGAAACAGATTAATACTCTATTTTATACGAAGCCTTACAGAAAAAATCCTTGGAGAATTCAGTTGTCAGTGGTACCTTTATTCTCGGCATCAGGCTGTGACTCTGGCGCGCGGTTTTTAAACAAGACTATTTACTTATTAATATTTTAACACGACTTCGTCGTTTTCAAAACAAATATTCTGTAAATAGCTTGTGTATTGTAATCTGAATGACAGTATGACAGGAAATGTACTGCCAAAATTTCCGGTAGTTAATATTAGATACTACTTGATACAGATGCTGTGAGCCAATCAAGTTTGGAATTCGATAATTAAAATGAAATGTCATCATAGCTTCCAGTGTACTATTATTATTCAAGTGAAACTGATTCAATTTGTATTGTAGCTTGAAACTCAACTATCCATCTTTAATTTTGTTGGAGAGAACATTTGCACTATTATTATTTATTTCAATAATAGTTGTTTTGAATTCATAATTAGGTTTCAATAATTATTTAAATTGAGGTAATATCGATAACATGATTAGGTATCATTTAACCTTACCGTAATACGCTGAGACTGCGTTTATTTATCACTCGTTAAGTTTATTTTTTAAGTCAATTACTGATAACAAACGTTTTGGAAGTTAATTTAATTAGAGAGAGAGACAAGTTATTTACTATATTTTATCTCTTTCTAATCAGAGACAAGTGTTATTGTACGATAAATAATAAGGAGACTGATTATCCGCTTACGCATTCGGAAATCAGAAACCCATTTAGTAATGATAATTATATCCCTTATATCAATGGCAGAAATAACAGGAATATAATAGTATTTATAAATACCTTATATTTATGGATTCATTAAACATCTTATTTTGGGACCGGCTGGCTCCTAGTACAGCGATAAACCATTTATGGGTGTAGCCTTTTGGCAATGCTACAAAGCTTTTATTAATATATTTATTAACTAGTTAATAACATTGAGTAGTGGAAGGTCAGCAACACCTGGGATATTCCATAGGCAAATGTGCAATTTATTGGTTTTCACGCTTTGTTACTTTTTGTGAATATTATTATACTTACATCTTCGTTTTCTTCCTGCCCTGTTCCCTGTTTTTATTTGGGGTCAGCTCAGTATGTTCTCTTTTTCCATTCTCTTCTTTCACTCGCCATATCATCAGTCACATCTCTCAAATACATCATTCTTCACACAGTCAATCCACCACTTTCATATTCAAAACTTTTTTAGATACATGTTTTTATCATTCTATTAAATTTTGTGCAAGCTAATCGTCTGTCCCTCTTAATATTGTCTTTTATTAACGCGAGTATCACACATTTAAATAAAATCCTGTATACCGGATTAAAACGCGATTTATTATTTAAATTGTTTAAATTATTTATCCCGATGCTTTTCAGCAACCGTGGTCACGGGGAGACATTTAAACAGTATAAATAGTATATCGCGTTTTAATCCGAAATACATTATTTTATTTATGTCTGTCCCTCATTCTTTATATAATGTCTTTATTAAAAAGTCAATGCACATTTTAATATATTCGGGAGTTTCATTCAAACCAGTGCATGAACATTATTGATGTAGAGTAGGAAATATGCAAATTACTATATACTTTATGTTATAATTACGTTATTATTAATTTGATTATTTTCATTTATGTACCTTTCAATATATGATGTACCTACTTTGATAAACACACATAATTCTGAAATGCAATACGATAATGAATTTATCGGTAACTTTATAATACATTTAAATTGAATCAGCTCAAAATTCGAAACAATTCACTTGTATTGTTCAGAAATTTACGTTAAAGCGGCTTACTCTGATAGATCTACATGGGTAGGCTTTAAAATACAATATTAATTTGTTTATTTTACTACTTTTATATTCCAAACTATCTCTTGGTGTAATGGATTACTTTTGTTCAGAATAAACTACGATAAATCTCTGCATCTCTGCTTCTTCCTATTGGAAATTTCTCGAATATTCCGACCAGCGATTTAAAGATCAGGCTTCAAATGTGCTTTCTTCTTCGTTTTATTCAAGATTATCATATTTAAAAATAACATTATCTATCTAACATAACATAATTAACATAATCTATCGTTAATTCGCTAGGTTTGGCCGGTAGACCTTTTTTTATCGTAGCTCGTGCTTTTTCATCGTAATCGGGATTTTTGAAAATTCCCTTTTTTAGGCGTTAAAATATGGAACGGAAAATTTAAGATCCATAGCTTATTGATTAAAATAGGTAGTTTTTGTCTCATTTGATTGAGTGTCCTTACGAAAATGTACACCTAACTCGGATAGATCTATTATAATAATATTTTTAAGGGCTTCGTTCATGTTATAACGATTTGTTATGACTCTTAGCGGTGGAATAACTTTTATTACTCGCGAATATAAGAGTAATTTAGATTCTATTGTAATTGTAGCGACATCTATAATCCGCTACAAGAATCAATACAAAGACGTCTAATCCTGAATCGCGCTATCAAAGTTTCTGTGCGCGCTATGTATATATGCAAACATCTCGACTACAACCACTGGGGCCTTAGGGCCGGCCAGTCAGTGGTTCGACTGGTCGAGGATCCTCCCTTTAGGTTGGAGGAAGGCCACACCTCCCTTCCTCCAAATAATTTATCAGTCACAGTTTTACATTAGGAGCAAAAGTACACTCGATGTTGGCTCACTCGAAGGTTGACTTATTTGCATAAGCATACAAATTAAAATAAAGTAACACGGGTATACGACGGCTTGAAATATCTCAAAGGACATTTCTGTGACTAATGATTCCTCATTCTAATGGATTAATTCTACGCAGTTTTTATCTTTTATTTCGAAGTGCTTTCAATAAAAATGGTCCTGTCAGAGAATAAAAGAAAGTAAAAAGTGTACGGGAAAATTAATATTATTTTATACACCCACGACTTCTTTATATAACTTCATTCCTGTTGTAGTCATGACCTTACATATACGTAATTAGAAATATATCCATATCACTTAATAATATTATCATATCCTCCGCCGCGTCTGTCTGTCTGTTCACGATAGATAGAGTTATTCATGATTAATTAGGTAATTTATCAAATTATGTAATGATAATTGTTGAAAAGTATCAGAAAAAGTCAAGCCGCCTGGGACCATTCGTCGAAATCGCTGCCTAATCTCTTTGAAATATAACAAAACAATACATGCTGGGAATATACCTCTTTTATATATACATAAAAGTCTGAAATGGCATATATCTATCTTTTAATGATAGCTTACGATACCTAACCATTCTATCTTCTAAAAAATGTTCACATGCAAAGCGGTAATTGGAAAGCTAT
This sequence comes from Anthocharis cardamines, assembly GCA_905404175.1. Taxonomy (NCBI): domain Eukaryota; kingdom Metazoa; phylum Arthropoda; class Insecta; order Lepidoptera; family Pieridae; genus Anthocharis; species Anthocharis cardamines. The sequence goes on along the minus strand of FR989956.1, from coordinate 6,010,397 downwards.
TTAGAAGGATACAACATTAATAATTTAAACTTAAATATATTAGATACCTTAAGCATTTCATGCATATTATTATAATCTATTACAAAATTTAATTTAAATGATTACCTTAGGCAAATCTACCTTATCGCAAAAAGTACGCGCTGTACTACCCGTGCGCAGTCGGGGCGGATCGCTAGTTTATTATATGGAATACAATCTGTTTTTATTCCAGTAAGTCTTTTGTTTTCTAACAGAGTTTTTAGTTCTATCCAAAACTGAAAGATCAAGTTGAGATAACACTTGACTGTTTATGTATTCTTTTGTATTTTTAAAAGTATATTATGAAGAATAAACTCAAAAATATTTTGAGCCTACTATATATTTTGTATCTAAAATAGATTTTTAATGCAGAAAATGGGAGATTAGCAACATTTATACTCCACGTAATACACTGCCGGACAAAAGTATCCCCTCCCCCCCCGATCTCAGAAATGAGCAATGGTTTACATGAAGAGTCATCATGTACAATAGGCACTCATAATCCTCAGCGATGTAAATTGCATATAATTGCGCAATATCAAACGGCGTCGTGGTGAATGTTGAGTTTGGGTCGGGCCTGTTCATCATCCGCATATAGCGAAAGAGAGTTGCTCAGGCATTGAACTGTCGTCTAGCAAAAGTATTCACCGAGACATATCAGTGCCTCATAGAAGAGCTCCTTATCGTCAATTGTCCGAGTTTGAGAGGGGATATATCGCGGGTGCTCGAGACGCCGGTCTATCATGGAATGAGATTAAACGTCGTATCGGCCGTGATTCTCATAGTATTCGCTCCGCGTATCAGGCCTGGGTTGACGAAGGACGTACGTCTGCACAGCCACGTCCCGGCCGCCCACGCTGAACTTCTCAACGAGAAGACAGGGTCTTAGTGCGCGCTTCGACTTCTAGTCGCACATCGCCTGCTACTGCTCTTGCGAGGGAGTGGAGTCCAGCAATACACAGAGGAGTGTCTGTTCGTACAATACGTCGTCGGCTTCAAGAGGCAGAACTATCAGCACGTCGTACTTTGCAGAGGATACCTCTGACACGTCAGCACCGCCAGGCACGTCTTCAGTGGTGTCGAGCTCGACACGATTGGAGATCGGAATGGCATCATATCGTCTTCTCTGATGAATCCAGATTTTGCCTGGAAGTCGGCGATGCGCGCATTTTGGTACGTCGGAGACGGGGAGAACGTCTCCACGAAGAGTGTGTTCAACCTCGCCCCTTCGCCCGTCAGAGAAGCGTATTGGTTTGGGGAGCTATTTCATACGAGGGAAGCTCTCGTCTTCTACGCGTGCAGGGTACTCTGACAAGTGCTCGGTACATTGCAGAGGTTTTGCAACCTGAAGTAGTACCTCTGATTCATCGACTCAGAGGTGCAACATTTCAACAGGACAACGCTTGTCCGCATACTGCAGCAACAGTACGAGCCTTCCTCACACGGGAACATATTCCAGTCCTCCCATGGCCGGCTTGTTCGCCAGATCTGAACCCGATCGAACACGTGTGGGACATCATCGGTCGGCGTCTGAGGCAGTATGCACATGCTCCAGCTAATGACGAAGAGCTCTGGCAGCGAATCAACGCAGAATGGACGGCCGTACCACAAACTACTATTCAACACCTGGTGGACTCTCTTCCCCATCGTGTAGCTGCGGTACTCGAAGCAGCTGGTGGTTACACTCGGTATTGAAGATAGCCACACACTGTGCACTGAGATCTGTTTTCTGCTACGTTTATGTATCATTCTTTGTCTACAATAAATATACATAGTTTGATTAATATAGCATTGCTCATTTCTGAAATCAGGGGGGGAGGGGATACTTTTGGCCGGCAGTGTATATCTACATTATACAGTTAGTTATGCTATATAAATAATTTTTTACGTCTGAAATACTAGCATTAATTAGTACTTTATGAAGTACGTTAGGACTTACGAGTTATTTACAAGTAAATGAATATACAGTAGCTGTTATGGTTTTAGTTTAGTTAATTCTGATTCAAAATCATTGACATGCTCAAAAGTATTTGATACATATACTCAATATGAAAGAAATATAAGATAACTAGCGACCCGCCCCGGCTTCGCACCGGTGCAATGCTGATACTAAATACACTACAGAAAAACTGTTATTATTATACATTTAACCTTCCTCTTGAATCACTCTATCTATTAAAAACCGCATCAAAATCAGTTGCGTAGTTTCAAAGATTTAAGCATACAAAGGGACAGAGAAAGCGACTTTGTTTTATACTATGTAGTGATGATAGAAACATTAAATATACTTAGTAGATTAATTCGTTAATTTAGAAGGCATTAGAAAAATGATAATTTCACCATCGCCTATAAAATATATTAGCAACAATAGACGAACTGGGACATTGCTAGCCTTAAAATACGAATCTTGTTGAAAATAATTGTGAAAATCTATACACTTCCGTCAGTTAATTTGGAGTAAATTACGTTGACCGTAAATAAGCCCCGTGAAACAAAGTTAAGGTGTATCACACAACAAATTAAGGTCGTCGGAAACAGGTTTTAAAACACCTTTCAGAGTGTTACTTAAGGAAATAATTTCGTTTTGCTTGAGTGATTGGTGCAAAGTCGTATTCCGTTTATGACAAGCTGTAAACGACATCACTGTGGTTAAAAGATTCCTAATATAATGTAGGTAACTTGTAAATGTGCGAATTTTATGTATTTAAATTTTACTACTGAAATAATCACTATTTTACTATAACCAATGGCAAGCAGTCCTAACAAGCCGATTCCTAACGGCTTTTCTTTATAATATATTCCCTCTATATAACTTAATAAATAATCAACTAACAAACTAAAATAGCGAAGGTCATGGAAACTTTTCACTTTAATTTGGGTTTCTCCCGCTGGCTGTATGAAAATTCGAAATTTCGTAGAATGATGTATTTTTTTGGAACCTTTTACCTTTTGAAAATGGACACCCTTCGTCTTTATATGTATATTTTCTTTTAAATATTTTACTAGCCATCTGCCCCGGCTTCACACGGGTGCAATGTAGATGTACTTTACATAATATTAGTAAAGATGAACGCACAGCTTAAAAATAACATTTTTGAAAAATCCATCTCTTAGTAAAGTTTATGTTTAAAGTCAAGTTATATCAAGTTTTTTTTTCTAATGGTGGGTGGAGTAGATAGTTATGATATAGCCCCAATAAGTGCGATCTAATCTATGACAGTAAGACAAAAGGTTCACTTAACCCCAGTGCAAAATGATCAGAGAAACATAATATAAATAAATGTGTATGCTAATACTCTGCTAGGGGACTCGGGTCACTTTTATCGGTAAATACAAACAGCGACTAACATTGAGGTCAAACTGGGGTTAGTGACTTGAGCTATCAAGATAAAACCAAAGGTAACATCTCCCGAAGGACCAATAAATGTTGACTTACACAACGTTTTCGTCAGTTTTTCTATCATCTTATTTCGCATTTACCCAAAAAAGTTTCCATATTATGTGTGAGCACGTTATTCAGATAAATACTTGTATTCATCATAAAAGGGGGACTTATTTGTACTATAATTCGTAATGATCTTATTATCGATTAGTAGCTCTGTCAGTGGTTAAAATTACATCGATTCTTAATTAAACGGTATGTCTATCTGTAATGTATATCTTATCAGTTTAAGAGTAATTGATTACTAAACAATGAATCCGTAATTGTGTCATTCATTTTTGTAGTAATTTTAAATATTAAATCAATCCATACTTATAAATAACATAGTTCAAGTAGAAACTTTCAGTTGTAAAGGAAGATGAAAATAATTTTATTTTAAAGAGAAATGTGATACACTCATATTTATATTTAGAGATTTCCCAACTCAGCCTTTAAATATTACTAATAAAAGTAAGCGCAAAAATACAATTTAACTTCGAGTGAAGAAAAACAAACTACGGAAATTGGAAAAATATGACTCAGCATTTTCTTAACTGATGAAGGTTAGGATAGTATCACGCTAAACAATATTATAGATATACTGTAATAGCCATCTGATTCCTATTACCATATTAAAACTTCTAGCAACACTCTGAGGGTGTTCGTTTTTAATAATATTATTGTTTAGTTAAATAATTAGGTTCCTTCGTAGGTAATTCCTATCTTCCTACCTTCATTTATTTAGTTGTTTATTAAATCACACAGGAATATATATATACATAAAGAAGTGATAATTAATGTCTGTAAATTATAGCTAATAATGAACTTTAATTTTTATTCAAAGCAAATTAGGCCATGTTGAAATGGCAAAATGCAAATTGCATAATATTTGCTTAGTATTTATTACATTACCTACTGCAGCTATATTAGATCTCACCTGAGACATTTGTGACATTGACAGTATGTCCATGGGTACTTACCATCAGATAACCCACCTGTTCGGTTATATGCTTTGTAATAAAAAAAAGAAAAACAATCAATTGCTGCAAGCTCTGAAAATTCTCAATGCACCAAGGAAATGTTTAACATCGAAGTCTATGGAGGATAGACCAAGTTGAAATGCAGTCAACAGCAATACAGGGAGATTTGGTAAAGCTGCTTTTGATTGGTCCGTTTCAATTCGTCCAACTTAGTTTTACTCTGAAATTTGATTTTAAACTAGACTCCTCTCTATAATTCTTTTTGTACCTCAGTTCGGCTTAGTTTTGGCGTAAAAGAAGGGAAAACTCTCATTTATAATATTAGTAAAAATATTTTAAAGATTTGGAAAAAGAGTTTATGTTGCCATGTTATTTAAGAAAGTCTTATTTTTTATCACGATTATAATATTCAAATAAATTTAAATATAAGTATTTTAAATGCAACTATAATATATGTTAAATTGTAAGTATACTTGTATTGGAATTTGCTAAATGCTGTAAGTTTATAAACCATGTAAATTTAATAGATGCTCTGTTTATTTTATAAATTTTTAATTCCGTTATATTCTCGTACTTAATTATTATTTCTCGTACTTGTTAATTACTCATATAAGAATTCTAAGAGAATTTTTTATCTCTTATTTTCTTGAATAAGCCAACTTTTATTCATAGAGATTTCATAAGTCTACGACTTCTAAGCACTTGAAAAATATACATTAATATTTTAAACTTATATTTATTATATTTATAGCATCATTTAAAAGAATTAGTTTATGACTCATATGTATTGGTATACTATAAGTAAATACTGTAAATAACATATCTTTGTCTAGTGAAGTGTTAATAGGTGTATTTTATATGTTAGATGTAAATATTATAAAGTGGAAAGATTTGTTTGTATGTTACGAAACTCAAAAAATACTCAACTAATTTTAAAAATTCTTTATTGCATTCGCATTATGAGTGAGTAACATAGGGTATTTTTTTAGTAAATCTACATTGCAACCGTTGGAAGCTGGGGCGGGACGCTGGTGTTAGATATCGACAGACGTGTATTCATTTGACATAATATATGTAACATCATAATCATACGCTGTCAACCTACTTTTAGTTCGAATATTCGGCAATCCATAAACTGAAATCAACTGAAATCAACACTGTCATTTTTTTACTATTATTGCTTATTTTAAGCGTAAACCTATGGCAAGAACAAAGCACTAATTGCCTATTGTGGTCCATAACTAAACTATGAAGCGTATTTAATTAGTTTATATTTAGTAATTGGTTCTTATCGTAGATGTACGCTTATAATAAGCAATAAAACAAATTTATTTTTACTCAAAATTACACTTACCTAGTTGAACCAACGTTAATGTCTCTTGGGAAATTCGAATTCACTTATAGTGAAAAGATGTTGTAATATTATACGTTATTTATTTGTTGTATAAATAATGTTCAACACATAATAACTCTTTTAATAAGAACATCGTAATTAACATAATTGCTTAATAAACTCATCGTTTTCTATATATACACATTTTATATTGAAGTAGGCGCTAGGTATTTTCGTAATTGACGCGACCGCAATTTCCCTTCTTCAACACTCAAACGATGGCCATTATACAAGACCCCTTTTTTCTTAAAACCTATCAAAAGCGAAAACTCACAACCAGAGGGTTTATACTTGTAATATTAAAGTAGGATCTTTCGTCGGTAGGTACTTCATTTACAGGAATTGTTAGGAAACCTGTTAATTATTTATATAGAGAGTGCTGTTGAGATATTTAAATACATAGGCATAGTGTTCACAAGATCATACATCAAATATTCATGCATGTTTGAGAGCTTTAAAACATTAATTATGCGCATACAGTAATTTAGCTATTTTTACATTTTCCTCTAGAAATTATCAGAATTAAATGTATTTTATAAATCGAATAAAAAGTTAATACTAAAATATCACTTGAAACACTGAGATAAGTTGTCTAAATATAAATACGTCGCAAAGCTTGTAGAATGGAGATAGGTATCAAAACAAAATGTGCTGTGTAAGCCGGACCCTTCTCAAGGGCGACTGATAATGGACGTCACTTGATATTCTATGTATTCTCTACGTATAACATGAAAGGCTATCTTTGAAGCTTTTATTTAATGGATATTTGACATGTTTGATTGGTTGGATCCTGATTTATCTGCCATTAAAGAAATATCAGTGACTTTAGGTCTTCATTTGTATTTCAAATTTAATTAATTTAGGTCGTATTAGAAATGCCATCATCTCTCTCTGTCCTTCTCTGGAATTACCCTTATACCATTATTGGAAAATGTTTCATTAACTAGGTTTATTTGTTTCAAGTTATTTTTCATATGACCTTGTACGCTGAAATGTGTTTTGGCAAAACTTTAGTATAGGTTGGTCATTTAGAATTTATTAGTAAGATAATTTAATCAGAATATACTTATTATGATATCTTTACAAGAATATATAATTAAGTTGGGGATTACTTCTATCAATACTGACTGACTGCGCAGATTGAATTCATTTCGACTTTTGATAATATGCGGTTAGCTCCAAAGCAAATAGCCCAGTGAATATTGATGAGAATTGAACGCTTGCGTTACGTAAGCTCTGTTTGAATACTATAGCAATCAAAGATGTATGAATCTGGATATTCTATTGTCCAAAAGATCTTTTTTGACGGTAAGTATTGACAGATGGGCGTGAGGCTCACTTAGTGGTGATAACTCAGCCAAAGGTGATATGACCTACTATTAGGTTCGCTTCCCACCAGTTTTATGCTTAAGCAGAGGTATATAAAACGTACCTCTAGATAGCAACACGTAGGAAAAAAAACACAATCATAGCTTGTGGTTATATCACATATCAATTTACGTTTAGATGGGTTGCAGGTTTGAATCCCAGGGGGACGACAAGTTTATAATTTCTCTTCAGGCTTCAGGGATAAAACGGTTGGTAGTTATCAAAATTCCGTATCGAACGATCCACCGTGTACACCTTGAAGCATATTATTCGTATACCTTTTCGGTTTCAATCTATCATTAAGTGTGCCTCAAGCTCATCTCAGGAATTATGTACCTAAATTTTTTCAATCCTAACAGTAGATAAGAATTTCTTTGGTGAATTCTTTAAAATATACCGACGGTATTTCAGCCATTGTGACGACATTGGAAGACAATGATGAATACACTTTACGATTGCTGCGACAAATCTGCTTCAGGGACGAAAGATTTATTTTAATAAATCTTTGCTCAGCTTTGAAATAAAGAGAATATATTTTACAGTTCACCTTCATGGTCATTGCGTTTTGCTATGGGGTTCGAGGTTTGAATCCCGGGAAAATAAGTTGTTTCAATGAAAAAACTGAACCAAAAGATTGATTGATCTTGCCTGTTAAATAAATGTTTTTCATTTCGTCTGGATTTATTTTTGGTTTTGGTAATGTTAATTGAGATCGCAAAGTTTATTTGGAAATGCTTCGTTAATATTATTAAAACAGATACAAAACATTTTTCTGTTGTTGAATCTTTATCAGACCATCTCTGAGGAATACATTTTAAAATAAAATTCTAATATGCCATTTGTTCCCTCATTAGTATAGTAGTTTTACACCGAGATATGAGTATTTTGTTAATGAGAGAGTAAATAGCAGAGCTATTACGAGCTACTTCCATTTTTCCGTCGCTTTAATAACTAATTATTAATTAATTCAAACATTAAATGTTCCTTTTTTAAAGTAGTATGTTTTGTCTCTAAAGTATCAATTATTTAATATGATACATTATAAAATTTCAGTGTTTCTGTGATGAAAGTGGGTGAAAGGTTTTACGGTTTAGTTTATGAGATCGGTATAGCTGCTATATAATTATATATATATTTTAAAAACAATACTAAACTAAACACAAAATCGAGGAAATTATAAAACATATAAACATAATATTATCAGTCTAAATTGTTGTTATGTTGTTATTATAAATGTTATGAGTTTTATTCCAAATTCGTATCAAGTCAATGTTCTAGCGAAATATAATAATTATTATTTTTGTACGATATACTTGTATCTTAGCCTTTTAAACTTCTTTCGTTGGTGTCGATGTTAAAATAAAATACATTTGAAAATGTGCATTTAAAAATTTACTTAAGGTTCCTTGCAAGCAACGTCTATAAGAAATTATATTATATCCTGTGCCGGGTTTATGTACCGTTTAAGTCGTAAGATAAAAAGGTTCTACGTACGTGGAAAAGATAAAAGCTTCTAAGGTTCTACAGCGCAAGCGAATGTCGTAATTAACGTGAAACCATAATTTAGGGTTACGGAGAGTTGACATTAGTGATAACTCTGCGAAGAGTTTCTTGTACTTTTTCTGCTCACGAAATACTATTTCTGAAATTAATATTATAATAGGGAATAGGATATCTAACGTACATTGGACATAGAAACAAATACAAAAAAAATAAGATCAATGAATCATGATACAAAATTGTATTACTATAAAATCAAGTATAAGATTATTTTATCAAATATTCATACTATCCTACTTTTTTATTGAAATAGATACATAACACTTAAATGTACATAAAACTTATATCTAGTTTAGCAATTTTAAAGACAATAATATAAAATAAATGTTAGCAGATTATCTATAAACCAAACTCGCATTTTAACCAAAATTATTTCATTTAAGTACGTGATAATCGCAATAATAAAAGAAATTATTAATATCCTACTGTTAATTAATTAGGTAGCACAATTACCAGGTAAAGTAAAAATCATGACAAATGGCTTATTTCTTTCCTACTCTAGACACTGATTGAAATATTAAACAGAAGCTGAGAATGATTTATTATTTCGGACTACTTTTTATTAAATAAAAGGAAATAATCTAGCTGATATCGTAAGATAAAACATAGCCGTAGCGAAGCTAAGAAAGTAATCAAAAAGATTTTTCTATTGGAATTAACTCGAGTCACGATTCGCGTAAGCTGTCCAACGAGTTGTCACGAGCTTTCAAACTGATATCTTACGGACTTAAGATAGTTATTAAAGACAGGAACAGTCTGCTGGGAAATACAACTTCGCTGAAACTTATATTAATGAATTTATATTGAATGCAGGTCTATAATATAATATAGTAAATAGTAAGGAGGAAAAATATTTTCGTTCCTGCAGTGGCGTATTTACCCATTTCCAAGTATAGGTATAGGCTGGTAAATTTTTGCCGCCCCTCCCTGTAAAATTTTCGGATCCTAAATTAATATAAAAATGTGTATTGAGTCCAGGCGGCGAGCTGGGACAATGAAAGGGAAGAGTCATCGGCAAGATGTCTTCTAGACCTCTCTACAAGAAATCTAAATAGAAAATTGGTGCCCAAATTTGCCGCCCTTAAAATCTGCTGCCCTAGGCTCAAACCTACTCAGCCTGCTGTAAATCCGACACTGCGTTCCTGGTATACTCGTATATTTGAGTATTAATTAGATTCTTTTTTATAGGCTTAGTTGACAGCGTGTGATATACATCTATGAATGATGCTCTTGATCTATTTTTTACTTGGATCATTCAGAAATTAAAACGCGCAATACTTTCGGTTTATCCACATATGAATGGTGGTTCGTTAGAGGAATTTTCGGTTCCTCCCATCCGTTTCAAGCACATTGACCAGACGCAACTTGTAAACAACGTCCTAGCGGGATTTAAACCCGCGAACCATCAGAACGCGAGTTAGTTATAATAATAATAATTCATTTATTTCGGATCCATCCTGAGATTACATCCATATTTGTTAGTACAATTTGCAAGCTTACAAACTAGTGTTAGCCCTACCTAAAAACAATTTTTTAATATTTATCACTTGATTTACCAGTAATTTAAGAACAATATAATCATGTTTTTACAAAGCACAGTAGGTAAAGGTAAAAGATATCAAAGAGAAAATTGTTTACTAGTGTTTACTCGTCGGAATTAGAAAGATTTTTTTTCGATGTCTCTATTGTACCTCTTTTGTGGAGCCCCCGGGCTGTAGCCCTCCCCTAAATCCATCCCAGAACGAGCCTGTTAATATATACTAGATGTTATTTCCTTCTTTATCAGTCAATGAAGTGACCTATCTCGTGGTCCAATAAACCAAATACATAAAATACAGAATTATGGACGCTAATTGTGAAATGGATACAACTGTACTTTAAGCACGAGTGTTGTCTCGTGGGATCAATAATATACATATAACAAAAGGGTTATAATAAAAATTAATTATAAAGAAGAATATAATTTACTCGGGTAGGTGTAGGATGATTGTTTTTAAATACTTTCAGCCAGCTAAGAATACGTTTTTTAATGTTTTAAAAATAAAATAGTAACATTTCTAATTACAATATAATAAAAGGAGTGTATTTCAATACATTAGTATTAAAAAACTTTTGGCGTAGTAATTTCACTGCGGTAAGGGATGAGAGGGACATGTACAGAGATACAGACGTGGTGCTAAATACAGTAGGTAAATTAGATATGTGTTTAGGTGTGTCTTTTGATATATCATATTTATATTGTTCAAGAAAAAAAAATAGTAATTTATTCTGCATAAAAATTTCAATAAAACGAGTATTTCTCCAATTTGAAAATGAAATAAAATGTTCGGAAAACCTTTCGACGTCAAACAATTAGCATTCGAATTCGCGCATATAAAAGAGGCGGTAGACCGTAACAATCTCGAATTAAACTGTTGTACGTCTACTAAAGGAATTATATGAAAATTTTATCCATTTGGCTTTGTTTCATTTGGTGAAGCAAGTTCACACCAGACCCTTTTACTTGTTGTTTGTTAATAGGTTAATTTAATATTATGTATATGATGTCTTAAAATAATAGAATTTCGTTTTGTAAATATTTTTATCTAAATAAAATACTTGATAACGGATTAAAATGCGATTTATTATTTATGCCGACGTTTCGGATGCTTTTCAGCAACCGTGGTCACGGCAGCATGAAAGGTGACAGTTGTCTGATTTGAAATATCACAAAGTTGCCATACCTATTACCGCTATCTATTCCTACGGAGTTGATATTTACTGTAATTTATTTAATTGTGTGATACTCGCGTTAATAAAAGACAATATTATTATTTTTATTCATATTACAATGTGAAAAACATATAAATGTATTGCAAAAGTCATAGATATACTTAACTTCGTAAGCTTCGAATTCGAAAAGTTTCTAAGTTTTTTTTTTATTATCAGATAAGAAAATTTTCCGAGAGCGATGTGTTATTTTATGGAATTATGTCAGCCTTCCTGAAAGGAGATAAGTAAACTTGGGAAGCACTCGGAAGGAAATATTCTCCAAAATATTTGCAGTACGAGACAAGAGCTGTTCTTATATTGAAAGTTAAGCTATAAGTTCCGGTGTCAATAATGCTACTGTATTCCTATAATATTATAGAAAAATCTCAATAAATATTTTAATATTAAGGTCAATTCAAATTGCATACCTCCTTAGGTGTTGATTTCCAAAAAATATTACCTTATTATATACGTATAATACGGTAATTAATACGCGTATCACATATTTTAATGAAAAAAATTAAACATTTAAGTACGTTTATAGAATGACCACGCTTGCTGTAAAGCATTTGAAATTAATTATTTAAAGAAGGAGTTTCTCGGTTTGATACGTATATTTTTTTATGTATGTTCAACAATTACTCGTAAATATGAGAAAATATTTATTATTATTTTGTTTGGACGTGTTCCCGTTACTTACTTAGGATCTAGTGAATTAGTATTTTATTATATTGTAGTTGTTTTCCCGAAAGAAATGATTCATAATGGAGCTTAATAAAAAGCACAGAAATAGGTTATAGGATCTGTGTCACTGCTTTTACACATGTAAAAGCTAAAGACTGCTATACTTAATGTTATGTATAGTATTTGTATCGTAAGAATATCCGGAATCCATCTTGAGTCAAGCAACTGATTTTTGCCCACCTTAGTTTAAATATATATGTACTAGCTATGTATGGTTCCAATAAACTTTTTTTTTTTAGCCCTAACTGAATCTTTGATTTCACGTAAAATTTTTAAGGCAGACTTAACTTATTCGATTTCCAGGAACAGTGTGGTAATGGATAAGTTGAATAATATCGCCGCAGTCGTCTAACTGTCAGCTTATGCTGAGCCTTTCGCCACCCATACTATTAGGTTGTTTTAAATATTATAATATGAGACCTTTTGTAATTTTGTACCTGTGCTTTAAGCTTAGAATTGTTGTATAGGGCCTGGAATGGTAATCAATTATTTAAATTCAATGCGTTTATGTAAATAATAACTTTTACTATCGAAAACCACTAATTTGAAAAAATCCGAATGACATTAAGCGGTTTGACATAGTGCAGATCTGTGTCGAGAAAATTCCATAGTATTTATAAAAAGTAAGAAGGCCTGAAAATTAAAAAATTCTTTATATTTACACAATCTTATACTCCGTTTTTTATCGTCATTTTAACTAAGTTTTATGACAGCAAATAAATAACGTCTGTCTGTCTCTCTATATCACACTATACACATCTATATCTACACTTTTTTATATTACATGTCGACAGACGACCATGTGATTCACTTGATGATACCTCAGCCACAGAAAATCAGTCAATGATGCACTGTCGACCTAGTTTTTACTTCGAGTCTTCGGAAATCAATAGACTAAAACCGAAACGGGCAATATGCACTTCACAGTTTTTCCATCTATCGTTACCCGCATTTTCGATATTATTCCCACCTGATCAATGCCCAAAGCTACTAGACGTGGGGAAGACATACTTACGGATAATTATAAACATGTCCCGGTGGGATTCGATTCGGCGGTGCGCACGACAGGTGTTCTACCAAACGCGCCAATAAGTCCGTCAAAATCTGACACTGATGTCATGGTCATGCTAGGTAAACATTATTATTTGTATTTAATAGTATGCAACTATGCCACCATAGCATGCCATGAACGGAGCGTCAACAATTACGGCAATTATATTTCGCCAATGATAATGTATCGTTTAGTGGACATAATAGTTCGGGCCATGATTCTGTCCGTGTTACATTCATAGATATCATACATACGGTCTAGTAGTCAAACTTTAAAACGTAGGTAATAAAATTCACAGCGATAATACCTATAGCTTCCGGCCTAGCATGACACCATGACAAATTTTGTCGACCGTTTTCTCGTGTTTTAATCGATTATCTCTTTATGTCCTTTGAGTCTAAAACGACACTTACACTTAAAACTCGACTTCTAATGTCAAAAGATATTTGTGGATCGAGATATCTTATTTATCAAAGTTGTCGATGTCGAGAAATAATTTATATGGAGATATCTCATGATGATCATGCTAGACGGGCTGGAGTCCACATCGCAATTTTACTCGATCATGATCGAAGTTTATTCGACCGTAGATAATTTATTTATAATTGTTGACATATTGTTAGGCTTGATTTAGGTGCTTGATCTAGTTATTTTGGTACCCCAAGGGTTAACCCTCGGAATGGACGGACAGATGGGAGATACGGCCCGCAGGCAACGGTGATTTATTTTGATGGATATTCTAATCCTAACGAATATAATATACATTCATTTTTTAATTCAAATTTAAAATTAAATATCCTTTAGGTATTATGTGTATACAAGTATAGAAGAACTCCTTTAAAGCTAATTTAAGACTGTGTTAGGAGGAAGTGCTCTTTCAGTAAATAGTTTTTGTAAATTATATTTAAAATATAAAAGTAAAGGAACATTTAGAAAGAAAGAAAGAAAGAAAAACATTTATTTCACAAAACACTCACAGGATACACTTAATAAAATAAAACAAAGTACAAAAAAAAATCAATAACTAAAACCAGCTATTGAATATAATATTCCTATTTCTAAAATAAAGTATTTAAACAATAATAATTATGTTTAACACTAGAGAGTTCCTGTGCAGTGCCGGAAATGGGTCACCGACTCAGGATTATCTGTGACATAGCCGCGGCTATGACACAGCACTGATTTTCAGCGGTTTTACATGATTTCTTGTACATACAATAATTGAATGCAATAATTTAAGCGCAATAATTGACTTTCAAGAATTGTAAGCATCTGTTTACACGCGGATATTATGTGCTTGAGAAAAGTATTAAAACAAAACTTGTAATTTAACAGATCAATAATGTTACGTGATGTTTAAATCATGCAAGTTATTGCAATAGTCATGATGAAGGCAAGCACTTCAATCTGAGCAAGGGAATCTGATGTATTACAGTCTAATCTAATCCGATCGAATTCTTTTTTTTTTAACTTCGAGAATTAGATCAGCGTTTGACCACTGTTTCACCTGATCATAAGTGACAACTTGGTCTACGATGGAGCACGCTGATCTAAAAAGAGCCTATTCACATTCCTCTTGAATGTATCCAGATTATACCTTGTAGGGAAGACAGAGGCCGGAAGAGAGTTCCAATCTAATCTAAACCTAAAAAAGCTTGTAGGTAGACTAACACTAAAATAATACTTATATTAGTAACTAGCAATTGCTCCCGCAACCCCCCTTGTGGGTTGAATTTCGTAAAATCCGTTCTTAGCTGACCTCTACTCGGCGAAAGGAATATTCCTACCATATTTCAAGTCGCTACGCCTTATGGTTCCAGAGATATCGTGATGAGTGACTATATAGGTGGAAATCTCTTTTATATATATAGATAATGTTAGTGCTGGTGTTAGTATAACAGTGAGTGTTGAGAGTAGAGTCAATAGAACACGTATCTAAGATCAATAATACATCCTAATTAACATGTGACGTTATAAGGTAGAATGGATACTATATAACACTTATTACTGTATTGATTTCGGAGCTTATTTTACATTTCTGTATAACTGTCTTAATTATTATCCCTATGCAACTATGTAATAAGTAAAAATAGTAGTAATATGCACTGTTAAATTCATAAAGTATGTGATATTAAGATACATGCATGCTAAAGCAATCTGGTAAAATTCTGTGACTAATCGATTTAAAGTTACAAAACTCAGTGATGCTACATAGATGATATTACATTATTTTAGGGCGTAATTGACGCCGTGTGGAATTCCTATCTTTATATATATAATTCTTCTGTGAGTGTGTATGTCACTGAACTTCTCTCAAACGACTGGACCGATTTTGATGAAATTTTTTGTGTGTGTTCAAGGGGATCTGGGAATGGTTTAGATTCACAAAAAAGTTTGAAATTTTCATATTAAAGACGTGTAGACAGGACAACGTCTGTCGGGTCCACTAGTTTTCTATATAAAATATTGTCTTTTACCTGTTTTTTTACAATTTTATTCCCGACGTTTCTAGTGCTACGTCGTCTACACGTGATCACGTTCTATAAAACACTAATTAATTGCGTTTTAATCTGGAAATAGTCTATTCATTTAAATAAAAAGTAGTCCAATACAAAGGCAGAATGATACTCGTCGCAGTCCACTGCTTGGAGGTTATAGCTACTTTATTTAATTAAGCTTCGATGTAGTTAATTTACGATCTTGGAGGTCCACTATGCCGGTCAATAAATTATAAGCATGCGCATCATTTTCACGAAATGAAATAAACCGAAAATATTTTAATGGAAGAGTAAACTAGTATTGATTTTTTTTTATATCATTTTTTGGATCTCTATGGAACTTGAAATTTATTCAAGTTTTACATTCGTGACAACATACGAACTAACCATTAATAGCTAAACATTTATGTCCACAGAATGTAATAGGTGCGGTCTAAGTATGGGGCTTAGAAAATCGAATAATAAATAAAAATCTTAGATTACTTAAACTTATATTTGATCATATTAAAGAAAGCGGGAAATAACGGATTTAAAAATTTTCACAATATTAAGTAATTTTTTTCATTCATTTACTTTTTAAATTTTGTCAGCTATAATGTGCTTACCTCCACACTAGTCAGTTCAGTATTACCTACTATTTATCTTTCTAAAATTAAGTAATGAATAGAAAAAAACAGCATAATTTTATTTGACTTTGACCTTACTTTGACGTACTATGAGTGTGGATATGTGTACTAAGCATGAACCAGTAAAATTTTAGTCTCGTAATTTTGCAGCGGTCATATATTTGTGTCTTGATTATTTATTTATAAAACGTTTTAAGTATATAATAAATGTTGTTATTAAATACAAATATGACAAAAAGCTAGTTCACACTCTGTCACCGAGTGAAAGGAAATTACGCTTTCACGCATGATTTTTTGCACGTTAAACGAACAAAAAATATAAATCTACTGTTCCGAAAGCCGTCGTTATATCGTGGATAAATAGAAGATATATCCTGTATGTGAATGACATCGTACGAAATAGGGCGAAACCCTCCGTTTGCTTGGGAATTTATTTTTTCTTCCTGTCCCTACAAAAGATCCAAGGAAGTAGTTTTTGTATGGGCTGGAAAGATTGATAGAAGCTTCTATTTTTGAAGACAACGGTTTTCCTACATTTCTAATGATTAAACAAATTGTATCTATTAATAATTATTTTGATGGGCTCGTTGGCGCGTTCGGTAGAACACCTGCCGTGCGCACCGATGGGTCATGGGTTCGAATTCCACCGGGACGACGTTTATAATTTTCTGTAAGCATGTCTTCCCCACTGGTAACTTCGGGCATTGATCCGATGGGAGGAATATCGAAATTCCGACCGTGAAACGAACCATCGTTTATAGATGGAAAAACCGTGAAGTGCATATTGCGCGTTTAGGTTTCAGTCTATGGATTTCCGAATCATTGGCTGATGTTCTGTGTTGCTGAGGTACTATCAAGTGACCCTCATGCTCGTCTGTCGATATCTAATATAAAAAAAAAACTAATGGCTGGATACTCAAACGAGTTTTTTAAGTAATTATTTTATTTCAGTTTTTTGTATAAATCCTATTTATTTAATCAAAGAAAAAAAGGTAAACTTAATGAAGCATATCAAAAAAGTAAGTAAGTTGAAAAAATTAAATAGTATATTATTCGAACGAAAAAATAATAACCACAAGGATCATTTTAAAATATTTCTTTAAACACTGTTTTCAATTGTAGATAGAGCCCTATAACTAAAGTTAAAGAGTTAGAACTATTTGGTATACTGTAGAAGCTATAGAAGTTTATGAAGTTATAGCTGGAACTGGGTTTTCAGGATTGAAAATGCTAAGGATTTGGAAAATAATATGGACCTACCTATTATTATTTATATATAAAAGATAGGCAGTAACCAAAGCACTACTATAGTAAAAAGTATAAACATTACATAAATAAATGAGATTTTATTAAAGTTAAGAAATTATTATCTATCCTCGTAAGTCCTGTCATACTTTATAAATCTATTCTAGTATTTCCTAAGGTGTTATATAAAACAATAAAATTACACAAACAACTAGGTCAATTTTAAAAGCTCTGATACTCGCTTTGCAGTTTCGATTGGAAGTACTTTTGAAGTGCTTTAGATCATTAGAACTACACCGGTTCAAAAACACACAGGACCTACGAGGCTATTGAAGCGTAAGCTTTCTTAATTGTTGTAAACCCGCTACGAGTTGATTTGTAATATCTGTTAAATGTATCGTGGAGGTTGGGAAGAACAGGGCCGGATTTATTATTTATTATCTGGAGGGCTTTTATGTTAGACTAGCTGATGCCAGCGACTTCTTTTGAGCAAGGTTTATATATTATTATATTATATATGATATATTCAATTGAAAGTAGCGAAATAATCAAACTATTTCATTTACAAATCAAACTGTTATTGACATCTGATAATTCGAAAAAGTTCGACGCGAGTCAGCTTTCATTGCAATTTGTGGATATGGTGCCTTTAAAATAATCTTTTAATGACGATAACTTATCTTTTTGACAACCGATTTTGATGAAACAAAGCCTATTTGTTGCCCCGGATTTGTGAAAGTTGCACGAAAATCGGTTCGAAAACAGACAGAGAAACAAAAAAAAAATCTGGGTTTGTTCTATTTCTCTTCTTACATCCCCCTGACTCGGTCTTTAGCATTTTTTTCTATGTACAGACAATTGACCTCTACAGTTTTATTATATGTATAGATATCGACAGACGAGCTCATGCTTCACTTGATAGTAGGTGATACCTCAGCCACAGAACATCAGTCAATGATTCGCTGTCGACCTACTTGGAGCAATAAAGGAGTGTAGGCCGCTGGCACCATATTATTTTCCGAATAAAATGATTTTTTCTAAATATTTAGGAATATGATAATTATATAAAATTTTTGTATAAAGTACAGAAGGTAAATGCGAAAAAAAATATCAAAGGAAAATTTGACTCGTCGAAATTTGGAAGATTTTTTCCGAAGTCTGTTGTTGGGGCTTTTTGTGGAAAAGCTGTAGCCCCGGATACCCTCGCCCTAATCCGCCCCTGGGGATGAATACGTATACATTGCGACCTACAATTCTTCGGGCCACCGTTATTATATCCCTAACAAAAGGCTCACACGATCATTGATTTTAGACATGCTGTACACACTTTTGTAATTATTTTGTTAAATCGTACAATCATGTGTCTGTAAAATATGTATGTTGAAAATAAAATACTCCGTTGAGGTTTTATTTGAAGTTTGAAGGTAATTCGGATAGAACAATTATATTGAAAATGTATTTGACAGGAAGTCATTGTAGAGTCGATGCCACGAATCAAGTCCCATTGCGAAGTCTGGAACTAAATGTGACAGCTCTGTAATCTTTTTGTTTATCAGGATGCGCGATATGAGTTTATTACGCACAAAACATTATTGGGATTTCAAGAAATATCAAGTTGACGGGATGTAAGGCAATGTTACACTTCTTACTAATAACATTTTGATACGTGATGAAGCGCCGCCGCTATCGGACTTTAGTGGTGACATTGATTCTATATGGAAATACTTACGCGTGGATTTATTTTACTAATTCTGTATTTTTTACTTCTTTAGTGGTATTTTAGAAAATGTGTCTCATTAAATGTCTACTGTACCTATTAGGGCGAATGTTATCCCAATTGTGTTTAATAGATTTACTATAAGGAGTTATAACTATGTACATCGACTATATTAGTAGTTATCGACGTAGTTAAAAGAATTTATGAATAATCTGAAAACGTTTTCAGTGTCATATGCATCGTGGATATCAAAAAAAACTGTTACTACGTGTTAAATATATGATTTTGTTATATGTAGGTATATTAAATTCATTTTTCTTCAAGAATCAAATCTTACATAGAATTTTAAATAAATAAATAACATTAATTTATGTTAAAACACACCAAAAACGTAATAACCTAAAGTACCTTTAATTAATATTTGATATTATTTGATCAGATTTATTTACGATATCACGTATGTTATTGCTGTAAAAGCAAATTAGTCTAAAATATAGTTCCACAATAAAGGCAACATTTATTGTCCAGTGGATATTGTTTTTTCTGTTTGCAAACTCAACTTTAGTTACGGCTTTTTCGTCTATGAATGGCCGCAGCGGTTCGTAACACGAATGGAATTTCGATATTCCTCCCACCCGTTTAATGCTTGTGTTGTGGGTCGTAGAGGAAAACATGTTTATTAAAGTTTGGATATTTCTGCATTTTAGTGGGTAAGGGAGGCATTCACAATCCAACGATAAATTAATTTTGTGCCACTCAGTTTTATAAAAATGTTGTCGTTTTAATAAAAGAAGCTTTCAGAGTATGGCTTCTTTTTTTGGGTTAGGCTGATATGTTTAAATAAACGTTTACCACAATATATTCTCAACTTATCAACGTCTGGCGCCATCCTGCCAAGGTCGTGAGTTCGATCTCTTACACACACACGGATCGGTGAAGGACACTCCAGCCTCATAAATCCCTCACACGTTAACAGTAACGTAACTGAGTGACATGAAATGGCGATTCAATCTTTGTGATCAATTTATGAACCCTGCTAGGTGCGTTAAATGATTTTTCTTTCATATTTGTATATCTAATTTAGTATTAAAACTGTGTTACAAATAAATCTTGAGTGATAATATAATGAGCTTTTTAACATAAGCAGCTTTCTGTCGGGAATAATGTCTCACTGATTATTTAGAAAATAACGAAAATGTTTTGACCCTGAAAGGATTTATTATCATATAAAATAAATAAATTATTATTTGTAACGTGAATAATTATTTTTATATTAGAAAATAGGTTTATATTAGAAATTTGTAACAACATTATTTGAGCTTAACGTGTTTTTTTATTAAAATATTAAATAACTAATAGCATCAAGGAATACTCGTTATTTTTTAATCTTTGAATTGTTAGTGAAATCAGGGTTTATCAATGGGTACTTGTATCTTTAGGTACAACTTGTTCGACTTATTGAGCCAGGCTTAAAATATTAATATGATAAATAGTGTAATACGAGTAATATGATATTTCCACATAAAATCTCCTCATCATAACTTTGAGGAGTTGACGGGTCATAAAATTGATTGGCCTGATTACGGTTTTGTGGCTTTTATATTATAGTTGTCTGTTTTTACTCCTGTCATTGGCAGTACAGTAAACTCATTAATTACTATTCTTTCGGCCAAGATACATGCATACAATTAATTGCTGTGGCAAGACTGATTTCCAACTATAATATAAAATTGGATAATTGCATAAGCATATAATAGATGTATTTTAATTTTTTTTATAGAATTTTAAAACATAATTTGCATATATGTATAATGTTACGTTGGCGAAAAATAATAAGAATAATTCTATCTTCAATCATAAGGGGATAGAATTGATAAATAACGAAATATTAAGCGGTTTATTAGTTCATATAAAACATTTATGATCCACATATTTTATGTTTTCTCTCAGCATACGTTTTAGAGCCTTTATCCTATTGTCGCATTTATCGTCGCTTAACTTTGTTACATTCGAGTAGCGACTCGCATAAATCAGGTTCGGTATTGGATAAAATCAATTGCTGGGCGGGAGGCTGATATGTGAGACTTAGAACTTATTACCGAGACGAGCCTAAAGGATTCGACGCTAACAGACCTTATCGGGAAGTAGTTCAGACAGGTACTTTAACGACCTTTGTACGTGGCCGGAATTTGATTATGTATCCTCTTCGTGATTTAATTACATACATACGTATAGTGTTCATATTTATTTATTTATTTATTTATTTATTTATTGGTATCCAAACAACATACATGTATTAAACTTTACAAACTAACAATACTTAAGGTAAATCATGATAAACATATACGTCAATTATATGGATACACTTATGATGACGTGATATATAACTAAAAATAAAACAAATACAAATTACTTTAAAGAAAAAGAAGGTTATGTTATTATCACGACTATAGTGAAAGGTAAATACATGTTACTAACAAAATTATGCAAAAATTAAAATACTCTAAGAAATAAAAATAAAAATAAAAAATGTCTCCTTAAAACGTAAAACGAAAAACTAAGACTGTTACCGGCGCAGAGTGTCTAAAACTATGCGACGAAAAGTACAGAGACTATTAGAGAACACATCCATACAGTTATTGATATTTACTAAATCATTATAAGTACGAGATAATCTATTAACAGGTGCGTTATATGATGTGCACAAACGAGAAATTGGAACATAAAAGGGCCTTACGTTTCTAGTCATACAAGGATTACAGTATAGAGAAAACCTGGACAGCAGTTGAGAATGAATATTATTATTTACAACCTTATACATGTATATTAGATCAATAAATTTACGGCGCATTTCAAGTGCGTCGAGGTTAAAATATTTGAGTCTAGCTTCATAACTATGCAACGATGTTCTAAGTTTAAAACGATTACACATAATTCTTAAAAAGCGTTTCTGAACATTTTCCACGGTGTCAATGTGGTTTTGATAAAAAGGTGACCATGCTACTGAACCATATTCTAAGATACTACGAACCAGAGATTTATATAACATTATAATACTATATTGGCATTTGAAAAGTTTTGAAATACGCATGATGAAGCCTAGCATCTGATTTGCTCTTTCAGCGGTTGAATCAATGTGTTCAATAAATGATAGTTTTTTATCAACAATGACACCTAAATCTTTAATGGATTCTTTTCGAGTTAAAACTGAATTTGAAAGGTGATAAGAAAAATTAATACTATTTCTCTTATTAGTGAATGTGACAATATGACATTTGTTAACATTTAATTTCATTAAATTATTATGACACCAAGAGTCCAGAGCAAGAAGATCACGCTGTAGATTGAAACAGTCTTCAATGTTTTCAATTTTTCTGTATAGTTTAAGATCATCTGCATAAAATAGGTATTTACTATTGCTGGTAAAATACAATGGAGCATCATTAATGAACAAGGCAAACAACAAAGGACCGAGATGAGACCCTTGAGGTACTCCAGATGGAACCAAAATTGCATCAGATAAAAAGCCGTTGATAGCCACTATTTGTGTACGATTTTTAATATATGAGGTGATCCAACGCAGTAAACTACCATGTATACCACATTCCATAAGCTTTTTAAGTAAGAGCTCATGGTTGACCTTATCAAATGCTTTTTGAAAGTCTGTATAAATGACATCTACTTGTCCCTTATGATCAATGATATCGAATAGATAGTCAGTATATTCAGTTAAGTTAGATGTTGTAGATTTATGTGATACGAATCCGTGTTGTTCAGGAATCAATATAGGTTTAATAAAGTTATAAATATGACTGTATATAGCGCGTTCAAATATCTTTGCAAAGCAATTAAGTATACAGATGGGTCTGTAGTTGCAAGCATCTGTTTTTTCACCAGATTTGTATACAGGAATTACATGGGCGATTTTCCATTGCTTAGGGAAAACTCCAGATGATAGGGATTTATTAAAAATAATAGATAGAGGTTCAGAAAGTTCAACATGACATGATTGAACAAAATGGGACGGTATTCCATCTGGACCGGGGCCCTTATTCGGATTCAAGTATTTCAATATTCTATTTACATCATCAACCTGAACATTAATACTGCTAAGACAGCCCAAATTATTATTATAGACATTAGAAATAAAATGACATGACATATCAGCTTCATAGACAGTGTAAAAATAATCTGCAAAAATTTGACAAATTTGGTTACCATCCGTAGCAACTCTGCTATCTAATTTAACAGTAGATGGAATATATGAGCTTTTCTTTTTGTTTTTTACATAATTCCAAAATAATTTAGTGCTTCCTTTTTTTAGACTAGACTCGATATTACTAATATAACTAGTGTAACAATCTTGCATCATTTGCTTTGATCTTTTGCGCAGAAGAGAAAAGGTATCATAATCCCGAGGATTTTTATACTTTTTAAATTTTCGGTGATATTTATCCTTTTCCTTTAAACATTTAATTAAAGAGTTACTAAACCAGACTGGTATAGACGATCTACGTTGTTGCTTGTAAGGTGTATTATTTTGTATGACATTATTAAGAACTTTATAGAACTTAACAAGATCATTATCTATGTCAGTAGATGAGAGAAGTGAATTCCAATTTATATCATTAAGTTCTTCTTTACATTTTTCAATATTACATTTCCTAAAATTCAAAATCTTACTTCTATTGCAATTTTCAAGAGCTGGTTCAAATATAGCATAATTTACATTAACTTCAAAGGCAGGATGATGCACATCTTCTCTACACATGGCTTGAGATAGCTCAAGTGATACAGAAATCTGGCGGGTAAAAAATAGGTCAAGCGTATGACTATTACTATTTTTGATACAATTGTGTTGATTAAGGTTGCCAATAGACATTAAGTCCATTAGAAATCTAACTCGTGTATCCATGATTGCAATATTAGCTTTTACAGTTTTCGACGCATTATCTATATACCAGT
Source organism: Anthocharis cardamines (assembly GCA_905404175.1). NCBI lineage: Eukaryota > Metazoa > Arthropoda > Insecta > Lepidoptera > Pieridae > Anthocharis > Anthocharis cardamines. The sequence goes on along the minus strand of FR989956.1, from coordinate 5,986,060 downwards.
TTACATTAGGCGTATTAAAATCACCTAGTAAAATTAAAGACTCATCTGAATTTGATAGAATATCATTAGTTTTATGATAGAACGCTTTTAACTTATCTATAGACAGGTCAGGTGGCAGATATACAAGACCCAATTTAGTATTTTTAGTTTTGTGCTTACCAACACTTTTAGTAATAAGATTAAGCCAAATACATTCGACATTACATTCCCAATCAGAGACCCTATCAGCCACAAAATGTTTCTTTACAGCAACCAATACACCTCCACCTGAAATTTTGTGACTAGTATTTACATCGCGATCTCGTCTGAAAATTCTGTATCGATCGTCTAAGATCTCATTATCCTTAACAGAAGAGTTCAAATTAGTCTCCGTTAAGCAGATTACATCATAGTTGCTATTTAATACATTTATATAAAAATCATAGAGCTTAGTTTTAAATCTATTAACATTCTGATAAAAGATTAACATATTCTTATACCATAGAAAGGAGACAAATGATATATATAAAAGAAAAATAAAATGCTAAGTATAAATAATTGCTTAGTATCTAAAAAAGTCTTTTGAGCTTTTCTAAGCTGTTAATATTAATAGCTGGAGAATGTTCGTCCTTTCTCATATATACCTTACCGAACTTGACCCATACGTACTTAAAATTCAGAACTTTAGAGGCTTTCCTTGCTTCCATGTGCAGATGTTTAACTTCAGGTGAAAGATTTTCAGCGACATATATTTGCTTTCTTTCGCCAATAATATCAAGGTCCAATGAACTAAGCATATCCATTGAGTTAGCCTTATTATATCGATGAACCGCTGATAAAATTAGGTCACGGTGTTTCGGTGTCGTCAGAGTAACTACAATGGTGCGAGGACGATCCGATTCTGTACGTTTAGCTACTCGATTGCATGAAATAATAACGTCTTCTGGAAGTGACACTGAAACTTTATTCAATAATTTTTGTAAAATTGTATTTAAGTTTTCATTCTTCCTTTCTGGCACAGATTGTATTTCTAAGTTGTGGCTTCTTGATATACGTTCAAGTTGCATAACCTTACTCTGAAGAGTTTTGAAGCTGAGATCAAAAGCAGTGGAGTCATTTTTTAAATCCGAGAGCATGGAGGAGTGTGATGAAGATTCGAATTGTAGTTCCTCAATCTTCTTGGAAAAAAATTCTAATGAGTCATTGTATTCCTTAATTTGACTTTGAATGACTTCAATCGAATTTACTGTATCTTTAAGAACTTCTGCGTTGCGATTGTTGCTTTCTTTTATGTTATTTGAACATTCAATCACCGAGTCAAGATCAGTTCGAAGTGACTGAAAACATTTTCTCATATCAGCTAACTCGGTTTGCAAGCAATTGAGGCCATCACTGAATGCATCAAACTTCTCGTCCTGGCTGGTTAATCTTGAGTGCATTTCATTACGAAATGATTGAAGTTCCGATAGTATGGTAGAGCAATCAGTTCTATTATCTTTTATACCCGATGTCGACGGCGATGTCTCCATGCGTTGTGGTGCCCTGATAGGTGTATTAGTGTTATCCCCGATCTTCCGAGTAACAGCAATACATGAAGGACACACCCAGTTGACACGGGCTATTTGTCCTGAATTTGAGGAGATGCATTCAGTGTGGTATAGTGCATTACATTTAGTACATCTAATTCTTTTGTGTGTCACCAGTACACCCATTTTACATGCCAAACATTCTCCAGCCATAATTATTTAGTAAAAGTTTGGATACAGCATTGACAACAAAATATTACCGGTTTTTCTTTTTTTTCGAGTATGGCAATTCTATTTAAGCTTCAGAAATTAACAGCTGACACTTGACAATGACCGATAAGGTTGTCACTTGTCAGTTACGTCACAATTATTAACGTTGTTTACAATAGTTTTTAATGCCTTTTATTATTTACCCTCATAATATGTAAATAAGTGAGAGTAAAGGCAAATAAATCTTCAAATTATAATGTGATTTGGATGTCAACAATGAAGTTCCATACGTACAAAGGTCGGAAAAGTTTTGTAGCACAGTTTACACAAATTCACTTAGCACTTTAGTCATTTATACTATTATTAAATACTCAAAATAATCAGAGGTAACGAAACACGATTTACTACTTTGACAGCTGAATGCGCAGTTTAATATTGTCCCAAAATATATATAATATTTATTGTGTTTCTACATAATGTTTGAATTGAATCTGCGTTCTGTGTAAGAGCAACAACTTTAGTTACGGGAACTTAAGGTACGGCAACACAACGAATAAATTTTCTAATTTTGTATATAATAATTTATTCACAAAGCAGAATAGTTTTGATAATAAGGTGTTTATTAAAAACCTTTTATGTATGGAGTTAATTGTTATCAAGCTTGCTTATTGTTCTGCTCTTCAATTTTTTCCATCATCGTTTGTGTCATAAAGATGATTTCGAAAGCTATTGAGTGAAAGAGTTTGAGGTCGAGTATATTCTTGACGTAAAGGCCAATGAAAACCACCGCTTTTCTCTTTAAATACAAATAGTCACGTCTTTGAATAAGTGTTACATCTTAAACATTTGCAGAATACGGAAGCGAGTATTAAAACGCTTGAAAGTCTAGGGAAATTGGTGCACTCGCTTAGCAGAAATGAAAAAGTTGAATAATGTAATTTAGTGGTAAATCCTTATTATTTAGTACACATCCTTGTGTTGGCAATATGTTTGAATATAGCTGTTGACAAAGAAAATCACAGACTTTTAATGTATGGATAAAGACGAAAAACGTAGGAAGTTCAGATTGCTAGCCTGTCGTAGAACTGAGACGAGATCTTTGGAATAATAACTGTTATACCTACTGAATTACTAATATTACGCAAATTTAATAATAAAGTAAATTATAAATTGAATTATAAAGTATTTAAAAATTGCGCACACGGATACACATTACGAAGTATTTTAATAACATTAAAAATAAGTTAAATTAAAAATATGTTCAACAAGTGGATAAAGTATCAATCTACACTGGGAGAAGGAAAAGTTAAAATGTTAATAAATATAATAATAATATAATTAAATTTGATAGATGTATTTACTCATAATATTGGTTCTCAAAGTAGTAGGTCAAAGGAAAAGTAAAAAAAAATTTAAATACTTTATTTTATTTACTTTTCCCATAGAATTTAATTTCTTATTTTAATTGTTTTTTATTATTTTATATATGACAAATTGTTCTATTTATTATTCGTATACGTAATATATAAATTGAAATATGCAATAAAATACTTAAATATATTAAATACAGTATCAATGTCTTCATGTTACTAGGTAACGAGGTAACGATAGAAAATCAGCTGTGTCCGCCTCCATCCAGCATAGCGGTGTTGAGTCTACGCCTACATTGACTGCCACACGTGTGTAAATAGCTTATTAGTTAGTAATAAGAATTAGGTTGAGAGTTCTTAATTTATATTGTCGGATTATTTGACTACAACTAGCTCTATACATCTCTCATGTTTTTCCGGGAGTGGATTGTTATAAACGCCGTATATTCACAACAAATTGTTACCAAGCAAATCAAAACGATCCAGCAATATAATTTTATGGCGTTGTAAATTCCTCGATCGTTTCATCCCATGGAAATTTGCTATTCATCTAAACCTTGTTTGGACCGTAAGCTTTATTTGAGCGGCATAAGCACATTTTTCGTAGACATCAAATTTAATTTAAAATCATAATTTTTGGTCGAAATGGCAAATGTTGCAGTGTGTGACCACGTTTATAGTGAATTCTCGGGTGGGGTTTGGGGCAGACCTAGTATTTCTGTGCTTGTTTCATTGATTATTTTTCTTTACAGTCAAGTAGGTGATCAGCCTTCTGTGCCCTGCTCGACCAAAACATTTTTTAAAATTGTTGTTTCCCCGGGATTTGAACTCATGACCTCCGGTGCTAAACCCATTGCGCTCACAACTGAGCCATTTACGTGACGGTTATGATTATATTTAATTTAGGTCACTGTCACTGGTTTAATCTCAGGCATGATACGTATTTTATTTTATTATATCTGGCTATTATAATCTTAGAAAAGGACGAAGGGAGAAATATCGAAATGAACTCCGTCCGTAATTCACATTTCAACTGATATATTTTTGAATACTTCCATTAAAAATAAAATAGTTTATTATTACGAGCTTTTTTGCTTGACTGTCGCTGTCTGATAAAAAAAGGTTTTATTTAAAAAATAATTTAAAGTTTAACTATTTATAGATCATTTTATCTTAATAGAAGCTCATTCGATATTTGAAAAATGAATTTGCATAAAAAGAGTTTTGAATGTTTTTATTGAAAATATATAGTAGTTGCAAAGGAATAGCAATTAATTTCCCGTCTTTCACGATAAAACGGTTAATCCCTATTAAAACAAGAAGATAGATAAAATTAGAACTGATCTTAGATCACAAAGACTTTGAAATTCTTTGCCAGTTTTTATAAATAATTAAAAAATATATATTTTGTAATGAAAAAAGATAAATAATGTTAATAATATTTTACATATGCATAATAAAATCATCAAATAGTACTCGTGTGTAACCCATTAAATATACGTAAAATGTTAAACACAAAATATCCTATAAATAATTTTTAGAAAACATCAGTGAATTCTAAGTAAATTGGTTCAGTCTAAATAGACCTAATGTATCGTATCACATTTTTCGTTTCATTTGCTTTCATGGAGTTACTGTGTTTGCGTGAAAATCAAATGAGTGAGAAATATTGCCACAAATAAAAATTTATGACGATATATTGTAAAAAAACAATGCATAAATTTGCTAGATTTTCGAAAAATAACATTCATTTTTTTATATAACCTTTTGGAGTTGATTTCTAATCGTATTTATTAAAAATTTAAATTGTTTATCTAAGGCTTAATGAAGCACTTAACATATTATAAAATATTAAGTGCTTTTTATCAAACAGAGCCAACAAGTGCCCTCTGTTTAGGTGTTTATAATTATCAACCACTATATAAAATATCTCCTTTAACGTCTCCTTTGAGAGTTAAAAAGAAAAATACACTTTATATTACTCCTTTAGTCTGCGGTTATAACGTAGAGCGTTGTTTCGCTTGAAGACAAAAAGGCTTAACTTTCTTGGTATTTAAGTACTATTTTCAGATACACTCGCAACATTTTTGGCAGGATTTTGAAACATGAAGAAATAATTGAGTGATTTTCCAGTTAATATAGGGATTAGTGATGTAACGAATATCAAATTCGCAAATACGAATGCGAATATTCAGTTATGAAATATAGAGCCATTTATCTATCGCTCGATGTTGTCATGATAAAAAACACTTTTATCATTATTAACAACTCATTTTGAGCGTTGTGGAGCTGATAAAAAACCAAAATATTACCTATTTTATAATCCAAGAAAAACGTGAATAAGTTTAGTGTTAATAATATGATTAGTGATTTTTTAAAATGTGTATATTTTTTCTTTCACAAACTTAAAACTTTTTACAATCTTAGGTAAATAATATTACATGTATTCGGACATTAATATTCGCCTGAATTCTGCGAATGCGAATTTCAAGAAACATGCGAATATTCGCATACGAATATTCGTAACATCACTAATAGGGAACAATACAATTTTTAAATAGATAAATTTATTTTATTGCTAAAAATATAGATATTTAAGTAGGTAAAAAATATAAAAAGATATATTTATGAATATGATATAATTCTCATATAATTATATCTCATATTATAGTCATATAATTATGAGATCCATTAAAAGTGGGAAGTAAAGAACTTCGTTGGCGAAAACGCTAACGCTGCATAATTTCATACTGAAAAAGGCAATGTTTAATAATTATTTTTTTTTATCTTTTGTACAAATATAAAAATAGCTTGAATATATTAGAAAAATGAAAACTAAAACAAACGTCTTATCTTACCGATCTCTTCCATGCATTTAATATTCAATCAATCAAAATTACTGAAATAATTTTTAATTAACAAATAATAAAACAATGTATTTGATCAGATTCATTTTCATTTATAAAATGCGATTACTTTAATACCGAACACGAGATTTGAATACCTGTCGAAGCTCGATTTCCACAGTATAAAGTTATTAATAAATATATTCCGATGTGGATGCTCTGCTTGCTCAGCACGTTTTGTAAAAATCCTTTTATTACACAACGCGTGAATTATGGCCCTAGTCGTATGGTTGTTGATGTTGCAGATATGTTGTTTGGTATTTTGTTTTACCTTTATTTTAGCGAACCTAGTCGAACGTATCTCGATCTGATCATGTACGTCCTTCAATAGGGCCAGTGCAAAAGTGGTATGTAAGGATCGGAGCCTATGAAAGTCTGTGATCTCTGCCTACTTCAGTAATTGGAAAGATGCGTGAAATATGTGTTTGTTTCAATAGGGCCAGGGCAAAAGTAATCCGAACCGACGAGCATGTATGAAAGTGGAAGAAGCGAAAGTGGTATGTAAGGATCGGAGCATATGAAAATCTGTGATCTCTGTCTTCCCCAATGGGAAATATGGGGGAAATATTTAATTTTGCCATCGAAGCGAACGAATCATTACAGATCATGAAAATCATTTACTAAACAAATTGTAGGTGTGTAAATGAAGCCATAGATTCATTTGCCGAGTCACCTAGTAGGGCATATAAATTTCTTTGTCTGATTCACTAATCATTTTTTTCTACGGGAGAAAAACAGGGACGAAGTAATCAATTCAGATTCGTTTCTTCTTCTGTGTGTATCCTTAATAATGACGGTCAAGAAAAACCCGATAGAAAATTGAAGATTTCAAAGGTTATTTTGATATTATATCTCTGAATATAATTCACATTTAACTTGCCATTTAGTTTATCATTGTCATTTTGATATTTTTTTGAAGGAATACGTATTGAAATCCCACAGCAAGCGAAATAATCGTCGAAATCAGACAATAACATTGTATTAAAAATATTGAAATGATTTGTCTCGCTCATTCGACTATAAGCTGACGTATAAGGGAATAATAAAGCGTTGGCTAAACGGAGCGAAGTAACACGGCTCCTACTCGACACTTGAATATGCATGACAAGCCACGTTCCCACATTCACTGCAACGACTGAAACATTAATCATTACTAATTGGTTATTTAATTAATAAAGTACTTCTCGCCTTTTTAAAAAGCAGCGAGAAGAAAAAATAAATTCGAAAAGTTTATTAATATTTTTTTACGTTGGTTTCGTTTGGAATTTAATAAAGTTTCGGTAAAAATAGCAACGAATGCAAGTTCTACACTTAACCTGCCTGAAAAGTACGCTTCGTAGAGTTTTTAAACAATTTTTAGGTAATGGTATTGTGACAAGGGTTAACGATGGTTAAATTAAAATTTAAAGAAATATTTTTTGGCTGCGTGTAATGACAATGACTTAACATCAATTTGTATTGATATTTCTGTGGCTTAGAATAATTTTGTCATTCGTTGGTCGGTACGAAGAGCTTACTAGTGAATTCTCGAGTACCCTAGTGGGGTATGGGGTAGACCTTATTTTTCCCTGTTCTGTGGGGTAAACCCCACACACTCCCCCTCACAAGTAAAGCAGCTCTGCCCGAAACAAATATTTTTTTTTTAAATTCCCCCGGGCTTCGTAACCAGGACCTCTGGGGCTAAACCCATCACACTTACCACTGACCGTCTCCACGGATCATTTCCTAAGTAGGCAAGAGCTTCCTAAGCACTTTATAATATTATAAATAATTAATTAACACATACGTAGGATACACAATTTGACTGAATGCTATAGAAAATATTAAATTGATATGGGTATAAAGTAATGTTAGATCGGATTGTCACCGCCGAAACCCACACGAGACTAGCAAGGACAGGTGTTGCAGTCTGCATTTTCGTTTTGTTGCTTTGAATTTTTAAACGCGCTAATAACATTGTTGTGTAAAGAGGGAAATGAATTTCTCAACTTCGTGCGACGTTATTTCAAAGGCAGTTACATTTTCCTTTGCAAATCTTGTTTCTGTAATTTTATTGTTCTTTTCTTGTTGCCAATGGGTGCGCCCATATATTTCGGGAATCTAATTTAGAAAATATTTTAGGGTTGGTTTTTTTTTTAAATACATTCAGATGTAATGAGCTTCTCAATTTTTATTGATTCTGTAAATTAGGTGATAAGATCTGTCGATTATACATCGATAGTTATGTATTAACTGTTTTCTAACCATAGGTGAAACAGTTCCACCATTAAAAGACAAAAGTCGTATCTTACATTTTTTTCCAAACAGATTTTTATGTATTCAGAATCAATAAAACAAGACAAATGGACCAGTATTTTATCTCCGTTTCAAATTTTATGTAGAAATGTCCTTTTCTTTATGGCGGCAGAGATAGAAAAGCGAGTTTATCTTTTCATACAAAATAAGTTGAGCAAATTTCAAAAATTTTAAGCTCCTAGTACTGGGGTGAGTTATTATTTTTTGTTAGTGACGTTTCGTTCTACTTACCATTAGCAAAGGATTTTCTCCATATTTAAAAGAGTCTATTCATCAATGAAATTAACAAAATATTGAATAGATTATGTTGAAATAAAATACTGTATACCAGATTAAAACGCGATTTATTTATTTATATTATTTATCCTGACGTTTCGAGTGCTTTTCAGACTAAAAAGTGAAGCTGTCTGATTTGAATTTTCACAAAGTTGCCATACTAACGCCATCTATTCCTACGGAGTTGATATTTATTGTAATTTTCTATATTATGGCAATATTTACTAACAGTTTCCTTTTGTTTTTTAGTACGTTTGACACTTAGTCAAAGTTTTTTATTTAAATGTATGTATGTTTATAAAAGACAATATTATTAGATTACGTTGACTGAATAAAATGTTAATGTTACAGGATTTTCGCTCATATTATTATTATCTATACTAAAATTATAAAGAGGTAAGGTTTGTGAGTTTGTGAGGTTGTAGGGGTAATTACTGGATCTACTGAACTGATTTTAAAAATTCTTTCACCAATAGAAAGCTACATTATCAGCGAGTAACATAGGCATTTTGGTATTCTGTATATTATACATTGATATTACGTGCGATGCCGGGGCGTGTTGCTAGTATAATATAAAATCGTGGAACGATAAGATACAGCCATAAATTCACAGATACCTCACCAGATACCCCGAGGGAATGACAAACGGAGCATTTTCAATCATCCAAGGATTAACCCGGCTGATTCTGATTCAGAGGATTTAGTTAAGGTTGCGATTAAAGATATATTATCTTAGTGTTATTGCCTTTTCATTAACGAATTGATTTTGGTCCTGCATCTGTTTTATATAGTAATCCTACATATAATAATTATTATGAACAGAGAATGTTGCTGCACCTAAAAGTGCTCCAATTTTTTTCTATCAATCTATACTAAGTATTTAGTATCCCAAGTAATATTAATGAGGCACATGGCTTTGGACCCCTTAAAATTAAAAAGTTTAGGTTATTTTGGAATGGTGAACTTTCATTTTTAATATTTTATATAAAACATGGATGGCATAAAGGTACTTTCTGAAATTTCAATTCAGACATCAGTCACTTTTCTTCCTTTTTGCTTGTGATCACGATTGTTGTAAAGCACTTGAAACGTTGGGATTAATAACAATATAATAATCGCTTTTTAATCCGGTTAAAGGTTTTCCTTATACATAAATGCGATAGGTACTCGCATTAAAAAAAATATATTTGTTTTTATTTATTGGCCCATATTATAGTTTCAGGTATAAAGAAGTTCTTAAAAAAATACATTTATATACTAATGAATAGAGCGTAAAAAATTAATAATAATATGCCATTAACAATATAAATTGTAAAAAAAGCCAAGTCTTGCAACTCAGTTCTTCTATCGTAAAAAGTTGTGAGATCCATATATTCCAATACCAAGTCGGTCAATTTATTCAGTCTCTACTGAAGGAGCCTTCTGTCTTAAGTTATTACATAATTAGCTAACCTAACAATATCTTATAGTGATCATATCAATACCAATATTAAAAATCTTTGATGTTTAAAATAAATAGATTGGCTCGGCTATCGCATGAAATCACAATGTATCTTTTTTATTTTATTAAAAACATAATGTATCTCACAAGTAATACATATAATTATATTAAATTAGACTGCCCCCAGATAATAATAAATATATTTATTCTTTCTTCATAAAAGTTAACTTATAACTTAACATAACCATAGTAAAACTAGAAAATTATTAATATATTAAAAATAATTGTTATAATATAATAGAAATAAGCAAAAACATGAAGGATTTCGAATTTAATACACAATAGATGTCTAAATGGACTAGTTAAAAGAACATCCAATGAAAGCCTATAAAATAGCGATCCTATTTTACCTTTGATATGTCATCCGTGGCACTGCGTAGTCAATGATGGCAGGACTCGATGGATATATAAATGCATCTCGAGAGACTAGGCGCAATGTTGTATAGCCCTTTGTATTTATCTAATCTGAATTATTATTTTATGTTAGATATCGACAGACGAGCACTCGATGGTAGGTGATACCCCCAGTCACATAAATTCAATCAATAATGTGCTGTCGACCTACTATTTACTTCAAGCATTCGAAAATCATTAGACTGAGACCGAATCCGCGCAATGACCACTTCACGGTTTTTCATCTATGATTGTTGATTCGATACCCGGTCGGAATTTCGATATTCCTCCCACCCGTTTAATGCCCGAAGTTACCAAACGTATATAAGCATGCTTATAGAAAATTATAAGCATGTCGTTCTAGCAGGATTTGAACCCGCGACCAATCGGTGCGCAAGGTAGATGTCGGCATCTTAGTAGACTAAACGCAACAACAAGCCCGCCAAAATGATAGTGGGCAATTTGTTCTAATCTTAGCAAGTTAGTTTATCGATAGTCATTGTCTATGGTTGTAATATCAAGCAGCAGTGTGTTAGCACAGCTTTGTTTAAGTTAGAGGGCTTTGTAATTAGTGTACTCACAGAACAACTGACTGCAGTGCAGTGCCAAAAATGACTTCGTAATATACATGAATGAAGATACTGCAATTGTTATAGGTTGGCATTAAAGTAACCATAAAGTTAACAATTTGCTCGACTTATATCCATCATACAAAATGTGATAATATACCTGTCTTTCTAATACATTTTAACGGCCAAACCATATACCGATTTGACAAAATTGGCAAACGATATAGCGTACTTATTATTTCAGGAAACCATTCCAATATATTTACATGAGTCAAACTGCTGGTAAGAACTAGATCCTCAACAAGAACATATACTTAGCTTCAAACTGACTACTAAGAGTTATACTTTACAGTCATTCAATCGTCTAAAGGTCCTCACTCGATCAGGCCAAGGCCTTATTATGTAGCACCGTTGTATCAGTAGGCACAATTTACAGACATCAGACGAATATAATATATACAATTGTAAAGGTGCTTCTAAATAGACAATATTTTACTGCAAAATATAGCCCTATTGCTCTTTATTTTTATTTTTTGTCATTTCCTCCCCAACCGTTTACTTTTATGTTTTTTTTTTCGATTAAGGTGCAGATCTTTTAATGACTGAATCTGAATCTATTAATGAATGTTTATTTAATCCATTTTGAGCGTCAATTTGACTGGACTATGAATAATTTCATTTCGTCAACTATTGGTACATGATTGTATAGCCCGTTTATGGTAAATACGTCGTTGCAATACATGGCTCAGCCATAGATTGAGATGTTTTCGAGATGCCCGAGCAATAATTGTCATCAGTATAGCCATACATTGCCGGGAAAGTATAGTCCGTTTAGAAGGACCTTAACGAAACTAAAATCGTCATCAAATCAAGCAAATTATTATTGTTGTACATTACTCCGTATTCATTTCAGCAGAAGCACTGTCCACCCCATAAAGCTCTGGAACGCCTTGCCAGAGACAATCAGATTTGCGCATCAAAAGATTCTTCGAAGAAAATTATCAAGGATCACTTTTTACAGTTATGTAGGAACAGAAAATGATGCGTTGAATACACCTATTGGTTTGTGTTCTCAAATTGTATGTATCGTACAGCTAGTTTTTATTTTATTGTTATCCTTAATTTGCACCCCACCTTCCTCTCTGTATTTAATTTCTCCGGGGCACAGATCACCAGTAATCTGTGCTCCGGGGTTTTCTAGAAGAAATCGCTTCTAAGCGACAAGGCCACCCGTTGTACAGTACCTATATTTTAATAAAAATATTATATTTTACTTTTTAAAATACATTTCATTCATTCATTTATACAAATTAGTTACAACTGTTAATTTATGTTATTATGTTAACTGTTAAATTTTGATTTATATAAAATTGACATGATACTACAGTTATTATAATTGAATTTGAATAGTATATTTGTTTTTAGTGTTTCTGCGCAATAAAGAGTTCATTCATACTAATGTTATAAGAGTAAAATTTGTGAGTTTATAGGGGCTAATCTCTGGATCTACTGAACCGATTTTAAAAGGCTCAGAAAGTAACATAGCCTATTTTTTTGCTATTTAGAATAACTAAGATATACTCGTTCAACATTTAATTTTATTCTGACTTTTTTAAACTGATTTATATGATTATCCTTGACCCTGTGGCCTAATTCAAAGACTTATTGAAAACCTGAATCGTCCATTTAACTTTTATTTCTTTCAGGTTTAGAAATATGCTCAGTGAAATTTTATATCTAGTTTACTATCTAGTTTTATTGGACTTGGACTTTTATTAAATATGTAGGACAGGAAAAATATATTCATACAGCGACTGAAAACAACCATTATACATATAATTTTTGGTGTGTGATCCCTATGAAAACAAACGAAGCACAATTTATGATTTTGAGAATTAAAAATATATTATATAAATCTTAATGTTATTAATAATTTTGTTTATTTATTTTAGGTAAAATGCATAATACTGATACACTATTTCTTAATTTTTTTAATAGTAAATTGCATCCATATTGAAGAATTTTCTATTAGATTAAATGAATGTTGCGAGGTTCTAGCTTTCTATCATTATGCTTAAATATAGAATATTTGATTTTTTGTTATTTTTTATAGGAAAAAAAAATATCAACAATTTTACCTATTTCACCAATATAGCTCTTAGAATTTGGATGAATGAAAACTGATTTAATAATTATTTGATTACATTTCCCCATCATTTATCACATCCAGTTAGTTACACTTTACAACAGTAGTAAGTAATCTAACGTAGGTAAATTAGCGCAATTAATCTGTGTCCTTAACTTATTTCGTATCTTCCTCCATTTTCTCCTGAGTGCCTAAACTTAAATTGAAATGTCACTTTGCTTGTTATTTATGAATATTAATTAATTAATACACATAATATGCTTTTTAATAGTCACTACATTTATATTATATACTAATAAGTGTAATAGGTGCTAGGTACTCGAAACCGACGAGTGTGTATGATAGCATTGATGAAAGTGAAAGAAGCGAATATGGAATTCCGTGATCTCTGCTTACACCAATGGGAAAGAGGCGTGATGTTTATGTATGTATGTACGAGTATGTATGTATATTTATATTTATTTATGGTATAGGGGGCAAACGTGCGACTTCTAGATAGGAACATGCTCCCTTTTTGAAGGTACCCAAGTCGTATCGGTTCGTAAAATTCCCTGGCGACAACTCGATCCATGTTGTTCGTGGAAGAGCTGCCTTACGCTCCAAAGGGGACTGGCAGAAATAACAGCGTTGTGGCATGTATCACAGCATATGCTGAGAAAGTTCCCATTTGCATTCCCAGTGCATACTGAGACATTATCAATCAGTAGGTTATAACTTATAGTTTTACGAGTAGTTGTGTGTTTGTTAACAAACGTCTTATCAATATATCTATATAACCTTAATATTTATAATCTAAGTGAACTTAAATGCATTTGTTTCAATGAATAATAATTCCTAAAATTCGTACTTTATTGGAAAAGAAATAACATCTTATAAATTTCAGTATGGATTGAATCGCTCAGAACCGACGAGAATTGAATCAAACCTAACAATTGAATTGTTCCAGAAACACGACAGTTTCTGGATTCAGTGAATAGAGACATTCAATGCTATTTTAATTCAAATTAACATAATCGTTTCGGTTTCTACTCCTTGATTTAATTGGGACTTCTTAATCAACCTTCTGAAATAGACTGTTGTGATTTCATAAATAATAGAGCGAATTATATATATTTCTTATGTTTTTAAGTGATTTCGATGACTCAATATATTTACAGTGAAATGCAGCTTTGTCGTGTTTTATGGCAAGCTGTCTAATGTAATAACAAAATATTATAGGATTGATTATTAATATAAATCAGCGGCGGATTTATACATTTCTGGCGTATAGGCTGTTAAAATTTTGTCGCCCCAGCCACTATAAAATATGAGTTCCTAAATTTTCTAAAATACAATAATAGGGATTGTCTTCTACTCTTAAATCTGTAAGATACAAAAAATCGTCAAATTTTTATACTTGATTTCTATAAGATACCTAAGAGAAAAAAAAATCCGACCCCAAACTTGCCGCCCCTAAAATCTGCCGCCCTAGGCTCAAGCCTACTCAGCCTGCTGGTATATCCGCCACTGGTCTACATAATCTATACTAATATTATAAAGAGGAAAGATTTGTCTGTTTGATATGATTTAACTCAAAAACTACTCAACGGATTTTAAAAATTCTTTCACCAAAAGAAAGCTACATAATCAGCAAATAGCATAATAAAAATGATGTACATCTACATTGCATCCGTGCGAACCCAGGGCGGATCGCTAGTTCATCTATATATAAATAAATAAAAATAAATTGCCACAAATGTTTGTCCGTGCATCACTTCAAAATGGTTGCACCAATTGGTATATTTTTTTGTTGTTCAATCGTCAAGACAAGGTATGAAAGAAAATACTTTAAAATCGTACGGAAAAATGAAAGATTTGAGTTTAAAAAGCTCTATAGAAAAAAAATCGTTGAAATTACTTAATTGCCATTTTATTTCATTTATTAGTACTGTAAAGTGGTATGTAAGGATCGGAGCATATAGAATTCCGTGATCTCTGCCTACCCCAATGGGCAAGAGGCGTGATATACATGTAATATGTATGTATGGTAAGGAGAAATTTCGTCTCATTTTCTTTATTAATACAGACGTACCAAGTTCGTTCGGGAAGCTAGTATATTTATAAATAATAAGTTATAACATCAACATATAATTTAATATTTCTTAAAAGAGAAAATTGATAACAAAAGAGAGAATCCCACTGGTCTTTTTATTTCGTATTTTTATTAACAGGAAAATGAAACCTTTATAATTTTGTTACTTCTTTTTAGATGCCCAACATTACTTTTCTCGGTTACCATTCTGATGAAAATTTACAACCAAAATGGTCAATTATGTGAACAAATAAAGAATGTTGTTGTCCCTATATCGAAGTTATTCAGAGGGTTGTTTTTTATTTTAACTTTTTAGGAATAAGCAAGAACGCATTGAATTTTCATAATAAATTTTCTATTGCTGTCTGAGAGCCTAGCACGAACAACTTGCAAAAAAGTATTCGCACAGTCGATCTGTCATTTGTATGAAATTTCAAATGATTTCTCATACAACTAACAGATGGACGATTCGATTACTTTATCGATAGTCGTTCGTTCTCTCAAAAGAACAAAATGAAGGTACTGTTCCGAAAATTATAAAATTTGTTTTTTTTTTACATAAATAAGTTCGAAAGATTGACTTCTCTTTCGTTGCCTTATTTCATTTACTAATTATTAGTTCTCATAAAAATACAGTAACGTTATATGTCGAGTGAAAGTACATGGAATAATTTTGTTGGAGCTTGTAGGAGTTTTAAAGAGGCGTAACCACCACACAAACCCCAAAGCCCGATTTACGAGTTTAAATATAACTTATATAATTACGTAATCAAGTTGTATATGACTTATACAGTTACGTTAAGGGCATTATTATTTTTATGGTAATATTAAAAGGGCAAGCCGGGCTTTTGTGTTTGTATGACCACAATACCACCGTTACTGGTTTCACAGTAAGAGTGTAGGAGGAATATTGAAGTCTAGTAAAATAGTAGTATAGTCTAGTAAAAGGGTACTTATTAAAATAATATTGTAAAATAATCAACCATGTAACGTATCCCATAGTAAATGAACCGGCATTCAGTCCCTGCAAAGCGATATCTATCTCTCCCCTAGTGGAGCATGAAACAGACACATTTCTACGTTTCACTGATAGTTTTCTTTACAGGCAAGTAGATGATCAGCCTTCTGTGCCCTGCTCGAAAGAAACGAGTTTAATTTCGGTACCGACTTCAGTAAATAACGTTTTGGCATGGAACATCTGTAATTATTCCTGAATTTATCTACGATCCTGTTTTTGTTTCTTCCAAATTTCAATATCACTTCATTTTATTAGTATTCTTTACTCATACACAGTTTTACCTATATTCTTCAGAATGTATATATCACAACTAATACGAAGTATTGGTAGCAGCTGCTAAAGTTTTCCAAGCTCGCATAGTTTGGTTCGTAACAATACGAAATATATGCACTGCTCTAGAATAGTGAAGACCGTATTGTGGGAAATGTTCGGTCTTAGTGAGAATATGTTATACACTTGCTTTTGCTAGCTCGACACGAGTCAAATGACTATAGTTCGTGTGTAACAGGTAGGGGTGGGTGTTGTGGTTATAATATGAGAAGTAAGAATACGACGCCGCCTACTACAAAACAACTACCGTTCACGTTTATTTAAAAGCGATTATTTCTAGTACTTTCTGAATACTCAGTTTAAATTATTACGCAAGAAACGATTTTTCAACCATATTATAGTATTTAACCACAGAATACGTTTTTGACTATTTTTTTACAATATTTTACAAATTTCCGGCGAATTCCATAGTCAAATTAAATAAAGTTTTTTTTATCATGAATAAAAAGTAATGGTAAATTCAAAATTTACATTTCCTGGGGGGAAATGAACATAGATAATTGCATCAACTAGTGTTTGAGAGGTGTGACTGATCAGTGGCGGCATCCCAGCATCCCCTATTAATGCAACCATTAAAAGAAAAATAATAATGCCCTTAATACTTAATTATATAAGTTGTATATAATTTATATGATTACTTAATTATATAAGTTGTATATAACTTATATGTTTACTTAATTATTTA
Organism: Anthocharis cardamines; assembly: GCA_905404175.1. Classification (NCBI taxonomy): domain Eukaryota; kingdom Metazoa; phylum Arthropoda; class Insecta; order Lepidoptera; family Pieridae; genus Anthocharis; species Anthocharis cardamines. The sequence goes on along the minus strand of FR989956.1, from coordinate 5,968,785 downwards.
AGTTGTATATAAACGTTATTACGTATTACGTTAAAGTCGGCAAGCCGGGCTTTTGGGCTTGTATGGAGGTCCCGCCACTGTGACTGATAAAATAACGAGTGACAATAAATAAAAAAATGGAATATCCGATGCTGAATTAAAAAGGGAATAGGGCAAGAAGAAGAATGGTCAATTCAAAATTCATTTTTCGTAGCTTTATACGAAATTCTAGTAACGAATGTAGCTGAAAGGCATTTCACTTTAATGAGTGACAAAACAGGGAAATCGTTCGATTGACGATAAGAGCTACATTTGCATATCAACCGCAGTTGCAATAACACACGAGGTTAAATTGAATCTTTCGTTGCTCTCTCCTAGTTATTGCTCCAGAATTAATGCCCATCGTACTTGGTCACACAGTGCTAATATACTATTAATTTCTGGCTACTCCACAGTTAAAAGCTAAAAAGCGTTATTTTAACTAAAGGGAGATATTTTCTCATTTTCAATATAAATTTTTAAATTAAATTGTCATTTTAGATCAGATTCTCTATTCTTCGTGGGGTTTTATTAACATTTGAGGCAAGAGCTCCTTTTGGCTTAGTTGAATTGATGCAGAATGGTGGCTATCAGAAGCACAATTATGTTTGTGTGGTATTTTCTAAACAGTCAAGTGCAAAATAAAATTAGAGTTTTTTACTTTTATGGTAATTTTGAATACTTACAGTCTGTCCTATGTATATATTGTTTCCGTGTTTAACGTTCGATACGTATAGTTTAGAAATACTCACCAATCGCGAACAATCGTCATTTCTAAGGTATTTCAAATAATTTCTCATACAACTGATGACGATATAAATACAATCTCGCAAGTCATTCATGTTCAGCTTCAGATTATATAATTTAAAAATTCCTGTTGAGTTTGAAATGCCTCATGCGGGTCAAGGGTTTTTATTTGGCGTTGGAATAATCACGGTATGTCACATCATTCTCACCCCTACATTATGCATACTGAGGACGTTGAATAATATGACACGTGCTACATTCCTCGCTTATTGGATTGGATTCACGTATTGCGTTAGCGGAGAACTGCGGTATTCCTATTACTTGGAATGATATTCAATCTTATTCTAATTTATTTAACGCACACAAATGGACGTTGAAAATACTATTTAGTATTTTTATTATTATTAAATATAATAAATGGTTTTATCCACCACACACGGAAACGTGGAAGACCAAAAAAAGATGGTGTGACCTGAAGGAAACCGTGGGAAATCTGTGGGAGAAAAGGGCGAGTAAAAGAGAAGATTGGCGGTGTTCGGAGGAGGCTTTTACCGCGACTGGTGGTCCTTACTTAGATTAGATTTTCTTTTTTTTATATTACTCTTTTTTTTCGTAATATGCATACAATTGTTTTTTTTATCTTACAATTAGAATAGTCTCCGAATTAAGCTGTATGTAAATAGTAAGGAAAACTAAAAGCTTTTTTATTTATTTATTAATATTATTATTAGTATTTTCTATACAACCATTACGTGATCATTGTGATACCTCAGTGGTTCAGTTCGAGACAATATTTAAAAAAAAATATTTTGATCGAGCATTGATCACCAATTTGCATGTAATGGAAAATGATCAGTGAAACACACACATAAGTATGCTCATACCCCACTCGACTCGGGAATTAAAACCCAAGTCGATTATAATTTTTTGTTAAAAATATCAAGATTGTAAAAATTAATTGATATAAAATATTATGCACCTAAATACTACAAAACAAAATCGTAAATGTAAGACGTTAACTCTTACAGAAGCCCTGGAGGCCTATTACCAAAACAAAATACGAAGTTTCGGCAGATGGATTATACATTTTCATATTACTAATCCGACGATCGATCCGTCGTTCGCAATTAGACATTGTCTTTCGTTTGACATTACTATGATCGTAAATAGAATTGAAAATGTTTTCTTAATAAGTTAAAATACGAAGTTGTTTGTTCTTATGTTTCGTTCCGTTCGTTGCGATCGATATTCGTAATAGACCTACTGTCTTTGTTCGTCCGTCACATCAAATTTTCTATGGAAGTTTTAAATAAAAATTGCTAAAATTTAGTAATATGCAATAATGCTAAAGTAGCATATTATGCTGATTTAAAAAAAATATTTATTTAATTTAAAATGTATAATAATTAATTTATGATAGAATATTGCAGTAAAGAATTATCTCCCTCATCTTATAACTTAACTAGTCGACCCGCCCTCCCTTTACTACGGTTTCACAAAAGGTAATTGAAATGTCGTGAAATTGACCCCTAGCGGTTTTTCTTGTAATTTTATATTATCTCCTTAACCACGCAACCAAAAGATCCATTATAAAGGCTATGTTGAATATTGTGTTTAAAATGTTTATCTATATTCTTTTTATATATATTATAAACAGGAAAGATTTGTTATTTTGTCCGATTTATAAAATATCTTTCACTAATAGAAAGGGGTGTAGTTACGAAAAGCCCATACCGCTTTTTTCTTAGAAATTTTGTATACTTATGTATTTTGACTCGCTTCGCTATCTCAATAAATATTGATCTTAGAGAAAAATGTTTCCTACAAAAGTTGTAGATTATAAAGAAATACACGTTTTATGTTCCATACAAAAGCGGTATAGGCTTTTCGAAACTTATATTTTATTTTTATTTATACATTAAGAAATAGAAAATCACTCAAGTTGCAATACAAAAGCTTACCGTATGAATTTTGGAAGAGTCACATTAAAATTTCCCACCGTGGGGCTCTAGTTTCCTAATATTTATGCTGTCATTTGTTTTGAATATGAGTGTATAAAGCTAATCGGACATATTAGAATCTTCTTTATATATATATATATATATATAAAAGAGATTTCCACCTATATAGTTACTCATCACGATATCTCTGGAACCATAAGGCGTAGCGACTTGAAATATGGTAGGAATATTCCTTTCGCCGAGTAGAGGTCAGCTAAGAACGGATTTTACGAAATTCAACCCACAAGGGGGGTTGCGGGGGCAATTGCTAGTATGTTATAAAATAAGATGAGGAATTCGAAATTTAGCTACAATTCATTTCAACTCTTCACTCGCTTGATCTGTGCGATGTAAAGTTTATTTTCGTTATTTGTATTCAGTGTAGCGCAGCGTGAATTCAGCACAATTAGGTTTTTAAAACTTCCTCTCTTCGGAGCTCCAAACTTAAATCTAACCTAAAGATGGGTTTATCTTCGTAGCTTGAAACCCAAAACTTGTACCTAACTCAACTTCCTATTTACCAACTAGCTTTAAATTAGGTGTTAGTAGCGGTCGGACAGCTGTATCATGGCTTCACTGAGATCTTAGGTGCATATTTTATCTTCTCTTCACTGATACTGAGCGTAGAAGATTTTTCACCTTCTCTGAGGTTTTTACGACGCATACAACTACATATCTTAGGAGTTTGACTCTATAGAAATCTGTTTTGCCTTGAGATACTTATCAGTCGTGAATGCAAATCCATTTTAGGCTATAACGAGTTTCATTTCATTGTTTCATATTCCTTTATTTATTGCGTATTTTTTGTAAAATCTTTAATCTTTTATTTAGTTTTTAAATCCAAAACAATACTAAGACATTTTTAATTCCTCTTAAATTTAAATAATCTAAAATATTTAAATTATAGTTTATTATAAGCGTTATTAACCGCCTCCGTCGTTCAATGGCGTAATGTGTTTAGCACTGGTGGTCCTGGGTTCGAATCCCGGGGAAACAAGATAAAAAAATTGTTTCGGTCGGGCAGGGCACAGAAGACTGATCACCACCACAAACAGACAGAAATGGGATGTCCCATGCCCCACTAGGGGACTCGGGAATTCACTTTTATAAGCGTTATTTATTACAGTTTTATATCACACAAAATTTGTATGAAATTAAATATCTATTGAATCAGGAAATATTACAACGCTTAATTGTCAGTATTTTCATATGCTAAAGCCATATCCATATCTTTCTAAAACTAAAAAGTTTACACAGACGAGATAGTTTTTCTATAAAAGAAAGGCCTAATGACTTAAAGGCATTCTTGAAAAAGCTTCGCTTGTTTATAAATATTATTCAATACAATTTATTAAAGAAAAGAGAAAGAGCCTTACAAATGAAAGAGCCTCGGTTTATTTACGTGGTATAAAAAATAGATCAATGTCCCAAGTTCTTAACTATTTCTATGCAAAAAATTTAAATGTTTTGCTTTATTACTTAGAATACATTTACTTGGAGCAAAAAATTAAACTTATGTTGATAAAATATTTTTTGCTAGCCTATTTAGTTTAGGGTACGACTAAGATTTAATGCTCAACATAAATTCTATCTATTATATAGCATGAATTTCTGCGTGTCTGAGGTATAGGAAATTTCTTTATAAATTAATAACACATCTATTAAAGATTTGCTATCTTTATAATGTTCTGTTTTTTTGCACGCGGATAATTTGGTTATGAATGTTGAAAAAAGTGCTGAAAGTTTGTAGGATAAAATGTGACCTTATATGAAAAAAATATCATAAAAAACATAGAATGTACGAGAACTTAGCTCTTCGACAAATTATCCACGTGCACTGTTTTTAGAATTTTAAGCAAAATTCTTTCACAAATTGTTATATGGACTTTCAAATACCGGTCCAACTTTCATAATTTCGACATCTTCGCTGAAGTTTTTCTTTATATTTTCTTGAAAATGTGGTTGCCACTCAATCACTTAAATTCATTTCTATTAAAAAAGTTTACGATTGCTTTACCCTCTAAACTGTAAAAATGCTTAACTTTTCACTCAAGCTTTTTGTTTCAGATGAATCCGCGTCTTTCATAACACCTTGTCGTTCAAATCAAAGAAAATTCACGCATACATCCAGTGTGATGCTTGATAGCGCGGGTGGTTGGTATCTTTGAGGTGGATGGTGAGGGGGTGGCGATGGCGCGGCGCGGGGGGCGGGAGGCAAGGGCGCGGTGAGGCTGGCTGGTGCGATGCGCCGCGGGGCGCTGCTGGCTGCAATCCTCGCGGTACTGGCGGCTTCTGGTGCGCGGAAGCTGCGCGTACTGCAAGAAGACGCCCGCACCGCGTTCTACGTGGGTATCGCCGCGCCGCCCTCGGCCGCCGCCGCCGTGCGCGCTTTCAATCGCACCCTCGGCGAGGTCTCCCAGACGTACCTCGCTGGCGACTATCCGCTGCACCTACGCAATGTCTCTCTGCTACCGCTCTACATCGAACTACCGGAAGATGAAAGGTAATGTTGTGCCTATCGATAAGTTAGTAGACATAATTAGTAGAAAGCCGCCTACAGTGGTTTACGCGTTGCATTTTGCATCGGAGGTTCCGAGTTCGAATACTGAGGACACATTTTAGAAAAATTGCAGCATACGACATACAGGGCACATAAAACTGATCACTTACAGGCTTGTAAAAAAAGGTACTTCATGCTCATGATGTGGCCCATGTCCCTAGGACCTCGGCCCCTAGAGGCCAGACACGCCTTCTACCAATTTCCTGGTTATCTGGTTGATATGCCTTAATAAATCAGATATTTTATCGCTTTACTGAACTATCTCATGCAGCATAAAAGTACGAGTCTGGCTTAATCTTGGCTAAATAAATAATCATTAAAAGATTGATTAGTTAGTACAACTATAATGTTCGTTTTTCCGTGCATTTCTGTGAATATTTGGCTTTATATTAATTATACACAAACTAGGCTGAATTACACGATCTTATCCCTGCAGCTCCCTTTCACTATCGGACGGCCAGACACAGAGTGAAATTTCATCCTTATAATATGGTTGATGTACCTTATATTCGTACGAAACGGTACGCCTCCTCCTTTATCCTCCGAACCGCCAAGGAATGGAATACCTGGGCCTGTTTTTCCCGATTCCTACAATCTTGACGTCTTCAAAGTCAGAGTGATAGGCTGATTTAGACAGCATCCGCGCTTACCATCAGCCCGGATTGCGGTCAAATGCTTACTTATTCTTCATAAAAAAAAACATTTTTTTTTTCAAGAAACGAATCCAAGACCTTTGATGCTAGAGCTACTGTCTACGGAGCTATAAAGACGTCCATAATAATTATGCCCCATGAATAAAACTTACATAAGACCATGTTTGATATTCAGTTTTTGCTAGTTTACATAATATGCGGGTCAAATTCACTAAGGCCTTTGTATTTGACACATAAAATATTCCTCTCTTTGTAACAGCTCTTCAGTACAGCGACATTATGTATGAAATATGATAACATAGTATCCACAATCTGTGGAAGATATTTGCGTAGTCATTGTTCCATATCTTATTAATATTTACGAAGAAGAGAGAACGATAGACTTTATGACTTGGATTGTGAAATACGAGCCAAAAGATATTTGAGAAGCAATTAGCTATTGGAAGTAAACAGTTTAGCATAATCGAAACATAAGTAAATAAATAAAAAACTATTAAATGTTTGAAAGCTGTTTTACACGAGTTTGTGTTTACAGTTCAGAATAGTTTTGGCTTGGAGATTTTCTTTATGAAAAACAGATGAAAAGTCTCAAAAGAGTTGACAGCCTTTTAAAAAATTAAAGGACTCTTTTTGAAACCAACGAGGTATTATAATTAATTAATTGGAAAAACCAAAGGCGATAATTATAAATTACTCTGAAATCTATCTGAAGGTAGGATTACTCTCATACCTATTAAGTTTCGAATATTATTAAATACCATCATCTTATTTCTCAATGTAGTCCTGCTAATTAAGTACAACCTTGGAGCACTTTGGAGTTTCGAACAAAAATTTAATAATTTCATAATAAAATATCATATAATACATATTAAGGAGTAAGTATTTACTTATACAATTTACTTAGACAATTGAATTTGAACGTATTTTTTTATTAAAACATTAAAATTTAACTGATCCCTCTTATCTATATCTATACTTCTATACTAATATTATAAAGAGGAAAGATATTTTGTATTTTTGTATGTTATGAATAAACACAAAAACTACTGGACCGATTTTGATTCACCAATAGAAAACTACATTATCAGCGAGTAACATAGGCTATGTTTTGTATATAGTACATCTATATTGCACCCGTGTGAATCCGGGGCGCATTTCTAGTTTTCTATATCTTGCTATACTTCGCAATATAATATGATAATAAGGAAAGATTTGTTTGTTTGTTTTATACGATTTAATTAAAAAAGTACTCCACTGATTTTAAAAATTCTTTCACCAATGCCTACATTATCAGCGAGCAATGTAGGCTATTTTTTAAATTTTTATTTTGTACATCTACATTGCACCCGTGCAAAGCCGGGGCGAATCGCTAGTAAACTATAAAATAAAGTTTCAGTATATTTCAATTCGACGGCTACATGTGTAGTTGTTTCCCAGTACATAGCACGAATTTAATGAGTCCATTCATTCTACAGTTAGTACTTTGTTAGTTTTGATAAATAATGGATTCCTGATGGACGATAATGAAATAATTCAATTAAACTTTAATGAACGCTACGGATCAAATTGTAATTGATAAACTACGGTAACGATATAAAATACTAAAGGTAATAGCAATTTATTTCCTCATCTCCAAAGAATATACGAAGGCAATTTATACTCTGATTTTAGATTTATCGAGTGTTTCTAAAAATATTACAGAAGGCTTATAACATTATATACCGCAGTTGGACAATAACTTTTATTTTAGGCTTGAGTTGCTCTGAGATTTATCGTGTATCGTAAGAACAAATAGCGATGTAAGATAAATTTCTAATGGCCAAATACTCGAACGCTAATTAAAATTGAGTCTTACTTAAAATCATTGTCGTCACTTTCATATAACTTACATAAAATAAGAGATAGAAACATTTTGAGTAACTCTCAATGATTACCATTTGAGTATTCTGTCATAAGAAATTCTTATACCCTCTTAATATCTTCCTATAATTAAACCGCCTCTGTGGCTCAGTGGGAAGCGCGATGCGTTTAGCACCGGTCATGGGTTCGATTCCCGGAGAAACATGATTAAAAAATTGTTTCGGACGGGGCGAGTATTGAAGGCTTGCCTGTAAAGAAAAAATGATCAGTCAAACAGACACAAAAATGGGTCTGTCCCGTGCCCTACTTAACTCCCTTTATAAACAAATGCCTGCACTCGATCTTATTCGGAACTAACTGAAGTTCAACACATTTACCAGTTAGGCAAGTATGTGCCGAGGGTTAAGCCAACCATAACTAACAATTCGCAATGAAATATGAGGAGTAACGCGATCTCGTTAAATAAATTTTATTACACACAACCTATATTATCACAGGCAATTCAAGTAAAGCTGCAGAGTTGATAGGTTTAATGGTCTTGTGATTAGATTGTATTTTCTATTTAGTATAAACTTTGTCACTTAACTTATAATACTGGTCGGTTTTATTTCCACACAAACTTTTAAGAGTTACTTCTACTTTGTATTACATGAAGAAAATATACTGGCCTAAGGATAAAGCCAAGTCTAGTGATTTCTTGATACACTATTTTTAAATAAAATCTACTAATTATATCATCATTGTATAAGCAAAACCATATAAATATATCGAGGGTTGAGTGCTAAAATCAAATAAGTTTCAAATTAAAAGTAGTAATTTAAATTTAGATTTTAAAAGTTTACTAATTAGTTTGGTTTAGTACTCCAGCGGCCAAAGGTCCATCCATATAGTACGAAGTACTCGATTTATATATAAAGTATTTTGTATATGTGCGCAAATTTCTGTGTTTGAATCTGTTCCAAATTTATTATTTCCTAGTTATCGTTGTTTGACCGTCTCTGTGTATTTGTGATATGTGCGTTGCGTTAAGAAACCTGGGTTCAAATTCCAACATGGAACCTATAAAGAAAAACGATCAGTGAAACAGTCAGAAATGTGTCTGCCCAATGCCCCATAAAGGTTCTCATTCATTTACTTGTATCATTGTTGTTAGTCTTTTCTTACATTATGTTGAGATAAATAGCGCAGGCTTAAACGAAATCCGGTCTTCAATCCGACGTATGGGGAGGGTGAAAAAGGCGAAGAATCGTCCCGCTTCTTCCCGAGGCCTGTGAGCCCAGAGGTGGCCACATCGATAGATGATGTCGTGCCGATATCCACTTCATAGTGGGCATCGGCTCCTTTAAGAGGGAGCGCTGGCGGGGCCTCTGCCGTGCTGAACGAGAAAGCACATCTTTTCTCGTCCCGAGCCGAGAGCGGGAAGCGCGATAGGCTCCAGTGTGCGTGTTTGATTTCTCGGCACCACACTGAGATAATGTCAGAACAATAGGAAAAGGTCGCCGTCGGGGCTGCGGTAGGTGCCATGCTATCCCGGGCCCCGGCCTGGAAAGCGACGAGTGGAGCACTGTGGGGTTTAGTAGGTAGGCATAGGCCCGTTTTGACTCTTCGGGATCCGTGGTCCTATGAGTTCCGACATACCCCGTCGCTTCCCCTGAAGTGGCGGGGATCACTGATGATTCCCCACGTAAAAAAAGGCTTAAACGAAATTATGATGTATTTTTAAAGTTTCTGACATTTAACACTTTAACTATATTTAAATTATTGATGCTCCGCGACCGATTTTCTGTGTTCGCAGGTTCGTCGTTTATCAATAACTTCAGTGTACATCTTATCTATACATATAATAAAAGAGTAGGATCGAAATTACGCTTCACTAAATATTTTTACCAGAAATTAAGAGGGGTGATAAAAGAAGGGTAGCAGAATGCATAAATGCAATTTTTAAGATTCTTGTCTGTCTGTCTGTCTTTCTGTCTGTCTGTCTGTCTGTCTGTCTGTTTGTTCACGCTAATCTCCGAAGATACTGAACGGATTTTCATGCAATTTACACAAATATATTAAGTAAATCCCGGGGCAACATATAGGCTTTATTTCATCGAAATCGGTTCTCGGAAAGAAAAGTTATCATCATTTAAAAATAATTTTAAAGGCACCATATCACCAAATTGCAATGCAAACTGACTCGCGTTGAACTTTTTCGAATTGTCAGATTTATTTATTTATTTATTTAAAACTTTATTGCACTAGAAATACAGAAATATACAAACATAGAAACACACAGGAAAAGTACAACTGGCGGCCTTATCGCTAAGTAGCGATTTCTTCCAGGCAACCATATGGTACAAGAGAGACACAAGAGAAGAAATAGGTAGTGCAAAAAAAGAAAGAAAAAGTAATACTAATAAGAAAACCTGAATAATATTTATACATACATACACGCATATTATGCAACTATACATACACATACATAAACATACACATATACACATACTATTACAAATTATTTGTAGAGAAAAGATAATTCAAAAGCATATTCTTAAATAAATCTAAAGAGTTAGCTTTCTTCAGGGCAAGTGGCAGAGCATTCCAAAGCTTGATTGCCTGGACCGTAAATGACTGCTCGTAATATGAAGTCTGGTGCTTTGGCAATTCAAGCCGTAAGAGCTCCGTAGATCTTACGGGCCTGTCATGATAGTCTCTGAACTCAAATCTTTCCTTAAGGTAATGAGGCGTTTTAGGGTTGAAGAGTACACGATACAGGAGATGTAGGATGTGAGCATCCCGGCGAAGGCGGATAGGTAGCCATTTAAGTTTTGTACGAAACTCTGTTATGTGATCAAATTTCCTGAGTCCGAAAATGAAACTTATGCAGAAATTTTGCAGGCGCTCAAGTCTGTTTAATTGTTCTTCAGTGAGATTAACATAAGTAACATCGGCATAATCTAATAGAGGAAGGAGAAGGGATTTCGTAAGTGAAATTCTGGTTGGAAGAGGAAGAAAGTTTTTTAAGCGCCTGAGTGAACCAGCAGCTGCAAATAGCTTTTTACTCAGTTCCTGGATCTGATGTGTCCATGACAGAGTCTGATCCAGGAAAATTCCTAAGCTTTTAACGTGGTCGCTGAAAGGTATGAGCGTTCCTGCAACATAAATAGGCGGCAGATTGACCCAGTTCACTCTTGCGATTAGAGATGGACTCCCGATAATAATGGCCTGTGTCTTTATAGGATTAATCTGCAAACCATGATACGAGCTCCATTTTACAATATTATCTAGGTCCTGATTTGTCTTTCGAATAGCCTCAGGTAAATCGTCAAGAGTGGATTGAGTGTATATCTGTACGTCGTCGGCATACATATTGTAGCGCGATTTTAAATTGTATGATATGGAGTCAATGAAAAGAGAGAATAGCAGAGGTGACAAGACTCCCCCTTGAGGAACGCCCGATGATATATCGCACCATGACGACATAGTATCCTCCAGTCGAATTCTTTGACGGCGCCCATAAAGGTAGCTATGGAACCAATCATAGTTTGATATGTAAATGAAATACTTTGATTATTTCGCCATTTTCGATATGTGATCGTAGAATAGTGGATAAGCAGTCTCAATGCGTAACTTCAGATGCGAGTTCGAATCTGAAGTTGAACGGAAAGGATTTTTTTTCATTTTTTTTAAAAACTATATTATAACTACAGAAAATGTATTATTGAAGTATTATATGAAAAAGTATTTCTTATGAGATCGTTTATTTCACCTTTTCATTCATCCTTTCTCTACATAATTACGATTATTCGACATTGCTTTTATTGCTTCTTAAGGACTGCCTCCGTATCTTAGAGGTTTCCGCATTTAGCACCGGAAACCCGAGTAGGAATCCCGGGAAAAGAGAATTTAAAAAAAATTTCTCAAAATGAAAATGATCAATTAAATGAAATAAATATCGAGGTGGATACAGTATCTTCACCACTAATTAAATTTATTAAAAAAATAAGTAAGTTTCTTTAAAGTCAGGTTCATTTTTTCAACAATGGTATTTCTATTGAATTTCAAATCATACTTCGAACCCCAATCTCAACCATAATTAAACTTGTCGATAATATGATGCAAAAGCAACCGTCAATGACTAATTTGATAGCCCTTTCCCAAAATAAATCACCAAGTACAGAGGATGGAGGATATGTTTTTTTTGGCGTGGGGTTCACTTTAAAGCTTGCTCAAAAGCTAAGCTTAAAGTGAACCCCACGCGAACGAAGTCGCGGGCATCAGCTAGTATGTAATATTTAGTGCTGCATTTTCACAAAGATTAAAACTAGTTGCACATTATACGGAATAATATTCTTGTTTAAAATATGCCAAGTAAAATATTTTATACGACAGCTGCACTAACTCTAAATGAGAATATTATTCAAAACATTATGACGCTCGATTTAAGAGTTTAAGTAACATTTCATGGAGTAATGCGAACGAAACTACGGGTCGTTTAGTTGAATCGGAGCCTATTTGAGTCCTTTTGGCTTCCCGTAAGGCAGGAACAGAAAGCCGTTGTAGGTAATTAAACGCAAATATCTTTAGACCTCTGTATGAAAGTCACGTAGGGCCAGCTCATTGTAATTGTGCTCTATATTAGTTGAGGGAATCTCTGGTGGGTATCATTGTCTTATTATAATATTAACTACGATAAGGAAGTGAGCCATTTATTGAGTAGAATCCTCGTGGGTAATAGATACCTACATATTATTAAAAACTCTTTTGTACATGATGTCATTTTTATACTTTTAATTATACTAGTTCTTTGTTTAGATTTCCTTTGTCACTGATTTGTCTTCTTGTCACTGATCTTAAAACGATTACACGTATTTTCTTAACATTTTTTAAATCCTCGAACCCAGTACCAGCGTAATCAACGCCAATACTTCCAATAAGACTGAAGTTATTTTGAAATATCGTTACTCAATTTTATGCTAACAGACGAGGTTCACTTGATGGTAGGTGATATTTCAGCCATAAAAGATAAGTCAACGATGTGGTGTCGACATATTGCTATTTTTAAAGCCAAATACGCTATAGCATGCACTCCACGGTCATTCGGTGAACGATGGTATATTAACGGAAATTTCGATATAGATACCTCCCATTCATTTAAAGTATAATAGAAATAAATAAATATCATCCCAACAGGATTCGAACCTACGACTATTATTATATCACTTCATATATTAATAAAAAGATCTACATGAAATAGTATCAATATATTGTTTATTAAAACTTGAAATACAAAACTTACGCGACACAAAAGATAAATAAAACATGTATCAAAAAATAATATGAGTATTATACATCAAGTGCTTTACAATCCTGTAATATTATGATGTCGTAAAATAAAAATACTGAAAGAAAGAACGCCTTAATATTGAACATTTTTCTTGGACTCGTTTTATGTCATTTGTAATTCTATTCGATTCTCTTACCGAAGATCTTCAAGTTTTCGGTATCGGTGTTAAAATCTATTTCACATTGCTCACCAAATTCCTTATACGATATTTGGTACAAACATTCCATCCCTGCTTTTTCAGCTGCTTTCTGAGCCGCAGTGCTTGTAAATATACCTCCGGTAACGCGTTGATTGATTTCCTTCGCAAGCAACATTCTGAAGATGAAAAATAATATTACTTTTTATTATTTCATAGCCCCACGCACGGGTGCAATGTAGATGTACTAAAAAATAATTGACTTATTATCAAACTCCATTTTATTTTATTTGTTCTGTTGATAAAGGATTTTTAGACAGTTCTAAATTATCAAATATAGGAGTTTCATGTTATGACTAATACAATAGAACTAAAATAGTAAAAAATCAGAACCGTCGTTGTTCTACGATCACGACGACATCTTTCCTCTTTATAACAGTAGTTTAGATACATTACCTAAATCATAAATTTAGTTATCTGTGACATCTGCTCATATTTCTGGCACTCGCTGTGTTGGCTATGCTTTGATAAGATACATTATTAGATTCAAAGCTACAGTTAGAGTTTTTGCAGTTTTTCTGCCTCGCACAACTACTATTTGGAATCATCTATCACCGGTAGTTTTTCCGAATCATAAGAATAAAGACTTGACTCGTTTTTTTGAAGGTTTCCAGTACAAGAAACGAGTCAATTCTTTCCTCAAGTATCGGACGAGAAGGTATTGCACATAGTATGTGCCACATACCTTCTGGTGTTGCAGATATTTATCTGCGGCGGTAATTACTTAACATAAAAAGAGTTACTTGCTAGTTTGCCCCTTATTATAAAAAAAATAGAAATATAGATAGGTAAGCTCTCGTTTAATATACCAGGGTGAATCAAAAAGTTCTTAGAAGTGCATATATATGAAACCTTTTTGGATCAAGTTCGATATTCAAATTAAAGAGTGTCTATCACACTATATTTATGCAGACTGTCACTTGTTTTTGTCAGTTCGTTCGCATGTAATAAATTTTTTTGTGCAACGAGTTGCTAAAAAGTCAAAATTATGGATAAAAGTGAGTTACGTGCGGTGATAAAATATCTCAGTTTGAAAAAAATGTCTACGAAGGAAATTTTTTTGGACATTCAGCAGACATTAGGGGGTGATGCTGTACCCTATTCTACGGTTGCGTACTGGGTGGCTGAATTTAAAAGAGGTAGATCAAGCTGTAAAGATGACCCGCGTTCTGGGCGGCCTTCAACCTCCGTTACAGAAGAAAATGTCAAAAAGGTTGAGAATCTGGTTTTGGAAGACAGAAGAATGACTATAAAACATATAGCTGAGATCCTAAAGATATCTTTTAGTAGCGTTCAATCCATTTTAATTGATTCACTGGGGTTCAAAAAAGTGTCTGCAAGATGGGTGCCACGAATGTTAATCGACGAAAACAAAAAGCGACGTTTGGAAATTTCCAAGCGTAATCTCGAAATGTTCCAGCGTGATTCGGATAATTTTTGCCGTCGTCTTGTCACCATGGATGAAACGTGGGTCCACCATTTTGATCCTGAAACTAAAAGACAAAGCATGTCTTGGAAACGACCATCCTCTCCATCCATCAAGAAATTTCGAGTTGCTCCTACCACTGGCAAAGTTATGGCCTCTGTGTTCTGGGATAGTGAAGGAATCCTTTTTATTGATTACATGCCAAAAGGCCAGACGATTACTGGACCCTATTATGCAAATTTAATCCCGAAAGTGCGTGAAGCGATTAAAGAAAAACGTCGTGGAAAACTGTCGTTGGGCGTGTTGTTCCTTCAAGATAACGCTCCTGCTCATCGATCGGAAGTTGCGCTCAACGCAATCCGCTGTGCTGGCTTCAATCTCCTTGACCACCCACCATATTCTCCGGACTTAGCCCCAAGTGATTTTCACTTATTTCCAAAATTAAAAGAGGAAATTCGTGGAACAAAATTTCACGATAATGACGCGGTTATAGCTGCCGTAGAGGACTTTTTCGAGAGTCAAGAAAATATTTTTTTTTCACAAGGAATAAGGAAGTTAGAAACGCGTTATTCTAAATGCATTGCATTGGAGGGAGATTATGTAGAAAAATAAAATATAATTATTTAAATCTTTCCATTTTTTAATATTGATTCCAAGAATTTTTTGATTCACCCTCGTAGTTATAGTTAGCTCGCTAATAAGAGCATTAATATTTTTGAATGTACTTATATATTTCGAAGCAAGCAACACCGAACTGTAAGCTGTGTTGCAGTTTAAATATACCTTTTTAAATAATTATTCTTAAGTTTTACAACCCTTTTTAATTTCCAGTCGCATCAAAGCATGTTCAGCTGCTCTTGTAGTTTTCATAATCAACCTCGGCTTGCGGCGAAATAATAAGACGAGAATGAACGAAGAAATGATAAGAAGTATTATTATTTTCTATAATAATAATCTTCTATGATTAATCTTTTGCAGAATCTTTGAATGGATATATGAACATTTTATTAAATAATAATACTAAATATCATATCTTATTATAACATAATTATATTTAGTTACAAATAATGACGTTTGAATATAGATAGACAAAATATCTCGATCAACAAATATATCTACTTTGGACATTAACTTTTAAGTGTAAGTGTTAAGTAAGACCCGGAAGACATAAAGAGATAATCAATTAAAACACGAGAAAACGGCCGACAAAATTTTGTCGTGGTTGTCATGCTAGGCCGGCTGGGCGAGCCACGTGTTAAGGCTACTGCCTTAAGCCTTAAGCCTTATCAGCCCTTTCTTGATCTATCATTACGTGATTCTTACCTGCACTTCAGTAGCTCAACAGATATGCCGAGACGTCTGTACTCTGGTGCTACAGAGAGCCCGGCTCCCATGAGATACGAAGCCACGTCGTATTTGTCATAAATCGCTGTCACCTTCACGGCTTCAGCAAACATCCGGAGGGATAGCAGACCCGCTTTTGTTTTTGGCTGTTCATAAAATAATAAATATTAGAGAGTCTTTTTAAATGGAGAAGTGCTTCAAGGTGGTTCATTACCTGCTCGGAATGGTGTGGTCGAATTGGTAATTTCGATATTCCTCCTACCCAATTAATGCCCAAAGTGACCAACACGTGAGGAAGACATGCTTATAAAAAATTATAATCATGTCGTCCCAGCGGGATTCAAACCCATGACCCATCGGAGCTCATGTAGATGTTCTAACAAATGCACTAACGAGTCCGTCATAACGTTATCTTATTTAAAAAAAAGTTAACCTGAATAAGAAAAGTTATGGTAAATAATATATCAGGTAATAACATCAATATATTATAAAATTCAAACTCAAGCTTTACGTATGAAAGTTAAAGCGAATAGCAACAATTCTATCAATTGTTTGCGGTTATAGTTGAATATTTTATTACAATTATTAATTTAAATGAAATATACTATAGTATATGTTGAGACATGTACGAGAAAAAAAATAGTAGTTCGACAGAGCACTATTGACAAACGTTCTGAAACTATATTTAACATCAAGTAAGCCTTACGCTCGTCTATCCGTACCTAACGTAGAAACGACTCTACAAAAAATGTTTGTATACAGATTTAAACTATAAATCCAGAAACTTCAGCGAGAACATCAATGTTTTGTATAATAGTAAGCTTAAAGTATTTCTATACATATTTGTATGTTTAAATTTGTAAAGCTATATGGCTGTCTATGTTTATATGGAACGAAAGAGGCGTAATGTATAAGTAGGTTACATGTCTACCTGTATGTTGCAAGGCTGTTTAACTTCAAATAAAATAAATATGTACAAAAGGATAAATTACTTACTGGATTATGTTCGACGAAGTGATCTTTTTCTTGCACCATACACATGTTGACCCCTACTAGCGTTTTCTCATTACTGTCTTCTCCAATCAGAAAACATGCAAGGCTCATTTTTTGCCTAATGATACCTTGCCACAGCACCCGGTACTCTTGTATAGCATCTTGATCTTGTGCAGTCCCTGTGAATTACATCATCATTCTTTATCAAGAACTCAATAATGATTTTTTTTTATAACAGAGCGGACAACCGAGCAGGTGGGTTACCTGATGGTAAGTAATCACCACAGCCCATGGACATCCGCGACTTCAGATGCGTTATCGGCCTTTCAAAAATTTATAGGGTCGCTTTTTAAAACTAACGAGAACGAGGTCGTAGTCGGATGGAAGGACGGTTTATTATATTTTAATAGTATTAAATATTAAATTAGATTTAAATATTGTTGTCTTTTTTAACTTACAAAGAAGGTTTAGAAATCTTCATTAAAAACATAATTAATTGGAAATAAATATAGGTTTTTACAGTAGGTACATATTAATTGTTATAATTATATTTATTAGTATTCGTATCGTCAATCTGTCACTTGTATCATAGTTATTTTTGATCCAGGTTGTAGATATTTTTTTTGTGGGTTAGTTGAATAGCTTTTTTATGTGGTTAGTTATATATAATTACCAACACAACATTGTCTTTTATCTATAACAATACTAATATTATGAAGAGGAAAGATTTTTTCGTTTCTTTGTTACGATTTAATTCAAAAACTACTTGGACCGGTTGTAAGAAAAAAATCACCTATATAATATTACATTATCAGCGAGTAACATAGGCTATTTTTTATAGCACATCTTCATTACACCGTCCGAAGCCAGGGCGTGTTACTAGTTCGTTATATAGCTGAAAATAGCGGCATTGTACCGAATAAATAGAGACTAAATTTACAATTGTTATAACTACAACACGTATTAGCATTATAACATTAAATAAATACGTAAAGCTCTAAAGATAAATACAATTCATGGGGTAGATATTGAACTAAACTTATTTACATATAGTTTGACTTTAGGGGACACGAATGAATTATTAAACTATTCGAGTTTGGTTCAGAACTTAGAGATTTATTTCCATAAACTTGTTTTAGGACAGTAGTGCGTAGGGCATATTTTGTTATATATTATGTTTTTGTTACAATAGTTCTTAATAAAAAAAAATGATGAAATGGTACTTGGGCTACGAACTTAGTGGTATGCGCTTTGCGTTTAGAAACAGAGTTCCCGGGTTAGAATCCCAGGGAAACAATTTGAAGAAAAATGTTTCAATTGCGAATACCTGTCTGAACCGACAATTCTCTTTTCACAAAAAAAAAGTCACAGAAAATTGTTTGCCCCATACTCTACTAGGGCACAAGTTAAATCACATTTTTCAAATTTACATTAGTATTTAAATAACCTGACCATTTACATGACTAATATCTATGTGTATTCAAGAATAAATTGATATCTTCAAAGCTACAATCAGTCTTATTAACTTGTCAAGAAATACAGCGATCAAGCAAAATTTCGTAAAAAAATGTAAATAAAAACACTCCTATTTTTTGTCCGAAGAAAATTATTATAAAGCGACATAGGGACTTTTCAATGCATCATAATTGAGGCCGAGTTCTCTGATGAATACGTCTAATGAGTTAGTTCTACGCGTTTTCTTGTGTACCTACAAGCAACACTAGTTGTATAAAGGAATCTTGTTAATTACAAAAGTTTCTTTTGATATATGTGTTAATTCGAATATGCAAGTTACATTTCAACGACTTTTTTAATTAAAAGCACAAATATTCTTTAGAACAAATATGTTTTAAGCTTAATATGGTAATAGAGTCATTCAAAACCCTTAAATTCATAATGTAAGATACAGACTACATAATATTCTGATGACTGAATGTCATGCGCCATTGTCTTAAAAAAATATGAAAAATATTTTTTTAACTCAAAATAAGAAATCATGCATTTAAGGGTTAAGAGAAAGTATATAATAATAATAAATAAATAAATAATTCTAATTTTAATAAATACGACAAAAATGTTAATAAATACCTCCAAAAAAAATACGACAAAAGCTAAAATAAAATTTTAGCTTTTTAAAATAAAATTTTAGCTTTTGACTATAATTACTAATTGTAAGTCTTTGTAGATTTTTTTAAAGAGAAACATTAAATGGCATAATGTCAAACACGTAAATTAAAAATTTAATTTCATCTTACCGGCTGTCGACCACCAAACGTCCTCTTTGATGTAATTACCAAGCATAAACTCCACCGCAGCATCCCACATAGTTTCGGGGACATCCTCTATTACAAACGATAATTCCTTCCCTTCAACATTACGCTCGAATTTGCCCCAAATCTTAGGATATTCTCGCGAAGACATTTCGTATGTCGTTCAATAATTCTTTGTAGCTTTGAATTGGAAAAGACTTCTAGAACGTTAGCTGAACAGATTGATACTGAATTGTATTCGTAATGTGGTTTCCAACAACGGCTTGGAATCTATTACATATTAGATGCGAATAGATTGATACATTATGTATATTGTATCGGGGTGTTCCATCTTGGTTTGTTTACAAGTTTTATTGAATTACTAGCTGTCCCGGCAAACGTTGATTTGCCATGTAAATAATTTCTAAAAAGCAGGGGTTGGTGATAAAAAAGTAAAAATTTAGGGTTGTAAGTATTTTTTAATGCCACATTATAAAAAAATAAAAACAAAAAGATTCGTCCAAAAATTTAAAAAAAAATTAAGGTTGAACAACCCTTATCACTTAGGGGTATGAAAAAATTTACCAGACCTACTGAATACGTATATAAAATTTGGTAAAAATCGGTAAAGCCGTTTCGGAGGAGTACGGTAACTAACATTGTGACATGGTTATATATATGAGATTTTAAAAAAATATACGTAGTGAGTTAACTTGAACTTTGAAATAAGAATTACGGAAGAATTCACGTTTGAGTGAAGATTTACATTTTTTAAATTTCTAAATCAAAAATTTTAATATACCATTTTTTGTTTTACATATTAAAATGTCTATCTATTCAATTATGATGGATTCATTGACATAGGAGTGGTACTACAGACTTTGTGCACTATAGAACTGCATTATATTCTGACGGATGGTAATACACAGATGTGTCTGTTTACTTCACGAAAACGATTCATTACGTTTGGCCATTTTAAACATTACCTGTTTAGTGGTCGAATTGGCCAATATCGGTAAAACAAAATATCGAAATTCAAACCAATCAAATAAATTTTAGTTTCATTTAAGAGATTTTCAAATGTTCGAAGTAAAACATAGGTCGACAACGCATTACTGATCGTCCTGTGGATGAGGTTTACTCTTACCAAACATTGACTTCCGCAATATATCCTTGCGTGCTCTTCCATTAAGATTCCTTAGAGAAATCACACTGAAAGGAATGTTGTATATTTTTTTTAAATAATGGGTATATACTTAAAAATAAATATCAGTGTGATTAATTAAAAAACTAGCAGTTTTTTAATTAATCACACTGTATTTGTATGCAATGGGATCATGAGTAATCTAATATTTGTTCATCGTACTGTGATACGTTTGCGGTGTTATTGAATGCTAGTAAGTACGTACTACTTTAGCATTCTTAATTAATACCACTATAATTATGATATTTGAATATTTATATGAAAGTTTTGCTGTAGAAACCAAAACCATTTCACAACGTACGACTAACAAGCAGAAGTCAAAAATGAGAAATGGCATGAAAATTGTACATAGCGTTTATTATTATTCGGGAATACATAGGTACTTTAAAATAATCAATAATAATCATCGATCGAAGTATGTTAAACTAGCAATGCGTCCCGGTTTCACACGGGTGCAATGTAGATGATACACAAAAAGTCTTATAAACCTATGTTACTCGCTGATAATGTAGCTTTCTATTCTACATATTATGTAGTTTATTATAGCGTAAGGGGCATATCGGATTTTAAACATATCTTACTTAGGTATACAAAGAAAATTCCACTCGAAATTTTTCTAGAAATACATCTTGAATGAAACAATATTAACCATATATTTGATTAATGGAATGGAAAGACACTTTAGTAAGCTTGACATTCGATACATAATTAATATTTTCAATTTTTAATAAAACAATGTTTGAATTGAATTTGAGTCTAGTCTACTATCCTACCATACTATCCCTAATTGGAAGGCGGGACCTCCGATGCTAAACGAAATGCACATACCACGGAAGTGATACAAACCAGTGGATAAAAATGTGGCTATTATTTTTTAATATTATATATATACTAGCCGTCCCCGCCCGCCCGCTTCGCTGGGCGAATTGTAAAGGATAAACGAATATGAACTATCCACATAAATTTGAAAAAAAATGGTAAAGGGTTGATGGAATTCAAAAAATGAATAGCCTAAAACCTTCTACAATTAATTCCGCGTCGAATGGTTTATCGATAACAAAGAAAAAAAAAGTTGCTTATATATATAGAATAATGGTCGCATCGTAAAGTGCCTATAAAGCCTTTGTAGTTAAAACTACACTTTGAAATGCTGAAATTATCTTGTGTATAATGAGTGTTTAGGATTTTTTTTTATTGAACATTATTTGCGGCTATATCAAACCCTTTAGTCAGCGCACGCCGATAAATCAACGCATCAGCCAGTTTTACTCGGAATTGATTGACATTAAAAAATATTATGAATCACAATAAAATATAGCCTATATCAAAAACTAACAAACGTTACCTTTTTATAATATACTAGCGACCCGCCCCGGCTTCGCACAGGTCTAGATTTTTTGACAAAAAAGGGTAGGGGTTGGTAATAGAAGAGTGAAAATATAGGGTTGTATGTATTTTTAATGCCACATTATAAAACAATAAAAACAAAAAAATCGCTCAAAAATTAAAAAAATCAAATTTAAGGGTGAACAACCCTTATCACTTAGGGGTATGAATAAATAGTAGCCGATTCTCAGACTTACTGAATATGCATAAAAAATTTCATAAGAATCGGTCGACCCGTTTCGGAGGAGTATGGGAACGAACATTGTGACACGAGAATTTTATATATTAGATTTAGTGTAATTGCAAGGTGTCGTTTTTTAAATAAAATATATAATATTCAATACTAAGTATGAGTGATGTTCAGATTTAGTTCGCGAGTGTTGGAGCAGACGTGCTCGGCGTTGGAAGGAAGACGTGTGGCTGCATTGCTGGTTTGCAGTGGTGGACCCATTGCCACAGCCATCGTCGCAGCAGCCACACACGCAGGAGTGCCAACCGTCCGCACGTCACCCACACACTTGCATCTACCCTATACCATAGCTAATGTAAGTACCCTTAATTGGTAATTAAGGTATTATTTTCTTTTATTTTTTATTATTATAATTAACTAGCGACCTGTCCCGGCTTCGCGCGGGTGCTTTGTAGATGTACTAAAAAAAATAAAAAAATATATACAGTTGTGGTCATATAATTAAGAAAGATTTTTAGTTTCAGAGAATTTCTTATCAAACGTGTATTTTTTGTGTTAGATACTAAATACTTAGAAGTCATTTGTTGAATTATGGAAAAGGCACATGAATAAAGCTCACTAAATTACGAAAACAGATATAAAAAACGTACAGGTTTTTTGACTTATGTACATTTAATAAAAATAGTAACAATTTACATTGAAACGAACCTGGACAAATAATTAAGAACGACCTATAAACTATTCGATAATTGTACGTAAATGAAATTTTTGTTAAAGAAATTACACTATATAGATTCACTTGCGATACAGAGGGCAAGTGAATACCTTTTAAGCCTAAAATTAATACTTAGTGGCATATCCACGGCTTTTGATTATTGCCTTGCATCGACATGATTGATTCTAACATTTTTTTGACATTTTTCATCAGAAATAGAGTTCCATTCTTCTAAAAAAATCGCGTAAAGTTCTCTTAAACTGCTACACTACCTATTAGATACCCCTTTCTTAATCTCACACCAAATCTGCTCATTTGGATTTAAATCCGGGCTATAAGATTACCACTCTAAGACAGAAACAGATTGTGAGTCGAGGAATTCCTTTATTGTGTGCAGTATGCTTAGGGTCATCGTCGTGCTGGAATGTCCAAATGACAGGCAGTACGTCCTCAGCATAGGGTAACATTGTTTACTCCGGTATAGCTTTGTACTGGAATTCATTCATGTTTCCTTCTATGAGCCTAACAGGTCCGACTCCATGACCAGAAAATTACCCCCAAATTTTCACGTTTGCACGGGCATGCTTTAACGTCACTTTTCTGAACTGAGGGTCAAATGCTTTATTCGAAGGGCGTCAAACGCATTGTTTGCATCATAGCAACCCCTATTTGTTTTAGTTTCAGCAGAAAAAATGATATTTTTCCATTGTCTGACTATCCAGTTCTCATATCTTTTTGCATATTCAATACGGACATGTCTAAGGCGCGGTGTCAACATGGGTATCTTCCACGCTATCCTTCCGAACAAACTTTCTTCTATCAAACGCCTTCGTACCGTGCGTGCCGAGATTACCGAGAGGTTACTTTCGCCAAAAAAACTTTTTTTATCTCATTGGACCCTTTAATTGGATACTGATTGGCTAAATGAAATATCGTTCTATCCACTCAAGGAGATGTCTTACTCTTTTTAAACTCATGTGGCTTATTTGAAATAGTTTCATATGTTCAAAAATGCTTTACAGCATGGAAAACTGAAGCACTGAAGATGGACTACTATCTTTTTATACGACCAGTTGTTCACGCGAATATTTATTATAACTTCTCTTCTAGACTTATCACAACTTTAATTAATCCCATTCTTTTTTAAGAAATAAGTACGTTTTATTATTTTAATAACAATTAATGGCGCCAAAGTTATACTAAAAGTGACCAAGCACAAAGGGTTTCTTAATTCAGATTTTAAAAATGTATAAAATTAGTCAGCGTTCTTAATTATATGACCAGCTAGTAGGGGTACGACCTACGTTCAGGTGCTACTTTTAGGTACTCTATAAAACTTATATGGATGTTTTTTAAATTACTCATGTGCATAATGAATTTACAATTAGTATAGCAATATTTTGCAATACCATAAAAAATAAAAGAACATACATTTGTTATGTTATGCGACGCTGTTTATAAAAAATGTTGTCTTCATGTAAACGTTCTTAATTATATGACCACAACTGTATATATGTACATTGTACATAATATATAAAAACCTGCGACCCATCGATACTTAAGGTGATTAACCAAACTTAAACGAGTCAATCAAATTTAAAAAAAAAATCATTTATGTACTGTTTTATTTTAAATTAAATAATATATTCATTATTCATTTGTTTTACCATCTGTTATTTTTCACATATCGAGATTGAATGGAAATAAAACGTAACGCGATATGGTCGTTATTACTTTGTAATACACAGTTTTCATTTGAAAAATTGAATTTCAAGAGTTAATTTATTCTAATTATTCATACGTTTATATCTCATCTACTTTAGTTTTCGCGGAGTGGACGAACATAATATTTTATAATATAATCTATCATCAGTTGTAGTAAATCTACAACCAAATTTAAATTGAATTTAAATATATTGATAGAATCCAAATAAAACTCAGATTGTGTCATGTATTAGTCACAAACCTGTAAAACAGGGGAATATTCGTACAATTTGCAATAGTTCGATAGAGAAGCGTAGCTTGTAATTTGACCAATTGAACAGCATGACGTTGTGGTTAAGCCAATGACATCAGCGATGTGTGGTTGTATTTTACGGGATCTCTGACCACAAATGCTTTTGAATGTATCCCTGATTTGAAAACCATTTTACTAACGATGTATTTTTGCGGAAAATTATAATATTTGTTCATAAACTTATATTATTTGGAGATAAATATCTACTATAACTTTATTTATAGTAAGCCTAAATGATATTCCCGATGGGAAGAACATTTTTAGAATGGTGAGATCCTGTTAGAATGGTGTCTTGAAAATTACAGCCGTACCATAAAAATGTTGGTCATTTATAACGTTCTTTGGCGACGATTACCGCGTGACGTGAATTAATAACCTTTCCCCCAAAAGAATGGCATGTCATAATTGTTACAATCATGGTTACAACTTGTTTTAGGACATGCCGCCTTTGGAAATTCGTCTCGAAATCACAATACGAGAAACTTTGCACGCTCTCAGGTAATTAATTAATTATATATTTATTATTGATTATAAATTCTCAAAGTGGGCCGGATTTATGCAAGAGTGTGCTAGTATGGGTTAAAACTTAAAAGTGTTAGGCTACAAGTTCTTCTTAAGCCTTAATTTTGTCTGAGTGTTTTACCGAATACTGATGGCTATATCCCACTTTGAGAAAATTGTATAATGTAATGTTGTAGATCTCTTAATCGGACAAGAATTGAGTAATAAGGCATATTATTTGAAGGAACACGAAAATGAACATCAAAATCTATTTAATATTATTAGTATATATAAACTTTGGTCTAAAATCTAAAATAATTTATCCGAAAATTATTTGTCTTAATCTTATTTTACCGATTTCACGAAATTGATTCCCAACAGGGCGACTCTTTTACACACACACTGGCATGCCTTCACTTTACTTACTGAGGAGGATATTTACTTAGCCCTATCCCTAAGGAAAGATCTATCTTCGATTCTCAACACTCAACCGCTTAATCCTAAATGGCTTCCGCTTCCTTCAAGTCGTTCTCGGCGTGTTGTTTTCAGGTACGTGTTTTATAACATATAATTAATAATAATAATTAGACATCTAATTTATCGCTTAAAACAATAGCAAGAAAAAATCACGTCAAAACATTATTCAAAAGACATATTTTTCAGGCAATATATTTATATCATAACTAGCTGACCCGGCAATCGTTGAGTGAGTTTGCCATGTAAATAATTTCTAAAAAGCAGGGGTTGGTGATAAAAAGTAAAAAAATTGGGTTGTATGTATTTTTAATGCCACATTATAAAAAAATAAAAACAAAAAAATTCGTCCAAAAATTAAAAAAAAAAAATTTAAGGGTGAACAACCCTTATCACTTATGGGTATGAAAAATAGATGTTGTCCGATTCTCAGACCTACCCAATATGCACACAAAATTTCATGAGAATCGGGAAAGCCGTTTCGGAGGAGTTTAACCACAAACACCGCGACAAGAGAATTTTATATATTAGATTTATTACATGGTTGGCTTATAACGTAATAAATTACAAGTTTCATCTGTGCAGGCGACTGGCTGATATATCAAGGCTGACTCGAGGTGTCGTCGTTATGATATGTGATGTGAAATATGCTAAGCTAGTAATGAAGGAAGCTAAACGTCTCAACATGCTTGATGGACACTTTTTTTGGCTTTGGATCGACGCTTCTAGAGAATTTGATGTTTTTCATAATATTTCCAATAGAACACTATACGAAGACCGTTCAGAGGTTTACTCCAATTCTGAAAAAATTGCAGATGAAGTCCTTGACTTTGATCAATTTGAACGCATTAAAAAAGATTATACTGACAATAATAACTCTATAAAAGAAACAAGAATTGTCAATACTTTAATGAAAAAAATTTCAAGGGAGACACTCACGAAGGATGCTGGTTTTGTTTTGAATAATTCTAGAAACTCTTTCATTCGTCGTATTATTAGAAATATTAATAAGACAGAAACGCACATTAATAAAAATAATGGATCATTGTATGTAAATTTTAGTCAATCGTACGAAAGTAGTAGTAATATTAGTTCGGAAAGTATAAGGAATTATAATGTACATAACAAAGGCGTTGAAACTTCTAAAATTGAAAATGATTTAGTGAAGGAGACAAATAAGTCATTCCTCGATCGAAATAAAATTAGGAAAACTAGTTCTAGTAAATTAAAAAATGAATCATTTAACAAATATGTAAATAGTATAAGTGTTCGTGATATGTATGAAAGTAATAATGTTTTAAAAAGAAGTACAGAAACTAGTAGTGAAGATCTAATAAATAGATTATCGTTTTCAAGTGATATTAGTGATTTCTTAATGAATCCCACGGTGCATACCCCTACAATGAGTAATGTTAGATATGAGGCTGATAAAAGTAACGATCCCTTAGTGGAGGATCAGATAATGGACGAACCAATTGCTTTTTCTAAAGATAACGTGTCACGGACGTTGAACAATTTGCCTGTAGGATTATTGGCTTTACACCCAGAACCTATGATGATTGGTAAGTATATTTATTATTGTAATATAATAATTAAACTGAACCTTATAGACATCCAAGTATAAATATGTTATTTCTTCAACAGATAAAATGTTTATACGGGCAACAGTGCAAATGATGGCCGGTGCTCTACGTAGAGTCTTACTAGCATGTGATGCATGGTCTGCCCAAGCTCAATTTTTAAGCGATGCAACTGCTTCTTGTTGGGAAGAACCTAGTGACGCAGCGTCTGGGTTTTCATTGGAGTTTGTAAGGTAAGAAATATAAAAATGAAATGAAATAAATTTATCGTATTAAGTACAAAAAACAAGCCTATTCATTCCATAAAGGATGTACATACATATATATCGGCGGCGGTCATTGTGAGAAACAAATGCCCTTTCCCTCCCTTACATATCAAAATATAATATTATAATGATAATAATTAACAATACTGATACAAGTTCCCATACTAGGATACCCTGTATTATGTAAGGCAATTCTCTTCCATATTTATGTGAACAAATTTACTTATTTATTGAAAACATAGGAAATCTATACCTATTTTAATATTACATGTGTTAACTTTAGTAATAATACTTTGTGTATTTTTTTTCAAACTCATAATAATTTAAATGTTCCACTTATTCATTCCTTTTTAAATAGATAGCGATCGTGTGCTAATGTAGGGATTTTTTCTTGCAAACCTAATATTGAGGACTGTCGTGACTGATTACGTTTCTCCTAATGGATCATTTTGCGTTGCGGCTTCTTATTATGACAATAATGAGAAACTTTTTCTGTTGCTTAAGCTCAAAATTGTTTTCTTTAGTTGCTTTGATATTTAATTAAAGAAAATATTATAATGAATATTCGCTTTGCTTCAGCAATATTATTTTGTTTGCAATTTACCGACTTACTTCTAATACTGATATAGTGTATATTTAAATTAATTATATTTGACGATTACAAATGAATAGCTATATTACTATACTAAGTACATAATCATAGTAATTAATTACTTTTTTTGTATAACATTTAAAATATTGTACACATGTCAAAGAAAACCTTAAAATATTACAAATGTTTGGATAACTTACAGCTACACAAAGTAAGAGTTAAACAGTATATATACTGAAGGCCATTGACAATTTACACAAAAAAATACAGTATAGAGTAAGACAGACACACAAGAAAGTTAAATAAGATAATCATAAGATTATTATACATAAGTCACTACGCACACCATATCCGAGCTGTAGCTTAATTACTTACTTACTTTAATTCTGCTTGTTCAAGAAAAACCCATATTCATTTACTACCATGGTTTCTTATTGTTCATGGTATGCTTTAATGAGACGATGGCACGTTATGTTAAGTACATTTAATGTCGAATACTATATGTACGAGTATAATTGATCTCACATATCTTATTTCTATAAATATTATACAAAGGTCTGAGAAGGATAAGAAGAGTGAGAATTTCTCTGAGATTCAAAAAGCGCGCAAAACTCAGTCCCCATAACCGCCAACATCAAGACTTGCCATTTACTAAAAACCTTTATATTTCTATATCTATACTAATAATAATAATATAAAGAGGAAAGATTTGTATTTTTGAATTTTAGTATGTTATGAATAAACCCAAAAACTACTGGACCGATTTTAAAAAATTCTTTCACCAATAGAAAGTTATATTATCAGCAAGTAGCATAGTCTATATTTTGTGTATAGTACATCTACATTGCATGCGTGTGAAGCCGGGGCGCTTTGCTACCTAAATAAAAACAATACAGAGTCACTATTGTGTCTATATTAATTAGTGATAATAATCACGAGCGTCTATCCTCTCCGAAGTGGGTGATACGCCACAGTTCTTTATTACCTAAACTAAATTACGAGAAAATCTTTCCTTGTGTAAGAATTGCAACTTAAATATCGTCTTGCTATGGAGCGGAGACTAAAAAGAAATTTAGCACCCGCTGAGCTCTGATGATTAAATCTAGTCTCAAATCAGGTTTTAGAATACAATCTCAGCTCCAAAGCAGTTTTAAAAATAGAATCATGGATTGGAAATTCATTTTGGAATATGTAAGAGCAAGGAATTTAATAAATTCCAATGACTTTTATATTTTGCCAATATATATTACTCGTCACTAAAAGATGATCTATGATATTTTTTTTTTGTGAAATATTTGCGACTTTCTGAAGAATTGGAATAATTAATTCTTATATTCTATTCTTTCTAAAATAATTCAAAATACTTTATACAAAAATATCGTGTGATTTCATTGAACTCATTTCAACTAAAACGTTTGTAAATATAGAAGAACTATCGATCCTTCCCGGCTTTGCACGGGTGCAATGTAGATGTACTACATATATAAAAATGGCTATGTTACTCCCTAATAATGTAGGTTTCTATTGTTAAAATCGATCGAGTAGCTTATGAGTTTAATCGTAACAAACAAACAAAATGTTCCTCTTTATAATATTAGTATAGATATAAGTATAGTGTAGAAAATAGAATGGTAACAACCGTAGAGCATCATCGTAAAAGCAAATTGACTAGCTGGTCCGTGAACGACATAAGATTACTTTTACGTTCTCTATCTCTAGTCGAAGGATGTTCGGTTTATATCTGAGCCTTGCATTACACAATACAACCTTGTTTTAGGCTATATTGCCTACGGTGTTGTTCTTTTATATTATTTAGATTTATCAATAGATTACATTTTTTGGTCTATTAGTATAACTAATATATTCTTGGTTCAAAGGTACTAAGTGTAATTTTGAATAAAAATAACTATTTTAAGCGTACATCTACGATAAGAACAAATTAATAAGTGCATAGTTTTGTTATAGATCACAATACGTAGTGTTAAAATAAGCAATAGTAGCAAAAAATATTTTTATTCAAATTGACAGTGAGTTTTAACTTTGAACTCAAGGTATACCAGTTCGATGGTCAGTCAATCAAATACCATGCATATTGAAATCAAGCCTAGGGATAGCTGTAACGGTTGTGGAAATATTGATTTTATATTACTATAATATATTTATTTTTTGGAATCAGAACCAATGAAATGAATCCCTGTTTCCATAACTTGAGAAAGACTACTGATTTTATTCATCTTTTTTTATTTTCCTATAACTACTTTATAGAAGGTTCTTACGGAAAGAAAAGTTAATCAAAATTGCGCCGAAAAATGAATAATTAAAAAAAATATCATTAAACTTATTGACATATTGATTTTCAGTTATCACTGTACATGTACACCTCGTGAGCCCTATGAGAAGATAACGGAATTAAGTTGATACCCACTTTATTGAGCGTAAATAATAAAAAAATGTGCTTAAATTATAAAATACGTATATAATATTAAAGCTTTTGACCAGAGGACAAAGTAAACATTGAATTTTGTGTTCACATTTGCAACTATGTTTGAGTCTGTGTTTATTTGAATTAGATTTTAAAATGTAAATTTGTGCGAATAAATTTATTATACGGACTAACCGCGACATACAATATTTTTTCTATGTGTGATGTTTGTTAATGCTAGAGGAACTAAAAATACCTACTACAAAAATATGTCAGTGTTCTTTTGAATTTAAATAAGAGTAATGTATTTTATTTTATATTATAATGTATTTATATATATTATATTATAATGTTTTATTTTATAATATAGTATGTTATTATGTTTTATTTTATATTGTATTTTACGGACTTTGAATTTTTTTATGTTAGATATCAACAGACGAGCATATGGTTCACTTGCTGGTAGGTGATACCTCAGCCACAGCCATCAGTCAATGATGCGCTGTCGACCTACTTTTTACTTCGAGCATTCGGAAATTCTGACTGAAACCGAAACGCGCAAAGCGCACTTCACGGTTTTTCCATGATTACAACATGTTTAATAATTATAAATACTTAGGTGGTGCATTTGCAGACTGACGATCCAGAGTAGACCACTTTCACAAAACTCTCTTTATAACAAAAAAAAAAAAACACATATGGATTATTATATAACATGCAACGTTACGAATGAATTAAAAATAGTATTAACGATTCCTCATTCTCGGTATACTGTATAAACCATTAAATATTCACAATGTTTGTTTTCCATGAAAGTTTGACTTCGTTACTTATTTGTTACAATAGACGGTTTGTGGTTTCAGCTGAATTTAATTGTTGCTAAGTTGATTTATGAATTCTGAATGAGTAGCGAAATCATATTTTCATAAAAGATTAATGTGCCTTATGTAAGACACAGCATATGTTAATTTATTTTGACTGAAACTGAAGATCGTGATAGGAAAAAATAAAAATTCATCTCCCAGACTGGTAAAAATGTATGGTACATATGTGTGAGAGTTCGCTATTTTTGAAGTAATGCTCATAATTAATGCTGCCGCAAACCGGTGGCTACATTGAGCCACTGGTGGCCACTTCAAGAGGTCATCGAGGACAAATGTGCCACAGCGCTAAAAATGGATTTACGTCTAGAGATTAAAAATGAAGAAATAAGATTCTTGAAAATTTCAGCCCTAAAAGCGGATTTTAGGAGGATGTTCGTGTGTTTCCACGAAAAATTGTGGGCAAATGCTACTATTAATAAAATAAAATCTGCGTCCTTCTTTAATATTGAAGCTACGACCCATAACATACTGTAATTGAATTCTTGCACAAGCCGAAAGCTATACCTACTCTCCTCGATTATCACAGGTTATCCCTTAACCACTGACGTGTCATTTTGTTACACTAACACTGACGTACGTATGTCATACGTACATCATTTTGAAGACGTTCTGATGCATTAATACGGTGTAATTATTGTAATGCGTTTGACGTAGGTATGATATATTTTTATAAGATTTAGTTTTTAGTTATAAAGAAAATGAAATATCGGTATGCGCTAAATAAACGATTGAGCATATGCTTTACAGCCTATAACTATATTATAAACTCATAATATAATATAACTTTCGCTTCATTATAAAAACCACAAAATAAAAAAATTGCAGTATAATTAATTCTTTCGCTTCTATAAGTAGTTATAAATGTAAACTGAATTAATGATAAGCGCGTTCGTCAAAAGAGAAATAAAAGTTTAGCTTCGAAACGGATTTCCTTCCTGGCGACATGTATTAATTGCATCTTTTGTACTAGTTGGCAGTTAGATTGCTTCACTTCGAAACTTCGCGGTTGCTTGATAAATTCTTTCGCCAATAATCTATTTGAAAACAACTATTTAAGGAAAAGTTTAACATTCGATTGAGACTTTGCTATTCGGTTTTACAGTACACAATCCTGTTTACATTTTGCTTAAGTTAGGAAATCTTTTAAATTAGGTATTTGTGTTTTCTTTAAATTTTATTTATATAGATAATTGATGATTATTGTTCTTTGTGTTTATTATAAATAAACATTCTCAGTAAGTGTAAAGTTTAGCTATCATACATACTCGTATATTCGAAAATGAACATCTTAGACTTAAAAACATTCATAAAAATACAGCGAAATATTACTAATAAATAGATGTATTCAAAAGATATCAAATTAATTAGTTGTGCGCTAATAATAGCAACACGCCCCGGCTTAGCACGGGTGTGCAATGTAGATGTACTATACACATTGCCTATGTTACTCGCTGATAATGTAGCTTTCTATTGGTGAAATAATTAATTTTTAAAATCAGTTGAGTAGTTTTTGAGTTAAATCGTAACAAACAAACAAATCTTTCCTCTAATACCATGCTCATAATCATGCTCTAAAATCTATTAGTTTCTGTTTCTATTTCTTTATGATCAAAGGATGTTTGTATAAAGTCCAAGTTGATAATATTATCATAAATTTGGGGGTAACGGAAGTGAATGTTGGCTGACAGCCAGCCTGTGCCCGCTGACTCGACACAATGACTCGACCATCGACATGACTTGACGCCAATAGTTTCTTTTTTTCAGTTTATCATGAAATTAGGCCGCATTTATAGGTCAGGTCAGGAATGCTTTGTAAAACAGATTAGGCACTTTTTACTCGGCGATTTATTGGAGAGCTCTTGCGAAAACTTTATACGTTGGTATCAATTCCTTTACTTAACGTTTGCATATAAAGTAGTTGTTACTGGCACATAGTTTGATATTATCAAAACATTCAAAAATTGGTCATATAAAAGTTTGGTATCGTGTTGAGAAATAAAAGTTGAGAATATTTATTAATATTATCTTTTATAAATGTGTCATCACATAGGAAATAATTTTTACCGAATTAAAAAGTTATTATTTCTTTAGTATCAGTTCTCTGGCGTACGTTTTTACGCAAAAATGAATACCGTAAAATATACGGGCGTCGCGCATTGTTCTAGACCTCTCGAACATAGACAATAGCCATTTGAATATCGTCGTTGCGCCTGCCAAATTCCATATGTGATTTTTTTTGATTTTTGGTTTTCGCACAAAAAATACTCTTCGTTTTATTCTCTATGTGTTACTAAAATCATTTTTGTGATATTCGAACTGGATATGAGTTTAACTAATTCCATATATGTTTTGACCGGTAAGAAAAGCTCCGTATGTGAATCAATAATACGTTTTTCGTAGTCTCCCAAAACTATACAAAAATCACATATGGAACTTGTCAGGCGCAGCGACGATATGTCAAATACAGGCAACTGCTCAAAATACTATAGTTCTTCCATATGAATTAAGATTTTTGATTATTTTTTATAAATGAAGAGAAAAAGGGAAAAGTTTATAAAGACCGCGACATCTAATACAGGAAAAAGTTTACTCATAGTACTACAACTTAATTTTTTTGTACTAGCAACGCGCCCCGTACATGTCTCATATAGCCTATGTTACTCTCTGATAATTTAGCTTTCTATAGGTGAAAGAATTTCTTTTTTTTATAGTATAGGGGGCAAACGGGCAAGTGGCTCACGTGATGGTAAGTGATCACCGCCGCCCATAGACATCCGCAACACCAGAGGGCTTGCAGGTGCGTTGCTGGCCTTTAAAATCGGTCCAGTAGTTTTTGAGTTTATTCATAACATACAAAACTACAAATCTTTCCTCTTTATAATATTACTAGCGACCCGCCCCGGCTTCGCACGGGTCTAGATTTTTTGACAAAAAAAGCAGGGGTTGTATGTATTTTTGTATGTTGTATCATAAAAAAATAGAAATTAAAAATGTTGTCTAAAAAATAAAAATAAAAATTTAGGGGGATGAAAAAAAGATGTTGGCCGATTCTCATACATACCGGATAAGCACAAAAAAATTCATCAAAATTGGTCAAGCCGTTTCGGAGGAGTATGGCAACGAAAACTGTGACACGAGAATTTTATATATAAGATTATAGAAGTATAGATTAACGCTGTGCTCCAAGGTAAACTTACATGACCTATATCTTTTTTGGATAAATTACACTGTTGTGATTAATGTGATATAAGATTTGGAATAATTCAACATCTCTTCGTAAAACTGAAGGATTGAGTTGATAGGAATAAGCCATTTAAATGGTACATGTAGGATATTTTGTGCTGAAGGTGTTTTATGCCGAGATTTTTATCTAAGCGCAATCTGTCACGAGAGGAAAAAATAGCTTATAAAGGTTCTTTAGGGTAATTAAATGTGAGGGAGAAAGCTTCTCAGACTTACAAAAACTATGCAAACGAAACGACATAATGTCAAGCCAATCAATAAAAATGATTCAATTGTATTTACTCTCTAATTATTGTATTTATTACAATCGTAATCCCTACAAAAAACACAATTGGATTTAAACCTCTATTTGTATTTTTGCAATAACTTCCACTATCTTCTTTAGAAAAAGAAGACTACATTTTTTAATACATTCAAGAACTGTCAAACACAACAAATTAATGATCTGTACGATGCGATTTATGGATTATTTCAGTTGTTACCGAGATATAATAGAATTTTGATTGAAAAGGATTTAAAAACACGGACATACATATTTCTCTCTGAACTTCAGTAAAAGCAAAGTTACCTAGATAACTAGCCTGTTACTTAAACCCATTTATTCTTAACTTCACAGATTCTAACTATACTGCCGGAAATGTTCGCATAAAACTTTTACGTGTGATAAGTCTTGACGTTTTATATGTGTTCCTGGAATGTATTTTGTGAGTACTTGGTTATCGTAATAATATTTTTCTTTTTCAGAGAAATGCGAATAGCTACGGCAGCTGCCCTTGCCGGTGGTACGGAGCGACCTGAACGTTCGTTAATGGCTCAGTTTTCATTTTTAAATTTAGTATCGAGTATAGAAGGCAATATGTGGCGACAAGTTGGGAATATTATTGGCCGTACTGTCAAACTACATACCATCGTATGGCCAGGTGGGCGTCTTGTAGCTCAAGGACAATCTACGGGTGCTCGTACTATATTTCGAGTTGTAACAGCTCTTGCTCCACCATTCGTAATGGAAGGAGAGCTAGATGAAGATGGTCAATGTCTTCGGGGCTTACTTTGCCATCGTCCACAAACATCCGATCGAGATAATCTTACTCTTGCATTTGTGCCCGGCAGGGAGACTGAACAAAGAGAAGACTTCTTCCTCCCTACAACAAAACCAAACACCTTGACGAAAATGGCAACTCACTGTTGTTATGGATTTGCTATGGATCTTTTAGAAAACATTGCTCAAGAATTAGAATTCGATTTTCATTTATACATAGTGGAAGATGGTTTGTACGGTTCAAGAAAATTCCTAAAGCCGTTTAAAAAACTATACGAAAATATGAATCTTGTCAATGAATACGTAGCTAACGGTGAGAATTATCGCTCTCAGTATCGAAAGGGATATGAAAGGATGGATGATGACATTTTGAATACGTTTGACGAAGATTTAGTTCAAGAAACCGATAAATGGGATGGTATTATTGGAGATTTGGTATCTGGTGCCGCCCATATGTCCTTTGCTGCCCTTAGCGTATCATCTGCCCGAGCCGAGGTAGTGGATTTCAGTCAGCCATATTTTTTTAGTGGGATATCAATTTTAGCTGCTCCAAATCAACGGGCTGATATACCGCTACTCGCATTTTTATTACCGTTTTCTCCGGAACTGTGGGTCGCAATATTTACGTCACTAAATATTACTGCTATTGCCGTAGCTATATATGAATGGTTATCACCATTTGGGTTAAATCCGTGGGGTCGCCAAAGGTCTAAAAACTTTAGTATTTCAAGTGCTCTTTGGGTAATGTGGGGTTTGCTATGTGGTCATTTGGTTGCATTTAAAGCGCCTAAGAGCTGGCCTAATAAGTTTCTTATTAATGTGTGGGGTGGATTCTCTGTTATATTCGTCGCCAGTTACACAGCCAATATAGCTGCACTTATAGCAGGATTATTTTTCCATAACGCTGTTGACGAATTTCAAGGAAGAAGTAACGTGAGTGGGTTTTTTTAACGGTTGTTATTTTTTATAATTTAAAAACAGTATCTTATTATTTAAACTGTTTTAGTGGTTAACGCTGAAAGTGGGAACCCCAAGATCCTCTGCAGCTGAGTACTATGTCCAAAGAAATAATCCGCAATTAGCACAACAAATGCGCCGCTATGGCCTTCAAGATATTGAAGAAGGAATTGAGCGGTTGAGGTACGTGTTTTTTACCATTATTACTTTTGTGAATTAAATTATTTATAATTTTGTATTTCCATTTTTTGTTTTAATTTTAAAGGATATTAATGGTATTTTTTATATTTTTGATACAGAAATGGTACTTTAGATCTTCTGATTGCGGACACACCAGTTCTAGATTATTATCGTGCAACGGACCACGGATGCAAACTTCAGCGAGTCGGAGATCACTCTCTTACTGATGATACTTACGCTATTGGAATGGCGAAGGGGTTTCCTTTAAAGGTGTGCTGCTTACTATAATTCAATCGCCCTGATTCTACTACATCCATGAATTATACAAGAAAGAGATTACCTCAATATGCGTGCTAATTGAATAATATTTTGATATAATATGTATTAAAGTCATGTAGCAAAGTGTAAAGTGCATAGTTATATTAGCTAATTTATATGTTGTCATATTTGTGCAATAGCATAACATGAAATCTTCCATAATCTCAGAAAAATATCTATATTGACATGAAGAAGTACGTAGCGTAAGTAGGCCGCCTGAGTGACAGCGGAACGACTTTGGATTTTAGCAACGAAAGATTGATGATGTACGCAAGCCCGCTAATGGTGTGATCGATAGCCGATGTCATACAGTTTACATTCGCTAGATTATACCTCATTTTCATCTTAACGACGAAGTAACTTTTCTTATCAGACATGTATTACATCGCGTATTTTTTTGAACATTTGCACAAAGTTTCCAAACGTTTTGTGCCAGATGTGGTCGTAAATCAAATATTCTGATGAATATATTTATTGCAAAAACCAGGATTTTTTTCATTCATATTAATATGTAATATAATAAAGTAAAAACTGAAAATTGTGAGTATCAAAAGCTTGCGGTTTCAGGACAGTATATCAGCTGTGATTGCGAAGTATTCATCTAACGGTTACATGGATATTTTAACAGAAAAATGGTACGGAGCTTTGCCATGCTTCAAGCTAAGTCCAGATTACGGAATTCAACCGAAACCCCTTGGTAAGATTTTTTATACGTTCTCATTATTTAACTTTATAATAAAATCAGTAATACTGACACCAACAAAAAAATTATAATGTCGTAATTTTAGAATAGACACAAAATTTCGTATGGATAACATCGCAGTAACGTTCGAAATAAATCTACATCTGTTTCTTTGGCGGAAATTTCATTAGGATTTATCACCACCCTCACGTTAATCCAACCCCTCGGCACGCAAGGAGGAAGATAATATTACTACGAGTCAACCTAAAAGATTAAACAAGGAATTTATCACTGAAAAAATGAGATGGCATATAAAATGTGTTTACCTCTCACTCAGGATGTCTTGCAAGCGACGAGTCGAAAATTAAAAGTGAAATAGGTCTATGATATTCACTATTATTAACTCGGGGTTTTCGTGAACAAATCGTTATAAAGCCCTCTAAATTATTTTGAATGTCTTTAATTTTGTTAAAATTAGACCAAAAATAATTTTGTTGTCTTTTATTAACGCGAGTATCACACATTTAAATATAATAAACGTCCGAAACGTCGGGATAAATAATTTAAACAATATAAACAATAAATCGCGTTTTAATCCGGTATACAGTATTTTATTTAAATAATTTTGTTGTCTTTAATTTAAAAAAGTGTTGAAGCTTCGTGAGTACTTTTTTATTTTCTATGAAAATATTTACCAGAGAACTATTCGAACAAATATTAAGTACCTATCAGGAAATACATATAAAAATTTCCCTTATTCTGTGGAGTCTGAAACAACTAATAACATTTCCTTTGAAATAACAATTTCTCGTACCGACATCGCTACGGCTTTTAACATGAATTGAGAATGCATTACCAACGTTTTATGGTAATACTAGTATATTATCATATTTTAAATGAACTGCAATGGAGTTGAGATGGAATTAATGGATTTTATTCTTAAAACAAAAAATGCATTAAGTGCACAAATAATTTAAATCTGATTTGTTACATCTATAAATGTTATGTTGTAGACCTTTTTTTACTAAACTGATAAAAGCGCAATATGCACTTCATTCTTTCCATCTATGAACGGTGTTTTATGCCCTAAGTGACCAGACTTAGGGAAAACAAGTTTAGAGAAAATTATAAACCGGGGATTCGAATCCCGAACCAGCTCGCCATAGAGCCGGTCAAGTTTACTTAAATAATAAATAAAAATAGCGAGTAATATGTAGCTGATGTAGGTACTATGAAGCTAACTCTACGTGCGATAGTAATCTCATTCCAGATTAGTACGTGCTCTCATATTCTTGTGTATGGAAAAGATGACTAAACTAGGTCACAGAGTTCTGTGTAGTAGTTACTAGGAACCAAAGTTTGCTGTTTCTAAGGTTGAACAGCACGGTTATACCATGTAGTAGACAATTACCTGACGGGTTTCGTAACGAACTAAGCTTATGAACTTTGTACGGCTTAATATTTCTGCCCAGAGATTTCCATAATGTTACACGTATTGTATTGTAGTTAAATTCATAGTAAATATAATGAAATTTTGCTCAAATATTTTTAGCTATAACATAATTTAATAGTAAAAATGAATGAAACACCTGTGAATAAGAATTAATAATTTTCATCTTACAAAAATTAAGATTAAAGAAAAAATTGTAAACTTTTGAAGAAAACTTTCGATGAAAATTATAATTAAGTCTTATTTTATTATTAATAGTTGAAATGTATAAATTTATTTTTTAAAACTTTGTAATTAAGTCATTGTTTTTCATTGTAACATAAAAAATTTGTCTT
Organism: Anthocharis cardamines; assembly: GCA_905404175.1. Classification (NCBI taxonomy): domain Eukaryota; kingdom Metazoa; phylum Arthropoda; class Insecta; order Lepidoptera; family Pieridae; genus Anthocharis; species Anthocharis cardamines. The sequence continues at coordinate 5,928,972 of FR989956.1, read as the reverse complement.
TGACAGATCATTTATTAAAGCGGGTTTGGTGAATAATAAATTATGCTTTAGACCATTAGATATTATCATTGAAATAATTATTTTAATAATATTATCATTGTTATAATTATAACTACCATTATTATAATAAGTTTAATAATCTGTGACCTTAAAACATCATTATAAATTATCGATTTGACATAAACTAAGTACCTAGTATATTAAAGACTGCATTGATGATGTAAAATCAAGTTCATTAAAAGCATCGGTATATCATCAACGCACTCCTATAAACCTATTACAGTTCATGTCGTCGGTGTAATCAATTCCGTAAAACTATTTCGATATAACCACTCAATTTGGCAACCGCTCGATTAGACGACAGACGTGCCATAATAACTATGGCTGTGGGCTGTAGAACCTCATCATTAAGTAGAGCCTATTTGTTTCCATTTAATCCTATTCGACAGCTGATTGAAACATAATTTACTGCCAATTGTCGTTTAACTAGCCAGCGTTAAATTTTGTAACTCTAATGACATTTACAATATAAACACTTGCGTTGCGTTTCGTAAGGTACTTAATTTAAATATTCACGTGTTTGATGTATACCTATATTTCAAAAAAACGTTCTTTCCTAACGTAGGGATTTATTTATCATTACTTTTAGCATCAAACGGGTAGAAGCTATCAAATTCCATCCAAATAACGAACAGATAAATAAAGTAAACATTGTGCTTAGATATTTTACTTCTGGTATTGCGGAAGTCCATGGCAGTGGTAACAATTTACCATCAGGTGAGTCAACTGCCCGTTTGCCTCCTCTAATTAAAAAAAAAGATATCAGGCTATAATTATCTAAGAACACAAAGAAAAAAATGTTCGACAGTAATACTCATGATTTTCATTGGATATCTGTCAATAAAAAGAACTAGAGTTTACCTATACACTTTCAGCAGCAGTTGTTTGGTAAATTATTGGTATAAAATGTGAACATTTTGATATCATTTATTTATTTTCAGGGGTAGCGGCGGTTGCGGGAGTATTTATTCTTCTGGGAGTAGGCATGATCGTCGGTTGTTTAATATTGATATTAGAACACCTCTTTTACAAGTATACTTTACCAATATTACGCCACCAACCCAAAGGGACCGTTTGGAGAAGTAGAAATATAATGTTTTTTAGTCAGGTTCGTATGAGTTGTACAACAAGATATTTTAGCGCTAAGAAACATTTATTATGTTGAACTGAACAGCACAAACAAGTTTATTAAAGAGTGGAGTTGTCACTTCTACCCTTGTCTTGCCACGATATAAATATTTATTCTCCTGCACATCAACTCTGCATTGATTATACTTTAACTAAGCTGTAACAAGATATACCTAGAATGGGGAGTCTTCTATCTTTTCGGACCATTATAATATTACTTGGGTATTTTTAATACCAGGGTGAATATTATTCTTCTAGACATACGTGGCCCTTCTTAAAACGCATCATCAGTCATCACTCCCAACAGGTGGGATCGCATTCAAAAGTCTGCCTATAATGCATAAAATACTTTATATATTTATAGCATTATTATGGAATATACTATTAAATAGTCAAAAGAGAGGAATAGTTAAAGCTGCTATAAAATTTGCAACTACATATGCCCCAAATAAAATTTCGACTGAAATGTAATGAGGTTTTATCTTGTTTCAGAAACTGTACAGATTTATAAATTGTGTTGAATTGGTATCTCCTCATCACGCCGCTCGGGAACTCGTAAACACAATTCGCCAAGGACACTTTACGTCGCTATTTCAAAAAAGTGTTAAGAGGGTAAAAGTTATTTTTTTTTAATTTAACGCAAAATTTTGACATTATATTATACTGTTTTATATTATTGTGATTGTAAAATAAAGTAAATCTTTAAATAACATTTTCTACAACAGTACAAAATACAATCACAGCCTACAGAATCTGGCTAGTCACTAGTCATTCACAAATTGATCTCTCAATGTATATTTGAAGCAATAGGTTTTGCGATGTGGTTGTGATTGTATTTCTTATTTTTCAATTGCAATAGGAAGTACGTTTGTTTCAGAAGGAACACGAACAGCGTAGGCGAAGAAAAAGTAAAGCTCAATTCTTTGAAATGATACAAGAAATCAGGAGGTATTTTTACATACATTTTCAGCACCTTATTTATTTTATTTATTATTTTATATTATTAACAAGTACTTAATATTAAAAAACAAAACAGCTATTCTACAAAACTAATATATACACATAAAATAATTTATTTAAAAATAAAAAATAATCTAGCATATTTTCCTCAGAGTCCAACAAGGGCGGGATCACTCACTGAATTCTATAAAAGAAAACGTCGCCATTGAAACTTCGGAAATATCAGAAATAACGGAATCAAAGTTCCTGTCGCCATCACCCGATGTTTCCAGTCGCTCACCTCGTCAAAGTAGGTCACCCAGACAACTTCGTTCTCCACGAAGTCGAAGAAAAAGGTCTAGTAGTGGACTCAATGTTAGAAGATTTAGCACGGATTCCGTACTCGGCTCAGACTCAGCATCGATATACGAACGTACTAGTCTAAATATTGGTAGAAGATTAAGTCGTGATGTAAGCTTTTTAACAAATTCCCCTCCCGATATAAATACTAGGCTACGAACGCCTTCCCCGATGATTCGTCGAGCTGAAGGCTCATCCACTCGATCATATCAGGATGTTTCTGAAAAAAACCAAAATTATCTATCCATAGATGCTCCGAGTCACCGTGCCAGTATAGAAATTATGGTCTCACAGGAAAGTGAAATTCCTCCAGCGCCACCTTATCCAAAGATATCATCTCCAAGTGGAGGTAGATCAGAACTATCCATGTTATCAGAAGATGAACTTTTGAGACTATGGCGCAGTTCAGATAGGCAAGTGAAAGAAGCATTACTGGTTGCGTTACAAGAGAAAAGGACAAATTTGAGCCCGAAGCTAGATCCGGGCTGAACGAAATAATTTGATGTTAATCTGGAAAGGAAATTCGTTTTAGAAATCACTTCGTATTCCTTATCATTGCTCGCGTCGTGAGCAATAGGGAGTGTAGTTACGAGACCGCACCGAGTAGTTGAGTTGTGCCTTTTTAAATTGTTTGATGCGGATACATCTGACAGATGTTAGTTTAACGAATCAGTGTTCATTTTAGTGTCTTGTTATTATTGTATCGGAAATGCTGCCTTACAGTTAATAATAATTTATTAAACTAGTAATCGGCATCAAATAATTTAACATAGGGTTTAATGATTTTGAAATTTTAACGTCCATTTATTTAAGAAGTAATTTTTTAATAGTAGTACGTGTGAAACTTAGAACGGTGTATTATTGTAAAGTGCGTATTAAGCGCATATTAGCACAGATACTGGCTAAGACCATATTTAAAGTGCTTTATACTACTGTTAGTGTCAATGGGATTAGATTTTTTAAGTCTAAATTATATAATCAAAATAATTTAATGTAATTACGTCTATTTGAAAACGACTTAACGATATTCACAAATGAATTAAAATAAATTAAATGTATAGTACTATTGTAGATTTTAAAATATTTTAATAATGAATTGAAATATATCGTATATTAAATTTATAGAGGTACTTGATGAATTAATAATAGTAACTCAATTATTGGAAACAATAAATCATATTATAGATAGAGTTAGTTATGTAAAATGCAATTTAAAGTCACTTTCGATTTTTACATCAAACTTCAAGTATTTTTAACAGGTCTTCATTAAATATAATTCTCGCAAAAAAAATGAGTCTAGAGAATACTTTAAAACATGTCTTTTTTATTTATTGTACTAATAAATTATGGTAAAAAAATAATGTAAATTTATCTTTTAGATAAAATGGTACATGATATTACGCCAATACATTTACCTGTCCCAAGTGGTATTTAACCAATTATTAAAATTTATTTATTTAAACCTCTTTAGCTTCTGATAATACATATTTATTCAGCCGTATAAGTAAATATCCAGTTTCCTTCGTTTTAATTTAACCGTAACTTCTTATTTCGATGATTTCGATATAGTTCCATGTATGGTGTCCTCAATTATTTTACTCAAAGTTTGGACCAAAAAATATTTGTCAAAAATTTTACTCTTAAATTTCTATTGGATGTGATTCATCTAGTGATATTAAAGTCTTATGCATTTCTCTTAAAAAATATACATAGTAAGTACTATAGAATCAGTGGTGGGACCACCATACAAGCCCAAAAGCACGATTTGAAATATTAATGTTTTTATTTGTAAACCAAAAAACTTGGCGATTAAAAATGGCATTGATTTGATAACTGGCAGTAAATTTAAAATTAGAAGCAGGACTAAAATTATGAACGCCAATAAAACAATTATATTGACGTTCATAAGTGTACATTGTGTTACCTAAATGAATGAATGATTTGAATTTGAATGAAACCAGAAGAAAATTGTTAATTCCATTAACGTAAGTATATACATAAGATATAAAATATAAACAGGTGTTACGTTGAAGCTGGCAAGCCGGGCTTTTGGGCTTGTATGATCGCCCGCCACTGTATAGAAGTGTAGTGTCATAGAAAAAATAGATATCTATAAATTTAAGTAGATATTGAATAAAACTAGCTTAAATATTGTTTTAGTTGCATTTCTTAGTTAAATAGTAAAAGTATATATTATATATTATAATATTTTTCCTGAATAATAATATCAAGTATTTTATGTGACAGATTTTTAAATAGGATCAAACCCAAGCGTAAATAAATGAGTGGAATATTTTTGAGACAAATAATATTAAAAATAAATTGATATGACTTATTTGCAGTTACTTATATTATCTGAAATATACTTTTTAATTACTTTAAATAAATTAATAGGTTTCAACAAGAGTATCTAATAGATTTCTATTTTAGCAAAAAAATAAATAATCGGATATGTATAATAGGCCCAAACAGGTCTTCGGAACGAGTGCCACATGATATTTCATATAACACAGCATTATAGTATCTTCAATTATATCGAAATACACCTCCTCCTTTATTACCTTTTTATTAGGTTCCTATATATAATAGGTACATATTTTAAGTTTACATAAATAATATAAGATATGCTAAATATTTTAAATTTATACAAAGTTTAATCAAAATATAGGCGATAGATACTTGCCAGAAGCGAGTTATGTATACCAGAGCGAAATAAGTCGGTATGTAGGTATAATTTTATCGTAAAAATGTGCAGCAAAAATTCACTAATTGAGAATAGTTTTCGTTAAAGTATATCATTGTCTTACAAAGTTTATCAAAGTATTTCCGATGAGTAGATAATGAATTATTAACAGCTGTCTTGAAGAAAAGTTTTATCTATGTTATTATTTCACTATATTTTCTGTTATGTTAAGTTACGACTATCACCTTTCTAAACATCCATATTGTAGGTTCCTTGGCGCTTTTTTTGTAGAACTCTTTTTTGTATATAAGGATATTGTGTGAAGTAATGTCAATGATAATTATATGATAAAGGGTAATAATACCTACAAGATACTTATTTATTGTAAAAACTACATATTTTATTTACCTACTTTTTGTTTGTCAGATATAGTCCTGTTTAAGGTGAAAATAAATTATTTGTGCCATGTTGTCTTTTATTATTAAACCTCTATAATACTGAACGGTCCGGGTTTATTCATAGTATTGTATAACATAAAATAAATCTAACATTGGTTTGAAAGTATAAAATAGTATGTTCAAACTTATTAGTTTTTCCAGAGCTTAGAAGCAAATGACATTTTTTTTATAGAATAGGATACAATTACCTCAACGGATGATAAGATATACCTGATAACCACAACCGCATCACCACCACCATCAGGTGGGATAGTGGTCAAACATCTGAATATTAAGTTAAAAAGTCGTAGCGGCGACATAGTCTGCCGACATGCCGGCGGCCTATTGGAAAATAATCATGCCGGCAACGTGCGTACGCCTCAGTTCAACAGTTGCCTGACACTCAAGCTGTAGTGACGTGCTTTATTTTTTTCTGCCGACAAAGTTTTCTGACTTGCAATGAGTGAAGCCGCCAACCAATCCGCCGTCAAAAAGTTCAATATAGGTTGGGTATTGGGGTTTATTGCGCTTTAGTCAGACATCGACAATAAATCCCTGGCGTGTTCTCTTTTCTATCGAGGACCTTGAAATCATGGAATACACTGGAGATTTGAGACCCTATTGTAGAAACAGTACGTGCATAAAATAAATTTTCAAATAGGATAGACTGTTATCGCAGATTTTTGTACAGAACTTCTAAGTATAAAAATCATGTTAAAAAATAATATATACATAGTTATGTCAGCTCTTGGGAAGAGCCCTATAGTATTGAGTGGTAACTATCATAATAACTTAACAGAAGCTTAAATATTAGTAAAGTATAGGAGCGCACTTGACAGCATTTTTTTAATGATAGTCCGTGACGTGACTGAGGCTGTAGCTGAAAATCAGCGTGCCATGAGGTTGAAGCTTACTACACACTGCGGCTTTTTAATAAACTTATGTATTTCTCTTTCTCACATTATAAAAAAAGTATTATTCTTTAATATAAATATATTTTTTGTGAATAAGTGAGTATAAATAGTATCTTTGTATATAATATTTTTCTTCTACTTTTGCCTCTGTAATGCGTATAAATATCGCAAAACATTATTGTTTTATTATTATTACATTATATCTGAGCTTTAATCTTTCTGACATGGGAAACAAAATTTATATTTAGAACGTAACAGAAGCCAGGTAAAATAACATAATAAAATTGTTTTACTAATTATCTAGAAGTAGTACAAAATATATTATGATTATTGTAATAAATATCCCAGGAAAATAATTTTATTACAAAGACAATATAATCGTAGAACCGGGTATAAATTGGCATAATAATGGAATTTGCACTTGAATAGATTTTGAGAACAGACATAAATATAATATTCAAACTAAAACAAGTCACACTATAATATTATATATTGTTATCTTTATACCAAATAAACATATTAAATATTAATGCGTTGAATATTTATTTTCGTCCACCTCTTTATGATTCCTTAGTCAAATGAGAAAACCTTAATTTTGTCACTATAATATATTTAAATTTATCAGTGTCATAATTTTTTTAGATATCGACAGACGAGCATGAGGTTCACTTGATAAACATCAGTCAATGATGCGCTGTCGACCTACTTTTTACTTCGAGCATTCGGAAATACCGAAACGCGTACGGCGCAATATGCCCTTCACGGTTTTCCCATCTATGCACGGTGGTTCGTTACCCGGTTGGAATTTCGACATTTTTCCCACCCGAACAATGTCCAAAGTTACCAGACGTGGGGAAGACATGTTTACAGAAAATTATAAACATGTCGTCCCAGTGGGATACGAACCTACGACCTATCGATGCGCACAGCAGGTGTTCTACCGAACGCGCCAACGCGCCCGTCAAAATATAAAAGTAATATCTACATATATGTATGTAAATAATTACGTAATTAACTTTGGCTGAATATCGTTTCTAATTGAATTGCGTAATTGCTGTGATAAACATTATGATTTTACTTAAATAATTTTTTTATTATCGTAAAACATTAATTTTATTAGTATTTTTGATTCAGTTTCAGTAAACCAGAATAGAAAAACTAAAATTATCGGCTTTATATTAATATACACATAATTGTGTATTTGGTTTGAAGATATAAAAATAAATGAGATTTTGCATAATGCATCGAGGTGAGATCGAGTACCATCAGCACACCGAGACGCGTATACGTGACTCAGTTGAGATCTAGTTTAGGACTTGTCAAACAATATTAAGTTATAAAAGTTTTGACAGCTTTCAAGAATATATTAGGTATTTTTATATTCATCGTGTCTTTGAAGGCTTTAGTGGTTTTTTGTTGTTAGACCATGAGTTCTTGAAATAAACAGATTTATTGTTACAATTATGATAGGGATTTTAAAATTAAAAAAAAAACTATTTCACACTGCCGCGACCACGGTTGCTGAAAAGCATACGAAACGCCGTCATAAATCATAAATCCGATAGATAAGTACATAAAATACAATATTATGTCCATTTAAAAATGTAAGGGGAAAATACACAATAGAGTGAAAGGAATATAATCATATAATAGGGACATAAAACCGACTGACTTTTAAAACAAAACTAGAGCGATATGATATTTAAAATACTAACAATTCTACATCAAATTCATTCAGCCAGTTCTGTAAAAACCATCAAGTATAGAGATGAACATCAACAAAATATAAAATTATCTTTAAATACAGCTCTACGGAACCATACCTAATAATAATAAATTCATGACCAAATTTTATTAACAAGCATCCGAAATTTATAACAGAATTAAGTACCTACTTCTTGTTTTTATTCTTAAGATTCTTCATATACCTGCGGATATCTCGAATCCCATTTTGGGATCATGCTCTTTGAGCGATAGTCTTCTCAGAAACTACCTACGTCTGAATAAAAATGAAGATATTTTTTATAAATTTGATTCTTTATTGCTCAGTTAGTAATGTTATAGGATATTACTGTTATTGGAACACTGGGTGTCCATATAAATATTTATCAAGTGAAACCCCGTATAACTTAGTAAGAGGTGATATACGTGACTCCGTAGTCAAATTGAAAGGTAAGTTCACTCTCGTTGCTTTAACAGTCTATTATAAATATATCATATTAAATGAATATTTGCCTTATGAATAAATTTATAGATTCCTTATCTTTGACCTTTTAATCATTAACATTCCAATTCTTTTTTGACAAAAGGTAAGGTTAGATCATTTTTAAATTGTTTTGATATAAGTTTCATTTAGTAGTTTGTAAATATATGTAAATAGAATATGGGTAGGGCCGGATTTATGGGAGGAAACATGCTTACAGAAAATTATAAATTTGTGGTCCCGGTGGGATTCGAACCCACGACCCATCAATGCGCACGGCCAACGAGCCCGTCGAAAACAACTTTTCGTTTGCTTACTGTGTACAAAGATGATTAAATTATTTAAAAAAAAAGTTCATTTTATTTCGAAAATAAATTGGGGCCTCCACTCCTTTGTTGCCCCAAAGCCTTTAAATCTTGCACTGAATATATATGTATAATATACTGGTAAATGTTTTAGATTGCGAACCGGTAAGCATCTGGGGAATATATAGACATGGAAAACGTTACCCCGACGCGTCTACAGGAAGAGCTATGGTAGAAGCTATCTCGTTAAGAAAGGACATTCTTTCAAGTTATGATAAAGGGCGCAGTTCATTATGCGCTCAAGATATGGAAAATTTACGCAATTGGCAATTTGATAGTAAAATCTTCGAGAATAAGCAAGACGTAACGGATGAGGGTCGCAAGGAAATGCTATATCTTGGGAAAAGATTGCGGGAAGCTTTCCCTGATATTTTGAATAATGTACAAAAAAGTACTTCAACTTTTCGATCTTCGAAAGGAATGTGGTTAGAAAATAGTATTAAAGAATTCGTACGAGGACTAGGAAACAAAAAATTGATTATTGATCCGCCTAAAAGGGATTTCGATGATATTGCTGTAAGTAAAAAGTAAACGATCTATTTAAACATAATTTTAAAAGCATGCACAGCTCAGAGATTCTAAATTAAGATAAATACAATGTAACGTTCAATCGGATTTATTTAAATTAAGATAAGTTATAACAAAGTATGATCTATGACCAATATCCCTCATTTTGTATAAATATTTTTGTATACTGTTCTTTTTATAGCCTTACATGAATTGCGAAAAAACAAAAGAAAATAATCCAGAAGTATTTGCTGAAGTTGAGAAATATCTAAATACCTCGGACTATCTTGTTGTAAGTAATTTTGTTTCTTTACTAAAGGTAAAAAAGTGAATTCCGAAGTCCCCTAGTGGGACATGGGGTAGACCCATTTTTGTCTGTTTCAATGATCATTTTTTTTAAAAGCAAGTAGATGATCATCCTTATATGCCCTGCATGACCGAAATATTTTTTTATATTGCTTCCCCGGAATTCGAACCCGGTGCTAAACGCATCACGCTTACCACTAAACCGCGGAGGCAGCCTTTTACTAAAGGTAAGAGGTTCCAAATAGTGCTCCATGTATGCTGAAAACTCTAATCTATTTTTTTACTAGGTTAAGGATCGGATACTTCGTCGCACGGGTATGGATTATATACTCACAGATGACAATGTAACCGCATTGTATAATCTGTGTCGATACACGTGGTCGGGAATCGACAGCAAGGCAAGTCCCTGGTGTGCCCTCTTCACGAAAGATGACTTGCAAGTCCTAGAGTACGAAGAGGACTTGAGACATTACTATGCAAATGGTTATGGTTCATCTGTAAACGAAATATTCGGAGGCATGCCTTTGTCGGACTTGTGGAACAATTTCGATAAGGCTAGGAGCGGCGAGGGAAAGAAAATAGTGGCCTACGTCACTCACGCAAGGACTTTAGATGAAATTTATACCGCTTTAGGCCTTTTTAAAGATAATAGTCCATTATCAGCTGCAAAGAGAGACCCTGATAGAAACTGGAGGAGTAGTGTTATGTCGGTGTTTTCTGGTAATCTCATAGCTGTACTAAACAAGTGAGTTCAAACAATTTATCTATATCTATACTAATAATAATTAATTAATAATCTATATCTATACTAATATTATAAAGAAAAAAGATTTGTATTTTTGTTTGTTATGAATAAACTCAAAAACGACTGAACCGATTTTAAAATTCTTTCAACAAAAGAAAGCTACATTATCAGCGAGTAACATATTATGCTATTTTTTGTGTATAATATCTACACATTGCACACGTGTGAAGCTGGGGCGCGTTGCTAGTTTATAATAAATAACACGTAATCTCAATGAAGAAATTAATATTCTTATTGTGTTAATATTTCTGTTAAAACATCCCAAAAAAGTAACCTATAACGCCACTGAATTGAATAGTTCAGTCTCTTGATTAAGAAGTAGAAATTAAGCCTTATTTAATATAATATATACGTATGTACATAAAACTCTAGAGTCACGGTGTTTATGGTCGCACTCCTCCGAAATGGCTCGACCGATTTTTATGATTTTTTTATGTGTATTTTGTAGGTGTGAGAATAGATCGTAAAGTATATTTGATACCGCTAGATGATTAGGGTGAAAATAGGTATCCAGAACTTTTTCTATTTTTAATCCGACTTCAAAAAAGGACGAGGTTCTCAATTCGACTGTATGTTGATTTTTTTGTATGTTTGTTTTGATAAAAAATTGCATTGGTTTAATTTTCTTCATTTGTGCAAAGCCGGATCGAGCAGCTAGTCACAAAGATTTTGTTTCAATAAACAAAGTTTACAAAGGTTTTGTATTTTTGAACTACACTAAACCGTTTAATTATTACAGGTGCAAGAGTTCTAACGTGGAAGACTATAATGTTGTGTTTTATATGAACGAGGAGCCTATCAGATCAATATGTGAAGAGGGCGTATGTTCTTGGCAGGAGTTTGAAAACAAATTGAAGCCATTTGCTAACACCAACTTCGATTTTTGTCAATTTTTAGTATAGATTTATGTAATGGAACAAATAAAGTCATCTTTACGAAATATTAAATATTTTTACGAAATTAAATTCGAAATATATCAATTTTTTTATTTAATTCTGATAGATTATCGGCTATCGTGCGGACGTTTTCCCAATTCATCAGATGACCATAAATTTTTTGTAGTAAGTACCTGCACCTCAGCATAAAAGTATTTGAATCCATAAAAAAATCACGCGTCGGTAGGTAATTCTTTCATAAATAATATTTTCGCAATTATTTGTAATATAGCACTAACAGCTTACAAAGTTATTTGCTATGTCTAACATTGATAGACGAGCATGAGGTTCATTTGATGGTAGGCGATACCAAATCATAGAACATCTTCGCTGTCGACCTACTTAGAGCATTGAGAAATCCATAGACTGAGAACGAGTGTGTGAGATGTGCAGTGTGCAGTGTGCACTTCACAGTTTTTACATCTATGAACGGTGGTTCGTTAGCCGGTCGGAATTTCAATATTCCTCCCACCCGTTTAATGCCCGAAGTGATCAGAATGGCGAAGACTAGCTTATAGAAAATTATAAAATATCGTCCCGGCGGGATTCGAACCCGCGACCCATCAGTGCGCAAGGTGTTCTACCAAACGCGCCAAAGAGCCCGTCAAGTATTTGTAGAGTGAATCTGTTACTTTTAGCAATTTCAAATAATTTCCCATACAACTGACAGATATGAATATTTTCTCGCAAGTCGTTTGTTCTCTGATGGTATTACGAGTATGAAATATCAAATTGCATTGATAGAATCCAAATGATATGACTTATGCTTCATTCTAGTCCGTTTGAATATAATCAATGATAGTCTGTGATAGTTGATAGCCCACACGTTATTTTACTTTGTTACCCGATCCAATATTGTCACAAAGGTACGCCGTATGGTTCTGTATAGGCCGAATAAATGGAACTGTATTTTAAAGAGAAATAAACTACGTATGATGGCGTAGTTTTAAATGGTTCATATAACGTAATGAATTTACGAATTCATCAATTTTATAGGTAAAATTGAATTCTATTTTGGTACAGTATTGTTATTTCTAGTATATTAAATCACACAATATTGAAACTGCATTTGAAATATATTGAATTTTGATTCTTAAAACTTTTATCATTAAAAAACTACAAACTTCTAAACAAAATGTTTAATAATTCCACATACATGTGGAATGAAATGAAATTTGTTTGACGACAAATTACAAAGAGATAACAATAACAAAACTTAATTAATATAAAAAAAAAATATCTGTTAAAATGTGAAAATACAAAAAAGGATGTCAAATACCCTTGTTTTACTTTATACAAGTACTCTATTCAGTGGCGCATCAACGGCACAACACTGATTTTCAGTATGCTCATTTGCGACTATAGGATCGACAGCTCTTCAATAAAACTCAACTCAACAAAACATGCAAAATCTAGTAGTATTACTATTTTCACTATGCCATTTTAAGTTACACTCTAAGCTTAAAGATTTTGCCTAAACAAATATTTTAAATAAAACCTATATTTAATACACATTTTATAGAATTATCGTTAAAAAATAGTGAGTAAAATGATGGCAGGCAATCACTACTTAAAATAAATGTTACTTTTCATGATATTTTGAAGAATTTGTTAATCTTCAATCTACACTATAATATATAATACATATTATAAAGAGGAAAAAATGTTTTTTATATGTTTGTGACGAATAAATTCAAAAAGTGCTTGACCGATTTTAAAAATTCTTTCACCAATGTAAACCTATATTATTACCGAGTTTTTTGTTCTACTACTGTATCTACATTGCACCTATGTAAAGCCGGGGCGTATTTTCATTAATAAAATAATGTTTCTCTCACTGTGCACTTTCCGAAGCACATTAATCACGGAAGGGAAATAGTTGAACTAATCACTACAATCATTCCCCCTGTTACATATTGCACCCTCGATCAGTTGACGCAAAAAGATCCGACATAGAGATTTACAAGAAACAGCCTTAGGAGGCTGATATAGGTCTCAAACAGGGATGTTAGGAGCTTCGACTCCGGTTCCGAAAGGTCGGACTTCCAATTGATCTGATTTCGGTTCGTTCAGTATATGCTAGATCATATATTATCCACTAGCAGATACCGGCGACTTCATTCGCGTGGGCTTCATCTTAAGCTGAGCTTTTGAGCAAGGTTTCTTCACATGATATATTCATATCCACTATTCCACGAATACGTATTGAAAGCGGTGAAATAATCAAACTATTTCATTTACCTATCAAATTGTTATAGACATCTGACAATTCAAAAAGTTCAACGCAAGTCAGCTTGTATTGCAATTTGTTGGCACCATGTATTTAAAATAATCTTTAAATGATGGTAACTTAAACCGACAACCGATTTCGATGAAACAATGCCTATATGTTGCCCCGGGCTTTGCTTAATATATTTGTGTAAATTGCATGAAAATCGGTTCAGTAACTTCGGATATTAGCCCGTACAAACAAACAAAAAGATAGAGAAACAACAAAATAAAAAAATAAATTGGGTTTGTTCTATTTCTATTCTTACATCCCCCTAACTCTTTTCTGTGTACTGACGTTTGACCTCTAAAGTTTTATTATATGTAATGTATAGAAGATGTATAGATAAATAAGCATCTTGATTTATTTGTTTGTGGTTTACATGTTACTTGGCAGCGCATCGAAGTAATTCTGCCTCTCAATTCCCTTAAACCGTTTAGAACAGCTGTTAACAAGTCTTGGGCTATTAGGGTATTGTCTCGGAGAATTGGAAGTCTGCAACGGAACAGTCTTACTACAGGGACTGTTATACTAAGTTTATAGCTGCTTCAAGATTCGAAAAGCGAGACTATACGTTTTCAGCGCCTTAATTCGAATTTACTGTGCTTATATATTAATTCAACTAATTTTCAATAAAACTGAGAATTTTTTTCTCACTTTATAAGGATTATTGTTGATGGAAGTTATGGACCTAATAAAGATTTTAATGATGTATTTTATAGTTTGTGATCCTATTTTATTATAAAACATAATTATGTATGCAGGTATTGCATCAAATTCAAAAACTCGTTTGCCGAAACGTGTTTAGCGTGCTCTCCGCCTGTTTCTTCTTTCAATTAACTTTGGTGGTGATAAAATTTTGTTTTTATTCATTGTGTTTTTCATTAAGGCATAATTTATAACTAATATCTTTTAATGAAATGATAAAAATTGTGATAAAACATCGATAAACTGAGATGATAATTGAATTATTTTGTTTACTATTCACTCGTTAGATTAAACGAAAAGTCTGCAATTTAAAATGCGATGGCTTACGACTGAACGTCGTCGGTCGTGTAATCTCTAGGGAATATTTCCAGTCAATGCCGCCTAATGTCAGACTTCATAAAGACCTATTGAGGTTCCTCATAAATGTCTCCGTGTGTGCTATTTTTCTCATTGTCTACGGTCTCTGGCTCCGTTATACTTTCCAGACCACGTCACCTCGGGATGACGTATCGCCTTGTTGGTCGTCGTTTTCATTATTTCATTTCCTGTTAAGTAACTAAAAATGTGTTTACTGTAAAATATCTCTATATATATTCTTAATAATATTATAAAGAGGAAAGATTTGTTTGTTTGTTATGATTTAACTCAAAAACTACTCGACCGATTTTAAAAATTCTTTCACCAATAGAAACCTACATTACCAGCGAATAACATATCTTATCTAGTACCTAATAGCTTATAAAAATTTTAAAAAATTAAATGTGAGCTTTAAAAAGCCTCATTGCTTTGTATTAGCGCGAGTATTATTAGGATACCTGTTTTTGTTGTGTGGTTATTGCTGCGTTTGGTAGTATTCGTCTGCGTCGCATGGAATTTGGGTTAGAATTTCGCATGACATGTTTATAATTTCTAAACATGTGTTCCTATACTTCGGCCAAAAAATGGACAGGAGAACTATCGAAATTCCGACTGATTAACGAGCCACCGTTCATAGAGGGCAAAATCGTGAAGAACACATTGCGCGTTTCAGTTTTTGTCTATGGATTTCCAAATGTATAATGACAGTGCATAATTGATTGATGAGCTGTGGCTTAAGTATCTCCAAGGACTTTATATATGTATATAACATATAAAGTCCTTGGGTATCACTTACCATCAAGTGAGCTTCACGCTCGACTATCGATATGTCAAAAAATATCCTACTGAATCGCTTGGCGCCTTTCCTTTATTTACTAAGTAATATAAAATAGAGGTTTGTAATCGTGTTTGAAGTTGCAAAATCTGTGCTTGACTCGATGTACACCAAGAAATTCCGTTTTAAAAACATATCCAACTGATGTTAGTTACGAAATCGGTTTTGGCAATTCGCCAAGTATTTTGAAGTGCATTTGAAAATTGATTTCTTTGTTGAGCCGGCTATATTAATTTATCTCCACATATTAGGTGTTTTAAATCATATTTTTCTTATAAAACCTATTTCTTAAAAATTATAATTGACAATGACTGAAATATTCTCATTTATGAACAAAGGCAGAAATAATATTAGATAATATTCAATGCTTTGATTAATATAAATAATCTAAGATTCAATGATGTAATTACTAACAAGGTTGATTAACTTAATTCTTTTTTGCTTCAGTTTTTAGGGTCACAATAAGGTGACCTTCCTTGTAAGAATATTTGTTATTGCCAAAAGGCGAACTCAAAAAATACCTAAAACATATGTAATATGTATACTACGTATGTACGTTAGGTATTATGTATACCACTTATAAAGTGATATAGAAACAGCAAAGTTACACGGAACTACATTAGCCATATTTTCTCGTAACCGGCGAAGTTAAGCAAGAACCCTTACAAAATATCAAGAGACACATTTTAAATCTAAATTTGAAACGTGCTACATTCATAATATATATATACATAATATTATGTATGTAAATAACGTACATATTAATATTATAATTATGTTAAAGTGTATTCTTTTTCTGTTTTCACTTAAATAATCTAAATACAATACATATATATTATATTATATATAACGTCCAAAGATAGTGATTCTGATAGGTGTTCACACAGAACAGAAGAGTCCTGTTCTGGGGGTGTTCACGAATGAAACCCCCGAAAATATAAATTAGTAACTGTGCATTGACTTTTTGATGTTTAACTAACACATGTGTTTATAGAAAAATATTCAGATAAATACCACACATCACGGATTCACCAAAATTACACAATTGCCCCAAAATAAACGTTAACAATTATATTGTATTAATTAAAATATAATCATTTACTATAATGTGTGTGTGTGTCAATAAAATTTGTGTTTTTATTTTTTGGGATTCATTATTGGCTTCATTTTTATTATTATGTTTCTTGAGTATTGTCTAGTCTAGTATACTATATTCAAATCTTCCCTTATTATATTATGTGTATTCTGCGAACACTGTTTCGGTCGCCGCGCCGTGTGTATTATGATATTACAAGAATACTATTGATAAAAGCGTCATCTCTGTTATGTGATCAATGATACCGTTTTCTTGTTCATTTTGTATTCCGCAGAGTTGGAAATTATATTAGAATAATAATGGTCTGATGTTTTCTAAAATTGACACTAGATGGAGTTAAAATAAGAACTTTACTATTGAGGTTTTCAAGAAGATACACTCGAATGTGAGTATTTATTGAAAAAATATCACATATTAAATTGTTGGTTCATAGCTAAAATATAAAGGGCGATATCCACTTAATGCTTTGTTTTTATCGTAGATTTACCCTTAAACAAGCAATAGTACCTAGTAAAATCTGATTGCGATTCAAGATGGCACCTAGTAATAATTTGAACCGACGAAATACTAGATAGATATTGATGTGATCTTCAGAATGAAGTAGCATTTTCAACTCCAAAATAACATTAAGATTTTATAATTACATTTAGAGTTGTTAGTTTGTTACATTTCATTCTTGCTGACATACAATGGTATACCTACGTGAAAATTCGCCTCCGTAAACCGTATGCCTGTATGGCTTAGCGGTATGCATTGTTTGCAAATGTTGTTTACGTCAGGGCAAAGAATAGTGATCACTGTAAAAATATGAACAGTAAACCAGATACAGAAATGTGTCCGTCCCATGCTCCACTAAGAGACGTGAAGATTTACTCATTGTAAAATTTATACTATCATCATAATATTGTCAGCTAATATAAAATCTGTTGTGTTATTTCTACGACTTATGCGGTCCTATTTCAGGTCTTGAAATTTAAATTATACCAAAACCAAAATACGAAGTTTCAGCTGATAGATTTTCCTTTTACAAAAATCTTTCGGATCCAATGATTGATGTGTCTTTCGCAATTAGAAATTATGTCTTTCGTTTGACATTACTATGATTGTAATTATAATCGTAAATAGAATTGAAAATGTTTTCTTAATAAGTTAAAATACGAAGTTGGTTGTTCTTTCGTTGCGCTCTGAAATTTCGGCGTTCGCTTTTGGTAATATTCCTCCTGATCCTGGGCTGATCGTCTGACATAATCTTCCGATCGATATCTCTACGCCCTTTGACCTACTTACGAGTGTAATTTCCTGCAATATCTAGTCTTATACAAGGCACGTGGTTTCAATCGCAATTAAATTAAAACCTTTATACTGAATTTCCGCGTCCCACGGTCATGGGGCAGACACATTTCTGTGTCTGTTTCACTGATGAATAAAAATGTTATTACAGGCAAGTAGGCTTCAGTGCATTGCCCGACCGAAACATATTTTTAAAAATGTTGTTTCCCCGGGAATTAATCCGGGACGTCTTGTTTTAAACGCTAAACCTTTGAGTCATTTAGGCGGCGGCTTTGAGGTTAATAGCGGCTTCAGTATTAAATACATAGGTGCTTATATTGCCGTGATTGTTTTGAAATCTAGTATAGAATAATTTTATTATAATAAGTACATCACTTTCTCGTTAACTTCGTCGGACTTGAAATATATAAAATATTGAGAAACACTTGAGAAATTCTCAAAGTTACAATTCATGGGTCGCATGACTATAATAGGTTAATAAAAAAACACATATCTATGTTGGTGAGCATAAGTTAAATTTAAATTCTACCTGACAATCTGTGGCAATATTTGGAATACTGAATCGATAATCAATATCATTACTATGGATATAAATAGGTATGTTAATAAAAGTGACTCAATATTGGGAAGCGTTTGAGTATTCGGGCATTTGCGATTGGCCGGGAAGAAATATTTTGATAAGCATTTGTGTATTCTGTAAAATTTAAAATAAATCTTACTTGTATTGAAAATAACTAAAATTAAACACAGTATATATACGTTTATTATCCATAAAACTTTTACATGTGTTTCTTTAAAATAATTCAATTATTAATCCACAACAAATATATTTTAACATACATTTATTTAATACATCTAATTGATTAATTTTCATTTAGAACCAATATAACCAAGAACAAGGGTTTATACATATAATGCTACCAGAAAGCTTGTATCTTTATGACGAGAGCATTCTTTGATATAACAATACTAAAGTGTGACATGAAAATATATTAATATGACTAATTTGCTTTTTAAACAGCCTTTATTATTGAAAGGCTTGAAATTTGTATCCTTTAATTATTCAAATAATTCTCTTCTAAATAACCAATAATTAATCGGAATAAAACGCTATTAGAGAAAATTAGTATAGTACTGTTGTATCAAAGAAATAAAGGTGAAACAGTTTTTGATACGAAACATCCTTTAATTAATAATCTAAGCCTTCCACTACGATATGCCATCAAATCCCTCATAGAACCACTCCTACATACACGTTAAACACGTCCTAACTACCGATTTTAAAACCTTCATATCCTGATCACTCCTACTTGAAATAGGTACATTCAAAGAAGATTGCTTGATAAATAAAAACTATTGGCTTGTTAACCCCTTAAGCGCGTAGTAGATGATCGGGCCAAAAGTGAATATTACGGCCATAGCCCGTAGTAGATAATGGGGATTAAAGTGAATATTTTATGAGTATAACGCGTAATACGATGATCGGGCCAAATATATATTATTTAGCGGGGGCGCCTTCTTTAAGTTCTAAATATTTGATAAGTAAGGCTGCGCGAGCTTGTTTACGTTTTCTTTTCTCGAACGTAAATCGTAGGTTAACACCTTCAATGCGTCCCCTGATTTGGGTAAGCTGTCCGTGTTTGCGTCTCGAGTTATGACTCGTGTACTTGTAGTATATGTACTTCCCGTACGAAGAATTCCAAATTTACGATACGACTTATATTTTCCCGTATCTGCTCCGTACACGGGAACTTAGAAAAATCAGCCCCGCACCGAGCGCAAAGCAAGGACAGCCAACTAAGTTGTAGTCATAGTCCAGGATATGATCAAATAGTTCCCGTAACGCAGTGAATGTGTTAATAAGGGGTTAATAGGGTAAGTCATCATCCTTCAAGTGCTTATTGGCAGTAGAAATATTACTAAGAAAAAAGGTGAAAATAAAGATATTTTAGGTAGACAGTTTTTCATAATCATAATAGATAATTTTGGTTTAACTACTTATACAAACGTTATGGTAACGACCTAAGGGTCTCGTTGGGACGTTTTATAAGAAATATGATAATATTTAAATAATGATAAATACCTCAACAGCATTGAAGGATATTAAATAAGAGTCATAGTATGAAAGCGCCAGCAGTAACAAATTCGCTAAGTAACTATGGTTTCATTACCAAACTACATCTGCTGTTCGATGTAAGTATGTATAAAGTTCTAAATTGAATACATAAAAATTGACATCAATGTGGTCTTCTTTATTCTGCTACGTTATTAAAATTGATCCTTCAAAACCGTATGTGGAGGCAAATTATCATGTTTTTTAAAACAAATAAAGTTTATCATAAAACAACAATTCTTGAATTATTTATATAGATACATTTTTCTAATCACGATAACACGTAAACACAGATATTGATAATTTGGTAAATGATACACTTTAAAATTTGCTTATGATCTAAGAAATATAATAGTCAACTAATATTGTACCTACTTAGCAAATATAAGAAATTACTAATAATAATCATTATGTGCTCAGATATTTAACAGAATTTTATATAAATTGTATTGTCTATGTCTTCTAGAACAGATAATTCTAATAATTTATGTGCTTAAAACACACTTATCGATACGCCCGAAAATGGGAAATACTTTAGTAATTATTAGCAGTTAAAATTTATATACTTAAGTTATAAGATAAAATAACTGCGTTCAAATAAAGCTTAATAGGTAACTTTACTTAGCGTACACAGATAACAAGAATACAAACAGATTTATATACGTTAATACTATACATTTACTTTTTATACACCGATGAACATATTTACAGACACCACATACATGAATTTATATATTATATGTTAGTGTAGACGAACAAATAGTAGGAGAGCCCGTGGGAGATCGTCCTTCACCGATCTGATAACCAGATGAGACGTATTTTTTATTAAATATTTTTTATAAACAAATATGCCTATAATTGCTTGCCTATCGAAAAGTGGTCATGGCTATTTTTAATTAAATTAACTTTTATCGATTTTTTTTCATCACCTTCATACTTTTGATAACCAAATGAAATTTATTTTACTGATAGTTTTTGATACACAGAATATGCCTAGGTATGCTTGCCTACTCATTTCAGTGTATAACTACCTGGCAAGCAGGTGTAAACAGGTAAGTCAAAATAATTAAAAAAAAAATTAAATAAATAAATAAATAAAATTAAAAATTAAAAAAAATAAAAAATTAAATTAAGTAAATTAAAAAAAAAAAAAAATTTATTTTTATTTTTTTTATTAAAAATAGCCAGTACCACTTTTCGATAGGCAAGCAATTATAGGCATATTTGTTTATAAAAAATACGTCTCATCTGGTTATCAGATCGGTGAAGGACGATCTCCCACGGGCTCTTAGACCAAAAGTGATTGTCAAACGCGATTGTATGCAATTCTTGGTACTTAGATTCACGTAACAATAATGTGCTAACGCAAAGAAAATTAAATGCCATTTTTTCGCTTCCAACTTTTAAATTACATCTAAAAATATTTTGCGCCTTTAAATATTTCTCAGTAAATAAGCGATAAGGACTTTGGTCCTACTTCCACAAGTCTCCTGCTTGTAACTGTTGCGCAAAATAATGTATGTATATAGTGTATAGCTTATACTTAATCGTTGTAAACTTCAATATTATGTAACTCAAGCGAACTAAATAACGTCAAAAGCAACGACCGCTGGTTATAATATTGAACGGCTCTGCGAACAATTCATAATATTATTAACTTTTAATACACTTATTTTAAATTATAGCATTATGAACAACTACAGAAGAATCAGATCCCTACTCCAGCTCGAAATATAATAATATAGAGGCTACTTAAACATCTAAACTAATACATGTTTTCCATTAATTATATTCAACCTCAACAAACAGGTATTATTAAAACTGCTTCCTCCAAGAGACATTTTAGAATACGCCATGTATCCTAAACAAATATATTAAAATATTCTATGTTAATAAGAAATTAAAAAAGGTAAATACTCATCATTAGGAACTACGGAAATACAAAAAATAATTATACGTCTATAAAAATAATCCTTGAAGATACTGGACTAATTTCTAAATAAAAGGTTTTTGTTAAGTAATCACTGAAGCAATTTTGATTAGTATATTTGACGTGATAAATCTGCTGGTATCAATTCCAGTATTTTCAAGGCAGGAATGAGAGGTTTTCTAAAATAATGTCATTAACAGTTGCAGTTGGGGCTGTTGTTTCCTTGGGGTTGTTCCGTCAGCCGTTGGCCACGAGCCCCACCGCCCAGCATATTCTGTGGCTCCGAATCAAGACTCTCGGACATCTTATCGCAGATTATATCGACTAGTCGCTCGAACACGGCCTGCAAAGTAATTATAATTTGAGGCAACTTCACTGTATATTACAGTTTAAACCAAGATTTTTGGTACAACATTTTTTTAAATATTAGGTAATTATGAAGACAATGAGGCTCACATGATGTTAGGCCACCTTAGCCACAGAACAAAAGTCAATGATGCGCTGATGATCTATTTTTTACTTCAAATATTAAGAAATCGAAATATTAAATCTGAAACGTGCTTCCATTTTTGATAGGTCTTCGTTACTGAGACAGTTTACTGATCGCAGTAAAAAGATGTAGGAGACAAAAAAATATAAAAAAAATCAGCGGGATTCCGTCACACATCGGACCTATCTAGAGCACCAATGATTCTATGTCAATAAGACCTCGTCAAGATTCAAGATTAGGAATAGAAGCTCCTAACGGTTTACTGAGTATCTTGTCTATTATTTTATAATTCATAAGAGACTGACACTTCTCTAAATAACGATATTTCCACTTCTTTACTCTGATAAAGACCAGACGTCTTCATCATATATAACGAATTCGATGATTGTACCTTCTATGATACCCTCCCCATTCGTATGGTATTGCCATTCCTTAACCAAAAAACGTCATATCATATAACGAATTCGATTATTGTACCATTATATGCTATACCCCCGTTTTCATATCATACCTTCACGTGAACATTCTCCTTAGCACTTGTTTCAAAGAACTCCACACCGAGCTGGTCAGCAAGCTGCTTGCCACGTTCCTGGCTGATCACTCGTTCCTCTCCCATGTCGCACTTATTGCCTACTAGAATCACTTGAGCATTGTCCCAAGAGTACGTTTTAATCTGCGTCACCCTAGAAAATAAGAGTTCATTTACTGTGTAGCAAGCAAGTAAAAAGTTGCAGTAATAATAAAAGAGGTCGATAGTGAATCTTTGGAATATGATGTTGTATAGCTGAGTTTTGAACGTAATTTAAGGTTACCTGAGGAGCAAAAATCCACAAAATTTCATAGATTAATTTCACCGCCTAAATCGAAGGTCCCCAATCTTGTTTATCTTCTAGGGTCTAGAAGATAAACAAGTTTTTGCTGTGTTTTACACTTTTAAGAAAACCCCATTGGTTAGCTTTTATTAAATTTTATGGAATTCATCAATATCAAATCTATATTAGACAGATGGTAGAGTGCTTCTCCCTTAGAAATATTTAAACTCCAAACATGTTGTAGACCTCTGGGGATCAATATATATATAGATCTATATCTATATTGATCCCCAGAGGTATCTACTCGTATATACCACTTTGGGTATGATAAGCCCTAAACGGATATCCAAATCCGCCACCCATATTTTGTGAGAGTTTATACTTTAACGTGAACTGTAAAAGCTTTTTCCCATAGACAACCTTCTAAGTAACCTTCTTTGTTACCCCCCACTAGTCGATACATATCATTAAAATAACTGTTAAATAACATTATGTCTGAATATTAAGTTTATGGAAGCTTTGAACCTCCCATTGCAAACGCCTTAAGATATCATAGATAAATAGGACTTCAGGAATATTATAAGTTTGAAATAAATGTAATGCAACATACCAGTCCTGAACACTGTTGAAACTTTCTTCGTTGGTAATATCATACATCAAAATGAAGCCCATCGCTCCCCGGTAGTACGCAGTCGTAATTGTACGGTAGCGTTCTTGACCCGCTGTGTCCTACAAAAGACAAGACCTTCTTAAAATATACGTAAAAGAATATAGAAAAAATGTCGCTAATTTTATTAATATAAACAATCACAGTTTATTTATTAACAGCAAGGTTTGTCAGCAAACTTAAAACTCATATATATGATTGTTATAAGAGTTAGCTTATAAGTGTTTTTTTCCCATGAGATAATATTGATTATAATTTTAATATTTGCATTTATGACGCCTTTTCGTAAATTAATTATTATTTTTGGAGACACATGATTATAATTTTCTGTAAGCATGTTTTCCCCATGTCTAGTAACTTCGAACATTGATCGGGTGGGAGGAATATCGAAATTCCGACAGGGTAACGAACCACGCACCGTTCATAGATGGAAAATCCGTGAAGTGCACATTGCGCGTTGAGGTTTCAGTCTATGGATTTCCGAATGCTCGAAGTAAAAAGTAGGTCGACAGCGCATCATTGACTGATGTTCTGTGGCTGAGTTATCACATACCATCAAGTGAACCTCATGATATCTAACATAAAAAAAATCAACATCTATCCTTAACCCATATTGTATACAGGCACTTTGTTTTACTTATGAAATCGTTAAAAATAATCTAGGTTAACGTACCCATATCTGGAGTTTCACACGTTTGTCGTGGCGGAAGACCGTTTTAACCTTGAAGTCAATACCCACAGTAGATACAAACGCTGAAGTAAACGAGTCGTCCGCGTAGCGAAATAGAAAACTGAAACAAAGAATGGAATTTATTGCGTTTTTCTTTGGTATGTTCTTCATAAGGGCCAAGTCATACGTACTCAAACCTCGAAGCACGTATGAAAACATTGATGAAAGTACCTATAGAAGAAGCGAAAGTGTTATGCAAGGATCGGAGCATATGGAATTCCGTGATCTCAGCCTACCCCAATGGGAAAGAGACGTGAAAAGTATGTATGCGTTTTACTTTGATTTTCTGACCTAATCTTAATCATAGTTATATTATAAGGAACCATTACAGCTTAACCAGAGTTTCAGAATAATTAAAAAATATATACATGTATATTTTTTATTATATTAATTTAGATAAGGGTTACTCATATCCGTTAAAATAACTCTACAATCAATGAACTTGGCAGATGCTGTGTGATTTAATAATTTTTTTGAAGCTAACTCTACTGAAACATAAAGACTAGCACTCGTACTCAAATATGAAGACAATTGTCTATATATTTGAATTTGGAGCGTGTTCAATTTTTTTATGTAAAACTAATGTCTAGTTATAATCGTTACAGACAGTCTCGTTATGGTACTATGGAGATCGGTATTTGGCAAGCAAAAGCTACTGACCTAGTCTTTCCAACAGAACTATTTCCAATTATCAGCAATTTGAACATATAGTCGAAGTTTTGATCTCCTGCATCCTTTTGCCATTTAGGGTCAGCTCCACCAGCCATCTGTTTCATACAAAAATTCATATTAGAATCGAATTACTTAACATAATAAATTACTACTCGCACGTGAGGCTACCTCTACAATGCCTTCGACTTCCTTTTCGCCTTTACTATTAGAATTTTCTCTCATGTTTATGTATGTATTTGGATAACTACTGGAAACTCATTATCTTCTAGCACGACCACCGCTGTGTTTGCACCATTATCGAGTGAATGAACATTGACTTACATGACACAGATACCCTAATAGTCAACCTTATTGCCAAGAAATACAGTTCAAACATTTGATGTCCTTTATGCCAATATTGTAGGTAACTATTATGATAATACTTTATGAGTGAAAATGTATTTTCGTGAATATAGGATAAAGAACATTTTAGTTTGAGTGCTGTTTTTTAATACTAAATCTAAAGCACTGCTTGATAAAATTGTTTTATCATATCCTATATTGCCCTGTGACCAATTTAACACCATAGCGATGATAACAATTTGAGTGTATGTGCTCATTTATTTCATTTCACCTCAGATGTGGTATTTCTACCAATACCAGGCTGTATTCGGGTTCACATCAAACTTTTATAAAATCTATTACATTATTATAGGATAATTTTTCCCATATTTTCGTATGTGCTTGCCGATAAAATAGCTAAATAATGCATTTGTCAGGTTTCATTAATAAATATTCAAATTTCGAACATATTAATATGTAACATCGATCAAAATATCGCTCGTCCAAAACAACAATGACTAAATTGCAATAATTATTACGAAATGGATATTTTGATGATGACATCTATGAAGATAATTGTACTTCATACTTTAAATTTTCACGTTTTATTTCTATTTGCACAACATAAAGTCATAAAGATATTAATATTGATTAAGTTTTATTAATTGCTAACTTAATATCGATTTTTATAAGTTTGCATTCCTTATTTTATTGTCGCCAATAAAACAATGTATGCTAATAATAACTTCAACTCCAAACATTTAAACACTGATCCTGAAAAATTGTCAAATTGCAATTAGGTACGTTTTAGTTTTAGATGAGCGATATAACAATATCTATTGTCTTCAACGAGCCCTAGCAAGACGGATTTGCGAGAAAATATTCGTTACGTCAATATATCAGATGTATGAGAAATAAACGGTCGCTACAATATTGTAATATATCCACTGTGAGTTATAAGGATGAATAGGGCGTAATCAGAAACCCTTGTAAATTCAATGTATCAAATGTGAAACTAATGAATAGCGCTACGTCAACGAAGTATACTCCCCCGATTTTGTATGCGCCAAGTTCTATGTTATATTTTATTCGACGCGCAAATTTTATCTGATTTTGACCTACATCTCATCTGTACATAAACCCTTATCTCCCTACACCACTAATCGTAATAACCCGTTCAGGTTACATGAAAATTCATTTTATTTTCATACTGAGTGTAATTTTGTAACAGATGTTTGCTACGCTTAAGTGCGCCTGTGCAATTGGAATAAGCAATAAAATGAAGGTTATGAGTCGAGGATATCTTATATCTAATTCCGAGAATATATTCTTAAAATATTAAGTAACATAGATCATTTTTAAATTCAACTCCTTAATAATTTTATTTCATGCAGTTTTAAATTTAAGAATATAGTATCTATTCTTTTTCTATTTATGAGTAGGTACGATGTTATCAATTGTACATGATTTAGCAATGCTAAAGTAATACTATTGTATTAATATGTATATTATTGATAGTTCATGATTCATTTTTCTTATAAAATTTTAGTCATAATAATTACTATCGCTATGAATATCTAAATACTAACCTTTGTTTAATGCCCTCCGAACAATCGAAGAAAATCAACTGCAAATCGACACTGACGTCACGGTATTCCAACAATATCAGTTTCTTTATATTCGCACTTATTTGAAGCGAATAGCAATTTTTGTATCTGTTATCGATTTCCCCCACTTAACTCCAGCTATGGTATCTAAACCAGAGTATCCTTCGAAGCTTTAACGAACACAAAACTAAACACTTGCCACCAAGAGCGTGTGAAATCGATAACTTTCGAATTTTATTTCGTAACTCACTTGAGTACTCGTCTCTGGCGTGCTACCTTTGTGGCTTGTAACAACATTAGAACAAACTTCGGGACCCAACTCTGACTTAAACTAATTAAATCTGTAATTTTGTTTCACACTTTAGAGAATGTCGCACGAAACAGCTGTTACCTACGTCTTGCTTAGTCCTCACTGTGCTATGGGAGTAGGATGGAAATTCAAGATGGCGAAAATTGCGCGCGCACCCTATTCCGAATACCAACTTGTCAAATTTTCATGCCAACAAAATATTTCATCGTAAAGCCATGAAGCCTTTATTATTTATATAATTAATTAATGCATATTTCTATTGCTGAATTTTTTATATATAAAATAAGACATAATATACTTCAAGTTATTAAAATGTTCAATTAAATATACCACTTAATTAAAAAAAAAGAAAAGGATATTTGTGTGAACATCTTCATTACAGTATATATTTACTGATTATTCTGTCAGCAAAGATATTATATTTTATGCATACATAAAGCTCTAGAATATATGTTATGAGAATATACGATTATACCCACCTATATAGACAGAGCTTTGACCTCAACTTGACCTATTTTTTAACGATCCCTTCTACACATCGTACATACTATAACAATATAATAAGTACAACTCTCTGTTTTATTCCACCTCCAGTAAAAATATATACAGTATCCTCTTAGACTCACATTTTATTTCATCGCTTAAGAATCTAATTTTACTTTTTAGTATACTTCAGTTCTTATGTAAATAAATTATATATATTTCAGCTGTCTTAGCTTAATATTTCCTGTCTCCTTTAAGCGGTCTCCATGGGAATTCCGTTACTCATTGTCAACGTTCCGGAAGGACAACTATATAAATAAATAAAAAATATTAGCTATTATTTATTTAAAGTTAAACAAATTATAGAGATAATAAAATCAACATATTTTCAATTGGAGCCATCTCTTTCAATTTGTATATATTTTAGAAGTTTTGCAATCAACTGAAGTCTGAACCCAAACATCGCAAGAAACTACAGTCGTATTTTAACATGTTCAACATAGATGTCACTGACAACGCATTCATAATTTAAATCCTTTATCATACCTAGCACTATTTGGAAGTATAATATTATATTATGTTCAGTTTCCATTATATTTACTTATTTTTATTTATTACTTCATCTCCTTTTCAAGTATACATCTTAGTAAAGTAATGCTCTAGCCTCATTTAGAGAGCTAGCGCCTCAATATGAATATTAATACTTTGAATTTGACTTTACAACATTTTTACAGATTATTTTATTATTCACAGCCATGATTAAAATGTTTAAAGATTAAAGAAAATCACATATAAAAGATAAATATTTACAATTGGACATATACATTAACACATAGATCTAACTTGACTTAAGGTCCTATGTCCCTTAAATGGGGCAGAGGGCATCCAGAGTATTCCGCCAGACCTCTACCTGTTTGTCATAATCATGTTTTACAGATATACAATTAATTAAAAATAATGTCATACAATTTTTACACCTAGGTAAGTTTTCTATAAAGTCAAAAATTAAAAATTATATTTTTTTTCAAATAAAAGTAAAAGAAGACCATAAAATTCAATAGATAAGATACACTTGTGTCATTTCGTCCTTTCGGTGAGTTTTTATACAGTAAAATATAATATTATATTATAACAAACGAAAGAAGTATCCTTCTAATCTCAATGGTATACGCGTTGCGTTTAGTACAGGAAGTCACGAGTTCGCGTGCCGAGGAAAGAAAAAATTCAAAAAAAAATGGTTCAGACATTTCTATGTCATACACACACACACACACACACAGAGCACTAATCACCTATTTGCTCGTAAATAATAAATATCAATGGAACAGACAGCAATATATGCCCCACGCACCACTCAATTCGGGATTTCGCTTAAGTTTTACATAATACGAGAAATCAACAACATTATATTATGTCACGCATGATTATAGTATAATATGGTGTAGGATAAACCAGTAAATTGCGTACGAAAGTGGCTGCCGAATGATATTAACAAAGTTGTGATGACGCGGACATTTATAAATAGATTAACTTATTATTAGATACGAGGCGTTGGGACATTTTAATAAAACTTTTGTATGACGTATCTGATTCATAACGAGTAAAGTTTTGATTAATATTGTGCTGTATGTATAGGTATTTACTTTACCTATTTATTTATAATTAACCATGGAAGAATTATTTTATGTGATTATGTAACGTTTTGTTCATTTAATCTTGCCATGTTCTCTTTTTTTATTTGGGGTCGGCGCAGTATGTTCTCTTTTTCCACTCTTTTCTTTCACTCGCCATATCATCAGTTTTGTTCATTTAATATTGATAACATTTCAATCAATAGTTATAAACATTACAGAATTACTGTCTTCGTGTGTTAATTTGTATATATTTTCAGATTTTCCATAAATTATATACATGTACATGTATTAATGACCCTGAAGTAGTTAACATATAAAAGTATCATTGTATGAATAACTACTTCTCTTTTAGTTTAAATTACGATTATAATATGTATTTGAATAAGTGGACAAAATTCAATTAAAGTCCGGATCCAGAAAGATTTTTGTGATATTTTTACCTAAAATGGTCAAAAACAAAAAAAAAAAGAGTGGTATTTTTGATATTATGAGGCAAGACAAGTAAGAAGTAAATCCAAAATATATATAGAGTATTTCGAAATACTGGCCTATACTCTAAAATGGTGTTGAAATTACTTTAATATCTATTTTTCTTCTACAATATATCAAAAAGCAAAATCTTTTGGCTACACTACGTCTGGTTTACACAAATTATACAAATTCCTATTAAAGTCCTTCTAATCGTTTATCAATATAGTTATTTACGGAGATAATGCAAATATTTATTGCTGGATCTGTATGTGGATAACTTCCTACGGAAATTATTTCCAGTTTCAAAGGATATCCACGTTTATCTTAAGGAAAAAGGAATAAGGCATTTTACCTACGTCAAGAACATAGACGTTAGCTCGGGTCGAAAATAAATTTTATATGAAGTAGAAGGTAAACAATAAATTGCATTTTACTGCGAATAAGAAATCTAATTACAATGGTTGGTCAAAGAATCAAAGTTTATTTAATACTGACTTAGTGCTTGCTGGTGCTTTTCATTAAATTTTCTAAACGGTACAATTCTTTTTGAACTCTCCAGTAACCATCAACTCCAACAGGCTGAATCGCGGCCTGTTTAAACTGTCACACAATTAGTGAATAAGTTTTAATATAGTAACTAAGTATTGTTTGGAGTTTAAAATAAGGTTTTTTACTTAATTTTAGAATATAATATAACATAATATTATTTATATTATTACTCAAGGTAAATACACATAATAAAAAAAAATACAATAACAAACTGAATATATACGACTATATATTATTTATCTGTATTTACCCAAAGGAAAGGGGTTACTGTCTCAGCACTTTGTTGTAGTCAGAGCTGTAACGCTGTTTTTCTGTCAGAACATTATTACTGAGAGGCGTGGCTGCAAGGGAGGATTTAATTATGACGGAGAACGTGCACTATGAGGGAAAATAGTATAGGATAAATAAGTAACAACAATAATGACTTTTTTTAAATAAAATACTGTATCCTGACAGACTGGAAAAAACTGTTGCTGAAAAGCATCCGAAACGTCGGGATAAATAATTTAAACAATATAAATAATAAATCGCGTTTTAGTCCGATATACAGTATTTTATTTAAATGTGTGATAATCGCTTTAATAAAAGACAATATTAACAATGATGACTACCTAATGATAAAGTAACAGGGGTAGCTAAGTTCCATGTTGGCGTCTTTGTAAATACGAGTATAAGAGGAAATCTTTTTACTTTATGGAATTCAACTCTTGAATAGGTGGTGGGATATCATTGTAACATTTTTGCTTGAAACCTAAAACTTTCCTTTCTGTTTAAGGATTTATACTTGTTTGTTTGATTTTATGTCAATAACATAGGAAAACACATCAAGAAACATAGCACGTAAGAAACAAAGAACAATCGTAAAGCGGGGAAGAAGTTACGAGTATGTAAAGGTGGTTTTGAAAAAAAGGTCTGATTTATAGAACAAAAGTAATGAGTTTGAAGCATGGCCCTACTTTGTGAAGTTCCGAGAAATATACATACTTATTACTGTATACTATTCATTTATGTTTGGTTTTCACGTTATTGACCTATATATCGATATGAAATGTTTCCGATTAGATATTTTTTTCCCGAAACAATATGTGTAAATTTTTTTTTAACTTATTTCCTCTACGTCATGTTATTTTGGACTGGGTGGGTAATATCCACTATTCATAGATATAATAACTATCAATCACCTATTGCACGTGTAGGTTTTAATACGATGCCATATTCTTGTAAATACAAGAGCAGTAAATGCAATAATGTCAACGTAATAATTGATATCCAAGAATTGTAAGCAACTGTAAATGTTGTATGACAGTTCAATAATGTTACGTATTGTGTAGACCGTGCAAGTCATTTATTGCATTTATTGCTTCAATTTAATTGTATCCAACATGCAAGAAACTTGCATCGCATTGCATTACGGAATGTATTAAGTAAAAATAAACAGCGCATCATTGACTGATATTCTGTGGCTCAGATATCGTCAACCAAGTGTACTCCAGAAACCTATATCAGAAATTAGAAAGTTAGATTCGATTGGCACGGCATGATAATTTTTCTTCAGAGTTTTTTGCATATCGCCAACGGCGGCATACTGAAAAGGTAATCAAAATTGAGCGCTTCTTAAAATGTCTTTCATATTACATTTTTGAATGTCACACACAATTGTGTTGGATTGCTTTTAAGTAAAAGTCATAAAGAATATCTCACTGTTAGAATATTATGTTTATATGCTCTAGCGTCATTGTTATGTATACCTAAATTTATGATCTTTTTATAGGTACTTCTTGGTGTAGAAATAATTTAAGGTTAGAAAGATAAACGATTGTTATTTTCCAAATAAAATATACCTAGGCAATTGATGACCAGGTTAGATCATTCAATTCTTTAAATCGGAGTAAAATTGTCTTTAAGTGTTACTTTTCTTAATTTTTTATGTATTAAGCAAACTATTTCCTTTACTAAAGAAATAAACGACACAGTAAATAATTACTGTCCTTTTCAAAATAACATATTGTCTATGGTTTAATCATTTTTATAGTTGTTTTAAAATGTCTTACAAATAGATCAAAGCTGGGCGACTGCAATTTTAAATCGACGTTTCCGCGTCGTGTTTTCAACAGTGATCTTGAATGTTAAAATGTCGCGAGGACGGAAATAGAATCAGTGGTCTTGGCGAATATCATACGTCACGTGGCGTCACATCACACACAGAGAGAAAGCTTTACGGTACACAGGAATTAGAATAGAAAAGCATTTATTTCTCAAGGTACATACATACATAACATACATAATACAAAAAATAACATACACAATAAAAAATACAGTAACAATAAACTTAAGATTTTTATCTTTATTTACCCTTGCAAAAGGGCATTTTGGGCTCAGCATTTTTATCATTACAAACAAAATAAAGTTACTATTTTTAGAAGCTCTGTTCCAAAATAATGTATATGTGTATTTAGAAAAGGAGAAATTAATATATTTGATATAAGAAGATAGCTTAAGCTGTTGAGAATTAAGAAAGAATGTTACTAATTAATGAAAATTCCAACTACATAGGGCAAAGCTTTTCAAACAATTCGTGAGAAAAAGAAAATTAATCGCTTGATAGACTTTGCGCAGTTTTTTTTTGAATTGTAGTTTCAGGATTCCATTGTAAAGTTCTAAATAAAGTCCGTAATAATGATCACCTTTAAATGGAATTTACTATGTTAACTGCAAAGTAAAGTCACCTAAATACGAATGACACAAAATTCCAGTGCTGCTTTATTATGTGTAGTATTGAATACTCTAATAAATTTATTATCCAAAGATTTGATGATATTGAACTATTTTTTCTCAACTCAGAAAGTGTAATAAAATAATATTATATTATGCATTAAGTATGGTACTTATTTTCGCCTGCGGCATTTCTCTTGGGGCCACCAAGAGGCAGTCTGTGTCTAGTTTATTTCTAAATCACCCCTGAATATACATTATTTTATTTATGAATTTTTATGTTTAGAATGTTTTTGATGTGTAAGAAAGTAGGTATTTTAGAAAATAATAAAATATATTTGTAAAATTATGGTACGTCATTAAAAAATGAGGATAGTGCCTTACAAATAGCTAGTTATTGTAACATAGTTTATGCAATGTGTTGTCCGCCTCCGACTAACATCGTGGCTCAGTGGTTAGTGCGTTGCGTTTAGCACTGATGGTTTTGGGTTTGAAGTTTGGGGAAACAAAATTTGAAAAGAATTGGTTCGTTCGGGAAGGGCACAGAAGGCTGATCACCTTTTTTCCTGCAAATAGAGATCACCTTGTGCCTGCCCTGTGCCCCACTAGA
The DNA here is from genome assembly GCA_905404175.1 of Anthocharis cardamines. Taxonomy (NCBI): domain Eukaryota; kingdom Metazoa; phylum Arthropoda; class Insecta; order Lepidoptera; family Pieridae; genus Anthocharis; species Anthocharis cardamines. The sequence goes on along the minus strand of FR989956.1, from coordinate 5,894,664 downwards.
GACTCGGGATTTCACTTTTTATTCAAAGTACTTTAAATTTATGCTTGTAAATGATAAATAAATTATAATTCACGTCAATTTTATATATGGCTACTGTTCAACCTAGAAAAGCTTCTTCTATTTGGCTACGTCGTAGCATCTTAAAGTCCTTGTAATTGTACCGTTAATTGTTGAGCTATCTCTGTATATGAAATACTCTGTGGCAACGTCACGTGAAGCGTTCACGTTAGGCGACAATCATAGCCGACGAGACCAGCTAGCGCCTACAACGCCATCTATCACCACGTGCCATTCTGACGCTTCCAGAATCCGACCTAGATCACCGAAGATTAATGCTATTTTCATCGTATGGCTCTTATATTACTAACTAGCGATCCTTTCTGGCTTCGCACGAGTGCACTATGTGTAGATATATATACTATACACAAAAAATATAGCCTACATTACTTGCTGATAACGTAGCTTTCATTTGGTGAAATAATTTTTAAAATCGATTAAGTACTTTTTGAGTTAAATCCTAACAAACAAACAAATCTTTCCTCTGTATAATATTAGTATAGACTATGTAGAATCGCTAGTTATTTTGAATAAAGAACACTTAATAATATATAACAAGCAACCCGCCCAGACTTCGTACGGTAGCATTTTCCGTGTGGTGTGAGTTTAAACATGTACCTACTGTTCGATGAAGTAACTGGATAAATAAAAATATTATTTAATTTTCAGTTAGTGTGAATAGACCTTAAGCGATATCCCTTCTTAGTCTTGTCTGTTCTCTTTTTTAAGAATTATATTTTTTATTATAATATTTTCTCCTAATGTCTATTTATTTATCTTACATTGATAGACGTGCAAGCTCATTTGATGGTGATACCTCAACCACGTTCATAATGGACTGTTAATTTCCTTTAAACTAGTGGTGGGACCACGGGCCCGGGTTATTGACTTTAACATAAATTACGTGTTTATATATATATTTATAACTTATATAATTACGTAGTGATGTAAATTATATATTATATCACCTATATAATTACGTAATTATATTACGTTTAAGACATTATTATTATTCTTTATGGTTGCATTAATAGGGCAAGCCGGGCTTTTGGGCTTGTGGTCCCGCAACTTCGTAAAATATAGAACATCAGTATATTTTAGAATACATCTTGTTTGTCGTATTTGTTGTTGTTGTATTTGGCTCTGAAGAGCGTGACTTCGTATTCGTAATAGAGGAATATCATATTATTTCTAGCAACGCTTACGCATCGTAGTCTTTGGTACCTTCCATCCATGCGTTATTACAATTGAGATTTTCTTTTAAACGTAACATAATTATGTGAATAATCTGTGAAGAATATTGTATTATTTTAGGAGAGATAAAGAAAATAATAACATTTATTAAGTAAATTAAGTAAAGTAATAAAAAAGTTAATTACAATTTAGATGCTTCGGGCATAAAACCCGAATGACTTTCTTTTTTTAAATCATTTTAATAAACACAAAATAGTTAACTCACAGGCCTCAGCTTAAGGCAGTATTCTTGATTATAACAAAATTAATTTATAACCTTGTTTTATTAACCAACCATTTTAAACCCAAGCTTTAGTATCTTACGAAGCTTCTCAATGAGATCGTTACAAAAATGTAATGGTCGTATGTCCTTGTTAACACGCACTTCCGGCGTTTTATGTGTGTCAAACAGATTATTATTGCGCGAACGATAATGATTTTATAATTACCGTATAATAAGCTACTTATTAAAAGGGATGCTTCCTAGTTCTATAAGTAAATTTTATTAGCATAGTATAGAAACGTTAAAATACAACACTGAAACAATATTTACTTGCAATTTAATATTCTCAATTCAATTTTTTGCATTAAATCAAGATAATATATTTAAAAAGAATCATTTAAAGACTTCATTCTATCACGCCCAATTTCGTAGACTCGTAGAGGTTACGCCGTAGGCATATAATAGACTTTAAAATAATATTCATTATAAACTATACACATAAATATATAATGAAAATCAATTTATAGTTTATCGTATCAGATATTATTGTAATGTACTTCACATAATATTTTTTTAAAAGAAACCGATTAATATATCAATAGTTTCGGCTATTTGAAATTACAGAGGTGCTACAAAAGCTCAAAATAAATATACTCTACTTTAATACTACAGTAATATACGTATTAAATTTGCACGGTACGAAAGTTTACATGTAAAGTGAGGTGTAAAATGCAAGCGAGGGTTGTCGATGGCGGGAGTTCACGTTTCAGTCCCACGTCGCGTGTCGGCTAGCGCGCCCGATTCGTGCGTTTTCATAATTCGCGCACCCCTATTGACTACGATCGACCAAACGAACATACAACTTATTCTAAATTTTTCACCCTACCTTTAATCCCCTAAAATAACGAACGAAAAGTGCGAGCTTTGATCAAATAAAATGACAGTAGGACTCAACTTTATTCCACGGTTTAATATGGTTTTCAGTAATTAATAGCACATCTGTGTTTAATTTTATTTTCACTATGATTACTAGAGTTAAATTGTGCCGTAAACAATTTATACACAAAAAACGACTGAAATTTTCTACTCGCTACAATTGAATAAATTTACAAGCGTTTGTATTGAAATATTTTTACACCTGACTTTTGGAATTTTCTTTAACCCTTCTGATAAAACTTTCTATACCGTTTAGTGCGACCAAACCTTGAATTTAAATAGTTTTAGTGATACGTGTATGTTTTAGACGATACAGTGATTTTTCCCGTTTTTGAACTAGTGTGTCCTTTTGTAAAAACATTATCGTTGTAGTCACAGTGAGTTTGTAGTGTTAAGTGTGTACCTCTATATTACCTAAATGGCCAATTGACTTTTGATCTAACTGGTGAGGTTATTTTACAGTATTATTATATAATAAGTTTATTAAATATCAGTATTATTTGCATTTAATTTTTTAGTATATTTATTAGTTATATATATTATTATAATTAAAATTAATAGACATCAAAGTAAGCTATTGCTCGCGATATTTCGCGAGTAACTTAAAATAGGGCAATATTTAACATTGGTCTTATCAACTTCTTAATGGAAATAGGGCTTTCAATTGAGATTACACAGGTTAAAAAGCGGGCTGTGTAGCCTTTCAGGGTGCCAGATACATTAATATTAGTTTAGGTGTTTTGCAGTTACAACGTAACAGTTACTTTGAGCATTTATAATACGAGTATTATTATTGTGAATATGTTGAAGAGCAAATTCAATGCTTAAATTCGCAATTTAGCAGCGAGCAGGAAAAGTGACATTATGACTGCATGAAATAAAACATAATTTTCAGCATTTAAACTACAGTTTGTTATAAGTGTTCTGAAGCTGCTAAATCGTTGCAAAGCAAGGTTATATAGGAACAAAACTCTCTTAAAACAAAGCACAATGCCACCCAATTCACCCAAATTCTTCTTACTAACAACGTGATTAAACCCAGTTCTTTTCTTACTTTTATTTGAAGACAAAGAAAGAAATGAAAATACTTTAAGTTTTATACATATCTTACAATAAATTTTACGGTAAGTTTAAAATCATGGCCGGCACAGTCTATAAGACGCATCTATAACTATCTGTTTTTATTTTAATCACGCTATTAGAAAAATAATAGATTGTCATGATAATCAGGAACTAAATATAAATAAGCCAACTACGCATAAATGCGACATAAATTAGTAGTATTTTGAATGAAAATAGAGCTATTATTATATTGTCACCAAGTAGCTGTCATGGGCGCTATAACGTAGAGATCACGTTATACTCACTCTGTGCCAAGTCCAATGACATCTGGGTTATTTTTAAACCATTTTGCAAAGCCAAACAGTGCATTAATATCAAATAGTACGGCTGTGTCAAAGTATATTATTGCTTATGATCGTAAATAATCACAAACTACAGAGTATGGTCGTAATTATAATCCAGAAGACGTCTCTGGTCAGTAATCGGATGACAATCAAACGTCGGTTTGATTGTCATCCGATTACTGACCAGAGACCTGCACTATACAATAATTGCCAATATTGAAAGGCATACGAAAGCGACAATCGTTCTAGAGGAATTTTCTCATATTTAATAATAGTTATAGTATATCTAAAATACTTAGAAAGATATACAAGATATTTTTAACCTCTAAAATCTTTATTTTAACAGATTTAAAATATTTTTTAAAGTATGTATTGTAATACTAATGTGAATATATTACGAAATATTAACGCAACTACTAAAAAAAATACATAAACTATTCTAAAAACACTTGTAGGCAATTTGCGTGTTTCACAGAATCGATCGAAACGTAATAAATACGGTTGGAGTTAACAATTTTATGTTATGTTTGATGAAAGCAGTTATATATGCAGCAAGGCTCAGAAACCGATGGGAGCTTAACCGAAATAATAAAGGTTTTTGTTAATATTCTTATGTTTTAAGTTATATTTACTGAAAAAATTAGAGTAGTTAGTTTAGTGTATATTACTCTTATAAACTAATATCATGGTATCTCAGTCAGACACGTATTTTGGAAAATAAAAATTAACCGGTTCCGAGCCCTGATATGCAGTAACATGACAAATTAACAATAAGACTGCTATTGACATGTAAATTTTCGAACATTATAAACAACTTGTAAAGCGTTATAAATTGTTATGTATAACGTCGTCCGGTCATAAAATTAAAGATATAATTTCCTTTACTACAGACCTGAAGACGCCTGAATATGTTTGACATAAACCTACACTTACATTAGTGACATGTTTTTTTATCAACAGACAAGCGTGATATCTTATTTTATGTTAGATATCGATAAATGAGTGCGAGGTTCACTTGATAGTGATTTAGGTGTCCCTAGGTCCCCAGCTACATCTCGTAGCATCAGTCGCACGCGCAGACCCATTTTTTAACGTTACATCGAGCATACGTTATATAAACATATACTGGAACCGAAACACTCAATATACACTTCACGGTTTTTTCATCTATTAACGGGGGTTTTTGGTCTGAATTTATATACTCTTCCCAATCGCATAGATGTCTTGTCCCGTCGGAATTCGAATCCTCGATCCATTGGATTTCAAAGTTTACTACTACTTTACGAGCCAATGAGGCAGTCCAAATGCTGGTGAATAGTGAAGTGGTAAATTTTTCCGCCCCAGCTAAAGAATCAGTGATGCACTATAGAGCTATTTGCTTACTATTTTGCACTCCGGGCCTTTTTCATTGAGTTATGGCTTCAAACCACATGGTGAGTGATAGTCAGCACTTGAATGCAAAGGGATATTAATAATTATATCACACAATCGATATGAAATCTAGTTCTAGTAAAGATAATAATGTTCTTCTATGTTTAAAATTATTATCTTCTTCAGGTACAATTTTGAAAATTGTTTTAAATGAGGTTTCGGCTATTCAAATAAGATGACCTTTTGTTAATTTTGTTTATTTGAATTTAGAACAGTCGTTTAACAGTCTGATTTCCTGAAGGAAATAAATTATAATAAGTAAGGTATCCAACCTTTGCTTTCATAAAGAAATCCTTTGGGTTACTCTTTAATTGAATCTACGGATACCTCGATTTACCCTCGTAAACCGTTGAATCTGTACAATTAAACATAGTATACATTGGTTACACTCAAATAATACCATAGAGATTCAGTTTTTTTTATTTTTTATCATAATAGGTACCCATCACAAAAACTACGACTAATAGAATAATTAAAAACAATATTTCAGTATTACTATTTATACTACTACTTACGAGTATTATTGTGTTACTAGCTATAATATTATGTTGACTGATCTGTGGTTATATTATACATATAATATTTTGTTGTCAATAAAAGGGATGAAGTTGGAAGAAAATTTTATGTATTGTCATACGCTGATTAACGGTAACGGTGATACATATATATTTTTTTAAATTAATTTGGTAAGCAACTTGGGGTAAACACTTAACATAACTTATAAAAGAAATACAGATGTAATATAAAAAGGTGCTCAGTCATACACCTGATGTAGATAGATAGCTATAACGTTTATTCACAAAAATAGTACAAGATGGCAATGTTTGCGAATGCTACAACGCTGTTAATTCTATCAAATATCGGCAAATCAAATATCAGTAGACACTGCTTGCACTGCTGACTTGTACAGACATTTTGTACACAAAGAAAACAAAAGAAAGTTTAACTAAAGAAAATGTATCATAATTATTAGATAGATTATAAGTATATTTTATCCTAAAGCCGCTATAGATATTTTAATTTTGATGGCGCGTGACACCGCATAAAATTCCTATTGCTTATAAACCATTCAAATTCCATTTGTATTTTACATAGTACCACGGAAAACCTACTGAACAAACACTATGAAACACTTATTTAATCGATACTTGTATTATAGTATAAACTTCAACTTATCAACTGCTTAGTTAACTACATATTAATAAGAAGAAAGTTTTTTTTATGAGTGAAACTATTGTAAATTCTTTTGAGAAATAAATGATTGATACTCGATGAAATTAAATGATAAAGCTACATTGAATGATATTACAAACACCATTGTGCCTTCCCTATTGAATGTGCGTAATGTTCGTAGTCTGACAGATATGTTTCAACAATTAACATGGAACATAATCCAGGTATTGTAATCGCTTGTAGAGTAGGCGTATCTAATCAGGAACGGTATGATTCCGATCGATACGTACTCGTACCAAAGGTAATTGGACAGGTTTTGTTACAATTACGTACAACAGAAGTTCGAACATTACAAATTAAAATCGAGGAACAATAGACATTAAAACATAAGAATTATTTATTTATTTACCTATTAAACTTTTTAATAAAAAAGATAAATTAAATACTAATTTACAGCATAGATTATGGTACATATGACGGCCTTATCACTTTATAGTGATCTCTTCCCGGCAACTATAAATTGTAATTGAGTCTTTTAATGTACCGTTTCTATTTTAATTGTAAAACAATAGAAATAGAAACAATACTCAAAAAGGGTAAGATAGTATCGAAAATACACACATATACGAGTACATATCGCTGCTTTACATGTATAATGTAATAACTGCATAACTCTATTTTTTGATTTTTTTGTTATAATCACCATGCTATCCAATATAGTACCTGTTTTCTTGTTTACAATTACGTTATTAAATATGCTTTAGGAAACAAATAAAACAAAATACAACCGAAGATGAACATTAACGATTTCCGGTGTTTATCTGTTTTGTTATCAGAATTAAACGGAAATAATTAATGAAATACAAAACAAACCTTTCCTCCTTTAGCTTAGAAACTTCAATTGTTTATTTATGATAACATTTACCAGGGACTGAAACCGGTTAATTTTTATTTTCCAAATTACGTGTCTGACTGAGATACCTACCATGATATTAGTTTTAAAGAGTAATACACACTAAACTTACCACAGTTGTTTTTTTCAGTAAATATGAATAAAAACGAAAGAATATTAATAAAAACCTTTATTATATCGGTATAACTCCCATAGTAAATTAACCGGTATTCAGTCCTTGACATTTACTTCATCTTGTATTTCGATAAGAGCTTGAGTGTGTTTATTAGGAATTAAAAAACACAGAATACTATTAAAGTACTAGGTAGTATTAGGTACAAACAATATATATTTGTTCAAACTATATGAACTATAACATTCCCAGTGTAAAGTTAATCTTATTACCTTTGAGGATTCAGACGTCACTAATTATAACTTTAGTTTTCTAACTAAATTAGTGTGGTATCTGTACATGATGAACTATGTCAGTTATGATTTTCCTTCCTAATTTAGTACATAATATTATAATCCAATAATGTTTCTCACTGGTGGTATTAAATATATAGGTATAGTTCGAGTTCATTCAGCATACAAATATATATATTTTTTGAAAACATTTTTAGTCGTGGAGATAAAATATAATAAATCGCGTATCAATGCGATAAAAGTTTTTTTATTATTAACTATTTTAATGTTTTTGTGTAAAAAAAAAATTAAAATTAAATAATGTTAATACTATTATATGATGAATGGATTTTTTTTATATTGCAACCAATATTTATGTTAGCTTGTCATACCGTAGATGCTATGTAATCGAATCAGCCGTAAATAATAATTTTATTTTAGTCTATATTTAGTATTTCCCTTATTAATTGGGTTAATGACATAATAAGAGAAATTATCATGATTAATATTTACACACACAGTGACAAAAAAAGATTGCTACTAAGCTATTATGTTTAATTCATATTACTGCATTTAGAGTCTTTACACAAAACATATTACTATATTAAAACTAAAAACTCGATTGTTATTAGTAGTCAAGTATGATATTATACTTAACTATCAATCAATTAATAAGGAAAGTTTTAAAGTATGTAATCTATAATCCGCCGATAGTACGTCTATAATAATCTACAAAAATAATTCTAATAACAATAATTTCATTTTATCCGGTAAACCCCGGCTCGATGTCAATTGTCTAAGTAGACAGATGAGTTGGATGACAAAAATTAAAGGTCGGGGCTTCAGGAAATATCTTCAGAGTTCCTACGTAATACAAACAGCTGAGATTTAAAACCCGGCCGCAGGTGGCACGCTTGATGTAAATTTAGACTGTTTCGTGGCGTTCATTGTCACCAGTACTCGCCAAGGCCCAATAATTTGTTGGCCCATCTTTATCGCGACTTCATATACAATTACATAAGCTCAGTAACAATTAACATTCCGCCTGGTTAGTTTACGAAATAGTGATGAGTTAATTATTTATTATTTATTATTATTTTCGCCCATAGGACAGGCTAAAGTCTTTCGATCATACCGCCTAGTCTTACGTTACTTTCCCGTGATGAGTTAAGTTACAAGGAAGGTTACCTTACTGTGTTGCCACTAGTGATGTTCCGGATATCCGTATCAGAGGATATCCGAGGGAGAAGAAAGATCCAAGAAAGAAGAATCTTTTATCTTATTAATTTTCAATACATAGAAGAAATTCTATATATACATAGGTAATTAGGTAGCAATGAAAAACTATTAAATTCTATTCAAATTATTTTATATTTCATAAAATCAAATATGTAGTACCTTTACCTTATATCAAATGGATGGTATAGGAAAAGAGGGAGGCAAAAAAAACATGGATTGACTGTGTGAAAAATGATACAAGGAACAGGCCAGTAAGAAGAAGAAAATAAATATGTAGTAGGTAACTTTATTATGCAAGAATTGCATATATTCAAGGTCACGCGCATCTATACCGCCGGATTATTGGAATGTTCGGATTACTGGATGATATATAAAAAATCATAATAGATAAAATAAAACATTTCATAAAGGGAATATAGTATAATATTTTTGGTCATGTTCTAAACGCCATTTTTATAAAGGTAGCATATCTCACAATTTAATATTTACATATTTTTAAAATAATTTTATTGGTTATTGGTTGTTTTAGTACGACTTATATAAGGAAGGCGCGGACGGAGACTGCTGGATTATTGGACGTGTCGGTCTTTTGAAGTGCCGGATTAGTGAGATTCTACTGTATATCTCCTTTTCCAAAATAATTTAAAAGCTAAACTAAGTAGTTTCCACGAAACACCGTTCGTACTCATAAATTCAATTGCCATAAATCTTCGTAAGTACTAGTCGGTCAACGTATGACATGAAAATGAACTACTCCGTAAATATACTCAAGAAATATGGGTAGCCTCATAACTCTAAAGTTTACTGTCATAGTATGACGGTTATCAGCTTTATGACGCTGTTAAGAACTTATCCGGAAAACATATTTGTCCCTTTATTTGTTAAACTATACCCATTCTAAACTTTCTTAATGGCACAGGTAGAATACATGAAACATTCTGTCAATGTTTTTATAATAATTTTTCTATTTACCATTTTAACAATAAAATACTTAAATTAAATAATATTGTAGTATTACAAAAAATATTGGGCTTTAAATAGGTGCTATAACTGATTAATTAGAAAATAACGTTCCCTACGTATAGAGTATGTTTAAAGGATCAATGTAATTAATGATTAATTTAAAATGTAGCTTCATAAAACCTCGTTGTTGCAAATCTATACTATATCTATACTCTATCTAAAAAGAGGAAGGATTTGATTGTTTTTTTTTGTTTGTTACGATTTAACTCAAAAACTAGTTTCGGATTTCTTTAATTCTTTCACCAATAGAAAGCTTAATTATCAGCGAGTAATATAGGCAATTTTTTGTGGATGGTACATCTAAATTGCACCCGTGCGAAGCCGGGGAGGATCGCTAGTGTATGATAAAACCTGTGATTTTCAAATGGTTGGATTCACTTGCTTGAGAAATTTTGGATTCATTTAATGTTATAATTACGATTTTTCAGAACTTTCTGCTAATTTTAGCATTGTTTTGTTCACTTCAATCAAATATTGTTTTTTTATGTATGTATAATTTAAAATTAATTTCATTTTTTCCTACTGCGCTGCCTAAACTCCTCTCTACAAAATTAAGGTTAACTGTCAGAAAATGCCCAAAGGTATTATTCATTGCCCATTTGTACATCCTTTTTTGTGCAATAAATGGATTAAATACATAAATGCATTTTGCAACGAGGCTTTGCTCTTATAAAGTACATTATAAACATAGATTGAAATAAGCATTTCATTTCTAAATAATAACGTAAGATACCTATAGTATAATAAAATAGCCGGGCTGAAATAATACATTCCCATATGTACTTTGATTTCTCATATGAACATACTTCAACAGAGTCTTAAGTTCAGAAAGGAAACTTATTCTGTTGACAATGTTATTTGTATGCAATTTCAACTGATTCCTCATACTCTTGACAAATTGACGATTTGAATACTTTGATATCTGTTGAAATGCTTATGAGACGCTCTACCTTATCTTTATTGCAACTCCGATATCATTTCGTTAACTACACAATAATACATACGTATATATTGCCCTGAAGGAAACATTTCATTCATTAAAAAGTTAACGTAAGGTATAAGGAAATAGTTGAGGGTGTGGCATTAGAAGTGAAACGTGTGTAATTTATTAACAAAAGGTATGTGTCACGAGGGATTATTAATTATTTGGCTATCCCGTACACAAGGCCGTCCTAATTCGCTTGTGCCGTTGAAATAATTTTTAATTATAATTTATTACAGCTGATACCAAAGTTTCTAAAATAATTATGTTTCGAAAAATTGAGAGCGATAATTTCGCTGTTCATTATTTTACTTCTATCATACGAAAATCCATAAACTGAATGCGAATATGCACTTCACGTATTTTTCAGATATGAACTTGGATCGTTATTCGGTCGGAATTTCGATATTAGCTAGAGTCGGTATTTCCCACCTGTTTATATCCGATGTTGGTAAAACATGTTTACAGAGAATTATAAACATCTTACCGGGATTCGAATGTGCGACCCATAGCAAAGAAAGGTACCTACTGCCCAACACGCCAACGAGCCGTATACACTAGTTATTTGGAACTATGTCTAATAAGAGTGCCTACCAGATTTCATTAAAGGACCGCTAGTTATATCTTAAACTTTTATTACAATTCAACTAGTCTAACTATTACAATTCAATAAATAAGACTTTCAAGAATTTCTTTATTACTTTATCGAAGACCGTTGCCAAGTCAAGTATTCACGCCCAAGTCCCAACAAGTTAAATTCCATTCGCACATAATGGCGCAATATTCTTGACCGCGTTATGAGGTCAGTAATTACTCCTATCATTTATCCCTTAAGACTTAGAATATTGAGATATGATTTTCATAACGCGCTTTCGATCGCTTGCTTACTTACTTGGAATTTTAATCTTACTTTCGTTACAATCGATTTTAAGGTTTGGCTACTAATAACGTTCTTATGTTGTAAAATAGGTTACTAATAAGTTACTTCCTAAAAAATATATTTCTAGGATTTGATTTTTGCTGTTTAAAAAAAGTTTATTGTTAAAAAATTGTGAGGTTTTCGGGTATTTTTGGATGGCAAATAGATAGGTACTAGTAGCAGTCCATAATTTTTATTTTCGTTCAAATTGCAGTCACTTCTACACGTTTTAAACTGCTACACAATAATTATTGCTACTAATATACAATATAATATATAACACTAGCATGCAATAACGTAGTTTTTTAATTACACATGCTTGTAAAAGAGACACGCGAGGCAATCTAGGTTAATTTTATTCCAACAAAAATATAATAATAATCCTTCAAAACTGGGTTCAACTAACGGATTAAATAAATGTTTGTCCGTATTAAACCGGCCAAAAACACAATATTATAATTATCTCCACAACGTTATAATGAACAAAACTCTACTACACAAGTTAGAATTAAGTACATATACTCGTAGATCTAGTAGCTCTAGAATTTATATTGTTCATTCGTTCGTTCATGTATGCAAGTTCATTTTACAATATTATGGAGTCTGAGAAATTTTGACAGTGTTTTTTTGCATTTAACTATTAATCAGGGACTGAAACCGGTTAAATTTTTATTTCAAAAACCTGACTTAGTTACCATGATATTAGTTTTAAAGAGTACCTAATAGGTACACACTAAACTTACCACAGTAATTTTTTTCAGGAAATATGAATATAAACGCAAGAATATTAACAAAAACCATTATTATACCGGTAAAACTCCCATAGTAAATTAACCGGTATTCAGTCCTTGCTATTAATATAAGATTAGGCTTTTGGCATATTATCATGATTATGTCCATGGATCTGTTAAGTCTGATGGATACAATATGAAAATTTTTCTTACTTTTTCTTCTACATGCCATGTTTTATTTTTATTTGGGATAGGCGCAGTATTTTCTTTTTAACCATTATCTTTTTTCACTCGTTTTATCATCAGTCACACATATCACTTTACATACAATCAATCCATCTTATTTAGCCCCTTATATCCATCCTTTTTTCATCCCTCCTCATAATATGTCAATACTCCATACCAAGCCAAACGATAACCTTTCAATTTTTCATTCAAATATTATTTTATCGATAATAAATTTTTTATAGGTATTGTATATTTAACACTATGTTAAATGTTTTTTATGTAAATTTTTAAACACTCTAAAGTACTAAATGCATACAGTTCGTGATCGTGATACAGTTTGCACTTACAGCAGTAAGTGCAAACTGTTCCACGATAATTTAATTTTGATAAAAGCTTTTAAAGTTCGTGTAAAGCAAAACTAAGTGGTTTTGTACGAAATAGAATGTTAATCTCCTTAGTGTTTGGATCACATATTAATTAAATCTATGATAACAGCTTAGTAACTAGAATTTGCCTATAAATAATAAAATTTTGTGTATATAAATTACTCATAACTAACTTTTTTTTTAAATTTCTTATCAACGTGAACAGCCTTTGTCGGTGTTAATTAATGAGGTGTAAACTATCCCAAATTCAACAGTCGATGTTGAATTGCACCCGCACGTAAATTGATGAAAGTGGTCATTACGCTCCGATTCACGCAGCGATAATACGAACGAATGGCATTATAATTCCACCTATATACCGCCTGCTTGGTTGTCCGCTCTGTAAAAATAAAAGAATAAGTACGCTGAACTCTAACTGTGGGAAATAGGAAACAAAATGTGTGCCAAGTTAAGCTTATCTTGGAAGTACTCTTATATAGCTATAGATATTCCATTTCACGAAGTCTGTTTGGTTGACATTGTTTTAGTATGCGTAATGTTTAGCGTGCGCTCCCGAGATTATGCACACTCAAAAAATTTATATATGAAAGCCTGACAACACTCATAGCCAAACAGACTTCGTGAGATAGAATATCAGCTATACTTTGTCTCAATAAAAGTATTGGAATGTGCCACGGCATTAGGGTAGCAGACGAGCGAATTCCAAGACAAAAGTTGTTGCGTGAATATTTACATATTACATTCAAGCATCCAAAACTAAACTAGTACTCAACAGTGAAAATCCACTTAAAATTTCTTTAAAAATACTTCAAGCAAACGAACTAGAAAGTTGTGAAGAATTCTGGCACGAATAGATAATAATGAGCTGCCGAAATAGATGTGGATGTACAATTTGACACATTTTGTTACCCGGCCAAGTGCGGTACTGGAAATCGGTCAAGTTTGCTACGCCTCGTTAAAATTATCTTGAATCTTTTTAATTAAAACCGAACTAAATAGAAAACTGAAAGATAAATTATCTTTAAAATATACGTATCAAATACATTCAACTAACAAAAGACATGTTTATTTTATAGATTAGTTAACAGCGTTATATTTATAATTTTTTGTTCAAAATCATAAAATAACTTATTTTTTATAAACGTAGATGATAACTTTTCTTACCGACATCCAATTATAATGAAACAAAGCTTACACATATTATGTTGCTACAGCATTTTATTTTACCTGTGAATACTTCATAGAAATCCTTTCAATACTGTATTGGAGATTAATTTGAAATATTTATATTTATTCTGTTATCCTTGTGCTTGTGTCAAAATCTGGTAAATATATTCAATGTATAGATTCGTCGATTCTACTATTTTATGTTATATTTGATTACCGAGAATTTTTTTGTGACGTCAACAAATGTCAACCACGCATTTTTCCACACAATAATGGTATATTTTTAATGACTACTCTCAGACAATTAGGGGAAGGAGGCCCAAAGCGGGCACCCTGCCTAAAGCGGGCACCTTTAATAAAGTCGTAATTACAATATCTACTGCGGTGAAACAGCGCGTCGTCATACCCCCCTCCCTGCCCAACCTACGGCAGTCACTTGATCATCATCAGACCACGCGACCGCATGCTGCGAGTCACAAAAGAATTTCAGTGTAATTTGAAAAATAATTCAAGGTATGTTGATTGTGTTTTCTCTATTAGTGTAACAGTTGCCCTACTATCAAAATTTGCATGTTGTTTAGTGACTATCTGGTGGTGGTTTGATTGTTTTTGCTTGATTGTGTTCCATAAATAAGCGATAAGATTTTGATGACTACAAAAAAGGTCACAAAGGGCAAAGCGAGCAGGGCAAAGTGGGCACCTGCCCACTTTGCCCGAGCTGAAAAATGCATAATTTGTCATATTTTTTTCTGTTTTAGATGGTGAATAAGTATAAAAGAAAAACTTCACAAGGTTTTAACAAGTATAAAAGATCAACAGAGGGAGAAAATGTCTGGAAAACGCAAGAAAGAAGACAACAAAATCAAACCTGTGAAGAAAAAATTAGAAGGAGACTTGACAAAACAGAAAAAGGGAAAATCTGTGACAAAAAAGAGTAATAAAGAAAACGAACGAGCAAACTGCATCATATGCAATGAACCATATGAAGATCCTCCCTTAGAGGACTGGATTCGTTGCGATGACTGCTATTTATAGGCACACGATGGTTGCTCCTCCTATAACGGTATTGGGGCATATTTCTGTGACAACTGTCAAGAAATTCAATTACCTACCTTGATATTTTTATAATCAGAGAGACTGATAAGTAAATTAAATGACTGATTAATAAGTTCCTGCAATTTAGTTATGAAATATGTTATTTAGTTATGAAAATAATATATGTATTATTCGTTTAAAAAGAAAAATTTGAATGTTAAATGTGAGAGATATGAATGTGATTTTAGAAATTGTTGACAATTAAAGGATAAATAATATATAATTGATTTTTCATTATCGGCTTTTTATTTGACAGGTTCTAAACTATACATTTTAGGCAGTTTGCATAGTTTATGTCAAACAATTTAAGTATGCCTGCTTTGCCCAAAGCTCGTGCCCGCTTTAGGCCCCCCTCTCGGGCAAAGCGGACATTAGAAAGAGTTTTATATTTCTCTCTATATCTTGTAATTTCAATCTTTATATTAAATTTGTTAATGCTACATTTAAGTACATGAATTGCTGCACCTGTTATAATTAGATTTTTCCAAAAAATCTTGTTCGTACCCCATTTTTTTTCAAAATTACCTTATGGTGCCCGCTTTAGGCCCCCTTCCCCTAGTGTTGTAAAAAGTAAATAAAGTAAGATTTGGGATGTAATATCTAATTATTGTTTACCATTTGGGATACCGGTGATATTTTTGGTGTTGCATAGTGATCTATTCTAATATTATAAAGAGGAAAGATTTTTTGTTTGTTACGATTTAACTCAAAAATTACTCGACCGATTTTACAAATTCTTTCACCAATACAAAGCTACATTAACAGCTACTATTTTTTTGTGTAAAGTTCATCTACATTGCATACGTGCGAAGCCGGGGAGTGTTACTAGTAATCAATAAAAAGTCACGGTAGCGGCATTTATAATTACTTAGATTATTGAGATTTCTATATTTTATAAATAAAGGATGGTCAAGTTAAATTTCCCTTATTACCCACTGCTATATTAATTCTCATTAGGCGTCCGGCGCGGCGGGAATTCCTTGCTCCATAATAAACAGAAGGTGCGTGGACATATTTTCGCTTCATAGACACATACTGTGGGGTTTCATAATGAAGGTAACCGAAACCCTTCGTATAATGAGTAAAATTATTGTTGAGATCATTTATAAATTTCCCGGTGAGTTATTCTGATAATTGCAACCGTATCCCAACCCTAAATTAATTTAATTATATTACTTAAAACGTTTGTTTATTATCCTATAAAATTATTTGTTATAATTATTTGTTATTGTTATATATCGTTATTATTTGTTATATATAGTTGAAATTCCAGAGTCACATAAATAATGTTTCAGCCAAGCCAAACCACGAAAGAAACCTACTTTTTGATAGAGAGGTTTCTTCTCAGTTAAAATTTTTAATCGATTTGCCACTTCTCACCTTCAAACATCCACTTCCACCCGTCTTGAACGCTGCACGGTTGCAAGCCTTTCAGTTTTCTATCGGTGACATTTTAGTGAATGCTCTTCAAGCTCTGAAGCTACATATCCCCGTCCCTTCGATTTCAATCCAGTTTCGCACACATCCACACCGACAGGACTCCATCCATTTGTTATTGATATTTCCCGAATCCGCAGAGCATCGCGGCATAATAAATGTTTTAAACTGTGAAAGAATGGAACTCCCTGTCGACAAATACTTTCTTACCAGAACACTATAACTTATTTACTCTTTAAGACCAGGATGAATAGGTTTGTTCTAGATAGACGTGCCCTTTCTTATAAAATTCCAGGGGAGAATATTCAATGTTCACAGCATAAAGCAATTTCAATCAAACTTTAATTAAAATTTGAAATGTCCTTATGTGATGTCGCAAAACACAGGCATCTGTCTAAATTTACATTTATTTAGTGATTCCTATCTTTTATGAAATAATTTCAGAATATAATTCTTGAAATTGTGTTTATAAGACATGATTCTAACACTTCGATGCCGCTTAGAAAGAAAGTGGCCGATAAAAGGCCTTTGAAATCTTTGTTCAAACACTTATACAATTTCCTTCCGATACTGTCTGAGTAAACTTGAACTTAAATAATTCGATTGTCCTTTATATGATGTAAAAAGGGTATGATAGTTCAAATTGAAAAAGTGATGATAAAAATTTCTTTCTGATACCTGTCATTGGTGTAGGATTCCGTATTGAAAAATCTAAATCCAAATAGTGAGAACATGGATACTATTAACCAGTATTTTTTTAAAAAATCGAACCAATTTTCATATTGTTCGGTCAAATTCTATGGGTGGATGTTGTAATTTTAAGGCCGGCAACGCATCTGCAAGTCCTCTGGTGTTGCAGATGTTCATGGACGGCGATATTCACTTTCCATCAGGTGAGCCGCAGGCTCGTTTGTCCCCTATTATATAAAAAAAAATGGCGATTTCAAATACACAAATATTCAATTTTATATATAAAAAAAGTAAGTACCAACTCCGTAGGAAAATATGGCGTTATTGTAGTAACTTTAAAATTTGGCCGTTTCGAAAGAGTGACGTAGACACTTAACACAGAGTATATAATTATATAGGCTTATGATCAGAAAGTAATTCACTAACTAGGAGTTAATTTATACCAATAGGTCCTACGGAGTAACGACATGGCCATGACACATTTTGACTAAGGTATAGGGTTTGTAGAAAACTTTAGACTTAGGAATCACGCAGAATAACACTATGATGAGAGAGAGTGTTAGGTTAGGGAGTGTAGAGCTAGGAGATTGGTTCTCCATAAGATCTGATAACTTTTTTACAGTGCAAGCAATATGTACCTACCTACTCATCTTGGCGTCACTGTACATGTAAATGTTTTTGGTAGGATTAATATATCTGCCTTTTAGTCTACTCGTGCACTGCAATAAAGCACTTAAAATGTCTGGATAAATAATAATTGAATGAATACATTGCGTAATTCTTGAATCTTTTTTATTTACTTTTTATTTTCTAAGATGTATTCTGTTATTTGAAAAAAATGGGTATAAAGAGGGATTTATACGATCATTGCCATACATCACATTAGTCACTCCACTACGACACTTCAAAAGAATAGTATAATTAAGTAGGCACAAAATATTACACGAACGTTTTATTTAATGATTGAAATGACCTAAATGATAAAATACATTATTATGTTATTGTGTTGGAATTTTTATAAAAATACTTAAAATACACTTTTTTGTATTCATTCATCATAATATAAGTGCACGCTAAAACAGCAAAGTTATTTTTCTTCCTATTTTACATTAGGTTATGTTCAGAATTAATTAAAAATAAATATATCGTATAAAGTAAGTAATTCTTATTTGTATTAATACTACCTGTATATACCTTTTTAAGAAAAAGTTAACTAGTTACAGATCCTACCCTACTAACAAACATAATATTATGTTATTATTGTATACGGATCCAACAGACGTTGTCCTGCCAGTTTGTTGGCTTCAAAAATAAAAAGTATTTCTTGATCAAATGCTGTTTTCCACAGAACAGAAGAATTTTTCCCTGTTCTGTGCTGTTTTCCCATTTCTACTATATATAGATTTTCAGTGGACAAGATGACGGTGTTCCGAACTTAATTTATTTTAAAATAAATATGTGTATTTCTTTTGCTTGAATTTTTCTGATAATTTAATAGTTATTCTGTTATTAGGGACATATACGAATTCATAAAATAAGATATCATTATAGTTGGTTCAGCCGTTTTAAGTTATAAATGGTGTAACTAACACAACTTTGTTTTATATATATATAAATACTAATAACACGCCCGGCTTCGCACAAATGCAATGTAGATGTACTATACAAAAAAACTGTGTTACTCGCTGATATTGTAGCTTTCTATCGGTGATAGAATTTGTAAATCGGTTCATTAGTTTTTGAGTTTAATCGTAACAAACAAACAAATCTTTCCACTTTCTAATATTAGTATAGATAGATAAAAGATTAACAACTGTAATTAATTACATGCTAACTATGAAAAAGTGAATTCCAGACTTACCTGCCAAACCAATTTTTTTTACAATAGTTTCCCCGATACTCGAATCCTGGACCTGCTTAGAGTAACGCGTATACCACTGAGCCACGAAGGTGGTCCTATTAACTATGGTTAACTATGAACTCTGCTTTACTATATTATTTATAACTAGATAATTTTCATGAAATATACATACGATATACCCTAAAATTTGTAAACAGCCAAAACATGCCGAATCATTTTGGTAATTATAGTTCGAGTTTGATCTTTGATGTCACTAATTAATTATTCGATTCGTTACTGTGATATAATGTCTGAGACCTCTCTCGTGTTTGCGGTTTTCAAAGGGTTGAATTTACACGAAGTCCTAAGGTCGACATCATTTGGAATTATGCTGGCAAACTAGCATGAGGAAGTATTTTTGAATTGAAAATAGAATATAGGTCGTAGAATAATTAATCGATAAAACCGGAACAATTTCCAAATTTGAAATTGGAATACATAATATTACGTTTTATTGTATAGACAAGAATCTTAAAAATTGCATTTATGCATTCTGCTACCCTTCTTTTATCACCCCTCTTAATTTCTGGTCAAAATATTAAGTGAAGCGTAATTTCGATTCTACTCTTTTATTATATGTATAGATACCGGTCTGTTCGCTAATTTCTCATATAAGTCGTCGAAATTATAGAAAACAAATTCGTATGGAATAAATTATGTACTATATAATAAAAATTATGTCTGATATTCTAAACCCAACTGGTTGCTGCGGTTGTCTCGGCGTCAGTTCAAAATAATACGACGAAGTATATTTAGTTTAAATTGGAATATAGGTCGTAGGATAATCGATAAAATCGGAAATTGGATTTTCGTAAACATCAAAGCAATCTTCAGAATTATTTGAAAAATCCCTGTTTACACAACACGATTAGATTGCAGATTTGAACGGTGATTGGCATTGACATGCAACTTTGTCAATGCCAATCACAACAACAAAAAACATTATAAATAGTTTGACGGCCGCATTGGCGCGTTGGGTAATAGGTATACCTACTTTGCGTTTCGATGGGTTTGAAACCCGCTGGGATGACATATTTATAATGTTCTGTAAATATGTTCCCCTCCGTCTGATAACTTCAGACATAAAGCAGGTGAGAGAAATATTTAATTCCGACTGGGTAAAAAACCACCAGTTATAGATAGACCATTCATTGCTTAAAGGCCTGCAATGTATCTGCGAAGTCCTTCGATGTTGAAGATGTATACGGTCATCAGTAATCACCTTGAGTTTTTATATTCCAACCGACCCAGCATGATAACCACGACAAAATTTTGCCGACCGTTTTCTCGAAATTTAATCGCTTATATCATTATGTCTTCTGGGTCTAACATGACACTTACACTTAAAACTCGACTTTTAATATCAAAAGTAGAGATATTGGTCGATCGAGATATCTTGTCTATTAAAATTGTCGATGTCGTGGATTAATAATATGTCGAAATATCTCATGCTAGGCGGCCAATAATCACTTACCATACCGTACTCCTTGAGTTTTTATATTAAAGATAATCATTATCGATATCTATGTATATATTTATAAAAGAAAGTTGTGTTAGTTACACCACTTATAACTCAAGAACGCCTGCACCGATTGTAACGATATCTTATTTGTTGGATTCCTCTATGTCGGGAATAAGACATAGGCTATTAAAATATTGGAAAAAATCAGGAAAAAAATATATGCATAAAATTAATTATAAAATAAATTAGATTCGAAACTCTGCCATCTTGACAGCTCACGTCATGCATTCTTAGCTTTTTTGAAATAACAGATGTCTACTGCAAATCAGTGACATATTAGACAATTATAGTGGGTAAATGGGCATATTCAAATTTAAGAATAATTATATAATTTCGAAGCCAAAATTGTGGCAGAACAACGTCTGCGGGGTCCACTAGTCTAATATAAAAAAGGAATTAAAAATTACCGTAATACATATATATAATTCATATTCTTCTTCATACCCTACAAAAAGTTTACGTAGTGGGTAGTTTTCACAGTCAAGCTTACGAGAAGCTAGTAGGTAGTAGATCGTAAGTTTGCGCATGACCCAGATGAAACGCGCGATTGAAACGCACTAAGCATGCTTACGCATGTTCTGTCATCAGAGTGAATTCATGAGCATTAAATAACATAAAATAAAAACAGCCTTTATTTCTGCTAAACTTACTTATAATTTGTTTGAACAAAAATAAATAAATAATAACAAAATGTTTGTAGTAGTTGCTTCTTCGGCATTGGTGATATGATAACTGCGATAGTATCCATATTAATAAAACATTTACAAACAAATTTATTTGTGGTATTAAATATTTTATTTCCAAACAATATTTACTTATGATTATTATACTTACTTATTAGTAGGATTAGTAGGTATACTAGTGAGATTAATGTGTACGCAAGGCTTACTACCCGCGTCGGTAAAAACATCACTTTGAAATGCCTTATAAAACGCCTCATGCTTTACGTTGTATACCCATAAGCTGAAGGAAATAAATTTATGTTGTTAGCGTGCCTGGATAACTAACTCAACGTGAACGTCAGTGAGGTAATAAAATAAAATATTTTATTTTTATTGTGTTTCTAACATATTCAGTAAGTAACACCACAATTAAATGTTTTTATAAGTAATTAATTACAAGTTAGTGTTATTTGTTAATTTTTTATTAAATTTATAAGATACTAGTAACGACCAACGTAAATGTAATTGCTTGTGGCGGCGTCCATGCGTCGGGTTGTCTCTCTCCCTAAAATATGGCGAGGGGGTCGATGGCTGGCCATGCGTCATACTCGTGAACGGGTGCTACTTGTGGTGACTGGTCGAACTTGAATTCGTGTATGCGGTGATATTAGTTATTTCGTCTATGTATTTGCGTGTTGTTCCCACGAGAATGTAAGTGAGTGCTCCTATTTCACCATACATTCTGCTGATAGAGGACAAATCTTTGTTTTTATTTATTTTTATTTTTTCGGTTATTATAGTTAATTACTTAAAGATGTCATGTGGAACATGGTGTAATGGTTGCAGCTCCTTACAAAACATTTGTAAAACAAAAACTTGGCGATTAAAAAAGAGTGGCGGCGAGTTTCTTGCCAGTTCTTCTCGTCCGCTCTACGCCCTTGATTTGAGAACTGGCAGTAAATGTAAAACTAGAAGCATTTAATATGTATTTTTTATTGACGTTCATAAGTGTACATTGTGTTACCTAAATGAATAAATGATTTTTGAATTTGAATTTGAATTTGACCCGCTCGTACGTAATCAAATTATTGTTGAAAAGATAAATATTAACTGATTTAAAGTTCCTCTGCGAAGTGTTTGCCAAGCTTTTATGCTAATTCTTTTTTTAAAACTAACAAACTTAACACACAGACAAGGATGACACGTTATAAAGAAGAGAAATTAGATGATAAACATAAATATTATATTGCAGACTTCTATAATGGTTCAGTTACTTTAAATTACACTGGTCAACAAATACACAACTTTTGTAAGCCCATGAAATAAGCTGATTTCAAGAGGGCTATAAAAAACATTTAATGTGCTACTAATTTCATGAGTTAGCTCGGTTTTTCTGTAGATATTAATAAAAATACAAATAACCCAGTTCAAGAGTTGTTCACATTTATTTTTAATAATTTTAAAAGTGTACAATTGAACTACTTTTTTTAGTGTTCCGTTCTCCGTACCAAAAACGGAACCCTTATAGGATCGCTTCGTTGTCCGTATGTATGTCTGTCCGTCTGTTCATCCATTTAACAATACCCTTTTTCTCAGGAACGCGTGTAGTTAAATTAAATTAATGGAATTCATATTAATATCAAGTCTGCATCCTTTGCAGCAGTGAAATCAATCTTCTAAGTCGACGCCATCAAAAGATACGGCCGTTTATTCTCCGTTATTGAAATACTCGTAAGGGAATGAAAACCTATGGGGTACTTCCCGTTGATTTAGAATCATGAAATTTGGCATGAAGCAATGTCATGCAGCACAAGTAAAGGAAAAGTACGAAAACCGTTAATCTGTAGTTTTTTTATTGGGAAAATACTTAACTAAAAGTTTCTACGGAACCCTCGGTGCCGACTCGCACTTGACCAGTTTTTTATTTATCTATACTTCTATATCTATACTTAATTATAAAGAGGAAAGATTTGTATTTTTGTATGTTATGAATAAACTCAAAAACTACTAGACCGATTTTGAAAATTCTTTCACCAATAGAAAGTTACATTATCAGCGAGTAACATAAGCTATGTTTTGTGTATAGTACATCTACATTGCACCCGTGTGAAGCCGGGGCGCGCTGCTAGTTTATTTATAATTGCGATCTACTGTTTCGCTTCTTAATATCTAACAATAATCTGCAAGTATAGCAGGGCTTTCCTTAATATCGCCGTTCTAATCCTGTTATGTCCTGGAAGCGCTCACTGTGCTCGTCGCAAACGTCTCCCACATATTTTGAGGTAAAAAATCTAGATGTGAATCCAATTGTATGTAATTATGTATTTGAGAGACAATGAGGCTTGAATACATACATTTTACAAAAATTAGTAAAAACTTGTACCATACATTTCCAAGCTTTGCTCTGAAGCATACCTCAGAAAGTCGAGCTAAGCCAGCTGTGAAACTTATAAGGTTGATGAGTATTCACCGCGACCTCGATATTACAACCCCCTAAAAACCTCGTTGACTAGATAAGTGTTATTATATTATTTAATCTGAAATTGAACAGAATACACATACAGAACATATTATTATCTTCAAATAAAAAGAAATCGCTATCATAGTACGAGTATGTCATAGCATGCGTTCTGTGCACATCTTTCACTGAATTCGATTTCCAAAGTTTCTCTCTAGGTAAGTATAAGTGCGCAATAAAGAATTTACAAACGAATTATAAATTTGTGTTTATTTTAGTCTATGAATTTTCAATTGCTCAAAGTAAAACATAGGTCGCCAGCGCGTCATAGACTTATGTAAAAATCAAGTGAGTCTCACGCTTGTCTAAGAAATAAATATTCCCCTATAAAATGTCTTGTTCTTACTTTGCACTATTTCTAGTTAATGACAAAATATACTTTTCCTATTCTAGTTTCCATCTAGGTTAATTTTATACCAAAAAAGCCATTATCGACTTCCCGATGCATTTTCCATTAAGTTTGGAACAATTTGAAACGTAAGAACTTTTAAATTTTCCTCGTTTAAAAACTTTGGTGTTTTATAAGCGTACTTTTCAAAAGTAAGTAGGGTCTTGTGTTTGCAGTTACTCTTTTAAATTTTATTTAAAATTGACAACATGCAATTGTTATCTTTTGTTAAAGCGATTTTGTTATGACGGGCTCGTTGGCGAGTTCGGAACACTTGCCGTTCGCATCGATGGGTCGTAGGTTCTTGCTGTTTCTTCTCCATGAGACCCACTTTTTGGAACCGTGCAACTAGACGTTTCATAAGAGCCTGCAAAGGCCTACTTGAAATAAAAAACTTTTGATTTTGAATCCCACCCGGGACAACATGATTATAGATTTCTGTAAATATGTTTTCCCCACCTCTGGTAACTTCGGGCATTGATCGGTGGGAGGAATATCGAAATTCCGACCGGGTAATGAACCACCGTTCATAGATGGAAAAGCCGTGAAGTGCACGTTGCGCGTTTCGGTTTCAGTCTATGGATTTCGGAATGTACTAATTTATTAATTGTGTGAAAGCTTTTATTAATAGAATTAATAGTTAAATTTATATTCCACTGCATACAATATTCAATCCTAGTTTTAGAACAAAAAGTTATGGAGACTAATAGATTAGTTTATTTCTGATTGTGTTGGCTTGTGCAGTGTTTGTTGTTTAATTTACTTTGATAATATCAAATATATATAATATATTCTCGATGTCTGGAATTTCACAACTGTGCGATCCCTTAGACACTTTCTTCCTCGAAAAACCACCCGTCGAACTTGCTTTCGCCATCGGTTTTTCCGAGCCGATATGAAATCCTAAAAACGAGCTTATAAAAAAAACTAAAAGCTATTTTAAACATCCAATACCACAGTAACCATAAATAGCGCTTACTTATTCTTGTCACTTAATTTATTAAAAACTTTTTGATTTTAACTAAGGTTTATTTCTGTATAAGTATGAATATTGTTAAAAAGCTTTATCGTACGTCTTCTTCATTTCACAATATCAAGAAATTCTTGCAGCTTTTCTTTACAAAACCAACCTTTAACTTTCTTCGAAGTTCATCAATTGTTAACAAGGCTTGAAAATTGTACAAAATAGCGTCCATTATAAAGTAAGTATTATTAGGGAATGAACGAGGTATACGAGGCCTCTATACATTTTTAAATTTAATTATCGTATCGCGTAGATCTTTACATAATATGGGTTTAGCATGATTAATGAATAAAAGCAATTACAAAACCTTAATTTATTACAGCAATAGATGATCAATCTTATGATTTTGAAACAAGTAATATGACCTTGCATTAGTGGTCCTATAGATTGCATCTAATTACAGTTACGAGTACATCACAAGTACATCTAACTACATTTAATTTACTTACATCACAAGACACCATTTAGTTTTTTTATGTTAGATATCGACAGACGAGCATGAGGTTCACTTGATGGTAGGTGATACCTCAGCCACAGAACATCAGTCAATGATGCGCTGTCGACCTAATTTTTACTTCGAGCATTCGGAAATCCATCGACTGAAACGAAAACGCGCAATGTGCACTTCACGGTTTTTCCATCTATGTATACATAGTACATACTTTTGTGTTTTTAAATCGTGTATTGATTATCTTAACGATTTTTAATGATAAGCTAGATAGATACCCATCTAGGTTTTTTTATGTTATCTATCGATAAACGAGCGTGCGGTTCACTTCAAGGTGATGGTCTTAGCGACAGAACATTAAACTTTGATGCGCACATATTTTACTATAGACATTTATTTTACTTCGAGCATTCGGCAATTCATAGATTTAAACTGAAATGCCGTTGCCGACTTGATCATTTATATTAAGACTTATAAACAAACAAATAAATTACTCAGGATTTCAAAATACAAATGCCATAATTATGTTGATGACTCTGAAACATAATATTTTAATCAATACTTTTGGTGTGTATTTGTAGCAATCATAAACTTATATGTTACAGTCCTACAAAATTTTATATCAAGGTAAATAGAGACACTTATATAACAAACATTATTTCGTAAATCGGAACAGAGTATTCAGATACAAAAATTATTTATAAAGGAAAAACAAACAAGAGCTATCGATAACGTTTCAAAAACTCATTTCGCGAGTAATGTTATTTTAAGCACGTAGAGTAGCCACTCTCGCTCGTTCAATCGTGGGGAAAATAACAAAATCATTAAACCTATTCGCAAAAACGAAAGTTTTTTATTTAATAGCAGAAATTATGTATTATATTTTTCGCTTAAATTATATTTATTTATTTATTTATTCAATTAAAACGGACATAAGTCCAATTACATAAATAAAAAAATTATAAAATTACAAATTATATACAATCACAGTAGAACATATTAATAATTTATAATTAGCATAGTAATTTTTTTTCTTTTATTAACGCGAGTATCACACATTTAAATAAAATACTGTATACCGGATTAAAACGCGATTTATTATTTATATTGTTTAAATTATTTATCCCGACGTTTCGGATGCTTTACAGCAACCGTGGTCGCGGGAAGAAACGTCGGGATAAATAATTTAAACAATATAAATAATAAATCGCATTTTAATCCGGTATACAGTATTTTATTTAAAAGCATAGTAAAAGTTAAATAATTTGAAATGCAATAGTTTTATTTTAAATAAGTCAGATTCACACATCACATTCACAAAGTCTCAGACATTTTGACATTATAATTGCCGAGCATCCATCCACAAACATATCGCATTCTGGGTATACCTGCAGGAGATATTGTTTTAAATAAAATGTCTTCTCAGCTTTTACTAAGCTTGTACGAGTAGGTATGTGTTAATATTTATCGTTTTTCAATTAATGTGGTTGTGAGTTTTTTTTAGATTTAGATAATCTAGGGAATATCAAAGGCATTTTTCTTCTGTTTATTATAGAGCTATTTCTACAAAGAAGGTTATACTTACACAATTTTTAAATCGTTTATACATACATATATATACATATGTAAGGCGTAAGTCACGTCGACGGGTTCAATTAGCAAGTGAGTGGTTAGGCGAAGTCTCGTTAAAGGAACGATTTTGCTGCCAAATAAAAGTTCACTTGAGCTTTGTACGAAAGTAAAGTGATTTTGCTGAAGTACCACGACTCCTCATCTTAAACAATATTGCTTTCTCTTCACTCTGGCGGTCTGAGACTGCTTACAGAATACAAGTTCTTGTAGTACCTTTTATTCGTGAATATTCACTTTGTGTTTTGAGATTGTGGCATTTTGTAGACTGCTTAAGAGTACTCACAGGTTCTTCTAATGTTAAAATAATCGACATTGATTTGTTTTAACTTGAACTAAAGTACGCATGTGGGTTGATATTAGTATTATGAAATGTATTCCCTGCGGTACAACTGGAGACAAATATACAATTGCTTCGGGTTATACATATATGTGGTTAATAACAATAATAAGTATAAAATGTAGGTGCTTTTTTATGTTGAGACTAATCCTACTTAAATCTGTACTTACTACAAATGTGTTTAGTATAATTTGTAAAACAGACAAATTTTTTGTAAAATATTTTTTTTGGTTTTAGAGTCATCCTAATCTAAGTGTATTTTCTATAATAACTTCAATTACTGCGCGTAACATCTATTTTGAAATTTTATTAATTACTAGCTTTTGCCGGGATAAAAAGTCCTTCGTTGATCTTTTTAATCCCTAGATAATTCTAGGGTGAGCTGAATGCTAATTTTCATTAAAATCTGTTCAGCCGTTTAATCGTAATAAAGTAACAGTCGTGCAAACAAACAAACCTCTACTTTCACATGTTTGTGTTGTAAGTAGATAATACGCGGAATTGCGTAAAACAAACAAATTTTTTAAAATGTACACTGAAATTTTCATTGTTGTTGAGTTATTTACTTTCGGATGTAAACATGCGACAAAAGTATCCACAAAGCTCGTTTCAGTGAAACGAAAATGTCCTCTATGTTACTAATTTGTCTCTTTAATCTATGAATTCTAAAGGAGAGTAGAACCATACGGAGAACCTCTCGCACAAACCTTTGTCAAAAAGGGGAAACTATATCTCACACCACGCTATAATTATCATAATCATAAGAGAGTAATTCTGACACTTACGGCGTAAACACGTACTTAATTGAGTTCACTAAAAACACCAATTTAAAATTATAAACCTCAAAATATCACTTCAATATTACAGTGCTTTAAGAAAATCAGTGATTGTTAATATATTTAGTGTAAAAATAAAGACATTTAAAGTGTGAAATCATCCAAAACAATATTTAACCAAATATTGTTTAACATTTTTTAAACTGTTGTGAGGGCAGTTCGAGAATAATTATTAGTGACGGACGAAGTTTTACAAACAAGCAACTCACACACCTCCAGGTATCAATTTAAGGATTACTTTCGAATACCATAAGCCCATATTGTGCACATGACGTTTACCTTTAATGTCACAGAGTAAATAGTCACAGAGCAGATTGAAACATTGAACGACATACATTGCCTGGACGATATACATTGCTCGCTTTTATCGTGTCGTCAATTAATAAATATTATCAATTAAATTAATTAGTTTAAAGCCACGCCAGCATACCTGTAAATAATGAGTTTACAGAGGACCCCACCTGGTGGCAGGACAATAAGTTGTAGCGAGACTGCTAGCGGTTCTGTGCCTAACCTATGTAGTTACAGAGATAATGAATCGCAGTTTAACAAAAATTTAAGAAAAAGGAAGGATCGCACCGAGGAATATGACTATAAAAGAGATTTTAACAACTTTCGTACAGATATTATGAAATTCTTTGAGGATTTCGCTAGAATCCAATGCGAAAATATGTCCCAAATAAAAGAACAAATATCTGAGATTAAAAATGAAATAAAAACAATAAAGTCAGCCACTTCTGAATTAAAATGTGAGTTTGATAAAATAAATGCTAATGTAGAATCATTAAAGGCGGATAATACTCAAAATCAAAATAAAATACAAAAACTAGAAGATAAAATATTACAATTACAAAATTCAGAACCAAATACGTCATTAAACCAAAAACCACAATATGAAGAACTCCTTGCAGAGGTTAAAGATCGCAGTGAACGTGAGAAAAACGTAATTATAGTAGGAGTAATAGAAAAAAATGATAAAAACTATTCCATTCGACAAAATTATGATAAGGAGGAAGTTACAAAAGTTTTAGAGACCCTATATAAAGGCTGTCCAAAACCAATAAAATGCATGAGACTTGGAAAGTATAGCCCGGGCAAACACCGACCAATAAAAATCTTCTTCAATGACACGGAAAGTCCAAAACTTCTTCTAAAGAATAGATCAAATTTACCTGGTACATACCAAATCTATGCGGATAAAACACCTTCACAAAAGCAGCACTTACAGAATCTTAAAAAGAACCTACACGAACAACTAGAGAAAGGAGAAAAGGACTTAATAATTAAATATATAAAAGGTGTACCCCGAATTGTAAAAAACAAAAATCATCCAAAACACTTAGAAAGCTCCTCTCTAAAGATGTAACTAATGATACCATACACAAGACAAGTAGAATAATATTGTCTTTTATTAACGCGAGTATCACACATTTAAATAAAATACTGTATACCGGATTAAAACGCGATTTATTATTTAAATTATTTATCCCGACGTTTCGGATGCTTTTCAGCAACCGTGGTCGCGGGAGACTGAAAGATGACAGTTGTCTTATATTTGAAATGTCACAAAGTTGCCATATTTAATTCAATTAAATTAAAAAAATATATAATCTATTAATTTAGGTAACACAATGTACACCTATGAACGTGAATAAAAAATAATACATATTAAATTACTAATATTACTAATATTAAATGCTTCTAATTTTACATTTACTACCAGTTCACAAATCAAGGGCGTAGAGCGTACGAGAAGAACTGGCAAGAAACTCGCCGCCACTCTTTTTAATCGCCAAGTTTTTGTTTTACAATCTTTACATATTAACGCCATCTATTCCTACGGAGTTGATATTTACTGTAATTTTCTATATTATGACAATATTGACTAACGGTGTCCTCTTGTTTTTTAGTATGTTTGATTTGGGGCTTTAGATTTTTAATTACTGGATCCCAGGTGTTAGAAAGTCTCAAACCATCTTCTCTATTGAAGTTAGGATGTTTTTTAATTTCAATAGCCTCACGTACTAGTCTGGGAAAGAATCTACTTTCTTTTGCAAGGATTTTCGGTTGGTCGAAACGTATGTAGTGGTTTGGTTTATCCAGAGTGTGTTCACATACTGCTGATTTAGAGTGACGTCTGTGTTTGATATCCGCAATGTGTTCCTTAAGTCGGTTTGAAATGCTACGTTTAGTTTGCCCAATGTAGGATAAACCACAGTCACAATCCAGTTTATATACACCTGGATCTTGCAAAGGAATATTACTTTTTATTGGTCTCAAGAATTGTTGAATCTTCTTGTGCGGCTTGAAAACTGTATTAATAGAAGCTCGTTTTAAGATTCTTCCAATCCTGTCTGTAACACCCTTCACATAAGGCAGGTAGGCTGGTAGACGTTGTACTGTTTGTGGTTTATTCCTGTTTCTGTGATGCTGTGGAGGCACCCGCAGCTTGTTGTCACGGAGTACCCGCTTAACATGCTGCAGTTCCCCGTTGAGGTGGGCAGCATCACAGAGGCGGTGGGCTCTCTGAAACAAACATACACCGACAGAAGAGAGTTGGCAAGGGTGGTGGTGGGAATCACCATTGAGGTACCTATCAGTATGGGTTATTTTTCTAAACACAGTATGGCCAAGTGTACCATCCCCTCCCCGAACCACTAAAATGTCTAGAAAGGCCAGTGAGTTATTATTCTCCTTCTCCATAGTGAATTTAATGTTACTGTGTATGGAGTTAAGGTGGTCTAGAAATACAGATATGTGTTCCGTGGGCAGAACCGCAACCACGGTTGCTGAAAAGCATCCGAAACGTCGGGATAAATAATTTAAATAATAAATCGCGTTTTAATCCGGTATACAGTATTTTATTTAAACAAGTAGAATAAATTATTATTTAGTTGATAAATATGATGAAATTCAAACAACGCCATCATCTTTAAGGTTTTTTTATGGAAATATGCGAAGTATCAGAAATTCTACTAAATTCGATGAAATTAAATGTATTATCAAGACAATACCGAATACCATACATATAATTATATTTACGGAGACATGGATAACGTCTGAACAGGATGCCCAACTATACAACCTACAAAATTACTCACATATATATAATTTTAGGCGAAACAGTAGAGGGGGAGGTGTTTCAATTTATATACATAATTCTATTAAATATGAAAAAACTGAAGATATAGTTGAAAATGGCAATCACTTCTTATGGATCCACATAGATAAATTGTCACTTAATATCGGAGGAATATACAAGCCAGGAGAGACAGATATTAAACAATTTCTAGACATTTATACGTCACAATTGGAACTACGAAATCGTGCTGTGGTGTTTGGAGATTTTAATATAGATCTACTCAGCCCACAAATTCATGTCAAACAATACTTGGATGTCGTACGAGAATCAGGATTTGAAATAATAAATAAAGTAGAGAAAAAATATTGTACCCGCGAAACCAGCAAAACACAATCATTACTAGATCACGTATGTACTAATGTAAATAATCATGGATTTAATATATCCCTAATTGAATCGTCGCTTTCGGACCACAAACAAATTTTTACTGAAATAACTCGCCTGGCTCCTGATATAAATAAAAAGATACAGTATGAAGCAATAGATTATACGGGTCTATATAAAAGTGCGTCTGAATCACAATATATAAATTCTGATAATAACTATACCTATCTGGAGAAGTATATTGAAGAAAATGTGTCAAAAAACAAAATATGTAAAACTAAAATACTTAATGCACCTAAGAAGGACTGGATTAATAAAGATATAATCAACGCTATAACATACAGAAATAATATATGGAAACAAACTAAAACAGACCCTAAAGATGAAACCTTAATGAAGTTGTTCTCTGAACAGCAAGAAAAAGTAAATACCATGATAAAATCACACAAAAAAGATTATTATTTTAATATGTTCCAAGAGTGTAAAGCTTGTCCTAAGAAAATGTGGGAGGTTATCAATACTTTAGCTAAAAATAATGTAAATAATAACTGTGTTCCTCCCAAACTAATGTCAAATACAGGTTTTGTTTCTGACGGTACTGAAATATGTAATTTGTTCAATACATTCTTCTCATCAATAGGTGAAGAACTAGCCAAAGATATTGATGCTAAGTACCATGCTATATCACAAACGACTTTAATGTATGACCAAAACTACACACATGCTACACTTTTATCTACACTTACACCATGCAATGTCGGCGAAATAACTAAAATAATAGATGATCTTGATGCTGATACCAGTTCTGGAATAGACGGTATCAGCACAAAAGCTATAAAATGTTTAAAAAATTTGATTGTAGATAAACTAACTAACTGTATTAATAAATGTTTAGAGAATGGTATATTTCCTGACACTCTTAAAGTTGCCAAGGTTAGTCCTATTTATAAATGTGGCAGTAAGACTGATCCTGGTAATTATAGACCTATATCCGTACTTCCGATTACTTCTAAGATTTTTGAAAGAGTTCTATATAAGCGTTTAAATGATTATCTTACAACTAAAAAATTCCTAATACCACAACAATATGGCTTTCGTTCACACTCTAATACTCTCTCAGCGGTTATTGATCTAATTACAAAAATAAAAATCAGTATTGATAATAAAAACATAGTTTTGGGAGTTTTTATCGACTTAAAGAAGGCGTTCGATACAGTCAGTCATTGCAAGCTTCTTCATAAATTAAAAAACATTGGTGTGGTGGATAATGCCTTGGCAATGTTTAACTCATACTTATATAATCGACGTCAAGTAGTAAAAATAAATAATTACATAAGTTCTTATCAAAAAATTAAATACGGTATTCCGCAGGGTTCAATTCTAGGACCACTATTATTTCTAATTTACGTTAATGATATCAATTCAATTGGACTAACCGGTAATTTAACACTTTATGCGGATGACACATGTCTGTTTTATTTTGGAAAAAACATACATGATGTTATATCTCAAGCTCAAAATGATTTAGCTCTTCTAAAGGAATGGTTTCTTCGTAATCTTCTTACAATAAATACTTCTAAAACATCATATATGATATTCGCTGCTAAAAACAAAAAAATTATTGACTTCCCACCACTGATTATAAATCATACTTTATTGAAAAGATCCCATAAAGAAAAATATCTTGGCCTATGGATGGATGACAAGCTTACATGGAGCGAGCACATTGAACACGTCAAAAATAAGCTATTTTCACTCTTAGGAGCATTACGAAAAACAAGTAATTGCATACCTCACAACGTACGATATTTGATATATAATTCTTTGGTAAAGTCCCATTTGGAATACTTAATTGAGATATGGGGATCAACATTTAAAATTCATCTTAACTCATTGCAAAGGACTCAAAATAAAATAATTAAAGTTTTATTTCACTATCCATACCTAACACCAACAACAGAAATTTATGAAAAGACAAAAATATTTAACCTATCACAACTATACATTTACAACACTGCTATACTAATAAAAAACATAATTACAAATTCCATTCATTCCGACATAAAATTCAATCAAAACACAAATACGTTTAATTTAAGAAACAAAGACAGACTAAAATTAATCACTCCCCGAACTAATTATGGAAAAAAAACAATATTGTTTGAAGGAGCACAGTTATATAATAGTTTACCAATAGAAATAATAGAATGTGATAATAAGAATATTTACAAAACTAAACTTAAAAATTATATTAGTAGTAATTTTAAATAGTAAGTAAGTCAGAATGTAATTAATAAGGAAAACTTTTGTATCTCATTTTAAGTGAACTGCATGTTCTTATGAGAAATAAATTCTTTAAACCTATGTATAGAAAATCCGTGAAGTGTATATTGCGTATTTCCGCTTCAGTATATAGTATTTATAAATGTTCAAATTAATAAATACGTCGACTGGACGTCATTGAATTAGGTTATGTGGCTGAGGTATCAAGTGAGCTTCATACTCATCCACATACATGACATAAAATAAAATGTTATGTACCTAAAATACTTAATTCGCTAGTTTAATCGAAAAAAAAGATCATCATTTTTATCAAAATAAATCACGCAGCAAAGGAAACGTTGATAAATTACAAAAAATCTAATTGTAAGCTAATTTATGCTGATTTATGATGGAATTCTGATTAAAAGTTTAAACAATTTGGGTGGCAATTTACTAACTGCTGAATAGCATACCTTGGCATATATATTGTATATATTCTTGGCTTTGCGTGTTAAAATTCCCAATTGTTTGTCAAATGCCCATTTTCGCTATCAACCCTTAATAAATTTACGACAAATAATTTGAATGTAGTTAAAAGGCCGGCAACGCAACTGCAAGTCCTCTGATGTTGCAGATGTTCATGGGCGGCAGTGATCACTTTCCATCAGGTGAGCCGCAGGCTCGTTTGCCCCCTATATTATAAAAAAAAAAGTTGAAGTCAAATTTAAATGTGATTTCGTTTTCACAAACCCTGCTATAAAATCATATGTATATATAATTATATATATAGACATGCAAACGGGATGCTCGAATGGATCGATGCTCTTACTAAGGTAGATGTTTAGTAGACCTTGGAGAAAACAAGCATAACTCAATCCGTATTTCTTACTAAATATAACGAAAACGTCCTCTTTTCTGTTACTGTGACTTGGGCTAAAATGTCTATTCCAAGTGTCTTTTTTTCGAAAGGACACTATTGTTTTTGGCACATAGGCTATTTAAATTTGGTTGCTAGAACACAAAATAATTTAAAATATATAAGGTAGAATCAACACAAAACCTAGATCGTTCGGTTTACAAACTTTACACTTTGATATTATGTAGACCTTTTAAACCGTATCGTGTAGGCATCCACTTAGTAAGGATTTTTGGGAATTTCTCGGTGAAATAGGGATTGGAAGTGCTGAGTGTTTTTAATAAATTACTTATAAAAATAATCCCTAATTACGTACATGAATTCACGCTCGGTTTATTTTATATCCCTTATCGTTTATTTTGTATTTCATAACAAAACATGTGCCTCGTATTACTTGGAAATCGCCTGCCGCAACGTATCGAAACTGCAAAACACATACTTTACAGAAGAGCAGTTTAAAGTTATACTTAGACTTATTATGATAAGTTTATACAGGCTATATCGGTGTTATTCGATTCAAAACATGGTTAATAAATATAATTTAACAAAAAACGTTATTTGCCCCCATATTATTTAGAACACCTTTCTAATCATTGACATAATATTAACAATGATTCAAAGTATATATTTTTGCTCTCGCATGATAATATTTCTAAATAACGCTGAATTTATATAGTAGGTAGGTTGCGATATTTTTTTGGGACTCCTAGTTAAGCTTTAAAAAATAAATACATACTAATAAAATGTGTTGATTAAGTAGGTCGTTAACGGTTGATTTACGTAGATGTATATATATTTTAGAAGTATATATACTTCTAAAATATTTATCCAAAGCGGGTTTTTAAAAAAAAGTTCTGGAAGAAATATACATATAATAGTCTCAACGGGTTTCGAGGATTTGGTGATATCGCGGGATTTTTTTTAATTCTCTAAGTAACAAAAAAATATTTATTCCAATAGTATCCTGCTTTTGATTAAAAACAGTTGTTTATCGAAAAATATTTTTAAAGTTAATACTTAATGTTAAATAAAATACTGTATACCGGATTAAAACGCAATTTATCGTGATCGTGATTGATCGTGATTGATTCAGCAACCGTGGTCGCGGGAGACAGTCTCCCGCGACCACGGTTGCTGAAAAGCATCCGAAACGTCGGGATAAATAATTTAAACAATATAAATAATAAATCGCGTTTTAATCCGGTATACAGTATTTTATTTAAATGTGTGATACTCGCGTTAATAAAAAGACAATATTACTTAATGTTATTTGGTTCTGTCTTTTCGGCACAAATGTCGGTTTAATAAATATCCCGTAAATAACAAGAAGAAAGATATTTACGACCCCTTAGATGAATATGTTGTCAATATTTTATAAATAATAACCTAATATTAAAATCGAAAGAGAGAAGCCATTTTTTCTCCTTCATCTACGTCTCCTAATTGTTTTACTGCTCTTGTATATTTTGTGAGTATAAGGTGAAAACCTAATAATACAATAGAAGACTACAAGTATTAACATATTCCATTAAGAACTTTTCACTGAATTAATAGATACTCATATATCATACACGAGTTCTATGACAAGTTTGTGTTATGTCAAAAAATAGTTAAAGAGTAAGAGAGGTTATATTTTTTAAAATAAATAAAAAAAATATTTTAAAGCAAAATCCAATTTCACAAAACAAAGCTTACTAAATAAACCAATAGAACATTGATTGCATATCCAACGCAATATCAACGCCGTTATTTTTGACAAGCTATAACAAAGCATACATCAGAAAACAATACTACCGTTACTATGAATTCCAATCTTCGTTATTCTGTTCTGTCAAAACAGTCAGAAATTTAATAAAGGAAAAAGTTTAAAATATCGTTGGCGTTATTCAATTAAAAGCTATGGTTATTACACGTTTGTATTTTTTTCATAATATGTCATAGTTCAAACAAGCTGACCTACGCCCACTGCACTGAACGAAATAGTTCTCATATTGCAGAATTTTCCGACTTGCACTCATTATTATAATTTGGTCAGTTACTCAATATCGTTATAAATTATGCCTATATAGCCTACTAGCGATCCACCCCAACTTCACATGGGTGCAATGTTTCTACATTGCACCCAAGTGAAGTTATGCCTATTTCATAAAATACTTAGTAATAGCTTACCCTTGTTGGACCCTGTATCAAAAGTTTGACCCTCCTAACTGCGGCGGAGCCCTAATGGAAGGTAAATTTTCGCTTACACGAGTTTGGGGCCCTTGTTGCTAGGGAGGGGCGTATCTTTAATATGGCTGATACGGCAGTACCTTCGCCAGTGTAAAATATACACTTCTTAAGATTCTCAATAACTTTCAGTAACCTAAAAGCGCTTTTGATGACTTCAATGTTAACGTTGTTATAATGTAATATGATATCCTCTTAGAACTTATTTTAAAAATAAGTTTTCTTTATGTATCGTACAAAGGCTATGCTTTTATAAAAGAGTATAAGAAAAATTTCATAAGCAACAATCCGGTCTTGTACGTATAAGTGCTCTGCTTTCATGTCATATCAAATATAATGTACTACACAGAAGGTATTCTGTTTAAAAAGATATAAATCCTTGTGTTACTGAAATTTAATGGGGACTTTGAATGTAAGGTTATGTTATTCCATATAGAAATAAAAATTAAATTCCGTTTTAGCTACAACTGGTATTGAGCTGAACTATTTACCTATTTATTTATGAAAGTAGCAACGTACGTGTATCAAAAAGTACCTACTCAGTGACAAATTAAATAATTTACACGCAGAATATTATCTTTAACAGACGTTCAATGTAGGTACCTAATGTGTAAAAGCGTAAAAGCTTTTAGATAATCCAAATTTATTTCGTCATTTTTATTAAAGAAAATAATATTTCATTTTAAAACACGTGTGATTTCATAGTACATATATGAGTATAGTAATATTTATATTAAAAAAAAACTGTACATTGTATGTATATCACTGGACTACAGATACTCCGATGGACAAAATTTGATGATATTTTTGTGTGTAGTGCTTAGTTAAGATTTAAAATTAGACCCGGTAGACGGCACTACGCTAGGGAGATCCAGGATTTTTTTTATAATTTTTTGAAGCCATAGTTCGAGCAGTACATTGTCTGTTTGGTAGTGCTAAGTTGTCATACCTGTTATACTTAAGCCTTAACTAAAAATATGAAGGTACTAAAAGGAATTAGGTCCTTACGTGAAATAATCCGTGTGATTGGCAAACATAAGAAATAAATAATAATGAAATTATTATTATTTATTTCTTATGCTTTTTTTTTAATTTTGGATTTATTAATGTTTTCCCCACGTCTGGTAACTCAAATTCAAATTCAAAAATCATTTATTCATTTAGGTAACACAATGTACACTTATGAACGTCTATAAAAAATACATATTAAATGCTTCTAATTTTACATTTACTGCCAGTTCTCAAATCAAGGGCGTAGAGAGGACGAGAAGAACTGGCAAGAAACTCACCGCCACTCTTTTTAATCGCCAAGTTTTTGTTTTACAAGTGTTTTGTAAGGAACTGCAACCAACTTCGAGCATTGATCGGGTGGGAGGAAATTCGAAATTCCGACCACCGTTCATAGATGGAAAACCCGTGAAGTACACATTGCACATTTCGGTTTCAGTCTATGAATTTCCGAATGCTCGAAGTAAAAAGTAGGTCGACAGCGCATCATTTGACTGATGTTCTTTGGCTGAGGTATCACCTACCATCAAATGAACCTCATGCTCTTCGGTCGATATCTAACATAAAAAAATAAGCTGAATTAATCCCTGGGAGTTCTAAACCTATACTTCGGCGATGTATTTAAAATATTTACACCCCTTATTCTCTGAATCATCTAATTATAATAAAATAAAACCAATATCGCTGACAATAGAATCCCTTAAGACCGTTGTTATCAAAGCGTATTAATTAAAAGGTAAATCTGAGAGACAAATAAATTTCCTAAAGTATCATCGGCATCGACGTCGTGAATTCGAGTGATACTTTAAAATCTCAAGTTCCCTCAGCATTGTGGCGTCACTTGACCTGTTTATCTCTATCAGACCCTCCTGCTTTACTAAAACATATTATAAGGGTCGATTGTTTTAAGAATAATTATCGGGTTCCAATTGAGACATAGGGTTGTAGTATTATTCCCGTCCAATAAAAGTTTTGATTAATAATCGTGTTTTGATATTGGCAAACGTGAAAGTGACTTGATGGTTGGTTAGCCACAGGAAATCAGATACGCTGTAGATTTATTTATTTACTTTAAGTATGATAGAAGTGACAAGCTTAACTGCGTTATTGACGTATAGATTTTTATACTTTTCGAAATACACCTGAAAGAAATTTTAAAAATATGTCAGAACTCACTTGAAAAACCATTCGCTAATCATATTCCATGCAACAATACAAGATTTAGACGCCGATGTGGTTTAGACCTAGGAACGTCTTATTTTCCTGCATACAAGGATAAAATTGTTACTTTTTAAATAAAATACTGTATACCGGATTTATTATTAATATTGTTTAAATTATTTATCCCGATGTTTCGGATGTTTTTCAGCAACCGTGGTCGCGGGGAGACAGTTTAAACAATATAAATAATAAATCGCATTTAATCCGGTATACAGTATTTTATTTAAATGTGTGATACTCGCGTTAATAAAAGACAATATTATCGTTACTTTTGTTATATTTTGATAAAAAAACATTCGCTGTCTTCTTTGATGTCTAAAATATCGAAGTTTCTTTTATATCGAACCTTTTGATGTATCTATTTTACGTTGACCAATTATTTCTAGCTTTTCCTAATCTTAATGTGCTTATATTCTCTACAGGCCGAAGATGTGTTTAAGATTGGAAGCAGATGTATTGAAGAAAAACGTCCTACCTCCCATACATGGCTCAAATCCTCCCTTATAAAACATTCCTTATTCCTTCCACGTCTTAAGAAACTTAAAGAAACATTCCACACACTACTAACCTTGAATTAAAATAAGTTCCGATAGTTTTGAGAAAGACGCGGAGCTCAGGAGTGGAAAGATAGAAGCGCGCGTTAACCTCTTCGGAGGGCGCGAAAGGCTGGCGCGATGCGGTCTCGCCAGGGATGTACGTAATATATCCTGCAGACGAAGTAGTTTCCCTGACATACAGCTCGCACTCGCTGCCTCGGCCTAGGCAGCGGCCGACACTCGACATTATTATAGGGCCGCTCGTGGCGAGTGAAGCGCAAACACCGACCCCGCCTCCCGCCCCACCCCGCGCACTTTCCGTCCCCAAAACGGCGCCCCCCGAGCTAGCACCACGCGCGCCGGCCTCGCCGACGCCGTCCATCGAGCGGCCGGCAAAGCCGCGCGAGCGCACCAAGGCGAAACTTTTCAAAAAACTGGGCCGCCACGAGGACAATGAATTCGGAAAGATAGTTAGGACCCCAGCCCCCGATGAATTCGAATTACCCGCCCCCCTGCCAACTCCAGCGTTCTCCAGAAAAAATATATTCGATCGCGATTTCGACGCACTGTTCGAAGTTGCGAGTACACCGGAGTTCTGTGCGAATATACGAGTCACGACGCCAGAGCCTGATCGACGATCTGATGTGTCGGCGCCTCATTTTCCGTCTCCCTCCGCATCCTCTCTTAGTTTACTTCCTCCCCGTCCGCAATCAGAACCAACAGCTAACTCGACTCCGGTACAAACTTCCCCACAGTCTACGCCACCGACTCAGCGATCGTCATTTGAAGGTTTTTCAACGAGCGTTTGGATTTGACGTTGAACTAATAAAACGTGTGTTCGAAACCATTTTGCATGGTATTTTTGCGAATTTTAACAAAATGCTTGATATTAACACATTGTGTTCCATTAATAAATGCATATATTTAAATATCTTAATAAATGTAAAGTATGAATTTGATTGAAGTTCAAATATTTGTCTCTTTATTCACAGGAACAAATTCAAAGCCGAAGAAAGTCAGCTTTTTCCGTAAATTTAGCCGGTCAAAGGAGACGCCTCCACCGCAACCAGCCAAGATGCAGCAGCCGTCGATAGAGATGGCCTTGCGTGAACTGACCCATCCCTCACACAACGAGCAATTGAAGAATCAACAACAAGTCACATTCAAATTAGTCAAAACAGGTAAACTATTTATAGAAAATTGTCTTCCCTTCTCTTACTTTATTTCGAAACAAAATGAAAGTATAAATATATTATATATTTTTTTCTAATTTAATTATAAAAATAAGTCAAATGCATTTGTAAAATAATGAAATAGAAACTACCGCCATAAATGGAACTATGGAACTCCTACTATCTGACTCACTTCTACTTTAACTTCCTTCAAGACTTACATAATATATGTATGTACATTACTTTTTCAATTTATGTGTTAATTTCAAGGCGATAAAGCCGTCTGTTGCACTATAGTATAAAAGTACTAAATAAATAAAACTATAGGGAAATCCAATTTGAGATTTTTTGTAAATTTAGCATGTTTTTTTTATCTGAAATGAGTATTTTTAAGTTTAGTGAGTGCCGGCGGGAAATATTCGAGAATCGGGCAGACACATTTTTGTATTTCTTTCACTGATAATTTTCCTTTACAGGTAAGTATCAGCCTTCTATGCCCGGCTAAAATATATTTTTTTAACTTATTTCCCCGGCATTCGAACCCAGGACTTCTAATGCTAAACCACAAAGGCCGTCTCTTAAGCATAAGGTCAGCATCAGTTGCTTACCTTATATTGATTTTTTACAAATACTGCAACACAAATAAGCTCATTAAATTTCCTTACCTTCATTTGCATAGGAATACCACACAGTTTATTATTTAATTTTACCTCAAATGTCGTGATTTGAGTCTAGTCCATTTGTTTGTGAAATCTCGTTTCAGCAATGCAATTTAGACCTCACCGCATTCGTGGCTTGCACGGGATTACGTACCACAAGTGAATGTCATGTTGTATGGGTGTTAAGTGTAGTATGTTGAAATGAAGAGTTTCATCCGCTTTATTATATTACTAGCGACCCGCCCCGGCTTCGCACCGGTGCAATGCTGATACTAAATACACTACAGAAAAACTGTTATTATTATACATATAAACCTTCCTCTTCAATCACTCTATCTATTTAAAAAAACCGCATCAAAATCCGTTGCGTAGTTTCAAAGATTTAAGCATACAAAGGGACAGAGAAAGCGACTTTGTTTTATACTATGTAGTGATAACGAACGCGAGTGCGTTGCTTGTATTTTATAAATGTACGGTTTACAAAATACTAGCAACACGCCCCAGCTTTACACGAGTGCAATGTAGATGTACTGTACACAAAAATAGCCTCGCTGATAATGTAGCTTTCTATCGGTGAAGGAATTTTAAAAATCGGTCCAGTAGTTTTTGAGTTTATTCGTAACATACAAAAATACAAATCTTTCCTCTTTATAACATTAGTATAGAAAATGAATGCACGTAAATATCAATAAGAATAGTTTTAAACCACAGAACATATTATGGAACAGTCAATTATACCTGCATCAATTGTATCACCAAACATATCAATAATATTATAGTTTCTTGTAAATAATCTATGTGCTCGTATACATATCGCTGCTTCAATGCATAACTACCACAAATCTGAATTACACTTTTTACTTAAAAGCTATTACTTATATTATAATACGTTACTTAAGCTTATAATATGTTATTCTGATATATAAACAATAATATTGTAAAGTTTGATCAAAATCCATTCAGTTGTTTTGTGTGAAACAGTAACAATCATCCTCACAAAGTTTCTCGTTTATAATATGTATGAGTAGGATGAATTTATTGTTGTAGGTAGTGAAATTTGAAATTGAATTGTGCCTAGTTGAAATTGGTATAATTATTACATAACAAAATTATCACTTAATTACCTATTTAAATTATGGTTTATATCGTAGATTCCATTATGTCTTGATGTTTCCATTTTATTTTTAAGATGCATTTCTATTTATAGTATATCGTATGCCACTTCGATCTTCGTTCAAGTTATCCCCAGTAGACTCGCGAACTTATAAATTGAGATTGACTAAGAAAGATTATCTGAGAGCATTCCTTATCTGACTTCTTGCCTTATTCTCGTGTCAAATACCTAAGCTGAAAAGTTTACTTTATTTATTTTCTTCTAAATTATTATTAATTAAATTAAATAGATTACAGGATATTTTGATCACAGCAAAATCTGATCACCTACTTGCCTTTTTAATGTTAGATATCGACAGACGAGCATAAGGTTCACTTGATAGTAGGTACTTTCTACTTCGAGCATTCCGAAAACTTAGACCGAAACCCGATCGGAAGATATTCCTCACACCCTTTTAATGCCTGAAGTAACCAGACGTGGGGAAGACATGCTCATAGAACAATAGAAACATGTCGTCCCGGCGGAATTCAAACCCGCGACCCATCGAAACGCAAGGTAGATGTTCTGCCAAATGCGCCATCAAAAATAATTGTAAGTGTCCTTAGAGAAAAATGTAAGTGAAAAGGGCACAGAAATGTGTCTACTCCTTTCGGTTTTGACTATATACTACTCACACTATTGTAATATATATTATTTTCCGAACTAGACTTTAAAAACACTAAAACAACATATTATATAATATATAATCTTCTTTATTATAATCGTTCAAGCTGAAAACGTTTCTATGTATTTTTTTTATATTACATACAAACGAAACACGTGAAGTATAATAATTGTAACACCTGTGTCGTGTCAATGTTAAAAAATACTTGAAAGTTTAAAAGTTTATAAGCTCT
Organism: Anthocharis cardamines; assembly: GCA_905404175.1. Classification (NCBI taxonomy): domain Eukaryota; kingdom Metazoa; phylum Arthropoda; class Insecta; order Lepidoptera; family Pieridae; genus Anthocharis; species Anthocharis cardamines. The sequence goes on along the minus strand of FR989956.1, from coordinate 5,850,268 downwards.
TCTGCGAAACTCATCAAACGATTCATATTTATTTTCCAACTTAAAAACATTGCTATGTCAATTCAAACAAAACCTGAAATATTCCATTAAATGCAAAATGTCTACGGCATATTTAGTAATAAAATTATTATGAGGACTAGGAGATACTTTTAACTTCAACTTTGAATGACTTAATTACTATATAATAATAATATATGTTGGCATTTTATTGAAATTTTCATGACCCATACTGCTCAAATACCTACCATTTTGAATTTATATACACATTACCTTATGATTTTTTCAATTCATACAATTTCAGTGAAGCGAATTATTGTTCAAATCAACATTAAGTATGCGATTGAATGATTTATATTTTGCTGAGTGGAAACTCGCAGTTCAACATCGCGTTAGGATGACATCAATATGCAACGAACCGATTTACGGAAAACACACTCAGACTCGTTTTAATTTTTATTAAGAGGGCTTTGTTCAACAACTGAACATTTCAGCACCATCGTAACCGAAAATAATGTTCTGATGACTTCATATACAGTGGGTATTTACAAAATAACGATTAAACATTGTTAAAAATTAATCATTAAGCATTCCACTTCAGCTGAAGTGGTATTCACCTTGGTTTTCAAGATACCCAAGTTACAGTTACGGAAAGACAGAAGCCGATAGAAAGTTCCATTCTTTCGTACCTAGATTAAATCAGATGTTATAATCGGTTATGCTTTCGGTCTTTTAAAATCCTTAATGAAACACAAAAATATTTTATATAATATTTACCCACTTATAATTCTTTTTACTAACGATTTATGCATCCAATCTAAAAAGAATGGATACATGGATGGATGGATTTCCTTTATACAGAAGGGAGACATATCAATTTCTTAATATGGGACCTATTTAATATTTTGTTTGTGAATATAGATTATTAACCATAATACCGATCATTTCATTCCCTAAGGAAAATTTGGGTCATTTAATTATTCTGACAATATTAACCTGACATGAACTAATAATTAAGTTACAACTGCCTTTAGGTTATACATATCCCATTCGAAGTCGAGGGTATCAGCTTATTTAAACGAAAAACAATTCAATAGTAAAAGCCCACTTAAACACACAATTCATAAAATATAAAAAAGTATATGATATTATTTAACTATTATTTCCAATAATGATATCGCCGCAAATTGACCTTCATTTAAACTTTCTATACCTCTTGTTTGAATGTTGCGAGAGTCCACATATGTATAGAATTGCTAACCACATTTTGGGTTGCGTGTAGAATCCCTCGAATATTTACAAAACCGGCACGACCCTTACCATGCTCCGCGGTATTGGTAAAAGATTTTATGAAATTATTTCAGTGAAAAAAGTCAGGTCGCAACTGATGTGTTATTTTTGAACAAAGCGAATACAATATTTATCTAACGTTTTTATCGAATATGTAAAGCTTTGTCAAAGCTCAATTAAGTTAATATTAGTTAAATTAGCCAAATGGATAGATAAAAGCTACTTTTCTACAGGCATATATCGCTGAATGTTTTACCCAGTCCTTTATTCAACTTCGCGATTGCTACTCGAGTTTTTGTCGCCAGAGCGAAAATGAAGAAGTTAAAATCTAAAATAAAAATTCTCTTACCTCGCTTGAAACATACATGTCGTAATCTTTCGGTGCACGGTCCAAGCTTTCTTACACGTAAAGATATCCATATCACGTACCGATTTATATACTTTGTGATTTACGTTCATGTTTGGATCGCGGCTGTCGCTTCCATATACAAATACATTTCTACGTACCAGGAGGATACGATACGTTTCACGACTCGCACCGATTATCTGGATTGGAACACGACATTTCCTTCGATCACAATCTGCCAAATTGGCAATAACGAGAAAATATTACAAGAACTACGAAGCTCGGGAAAAACAAACGAAAAGAGTCTTCATTTTGTTAAATATGTTGCCTTCTTTCGCGGCGATTGCCCAAGCTGTATCTCCACGTGTGAAAATAAAACTGAATGCTCTATTGACTTACCTCGATTAACTTCAGTTTATCGCTCTGAGTGCAAGGATCTTTTTATGAGCTGCACATGGGACAATAAACCGATGAATTGTTGCCAACATTTTAAACCCATTCAGACAGAATACGGAGAATGTTTCTCGATAAATAATATGCAGTATGAGGAGCAATATTCATATTACATAGCTTCGTCAGATCGACGTTACTTAGGAAGTCTAAGCGTGGTTCTTTCGCAGGATTATGAAGCATTTTTGCATGCACGCGAAGACGTGCCGTTTTGGAATATGGAACAAGATAGAAGGATATCAGTTGGAAATGGATTACAAGCGACGGTATCGTTCTCTATTGTAGATGTGATGAATGAACCGGAAGTAACTTTGACCGTCCCGAACGTGAGGCAATGCAGATTTCCAAGTGAAGTGCCTAGCAATTTCCGTGGCTTCCACTACTATAGCTACTCTGCTTGTATAATTGAATGCCGTATTCAAGAACAGTTGAAACTTTGCAATTGCACTTCACATTTATCACCACTTGAATACAAAGATAGATTTTGTAATCTAGATGGATTACAGTGCTTGACCAAAAATAATGACAGGTTGAAAAAATTAAGGGTTCCTGGAGTGAATGAAACTGGCTTGCAGTGTGATTGTTTACCGTCTTGTACTGAACCAGATTACAATATTATAGCAAAGAAGTTAAGTTCTTCAGATTCAGCGTCAGCTAGTGTTTCGTTTGTTTTAGGTAATCGTCCGTATGAGAGAGTAACCAGACAATTAGCCCACACTACGTTAGATTTGGTGGTTGCTATCGGTAATTGCTTCGGTCTTTGTTTTGGCGGCTCTATATTATCAATTGTGGAAATGATGTATTACATTTGTTTTAAGCAATGGAAGTACACAAACATCTTGTAAATTGATATACATTATTTTTATTGTATTTTCTAATAGTGTAAAATAAAAGCTTTAAGTACTAAGATCTTTTTTGCTTCGGCTCGACGAAGTGAGAGAGCGAAATATTATCTTCAATGTGAATTATTATATAATAGCAGCAGACAGCAGAATCAAACTTATTTCACAGACTGAATAGAAAATGTATATTTAGATATAAGGTAAAGGCACCTAATTCCGAGGGGTTCTAAAAATGGCACCTTATTCCGAGGTATTTAGAAAATCGACGATTTCTAGCAATTTACAAATTCTTTGTGTCTGCAAGATACTTTTTTCAATTAATTTTATCTATTCGTGTTTATATGAGGAAAACAGTCCTTTAGCGTGTGTACTTTTTAAAATAATATGTGTGTTTTACGCTAGCAGCTGACTCGAACGTACGCTTCATACATTTCGGACCTTTTGCACGTGAGAACTACGATTTTCTAAATAGTGTTTTAGATTATATTTTTATATTGAGTGAGATTTTGTTTAGATTGAAACAGTGAAAGGGATATATTTTTTATCGAAAACACTTAACATTTGTGTATTTTCTTCACAAATTAAGGAGAATATAAGTATTTAAAATACCGCGGCATTAGGTGCCAAATATTTGAGTTGGTTCCTAAATACCGATGTATACCACGGAATTGCAATTTCATAGACATTTACTTTCTTTTTAATTTTGAAGGCAGTTTTATAATTACGAACTTATTGTTTTGGTTTTGATCACTTAAAAAGCCAATACATATGAAAATTTATTTCCGTGGTATACTTTGGCGTCGCATTTACTAATTATAACAGATCAAAGATGATCTATTTAGGTATTTCAATAATTATTTGTATGGAAAAGCTAAGTACAGAAAATTAAAATATTAATGTATTTAGAAATAATATTGAATATGTTTTATATATTATTTCGAAGATATCGCAATTAAGCAGTAGTTTATGTATATGATATTCAAAAATCTTGTATTTTTTAATACTCGGAATTAGGAAATGGGATTTAGTATTATAAAACGCTATTCCGATGTATGTAAGTCGGAATAATGTTCTATAAGTCCCTTACTTAATTCGTGGTATTTATACTGTAAGTAAAATACATAGTGTTCATTATCTTACGCAGAGTATGATTTATATTGATTGATAAAAATAATATAATAACTTTCATAAAACTATAAACTTAGATATTTAGTAACATACGTTTGTGAATAAAACATTAATAGAGACTCAAATTTTACACAATATCAGTGTCGATTATACCAACAAAGAAGATAAATTCATTCTCTAATTATTACGTACATAAATAATTGTAACTATAATGCTAGTTGTAAACGATACTGAAAAATTGACAATTCTTAAGGAAGTCACATCATTTATTTCTTATTAAAAATAGAACTTACGTTACTTATAATAATTGATGGATAGAAAAATTAATTATCTAACCGCAACTTTCTGTTATTGACAATTAAATACATCTATTTAATTTCTATGAAGAAAGCAAAAAAATAACTGTCAATTAACAAGTTTAATTAACTATCTTTTATTTTCCATATATATTCAAAATAACGTTATTGACCATCTAAGTAAATTATATATTGTGGTGCCATTTTATTTATCATATATTGTGTTATATAATAAGACTGATTGAACAACAAAAATAAATAGATATACTTGACTTTTTTACATCACGTATCATGCACGGGATGGGGCGTTTTCTTTGTATTCAGTACACTCGGAATTGGGATACAAATGCATCGGAATTAGGATTTTTACATCGGAATAAGGTGCCTCGGACTTTTTCATATTTTTACATAATTTAACTAATAAGTAAATTTTTAATTGCCCAATTGTGAGTATATATCAAGAGTCAGATAAATAACAACTCTGATAAATATAGCCAATTCTTCAGAAATATATAGTTAATACTTAATTTTCAATGTTATTTTGAGTTATGGTGAAAATACCGCGGAATTAGGTGCCTTTACCTTACTTACTCGTTTATACAAAGTTATTTAATATCTAAGTCATCCATTAATAAATCGTTTAAAAATTGTTTTATAAAGTAAATAACTCGTGTTAAATCTAAACTGTACCCTTTAGATTTTTAACTGAATTCCAATTCCAGAGACACGATTGCAAATTGTAGATAAACCTTGCCTCAATTAAAGTTGTTAAAACTCGCTTCCAAACGGCGAACCTCGGGGCTGGAAAGGAAACAAATGAAATTATTTTTAAATTCTTTATCCCTGTTAGCGCGGGATTTTTCATCTGGTTAGAGCATAGAGCAACACGGGCCACCGGCGAACCGGAGGGGAGTAGCCATAGCGTTCGTTACCGATACCAAACAATCTGCCATTTTTTGCGGGGGGAAACCTGCGCTATGTGTGCGTACTCAAGTTCGCACACACAAGCAATCGTCTGTCACTACGAAACTCACACCGTGACAATTAAAAAACACACTAACAATTTCACACACACATTTAAACATTCCGTGTCATAACAGTATAAATAAATGGCGCAACTACACTGACAAGTCCTTTTAGCCGTAGTTGCAACAACTGTCGATACGCAGTATCGATAATTTCAAGAACTGGGTTAGGGAAATTAGGTTTATAAGTGATACAAAGGACTTAATTTATTACGTACTACAATAATACAAAATGAACTTGTCGGGTAATGCGCACGTAGCAGGTCACGGAGAGTGGACCATGAGTTGGTACATAATAAAATCTTCGAAATAATTTGAAAAATACTTCGTTATTATATTTATTTCATTTATCCCTTAAAGGAGATGGAAACGATTACATAAAACTTTGGGCCCCCAATGTTACAATATGAAATTGATGTGAATTAATAGATTGAGACTTAACAGTCCTTCGATGAAAATTCTATTAGTTTTGACAATCTGAGAGCCGAGTTATTAGAGTTTTAAGTAGTAAAAGTAAGGTTATGTTACAATCAATAACTGACATAAATATATCATAAATCTGTGACCAATGATATTTGTAGTTGTCAAATCGTAACAATTCCTAAATGACGACAATCGGGAAAGCACTCAGACTCAAAACGTTGAAAACACGAAACGAATTAGCACAGAGTAAACAACTGTCATGCGGCATGCCAATGACAGACTAAAATAAAAGATCGATTTTAATCGATAAAAAATCGATAATTATGTATATTAATTTTCTTTAATTAATAATTTATATTTTATTTAATAACATAACTGTAATTATATGCAATATACATATTGTATTTAAAGTGCATTTAATTACTTTTGAGTTAGTTACCTTGTCCAAAGGTTTTTTTTTTGTGATTCTGTAATCGATTCAATTAATCGAGAATCTCAGGAAAACTATATTTCTCAAATTTCTCCTCTCCCAGATTGAGAATTGAGCTGATTTTTTATATTATAAGATTAAAAATATGTCATTTTTCTAGATCATATCGCAATTATTAAACTTGGGTTACACAATTTTCCATATCCTTTGGATTTTTAGGAAATAAAAAAAACATTACGGTTGAAGTTTACACTAAGTGATTTTAATAAATGTGCTAACGCGCGTAAGTATTATATTATATTTTAACAATATAACTATATTATCACAATATAATATTTGAATCAGAAAATTTAATCTCAAAACTGTCTCTGTATAGAAGACTCCTTTGCCATTTTTTTTCGATAACTTAAAACAATCCGACAACAACACTATCGCTCGGTGACAGCGACTTCTCGGAAATAAACTCGGATCAGTCGCTCGACAGATCCGTGTATTGTATGAAGGCTCATACAATACGCGGATCTGTCGAGCGACTGTGTTGGTAAAAAAATCCGAAACAACACGACTGATAATATTGTAATTTTTTAAGTTTTAAAGAAGTAAATAGTAATAATATGATTAAAAAATACCTACATATGAAAGATAACGCTATCTTTTTGTAAATTTGACGTGGCAGATATTTTTTGGCAACAAGAAACACAAACAATTCGGCATTTTTTTAGGAGGTCGATTCAGTCGCGCATCTGGATTTAGTCTAGTGAAAAGTGTGGCTACAACTAGTTTTATTGTACGCATAGGACCATTTGGACTTGTACTTTGACAGAGGGGAACGCCTGCGTATGGCTACTCCCCTCCGGTTCGCCGGTGGCCCGTGTTGCTCTATGGGTTAGAGAGTTCCCTATACTTTTCCGTCATATTTTAAAAATTCTTCAAGAAATTCATTTTTAGAGTACCCTACATTGGAACGAAAGAGTAACTCGCATATTTGTTTCATAGTACTATGAATTCCCGAGTCCCCTAGTGGGGCTTGAGGCAGAATCATTTCTGTGTTTGTTTCACTTATCATTTTTCTTTGCGGGCAAGTAGTTCTGTCTCTCTTAGGGAGCGCACGATAAACATTAGGTACATTGTAACGATGTATATGTGCACGCTTGACAACATTCACAGCCAGAAGGAATTCATGAAATAGAATACCTATAATCAGTCTTAAAAATTTAATCCCCGGGATTTGAACCCAGAACTTCCGGTGCTTAACGAATCGCGCTTACTACTGAACCGTGGAGGTGGTCAAACGTTCATCTTATTTTGGTGTATATATTTATATATACATTATATACAGTTCAAACAGTATATTTTTTAATTTTCAACGGACTTTATATAGTGTTGCGATGAATCTTGGAATAATTCCGCCTGATATATTATAAATGATATATTAAAAAATTTAATATATATGTTTTCGTACGGCTACTTCAAGCGATAGAATGTAGGGATATCGAAATTCCGACCCGATAACAAATCACAGTTTATTGGTAAAAAATCCATGAAATGCACATTGCGCATTCAGTCTATGGATTTCCTAATCATCAATCATCAAATTGCATGCTTGTGTGTCGATATCCAACATAAAAACATACCTGCCGTAGAACCTCAATTATCCGGACCTCGATTATCCGAACACTAAATTATCCGAACGTTGTTTGCTGTTACCGCTGCGTTTGCAAGATTCGCGGGCATCCAACGGCACTCATAGAGCTTGTTAAAACATCAGTATTTCATCGAACGTTGTTAGTCCGCTTATGGACTCTTTTATAATTAATATTATGTATGTCAAGTTTAAACAAAGATATATGTACTTTTTATGTAGAAAAGTTTTGTCTATGATCTCGTGCCAAAAAACCCGCGTTTAGATTATCCGAACTTTTGTGTATCCGAACAATTCTCGGTTCCAATTGGTTCGGATAATCAAGGTTCTACTGTATATGCATTTTTGCTAAAATTTCAAAGAAAATGTATGAAACTGGACCCTTTATAAGTAAATAATATAACGAGAGTTACTTAAGTATGGACATCATAACACTAACTCTGACAAAATGTTTCTCATAAAATTGAATTTACCCTGGACTTGAACAGTTTCTCACTTAGCTAGTTCTGTCCAAACTTAATGCAATAAAGCTCACTTAACTATTCTCAAACTCTTATTCCCTAAGGCTAAACGAGAAATGTCCTTCTCTTCCAACATTCTTAATAGTTTATGAACTTTTTGAGCTTGTTTACTATTGCTATATGCTTCTTTTTAGGTAAAGAGTTCACATAGAGTAGGCATAGTATGAAATGTCTGTGTAACTAAGATAAAAAAACGAGAATTAAAATAAGATAGGAATAACTCCACCTGGAATAAAATTAAAATTCCGAGTCCCAGAAACAGACATATTTTTATATCTGTTTCACTGATTAATTTAATCTACTTTTCACTTATGCGCCTGTCTCTCCGAAATGTTTAGTTATATTGTCTTCCCGGGATTCAAATCCGGGACCTCTGGTTCTAAGAGCAATGCTCATTCAATGAACGTTGGAGACAGTGGACCACATTAAACCATGGATAGCTTAGATTTAAATAAATATCTACACTTAAAATACATATTCTTCAAAAACGAATATAAAAGAAAGAATGATCGTAAGATCTCTGTTTAAGATCGTATTGTTTCAGCAGTCAAAGTGTTAACAGGTGTAGTTCTATACTTAATTTACTTCAAAAAACCAAAGTAAGATTTTTAATATTAAACAAAAATGCTATATTAGACATTTGTCCACGTAGTTCATTAGGCACATATTATTGATTACAGAGTCAGAAAATTGCTAACTACAGAATATAATACAATATTGACTTATATTAAATAAATTTACAAACAGTTCGGTTTTCTGCTTATCTAGCCGGAACAATAAATTATTCTGTAAGCAGGTATTAAAACCATATACATATATCAATATACTGGTTAATTCATCGTGTGTGTAAATTATTATGCATAACGTCATAATGTATAATGATTTTAAATAAATTTGAATTTATACTTAAATATACTATTATATTTTTGGCGACTAGCCTCTATTTAGGTATCATTAAGTAACTTATTTCTTTGTAAAAAGATATAAGTGGAGTAATGATTAAGTAATGTTAAATTAATGATATATGGAATTAATGCTTCATGCTTGTTCATCTCCCATATACTCGTATGTAGATAACTTTGTGAATAAGAAGTTACATAACACGAAGAACGCTGACGTAAGCTCGCACAGTAATTAAAATTTTAATAATTAATACGTGTATTCTAGCTAAGAATAATTAACATACAAATCTGATTGTAATAAAATTTGTAGTATCTTATTCATATAAATTTCTTGTTTGAGTCTTTTGTCTTGTTTCTGTATTCCTGTAATTTTATTATCCAGAATTAGGCACGGATTTAAAGTTGTGGAGACCTTGGGGCAATAAAGGACTGGCCCCAAATTATTTTCATGTTGATAAGTGAGCATATGGTTCACTTGATGGTAGGTGATACCCCAGCCACAGAACATCAATCAATTATGCGCTGTCGACCTATTTTTTACTTCGAGCGTTCGGAAATCCATGGACTGAAACCGAAGCGTGCAATATGCATTTCACGGCGGTTCGTTACCCGGTCAGAATTTCGATATTCCTCGCACCCGTTCAATACCTGAAGTTACCAGACGTAGTGAAGACATGCTAACAAAAAATTATAAACATCGTCCCGGTGGGATTCGTACCCACGCCACACACCAACAAGCCAAAGAGCTCGTCAAATTGCATGTAGGTAGCTATTTTGGTTTAAAATTATTATACCAGACGTTCAATGTACTGGCGTCGGAAAATATTATCATGAAAGATCTTAAAGGCTCTTTATGCAAACCCACGCCTCTGAAACCTACTACACTTTTGATTTCAACGAGCTCTTGTCGAAATTCTAACATATAAAATAGTCTATTATTAAATTATATTACATTTTAAAGCATAACGGTCTTATTCATAAACGTAGAATAAGCTTCATTTATGTAGTTAAAATATGTTTTGTCTCGCTCTATCGAATATAAAAAGACTACAGAACGAAATAAACAAAACATACTTTAACTATGTAGTACATATGTATGTACATATATCAACAACAACAACATATATAATAAGTTTATGAATAAGGCCGTTAAAATACTTATGTATATATACAAAATATATGATACTACTGCGCTAGTACTAATAGTTCAATGTTTATTCGCCCTATAAATTAAGCAATCCTAATGCCTATTATGATGTAAAAAAAATAAGCAAGTCGACTTATCAATTTATTAACACCCGGTACGAAATTATTATGGTTCTTTAAATAAATTGACACAAGACAATGTTTTCAAAGATGTCTGGTCGATAAGTATTCTTTGAAAACAGTCAAACGTAACGAAACTTCACAAAGGTAGGTCAACTTGATTTATATATAAACCGAGGGTACATTTTTATTTAAGTACCCCACCGCAATATCCTTTGAATTCTCTAAGGAGTCGTAAAAACCTAAAATAAGCCTACATAGTAAATTCATGAGAATGTTGATATATAACAAAAAAAACATTAAAGAAAAACCGTGAAGTGCACATTGCGCGTTTCGGTTTCAGTCTATGGATTTCCGAATGCTCGAAGTAAAAAGTGGATCGACAGCGCATCATTGACTGATATTCTCTGGCTGAGGTATCACCTATCATCAGTGGCGGCGTAAGGCGTGGGCGACGTGGGCCACCGCCTACGGCCTCGCGAACCAGGAGGCTTCGCGCCCCGAAAATTTATGAATTACTTAAAAGCCGCGAACGCGCCAAAAAAATTTTTTTCCAAAAAAAAACATATTTTGCGCTGGCAGAGGGCCCCACAAAATGAATCGTGCCCACATCAAATTTAGGTCTTACGCCGCCACTGCCTATCATCAAGTGATCCTCATGCTCGTCTGTCGATATCTGACATAGAAAAAAAAATTGATTGGTGCACTAATCTAAATAAATAATTACAATAAGGATGACATAATTAAATAGATATTGCAATATTGCGCCATATAATTTTAATGAAATTGCAATGCAATTCCAGCGATATCCCAGCCCAAGATTAATTAATATAACTTGACTACGTGAGCTACGTACGACAGAAAATATTTTAGAATGTTATCTTAAAATATCAAGAAGTTTAGATGAATTTATTTCCGTTTTAGTGTGAAGTAGGTGTGGCACGCGTATCACAATTTAGCACAGTGGCGCTAAATCGATCACAGTCAGCCATAATCATCCTTATATCTTTCACATAAAATTTACTTTAGTAATAATATATTAATTTGTTTTAATATTACAAAACGTCGTATGTACTTTGTGCGCTAAGCCAAAGTGACTGTTATCGCCAAGCACTAATTGTAAGATATATTATCAATTAGAAGACCAGTGTGATTTAGCTAGTTTTGAGTTAAATAAAAACAACGAATGGAAAAGAAATCGTAACTGTGTGCAGTATTAAATACTCCATTAATTTGTGTGAATTTGGCGTATTCAGAAATCCATAGCCATATCGACGGCTATGGATTTCTGAATACTCGAAGTAAAAAGTAGGTCCACAACTTATAATTGACTGTAGGTCTGTGGCTCATACTCATCTGTTGATATCTAACATAAAAAAACCACTCACGACCAAGGACTGAATACCGGTTAATTTACTATGGGAGTTATACCGGTATAATAAATGTTTTTGTTAATATTCTTTCGTTTTATTCATATTTACTGAAAAAAAATACTGTGGTAAGTCAAGTGTGTATTACTCTTTAGAACTAATATCATGGTATCTCAGTCAGACACGTATTTTGGAAGATAAAAATTAACCGGTTTCAGTCCTTGCTCACGACAATAATTGTGGCCATCCGGGCTAGCATGGCCGCCACGAGATATGTCGCGGACGAGAGAAGACAAACTAAGATGTTAGATATCTTGATATATTATATCTCGACATCGACAATTTTGATAGAAAAGATATCTCGATCGACAAATGTATCTATTTTTGATATTAAAAGTCGAGTTTTAAGTGTAATTGTCATGTTAGACCCGAAAGAAATAAAGCGATAGTCGATTGAAACACAAGAATTTTGTCGCGCTTGTCATGCTAGGCCGGCTGGTAACATTCAAGATGGCCTAAACGCCTAAATACACTCGCGACTGAAGTTGTGGGTGCTATGTGCGGCGGTCCGCGGTTATAACTTGTACCAGGTTTTACAAATATTTGTATTACTTGCAGTCTCCTTTTCCTCCCTATACTTTAAACAAAAATTTCCAACCATAGAGATGCATTACATTCAGATAACATTATAGATTTAGTCCTTTCGAAATTCAAAATAAAATGTCTGCAAAGTTGTTAAATGAAAGTTAATTAAAAAGTTTAACCTGAAGTTTTAGCCATTATGAATAGGGTTTTGACGATCGTTAGCTGGTGAAATTATTGGAAAATCAAGACGTAATAATAGGCGTCCTATCAGTGTTCTGAAGTTGTGAATAGACGGTAGTTATTGAGAAAGTTCATTCATTATTTAATAGAATTTATATTTCCAAAGCAACATACTCGTAGCTATTATATACATAACGACCATTGTCGTAGAAAAAAACAGATTATAGGTTGGAATTATCATGTGCGAGAATTATACATAAAAGCTCGATTTTGCTTTACAGAATGGTTAAATTCGGGCAAACCTAGTGGAATTATATACGATGAAATGTTAAAAACTCGTAAGCTCTTTAAAAATAAATTAAAATGGTGTCAAAACAATCAGGAGACAATAAATATGTATATTTTGGCCACACATAGGGCAAATAAAAATTTTATAAAGTTTTGGAGAGTAACAAAATCCTGCAATTCGAGTAATAGTAGTCTGCCAGTTAGTGTGAATAAATTACAAGACAAAAAAGATATAGCTAACATGTTTGCTAAGCATTTCTTAGTTTCACCAATGCCCGTGGAGGGCATTCCCAGTGCACGGCCGGCTTGTGCAAACACAGAGCCCATGACTGTCTGTTCCCAAGATATATTAAGAGTAGTCAGAAGTATAAAACGGGGCAAATCCCCGGGGCATGACAGGCTGAGCGTGGAGCATGTGCTCTATGGGGGTGAGAAGCTTTTCGACGCACTAGCAGTGCTTTTTAACTTATGTATTAAGCATACTTACCTACCTAGTAAAATGCTACAGACAATTGTTATACCTATTGTTAAAAACAAGACCGCCGATTTAACTAATGTCTCCAACTATAGACCCATCTCTCTAGGAACTATAATAGGTAAAATCTTTGAAAGACTTTTGCATCCCGAAATTCTTAACAATATTAAGTTGAGTGATGCTCAATTTGGTTTCCGTTCCGGTGTCTCCACCGATTCTGCAATACTGACAATCAAACATGCTGTCAAGTATTATAAAAGTAGGGGCACATCTGTCTACGCCTGTTTTCTGGACCTTAGTCGTGCATTTGATCTCATTAATTATGACATATTATGGAGAAAAATGCTTGACTCTAAGGTCCCCGATAGTATTGTGGAGTTGATGAGATACTGGTACGAGAACCAGACGAATAACGTAAGATGAGGCGACACAACTTCTAGTAGTTACAAACTAAAATGTGGAGTACGTCAGGGAGGGCTAACCTCTCCGGACCTTTTTAATTTGTATGTTAATGGTTTGATTGAGGAGCTGAGAAGCGCCAAAATCGGCTGCTATATCAATGGAATAGCGTTCAATAATCTTAATTATGCAGATGACATGGTGCTTCTTAGCCCCTCAATCAATGGACTTCGAAAGCTTATATCCATTTGCGAAAATTATGCTCGTCAACATGGATTAAAATATAATGAAGCCAAAACAGAGCTATTGATCTTCCGTGCAGGTAAAGGTCCGGAGAGAGTTCCGCCAGTGTATCTGAATGGAAAGCGGGTTCGGGCTGTCAAGTCTTTCAAGTATTTGGAACACATTTTGTCGGAGGATCTGAGAGACGACTTGGATCTAGAACGCGAGCGTAGAGCCTTGGCTATACGTTGCAACATGCTTGCACGTCGCTTCGGTAGGTGCTCTGAGGATGTTAAGAGGACACTCTTTACAGCTTATTGCATCAACTTTTACACAGGGCAGCTGTGGATTAATTACACCAAACGGTCCTATAACATTCTCAGAGTACAATATAACGATGCGTTACGTATTATCCTAAGAAGACCACGATACTGCAGCGCATCAGCGATGTTTGCGGAGGTCGCTGTTCCAGACTTTTACGCGGCGCTTCGTTGTAGAATCGCCAGATTTTGGGAAACTGTACGGAGCTCAGAGAACGAATTGGTCCGAGTCGTCGCTCAGATATGTCCCGACAACGTGTTCTTTAAGCACTGGATGGGGGTGCATCGGTCTCGGAACGTAAAATAAATTAAGCTAGATTTATTGTATTGTCTCTGTCATATTTTTATCATTTTGTCACTTTTCAATATTGTATGACTATGGGTTTATACCTGAATAAATAAATATTATTATTATTATTATAAAATACTTGGAAGTCTTCTATATATTCTCCCAGTCATATTTCTTTTTTTATGTTCTTCTTTCACTCCTTATACCATCAGTCCATCCCTCGACATAATATATTTAATATTCATAATAATATTATAATATAATCGTAGTAAAATATAGTACAATAATTCAACTATAATCAGTTTATGCAAAATTGCTTTTATGTATTTATGTTCACAAGTAAACAGCTGAACTATTTTATATTGACATTAGTAGTTTAAAAATATGAAATAAGATATAAATAACTAGCAACGCGCCCCGGCTTCGCACGGGTGCAGTGTAGATGTACTATACACAAAAATTTGCCTTTTATTTATTGCCTAGGTTACTCGCAGATAATGTAGCTTTTTATTGTGGAAAGAATTTTTAAAAGTCCAGTTGTTTTTGTGTATATTCATAACATACAAAAATGCAAATCTTTCCTCTTTATAATATTAGTATAGATAACTCCTACGCCTATCCACATGCTTAATTAGCGGAAGTAACTTTATTCAATATCGTATCCGTTACTTGGATTGAAACACTATGGAATTCGTTTCAAATTATTTTTTATTTCTTATAATCAGTTATTATAAAGGTAAAATATAAATTACCTTTATACATATTTACAAACTAAATATATAAGTATATTCATGATCATGCGCATCGACACTGATTAAATAAGAAAATTAAGATTCGTATCTGTATCAGCAGATCTTGACACCAAAATCCGTATTCGGATCCGTATCCGCGAATATTCATTCTCCGACACATCACTATTCGTAACGTGGTGAATAATTTAAATAAAAACTTTTTTTTGCAGTGTCAGACTTCACGACGCAATTGTCACAGGTGTATGAGCGGCACTCGTCTGAGCTTCAAGTCCTTGTCGCAGCTTTCCGCAAAAGGAACAGTGAACTCCGAAAAGAAAGGTAAAAATATTTTTCCCTCTTTCTCCTTTGAGATTGTACTACATACCTAAGTAAGGTTTTAATCACAATTTATCATATAAGTTTTGTTTACTACGCGGTGTTTTATTATAATTGTATTGGAGGATAATAGAAATCAGAAACACTTAGAACAAAACACAATATATAGTATACACCCTAAAAAAGCTAAATAAATGTATGTGTTTGTAATGAGGTATATGGAAGCTCAATTCAAATTATTTTATAGAACCATTTCTTATGTTTTTTTTTATGTCAGATATCGACAGACGAGCATAAGGTTCACTTGATGGTAGGTGATACCTCAGCCACATAAGATCAGTCAATCATGCGCTGTCGACCTATTTCTTTTTACTTCGAGCATTCGGAAATCCATAGACTGAAACCGAAACGCGCAATATGCACTTCACGGTTTTTCAATCTATGAACGGTGGTTCGTTACCCGGTCGGAATTTAGATATTCCTCCCACCCGATCAAAAAAAAGAATATGAAAACACAGGCTAACTCATGATAATGTTAGTCACAAGTGTGTTTATTTCTTTAGACACTATTTTATAATCAAAAAATTATATGAAACTAATTTTGACGTGTCGACTTCTCTGAAAAACTCTTTAGCTTTGTTATAAAAAAATGAGACATTTTTGGGAACATTTTTTGGGTAACACAAACTGTGAGACTGTTGATATAGGATAAACTGATATTTACAATATGGAAAAAAAACTCGTGTTGTGTTTGAACAACGATAAAAGGCTTATTAAACATTGGTATATCCTATATCCTCTTACATTTTTCTTCATCTTCTTTATATTGGCACTTCTGCTCAGGTACATATGGAGAACTCGCTATTTGAGAATATTTCGGCGTTAATGCTATCTAAAACATCTCTAGAGTAAGCTAAATTAGTATTTAGTGTATTTGGGATATCCATACAAAACACTATTTATTTTTTTGTTCCTTCTTTTCAAGATTTTCGCCTCATTTATTTTGTGCTATTTTTCGTGACAAGAGATTTTTTTTAAACCAAAAAATGTATGCATTTGGCGGTATTTCTGTCTATGGATCACTGTCCATGGCCCACAAACCACGGCCAGAATTTCAATATTCACATAGTTCATACTCGAAGTCAGTAGTAACTAAGAAAAAACTATCGAGTTCGGAACCTGTGACCCATCAAAACACCAGATATCCAGTCCATGTTTATTGGGTATATTTCGTGTAAGAGAAAAAATAAATGTGGCAATAGTATACTCAGCTTATTCTTTCGAAAATACTAAATAATATAAAAACGTATCGAACCTTTTCATTCCCTACTAGTTAATATTATCGCTTCGTTCAAGTACTTATTATACGCCTGAATCATTGAATATAATATTGTAATAGTAATCTGATTAACAACGATACACGCAACCATAGTAATTAATACGTCTTATACGTATTAATATTGAGATAATGGAATTGAGCATAATCGAATATTATCATATCATGTTCGTGAAATTGTAAGTTATTTAGTCGTAATAAAGTTCTAACATTGAAAAAAATATATACGCTACTATTTGTTTGAATAATAAACCTGTATTTATATATCTGTACTTCTATACTAATATTATAAAGAGGAAAGATTAGTGTTTTTGAATTTTTGAATTTTTGTATGTTATGAATAAACTCTAAAACGACTGAACCCATTTTAAAAATTCTTTCACCAATAGAAAGCTACATTATCAGCTAGTAACATAGGCCATATTGTGTTATAGTACATCTGCACCCGTGTGAAGCCGGGCGCGTTGTTATTTATATTTTATGTCGTATACTGTATACTCTATAACGTACAAATATTATAATAATAGTTATTTATCGTCAATCTTCTCCAGAACATTTTCTTCACCTTTTTGTTAGCAATTATGCATCTTAACGTTACAAGTTAAATAGGGCCAGAACAGAGACGGAAGAAAAAAGCCTCGCATTTGGTTTGGTTTTCCAATATTTTAACCATGAATTTTAATCTATGTTATGTAATATTAAAAACCAGTAAAGCGTTCAAAGTTTGTTTAGCTTTTTTGATTGTAATATATTCTAAAGGCAGTGAATATAAAACAGTCAACAAACATAAGCAGAGTTGCTGCTTTTATATGAATAATTTTATTCCATGTTAAAGGTAAAATTGCTTGTTTTCTGATAAAAGATATTGCCAGTGAATCGCTATTGCGCACACCTGCTCTTCATGTAGTACATTCGCTCAAATTGAATTTGCCCTTATCTTCAGTAATGAGCAAACGCTCACATAATAATATGTTCAAGACTCCGATACAATGTATTATCCAACTGCCAAGAAGGAAGAAATATTTGTACCTTATTTTTATAAAATTTGACGTCATTAAGTGTTATGCATTGAAATTGTTTAATGCTATATCAATTGCGTTTAAATGGGACACATTTACAATCATTATATTAGATTATATTCATTCACTTTTACTGTTGCAATTACGGCCATAGAAGTGTCATAGTGTCGAATTTGTCTTCTACGTGTTTAATGATAGCTATTTAAAAAAGGAACTATAATTACAAAATGTTTTTGTTTGATTAGATATTTGATGTACATCACTGTCAGTATATACGACTGAATAAGGTATCTCAGGCAAAATAATTCAAGCTGTCATTTCTACTCGTAATTAGCGAAGGATATAATATTACTCGCTAAGCAGAAAGCTCTTTAATTTATTTATTTTGATCATGCTTTGAATAAAAGCGAACTGTCAAATATTATATAATTATAAATAACTACGAAATGTGTAACCTCTGGGTAGGCGTATTTTTTATGTCAGATAGCGACAGACGAGTGCGATTGCAGATAAACCACAGGACATACAAAAATGGCGACCTATTTTAAATTCGAACATGTTTTTCGATCTGTGAAATAGGGTTCATGACCCCGTCGGAATCTTGATATTACTCTCAAGCGTTAAATGCCGAAGCGAGCATTTATGTAGGGAGAAACATAACTATAGAAAATTATAAACATATAAATCCCGACAGGATTCTAACCCACGACCCATAGAAATGCAACTAACCAATGCGCCGGTAACAAAACTTGTAGTGTTTAAAATATCTTGTTTGCGTGGTTTAAACTAAATATTAAATTTCATCAATGAGTTTTAACTATATTTTTAATTTATCAGCGTTGAAGAGTCTTCCTTAATTAGTTTTCAGTCTAAAGTTCTCTACCGTGAAGCACTACATTCGTACTCAAATAAATACTTGCACTGATTGCCTGCTTGGCGAGGAATGAACTACTATTTAAAATATGAATTTTATTCTATTATGAAATAAGTACAAATTTAAAAATTGTTTTTATAATAATTACTTTTATTTTCTACATCAAACAAAGCCGAAAACGTGGCTATATTGTTTTGAAAACTGTTAGCCTGTAAAAAAAGGAAAATGTTGAAGTAAACGTCAAAGAAAGGTAAAGTCCGAATAAAAATATGCAGAAATGTGATTTAATATTTGGATTCAAAAATAAATACTATATAATGTGAATAGCATTCAGAGATTCCACAGCCGACTGAAGTGGATTACTATACGTCGCCGTTGGGATGCACACATACTGCATCTTTTGAACCCAGCTACAGCATCTTAAAGAAACAATCAAATTTACTCCCATACTCTTACTTTACGTCCTGATATTCATGGTACCCACCTCTGAAATATCCTATTTGAGCACATTCAAAGTACTTAAACAATATCAGTTTTCGATAGTTTGGTCAAAGAGCACCTATCCCTTCCTTAACTCCCATATGTTTTCTTAAATCGTACTTCCTTTTTTTTGTACTAATTTTAATGACTGTTCTTTTTAGAGACTTGCTTTTATTATTTAGTTACCTATAATCTATAGTTAATATTTATTTAGATCAATGTACCAATCATTGAACTATTCGGTGTAGTAATCTTCTCGTATAGTTGATGAAATTATTAATAAGGCTGCTGCTTTAATTTATTTTATTTAATACACCACGCATAATAAAATATTTTTTATTTTATTTTATGTACGATCCTACAACCCTTTTTTCTCTTAAAACAAAAACAAATTTTCTACGTATTCAAAATCTTATTAGGTATACAATTATATTCGTCCATAAAATTTTATTAATGTTTCGTAAATTATTTTAGTATAACATGTTCCATTTTCAGAACCAAAACGAAAATAAAGACATTACGTTGAAATGTAACAAAAATAACAAATTTCAAAGGGAACCGAAATCCATTTGTAAAGGAGAAATACAAGTTTTGTTATTCAAATTGTACATGATAATATTATGTTACTTTCATATTTATGAGATTGTAGGAACCTATATTATGATAAAAATAACTAAGTATAAATCGTAACAATCGCAAATAGTTACCAAAGATATATAGTATAAGCCTAGGATTTTTACTACGAATTAGGTGTAGTAAAAAGATTAGTCGTTGTATCATTTAAAAAAAAAGAAACAATACATCATAATATAAGAATTAAATGAATATATATTAGCTATTGCTAGTGATTAATAGTATAATACTACGTACCTCGATCAGATCGGGGACGTTCTGCAAAAGGGCCAGGTCAAAAGTACTCGTAACCGTCGAGTGTGATGAAAGCATTGATGAAAGTAGAAGAAACGAAAGTGGTATGTAAGGATCGGAGCATATGGAATTCCGTGATCTCTGCCTACCCCAATGGGAAAGAGGCGTGATGTATATGTATGTATGTATGTACTAAGACGGTTACAAAAATTATTACCGTTACTTGTACCGCTATTTTCAATATGACAGCAATACTCTTTAGTAAAGTCTCACTATTTAATAGAGTTAGATTATAATAACAAGGAGAAATCTAAAAACAAATTCATTCCAGCAACTAACTTGAATCATCTGTACAGTTAAATGAAAAACGTTGTGCCGTAGGCAAAGGCCGTATTGAGCCTTTACGCTAATTACGCTCGTTAAGAGATAAAGTGAGGAATGGCTTGACGCTTTTTTAAAAAATTGTACCTTGTTTTAAATGACACACCAATTCCATATAATAATTTGTTATATATCTCACAGGATAGAGACTAATACTTTCTCGCAAGTGCTACTAAGGCCTTTGATATATAGAGAGGCTTAACTCATTATGAGATCTGCCGGCCTAGCATGACCATCAAGAGATATCTCGCGTCAAGTGAAGACAAACTAAGATATAAGATATCTCGATATATTATAACTCGAAATCGACAATTTTGGTAGACAAGATATCTCCATCGAAAAATATCTCTACTCTTGACATTGGAAGTCAAGTTTTAAGTGTATGTGTCATGTTAGACCCGGAAGACACAAAGAGTTGATCGATTAAAACGGTCGACAAAATTATGTCGTGGATATCATGCTAGGCCGGCTGAGAGAATTCAATTGTTCTAAAATTCTCAAAAAAATCGTTAGGACTTTCTGGAATATTGTCCCAATAATATCCAGTAAAATAAGTCTCTGTTGTGCAAATAACAATTAAATCAATATTAATTTTGTATAAAAAAGACAATACAATGAAATAAATGAGTAACATACGTATAAAACGTATCTTACATGATGTACATATTTTAGAAAATTCGAACAATAGATAGGACTATTAGCCAAATTAAAACCTTATTATTAAAATAATATACAAGTTTTGTTAATATGTTTAATATACATCTAAGTAGGTGAAGGTTTCTGAAATATTTGTTCCACTTTCAAACTAATCCAGCCTATACATCCAGTCAATGAACCAGTCATTGATACCACTGTAGCAGTTTAGTTAGGCTTTCGGTGAAAAGGTGTTGCTGTCTGCCCGTGACTAGCTGAAAAGCATCCGAAACGTCGGGATAATTAATTTAAACAATATAAATAATAAATCGCGTTTTAATCCGGTATACAGTATTTTATTTAAGTGTGTGATACTCGCGTTAATAAAAGACAATATTAAGGTGTTTCTACAATCACATCATATTATCAAATTGCTTTTATGTAGATGTGTGACCCGGTTTTAGGTTTCAAAAGAACGTCGAGGCTTAAAACGTGCACATACGAAAGCAATTTTAACGCGTGTGCAAAAAAGCTTAAAATATTAAATTCGTACATGTATAACCATCATGGAATAAAAAGTTCATTTAAAACAGAAGTTATTCTAACATATAAATTAACAAGATCGATTACTTCATCGTTGAACTAATAATTCCATGAACATATAATTCCAGCAATACCCATAGTAAATCTTTTTAGTAATTTACTGTCGTCTTTTTAATAGTTTGTACTGTTCCTTAAGATATGCCATATCGAATTGGCCTGGAATCACCGTGTTTATGTTTAAAGCGTTGCATTAGGTCCTTTCAATGATTTACAGTGATAGAAGAGCTTGATAGTAAATGATACTTTGCATATGATATACATGAAGTGACATAAAAGCCTTGAAATGCAAATTGCGCGTTACGGTTTATTGATTTCAGAATGTTCGAAGTCGAATCGAAACACCATAATGACGCATCATTGACTAATGTTCTGTCGCTGAGGCTGGTGATTACCTATCATCAAGTGAGCCTGACGCTCTTCTGTCGTCATCTGATAAAAACTAGAATTCGAAGTAACTGTGACATAATAAGAATATTATACTTTTTGGCAGATGAGTGCTTATCAGAAACGACTTGACAATTATATAAAAAGTACAGTCATACACCGCCATCAACATCCACGGATAATATCCTATATTCCAATGCAATTTATCATCCTCATCTCGACACCCGGCCCCCAAATCTCATTTCAATTCCATCAAATCAAATCCTACACTTACATTTTATTTTCTTAAATATGAAATATCTATATTTCCAGTTTAACTCCTGAATGAATCATAATCCATCATAGGTACCTAAGGAATTAATTCATTTCATCCATTTTACCAGTGATTTATAATGATTATTATAAATAATAATTTACTTATCAATGATTTAGGTATTGCAAAATGCGATTACAAACAAATGTAGTCTATACTAATATTATAAAGAGGTAAGGGTAGTAGGGGGTAATCTCCTACTGAAATGATTGTAAAAAACTTCCACCAATAGAAAGCTACATTATCATAATATTGTCTTTTATTAACGCGAGTATCACACATTTAAATAAAATACTAACAAAAAAGTGGCACACAAAGTGGCAACTTTGTGACATTTCAAATATCAGACAACTGTCATCTTTCTGTCTCCCCGCGACCACAGTTGCTGTAAAGCATCCGAAACGTCGGGATAAATAATTTAAACAATATAAATAATAAATCGCGTTTTAATCCTTTATACAGTATTTTATTTAAATAAGAGAGTAACATAGTTTATTATTTACACAACTCAATTTAATTGTGACTTTATAAGCTACAGAAGTACTCTGAAGTACCTGTTTCAACCTTAAACATACTTTACCTGATCATAAAAAATTAGGTATGCCTATCAATTTTTAAGCAAGCCGTAGCTAGAACGTCCTCAAAATGTCGTGTAGCCTGGCGGCTTGCATAATAGATGAGGCCGGAGTCAGAATTTCCTTCTTTGGGCTTATTCTTATGAATAAAAAGTTCGTCGTAACAAATTTAACGTTAAATACTCTGTAACAAAATAAAACATGTTTTTTTTTGTTACAGAGTTGTATATCTTGCTACTAAAATTGCCTGCGAGTGTAAAATTATGATTTACATCGTTCTATTTAAAGTATTAAGTAAAACGTATTTTTATGCACAACCTTTCTTAGATATATTATATGCTGAAATAAGCAATTCGCATATTGCTTTTTGTTTCATGTCCATTATTTCAATCTATACCTATATCGCTATAGTAATAGCTGCCGGGCTAGCATGACAAGCGCGACAAAATTTTGTCTACCGTTTTCTCGTGTTTTAATCGACTATCGCTTTATTTCTTTCGGGTCTAACATGACAATTACACTTAAAACTCGACTTTTAATATCAAAAATAGATACATTTGTCGATCGAGATATCTTTTCTATCAAAATTGTCGATGTCGAAATATACTATATCGAGATATTTAACATCTTAGTTTGTCTTCTCTCGCGCGAGATATATCTCGTGGCGGTCATGCTAGCCCGGCTGAAGAGTTTATTTGGTTGAACGCGCTAAACTCAGGAACTACTGGTTCGAATTGAAAAAAAATCGATGATCGAGGAAAGCTATAACAGGCTATAAAATCACGCTACAACCAACACGAGCGGCCGCGGCGCATCAATGAAAAATGTTGCAACAACGGTGAAAATTTATTCCTTTTGAGAGCTTTTGTTGCGTGCACTGAGCTACGCAACACTGACTGTTAGACTGTAAGTAGTTCGCGGGGACAGCTAATATATCATACTGTCAATAATGTTATTCGAATGCTCGGTTGTGAGATAGTGTATTAATTAGTAATACAATTAAAGTAAGCGTTCAGAAATCAGTTTGACTTTTTAGGGTTCTAAGACTAAGTTCAGGTACTAAGACTCCGCTGTCCGTCGGTCTGTCTGTTTATCCATTTGTCACCAGGCTGTATCTCATGTACCGTGATAGACAGTTGAAATTTTCACAGATGATGTATTTCTGTTGCCACAATAACAACAAATACTAAAAAACAGAATAAAATAAATATTTAAGGGGGCCCATACAACAAACGTGATTTTTTTGCCATTTTTATAGATAATGGTAACCCAAACCCTTCGTGCGCGAGTCCAACTCGCACTTGGGCGATTTTTTAAATATCATGTCTCCAAATTACAGTTACAAAATAGTATTATTATAGCAGTGTTTATTGCTTAAATGATAACGTGACGGTAAAATTTGAATTTAACCTTTATCAAGAGGGAGTGAGGTAATTGAGAGCTCATAAGTGTTTGGCCGCGTGGATGTCCACTATAGCACGTCCGCCACTCTCGATGAAGGGCTTTCACTCTATCAAATCATATTGAATGGCCTGGATTTATTTAAAAATACGTGCGAATATTGGAATATGATTATTTTTAGAAAATAAAGAATGTATACTAAATAAGTTTAGTAATACAGGATAATATAATATGATACATACGATGCCTCCTACGTAAATTTTGGTAACCAACTAACCAACAAAGTTAGTGTATTAAGTTACGTTATGTTTTTTAAACTATAAGATTCTTTACCGTTTTCATCTATCTTTTTAGAATGCTACGGAACATAAAAAAAATATTTTTAAATAATATTTATACATATGAAAGACGGTATAGTACCCTAGATTTTCGATCGAATTTTTTTTAAGGAGCTGCAACCATGTTCCACATGACAAATTTAATACATAATAATTTTAATACTATAATAATAATAAAAAAATAAAAAAAACAAAGATTTGTGGGAACAACACGCAAGTACATAGTCGAAATAACTAACTTCACCGCATAGACGAATTCAAGTCCGACCAGTCACCACAAGTAGCATCCTATCCTATTGAAACTACGTATACTAATGATTCAAAGATATTAAATAGAAGTTCGTTCCAAACAGAATTTCAATATTCCCTCCACCCGTCCAATGATATTTAATAATTATTACAGGAAGAAATATTTCAAAGCCGACAAATCGAACCCGCAATTCATGGATGCAAAGCTGTATTAGCTTGTTGCACGAACGGCCCCGTCAAACAAAATAAATTGTGAATTGTATTTTCCGTACACAAATTGTATACGTATGTGGTTCCATCAAATTGCTGTATCCATTATGTGAAAAGCTTTTAACTTTATTGTCGATATTCAATTTTATAAATGTACGTCAACCAACTTGTAATATTCGTTGAATAACTAATGGTAAAATACTTTAGACCCAAAATCATATGATATTGTTGTTTGTGAATTTTATATTGTTGATGTAAAAAATTGCTATAAGCCATTACCCACATATAAAAGCAATATATAAACCATTTTTTTTCTTTTTTGGTATTGGGGGAAATCTTCAAACAAGATACGGGTTCTGGGGTAAGAATGGGGTAAGGGGTCTGGGATCATTGGAATGCACCGATGTTCTTAAACACAATCTCTCGTTGTCCTTCAGGGTCAGATTACTGGAAACAAGATTGCTCAAAATTCTCGATACACCATCTTCCAACCCTTCAAACTTATTTAGTAGCCTCTTACGATAAGCGATTACTCTTAATATATATTTATTTTAACCATAAAAAATTTCTTAACTTATTATTACAATCACTGGTCCCCACACTAGGATACCCTGTGTTGTGGGTGACCAGACTCTTCCGGGGGCTATACATTTGTAAGATAATATATTATACTGACTAATTAAAAATTATATTTAAGTTAATTTTAATAATATTCCTAGCAGGTAAGTGTTTAGATATCAATAAAAAGTATTAGAAGTGTGTGAGTTGGTATTGATTGGATGAAAATTTTATTATGTGATGAGTAATGTAGTTTCTGAATGGGTGTGGAAATGTTTCAATTTTTTTTTTTTTTTTTTTTTTATTTAGTTCTAATTTTTCTAATTTAGTCAGACAAGACTCCGCAAAAACGCTTCTGTATTTTTGTAGTCTAAATTGATTAGTATGTTTTTGGTGAGTTTTTTCATTTTGTATCTTGACAAACATACTAAATCTTTGTTGGCGATTTTAGATATTTTGTTATATAAGAATGGTCCTCTGAAGGCAAAGAAACGTTGCCCAAAGGTTGTGTTTCTCCTGGGGGGGTTAAATGTGACGTAACGTTTGAGGGACAGAGTAGGGGATGAATGACCCAAGAGTTTGTGAAATCTATGGCACGTCAACGAAATGTAGATTTGTCGTACTGTATAAAGATTTGTGTCCTTATACAGTTGAGCTGTGGGGTAGCGGAATGGTTTGTTGTGAGCTACTTTAAGAACAGCTCTTTGAGCTCGCTCCACTTTAATCATAGCAGTTAAATCTGCTCCACCCCACGCTGTGATACAATAAGATAACAAAGACTGACAGAGCGCAAAGTATACCAGATTCAATACATCTCTGTCAGCCACTCTATTTAACCTTTTAAAAATGAACATGACCTTCCTTACTCTGGAGCATACTGTATCAATATGCTTCTCCCAGGTGAGATGAGGGTCAATCGTGATTCCTAAGTATTTTATGGAATCTATACAGTCGAGGTTTGGACAACTACAGTCAGAATGATATACACATGAATGGACTTTGATACTGGGGATTACTGATGGGCTGGTGCGCTTAGAGATGCTAAAGCACATGAATTTCGTTTTAGTAGTATTAAGGGTTAGTAAATTATTTTGCAACCACCTTGATACTTTACTTAGACCTTGTTCTGCAATATTTGATACATCTCCCCAAGTATCACCATGGAATATGAGTGCAGTGTCATCAGCAAATGAGAATATTTTACCTTTATTAAGTGGAAGGGAACAGAGGTCATTTAGGTAGATTAGAAAAAGGGTGGGAGCAAGAACACTTCCCTGTGGTACACCATATGGGACTTCTTTGAGAGCACTCTGATAACCACCAAGGCAAACTCGCTGTTTACGCTTTGTAAGGTAAGAGTGAAACCATTCTAAGGCAACACCTCTTATTCCTAAATGCTCCATCTTCGCTAGTTCACTCTTACGATACTATAACACTATACTAATAGTATAGGGTTAGTAGATAGATAGTAGTTTGAAGACCAAGTCGCTTTTTTGTAATATAATCTGGCTAAATTAAACCAAAGTTCTATTAAATATTTCACTTTTGGTAAAAAGAATCAATACCGAATACTTATTTATAAAAAAAAAGTAACAGCAAATTTTCAACAAGACAAAGTTCAAATCTCTCTTGTAAAAAAGAGATTAGGGAAATGTTACTTTATTCCGTATTACATACATATTTTCACAGAGTGTGTTTCTTATTTACCTTCTATGGTATATTTTCTATCACCAATAGAAATAAAATCTATGTTATAACGTTAATACGCTATCAGTGCGTCTAATTGCATATTATAATGTGCAATAAACATATACATACCTAAAAAACCGGAAATCATTCTATTTTGTTCTTGAACAATATCTAAAACAATTCATTTTGTACGACCCCAATGTTGATACAGTGCACTTTGTAGTCCTTTGAGCCGAAATTGAACCATTCACTTATTGATCTACTGGCTCTCTATAAAACTTGAACTGTTTGAGTTGAAATGACGGACGGAGTAATTGGATTCATTCAAAGCTCTACATCAAATGTCATTTTACTTGTTGATTTTATGGATTATGCAGTGCAACAATATTGTGTTGCTTTGTATTCCAAATAAACATATCGAAATAAATCAACTTTATTTAATAATCATAAGTGATCATCACCGCCCATGGACATCTATACAACACCCCATTGCTCAATAAGGCGAAACAATACTTCATGCCGGCCCATCGCCTACAACTTTATAAGGCGCAAATTCGGCCTCACATGGAGTATTGTTCTCACCTTTGGGCGGGGGCTCCCCAGTACCAGCTCGAAGAGCGGCTCGAATCGTCGACGATGAGACTATTCAAACGGCTTGATCCTTTGGCGCTGCATAGAGATGCTGGATCACTCTGCGTCTTCTATCGCATATATCATGGGAAGTGTTCTGAGGAATTGTTTGGTTTAAACCCGGCTGCTGAATTTCAACATCGTACATCGCGACAAAACACGAAATTCTATCCGGCAACGCATCCTCAAGACTCCTGGTGTTGCGCCGCCAAGAGCCGCCTGCCCGTTTGCCTCCTATAATATATAAAAAACACAAAACACCAGAGAAATTGCAAGTGCTTTATCAACCTTAGGTATGAAGAAGTTTTAACTATTGTATAAAATTTGAAAAAAAATTTAGTCTTAAATAAGAGCCGAATATTGCCCAGACAAATCTTATTACCTTCAAAAATAAACTTGAGAAGCAGTTTGAATTTATAAAGCACCCTGTTTCGTAGGTCACCTTAATATACTTCTAGAAACAGAATTTTCAGTGATCAATACAACCTGAATATGACATCGGTCGTTCAACTCGTACTATGAATAAGTATAGTTGGGTGACTTTACAAATGGCCGCGTGTGTTTTAAATATTAACGTGAGCATGGAAAGTCTTTATTGATCTATGCAATAACTTTAACGGAATGTCCAGCTTTCAGTTGTTTTGCTTTTATTAAAACTTTTATAACTATATAAATACTCTAAAAAACAATATACTAGATCCTAACTAATTAAAGCATGTTACCCTCAAGAATATTGCCATGCGGCATGGTTCCCAGGATACTGGCAATATTACCTTACTGAATAGTGAAGCTGATGTCCCAGGTCAAATGGGGGGCCAACCAATTCGGGGCTGGAACAGCCACAGCATACAAGTCATGCACAAAATCACAAATTTCTTAGCAGTGCATGCTAAAATGCTAGTCTCAACTTTTAATGCCGCAAATTCATAAGATAAAATTAAAGTTTCATAAGTAACATTTTATTGTAAAATGTTTATTATGCAGTAGCATTAAAATAAAGACTGTTTAAGAGATGTAATGAAAATTAGATAAAATGATAAACGTAATAAAAATGAGTATAAATCCAAGTTTAAAGTTTTTGTATTATACAATAACATCAGGATTTTTGAGTTAAAAATATTTAAAGTAAATTAAGAAACCTTCGTTATACTTTTGTCGTTATATTGACGTTTTTAAAATCAAATTTGCTTTAGTTTTACTTTTTAAAAGATTTTTGAAACAATATTATTAAAAATAGATGACAAATAAAGCAATACTCCGATTTTTAAGGCAAATCCATAGGACTTAACTCAATTAAGTTATATTCAAAGCTAGCCATTATGAGTCTAGTTCAATATTGACACTTATCAAATTTATTTACCGTCGAATTACATAATCTGTATTCAAAATTTCAGTTCAAATGAGCATCGTAAGAATTGATTACAAAACTGGGACAAACCCGAATCTTAAAGCTAAGATCCGGGACCAACTAAAAGGTTTCAAAAGCCCTAATGCTAATTAACTATATGTATGTCATACGATACATTGCTGGCAACCTCAGTAGCTCAGTGGGTTAAGCACTAGAGGGCCTAGCACGAACGACCATCAACAAAGTATTCGAATCGTCAAACTGTGAGAAATCATTTGAAATTTCATACAAATGACAGTTCGACGATACGAATACTTTTTCGATAGTTGTTCGTGCTCACCCCTCAGATATCCCGGGTTCGATTTCTGGGAAAAAAATCGATCAGGTAAAGTATTCGAGGACAAAGTATTCGAATCGTCAAACTGTGAGAAATCATTTGAAATTTCATACAAATGACAGTTCGACGATACGAATACTTTTTCGATAGTTGTTCGTGCTCACCCCTCAGATATCATAGATACCATACCTGATCGATTTCTGGGAAAAAAATCGATCAGGTATGGTAGAGAAGAGTGATTTTTTTAACTATAAAGAAAAATAAACAGTGAAACAGACAGAGAAATGTATATCCCATGAGACTAGTCGACTCGGAAATTCTCTCGCTAAATTGAATTGTTAAATCAATATTATGCTTATAAAATATAGCTGCTTGAAGAGCAAATTTAAAATCGTGTAGATTTTAACAGCTGCGTTTACTTTTCATTGGCCCTAAAGTAATTTCAGGAACGTAGTGCTGGATATGTATACTCTACCACCATTCAACATGTTTATTCAGTACGAAAGGTTAACAAAGATAGTACATGGTTAAACTTTTAAGAAGTGTTAAAACCGTCTGCTAAATTCTGTGCTAAGTTAATTTTAAAGAACTTATACTTTAAACCTTTTAAATAAAAAAAAAATATTTTTTAAATTATAAGGAATATTTGTTTGATTCTTATTATTTTCAAATAATAAAACGTATAAAAACTATATTTTTAAAGTACTGAGGGCAAAATCTTGTAATAAAAGAAAGATATTATAAAGTTAGGGCAGTTAAACCAAATGGAATGCCCATACGACCCTATTAAAAGACTTTCGCCCCTGAAATTATCACTCTGTTATTCAAACTAAAGTATAACAGCTTCGTCGTTACCTTTTATGGACTACTTATTCCGCTTTCTGTTGTTATTTTCCTCTACTCAGAGATTAACATCTCTTAAAAATAAAGCATCTGAGACATGTTACAAATGTTCATCAATATCCATACCATTCCTTTATACATAACATGTGTACATACCTATATATATAGTTATACATTACGAGTTATTTCGTTGACAATTCAGTGTATGTGGAGTGTAAGATTGATGTATATCTATTATTACCACTTGTGTTCAACCGAGATAATTGTTTAGTCGGTTGATCTTACACACGTCGCTAACAGTTTGGTCTCCGTAAGCATTTCAATTATCGACTGTCATTTGAATGCACACTAAAATGTTCCTCTATTATTTTGGATTAATGCTAATGTCAAGACTTGGGGCATTGTTTGACATCTAATAATCATTTAAATAAAATAATTTATACGGGATCTTTTATTTATACTATTTATCCCGACGTTTCGAGGGCTTTTCGTTTGCTGTGAACACACTTGAGACGTGCCAAACCACTACATACGTTTCGCTCAACCGAAACTTTTGAATTAATAAACACCCCAACTTTAATAGAGAAGATGGTTTGAGACTTTCTAACACTGGGATCCTATAATAAAAAATCTAAAACCCCAAGTTAAACATACCGATTAAAAACAAAAGGACATTGGTAGTGAATATTGCCATAATATACATAGAAAGTCAACGCCTATAGAATAGATGGCGTTAATATGGCAACTTTGTGAAACTGTATGTTGGGATAAATAATAATAAAGTATTTTATTTAAATATATATCGTTTTTTAAACGTTGACAAATTATTCTAATAAAATTAATATTAATTTGAAATTTATTTAGTAGTTTATTATTGTTTCTTGGTAATGTTAAGTACCTTCTACCGGTTAGGTATCGCACGATTCTACTCTACCTTTTTAATTCAAAAACATTAAAGTTTTAGCATAAGATAAGAAAACTATGATCTGCCTAAATAAATATTAAGCAGACCATTGTTTTCTAAATGTTTGTGTCAACAGTTTAAAATCCTATTCATTCTATATCTCGGAAGATGCTCCAATAGTTAATACCGTAAATATTATTCGCATTCCGCAGTAGGTATATGAAGAGAGATTCCAAAAATCTATTTAAGATATCGGGTTATATGTACAAGAACACGATCAAAGTTGTCACAGCAGCTGCTGATATTGGAAAACATCGCATTCTCCTCCAACTGACACCCATCTGATTTATTACGGTACTTAAAATGATCTCTCGATGCATAACATAACATAACATTTAACGTTATATTTCAAGTACTACGGATAATATTTATATAAATATTTTCTACGTTTATTGCTCTAGTTATTGGAAAAGATATATGAGTTATTAATTAAGCCCTTTTTAGTATAGTTTACAGGATTATTTAATCAATTTCTTTTGTTTTATGTTTGTAAACTAAAAACATGAATATTAAGCTCCTCTCTGGCTCAGTGGCATTCAGGATTCGTTTAGCACCGGAGTTCCTGGGTTTGAATCTTGGTGAAACAAAATCAAAAAAAATGTTTCGCTTGGGCAGGGCACAGAAGCCTGATCACCTACTTGCCTGTAAAGAAAAATGATGAGAGAAACAGACACATAAATAGTAATCTCAATATTTTCGTGTGTGTTGACCCGTCAGTCGATAATTTAAGGAAGTCTTTTAAGTTTTAGTCCTGTGTTATTTTAACAGTTGTAGTAACTACCTTTAAAAAGTACTTATTAATAGTTACTTACTTACTTTAAAACCTAACATACCTGGTCGTTTATGTAGCTTTAATATTCTAAGCACTTTATTGTGAAGAAAAACCTCTATAATATTTTTACCTACTAAATTTATTTATGTAAGTTTAACAAAGTTTACGAATAACAACATAATACATTTTACAGTACTTACATTGTACCTTATATATTATGCAATTAGTTTTTCTATTTAATTCGATTGTCAGGTCTGAATTACAAATACATAACAATATTTTGTACTTACACTTACGTTGGTATTAAAATCCGTGTCTAGAGTAAAGATTAATAGATCTTTAATCTACAAAAGAAGAAGAGAAAGACAGAGCATCAGGTGGGAAGACAAATTCAAATTCACATTCACATAGACGGCAGTGGAAATCGTTGGAAGAGGCTTTTGCCAAGAGACACAGTGAAATAAGAGATATCCTATAACACTTTTTTTTAATTTGCATGCACTCTTATAATTGTAAAACTTGTATACTCTTATTATCAGATTAAAGGGCTTTATTATTATTATAATCTACAATATATAGTAACATACCTATAGCAGTAGTCGTAAAGTATATACATATATATATAGTATAATATCAAATAAGTCATTATTATATTATGAAACGCTGCAGAAGCACAAACTAATTGAAGATTAAATATTAGCTGGGGCAGGTACAACTTACAAGTCAAACAAAGATATTAACATACGCTTATACGTACTTATATGCTAGCTGTATTCGAAAGTTTCCTCAGTCAATATTAAAATTCACGTAAAAAGGTTTTCAACTCTAGAAACTTCGTTAATATGGAAATTGGGTACCACGTGAAAAAAGTTCTCGTATGTGCAAACGAAATTATATTTCTTTCTCTTTGTATTTCATAGTTTACTAGTACTACACATGTATGCGTCATTACGTTTAACTGTTTAAATACTTACAATATTTTGACCGCCTTCGTGGCTTTACCCCCTTTTTTTCCCCGTGTTCGAATCCCGGGGAAAAAATTGTTTCACTCGGAGAGAAGACTGATCACTTACCAGGGTGAATCAAAAAGTTCTTAGAAGTGCATATATATGAAACGTTTTTGGATCAAGTTCGATATTCAAATTAAAGAGTGTCTATCACACTATATTTATGCAGACTGTCACTTGTTTTTGTCAGTTCGTTCGCATGTAATAAATTTTTTTGTGCAACGAGTTGCTAAAAAGTCAAAATTATGGATAAAAGTGAGTTACGTGCGGTGATAAAATATCTCAGTTTGAAAAAAATGTCTACGAAGGAAATTTTTTTGGACATTCAGCAGACATTAGGGGGTGATGCTGTACCCTATTCTACGGTTGCGTACTGGGTGGCTGAATTTAAAAGAGGTAGATCAAGCTGAAAAGATGACCCGCGTTCTGGGCGGCCTTCAACCTCCGTTACAGAAGAAAATGTCAAAAAGGTTGAGAATCTGGTTTTGGAAGACAGAAGAATGACTATAAAACATATAGCTGAGATCCTAAAGATATCTTTTGGTAGCGTTCAATCCATTTTAATTGATTCACTGGGGTTCAAAAAAGTGTCTGCAAGATGGGTGCCACGAATGTTAATCGACGAAAACAAAAAGCGACGTTTGGAAATTTCCAAGCGTAATCTCGAAATGTTCCAGCGTGATTCGGATAATTTTTGCCGTCGTCTTGTCACCATGGATGAAACGTGGGTCCACCATTTTGATCCTGAAACTAAAAGACAAAGCATGTCTTGGAAACGACCATCCTCTCTATCCATCAAGAAATTTCGAGTTGCTCCTACCGCTGGCAAAGTTATGGCCTCTGTGTTCTGGGATAGTGAAGGAATCCTTTTTATTGATTACATGCCAAAAGGCCAGACGATTACTGGACCCTATTATGCAAATTTAATCCCGAAAGTGCGTGAAGCGATTAAAGAAAAACGTCGTGGAAAACTGTCGTTGGGCGTGTTGTTCCTTCAAGATAACGCTCCTGCTCATCGATCGGAAGTTGCGCTCAACGCAATCCGCTGTGCTGGCTTCAATCTCCTTGACCACCCACCATATTCTCCGGACTTAGCCCCAAGTGATTTTCACTTATTTCCAAAATTAAAAGAGGAAATTCGTGGAACAAAATTTCACGATAATGACGCGGTTATAGCTGCCGTAGAGGACTTTTTCGAGAGTCAAGAAAATAATTTTTTTTCACAAGGAATAAGGAAGTTAGAAACGCGTTATTCTAAATGCATTGCATTGGAGGGAGATTATGTAGAAAAATAAAATATTATTATTTAAATCTTTGCATTTTTTAATATTGATTCCAAGATTTTTTTGATTCACCCTCGTATGTATCTATTTGTAACAAAAGTGGGTTGGGTTCGGCGGTTTCAGCGCAGAGAAATAATCTCCGCAGAGTACCTATCATTATTTATCATCAGTCAAAAAACGTTCATCGAATAAGATACAGAAATCTAATAAACACCAGTTTAGTGAATAATCAATCTCCTTGACAGGGCAGTAGTTAGCACGTAATGTAGAACGATTTGACCGTAGGCATCGACCGTGGGCTCGGAAACTAATCGCCGAGTCGACCGCCTTGGGAGCCGACGGTTCATTGAAGGAACTAAATTGCCTGCTTAGGAAATTGCTCACAGATTCATTTGAGCATTAATATAGGCACTTACCTGTTCTTTTGAACTTTAACGTACATGGCTTCATTTTATTAATTCTTTGAAAAGAAATGAAAATAATGTTTTTATTTGAATTAGTAGTTAGATTGCACCCACGCTTGCCACTTGACTTTCAAAAGGTGTTTTTTCCATATTTCGATCGAATATCGAATACTTACAAAAAAAGGTAACCCCCACAACTTGGGTTAAGAAATTACGTTGTAAAGTCGATTTTTTTCTATTCTCACTCAATATGCAGAGGACATGCAAACCTGAAAAGTATGTCTTTTAGGAAAATAATATTTATTATATTCTACTACTTATTATTACAGAGTGCTATATGTATGCTTTACGCACCTGCAAGCCTTCTGGCGTTGCGAATGTTCATGGGCAGTGGTGATCACTTACATCAAGTGAGCTACCTGCCATGCCAGTTGCATGCATAAATAAAAAAATAATTTTTTTTATTGATCAGGGTAAAACGAAAGAAATACCGTAATATTTTACGGAATTAATTTCACCCACCCACGTTTGCACTTATTTCTGTGAAGGTTAATACATTGATGTGAACTACATAAAGGATTTATTTATTCCATTTGTAGGGGTACGACAAGATTATCTTTCTTCTCCATCTCATCTTACTTTTTTTATGTTAGAATAGAATAAAAGTTTATTCATCAGAAGAGTGACATTAATATATTACAACTACATAAAACTAAACATTTTAAATATAAGTAGTAAGCACACCTTTGATTTAAAGTACACTGGACTCAGCATGTTGTGAAGGTTTGGTTAACTCACCACGTTTTTCAGCCATGGCCTAATCACCTAGTCACCTAGGATGTGATTCATTATTGAGACAAGACAAAAGAAGGGATATTAAATATATAACTAATAATGAAACAACATCTTGTAGGAAGTGAAGATAGGATTTCAGGACAATGATGCATGGGTCTCCAAGACCATAATATTTGTTTAGATAATGTGGGGATGACATGACCCATTTATTGTGGATTATGTCAGGGTTTTCATGTATTTGTTAAGCTTATGGATTTCAAACCTAGTCGGGAGCGTATATTTGGAAATGTATTTCCACTGTAGCAGTAAGAATTATATTTAGTTATAATTAAGTCAAGGAATAGCACGAATGATTTTATATCTATAATGGTATTATTTTTTTGCGATTTTTAATCAATGCTTTCATTAGGTAGTTCAAATAAGTTGAAATAATACAATTTCTAGTTATTACGCCATGTTTCTTCGCTTTGACTAATTGACAATTTATCGATAAAGCGTTCAATTAACGGACTCGAATATTAAAATTATTTGTTGGAATAGGAAGCGACGGCGAAGAAAGTTTTAATGAGACTAATTCAACTGTAAATCAACGCTATATTACAAAAAACACTGACGTATATTTTCAAGAACATTTTTTAAATCTTTGGTAGTGTTATCTATACATATTCATGTAAAATAGTAGAGTCGACAGACCATACCAGAATTTGAGAGGATTAAGAGAATTAAGAAATATAGAAATCATTTTCAAATACTTGTTCACACTAATGTCCGAAACCCTTAAAGGGATTTTCATACAGTTTTTAAAGGGTATATTAAGTTTAGTCTTGAGCAACATATGTATATGCTTGTTTTGTCGAAATCGAATGCCGAATATGTATTTTGTATATTACCAATACGAGAAGCTGAAGAATCATCATTATTATTATATTCAAGACAGCTCTGCAAGGATCGAGCCTTAAGTGACCTATAATATATCTATATATATAAAAGAGATTTCCACCTATATAGTCACTCATCACGATATCTCTGGAACCATAAGGCGTAGCGACTTGAAATATGGTAGGAATATTCCTTTCGCCGAGTAGAGGTCAGCTAAGAACGGATTTTACGAAATTCAACCCACAAGGGGGGTTGCGGGGGCAATTGCTAGTAATCTATATATATAAAAGAGATTCCCACCTATATATTGACTCATCACGATATCTCTGGAACCATAAGGCGTAGCGACTTGAAATATGGTAGGAATATTCCTTTCGCCGAGTAGAGGTCAGCTAAGAACGGATTTTACGAAATTCCACCCACAAGGGGGGTTGCGGGGGCAATTGCTAGTAATTATTATATTTATTGATATGACATTATTTCACGTAGCAAAAGGTCGACTCGAAAATATTGCAATTGCTTATGATATGAAAACTAGGGTAAATCAGTGTTTCTTTGTGAGAAAAAGGAAAGGGATGTTATATTTTAAGTACAGAATAACATAATATCATCTTCTCAAATCGTTATACAATATTTTTATTTCAATATCTATGTAATCTATTATGATTCTGACATTGAAATGGGCCAATATTTATGAATGTAAAGATTCTCTATTTGGTTTTCGGAGACACTATTCAATGTTCGAAAATCTCGAAAAAGATTTATTCGACAGGAAGGAATGGTTCATCTTAAATAACACGATATTTTTCTTAAAGGTAAATACTCGAATGTTTTTACATTTATTCCAAATGTAAGCGAAAGTTTTCTTAAATATGAAATTATATTAAGATATTTCATAAATCAAAGGTTTCAGAATATTTAAAAAAATCTCAATCGCTGACAGATTGACAGCCTACTAAGGAATTCAAATAAGAAAAATGATTACGAACGAGAGCTATTTTTTTTCTAATTCAAATATTTTGATAAAAATATCCTAGGTATTATTATCAAAATATTTTATATATAATTCAACCGAGAACGAAAACAGTTATATTTCTCAATAGTAACACGCCCCGGTTTCGCACGGGTGCAATGTAGATGTACCTACTTTACAGAAAAAATAAAATATAAAAAATAGCGTATGTTACTCGCTGATAATGTTGGTGAAAGAATTTTTAAAATCAGTCGAGTAGTTTTTGAGTTAAATCGTAACAAACAAACAAATCTTTCCTCTTTATAATATTAAGTATAGATAACTAATCTTTGTTTATTATGAGTTCAACGAGTTGTTCTTAATACACACACATTTTTATTTCTAGCTAGGGCTATCTTCATTCTTCTATTCTATTTCACTTGAATTTAAGAACGTATTACGTACCCCGTACACTGTGTAATGAACCGTAATATTCAAAGTGCACCTTGAATATTAAAATTCGTTTGAAACCTTGTTTGATGATTTACATTTTTAAAGATTTTATTTTACCTTTAAAGCATATCTCTATTTTTTTAAATGCGCTTAATTATCAAGTATCAACAGATAATCGTAACATACTTGATAATACATTAGCCACACGACATCAATGATGCATTATCGAGTTATTTTTAAAATCCTAAGTTATATTCGATTTATTTTTAATATCCTTTTTAAATGCATTTATTTCATTTTCTGAAACAGAAAGAACCCTCACCATGGTTTTCCAACCGATTAATAGTAGTTCTTTACTTAGTCAAATTTTAGATTCCTCTCATCCATTTATTGAGTTCCGTTAGATGGCGTTAGTATGGCAAATTTATGAAAATTCAAATTAGACAGCTGTCATCTTGCGGTCTCCCGTGACCACGGTTGCTGAAAAGCATTCGATATCGAGTCGCGTCTAGATAAAAAATATAATTAATAGCAACACGCCCAAGCTTCACTCAAATGCAATGAAGATGTTCTATACACAAAACAGCCTATATTACTCGCAGATAATGTAGATTTCTATTGGTGAAAGAATTTTTAAAATCGGTCCAGTAGTTTTTGAGTTTATTCATAACATACAAAAATCCAAATACAAATCTTTCCGCTTTGTAATATTAGTATTATATAATTCATAAATCGCGATTTGCAAATGATAAGTATTATTTTTTCAATAGTTGTTATTCTTGTTTCAGAGCATCATGCCCATCATCATTATTCCATACGTGGGAGACGTTTCTCCAGGAGGTGGAAGCTGATGTGGTAGGCTTCGGTAACGCAGCTTCTTCCCTCGAGAGGACAGTTGCCGTACCTCTCATTGAAAAGACTTTTCACATGAAGGTCCAGGCCAGAAAGCTGTTCGCACATCGGGAAGGTTGCGAAGTCATTCTCGGGAAGGCTGATGACCAACTTAATAAGGTGATCTATTAGTTTCTGTGTGATGTATTTTATGATCTATGCCAATAGAACACATATGATTCATAGACGAACTACTTCAGTGCAGATGAGTCATATATAAATTTAATTTCTTGAATCCTCTAGTGGGGCATGGGGCAGACTTATTTCTGTGTCTGTTTCACTGATAATTTTTTTTACGGGCAAGTAGGTGATCAGCCTTTTGTACCCTGCCCGACCGAAACAATTTTATTTAATCTTTTTTCCCCGAGAATCGAACCCAGGACCTCCGGTGCTAAACGCATCGCACTTACCACTGCGCCACGGAGGCGGTCTTGATTGTGAGTCATATCCTATTTTATAGTATACAAGTAGGTATATAATATAAAGTTCCGAGTCCTATTTCTATTCCATTTCTAGCTATCTTAGAAACAAAATATTTGTTTTTTTTATAGAACTCACTCATTTGTTAAGCATCTCATCCCAGATTTAAATTAATTTTAAGGATTTGAACATGTTTTTTTTTATATATTGTATTTATGAAGCACTCAAAACAGCATACATAATTGATAATATGGAGAACTAATCGCCTTTAATCTGTTTAATTTTCATGCATGTAGTATTAACAACTATCCAAACCATGTTGCAAATGTCAAAGTGTTTATTCGCCCGTATTTAGCTGTAAAATGACGTGCGCATCGATGGGTCGTGGTTTCGAA
Organism: Anthocharis cardamines; assembly: GCA_905404175.1. Taxonomy (NCBI): domain Eukaryota; kingdom Metazoa; phylum Arthropoda; class Insecta; order Lepidoptera; family Pieridae; genus Anthocharis; species Anthocharis cardamines. The sequence goes on along the minus strand of FR989956.1, from coordinate 5,810,232 downwards.
TCCCACCGGCACCACATGTTTATAATTTTCTGTAAGCATGTTTTTCCCACATCTGGTAACTTCGGGCATTGATCGGGTGGGAGGAATATCGAAATTTCGACCGGGTAACGAACCACCGTTCATAGTTGAAAAAACCGTGAAGTGCACATTGTGGTTTTAGTATATGGATTTCCGAATGCTCGAAGTAAAAATTGGTCGACAGCGCTTCATTGACTGCTGTTCTGTGGCTGAGGTATCACCTACCATCAAGTGAACCTCATGCTCGTCTGTCGATATCTAACCTAAAAAAACGAGTAAAACGATTCTGTAATTTACATACAAAATACATTGACATCACTATTACGAGACGCCTTTTTTAACGTTCATTGTCTTCCTAAAATACAACTAACTTCTTACTGCAATTTATAGCTTAACTTAGAGCATCTCTTAATTAATAATAATATTATGAATACATTTGAATGATCAGCCGGTAAAGAAATCTAAAAATATTTACACAGAAAGTGGTCAGGTCAAGCCTGTCTTTCTGAAAAGGAATAGAAATAGGATACCTTTACAAATTCTGTTATATTGTATATTTTGTAACTTCTATTTTATTCATTTCTATTCTATTCACTAATGGGATAGCCCGAGAGAATTCGGGCGTTAAGTAATTGCTTTACTGTTTGGTTTGTGGTGAATCTTTAATAAAAAGTTTGTGATTGAATTTTCTATTCAATAATGGGTCATCTATAAAGTAAGTCACACTAATTTTGTAATTTTTGACCCCTTCCCTGTCCTTGTCACAGTTGGTCACATTTGCGAGACCTCCCCCTCCCTAGTGTGATTAACCATATTTTGCAATTTTACATATATTCATGTAGTAGGTAGAGGTGAAAATATTTTAAATTTGTCATTTTAACACGTAGATGTCTAAAATTTTTAATGTGACGTCACGAAACTTAGAACCCCTACCACCCCTTATCACACAATGTCACACTTCGTCAATCCCCTACCCCCCTTAACGTGTGACGTACTCTATGGATGGTCTCTAAGTAAGTTTATATTCTATATACTTTACCATAATACTTTCTGTAAGTCGTGGGTATCGTCGCAATTTCGAGTTTGGAATAGGGACTTCACTCTTAATTATAATAAATTTCTTCGTAGATTTGTTTAAGTACTTTTAAATATTATTTTATTACAATTATGAATAATTAGCTGTATTAAGATGAAGATTTTATTTTATTGCCCCGAATATTTTGCTGTTAACTTATTTTACCATAATATATTTTTATACTCAGAAGCATTATAATAACAAAATAGTAATTGTATTAAATTTCATGAAAAGATATTAGGCATAAAAAATTAAAAAAAAAATTATTCCTCAACAAAAAAAAAGTCATTAAAAAGATAAGATTTGAGCACTCTTTTAAGTACATAATAAATACTTATGTCAGGATGCTCGGCTCTTTCATACCATAAGAAAATAAAATAATTTACAATGAAACTTAAAATAAGTTTTTTTTTAATTTTAATTTTAAAAATTAACAAAAGTAATAACAACCTAGACAATTATTATTAATTATATACGGGCAGTATTTGTGTGTGTGAGATGTGCTGTGGTTAACATATACGTGTATTAATATAAGGCGAAAACCTAAGTTTCGATGTATCAGCTGATGGCTTTCATTAGTCTCACCACCTTTTCAAATCAAATCCCACATCGTAGCCGCGAACATATTCAAGTATCAGTAGTCAAACTTGGAACTTGCTTACACGCAAATAAGTTAAGTTTAAGTATTCTACGCAAAATCGTTGTCAAAGAACATTTAATCAGGAAAATGGAAAATCTTTCTTGAAATTTCTTGTATGGCATTTGTTACGTACTCCGCCGTGGCGGAAACACGAAAATTGAATTTAGATACTCATTCAATTTCCGAAGTCGCTAAGATTCTGTCACGCTTTAACAAAAACTTTATAGATATGTTATAGATAATAAATAGCTTATGTATAAAACGTCATGGGGTTAAACTGTAAGGTCGTAACATTATACGAACGATTAATCTGAAGCAGTCTTCGGACCCTGAATAGCCAATCAGATTATGAATTATTGATTTCAAATTCACTGATTGGTTAATCCGCCTCCTCTTGGTTTCGATTTATATTCATATATGTATCCAAGTATCTGATGACAAGTTCGTAAAATTATAATAATAATATTAAATATCTTAATAATATTAAAATAAAAATATTTTATGATGCTATCACCATTGCATTACCCCTTGGTACTGCTAATCTAAAAACTCTCTGATGCTCTGTTGTTTTAAGCTGCAATTATAGACTACTAGCAATTGCCCCCGCAACCCCCCTTGTGGGTTGAATTTCGTAAAATCCGTTCTTAGCTGACCTCTACTCGGCGAAAGGAATATTCCTACCATATTTCAAGTCGCTACGCCTTATGGTTTCAGAGATATCGTGATGAGTGACTATATAGGTGGAAATCTCTTTTATATATATAAAGAAGATGAAACTAAATTAGGAAAATGATGGAAAAGCTGCCATTGTATCAAAGTGAGGAGTATGCTTTTACAGGAGCAACGTACTAACAAAATTAAGGCTATTATCTATATATCTTAAAAGTATATATTAAAAACTCTTTTGTACATAATGTAATTTTTTATACTTTTTATTATAGTAGTACTTTGTTTATATTTTTGTTTTCTCTTCTTGTCACTGATCTAAAAAATATTACACTTTTTTTCGGAATGATTCAGTCGGTCACGCAGAGAAAACTTGCCTGTAAATAAAAATTATCTGTGGAACAAACACCGAAATGTGTCTGCTATTACTATCCACTATAGAAGTTCACTTTCAAAAGTACTTATTTGTAGAAAGCAGTTCTTTACTTTTAAATATGTTATAAAAAATGACAAGAGTTCAATACTCTGCAATATAGCATATCTAATTTGCCCTTTAAACCGAAACCTTTGACGACAGACTTCTCAAACATAAGCTTCATTAAATTTCATTTCTGAATACTACTTTCAGCCTCTTATATCAGACATTCAATGAGTATTGTTCCAATTAATTAGTTCCCGCGCAGTTCGGGATGTTTCACTTTGACATTAATTTGCTAATGGAGCTGGGAATTCCCTCAAGACCTCAGTTCGAGCCCTAAACCATATTGTGAGCCAAAGTGAATAATCTTATACACTTTAATATATCATATAATGTATAGTACTTTAATGTATAAGCGATTTTGTTCTAAACCTAATAAAAAAATCGATTCTGAAAAATAGCTAGGTATAGTATTTTTTAAAAACCAATCACCATTCTTATTCGTATTTCTGTGACTTTTTTGCTGAGCGTAGATGTAAACTGTCAAGTGAAAGCGGTCAAGCTTGGACCTTAGACAGACTTTTTTCCCCTGAACGAAGCTTTGTGCGAGTAAAAAATAATATTAAATCCATTTGAAATGTTAATTGTTCTGATATGTGCAACAAAACAGCAACGCCGGCATATAAAGTCCGGCAACGTATCCTCGAGTCCTCTAGTATTGTGAATGTGCATGGGCGGCTGCCTGTGCGTTTGTCTCCTCTAATATAAAAATAAAAACCATAAAACACTTTATATACGTTTAATGGGACCATTCCACTTCATACACACAGTCGGCCCCACTAATCGCCCGCCGGATCAACTGAATGGAGCTTAATTTGATTGCCCTCTCGTATTGTTAGAATTTAACAAAGCTTTATAGGGCTTGAAACAATCTATAGGGATTTGTTTAATTAAGACCTTATTATAATAATGAAGTTTGTGAAATGCTATTACTATGTGGCTATCAAAAAACAAATAAATATAAGATGGATTTTAATTTTTTTTAATACTGGGTTTAGTTAAACAATATTAAAATTTTAAATTTAGAACTTTTCAAATACGTGCTCACTTAGGCTCAACACCTCGTGCACATAGGCGCAGAGTTGAAAATTTCGTATGTAGCCTTGCGATCGCACGTTCATCTGTAAGAGCATACGTTGGGTTCGTTTCCCAGCTTGGTCATTAAGTGTTTCTCCCTTTTAAAAGTGTGGAAATGGTTGGTGATCAGAGTTTGAGAACTTGAGGGATGTTTGACGCCCGGAAGGGTTGAACATAAAAATTAGTGGAAGTTTGAAACCTGTGCAGAGGTCACGTAAGGCGAAAAAACTAACACGAGTTGTGTAGGTAAGGCGAAAAAACTAACTTGTGTGTCAACAAGTTTGACTAAAAATTCATCCCGTGGACACCTCCCATGTTGAGCATGGGAAGGATGCACAAGCGGGACGAGGAGGGGAGCCGTTTGGCCTGACCACCGAGTGCTCGCGGTAGTATGCTATTGCGATCCCGTGAGTCCCATTATGGTGGCTTGAGGGGTGAGAGGATTTTTTTTAGGCGCAGAGTCGAAGCGACGGACGCGTCAAATTTTTCAGCTAATATAAAAATATATAATTTCTAAACACACATAGGAAAATCGTTATTGCCGTTGAGATAATGAACAAAATAGTAAATTATAGCCTCATAGACATTAGAATTAATCCTCCGTAAGTCCTCTGTATTTATCCAGGATCCCATATCCATCGTAATAAATGACCAAAGCGTGTCTTTAACCCGCTAAATGCAACCTCCAACTCTCAACTCAACCAACCTACACTCTCCCTGTTTCTATCTTCCCTGGAAATAATGACTTGGGTCTCTTCAAGGTGAGAGTAAATAGGCACACAGGATAGGCTTCTAGACCGTGGTAATTACCGTTAACACTTACCATTATGATGGAAAGTGGTCAAACAACGGCCCATAATAATTAGGTAAAAAAAGGAACAACTATTATAGGATAAAAACCGTGATTTATTCGTTATATTGTTTTTACCATATATATATATACATAAAATATGTATCCCGAGTCCCGACGTTTCAGTGCTGACCAAGGACTTTATATATATACGTATATATAAAGTCCTTGGTACTGACTGATAGGTGACATATCTGATTGAAAATTCACAAAGACGCAATCGCCATCTTTTTCCACCGAGTTTTTACTTTTTGAATATCTATATATTATTCAGTCAGAACGAAACGCTTGTTGTGAAGCAAGCTAAAAATACTTAATAACAAATAAAAATTACTTCCATACAAATAGTCATTTTTATTTAAATATAAATATAAACACAATACCTATATCGAGGGTTGACTGCTGAAACCCAATAAGTAATTAATATATTCTTTGTATATGAGGTAATTTTGTCACTAATCTTTTAAAATTGAATTTAAATTATAACTTTTAATTTCAAACTTATTGGGCTTTAGCACACAACCCTCGCTATGTATTTTGTATAAATTACCGTTGGCAGACTGTCATAAATCCTGAATGGATGCTTAGTATAAATCTCTATAGAGTATTCCAGCCCGCCTAGCATGACCATCAAGAGATATCTCGCGGACGAGAGAAGACAAACTAAGATATACCTCCATATATTATATCTCGACATCGACAACATTGATAGACAAGATATCTCCATCATCAAATATCCCTACTTTTGACATTAGTAGTCGAGTTTACACTTAGTAAGTGTCATGTTAGATCCGGAAGACATAAAGAGATAATCGATTAAAACACGAGAAAACACTCGACAAAATTTTGTCGTGGTTTTCCTACTAGGCCGGCTGCATGGAAATCTTGTGTACTAACGTTATATCATTCCAATTTATTTTCAGAGTCGACAAGAGTACAGGGCAGCCTTCCTGAACTACTGCGACAATTCGACACCAGTCAATCTAGCCACTTACTACGATTCTCACAACAACTACGTGCAACAATTAACAGCCACCAACGCTATGATAGAACAATACCATAAGCACACACTGCCAACTATACTACAGGTAAGAAGTACATATCGCTGCTCGACAAAAAAAGCGTCATAACACATCAATCTCTAAATACTAAAAGGGCACATGTCCAGGCCACGTCTAAAAAGAGAACAATTCAAAAAAAAGTTAAGACAAGTTAAGTTTTTATTAATATCTATGATATGTATTTGTCTACTACGTATTGGTATATTATGGAATATTGCACTTCAAAAGTTTTATGACGGGCTCGTTGGCGCGTTCGGTAGATCACTTGTCGGTAGATCAATAGTCTACAGCGACCTGAATATAAAGTACTACTTAAGTTCATAAAACAATGCATACAGGAATATAAACAAAAACATTAACACAAAAAAAATTAAGTTTTGTTCTACATTTAAATAAAAATGAATTATTTTTAGTTTTACTTACAGAAACAAATAAATTTGTTTATTTTTTTCAAGAAAAATTTCCTTCATTATTTAACTGTGTTTAGTTGAATTATTGTATCCTGATTAACATTTTGTTTCGAAGTTTGTTTAAATTTCAGTGGAAATTTATTTACAATATAAAACAGTTAAAAATTTTGCTTATAAGGCACATTTGTATTGAACAGTTTGAATTTTTCAGAATTAACTGGAAATGCGCACGAAATAAATGTCAATTGCAATTACGACGTTGCAGCATCGCTGAAAATTCGATTTAACTCCGAAATAATCTATTTTTCACTTTTTAAAACCTATTTACTTAAAATAAAACCATCCATTATTTAAATAAAATAATATATATACTTACCGTTATATTACTTACTATACTTAAATTATTCGACACCCATATACAATTAAAAGAAAATTAAATCAAAACTATCGCTTTTCAATTAAACTATTAATAAAATAAATATAAAGGTGTATAATATTATATTTATTACTAGCAATTGCCCCCGCAACCCCCCTTGTGGGTTGAATTTCGTAAAATCCGTTCTTAGCTGACCTCTACTCGGCGAAAGGAATATTCCTACCATATTTCAAGTCGCTACGCCTTATGGTTCCAGAGATATCGTGATGAGTGACTATATAGGTGGAAATCTCTTTTATATATATAGATTATTCTATTTTTAAATGTTGCAATATAATATCGAATGGGACTCCACTCAGTATAAGCTGTGGCTATGATGCGGACAGCACCAAATTTATAAGTCCACCCCATGCGGTTGCTGAATATATAGATCATTAAATCTGCCGATAAATACATATATATTTTCCATCATATCTATATAATACATAAGGGTTGTAGTTGTGCATAAGGGTATGTTAGTCCCAACCTTGATGTATGAAAGTGAATGTTGAATATGGTAGAAGAAACATGAAAGTAGGACAAATTCTGTGGAAATGAGAGCTTTGAGAAGTATGTGTGGTGTAAATCTGAAAAGTAGAATAAGAAATATAAAAAATTGAGAGAATTGTGATTGACAATGGTATGTTGAGTTGGCACGTAGACAGGATGGATGAAAGTAGGGAAACGAAAAAGATTTATGAGACTGGTGTGAGTGGAAGAATCGGGGGTGACCAATCTTTTAACAATAAGATCGGGGACGTTCTTCAAAAAGGCCAGCTCAAAAACACTCGAAACCAACGAGTTTGTATAAAAGCATTGATAAAAGTGGAAGAAGCGAAAGTGGTATGCAAGGATCGGAGCATATGGAAGTCCATGATCTCTGCCTACTCCAATGGGAAATAAGCGTGATGTATATGTATATATGTATGTACTAAGTACTTATCTATAAAATATTACAGAAATAAAAGTAGGTCTTATTTCTCTAGATGAATAGACTTTAATTAAAACTGAAGTTCATGGATTTCAAAGCATAAAGAAGCTTCTCAAGATTGTAACATAATATTTGTTGTTTTTTTTTTAAATACTTGTAGCAGTATTAGATTAACAGCAGCTGAATAACATGATATTATTATATTAAAAAACTACTTTACATTTCTTTTAGTTCTAAGCTCTTTTAAAACATATTTTATTTAAAACCATCGCAAATCTACGTCATAACTATCATATGACATTATTATAATTGGAACATGAAGCGGAGAAATTGTAAGCAATTAATCTTTTAATAAGAACGTATGCTCTGAGCGAGTAAAAGTATTCTTCTAATTCCTTCATTTCTTGTATGAAAATTGTCTGAACTACTTTGTAATGGAAATTTAAATGTATTTTAGCTAAACGAAGTCGGTTCCGTCGCACTATTACTCGCTCCATTTTTCGTTCGCATTGAAAATTACGTTAGAGAATCATTGCAATGCAATGTTTTATCCATTTTTAAATCCTAGTAAATCGCTACACTTTCGTATTTCTCATAAAAATAACATGTTCTTTTAAAATTAATTACAGTTAATATTTTCTTAAATTAATCACATTTAACACATCTAGCGGTACTAAGGGAAACTATATCTATATATCAAGTTATAGTTTGTTTTTAATTAGTTTAAGCACCCTCTGTTTTTGTTTTTTTTAAATTTTCTGTTTATCTGTTGTGCACTTTATACATATTTTAATTACTTAATTTAACTTTCTTAATTTCTTTAAAAAGATGTATCTTTATCGACAACCTTCCAAAAGATATGTAAAGAACTCCATTTCCAGGACTCGTTCATAAAGTTCATAACAAAAAAAATAATAGTTTAAAAAAAACTAAAAAACACGCTTTTTATAAAAAACCGAACTAAAAAATAGAAAATAAATTTAAATTTAAAATATATTTTATTTAAAAAAAAGCGTGGGGTGCTAATAAAATATTTATAACTATTGACACCATGCACTCCACGCTTTTTTTAAATAAAATATATTTTAAATATTCTATTTTTTAGTTCGGTTTTTTATAATAGCTTGTTTTTTTAATTTTAAACTATTAAAATTTAGAAACCGGTGAAAATCGTGCTCAAAGATTCCGTTACATACATACATACAACCCAAGCTAATAAAAGCGTGTTAAAAATTGGTAGCTATTCTGAATGCTGGTTCATTCTTCTAATGCACATTAATTCAAGTAATAATTGTTGATATTGGCCCTTTTTGCACCTAGCCACAGGTACATATAGCATGTAATAAAATATAATACGTTTATTCATCAGAAGTGAAGGTAAATAACTAAACATTTTTAAATATATAAACACATCTGATAAAAAGGCTTCTGGACTCAGCATGACGTGGTGGAGTTTTGGTTAAAACACCATTTATGGAGGAAGAAGTCATAATATTTACTGAACTTAAGGCAGTTTGAACCAGCCAGATCAAACTGCCTTAATACATTATTTGCATAAAATACTCGTATATTTATGCTCGTTTTATTTACTCTTACAATTCCGGATGATTTATGACTCAACATTTATTACAGGAATTGGAGGAAATTTTAACGGACGTAACGACAGCCGTCAGCGACGCTATTTGTCAGGAAGGAGAAATTATCTCTGAAAAGGTACTTATAATAAATAGCCTCTACTACCACACTCATAATTAAATAAGACCACATCTAATATATCAGATTTTCAACCAATTTCGTATGGTTGTTAATTAAATTGTCAAGTGCAGAAATTCTCAAGTGAGATTCTCTTTGAGTTTAACCTTATATTAAATTACCAATTAACCTTTAGGTGATGAAATATTTGATACCGTTGTAATGTAGTATAATGAAACTGGCTCACATAAAAGTAAATTGAATCAAAGATTTTTTTTTGTCTGCACAAATCGTGTACGTAGTAACCAATATGTCATTCTTATCATAATATATAACAGAATATCTGAATTCAAAGACATAATATATTCCGTATTTTAAACTTGTTGTGAAGGTAACAATGCAACATTAGATTTGTTACGTATATCAAGGGAATCGTGTTACTAAATCACATCTCCAATTACGGAGTTAATATATATTGTCTATTATTAACACGAGTATCACACATTAAAATATTTATTATTTATCCCGATGTTTCGAGTTCTATACAGCAAATGTGGGAAGCGTCGGGATAAAAAATATAAATTATAAATCGCGTTTTAATCCGGTATATTGTTTTTATTAAATCTTATTTTCACGGTATTCGACGTCAAGATCTCCGGTGATAAATTCATGGCGTACATTACTGAGCTACCCAGTTACATATAATAAGAACTAATTATAATTTTATCTAACAGTGTAACCATCAGTTGAGAAGATACGAGTCTCTATGCGCCCAAGCTCGGGCGGTTTCCAGCACAGCTGACCTAGCCCACCTTGCGCGGACTCTTCTGAACAACCAGCCGCCGATGCGGACCCCTAAGCGAGCCTTCTTGCCGCCCTACCCACCGGAACCGGATGACCCGCCAATTGATGTTCCTGCGGTAAGTCTATGAAATTATTTTAAAAAGGCCTTTCGGACTCGTTGGTGCGTTCGGTAGAACACCTACCGCGACCGTGCGCATCAATGGGTCGTGGGTTCGAATCTCACCGGGATGACATGATTATAATTTTCTGAAAGCATGTCTTCCCCACGTCTGGTAAGTTTGGGCATTGAACGGGTGGGAGGAATATCGAAATTTCGACCAGGAAACGAACCACCGTTTATAGATGGAAAAATCGTGAAGTACATACATACGTACATATTGCGGGGGGGGGCAAGGATAGGTAATGCCATTTACTATCCTATAAACTTCTTTGACCCTCGACAGTATTAAATTCTCGCATTAAATGACTGTGTTCAACTGGACGGCTGCCCCCCTAAGACAAACTCCATAGCTACGCTAATGCCAAAACCTCCTCTATTAACAAACTAACAACAGTTGTAAAAACAGAAATACTAAATAAAACAACATTACCATTTCATTTTTTAACTTCTTTGATTTCAAGGTGGACATACACCGTGCCCTTATAAACAAAAAAGCCGTGCGGCCGAACGACTTAGTTCATTCATGAATGACAACCATCAAAAGTCCTTTCACTGTTAGTCTTATGTAAAAAAATTTTTTTTGGAATAGGCTTTTGGAAATTTTCACCCATCTTCACTACACATTTACAATAGTAAATAACAGTAGATTAATGTTATCTGGTCAATACTTAAAATTGGTTGTTCGTACTCTGTGTAAAATCTCTAAAAGGGAAGCTTAAAATATCCATTTACGTAAGCTTTCAGCTTCGAAAGTGCATTACCGGATAACTATCCTTACAAAAATGCCCCGTTTATTTTAATTGAAAAACCTACATAACATTATTTGATGAAGTTTTAATTAAAACAAGTTTTTGTTACCTGAAGAAATTATATTGAATAAAGAATGCAAAAAGAGTCTTTGAGTCTGTATTCCGTTGATCTAATTTATAAAAATAAATAATCGGGTCAAATGAACAGTACATTTCAATTAAGAAGTATTATAATTAAATAAAAAAGTGACTTACTTCAGTATAGTGTAAACTGTAAAGATATTCTTTATTCATTATGATCTATGTTTTAAAATAGTTAACCTTATATGGAGTATAATGATCACACGTTAATTTGATACATTTAATGACGAAAGGGTTCACATTAGGGACTATCCATAAAGTACGTCACACGTTAAGGGGGAAGGGGGTCGACGAAGTGTGACATTGATGTCACATTTCAAAATCGACATCTAAGTGTTAAAATGCCTTTGAACTAATAACGAAAAACTTAAAATATTTTCAACGCTACCCGTATATATGTAAAATTTAAAAATATGTGACGTCACACTAGGAAGGGGGAGGTCTCACAAATGTGACCCCTTATACACAATGTATGATGTAATTCATCCACCTTATGGTTAATTCAAAAAGGGCGTCAAACTAGTGTCCGTCTCTCTACATCTATATATATTTATATAAAAGAAAGTTGTGTTAGTTACACCGTTTATAACTCAAGAACGGCTGTACCGATTTTAACGATAACTTATTTGTTGGATTCCTCTATGTCCGGAATAAGACATAGGCTATTAAAATATTGGAAAAATCAGGAAAAAAATATATGCATAAAATTAATTTAAAAATAAATTAGATTCAGAACTCCGCCATCTTGACAGCTCACGTAATGCATTCTTAGCTTTTTTGGAATAACAGATGTCCACTGCAAATCAGTGACATAATATTAGACAATTATAGTGGGTAAATGGGCATATTCAAATTTAAGAATAATTTTATAATTTCGAAGCCAAAATTGTGGCAGAACAACGTCTGCGAGGTCCACTAGTTACAATATAAAAATCCCGCAACCGCATTATGTTGCCATAGACTAAAACATAGTATAATGGATTTTAGTAAATGGTAATAATACAGATTTAGACCTAATAATACAGATTTAGGAATGACCTCTGCCAAGTGGCTGATACGCTACCTCAGATGACGTTACGGAGATGGAAAATCTAGAGAAAATATTATAATTTATAACGTTTAAATTGTTTTTTTTACTAGCGAGAGTTTCATCAAGAACAAGAGAAGTTCTTTAGATTCAAATCATATCCTTCATACTTGACATGGATTTATCGAGTCCAAACCCGAACTTCTTTGATGTTTGATGCTGTAAGAAACGAGAAATAACAGTGTTTACTCAAAAAATATATGTATTTTAACTGTAGCTCAATATTTAAAGCGACCATTTCATTTCCATTAATTAATGAGATGTTTTATTACGTCCCCACATATGTACTTATATCGTAATTAAAGAAACAAATTATTAACTTTAAAAAATATGTAATGCACAAAAAGGTGACCTCACCAGAGGGCCTAGCACGAACGACTATCGACAAAGTATTCGAATCGTCAAACTGTCAGTTGTATGAGAAATTTCATACAAATGACAGTTCGACGATACGAATACCTTTTCGATATTTGTTCGTGCTCACCCCCCAGTTAACACCGATTTTTTCCAGTCTATCTTTATGATATGCTAGAGAATAAAACAAATAGGAAATATGGGGTGTTTCATTATATAAGAAATAAAACACTAATTAGATACCAGTTTAAGCAACATTACAAAAAGAAAAGATACACAATATATTATGGTAATAATTTTTCTTAAAATTTGTGATGTGGTTAATATAGGAATATTGTGTTACGCAGACACTTGTTCATTTAAATTATTCTTAAGTGATCTTTTCTTTTATGTATCATTAAATAAACATTATAAAAAATTGTTACTGTCAATAATCTCAGACGTGTTACATAGGCATTATTATCTTCTTAAGAAGAACATTGAATTCTATTCTGTTATGAATTGTTATTTAACTAGAAAAATATCTCGAAACCTTTTCATCAGTTATGCCTCTGAGCTTCGATAATAATGCAATAATTTCTATTTGAATAAATATCGGATAGGATAACTGTTTTCAAAGACTGTTTATGATTTTCCTTTATTGTACCTACCCACTACTTTTCATCTCCTAATATTTTTTTCTACTATTGATTTACATATATTTACCGAATTATTAACATGTTTAATACTTTTCATCTTTACGGACATTTGGACGAAGTACAATGTAGTTTCTCATATACTGAACATTTAAGTACTTTGGATATATTCGCTGAAAGGGTGTATAATAACAGTAATGGGTTTGGTAATTATATAGGTACTTAGTCGGTCATAAATATTTTAATGTTGCAAAAGAGATTATTTTCTTATTCATCCACAGAGAGTTTATCGGAAACTCAATGTGTAAAATCATAGGGCTGTAATAATCTATGATGTTCCAGCCCTATTACACCTTACTACAAAGTCAACAAGCTTGTAGCTATTGAGTTTGCCTTTTCAAACACTGTAATCGGATCATCTCGTTTCTAAATTCATCAAAAAATTTGTTTAATATCGTAAATCATCCACTCAAACTCACAAAATATCAACATTTTCCAATTCCATAGTGCATACTCGTCGCTTGAACTCATTTTTTGTCGCTACAAATTGTATTATCAAGTAAATTAATTTATTTATAATGTACGATTGCGAATATACATAGCCCATATTATTTAAATCATATATCGGGTTTACAATGATAAGATAAAGTTCATCAATAATATCCTGTATTGCAAAGATCCATAATTTTCATTATTAATTAACAGGAAACGATGCCGCCTGTTCTTAGAGGAGAGATGCTGCTTGACCGAATGGGAGGAGGGCAAGCAAGGCTTAACTACGAGCAATTAAGGAAAGATGCGCTTGATCTCGAGATGCAAATAAAACAACTACAGGTAACAGATTCCTACATCAGTTATTTTAAAAAGCGGTTATACAGCTGATATGTATATCTGTTATCTCACGAAGTCTGAATGTTGTTAAGCGTGCACATATACTAGTACATTGTTTTAGTGTGCGCAATGTTTAGCATGTGCTACGGAGATTACGCACACTCAAAAAAATGTATGTGTGCACGCCTAACAACATTCATAGCCCAACGGACTCCGTGAGATAGAATATTTACACCAGAAATAAATTTTGATAGTCTGTCAGGCAAGAAAAGCTTAATTGCTTGTATTCTAAATATTGTTTATCTTAGTAATCTGAGATGCAACAATGACAGATAGTTTGTTGAAACAAGGAAATTTTTACCACAGTTCGCCTTGGTACTTTGAGAATATCGGACACATCGGGAACGGTCCAACGGTGGTTATTTTATTACATTGTGTTTTTTAATTACGGTGTGAACTCTTTATTAAGTCATAGCTTAGGCTGCTACAAACAAGAACAATATAATAGTCTTGTGCAGAATTCGGTCCAGTCGAGGACATATACCTATCCACCATCTACCATGGGAACATATATACCTATCATAGCGAAAGGTAATAAGCAGCACCACGGGTGTAGCATAATCTAAGCACTAATATTGTCGCTTTAAAAGAAAATGATCAGTAGGTTAATATGATAGAGAAATAAGCTTGACTATCACTATTCTAATTTTGAAATAAGCATTATATTACCTATATTTTACTTGAACGTCTATGTAAATATCTTGATGCGTTAATACGTAAGATTTATATTCACATTTAACTACATATAAGAAATGATTGAAGACATTAGTGTTTTTGATTGAAAATTTAAACTTTTATCTCGAATTACAGAATTTTATTTATTTTTGCTATAAATATAAAGATGGATTCACTGGTAACGTGGCTGCATAATACTGAAAGGGATTTGAAAGGAAATTTATGCTTCAATATAAAATTCTTTCAATATATGTTTATCATACTGAAAGATGTCGATTTTCAATATAGCGACAAAACAGTGTAAATAAATCGTCACGCGACATATTGGAGTTTAGGATTTTCCTTATATTTTTTAAGCGAAAGATTGTTTGTTTATTTTTTTGGATAGCTTATTCAATAAAACCTATTCTTGCTTTTGTGACAGTCAATTTTTAGGCAAAATACTTTAACGTTTTGACGGGCTGGTTGGCGCGTTTGTTAGAACACCTGCCGTGCGCTCCGACGTTCGAGTCGTGGATTCGAATCCAACCGGGACGACATGCTTATAATTATCTGTTGCATGTTTTCCCCACATCTGGTAACTTCGAAAAAATATCGAAATTCTGACCTGGAAATGAACCACTGTTCATAGATGAAAAAACTGTACAGTACCTACACATTGTGTGTTTCGGTTTAAGCCGGTTAAGGCCGTATTCCAACGTTACTCAAGTCCTAATCTATTCTTGAAGATAAAAGATGAAGAAGAATGAAGAAGAAGATTGAAGATGTCAAAATTCTATAGAGTTCGCCCCGAAAATTTATGCATTACATGAAAGCGGCGAACGTGGCAAAAAAATTTTTGCCAAAAAAAGCCATTTTTTCGCTGGCAGAGGGCCCCGCAAAATTAATCTCGCCCACATTAAATTAAGGTCTTACGCCGCCACTGGCCTAGGTCTATGGATTTTCGAATGCTCGAAGCAAAATGTAAGTCGACAGCGCATCATTGACTGATGTGTCGATATCTAAAATATTAAAAAAATATATGTTTCCACGTTACTGACGATACTAAGTATACCACGCCTGTATATGAGAAGCACAATATTGAGCTCTTAAAGAATCAAAGACAATTAATATGCATAAAATAAAATATAAAAGTACTCTAAATGAACTTAAATATAAAAAACAGAAAATTGGCTAAAGCGGCATCTCAGAACTCATCAGTTACACCGCTATGAACTCCATAAATGATCTCATGAATCTTTTTTTTTTCAGTAATTAATTTCATAACCCTTAATAAAACTTTACACTATATTTTTTTATTAGCAACTGGCCCCGGCTTCACACGGGTGCAATGTATCCTAATAAGATAACTTAATGAAAAAAAAGCCTATGTTACTAGTTGGTAGTAAAGCTTTACATATATTGGTGAAAGACTCGTTAAGTCAAGTAGTTTTTGAGTTTATTCGTTACAAACATACAAGCTCAAAAATCCTAATATTTCCTCTTTATAATATTAATTTAAAAAATGTACTTATAAAAATATATTTACTGGATTTAGCAATGATTTAACCAATTTATGTCTGAAGATATACCTGAAGATTTTAAACTTTAAAGCAAGCAGTGTAATTCCAACAACAGAATAGTTTAACAAAGAGTAATTAAACTTTGTTGCAAGCTTAATAACATTGTTCAATTCTAAGTTAATTACCTACCTACCTTCCCTAGTTAAATTCATTATAAATTATTCATATTTTTTCCAGACTTCTTTTAAAATTAATGTTTTCTTTGTGAAACCGTTTCAAGTATAAGGACTTTATTCATGAGAATATGAAACGTATTTCTTATTTGCAGGAAAGCTTGGACTCACTGGCTCGTATACAATATCGCAGTCTTGAGAGTAATATCTACAGCAAAGTCAACGAAATTCAAGTGAGTATATTTAAATTATTCGAAACCTCTCAAACAGGTCGCATGGATTTTGTAAAAATTAACACATTATAGAGTCTTGCTGATATCACATTAATTCATAGAAAAACCGTGAAGTGCATATTGCGCGTTTCGATTTCAGTCTATGGATTTCCGAATGCTCGAACTAAAAATTAGGACGACCGTGCATCATTGACTGATGTTCTGCGGCTGAGATATCACCTACCATCAAGTGAACCTCATGCTATTCTATCGATATCTGACATAAAAAATAATAGTTTTACCGTTAAAGCTAAGTAAATCTGCCTGTAACTTTAATCGCTCTGTAACCAAACCCCCGCCACATAACCCCCGTTATCGCTGCATAACCCTCACTTTTGTCGCGAAACCCTTTATCATGTTTGTTTAATATTGGCAAATAGAATACTGTTTCATGAGACGTCTACATTACATTGACATTAATTGTCTATACGGTCTTCAGTAATCACCTTGCACTTAGGAAAAATACCCTTTTTATTTCTAAGCAGTAATATTATATTACGTATATACCTATTCTTTACTACTACTTTATTTTATTATTTATAAGAAATGTAAAACAGAAATACTTCTACTAGTAATACCTTGGAACACGATGGATTTAGAAGCAACAAGCTACTCCATTTTAGAAATGGAACTCGACTTAGAACCTTATGGCTGGTGGCATAATATTGAATTGCTTTCCGGAATTCACATAAAGGATAAACTAAAAATGTTTATTATTAAATATCAATGACTAACTCTAGAAATATAAATTAATTCCATTTTTAATTATTTGGAAAGAAAGTATTATTCATTTTCATTCAGTCGGAATTTATTAATGAAACTATAATACACTATAACTTCACAAATAGGTACGTTTTTATTCTCAAGAATTTTCGTCACAAAAGCGAATAAACTAACTTAAATTCAAATAAATCTTGAAACTAAACCAAGCAGAACGAAGTGATTTTAGAAGTCAATTCAGCAAACATTTCAGTGCCCACAAACGCCCTCACTAAAGTTTTTTAAACTAACACAAAACATATTGTACGTTTAGTTATGTATAATCTTTTGGGGTCTTTCTATCGACTCGGGAAAGCTATTCAATATAAGATTCAATTTCGTTAAGAATTTATTCAATACAGCTTTCTTACTTTGACAAACTTGAACTTTATCGTGTACCAGTATGTAGTACCTATTTCAAGCGCACATTATTATAATTACAATAAAGAAACGATTGGATGGATGGAAGTAAGGTTGCCAGGTCTTTAAAAAAAACCGTAAACCTGGACAGACCGGCCAGTTTAGTCGGACATTTGGGTTTAAAGGCCGGAAGACCCTTATTTTTTAATCTTAGCATAACACGACAATTTGTTTTAAAGTAAAACAATCCTTTTTCATTAATTTAAATAATTGCATTAATAGATATTATAGTTAGCAGTAACTAGTATTACAATTTGCAGTGGAAAATATATTAAAATATAAAATTAATTTACCATAAAATCTTATTATATTTTAATGAAATGACAAATTTAATAAATCAGTCTTTCATTTCAATTATTATTCATTACTTACCACGATTGCAATTAGCAATTATTTTTTTTAAACAAAACTCTAATGAAAATCTTCTTAGATAAGCCTAACAATAGCCGAACAGACCGTGTAGGTAATTTGGCCGCACACGCAACCAAAAAAGCCTGACTTTCTCCGGCTTTATCAGTACCTACTTAATAGTAAGAGTAAGGTATAGACCTTACTTACCTCCCTTACAATAAAAAATCTGTTTGACGGTCTTTAGTGTTCGTGACTGGTGACCTATAGAATATCTAATTCAAGCGAGATATTTTCTACTAATGTCGCTACTATTCTAATATGTAATCAATAGTCCTAAGTTCATACAGTTATATTTTGGTACACATGGCTCCATCTGCCGAAGCTAAAGTGTATCTCGCTTCTTGAAGCATTTTAGGGCATTTGAGAATTATTTTTGAACCATCCGTATAGCAGAGCCATCTCTAGTCTTACACGTTCCACTGCCAACAACTCCGTAGTTTACCTTCTCAGATACCATTTCATATTATATCATACTAGACAACAGTTTTCAGAAACTCTTATAGATGGTGTGTTAATAAGAATACGTTACATTCTTTATAACATTTTTGAACCAACGAAATGGCGCTTCGAAAATTTATTATATACTAGCTGATGCCCGCAACTTCGTTCGCGTGGTTTTCACTTTAAGCTTAGCTTTTGAGCAAGCTTTCTTCAAATGACATATCCTCCATCCTCTATACTTGGTGATTTCTTTTGGGAAAGAGCTATCAAATTAGTCATTGACGGTTGCTTTTGCATCATATTATCGACACGTTTAATGGTGGTTGAGATTGGGGTTCGAAGTATGATTTGAAATTCAATAAAAATACCATTGTTGAAAAAATGAACCTGACTTTAAAGAAAATTACTTATTTTTTTATAAATTTAATTAGTGGTGAAGATACTGTATCCACCTCGATATTTATTTCATTTAATTGATCATTTTCATTTTGAGACATTTTTTTTAAATTCCCTTCTCCCGGGATTCCTACTCGGGTTTCCGGTGCTAAATGCGGAAACCTCTAAGATACGAAGAAAATCCTTAAGAAGCAATAAAAGCAATGTCGAATAATCGTAATTCTGTAGAATCAGGATGGATGAAAAGGTGATATAAACGATCTCATAAGAAATACTTTTTCATATAATATTTCAATAATACATTTTCTATTGTTATAATATAGTTCTTTAAAAAAAAAAATAATAAATACAAAAAAAAAATATTTCCGTTCAACTTCAGATTCGAACTCGCATCTGAAGTTACGCAATGGGCCTGCATATTATCCACTATGCTACGATTACATATCGGAAATGGCGAAATAATCAAAGTATTTCATTTACATATCAAACTGTGATTGACATCTGACAATTCGAAAAAGTTCAACGCGAGTCAGTTTGCATTGCAATTTGGTGATATGGTGCCTTTAAAATTATTTTTAAATGATGATAACTTTTCTTTTTGAGAACCGATTTCGATGAAACAAAGCCTATATGTTGCCCTGGGCTTTACTTAATATATTTGTGTAAATTGCATGAAAATCCGTTCAGTATCTTCGGAGATTAGCGTGAACAAACAGACAGACAGACAGACAGACGGACAGACAGACAGACAGACAAGAATCTTAAAAATTGCATTTATGCATTCTGCTACCCTTCTTTTATCACCCCTTTTAATTTCGGGTAAAAATATTGAGTGAAGCGTAATTTCGATCCTACTCTTTTATTATATGTATAGATAATATTCTACCAATAATTATTTCAGTAATTATTTATAGACTATTATAATAATTTTAATATATAAATGGTGTTCTGTTATTGAAATGAATAGGATTAGGTTCTGGCACCATACCAATATTATTATTATTTTTTTGGGTCCAAAGCCATACGACTCCTTAATATTACTTGGGATACTACTAAAGATTGATAGAAAAAAAATGGAGTATTTTTAAGCTGCAGCCCTGGTTCGAAATATTTACCAAATTATATTATAAGAATCAAAAACTATATTTGCCGGGGTTAACCTCTTTTCAACTACCTCTTTTATTATGCAAAAGCTCCTCCGAGACATCAAAATAAAGTAGGAACAAAGATGCATCACCAAAACTATTACGTTTTTTGCAGGAGGAGATTTCCATCAAGAAGTATGATTACAGAGCCACCCAATTGCATCTTGCCGCAGTAAGAGCTCAGGTATGTTAAAAAATAATATAAATTCTTACGACCTTAGCGTTTAATATTCAAAGATTTTCTAGTCCAATTTTTATCCATTCATTTGTCTAACTGATTGATGTTTAATCATAATGCATGATGTATCGAAAATATTAAATAAACTCATATACTATTTAAATGTGTCATCTTCAAAATAAAAAAAAATAGTTCATATTATGTTGTGATGTCGACTCTATCGGTAGGTACTGATTATTATTATTTAACGACACAATGTAGAATTTAGGCATAAGGTACCTGCGATGCAGACGAGTTATCTTTTTAGCTAATCCAGGTTCTCTTTATTTTTGAAATATGTATACAGGTTCATCAATGCTTATACTATTATTATTATTATTCCAACTAAAGACCAGCGGAATTTTACAGCCAGTGTTATGCTAAGTGGAGGTGTTTTTGAGATATTTACTTTATAATTTACAATTTTATTTTGCTGTATATTTAATTGACACAAATAAACTTTTTCTATATGATCTCAGTATTTATTACGTCAGTCGGAGGATCCATGCTCCATACACGAGCTAGGCATCAATACTTGTATGGTGCCAACATTATGTTTTTTAAAAAAACTGGTCTTGGCGATTTAACGGTCAAATAAATATTAGAAAATATAGTATTCAAAGACTGCTTCTAGCGAGAAAGGGTAATAATAAACTGTTAATTCTCATAATGAGTTAATTGTTTTCTGCAAAGTAGTCAATAAAATAAAATATTAAGTCCTAATAACGGTTACTGCTATACCTTATAAACACTAACATTATACGCTAACTCTCATCAACTATATGTATTATTAGGTATACTCAATAGATTTTCACGCAATATAAAGGAACGTGACTTCAGCCAAACTCAACTCCAACTAAATATTCAAGATTTTCATCAAACGAAGACCTTTCAACCTTACTTTTGAACAAAGAAACATTTTGAAAATAGCAAAGCTATATTATTCTCTAGTTGAAATGCGCAATGCGCATGCCTACTAGCTAGAGCCGAAGTGTGTTCGGGCCGTGCGAAGTCTAGCAACAGAATTCAATCAATAGTTTTCAATATTTCCCGCGGATAAACTTTACTTCTATTACTTTCTCTGCAAAATATAATACTTGAAGAGGTACTTCAAATTACCTAAATGTATTTTTAAATGTATGAAGTTAGCTAAATGTACTTTTTTTAAACTCGGAAGCAAAGGTCAAGTGTTGTTTGTGATAAAGTGTCATAGACTACAATTGTAAGTTGATAATTTATTATTTTTAAAATTAAGGTAAATAGATATAATTTAACAGTTAAAATATATCTTTTTTCCCATGATACAACTTAATTAAATATTATAAATAGACTTAAGGATACATCATTCAGCTGATGTTGTCGCATTGCGCACAGCCTCCCGTTACCCAGTCTGAGAGAGGATCTCGAGCTCTTCATAACCTTCACGATATATTGTAGCTTATTTAAATTTCAATTGACAGAATTAAGTGCCTATATCATACTATTGTAATTGTTTTCAATTAAGGCAAGCTGTTCGCCACGGAAAACAATCGTAAAATTAAGTATCTGGCCAAAATGGGCTGGATATCAATGAAAAATCATATGGTAAGTACTTGCTGATATTTTTATTCGTTCATTGAGATTTGTTAAAAAATATTAACTGATCTATATTAATACTCAAAGTATGTTGTATCAACCGGTATGTGAATTACCATGAGAATATAACAAATAATATTTAAACAATAATAATGATAATTTATATCCAATATAATATTTGTTCAGTGTGATTCCACTATAAAACAAAATTAATAATATTTTAATTGCTATATTTTTAATTATTATAAAGTAATATGTCGATGAGATTTATAAAAAAATATAAGTATTTACTTCCACTGAAAGATTTATATATTGTACCTAACTGTCTACTAAATAATATTAATAACTAATTAATATTAATAACGTCAGAACCTACCGTAGACACATTATTAGAAACCTATTTATTTCATGCAATAATATCTTAAGTATGTATGTAAGTAACGTATGTTATCATAATCGCGAGTATGTACTGTGGTTGTAATGATTGCTTTAGTTGAAACATACAAGTGTCAAAAGCAGTGGTATAAATAAATAGTTCATACGTACTTTTAAAAGGTGATCGAGAAATTAATGTTCACCTTTAGGTAGGTAGTTTACTAATTACTGTAAAAGCGCTACAAAAATAAAAAGGACAATAATTTTTATTTACTTGTAAGCTTTTAAGTACATAAATTAAAAAAACATCATGTCATGTAAAATCACTTTAAAAAAATTGATATAAATAGGTTTAGGTTTAAAAGAATTTATTTTTCATTAAGACTGAAATATACAGTCACTTACATGAAAAACTTACACTTACATAAACTATGTAATCTACGGCGACCTGAATATAAAATATGCATGCAAGAACGAATACAAATAGATTAACACAAAACTTTTGACAAAATACATATAGAAGAAGGGAAAACATCATATTTTGAGACACTATTTTAATAAGGAATGATCGTTTAAAATATGCTTAGCTAGCTCAGTCTTAAACATACCAAAAGATTTAGCATTTTTAATATTTTTTGGTAATTTATTGAAAAGCTGTGCTCCCTCGAAAGTTATTATTTTTTTCCCGTAATTAGTGCGGGCTTTAGGAATGGCAAGTTTATGAGAACTACGAGTTACGATATTATTAATATTCCTCATACTGAAGGAAATATTGGTGTGAATAGTTCTATCAATAATTTTACGAACAAGAATACATAAGCTATAATTGTAGAGTTGTTTAATATTCATTAATTTAGTTTTCTGGTATAAAATATTTGTAGATGTTAGGTAAGGAAAATTGAATAGAAGTTTAATTATTTTATTTTGTGTTATTTGTAATTCGGCTAGTTTAGATTTGTTTGATCAATTATATAATTGAAAATTAATTATGTAATCGCGCTTTTCTATAAATCTGTAAAATTGATCAATAATTCTAATAAGCCATTCAAAAATGTGTTCTTACAATTCCACGAAAAATTATTCAAGAAAAATATATATTTTTTTTCTAATCGTTATATTCAATTTTTTTAAAATACAATGATAACCTTTCCTTTAGACAGATAAATAACGGCAACATGTCTAGATCTCTCATAGATTGACATCTCAGCTATTGGAAAGTCTCAAATATAAAGCTCATTCATACCATTATGGAATAAATACCTTATTTTCCCATACTCTGACTTCCCTTAGGTTTTTTGGATGAGATTTTATTGTATACATCGCCATCTAGCGAAATAAGAGAAAAGTACTTAGTCCGTACAACGACGTTGACGTTTCAAGTGACGAGTCTCTAGAACGAATTCCTATAGTGAAATGTCAAAGTCATGAATGAATGCGTCAAGTGAAATGATTAATGAAATGATGAGAAAGTCGCATTTTGCTGTGAAGCGTGTAGTTTGTTTTTATTAAAACCTGTTTATTTTTTTTGAGTATCGTGATTGAGTGTGTATATTTTGTTTCAAATAAAGTTCCCAATAGGTGAGTAAATTAAGTATTCTATTCTATTATGTAATAATTTATGATTTTAAAACTAAGTTTTGGTATGTGTAAACACGATTAATAATATTTTAATGAAAAGACAATTTTACATATCTTGTCAGGAATATTTATTAATATACTAAAATTATGAAAGATTTTCTAGTTGATATTTTGGTTGGTAATGAAATACGCCAATATCAACACATAACCTATAAATTTCCTCGTTATCTAAATTATATTTTTACTTAAGTATCCGGTTATTTCTTAGTTAAAATACTAGTAAAATATTATTTTCTAATCGTTTAGATCCAGTTTTAAAAAAATCAGGAAGAATTTTAGGTGTCATCGTTTAGGCGGGAAACCTATCGCCCTGTTGTATTTCTTGACCTTTTATTTTTTCACGTATAATTATGTTTTTCAGGTGCTGAGCTATTTAATATGAAACAAGTAACTTCAGATAGAAAGAAAAAACATTCAATATCAGATGATGAAAATGTGAGATACAAATTAAATACACAATACTTCAATAATGTTTCAAAATCTAAAACGAAATCTAAGAAAAAAGATGATGATGATGATGGTGTACGATACAAACTTGCTCCGATCGCTTCAAAACCTAAAACAATTGACAAAAAGCCGAAACCAAAACCCAAAATCAAAGTGAATTTTTGGAGCCAAAAACACATTATGCAGCGGAATAAAAAGACAACACCAAACACAAAGGATTCTAAACGTAGATATACAGTTGGTACTACAGATAATACAGACAACAATAAACAAAAAATAGCAGTAGATAAAGTTCGTAAACGAGTATCATTTCTTCCATCTCCAGTTTTTACAGAAAATCATGTCCCAATGGTTACCGTTCCAGATGATTTGACTATGCAATTAAATGCTGCAAAAGACCAAGCACTAGGAGATGATTTAATAGGTTATGTTCACAATGAAAAAGAAATTAATAAGCTGCATGACCAAGGTAAAAAGAAATCAAGGACCTCCATGACCCAAACAAGTCCTAGGAGTTCAAAAGGTGCTTCAAATAAGGGAAATGAAAATGAACTAGAGTTTTTCTCTAATTATGTTGTTCAAAAATTAAGACGAATGGAGACAAACCAACGTATTTACTCAGAGAATTTAATAAACACAGCCCTGATGTTAGGACAATTGGGAAAGTTGAATGGCAAATCTAAAATAGGTGAACATTGGTATTAATAAGTATTTATTTATCTAAGAAAGTGAGGCTTTACATACTGGCAACCTTTAAAGTATTTATTATGTCGATTGTTTAACACATTTTTATATTATATCATAGGTAATTATTAAAAGTTGGATAAAGTTTGATGCATGCAATAATACACAGTTCTAAATTCAGGGATAATGAAAGTGTGTACTTGTTTCCCATGTAAATAACATTATATATACATGTTATATATTCAATATTATCATGTTCTTAATCTATAAAATTAAGTTTATATTATATATAACTTATAGTTTTATTATTATTTAGAGGAGCCCATTCAAATATTACATCACACAAAATGTAATATTTTTTACTCCATATCAATATATATATAATATCAAGTTTTGTTGACCCACTCGCCGTCCCGTAAAGTGTAACGTAATTTTGGATGGCCCCCAAGTAGCCACTAAACTGTTTTCAACTATGGATTTCTCTTTTATAGTTCTTAATACTTGAATAATGTTTCTTCAAGTATGGATTTATTTTTGTATAGTTCTTAAAACTTAATATGTTGTAATGTGAGTGTTTAAGATGACAAATATTTGATGGTACTATTGCTATAAAGGGCATACACCAAGCAATTAATTTAGACTGATTTTACTTGAAACTATTAAACAGTAAAGACATGTATAGTTTATTTTGAAAAAATAATTGTTGCGTTGTTAGTTAATATTAAATAAAAGTGTACTTGCTATAAAGGAATTCTATGGATGGAATAGAGTTTATTTTATTTAAAATAAATAATATTAAAATAAATCAGTTGAAGTTCCCTTAATTTTAAATATTTAACATTACTTATGCTAGGTATTTTTTAAAATAATTTCATAGTACAATCTGTTAATAAAGTTAAAGATACTGCATATCTACTTTGTATTATATTATTATTATTGTAAAAAAGTTTTCTTATACTCTAAGACGAAACTACATCAGTCAGGGAGAAATAAATTCGAACATAATAATATTGTTTGTCCTTAGGCACTAGGATTATTATGAAACGTTTTCTTGTATTTAACTTATACATATCTCTATTTACGCACATTAGTAAGTAATTGAAAGGTTTACTTGTTAAAATGAACTTGTTTTGTAATGTATGTAAGTACGTTTTTACTACATAATTTTTATTAGACATTAAGGTGTTAAGATGTGTTCTTGTTTCATAGTAATATATTCATATATTTTTTCATTGGTAATTTATCCAGATACCACAGGTACTAATAAAATTTAATTAAAGAACATTTGATTTATTATTTTCATATATCATCTACATCTTTCTTAGAGCGACAGGTATGTATATACATTTATTGAGACCTACAACAACAGAATTCATAGTTGTGTATGTATTTTTATGAACGATTTAAAATAGTTACCAATACCATCAAGCTATGCAAAAGTCGTTGTTCTAACATGTGTATAATTACATAAATTTTAGATAAATATTGTCTTCTGGCAACTTCGAGCATAAAATAGACGAAAGGATATTCGAAATCCAGTCCAGATTTTTAATAACTTTTAAAATTGTATAGAATAGTTAATTGATACAAAAGATCCCTAGGGCAGTGCCCGAATTGGTTTCAATCAACTTCACATTAAAAATACTTTGTAGGGTAAAGTTCTCAATGCATTTAAGGTTGGAAAATAAGAGACGATTACAATTTTCCAAAATGGCGACAAGGTGAAACAGTTTAATTATACGCCACTACGTAGAGGTGTCTACGCTTCGTAATATGTCCACAATAATAATATAATAAAGAAGTTTATTTGTTTGTGGTAGTCTAGAACTAAACCTTTAAAAATATTTTACAAGTAAAAATGTATTTCTAATATTTATTTTTGAAAACTGCTTTGATTAATTGTTAAATTTAAATGTGATGAACTACAATAATGTTGAAGCTGTTCCAAGAGGCAAAATAAGTACGAGATGAAGTTAAAACTCCGCCAATTGCTCATTTTAATTCCTTTAATAATGCATAAAGGCATTTATCACATCAAACTTCTAAATAATATGAGTTCTATACAACCTCGATATATATCGTAGACAGTAGTCCGTTCAAAAAATCATACCGGGGCAAATATTTTTTTAGTGTTAACCGCTAATAAATCTTAACCTTACATTCAAGTTTACTTGCGTAGATTAATTATTCATACCTGTATCAATATTCTAAGTTTACTTTTAGCGTTTATGTACGTCATAAATTATTGCGTAGGTACATACGCACCGTTTTCAATATGTGAACAAGTCACGTCCTAAATGACTACTCCAACAATGTTTATCTATAACAAGTTTTACTTCCATAATTTAATTACACCTACGTATATTTATCTGCTTACATAAAATAGCTCTATGTTAAGAGTTGAAATGTGTTGTTTATTACACGTTGCTTAGAGACATCAAACGCGAGACACGATAGGACTCAACATTGAACATCCGGCGCCCAGCCAGTCGTTACCCGCCCGCCCTACACAGTGCCAGACAATTGCGCACATTATTGTACTAAGCTACGAGTTTTCAGTGCTACGTTAATTGTTGACAATATTCGTACGTTTTTATTAAATATACATATATTTCGTAATTAAAGATATTATTCATAAATCCATTAGTCTAACTCGAACTTTTTATTTAAACATAATATGATTTTTTTTATGCTCTGTAAATGTAAAACATTAAAAGAAAATTTAACTTTAGTGCCTAATTATACTTCCTACCATTCGTAACGCTATTGAGTAATTAGAAAATTTAAATGCTATGAGCCAATCATTTTGGAGCTAGTTATTTGAATTTTAAATCATGGATATAGTGCATCGGCTGCATTATTTAGTGTTATCTCAAAAGTCAGATCTTATGACAATGGAGCGTGAACAAAGAACACGTGTGAGACGACAATCCAGTCTGCCTGATGCAAACAAAACACGCCAGCGCCTTGAACAGGCTTATTTTAATGACGTAAGTTTAGTTTAATAACGTACCTTATACTTAAATTACTTATACTTAACTTATAAATAAAAAATATATTTAATTTACATTTTCAAATCATAATTTCTTATTGTTTTACTGACGAAGTGCATTTCTTAACGTTTTCTAAAATAAATATACTAAATTAATAGCGATCCTTACTCATACAAGATATTTAAAGTTATTTAGGTATTTCAGTTGCTTTAGTTTAAGGATTTTTTTTACCGTTTCCGGTACCGGTTGTTGTTCCATCTCTCTTTATAGGTAGGTCCTCCTCAACGATAGATCAAAAGTAAGTTATTTACTGTAGACCGTAAATAAATGCTGTGTGTTTGGCGATATTCATCAAAAGCGAAACCATCTTAAACATATGTTTTACAGACATACTGATCTAAAACGAACAACAAAACTTAAAGTGCATATAAGAGATTCTCGCCAACTGAGACGATATTTCCTTCTCCAACAAGAAATATGCTTAATTTATATGGCATACCCTATAAAATAAAACCAGGTTCAGATACATATATCAGAGTTTGAAATACCTACCGTTTCAGTCTACTAATAAATATGTCATCAGATGTGATACTTACAGACAGTATTTTTATGAAACACTAACGATCCGCCCCGGCTTCGCACGGGTTCAATGTAGAAGAAAAAAGGAAAATAACTCACTGATAATGTAGCTTTCTGTTGGTGAAAGATTTGTTGGTGATGTTTTAAAATCGGTCCATAAGTTTTTGAGTTAAATCGTAAAAAAAACAAAAAAAAATCTTTCCCCTTTATAATATTATAGTATAGATGAGTATACCTACACAATACAATATTTAATAACTCTATTACCTACTCTAGTAATTGGTGATATTGTAGAGTTATTGTACATATTTCTGAGAAATAGCTGTTTTGTGTTTGGGACCGTAGTCTTGATAATACTCAATAATATCCATCGGGAATTGAACACTGTCACAGTAAATAAAATTAGACTACTTTCAAATGAACCTAGATTTATGTAATACAAAATTAAAGTTAAACCGTTTCTTAGATGTCTTAATAATTAAGGTATTCATGAGACTCAAAGAAATATTGTAGATAAACCATTCCGCTGTCGTCCGCTTGCCAGAGATAAGAAGGTTTATAGTTCTGCTTTTATTTGTTCTTGACACGCTTGACCTTTATCTTTTAGCAATTACGACGCCTGGGATTTGTTCACAAATCAGTCTGGACCAGAACTTTTGGTGCAAGGAACTACAGAACATTAAAAATAATAAGTTCTAGCACTAATCGCTATTCTTAAAACAAAAATGTTTTAGGCATCCAGTGTGCAACATTTCTATTTTAATCATTATTTTTAGTTGATAGTCAATGTCTTACATGCATATTACCACAATTATGAATAGCTACTGATCGTTGTATTTTACCTCAAGTAAATAAGTCATAACTAAATTATTATATATTAAATTTTGCTATATCTCAAAGCGATTAGGCAGCGTTTACGATGAAAGCTCCCAGGCGGCTAGACTTTTCAGACACTTCCAACAATATTTCAACTAATTTACACAAAACCTTGACAAATCATATACCGTAACCTTTCTCGTGAACGAATCTATCTAAAATTTGGTCTGGTGAAAACCGAAAGAAAATCGGTTCAGTAGTTTTTGAGGTTATCGCGAACAGATAGACAGACAGACGTGGCAGAGGACTTTGTTTTATAAAATGTCGTGATAATGCAATATATAGTAGAAATATAACATTGACCTATTTTAAAGTATCACATAACGATCCGGAATAATACCTAAAACTACATCCGATAGTTTTCCGTGATATAAAGTCAACAAAACTTTACTAATAGCACACTCTAAGTCTGTTGCGGAACTTTTAAGCCATTATTGCATTTTACTAACGCATTTAGCATTCAGTTGTTTTTCGCGAGCTAAAATACTCAAATTCACTTGTTTTTTGAGAGCTAATACTTAATGGGCTTAACCCTCCGTGTGTATACTATATTTCTTGGTGCACGGTGTGTATACTGGGTCTTTTAGGGAACAGTCGGGCTTACAAAGCTTTCTAGACTTCCAAAAAATCTGAAATAAATCTGAGTTACTTATTGAAGTGTCTACTAAATGGCCAATCGTCCGCTCTACGCCCTTGATTTGTGAACTGGTAGTAAATGTAAAATTAGAAGCATTTAATATTAGTAATATTAGTAATTTAATATGTATTATTTTTTATTGATGTTCATAGATGTACATTGTGTTACCTAAATTAATAGATTATTTTTTAATTTAATTGAATTAAATATGGCAACTTTGTGACATTTCAAATATAAGACAACTGTCATCTTTCAGTCTCCCGCGACCACGGTTGCTGAAAAGCATCCGAAACGTCGGGATAAATAATTTAAACAATAAATCGCGTTTTAATCCGGTATACAGTATTTTATTTAAATGTGTGATACTCGCGTTAATAAAAGACAATATTATGTTTTTATTTATTATTTGAAATACAAATGGAATAATATATTGATATTAATCATTTCAAAAAAGTAAATTATTGTGCGCAATTGTTGCAAAAATGCGTAAAATGGTCCTTGCAAACTGACATTACGCACAAGACACAACAGTATAGTGTTTTTGTTGTCTCTCAAGCTACAAACATTTTTTTCATACATTTTTCATACATTACACCTTTTTCATACATTTATTTTAGTATAAAAAAACTACGAAAAAATATTTACATAGTTCACTTAGCTTCGAAAATACCGACGTGCTGTGTATACTGACCCTTTTAGGGAACAGAAACCACTTGCATTCGCTGGTCTCTGTATGTAAACAGCGAGACCGGGCGGTTCCTCGGATGTTTAGTCCCCACTACTACCTAGATTTTTAGGGGGGGTTACCGAAGCCTTGCCTCTATCCATTAGAGAGTATTCCGAGTTTCAAATTTTGACTGTTCCTTAAAAGACCCAGTATACACACGGCGGGTTTTTTCAAGCAAGCAATTGTTGGAATATATTTTTTATATTCTTATAAGATAAACTACATATTACTTATTATAAGCAACCTTTGGGTTTAATGTAATGAAGCCAAATGTAGTGCTGGGAGAGTTAATGTGGCTTTTTTTTAATAGTTGATAGCTACTATTAGTAGCTGATATCTGAAGTATACCAGGGGCTATAACACTGACGTGTATAATATAATCTTTTGACACCTGTCTTAAAAAACAAATATAACAAAGTCACGCAATAGTTACAAATAGAGAAAAATAGGTCGAATCAGCTATTTTTGATGATTTATATATTTTTCATTGTGAAAAGGTCTGATTTACTTTTACAAGCAATGTAGGTATGTATTGTTTGTAAAAAACAATATTTTTTCAAGTTTCAGCAAATATCTTCAATCGATTGAGCTGAAATTTTGTATACATGTTTAGCTTAGATGACAATGCATAGTTAGCTAGATATAATACCTATAGGTAGAGATAAACAAGTAAATTAAATAACTTTATCTGACTGATTTTTTTTGATTTAGATTGAACCTACTAAAATCTCGCGGCAAGCTTTTATAACATATAAATTATGTAATTTTGTTATATGTTGATAGTAAAAGTTTTAAAGGAAAAGTTTATTTTATTATTTTTAGCGCAAACGCTAATCAAAACTGAGTTTTTCTTAGGTATTGCTATTACTTTCATTCATTATCATACATAAAGTCGTAATAGACATAAACATTTTAATTGGCTCTTAATTTTTATTTTTTCCATCCATTTCAGTACCTGTTCTTCCGTATCATTAATATTAATACGATCCCGATCTAAGCTCTATTTAGGTACTAAATTTAAGGCAAAATGCACTTACAATAGTGTCTATTTTTTAGAGATTGTTAAAAATATTTACAAGTATATTTTTAATTATATTATTGTATTACGGTCCTAGTTCCAAATAGGGAAATCACGTGTACGTTCGGAGTTGCGTGTACTGCGCCCAATTTCAATATGACCCTGTTAATTACAGTATTCACAGAAACTAACTTACCTTATATTGTAGTAATAACATAAACATTATTGTATTATAATTTTGTAGTTTCGTACACAAATAAAAAATGGGTCATTTAATCAATAAATTACGAAATAATGGCAATTCGTAGATATTTCTTATATTATATTTTTTTTGTACGGTTACTAAAAGCTTCAATCCATAGTTGATTTTACATGAACCCCAATTCAGAGCAACATACCGCTTACGATGACGCCAACCAATACTAATGTTGTTTCAAAGCTTTGTAAAGGCAGTCTTTGTGATTTCAACGTTAACATTAAACATTTGTTGCAAATGAAATTTGACTAAGGTTCAAAGCCGAAAAGTGATCGCTTCTTTAATTTTCGTTCTATAATATCTTATACAGTTTTCAAAAATAAAAACACTTTGGAGCAACGGCGAGGATGTGTCTTCTTTCTATATTTCTATTATTATTGTGTCTGGCCACAGAATGTGTGGGAATATCAAAATTCTCGCCGGATAACGAAACATTTGCACCGTTCATAGGTGCAGATTTTGCTTCAATTTCATGCAGTTTTGACATAACATAGACATACTATTATTTATTACAAAAAATAACACAGGTGTGTATGTGTGTGTATCTTGTAATTTTAATTGGGCCTTGGTTCAGTATTATATTGTAGAGCAGGCATTCAGTTTCATTTCTTATCTTTAAAATTGAAATCATTTATTCATTTAGGGGCTGCCCAAACGTAGACACTTTTTGTTACCGACACGGTACACCATTACAACGAGTATGTGTAAAGTGGATACAAAAAAATATTTACGTCTGCGCAGGGTGTGGTTAATTTCATACTGGTTCTATAGAAATAAAATATCTATTGGTAGCTTGTATCCGACACAATAAACAAAAGTGTCCACATTTGCACAGCGTTTCAGGTACAAGTTTATTGTTTCACAAAATGTTTGTAAGAAGCTGCAACTATTACACCATGCTCCATGATAAGACACTCACTGCACTTTCGTAGAGCGCCTACGTTTATTATTAAATAACAATATTTATCAATCAATTCCGAAAAAAAATGTTTAAAATAGGTGAATATTAAAAAAATAATCCTAAACACTCAGTACTAAGAACCACACAAGATAATTTCATCACAAATGTTTGACGATCAGCGAAGTGGACCCCGTACTAGTGTAATGATAAACATTGTTGGTATACATTATCTTAGGCATATGATACATAGATATTTACTTTATTTACCACCTTAAACCCATAAAACAAACAATACTAACGAAAAATACAATTCAATTATCAATTATCTAAACAATAATAAAAGTGATGGCAAATAGGACCCCTCATCAGCAAAGCAGCGACTAATGTCGCTACACTGATTTTCAGAGGAGACCCTGCGGCTGTGAGGACTTACGGACTTATAAATAAAAGCATATATGCATATCTTCACAGGTAAGCATTCAAAGGAAAGGTTACAAAAATATATATGCTAAGCTGACATAAAATAATTCGTTACACTTACTATAAAATAAAAATTTATAGTTCAAGTAACTAGCTGCAACCAAACTGAAATATAAGTTGGCGAAGATTGCTCCGTTGATTTTTCAAAGGGCAAAAGTTTTGAAAAGGCCCGAAGAGTGATGAGCAAATAAATCACCCGATTCTTCCACATAGTGGCGAAACATTACCAGTTTGAAAGATAATTTTCCTTAGACAGCTTGGTGGATTAACTTTCGCCAACTATCCCTTCGTAGCTTATTTAAGATTTATTTCATTTACATTCGATACAAAAACAGCTTTTAATAAGATATCAATACAAAGAATTTTCAATTACATCAATGTATCATGTAATGTAATCGTCTCTTTAGTTTTATATATTTTTATACAACTTATTAGATTTGATATCTTTTGGACACCGTTTTCAACACGTCTTATATTTTATAACAAGTTTCCAAGTAGCTAAGAGTCAAAAGTCCTTCTCTCTATAATTTAAATTTCGGCAAGTAATTAATGTGACAAAGCTCTTCAACTTTCTCATTTTATCATAATATTTTTTGGAGCAACCGCCTCGAAACGAGTCACAAAACTTTAAGTATAATAGTTGTAAGTATAAGAATTTAAAAATCTGTGAATCATTGTGGTTTTACTTATTAATTTCCTTTCCAATCTCGCCTATTCCGCACGGATGTATTTTGCAATCTCATACATCCCATATACATATCTACAGAAATCACCTTGCATCGTCTTTTAACACCGCAAAGAATTTGAATTCTGCCGGCTTCCATCTCCACTATATCTTGGGTACCTTTACAGCTTAATTTTCATCTAGACTTATTTTCTATTAAGATTGCGAAATAACTTTGAATCGTAGTCAAACAACTAGGTATCTAATTACTAAAATGGTACTGGTTTAACACATATTATTTCTTTAAAATTCGATTAATTGTTTATTTAAAAAACTATCGCGTGCAGAGGTGTGATAGCTTGGGGAAATGTTTCCTTAATAAGGTGATTTTACGGTAAAACTATCGCCATAACTTCCTCCCATCTGATCCATGCTTATACTTTTGCTGCTATACTTTATATATGAACAAATTGTATTTTTTTTATTTATAATAGAACAGAATAGAATATATTTATTCACGAAATCACCATATACCGTTATATTACATAATGACACTAAAACTATACTTAAGACCAAATGAATAATGATCCTGAAATGGATAAGCACTAAGTATACGTTGGGGCCAAAACTCCAACACTTTTTTTCAGTGGCTCCAGTGAGGGTGCCGCTGCGATTACAAAATTTATATTAAAAATCAAAAATAAAATTTATATATAAATAAACCTAATAGCTTAAATAGTAGACATAAAGTTTTTTTTTTGTAAAATAGATTGTTTTTCAGACGTAGCAGAAAAAGATTCCTAGTCAGACTGGGCGGAAAACTTTGTGCAACTTATATCAGATGTCAATTCACAATTAACTATTAATTACTATTGTAATATAACTAGTGCTTGATCTAAACAAGAGTTACATATTTGATATTCACTCGTTCGAAAGTTTTCGAACTTAGCTTAGTAGTTTTTTTTTCAATTATATTGAGAAACAACCTTCATTAAAAAGTAACAAGTATCTACGATGGTCACTTTCATTAACTCTTCTTGAGCCGTGACATTCCTAGGAATAGAAAATTATCTCGCAAATGATATAACTTTTATATCAATCGAGCAACCAAGTGGAACTAGTTAAAGTTTTAATAACGTCATCTGTCAGAAATCATCTCCAGAAGAGCAGCTTTATTGTTTGAATTTTCCCAGTGTTGCTCTAAAGGCTGACAAGTTAAGACTAATTCAGTGACTTCCAACCTAAGAATATGGAAAATATATTGCATAATAAAATATTACAAATTTAAAATAATTATAAACACACCATTTTATTTAATAATTAATTTATTTGTCGCTAACTCTTTGACATATTATTTACTATTATTTCACGTTAAAGTACCCAATATTTTTAAATGCTCCAACGCAGTTATTTGTCTCACTACAAGAGAGTTCGCGGTGTTTGCGTTGATTTCCATTAAATATTTTCATTTAAATGAATTTTTACTCGTATTAATATAATCTAATTATTGTTAGCTTAAATAAAATATTTATGAACTAAGCACCGAGTAAAATTACCGATATGATAAGTGTTAGCCTTTAGCTATTCCGTGTTTTTTTTTACCTTGGTAAGAAGGTTAAAATAAAAACAAAATGAATCGTGCAACGAACTATATTTTTACAATAAGAATTATACGTGTTTTATTCTTCTTTTAGTGACAATGCGACTTTTTTTTTCGAAAGGATACTATTGTTTTTGGCACATATAGCCTTTTAAAACTAACCAGACATTTTTGGGCGAGCGCTTAAGCGCTCGCCGTGTGTCTGCAACTAGACCAAGGGCGCCTCGTGGGGGGCTACGACCTCGGCTTGGACCGTCACAGATTGGGAGGGCGCTTGAGGAGCGGAACGGATTCTCACCCG
The DNA here is from genome assembly GCA_905404175.1 of Anthocharis cardamines. Classification (NCBI taxonomy): domain Eukaryota; kingdom Metazoa; phylum Arthropoda; class Insecta; order Lepidoptera; family Pieridae; genus Anthocharis; species Anthocharis cardamines. The sequence goes on along the minus strand of FR989956.1, from coordinate 5,773,936 downwards.
GGTGAGAGGTACGCGGAGCAAGGGTCCACACCTTCGCCGGCGAGGGCGGTGTCGGATGTGTGGTGTGTCGTTGTCGCGAGTGGCTTGGAGCCTGTGTACGGCCTTAGTTAGGTCATCGTCGGGGTCGAACAATGCGACTTGATAGCGCTAATAAGGTTTTATATATTACTATCAACAAGAGACTAATACGAGTAATTTACTGAAAACAAAGGCTTAGAAACTACTAATATTATAAAGAGGAACGATTTAACTCAAAAACCTCACCTGCACCCGTGCAAAGCCGGGCCGGATCGCTAAAAATAAATAAACAGACGGAGATTTTTTAATGTATCTATTGATATGGTAAATAAAAGGATAAATTAATGACAGATGTCGTTCTAAGGCTTCTGCGTTTTATATCCCCACACGATCTTGGACTTTATCTAACAAGATTACACAGAACCCACCGGTGATTACGAATACGAGACATGTTTTCTGTAAGTGAACATCAAGTTCATAAATCTACAGTCATATTTTCTTTAGGTGCCGTCAGGAATATAAACATTTGAAATGAACTTTCTTTTTTTTTAAGACTGAATCATTCATAAAACAAACGACACAAATTAGGCTAAAGATGTATATTAGAATCTTACAGAATAATTTATACTAAACAATAATAAAAGGGTAAGATATTGCCATGCCTACTGCTGATAGAGGACAAAACTTCGTCTTTTCTATTCCGACCGGGTAACGAACCACCGTTCATAGATGGAAAAACCGTGAAGTGCACATTGCGCGTTTCGGTTTCAGTCTCGAAGTAAAAATTAGGTCGACATCGCATCATTGACTGATGTTCTGTGGCTGAGGTATCATCTACCATCAAGTGAACCTCATGCTCGTCTGTCGATATCTGACATAAAAAAAATATGCCTAATACGGTGAATACATACTACATACTATAACTGTGAATACATTTCTCCCCGATAACGTACTAGGAATGGTGATCATATCCCGCTGAATCATGCTCAGTTAGCTTTCTCTTTCGTGAAAAATAAGTTAAAATTTATTTACAGAGGGAGCTATTTGCGGCAAAGGCTGACAGCAGTACAGTTGATCGTAAACTATCGTCTTCCTCCGCCGGAAGCATGAAGAATAAGTGGCTCAAGGCTTTCCGGAGCCTGAAGCCTCCCAGTGCCCCACCACCGCATGCAACTCCAGATAAGTAAGTATTTAAATATAATCCACTATATCAAGCTTTAACAGCCAGTGGCGTAACTAGGTGGACAAGGGCCCCGGTGCAGAGAGAAAAAAATATCGCAATAACAGTTAAATCGTAACAAACAAATCATTCCCCTTTATAATATTAGGGGGCGTCCATAAATTACGTGAGGTGTTTAAGGGGGGGAGGGGGTCGAGTCAAATCTCATCTAATCTTACGTTGGAGAGAGGGGGGGTCTCGGCAAAAATCACGCAATTTTTTTTTCTGATTTAAACAAAAAAAAATATACTATTTTGGTCCATTTAATCCAGATTGTATACATGTAAAAAAAATTTTCTTTTTACAATAACAATCCAACGCGTTTACGTAAGAAACCCACATTTTAAAAATCTCACGTGAGATTGGGGGATGGGGGAGGGGGTTGAATAAAATCTCACAACATCTCACCAGGGGGGGAGGGAGGGACAGAAAATTTAAAAAAACACCTCACGTAATTTATGGACGCCCCCATTAGTAGGTATAGATTAAGGAGCTGCCTCCACCTCTTTCCAAAGCCCAGGGGGCCCTCTCAGCTTCAGGGCCCTGGTGCACTGCACCACTTTGCCATATGATAGCTACGCCACTGTTAACAGCCTATAGACCTATATTCAAAGAAGACAATATTTCTGTAAATGTATATATCTGTAAATGTTAATTTTTAAACATTTACAAATATTGCTTTCGAGGGAAAAAAACAGAAATCTTTAATTCGTCTCTGATAGTCTACGAGTTTATTTATACTGTTTAAAATACACTGCAGTTACTTTTTTTGATCTATTAATTACATATTACTTGATCAAAGAAAAGTAACTTAATAGCCTACAGAATTACTAATAACAGTTCGTCTATTTTAAAAGCTCTTAGAGTTGATTTTTCAATCTTTATTATTTAACAGTTACAGTCTATCCCTTATTAATCAGTTGATGAAAAAATAATTCTGACATAAAATCGGATTTGAATATACAGTACGATGATAGATTTATTTAAAAAAATAAACCAGTAATTATTGCAATACACAAAAAATCGGCATCGTTGCAATTAAAAATATATGCACTTAATTTTATTTGGATACGGTAAAACAAAAATTTATGTACAAATCCGATTTTATTAAATAATTAAACCGTGTGAAAAATCATGTTTTGTTAGATGTGTTGCTGTTTAACATATTCATAATGTTGCAATATAATTAAATGATTAAAATGACGACAATATAATAAAATAATCTATCTTCAAATATTAATTTTATATTAAATAAAATTTGATCAATTGGATCTCTAAAAATAAATATACTTACTTCGATAAATCGAAAAATAAATAAGCAAGTAATTCTATAACTTTGTATTGACTGATTATATAATACATGACAGCTGGCATCGAAAGCTTGTTTTGAAAGTTCGTATCAAAATTTATCAATAAAGTTTTGTTGGCAAATGGCAAAACATTTTCTCTTCAATAGATCAATTGATTACTTCCTGATAGACTTCAGCAAACACTTTGCAGATAGTGCCGGCAATGAGATTTTTATTATTTTTATATCCTTTGCATAACCTACTTCAAGATTTTTCCAGTCGCTTCTCAATGATTAAATTATTGGATCTTGTTGAATACAACCTTGCTTTAGAATTACGGTTGTTGTATTTCCACGTTTCATGCAATGAACCTAGTACTAGCATGTACCTAGTATAGGAAGACCGAAAACAGATAAGATGTATTGGTCTATAATTATTATAATATGAAGAACTTATGGAATAGTGATTCCTTTACACGGTGAACGAATAAAACAGTGTCCGCAGATTTACGTAAATATTGCATTCCCAACAGCCAGAAAGGGATAACCGACTTTTTTTACATAAAAAGACATTTTATATTTTTGGCTTTTCTTTCTTTTTTCTTATTTTTTGTTTTTATTTCTACGTCATTTAGTCTAAGATTCGTGAATCTACGATAAAGATTTTGTCGCTCATATATTTCTTTAAAAAAAAAGTTTATTCCGAACTTAAATTTCCTGAAAAGTTGTGGAATAGCCGTTATTCCTTTTTGGCTGTTAGCCAGTGAAACATAATAAAAAAATATAAATACCTACTAGTCCTTCTTTTTAAGTATTGATAATCAACTTAGTTTCAAGAACGATAGACGTTTCTATAAAATATTAGCCCCGATTTCGCATAGATGCAATGTAGGTGAACTATTCACAAAACAGCCAATGTTACTCGCTGATAATGTAGCTTTCTATTGGTGAAAGAGTTTTTAAAATTGGTCGAGTAGTTTTTGAGTTCAACAAACAAAAATACAAATCTCTTTATAATTTTTTTACACCTTGTATTAGATTAATGAAGTTTTAGTAAGATTTCTAATACAATATTTTCTAGTAATAAATATAGCCTATCTTACTCAGGGATAATATGGTATTCTAATGGTCAAAGAATGTTGCAATCAGTCCATTAGTTTTTGAGTTTATTGGTTACAAACATACAAAAATAAAAATCTTTCCTTATTTGACAAATATTATAACTAAATCGCTTTGATTATTTATATATAAATAATCTAAGCTAAATCGTATCAAAATCTTCAACGGTTTCAGCCGTTAGTTAAATGACAATCAAATACAAATTAGAACAGTTATGACGTGATTTTACTGAACATTTCCCAATGCTAGCTCTCATCAACGAAATTTTCATTAAAATTGGAACATTATGGTTAACGGTAAAGCTCAGTTCTATTCTATACGTAGGTTTATTCTGACCCAGGCCGTAATTGTTTCACGTGAGTTACATGTTTCCCGTGATTGAAGTAGACTGATTGTTATATACGGCCTCCAAAACTGCACAAAATCCATTATACATTACGAGAACTGAGTACTGAAAATAAACGTGATTATTATTCAGTAAATACAAGTTTTTGGTAAATGCAAATTAGTAAAGGAATTAGGCCATCTTTTAACATTTTTTCCATTACTCTTTGCCTTCGTTGTTAAGCTCTTTTGTGTTTAAGTTTTTGATGTTAGGCTTTGTATTCAGTCTATCAGGCAAAAGCTATATTATGAATGTTTTACTCATATTTGGTTTACTTATAGAAAAGGTATGCGAAGATTCCCCTGTTAACGAATTTTCGCACGAAATCAATATAAAAGTATAATACCTATTTATTTAATAGATATATATGTTGTTGTTAGAGTGTTACAAAAATAAAAAGTTATAATATCCCTTTTTCAACTCGTAGAGGTACTTGTAAAGCGTAAAGAGTATCCAAGTTTTATATTATTAAATTTAATAATATAAAATTCAGTCTTTGTACATCACTTTCTCGTAAATTGAAGAATTAAGTCAGCCCTTGCCGATAAAGCCTTAATATAACGCATATTCCTCATTTACAAATTTAATTTTTTTTATACTTTTTACGCTTTAAAAGTACCTCTACGAGTTGAAAAAGGGATATTATAACTTTTTATTTTTGTAACACTCTAACAACAACATATATATCTATTAAATAAATAGGTATTATACTTTTATATTGATTTCGTGAGAATATCTAATAATATTTAAATATCCTTGCATATACTCCTAGAGATTATAATATATTTTGCATTTGCGATGTAAGAAGGCAGTAATTTGATTTAAACCAGGTCGGTCACCTTCCAATTAAGTTCCACGTCCGTTGCTAAACACGTAAGAGTATAATGTACATACATACAACCCTAATAATGTAAGAATTTACTTAAGTCTGTAATAAGATTATTACAGCAATACATTTTGTATGGCTTCTTAAATGTACCATAATATATGTGATTTTGTGATTAATTGTCCATAATATATTCTCAATGTTATGTAACTATGATCGAGAGCACTTATATTTAAATTTCAAGAAAATACAATAAAATATTCAATATTTAAATAGGGAATACAGTGTTTATTAAAATGTAATAAAATATCATATTATATAAAGCGTTATGAATATTTATAAGAACAACAAAAAAAATTAGCGTTACGTATAATTATGATCCGTATTCTGAGGTAATATAAAATACTCAAAAGACATTTCCATTTACAAACTTGCAATTTAAAATTACAACATTGTTCAAGTTATGTTGAAGACTACTTAGTTTAAAACGAGTTTCTTCTTTACAGCAAAAATAATTCGGAGCACATTCAAGTGTCGACAAGCATTCTCAGTATAGTCTGGGAATAAGTTAATGAGACTACAGTTGTAGCGGAAATTATTATTCAATATTCTCTAAGAAACTATGTCGATGTTATGTAACAAGTATTTTTCAAAATGGCTGACTTGGTTTAATATTTTATGTCCTATTTCAACGAATTTTCAGAAACTCTTGATTGCGTATCATATCTTATCTAGTCAGATGGTCTCTCATGTAAAATTTATATTTATTTTTTTATTCATACGGAAAACATCAATATAATAAAATTTGTGTGAAACTTTAACGGGCTTGTTGGCGCGTTTGGTAGAACACCTGTCTTGCGCTCCAATGGGTCGCGAGTTCGAATCCTGCTGGAACGATATGTTTATAATTCTCTGTAAGCATCTTTCCCCACGATTGATCATTTGGGGCATTAAACGGGTGGGAGGAATAGATAAACGACCGGGTGACGAACCTAGATGGAAAAACCGTGAAGTCTATAGATTTTCGAATGCTCGAAGTAAAAAGTAGGTCAATAGCGCATCATTGACTGAAGTTGACTGAAATAATTATAATATAATCGCATTTATAATATAATTGATTTATTCACACATAAATATGATAGGATTTTTTAAAAAGAACTGAACCTAAAAGTATCAAGTCAGTATTCATTTTGAAGAAATATTTTATTAAATTGTCGTCATACTATATTCTGTATATACACGTTTGTATTTTAGTCATGTCAATTAATAACACAGAATGATGATAATTATATATTCGACTTTTATCCTGTGACGTTATCAATTTTATTTCAATGTGTATATCAGTTCTAACCCTTATTTACCCAAACAAAAAATGCATAATGAAATCTAATTTTGTGATAAACTACAGTTACTTATACCTGAAGGAACAGAGATTTTAACTATTTTCCTGTTCTTATATTAAAATATATGGCTTATGAATAATTTTCCGGTTATAAGTACATTGGGTAATTGCGGGTTGATTAACCTCTTCAGGGACGATTTAAAGGTGAAAAAACATTATTTTTATCAATGCTGTATTTCGAGTTGTTCATTCAATATATTGTTATCAGCACGCTTATAAAAGGAATATATTTTTTTTATTCAGATATTCTGTGGTGAATAGTCTATCAAATTCAAACCTTATTTTCTTTTAGAACCATTTCAATTAATAATAAACTCAACGTACACATATTATTGTCCAATTGGACAATCATATGTGTACAATTGTCCATGAAGAGGTTAAAAACGTCGCAGTTTAAAAATTGATAAGGTTGATTGATAAATCTCACGTTCATTGTGCTGTTTTTTTCTTCTTGCATCTATAAAGAAAAAATCAAATGTACCACGCGGTGTCAACGGTTATGGCGATGAGGTAACTTTGCCCCGTAGGTGTGCCTATTTGACCGACATGTAACCACTCCTCCACACGTGCTTAAAAGTACTGAAATCCCTGGAGATATTACCACGTACCACGATCCCTAATAACAGTATTGTTTGGGTATTCCTTTACGAGATAACGTGACAGAGTGATACATTTTGTATAGATAGATCGATTTATTAAGAAACAATACGACTTAAGTAAATACGTGACTATTTCTAATTAGATTTAAAAAAAATAAACAATTACATTAAAGCGTCGGTTCAAAGGTAAAACTCACTAAGGGTAATTTTGAATAAAAATATTTTTTGCTACTATTGCTTATTTTAATTTTTCATCTACGAAAATAAGAAATTACTAAGTGCGTATTGCCCTTCATAGTTTTGTTCTGAACCACAATATGCAATTAGTGCTTCGTTCTAACCGTAGGTTTACTCTTGAAATAAGTAATAGTAGCAACGTTTATTTTTATTTAAAATGATACATAGTGATACGATTAAGAAGAAAAAATAACAATCATAATTTTAATATTGTCTTTTATTAACGCGAGTATCACACATTTAAATAAAATACTGTATACCGGATTAAAACCCTTATTGTCTCCCCGCGACCACGGTTGCTGAAAAGCATCCGAAACGTCGGGATAAATAATAAAGAGTTTTAATCCGGTATACAGTATTTTATTTAAATCATAATTTTCTCTCTCTTATAATTCTATATAGCATGTCGTTCTATATTCAAGGTCTCCTGATATAATACTGCTTTAAGAGATTGTGGTACGGTTCTAAGTATTAAACAGCCTAGTGATATAAAAAAATCATAATTTATTGATCAAATATTAATTAGATAACAGTTATATGAAAATGTTTAATTGCAAGTATCAATTAAATCCAGGAGAGTATAAGCTACTTTTATGTTATCTGTATGGAAATAAAGCTATATTTAACTACCTACTTATGCTTATAAAACATGAGTGACACCTCTTACTTTTCTCTCTGCTAACTTAAGCTTTCGCATAGCACGCATGTATTGGCACAATCCCCAATCTACAACACTCCCGTAGCAGTAACCTTATTATAAAAAAGCATACTATATTTTATGGTAAGTTCGGTAATTGAACTTAAAAAAAAAACATTTTTGAAAATAGAACTCCAGTTCAAACATTGTTCTTGGCCTTGTATTACGATCAATACAATCTATGACGCGTAACAGTATCTACGACTGAAAATCATAGAATTATAAATTCCCTCTTTGTATTTCACTGATTACTCTATACAACCAATCTGACATGTTCATTAACATATTGTTCAGTATAAATTAAACATAGATATTAATCTTTTGACTTTCAACGAATCAAAAAAGAGAAAATTTAAGGAATTTTCCAGACTGATTTACAATGCAAATTTCAAACTCATTGAATATTATTTATGTTTTCTTTTAAATTCAGTGATCTCGCGTAATGGTAATAGGATGAAATCCATAATATTCATGTATTTGTAAATCGCTGGGTTCTCTTTAATAATATTATGATGCTCAGAATCTAAAGCTTTATAAAATTGCTGTGTAGGAGGAATGGAGCGGCTCGTGACGCAATGCGTGGCGTTGATTCTGAGGCACATAATTTCCAAGAATACACTTACAAGAAAATCACACCCTGCGACGTTTGCTCACAAGTCCTTCGAGGTAAGTACATCATTATTTTCATAGTACCTTCCTTTATATTAAGTTTCAATGTCAAACTAAAAATATATTTATTCAAATAAGTTTTATAAAGCATTTTTGAATGTTCATATCTATATTTTTCTAAATCTTCACCGGACGGAATGTTACATCTACCGTGAATAGACCAACAAGAAACTTGGCAATTCCTTTTTTAAAAGTCCCAGTTTTCCATTTATGTAATCTATGTACTCGTACATATACATGAATTGACGTTTGTTAGTCTCACAGAAACTCGAGAACGGCTGAACCAATTTGCCTAATTTTGATTTTTAAATATTTGTAGAAGTTAAAGGAAGGTTAAAAGGGTGAGAAATTATAATCATTTGTTTTATTTATATAGATAAGTTCAGACAACTTTTATTGGCGATACGAAGTTCGCCGGGTTATTTAGTTAGTTATAGACCTCGTTGGATTTAAAAAAACCCTATTAAAAGGTCGACAACGCATCTTATACTTCCAAGTCTCAGATGTCCATGAGCGATGATGATTACTTATCATCAAGTTATCAAAATCTCTACTATATAAAAATAAGTCGGGTTTTCCTTCCTGACGCTATAACTCCAGAACGCACGAACCTATTTCCACGGTTTTGCATTCGTTGGAAAGGTCTCGGGCTCCGTGATGTTTATAGCAAAATTTCGGAAAAATTTCAACAGAAAAGCGGGAAAATCTTTTTTCACATACAGCGGTGGGCAAATGGGCATATTCCAATCTAAGAACAATTGTATAATTTCGAAGCCAATATTTTGGCAGAACAACGTCTGCAGGGTCCACTATTTAGGTTATAAAAATAAATAAATAATAATAAAAATATGCGTAGCAAAGATTGCTATTTGCTTATGCATCAATCAAACTGACAAGTGAATAAGTAGGTATAGCCTTTTATTAGTTAGTAAATATGTATTATTCATGCTGATGATGATGAATGCAGTGATTATACACACATTATGGCACTTACTAGAGATTAATATATGATTAAAAAGTTATAAGAAATTTCACGCTAGTTTAATTATAACTTAATTGGAGTCCGTATTAAATTCGTAGATTTTTGTTAGATATTGATAGGAATTATAGCAAATGCTGAGTCTGCGCAAATTTAAACTGCCTAATGAATATCCTAAATGTATATTATTTTGTGTGGAGTTTATATTGTTATTCATGGTGATAATGATGAATGCGTTATACCGAAGTATTTATAAGCTCATGGTATTAGTGCCATTTCTTTAAATATTAATCATAATATATAGTAGTGATTATATCCATGCCTTTAATTGCCTTTTAGTCTAGTGAGCTAGAGATGAATACATGTATAAAATAGTAATAATCGTAACATATTATCAGTGGCGGATTTACCAGCAGGCTGAGTAGGCTTGCGCCTAGGGCGGCAGATTTTAGGGGCGGCAAATTGGGGACCAATTTTCTTTTAACATGTCTTATAGAAATAAAAATAATTCTGTAAAACGTTCATATGATGTCTTACAGAGATTTTGCCGATGTCTTTTCCCTGTTCATTGTACATTCAATGGTATATTAAAGTTCTGTATCCTATTGCAAAATACCGAGTTTGCCGCCCCGAACCAGTTATTGGACTATATATATGTATATAAATTTAAGGATAGACAATTGTAGAGGGAGGATGTGTAGATTCGCCGCTGCATATTATAGTAATTTTCACACTGGCATAATTACAACTTAATTGATGTGCGTATTAGAAAGTTCAAGGTGCTACAGAATTACAATCCAGTCCAGATTACCTTCGTAGGCAGTTTCTTAATGAGAACGAATACATTAGGTGTATAGATAATACTGAAAATGTATTCCCGAGGCCCTTCGTGTGGAGTAGACACATTTTTGTGTATATTTCACTGATCATTTTTCTTTAGAGGCAATTAGGTGAGCAGCCCGCTATACCTTATGTAACTGAAACATTTTTTATTACACCTAAATAATCTCAAAATATAAATAAAATACTGTATACCGGATTAAAACGCGATTTATTATTTATATTGTTTAAATTATTTATCCCGACGTTTCGGATGCTTTTCAGCAACCGTGGTCGCGGGGAGACAGTTAATTTAAACAATATAAATAATAAATCGCGTTTTAATCCGGTATACAGTATTTTATTTAAATGTGTGATACTCGCGTTAATAAAAGACAAAATAATCTCAAAATTATTTTGGTGTAATAACTATTTTGTTTACCTTAATGATTCGTAAAACTTTCAAAATAACTAAGATATTATATCGCTTGTTGTTGTTCCCCTATTTTTCAGTTTTAAGAAAACCCCACTGGTTACGTTATATTAAATTTAAGAGCAATTCATCAACATCAAATGTATATAAGAATGTGAACCACAACAAAATATTGTCGACCATTTTCTCGTGTTTTAATCGATTATTATCTATTTAATTTGTGTAAACTCGACTCTTAATGTCAAAAGGAGAGACATTTGTCGACGAGATATCTTGTCTAAAAAAGTGGTGATGTTGAGATATCTTATATCTTAGTTTGTCTTCACTCCTCCGCGAGATATCTCTTGATGGTCAAGCTAGGGGGGCTGGTATATCACTTCTCACTAGAAATATTTAAACTTAAAAATGTAGTGTACCGTTATAGCCCCCGAGGGTTGAGTTTGGGTGCCATGGGGCTACCCTTTTTCGATGAAACAGAACAACTTCCAACGTTTTCGGGTCACCTCTATTGTACAAATCTAAAACTTTACGGACGAACGCTTGTATTGTAATGACTATTGGAAATCTCCGAATAGTATTTTAATGATCTCTAAAATAGGTCTTTTCATACTTATATATACTTATCAGGATAGTTAGATCGTATTTTACTTTGCTCCAGGCTTCAGAGTTGTAATGAATTCTGATAAAATATGAATATATTGCTTTTAACTTCGCGCTTCACTAAACACTTACTGCATTATTCATAAACGCTTAAAATAAGCTTGATATAATTAAAATATGTTTTGTTTATTTCATTCTGTAGTCTTTTTATATTCGATAGAGCGAGACAAAACATATTTAAACTATATCAAGCTACGTTTATGAATAAGGCCGTTAGTGATTAGGTAAAGATAGCGACATTTTGACTTACATTTGCAATTATTTGACAGCATATTGATATTGAAAATTGGTCGTCTAAGTCTATAAGTCCTGGCGGCTTAATACCCATTATATTCTTGTGAATCTTATAAAATTCAGTAACTATAATTTCGATGACAGGACATACTCGACAAGGCCTGAGATGTCGTATGTGCAAGATGAACGTTCACACAGACTGCATGCCCCAGGTTGGAAAATGTCAAACCAAGTCACGACTCTTGCGCCGACAGAAAAGCACTTCTGAAATCGAAGCGCACAGGGTCCAAGATCCATGTTACGATGAAGAAAGTAAGTACTAAACATTTATATTCATCAAATATAATGCACATAAATAATATACACGAATTTAGTATCAAAACATTTTTGACGATTTTTTCTCAAAATTATAAATAGGAATGCTGAAAATCGCATAAAATTTTGCTCTGTAGTTTTCAAATAGTTTGAAAAAAAATAATTAACTAATTTAGAACAATATACAATATTATTTGCTTTGCAGAGTACATAAGATATAGACTCATAGAATTATAAAAGTAATGCAACAGTTACGATTTTGTTGTAAATTTTATTTATATGTAAATCACTGCCTATAAAAATAAAATTTAGGGACATAATTAGTTTGTATATAATCTTCTTATTTCAGGAATGAAATCTTTAATACAGACAAGATTTTATAATCGTTTGTTTAATCATATAAAACATATAGGAGCAATATGACATAACAATTTCCTTAACACAGTCACAAGCTTGCAAAACACACCCGCAGTGCCTTCACGCATAACAAAACATTTACACAATAAGACTATATTGGAATTGTTCAGGAGGGGATATCGGGTGGCTACCAGGACAAAGGCTCGCCAAGATGTGTTTCAAAAGATCGGTCGTGTTTGATGATGATTATGATGGCTACTATGAAGAGGGTATGCTAGGAGTGACCCCTGATGTCCAGTGCCCTTAAGAAACCCATAGATTCTTCTACGGACAAAAACGTTCCGTTCATAAACTTAACTTTCATTACTAACATGAATATTCGTTGGGTGCTTGTTACCTAGAATTCAGAAGTTCCAGTGCATACTGATCTGAAGAGTAAAGGGAGATTATCACAACTTCAGTTAAGGCAGTCACCTTGTGTGACGGCCTGTTTTTTAGTTTTTTTTTTTGACGAACACTAATGTATTAGTTGGAACATTACGAGAGTCGACGTTACGAATCAAGGCCCACAGCGAAGTATGAACTAAACGTGGCAGCTCCGTAATCTTATTGCTTGTCAGGAGTGCGCGATACGAGTTTATGCCGCGCAAAACATTATTGGGAAGTCGAAAAATATGAAGGGATAATGGGACTTCTTATTAATAACATTTTGATGTCGCGTACAAAGGCGTCGCGGTCGTGGCTATCGAACTTGACTGGCGGCGTTGACTCTATACTTCGATCAACAATACTATGTCAATGACTCTATAATATATTTATTGTCTCTATCTATCTTTCCAACGACAAATATACAAACTGGCCGGCAAATGAGGTGACTGTCTTAATAATAAATTAGGTTCAACATAATATAATCTCTTAACGCTGAACTTGCACCCGGCGAATATTGTAACGTCAGGTACATTACTCGTGAGAACATTGAAATCGCGTTTGAATCTAACCTTTCGCTCGGTGCTCAGAGGAGGAAGTGGATCAAACATATCAAGTGCTGAAGCGTGCCAACGAAATAGCGAAGCCGGGTGGGGATTCACGCGGGGGGCCGGTAGTACGGGTTTCGGCACCGGAGGAGCCTCCGCCGACGCGTTCGCCGGCGCGGCCCTCAACAGGCCTGGCTGTGGCGCCCCAACAAATCTCCTCTAGCTCAGGTCTGGCGCCGCACCCGGGCTCGTTCGCTTCTCCGCTCGATCGCGTAGGCCGCCGACTGTCACTCGGCGTCACCGGGCGACAGTCGACTGGCAGCTTCATTATGACCACTCGTTTTCAGTAGTGTCGAATTGTTTGCACGCCTTTAAGTGTTGGGCGCAGGGCGGGGCGGGGTGCGGTCGGTGCTCAATAGTCCTTGTCGGTAGGCGCGGCGTCGAAGAGCGACGGCGGCGTGCGGCGGCGACTCTTCGCCGGCGTCAAGAGTTTATCCATGTGGGGGTCCAAGTCGCGTCGTGGTTCTCCACAGCATCGGTCCATTTCTCTGCCGGAAAGTACGCGTCCACGGCTGCCATAGCGCATTGCTGTCCATCACCGCCTTTGAGCTTTGTTCGTCCCGTCTTCTGGTTCACAGTGCCTCAGTTAATTTATGTCATTCATTTCGCTGTATTTTTTGTTACTTTTTAGTTATTTTTGCAGTGACTGTGTTTAGTTTAGCTTTAGGTGACTGGTAACATTTCTACAAACACTAATACATAGATGCTTGCTTCCGTGTTTCCAATGTGTCATCCAAGTTCATAATATTTGTGATATTATTACATGTCTCATTATTGTCTTATTTTCTATATTATGTTACCTTATTTTACTTTATTTATTTTTATTTATTTCGTTTCGTTCAAACCTACTTGCAGAATCGGAAGAGACAACATCGAGACCTTTCGGACAACCATTGTGTATCACAAATGAAAATGGTGATCCCCCGCCTTCGATCCTAAAGCCCACAGCCAGCGTTCGCAAGAAAAAATGAATTTGCAATTGATCCTATAGATTGAGGTCATTTGAGGCAGTCGTGCAAGAATACTGATTGCGGCTTCTAGGCTCAATTGTACTAGTCATCTCTTGGATGTCCTAATAATAGCACCCGAAACGCCCCGCGTTCTGTGATATGTAAATTATTGTTACAATAAAAAATGAAAATAAGCTGCTTTATTTTTTCTGGGTATACCACTTTGCATTTCGATAAAAAGCGCATTTTTCCTTCGACCGCAAAGTAAGTGGTGCATGGCTTGGCGAGTCATACTAATTCGCATGTAATTTTTGGCAATAATGTATCTATAATAATAAACGTGATAAATCGGCTCTCATTTCTAATATCGCACTTGATTCTGCTGTCTCCAATTTTATCTATCTCAAACCACACTGAACTTTTATGCTACTAACACACTACATGAAAAAAATCGATGAACAGAAAATTAACATCACAGAAGTTTGGTTTTGTATTTTAATTTTTCGCTTTGGCTCCACTAAAAATATATCAATTTTGGATTGATTATATGGAATATTTAACAGGGTCTTATTCGCGGATCAAAATCCAAAAAAAACAATAATATAGACTCGTATCTATTTACTTTGTCCATACAGGTTTGATGAGGAACTCGAAGAGTGCCCAAATGTTAAGGCAAGCAGACCGCGCCAGTCCCTTACCTGGTATATCATATGACACATATATAAACCCCAGTAGAATACATAAATTTTTAAATTTATTTTATTATACGAGAAATATTTTTCTCGCCTATGCAAAAACACTACTGTGGGCGAGTTGCATCATACGATCATCACTCAAATAGATTATTCGAACAATCTTCATAAATATTGTTGGCATCACTGACTTGTGTAGATTTCGATATCTAGTGAAAAGGTAGGTTCTATATTCTTCCCTACAACTCCTCTTTCTTCCTTTGACTATAATTGTATGCTATGTTTAATACAGTTTTTTAATTCTTAATGTTTTTTTGCATTGCTTATGCTTTCGCAATTTAATGTTGTAATTTGTTGAAATTGACATAAGAACTTCATAAAGTAAGGAACTCTTTGAAAACTTCTGTAAGTATGTAAGTATATTTAATTATTTTTCAAAATGTTCCTGCCCATATCATACATTAAGAACATAACATTTGGACATTCTCAAAGCCTATGAATTATTGTTCACATTTTAAATTTTACTTTAGCATAAGAACGTAAATAAGTAGATATTTGTCTGCAATTAAGCATTACTTCTTCAAAGTGCATAATCATTAATACAAAATCATTTTACGTTAATTTTCGTTGGTGATCGGTAAGTTTAAATCATTTGTTCATATTGAGTCACTGTTATAGCGCCACATTCGCCGCGACGCCAAAAGTTGAATCTTAGGATGAAGAGCCTGTCTTTGGACTCACCGGAGTGCGGAGAACTGAGACGCAGACCAGCAAGAGAACAATCATCACAAGGCAGCAGAGTACTATGTACGATACCTTCAACTTCAAACGGATCCAAAAAACTTGACTCACACCTGCCTACTTTTTTATTCATTTCAAGGCTGTAAACTTAGAACACTAACACAGAACGATAGTTATTAAATCTCAATAATATATCATCAAAAGTACTTATTTAAAATTACTTATTAGTTTCTTGTGTTCTTATTCTAAGAACACGACCATATAAATAATATAGCTACTTCTATTGACTCCATTGACATAGTTTTAAAACTATGTCAATGATTGACTCTTAAGTTTTTGGATTTTGTTATTCGAAATTTTAAAATTTCATTTGTCATAATATGGCCTTGAATAAAAATATATACATACTTTAATAATTGCTTGCAGCACTCTCCTCCTCACACAAAAATTTATATGAATTTCTCTTCGTAATATCAATTTATTACAAAGAAAAAGTATTAGGTTCTATGTAGTTTTAAATCCAGTTCTGCAATAATGAAATGGAATGTTCCTCCTATTTGAGGAACGGTTACAATAATTCACTGGTTGGTGTTTAATGCAACATGATGCTGGCAACGTTTCAGTATTTTCCTAAACCTATTTTATGGGAAACATAACACGAATACACGGGCCAGGAACTTTTACACTGCATCTACATGATCACTAATTATTACTTAACGCACATAACTTATTTATTTAAGGTTTATAAATCGAGTCAGTTTTTTGGATACCGCATCTAAAACTTTTAACTTATTTACGTGGCGATGTCGTACGAGCACAATCTATGTGATTCCTTAATGATCTCCCTCCAGCTTAGCTTATATTTGTGTTATATTTCTGTCTAGCCAAACTATATGTGATATGCTTTCAACGTCGTTTTAAGGTTAATGCCCCGTTTTGGTGTTTTCGATTATTATTGTCAAATAATTTCTTGTTAGACGCAACACGCAAATCGTGTTCGGAATCCTGCAATGCGACAACGGTTGTAAGTTTCACTGTCTTCGTATTTTCTATTGCATGTTTTCTAATTTATTTATATTAATATTTTTTCTAGATAACGACAGGACAAATTGCATGCGATATGGCTCGTTGAGAGTTAATAAGGCTGTACATAATTCGCAATCATGTACGTTTCATTCTTGTAGTTGCCTACCCGATATGAAGCGCGCTTTTGAGAATTATTATATTTTTATTATTGATATTTAATATTTGTTTCCACAACCGTATTATATAATTTGTCCAACTGGTTGTAGGAAAAAGCGTTTCATGGCGGGTTTCAGTATTATCCACCAACAAAGTTCGTAACAATAATGATGAAGGGCAAGATAAGTGTTCTGATAATAGACAATATTTCACATACTAATTATCAATTTCTATATCACACAAAATTATTGACACGACTTTGTTCGCTTTATCGAAAGATAAGCTTCTGTATACAAATGTTTTATGACGATCATTACAAAGATAGAAGCACTTTGAACTGCTTCATTAGAGCTTACGTACGGCTTCCAATTATGTTAATAATTAAGATTAATGTTATAATAAAAACAATTTTCATATTTTTAATAACAAAATGTTTGTTCATTGTCCAAAGTCAAAAGACGAAAAATTCAAATCGAAGCGCTCCTCAAAATTAATTGGACTGGAGTAATCACAGCGACAAATAAAACATTTAAATTTGTTCCTTTAAATTTGTTGTTCGTTTAAATCGATGACCTTAAATTGGTTGTCTGGCTTTCAGTGATTTTATACTTTTACGCAGTATCAACTAGCTTTTTTTAAAGTTACTAACTACTAAAATCCAATAAAATCAACTAAATATTCTTTGGACTTTCATATCAATATAATATTTACAAAAGTACATCACATGGCGGATATTTAAATGGTAATCTTTTTGATATATTTAAAATGTTCAAGTAATTTATATTATGTAGGGAGGTATAGTTTAGTGACAGCAATACAAGTCGTTGGTCTACGACCTAATTTGATACCAGATTGAGTGTAGCATGGAATGCAGAAGATATTTTGTTCTACGGAAAATTCTAATAGTTTTAAGCAAAACTCAATTTTGATTACCGTTTGAGTATTCAGCCATTAGTGTCATAATATAATTGCATTGTGATATAGCGCCATCATCGCCGGTGCATAGCCGCCGCCTGTTGGCCACGCGCGTTGGTCGCATGAGCAGCGTGGAACTGCCTGATGAGCCTGATAAGAGTTTGTCTTCGAACAGCGCCAGCCCATGCCCTTCACCTGTTAAACAACCAATGGTTTGTATTGAATACCTACCGCGGTATTATATTCGATCGATTTGCTTTTATATTAAAGACTAGCGATCTGCCCTGGCTTCACGCGGGTGCAATGTAGATGTACTATAAACAAAAAAAAATATAGCCTAAGTTATTCGCTAATAAACTAGCTTTATATTGGTGAAAGAATTTTTTAAATCGGTCAAGAATTTTTGGGTTACAACTTACATGGTAACAAACAAATAAAATTTTCCCTTTTTATAACATTAAGTATAGATTTGGAGTTCGGAATATCGCTTCTACCAAAAATTCGATAAATACCATCTCAAAAAAAAATATATAGGTATAACGAAAAGCAATAACATCATAATCTAAAAATTAACAATATCAATTAGAAATCCTACTTATTTTTCCAACAGAAACACCAACGTCTTTTGCCGACAAATCTGTACGTGATTCTCTACAACTTCAAGTCCCGCCACGCCGATGAGCTGGACCTGAAAGCCGGGTATAAGGTCACCGTCATCGACACTTCTGATCCGGATTGGTGGAAAGGGAAATGCCTCGGCAAAGTTGGCTACTTCCCATCTAAATACTGCACCAAGCTCCAGGCTGGTGAACGACCGCTCCAAGTCACTCACAACTTACAAGTAAAATATTGCATGTTACATTTAAAATAAAAGTACGGCTCAATTGCTACCTGTACGACTCAATGTGCGTTTACAATACGAGTGCCTGGGTTCGAAACTGGATAGAAAAAAAAATAAAAATCGTTCGAACGCAGAGGACTGTCTGTTAAAAAAAAATATTAGTGAAACAGACACAGAAATGTATATGTATGACTAACAACCGATAAGGCATAACGGCCATTTCACACTTTTACAGGAAATAAATCGGAATAAATATATGAGCGACAAAAAGTTTGTTGTAGGTTCATGAAACTTAGAATAAATGCCAAAAATGTTGCTTATCCTTTTTTTGGCGGTTAGCCATCGATATGCTCCACCAGGGACCCTGAAATTTACTTATTGATCTATCCCTTCAGTAATGTGACGAAAGTCCACAAGTCCAGAATGTCCATTTCCTAGGCCTCAAGTAAGTAAACTATAAGATAAACGTTCAACAGCTTGACAAGAGGACCTTCGTTGTCCAGGAACAATTATGTCAATTGAGGCCCAACCACGAATAAATTGCTATAAATTATTCGTATCGTCAACCTGCCTGTTATATGCAATTTCAAATACAGACAGATTCGTATGAATCGTCGGCGATATTAATATTTTCATGCAAATAGTTCTTGCAAGAGCCTTTGATAAAATAGCGTGATAATTTAACAAGATCAAGTAACGACATTCAAGAAAAAGAAAACATATTTCGAAAAATAACTTTGTCTAATCGATTTAGCAATAATAACGAGAGCTGCATACAAAATTAACATTGGCAAATAACCAAATCCAATTATAGGATGAAAGAGACTTGATCTCGATACCAGAAAATTGAGTCAATTTCAATATTCGTCGACTGCAGTATTAGTTGACTCTGCAACTACCTACGGTGAACTTATGTTATGTTCCATAAGCTATATTTAAATCCAATTTACTTTTCTATATATTTTCCTATAGTAACCTGATATTTTCTCATATCGTATGGGTATATTGTAGATAGATTATTTAATATAGATCCGTAATCTTAAACAAGTTGTTGAAACCAACCATAAAAATCTTCAATGCAGAGTATCAGCTGCTTAATTTTTATAATATTTCTACTAAACATGTTATTTCTTATAGATCAACGTTAAAGTATGAAGCGGGCGGGAAAAATATCAATATTCCATGTAAGAGACTCGGTTCGAATTTTCTATCAAGCGAACCTCACGCATTAAGGAGCCTATAAGTGCCTTTGGTCCATTTTTACGGTTGAAGTACTCTAACATTACGATAGGAAAATAAGGAATATTAATCTGGATATCTATAATAACACAGTTATACCTAATATTGTCTTTTATTAACGCGAGTATCACACATTTAAATAAAATACTGTATACCGGACTAAAACGCAAAATCAAACATACTAAAAAACAAGAGGACACCGTTAGTCAACATTGTCATAATATAGAAACTTACAGTAAATATCAACTCCGTAGGATTATATGGCGTTAATATGGCAACTTTGTGACATTTCAAAAATCAGACAACTGTCATTTTTCTGTCTGCCCGTGACCACGGTTGCTGAAAAGCATCCGAAACGTCGGGATAAATAATTTAAACAATATAAACAATTTGTCGCGTTTTAATCCATTATACAGTATTTTATTTAAACAGTTATACCTATAGTATTCGATTACCAATTATTTCAGGTGTCTGATGGAGACAACGGCCTCATGTTGCTACGTGATCAGATCGTGATCCAGGTCGGAGATGAAGTTGACGGCATGGTCATGATCCGATCTGGAGACAACCGCCAGGGAGTGTGTCCTGTGAAGTTCTTACAGGAAGTGTGACGCTTTAAACTACCCAGTTTCAATGTCCTTCGGGTAGGTAACAAGAACAACCTCATTTACGAAAAAAGTATATCCGTAACGTTCTGACGGGCTCGTTGGCGCGTTCGGTAGAATACTTGCCGTTCGCATCGATGGGTCGTGGGTTCGAATCCCACCCGGGACAAAATGATTATGGTTTTCTGTAAACATGTTTTCCCCACGTCTGGTAACTTCGGGCATTGATCGGGTGGGAGGAATATCTAAATTCCGACCGGGTAACGAACCACCGTTCATAGATGGAAAAGCCGTGATGTGCACATTGCGCGTTTCGGTTTCAGTCTATGGATTTCCGAATGCTCGAAGTAAAAATTAGGTCGACAGCGCATCATTGACTGATGTTCTGTGGCTGAGGTATCAACTACCATCAAGTGAACCTCATGCTCGTCTGTCGATATACGAGTATGACATAAAAAAATACGTTGGTTTTGACCTTATATCAAATTCAAAATCTGACGTCACAATTAACCTAATTGAATTATGTTCAACCAAGCCAATTACTCTTTTAATGTTTTAAATAATTTTAATTCAAAATAATGTTAAAAAAATGTATTTTATGTCATCTTGCGTCATGTTAACTGAACAGATTTATTATTTTATTTTGTCATACTATATAACTACTTATTTTAAAAACCTTGTTGTTTTACATTTTAATATCTTTGCATGTCATGTAATCGTGTATGTATTTTTTTTTGATTAAATGGCTATATTATTATTAAGCCAATTACAATTTATAACTTTGAATTTATGTTAGATGTCGACAGACGAGCGTGAGGTTCACTTGATGGTATACCTCAGCCACAGTAGATCAGTCAAAGACGCGCTGTCGACCTACTCTTTACGTCGAACATTCGGAAATCCATAGACTGAAACCGAAACCCGCAATATGCATTTCATGGTTTTCCATCTATGAACGGTGGAACATTATTCGGTCGGAATTTCGATATTCCTCCCACCCTTTCAATACCCTAAGTTTTCAGACGTGGGGAAGACATGTTTACAGAAAATTACCAAGTCGTCCCGGTGGGATTTGAACCCACGACCCATCTGCATCGATGCGTACCTACAGCAGGTGGTCTGCCGAACGCGCCAACGAGCCCGTCAAAGGATCCGATCTATAAACACTATCTTTATCTTACATTTGTGTATAAGAATAATGGATTATGTCATCTGTGGTAACATTATTAATAATGTTTAAGATTTACCTCATAGCTTTAATATCAAGATGGAGGACAATGGGAACCTGACAGTAAGCTTATTTCGCTTCCGTCAGGTTGTGGCTATCTATAACAGTAGTTATACTGTCTCTAAGAAATTTCATTTGAAGCTGAGCAACTGTCGATGTAAAAAGGAGATTGAAAATTGTCCTCGATTATTTGATTTTTACAATCACATCATTTATCAGAGCGGAAATCGGAAATGTAGTAATTTTCTTATGAATTTCACAGCGTCGCAGCTCCCTGTCCAACGAACCTCCCACGTACTTAGCACCGAAACCCACGAAAAGCGCTCCTGTAACACCTTGTGACAGCGACACTTCATCGTGGCCCTACGTGGAGTATGATCAGCGGAGATCAGAAAAGGCAAGATACGAAGCTGCAGTCGAAGGCGTTTGGTGGTGGAAACGTCCGCTTGGTGTCCGACGAACGACCTCGCGATGTGTGGCCTCTTCATCATCACGGCCTCTACAAATGGTTCCAAGCACATCACCACAAGATGAATACAATTATGATTACTATCGTCGGCCTGCTACATCTGACGAACGCCCGCTCAATCTAGTCAGGCAATTGTATCTTTAAAATTGCTAGTCATCTGCTGCGGTAATAGACTTAATTTTATTTTTAAACTTAGAATTACCAAAGAAAATAGATGTACATAGAAGTACAGGCCTTATAGGCGCGCTTGGCACAGTTTATCTGGGATAAAAGTAATTCTTATCCCAGCCATCGCAGCGCTGCTAGTATCCTTGTGAACGCACACTCTGACGCTGGAGTCATAGCGCGCACTCTCTCGCACCTAGCCGCTTTTCGAGCGTTATTGTCGTTCGCTCGTAAGAGAAAGCGAGACAACGCGAGGGGAGAAGACAGTGGACTGCTTAGATGTGTGTGTCACACCGCGACCGATACATTGCCACGCACTCTACAGTTCAAAAATAGAACTACTTTTTCTGTGCCAAAAGTTTGTATGGGCCTATTTTTCTATGTAAGTAGGTACATCTATTCATCTTTGAAATTACATATTCGAAAAGTAGTTTGTTTTTTTTTTAATTTAAAGGCCCATCGAGCAACTTGTTGAAGTAATCATCCCTTGACCGTTATATTTTTTAGATATAAAGACGTACCTACGAAACGCATTAAAAAAATTGCTAATAGTAGGTGCGGACTTTAAAATTTAAGTAAGGTTAGCCGTTAGAGGAATTGTTCATTTTATCATATTATGTATGATTTAAAGCATTTTTTAAATATTGTATTATTAGCACTTGTTTTTTTTTCATAAATAATATACGGCCTATGATTTCGAAAATCAGTCCTTCCATGCCTAGAATTTATTTAAAAAGAGAATTTATTGTTTATAAATTTTCGTATTACGAAATTTTATACTCTTAAAAATAAATTATTGTGCTATTTATTAATATACACATATCATTTTAATATACAGAAAGCGAAGAGATTTTATTTAATGTAATTAACGATTATTATAAATTAAAGCTTTCCTGTGTTAACGAATTATGAGCAACAGATTTGCTTTAAATATAAGTATTTATTAATACTCTTAGTTAAAGCAAATCTATACCTTATCATTATAATAATATTTACATTAACCTTATAATATAGGTACATTCAAAATTTGTTTTACCATAAAACGCGAGTTTCATTTTGTTAGTTATAGCAATAGGAATTTGATAATATATAATATTATTACTTACTATTATTAGAATAAAATAAAATGTTTTCTTACGTTTCATCATTTAGAAATGTAACAATTTTTATGTATAAAAAATTGAAATAATTGAAAGTTGGTTTTCCAGCGATTCAGGAGAAAACAAGCCGTCTGCCCGTCTGCCGTTATGAACGTAGTTTTGATCGACGACAAAGTAAATGTTACCATTATAAAATCAACTTTCTTAAAAAAAATCTTTAAAGATATGGAAATTCAATAGTAATTGGTTGTAAAGAAAGTCTACTTAGTATTCAAATTCCAAATAGTACGAGTATGTTTTTACTTTAAAAAAATCTCTGATGCTTGAATTTACATAAATAGGCTAACTCGATATGAAATTGATTTAAGTTTCTGCTACATAGAACATTCATTATAAATACATCAATTACATATGTACCCACCTAATGAGTAATTATAATTTACTATATAGCTCTGTTTGCTTACTTGCGGGTTTAATTTGGGTAAAGATTAATGAATAGTAGTCAACACTACAACAATATTTATTTTGAAATGGTAACATTATACTTATACACTATGCTACGGTTGTCATTCGCTTATATAAAAAAAACAGTGTTGCCAGATCAGGGGATTTCCCCCTAGATTTAAAGGTTATTCGATCGAGTTAGAGACAAAATTATGAGGGTATTCTAGGGAATGTCGAGGGAGAAACCAAATTAGTCTAGGGATACGTCGCTGAGACCATCTGGCGATACTGGAAAAAAAGCATACAATGTTATGTCATAAACTTAAAGCGAAAAAACAATTAATTTATATATTATTTAAGAAAAATATTCTAGTCTAGTCTAGTAGAATACGTTTTGATTTATTTCTACAGTATAGGTATTACGAGTATAAGCATACGTGCTTTAAGTCTACATTCCATTATAGTCTCAGTGGCTTTAAGTTTGATGGAGACTGTAATTATATCAATTTAATTTCCCTGTAGTAATTAATATAATATGTTCTAGTATTAAAAATTGATGTCAATAGACAATGTGTCAAGAAATGCATTTAAAATATGTAATTTCGACTTAGATTTAATAATTGTTCTTTGAATACATGTTATTAAGCAAATGTAGTATGTATGTTGGACTAATTAACCTATTAAATTATTTTATATTTTAACCCATCAATTCCTAAGATAAATGTTATTTAATAATTAAGAGATGGCATGCTCTGCCCTAACTATTTCCGTTCTGTGGTCATTCGTGTTTTTTTTTTTATTGCGACTTTGTTAAGCTATTTACGATATATTTAAAATAAACCACATTATACAAATAAAATATTATTTATTCATGAAATTCATCTTCATAGCGGTACAATCTCTTATATTATGAATCGGTTGAATAAAATGTATCTTTTGCTAAAAGAGATTCATGTACACCATCATGCCGGGCGATCCTAATGAAATGGCGCCTAAATAACGATTACAGAATATATTAATTGTAAAAAGAAAATTTTCCAAGGTCATTTTATTTATCGCATTTAAACCGTCCCCTAAAATACGACATTATTATAAAATTATAAAAAACACTTAATAATAGGTATCACACAGAGTGTGTGTAGAGAATAAAATATATTAACATTTTAGTTGTATGTCTATATTATTATCTGTATAGTACGTGAATAGAATGACTACGTAAATAGTTATTAATTATACAGAACTTAATCACTATTCCTATTGAAAAAAGCGTTAAGCGTAAGCGTACTCCAGGTTAGTTTTTTATTCATAATATTGTTTGTTCGAAACTTTGATTTTTATTTGGATAACGTAAGACTAGGCGGTATGGTTGAAAGACTTTAGCCTGCCCTATGGGCGAAAATAATAATAATAATTGTTCGATATTTAAAACATAAAAACAGCAGTTTTGTTATAGATAATTTTTTAATATGAAAAAAATACTTGAGGCTGGAGCACGCACTTTATATACATACATATATATACACTAAAAGTGACGTTTAATGTTATATGTCCTAAAATTTTATAAAGAAATATTTATTGTATATACCTATATTATGCACTAGTATTGAATATTATAACACGTTAGTAAAACACAGTGATTATATAAATCTTATTAAGTATAATATATTGTAATTAATTATTAATGGTAATATTATGTCGAATCCAGTTGGAGTAATATATTAATAATCTTACTTACTTCTGCTCAATTTATATTTTTCCCACATTTTATTTCTAATGTTGCCACTTACTATATTACCAAATTGCCTCATTTTTGTGATCTTATGTTTTGTTTTTAAACCATAATTTTAAATAGTTTTTGTCTTGTCTCGATGCAATTTCATAAGCATAAGCCCTGGTGGAAAATTTTGTATGGAAATTATCTATCTTGATCTGTGGTCACGTGACCGTTTAATTTATGAATCAATCTAACAATACTGCTAACTTCTATACTACGTCTAAATCATGTAATATTGTGAATAATCACACTTTCGTATGGTATACCCAATATTGTTCCCCTTGCTTTCTCGAACTGCGGCAACACTGAACCTTAATGTATAACATTATTATAATGTATTGTTACCAGGGCCGGATTTAGGAGAGGCAACAGCCCCGGTCCACAAAAAGGGAACTCTATTCCCTAGGCGCCGAACAACTTTTTTTTTCGCTTTTTACCTTGTACATGTTTATATTGATTTTTAATATTTAAAAAAAAGTATATTAGGAGCCAGCGAGCCTCCACTCATTTGTTGCTTCAAGGCTTTCATACCTCTAAATGCGGCCCTGATTGTTACTATTTTCGATAATTCAGCATAACACTATTGAAGACGAATGATGGCGGTTTAAGTTAAATAAAATTGTTATTTATCTAAATATAGTGTGGCCAGTCGTTTATTAATATCAACAATTTCTATGGAAATAAATAGATAGGTTATTTCAGGAACAAAGTAAATTAACAAATCGTTATTGATAGACTGTATGTATAAATTCAGAGTTTTACCATTTTTAATATTTTTTGTTAAAATCCCATGAATAATGTATATATTCAGCTATTTATAAAAAAAAATTGTAATCTTTTATAATAGTTCTTTAATTTTATTAGCTCGACAGACTATGGTGATATAAAATTTATATTGTATTACCCTTATTAAAATTAGGTGTTGAACTTGAAAGAACCAAATTGTATTACATAATATACTAGATTATAGGGATGTTATCTACCAAAATAAATTGGTAAGTATCCCGAAAGTGGGGAAACGGGGTGCTTAGAGCCCTTAGAGGTAGGAAATGTGGGTAATTAAATGTGATGCAATTATTTCGTAGTATCTCTATTTCACGGAGTCCTTTGTCATTATTGACAAAACAATAACAAATATATGCGGGCAATAAAGTATGTACAGTCAGTCACACACCAGTCAAAACAGTATATGTAAGTAGGAGATATACTTATGTTACAGAAAAGTAGTAACTGTACAGTTTTCAGTCATTAATCTGAAACCTCGGTTTGTGTTTTACTTTTGTTGCTGACTGTACATTTACGACGAATAAAATGTCTTTATCTAACACTAACGGATGTGTTGTGACTTCTATGATTATCCATCACTACTTATGTCAATGTCACACTTTAGACTGTAGTGTATAGCATCGAAGTGGCAATGGTCAGCAACGTTATATATCTGTAGTATCATACAGCCTTCGTGAGTTTGAAATATTACATAGAACACCAGCCGGCCTAGCATGACAACCGCGACAAAATTTTGTCGATCGTTTTCACGTGTTTTAATCGATTATCGCTCTATTACTTTCGGGTCTAACATGACAATTACACTTAAAATTCGACTTTTAATATCAAAAATAGATATTTGTCGATCGAGATATCTTTTCTATCAAAATTGTCGATGTCGAGATATAATGTATCGAGATATCTTTCATCTTCGTTTGTCTTCTCTCGTCCGCGACATATCTCGTGGCGGTCATGCTAGGCCGCAAGTCAGAAAACTAGATTACATACAAGTGATGTCAATTGGATGTTACCTTGCGCATATGTAGTTTTCGTAATAGAAGTGTTGTATTGACAATCAGTTTGACCTATACATTGAATAAAGTTAGATATAAATATGATATCAAATCTCTTTTTTTGTATTTGTAAGACTAAACAAAAAATTATAATTTTAAAAACACATGTTTTCGAAGACACCAGTCGAACAATGTAGGAACATTTAATTTAACCAATGAAGGTAAATTACGAGTGTAGATTTACAGTGTAAAATTAACCTTATTCTGCAGATAGGTCGAGATACTAAAAATGAAGGATTGGAAATAAAGTTTTCAATGATTTATTCGTCAATAGCGAATATTACGCAGGTTACCGTAAATATAGAGTGCGAGAGCTATGTTTTTATAAATAAACTGAGTTTTGACAATTATAATAAAAGAGGCCCAAAAACGAACAACTCCTGAGATATTCGTTGCAATTTCTCTTTCTCTCGAGTTTATTCTTGTTCGTGCTTAGGCCGATCATGAAAATAGGTATCCAATGAATAAATATATTTTATTTTCAGGTTATAGGGGCGGCAAATTTGGGCACCAACTTTCTATTTAGATATCTTATAGAGAGAAGTCTACAATACCTGCTGATGACTCTTCCCTTTCATAATACATTCAACGGTACAGCAAGCTTCTATATTCTGTAGCAAAACACTCAGTTCGCCGCCCCGAACCAGTAATTGGCCTCTATATACATACATATTATATTAATTTAGGAACTGTAGGCCTATTACGAAAAACGAACGCAACGAACGGATCGAAACGAAAGAACAAACAACTTCGTATTTTAACTTATTAAGAAAACATTTTTAATTCTATTTACGATTATTCTTACTATTATAGTAATGTCAAACGAAAGACAATGTCCTATTGCGAAAGACGTATCGTTCATCGGATTCATAATAGGAAAATGTACGATCCGTCAGCCGAAACTTTGTATTTTGTTTTGGTAATAGGCCTCCTGACAATTGTACAGGTAAGGGCGGTAAAATTTCAATGCCTTGGAAAGGTGTAAATACCCCCACTGATCTATTACTCCCATAAAGATGCGACCCAGGTGTGAATCAATTTTTGAGACTTGTCAAACCATTGTTCTCTAGAGAAAGACATTTTTAAAGTTCTCAAGAATATATTTCGACTTTAGTAATGCCGTGAAATACGGACCTTGAAGCAGTATTAGCACACTTTATTTTGCGAGATAACGCGACAACACAATATATTTGTTTTTCTGATATATTTATTTCTGTATAACAATATTGCTACCTAATACGATGAAAATAAAGTCTAATCTAATGTATGTTCGAATTGGAAATGCTCCAAATGGAACTAAAAGTTTTATAAATTTAATCCAATTAATTATATTTTAACTGAATTGTAAGAGTATTGGCGAGGCTTGAGTTTTGTTAATTTAATGTCATTGTAAAAATTTGTTTTATAATTAAATAAATAATCAGATGTCGAATGGCGTTTCTTTTATTTCTATATACTATATCTAGGGTACATACTACATATAGTGCCAAAACCCCTTCGATCAACAACATGTCAATGCAAAACCCAATACTTATGAAATTTTAGTTTTAAGTTCAATTCAATTTTAACAGTTTAGTTACAAAATACCTTAGAGATATACAAAGAATATCGCTGTAGTTAATATTTTTTTTCTTTATGTTAGGTATCGACAGACGAGCATGAGGTTTGATACCTCAGCCATAGAACATCAGTCAAGCTTAGCTTCGAGCTTACGGAAATCCATAGATTAAAACCGAAACGCGCAATGTGCACTTCACGGATTTTCCATCTATGAACGTTG
Source organism: Anthocharis cardamines (assembly GCA_905404175.1). Classification (NCBI taxonomy): domain Eukaryota; kingdom Metazoa; phylum Arthropoda; class Insecta; order Lepidoptera; family Pieridae; genus Anthocharis; species Anthocharis cardamines. The sequence continues at coordinate 5,744,683 of FR989956.1, read as the reverse complement.
GTTCGTTACCCGGTCGGAATTTCGATATTTCTCCCACCCGATCAATGCCAGACGTGGGGAAAACATGCTTACAGAAAATTATAAACATGTCGTCCCGGTGGGATTTGAACCCATTTATCGGATTTGAGCATCAGCTCACGGCAGGTGTTCTACCGAACGTGCCAACGAGGCCGTCGAATATTGAATATTTTTGATGTGATTATTGGGTTTATACCCTCGATATACATATTGTACTCAAAAACAAAAAGTTTCAAGAGGAAAAATATACATCTATACAGTATATCTATATACATCTATACATATAATAAAAGAGTAGGATCGAAATTACGCTTCACTAAATATTTTTACCAGAAATTAAGAGGGGTGATAAAAGAAGGGTAGCAGAATGCATAAATGCAATTTTTAAGATTCTTGTCTGTCTGTCTGTCTGTCCGTCTGTCTGTCTGTCTGTCTGTTTGTTCACGCTAATCTCCGAAGATACTGAACGGATTTTCATGCAATTTACACAAATATTTTAAGTAAAGCCCGGGGCAACATATAGGCTTTGTTTTATCGAAATCGGTTCTCAGAAAGAAAAGTTATCATCATTTAAAAATAATTTTAAAGGCACCATATCACCAAATTGCAATGCAAACTGACTCGCGTTGAACTTTTTCGAATTGTCAGATGTCAATCACAGTTTGATATGTAAATGAAATACTTTGATTATTTCGCCATTTCCGATATATGTAATCGTAGAATAGTGGATATGCAGGGCCATTGCGTAACTTCAGATGCTAGTTCGAATCTGAAGTTGAAAGGAAATATTTTTTTTTTGTATTTTTTTTTTTTTTTAAAGAACTATATTATAAAAATTAGAAAATGTATTATTGAAATATTATATGAAAAAGTATTTCTAATGAGATCGTTTATTTCACCTTTTCATCCATCCTTTCTCTACAGAATTACGATTATTCGACATTGCTTTTATTGCTTCGTATTATTAGTTTCGTTATATTAGAGGTTTCCGCATTTAGCACCGGAAACCCGAGTAGGAATCCCGGGAAAATGGAATTTAAAAAAAATGTCTCAAAATGAAAATGATCAATTAAATGAAATAAATATCGAGGTGGATACAGTATCTTCACCACTAATTAAATTTATAAAAAAAGTAAGTAAATTTCTTTGAAGTCAGGTTAATTTTTTCAACAATGGTATTTTGAATTCAATTCTATTGAATTTCAAATCATACTTCGAACCCCAATCTCAACCACCATTAAACGTGTCGATAATATGATGCAAAAGCAACCGTCAATGACTAATTTGATAGCTCTTTCCCAAAAGAAATCACCAAGTACAGAGGATGGAGGATATGTCATTTGAAGAAAGCTTGCTCAAAAGCGAACCCCACGCGAACGAAGTCGCGGGCATCAGCTAGTGTAAATATAAATTATCTTCCCAAACTTAAAATAATTGGCTTACCTTAAAAATGATCAGGGCCCCTGTACCCAAATTATTTCCCTTTTCCTTTTTTAAATATTTAAGCACAATATGTGTTTGTATAAAATACAGTAGGTAAAGGTAAAACTGCAAAAAAAAAATACTTCTAGCGAGTGATTTATTCCGAATTTCCAAACATTTTAAGCTACCTACCTAACTAAAAATATTTCAAATTATGCTTCTCGATTTTACATTCTATTAATAATATTAGTGGGCCTACCACACATATATACCATATTGATTATAAAAAAGTCATAATATTATTTTATTTAATAATATTTACTTCAGTTATGAATAAACAGAAACCTGTCATGAAAATTATAATAGTTCGTCAAATCCGTTTGACGGGCTCGTTGGCGCGTTCGGTAGAACACCTGCCGGGCGCATCGATGGGTCGTGGGTTCGAATCCCACCGGGAGCACATACTTATAATTTTCTGTAAGCATGTTTTCCCCACGTCTGGTAACTACGGGCATTGATCGGGTGGGAGGAATATCTAAATTCCGACCGGGTAACGAACCACCGTTCATAGATGGAAAAACCGTGAAGTGCATATTGCGCGTTTCGGTTTCAGTCTATGGATTTCCGAATGCTCGAAGTAAAAATTAGGTCAACAGCGCATCATTGACTGATGTTCTGTGGCTGAGGTATCACCTACCATCAAGTGAACCTCATGCTCGTCTGTCGATATCTGACATAAAAAAAAAAAAAAAAAATCCTGACCACTGGATAAATGGAGGTCATGAGGTGATTATTTTTCTAATTCAGCGCCATCTATACGAATTTACTGGATTCGTTAAGTGAAGTAAACTGTAAAAAAGTACGTGCAAATATTACTAGATGGCAGATATTGCTAAGATTTATTTGCTTTTAATTTTTAGTAAATTTATTAAACCCACGGAACAAGAAAAATAAGCTATGTACCTATATATAAAGTAGATGACTAGGAATGGTCCAAGAATCTATTTTATTGTTGATATGAATAATCTCCATCAACCACATTTGTAAAACTACTTCGTAAGTCTGGAAAATAAGCTGTGAATTAGTTAAAATTGAATGGTCATTATAAGTCATATGTTTTTCCTTAATTGCCATTTTAAATGTAATAACGACACGGTTTCCGCTCAAGAAATGAAGGAAATATTTAAAAGAATGGTGATCATCGCACCGCGACTGCCGACCCTACTTTTCACCTCCGAGTGTCGATAACCCTACAGCAAGCGCTCTGCCTACCATCACGCCTGCGCGGTCTCTCAGAGGCGGCCTTAATCCGGACGCATTCCTACAGTTCGCAAACGTGTCGCGGAACTTTCTTATTTATTAATTGGTTATTCTATTCATATTGAGGTATCCATTCATGATAATTATTGAATTTTACAATGCATTATCCTCAGTAATTATAAAAATTGATGTTATACAGCATAAAACTCACTTCACTTATTAGTCCAGTGCCGCCTTTCGTAAGTTTCAAATTCCTTATTGTAGATGGCAGCACTAAAAATATTTAACATTCCGCAAATTCCAACCATCGTGGGCTCGGCTCAAATGTCAAACGCGACTATTTCGTCAACAGTATCGTGGCGCGATAGTTGGATTTTATTAAATAACAAACAAATAATAACAGTGTGTTTATCAGATCATGATTTAAAAATTTAGAACTCAGTTAATTAATAACGTTAACTCACAACAACGAACGAGGCCTATTGTAATAATTGTAGTGGAATTGCTTTTGCTTACGGAGTTTTTTGCGAAACGTTTCTTATTGATTTTCGTACTTCGCCGGGTGTTATATTATTGTTAACACTTATAGAACCTACGTTGATCTTATGATTATAAATATTTGTTTGATAGTTCTCAGTTATCTCAGTGAACATACCTAAATTTTATTATCATCGCCGTAGTGGTAAATAAACATAACAGTCTTGTATTGTGTTCAACGTGGGAAACTAAATGTAAGTATTAATTTGTTTTGTTTCCTTTGGTTTTATTTTAAAATTAATAAATCTGGCCCAGACTGCTATTTTTATATTATACTTTTCTGATGAGAATCAGTTTTATCATTTGTGGGAATTTGTAATAAATTTTCAATATATTTTAAGTTTGTTAAAATTTTGTTAGGAAACAAAACTAAATAAATTACTGATTCTTACTCGTAAATAGTTTCAAGGTAGATACTTTATATATACAACCGAAATCGATCAATCATATTTACACTGAGGAGTTTGTCTACGTGTTTTCGTATCTACAGCACAATGACTTACACCTACCTAAATAAACTTCATCAAATAGCTATTGTAAGTACATAGCGAGTAAGTACGTTGTTACCGGTTTGTTTCACGAGTGCGCAAAGCAAAAAATTTCGCCGCGTCCGCGTCGTAGCGAGGGCATCCATCGAGCATGGCGAAGAATCTCGCGAACATAATATTAACTTGGAATGCGAACGATACTGGCATTAAACGTTGATTTCCACATGCGCGCGGCCGCGATGATAAGAAGTCGATAATACGCCGCCCGATTACCCAATGTGACCCCGTAACGATAGCCCTCCAAGTTCTATCGACTAACTTTCGGCGTACACTAACACAGCTCTAATAGGAATAATGCAGTAGCATATTCGATGCTATGAGCTACTACTTCGATCAACAATATGTCAATGAGCTACTATGATCAGAAATCGCCGTCAGTTGTGATAAGAAACACATGATTTATAAACAATTCCTGTTCATATAGTAATCATATCAAACTTATTTGGAACGGTACAGGCATTCGCTCTTTTGCTTTATATACCAAGTTAAGTTGTAAAAAGTTAGCCCGTGCAAATTGATGGATAATCAAAATATTTTAAAATGTTCAAATAGCAGCTGCAACTTGCAGACGTTCTTAAGTAAAAGCGAGGTTTACAGTTCGACTACTGAGCTTCCCTACAAAATTCGAAACATCTGCCACACGCTCCCCACATTCACCCGATCCACGTGCTTAAGCACGCAGCAGGGGTAGCAGTTGTAACGTCGTAAAAGAGCACGCCGCACCCCAAATGCGGGCATTCTTCACAATATTGACGAGGAATTTACAACCTTAACACACACAGCTTTAGAGCGAATATGGTTATGATAAACATAATAATATATTATGTAGAGTATTATTTTTAAACGGAATGTCAAGGTTCGGCCACCACATGGCTTTCTTTTTTGGTACTTGCCTGTTAGGTTACCGATGCTTGTGATAAAACTTTAGTAATAATAATGCCAAAATATAAAGACAATGTTTAAACACAATAAGAGTTCAGTAGGTACCTACACCGAAAATTCTAGTGAATAATTTGGAATTATCGGTTAGATTTAGTCAGTCGATCAATCATAAATTTTACTTCTAAAAGGATTACACCTACCTACTCATAATTTATTAAAACACATACATAAACATTACGAAATTTTTGTCCTGCCTTTAGTGATAAAGAATAGTTTTTCAAACAAGCCAAAGTTTGCTTTATGATAGGAACCGTAATAATAGAAATTTAAATATAATGTATTATGTACTTCATTATTATAATTCATTATGTACTTTGATATCAATTCAATAATTTGCATAGTTATTTTGTTTACTATCTGCATTTAATAATTTATTGATAGTTCCATACCATTTCGTGGGAATACAATAACATAAAAATATTTTATTGCCCGACATAACTCACGCTCATACAGTCAGGCGAGAAAAATTCTATTGTGGTTATAATGTACCAAATTCCTTAACACTAACGTGTTTAAAGCATTATCATAATCCACATTATAGGTACTTCGTAATAATTTCTTTACTTTTTATTGGATAATCGAGTCATCGACGACTTAAAATACTGTCACATTCCATGAATACAAGTTATTACGTCATCAACAATTCTTTAGTAGAATATGCGATCTATGCGTGGAATGTCCTTAATCTTATTACATTTATACCAACCAATTGAATAACGACCGATAACAGCCAGTAATCGGTAGCAGTAATTAATATAGCTATTATACCAAAACGGACAGTCAAAACAATGATCTTATAACATGAAATTATTACTGCGCTAACCAAGGTTGGTATGACCGCGGAACAGTTATAGAAATATTTAAGCTGGAATGTGAAATTTAACAAAGCATCGTAACATACTATCGAATATTTGACCCGCTTATTCGTTCTGAGATCATTTTGAAATTGTTACGATAAAATGTATTTCAATTAAGTAGTTTGGGTCGTTAGTGTTTTGTATTTTTGTTCTTTACTGGATGGATAGGAAATAAAAATTATCATAAAATATAATGTATAGCAAATACTCGACCATGTCAAGGCCCAATGGTCTGTATTGTTACTAGTAAAAATTGGGAAGGTACAGACATCTGAAACAGTAACGGGACTCATATTGTACCACATTTATATATTAAACACCATTTCTTTTTTCTAAGCAATTATTTTGATAGATATTAATCTATGTAATTCCTACAAAAGCCAAATTATTTATTATATGAATTAAAAGAATTTTTTCACTTACCAGATTATTTTTTTACATACTTTTAGTAATAAAATAATCTTGATATGATTGAGGATTTCCATTTCCAATTATTCATTTTGTCAACCCTTAAAGCCCTATCCAAATTAGAACTCAACTAGTATTCTACTTAGAGGCCCTCGCTCGAATGACTTACGAGAAAGTATTCGTATCATCGATCTGTCTGAGAAATTATTTGAAATTCCATACAAATTACAGATCGCGGCCCTCTGTTCATTAAATATATATTTCGTAATATGTCAAATTTTGACATTTACTAAGGTATCTGTACTGTGTTTTACTGAGCTTACTTTTGGTTGGCCGAATGCGACAGTTTCAGTACCTATTATTTGCTTAATCAATTGCAGTTGTTGTCTCGAAAGTCGGGAGTACGACGTCTGTCCAATGTCTAGCCGTTTACATACCACGAGGAATTTCCGCTTCGATATTTACATATCGTCTTATGATTTTCACGGCGACATTCGTTCTGAGCCAAATATTTTTACGTGCTCAGACATAAATTCCTTCGTTGGTGTGTTTTTGCGCCTGATTTGCTGAAAGATTGAGTGATGCATGGTTAAATGTATTTGCTGGTATTCCACAAACAAACAACAATTTAAAATTAGTACTCGCGTACAATAAGTTATTCCTAATTATAATGTTTTGTATTATCTATTAATAAAAACTCCGCTACTGTAAGATCGAAAGGAATCTTTTGGATTAAAATTTGAATAATAGTAACGTTAATTATTATTTTAGATGGTATTAGGATTTTTCAATTTCAAACCTCAATATTTCGTAAATACCTAAACGACTTAACAAAATCAACACTTTTAAATACTTAACCTTTAAAATATTTAACCTATCAAAGTATAAATCAACTTATAATATTCGTTACGTCATTAAAGAATTAATTAATCATATTTATAATTATCTAAACGCGAATTCTTTTGTCACAGGCTTCATCTGAATGTATGCAAATGTATGTTGAGGCTTTACGTTATGAGGCATTTGAAATTTTTTTAAATGATCTAATGAAAATCCTTTCAACAGTTTTGATTATCGGTCACAAACAGACAGGCAGATAAAAATGTAAAAACTTCTGTTACCCTTTTTAACACTCTCAATTTTTGTATCTCATATTGTCTAGATAGATATATATATATAGATATTGTCTTTACTAAGTACTTTTTTTTAATTTCAGTAAAAATGGAGAAGGTGGAATCGGCTCTAGACGTATTATCACGCGCCGCAACTATGGTGCAACCGTGTCCTGCATACCCTGCGAGTGATTCAGACGGCTTCGGTGAGTTATCCAAATGCTAATTCATTAATTTCTTAACACGTATCCGAGAATATGTTGATATCAGTACTTTTTTGAGCACAATATACCAAAATATACTTCAGTTAAATGTCACTGCTATTGAAAGAATTACTTGATACTTACGGTATAACTAAACATTTTATTACGAGAATAAAACAAATACAATGTCAACGTGATGACAAGGACATATCCTCTTCCGGGTTAATTCCTCGTCCAAAATCATTCCTCATGAAGGAATCGCGGAGGCAATTTCTTTTTTTGCAGTATTTTTGACCGGACTCCATTATATTTGAGTGAAGTATGATATACCTAATTTGTGTAATAAACAGAATAGAAATATGAAACTAGAGCAGTACAAATATAGGACACATACTTGGCCATAATGCCTTGACTCTATGACCCTATTTTCATCAAAAACTGTTTAGAATCAATTATCAAAGTTTCAAATCGTCTTGGAATTCAGCTACCGACTGCTATTTAGTCGAACTATCCATATGGTTGATAGCATCTGGCCTTGTAGGCGGGTCGCATTCCTGATTCCAGCTGACATTGTTTAGTTGTCGTTCGCCGACAGAAACGTATGGACGATTATAAAAGTCTGCACAGATTTTCGTGTTTATAACTCATGCAAATTCAGCAATCAACGATCAAAATGTGCAGTCCTGCAATGTGTTATTCGGTTGTGCAGATAACGCACTATGTTATTATATTTAATTTTGAAATAAGAATATGGTTGACATTCATAATTCTCAAAATGTTTAATTTTGAATAAAAGTCTTAATTTGAAATTTGAATTAAGAATTTTATTCAAAATTAAATATTTTGAATTATTAATTAGACAAACTACCTATATAATTTTGTAAGCCTAAGAAATATTTATCCGTAAGAAAACAGGTTTATAACGTATTAATCTACTTTTAATCGATAACGAAAACAAACGTTGAATTCTAAACAAAGAGCAAGATTTCTGTTTCCTCGTCAATGTTTAGATTTTTTCGTTACCATTCAAGCGATACTTCCGAGGTGACTTACGTAAACCGAACAGAACAAAATGCAGATACGGCTAGCAACACAATCTTACAATTTATAACATATCGCTCATTGAATACAAAACTGCCACAAGTCAAACTACACTTTTTTACAGAAGAGCTTATGAAAGAACAAAAAACGTAAACATAAGCCCTTTTGTAAAAAACTGGAGTTTGACTTGTGGCAGTTTTGTATTCAATGAGCGATATATAAGTTGAATTATTGGTTTTTGAACTCACTGTAACTGATTATAGATGAATTATGTCGCTGTTGATGGACTATTTGGCCAATAGTATTACAATACCACGTCCACAATCTATCTGGATTACTCATATCCTCGTTCTGTATACGCAAACATTTTCCGCATACCTACAAAACAACTCCGACACGCGCAAATTGAAACTAGAATGTGAGCGTGCTTACAATCCTTTTTTTATTTTAGGCAAATAAAAAAAATTAAGCATAATATTTTGTTGTATAATAATTTATTAATATTTATTGTGTGCATGCTATTTCAATATTTTCGTTCGACTGTTAGGAGAGCAATGGGTCCATTTCCTATACATATTTAATGTATTATACCCATACAATCGTTCTGATAAAATACTTTTAAAAAATATTTAAAAAACTAAAGATTCAATATTTTAAATTTTCTACATTTATATAACGCATGGTACTTAGTTAGTACTTACCATAATATTATGTTACATTATTACTTGCCGGACACAAATTATTTGTAACACGAAATACGAATTGACTTTAAATCCTACTGTATGTGTGTATGTCCCTGAACCACACCTAAACCGCTGGACTCATTTTGATGAAATGTTTGTGTGGTTGTTCGTTTGCTTAAACGGCTCTGTGATAGGGTTCCAGAAATCGATTTTGTTTATTATATATAGCGAGACAACGCAATGTTCGGGCAAGACAAGTTCTATTGGGTTCGCTAATTTTGTATAATTTCTATTACGTCACAACGTAGCCATTTTCGATCGCTAGTATGCGTAATTAAAATAGCATCACGTGCACAGTGGGGATATTTTCTCATTATTGGTTGTTTACAAACAATGTTGATCACATATTATAATTATGCAACGTGTTGACAGCTGCTTCGCCCGCGCATGCAGCTCGTTTACTTTCGTTGGTTTGCGTGTGAGCATGCGCTTGTCACAAGGCATGAGAGAAAGCGCTGAGGAATTTGGCTAGCGCGAGCGCAAGCATTCGCCATCGTGCCACTAAGCTATTCGCTATCGTCTGTAACGTTTTAACAGCTAAGCCTTCTAATTTTATTTTTTATTAACGCTACTATCACACATTAAAACTAGAAAAAAATATGTATACAATAGGTTAAACTGGTAAAAGTTGTTTCATTAAAAGTTAGTCTTATTCATACAAATTATGTGAAAAAATAGCGTACATACATCTTCTAAACGCCCTAAAATCACTTCTAATAACAAGTCTATCAGATGGTCTTGTTATTATAACATGACCGTAAACATAATATTTCCTTGACATTGTTGTTATTTAATAACAGCAATCACAATAAATATGAAAACGAGTTATTTAAAACATATTATAAGTAAAATAGTGTATTTTCTATGTCATCGATATTAAGTAGAGATTTATTCGATATGTAAGTATCTACTAGTGGCTACTAATATTTCAATGGCTCTATTGATATCAACAACGAAGTCTTATTTCGATAGTTCGATTTGTCAATCACAACGACTTATGTTTATCAATCTAATAACCAAGATTTATTAGTTTCAGTATGCTATCGATTGAATAGATTTGGAAATAAGTATTATTTACCTCAATTCAGAACGCGATCATAAATTTAATAATTATAGAATCGAATGTCCAATTAAATGTCTCTAAACACTTGCCCTTAAAATTTATAAGAAATCTGCAAGAAGATATTAGTTTTCTTGGTAAGAATACCAAAAGAACGAGGAAGTCATTGGCGCTTTATGGATTGGTCTCTTGATACCGTTATCAGTTATTTTCACCCTCAGTACCCTCTATCAGTCATTAATTAACAAAGGATCTTATCTCAATTGACAGTATAGTACCTCTTATATACTCTGTAGCAACGCCTTCAGCTTCTTTAGTATCGGGATTATTTAGTAAAGTATTTCTTTTCTTTTTTTAAATATAATTTACATTTGTCTACATTTTTTGGCTATTTTGACGGGCTCGTTGGCGCGTCGAATAGAGCACCTACCTCGCGCACCGATGGGTCGTGGATTTGAATCCCGCCGGGATGACATATTTATAATTTTCTATAAGCATATCTTCCGCACGTCGGGTCTCTTCAGGCATTAAACGGGTGGGAGGAATATCGAAATCCGACCGGGTAATGAATCACCGTTCATAGATGGAAAAACTGTGAAGTGCATATTGCACATTTCGGTACCAGTATATAGATTTCCGAAGGCTCGAAATAAAAAGTCTACAGCGCATCTGTGTGTTCACCTACCATCAAGTGAACCTCACATCTGTCGATATCTAACAGAAAAAAGCTATTATATCCGAAGTAGTCAGTATCGACTTCATTGGCCTACAATACACGGTTAGAAATTTAATTATTTCTAAGTAAAAAGCAAAATCCCAGCTACACTTGATGTTGAAGAATTTGCAAAAAATACAATATGAGGTAACTAGTGCAGTGGGGTTTACTTAAAAATGAAAAACAGATCATAGGGTTGACAAGAGAAAAATGTTTTGGTCTATAAATAGCTTACCTAAATATTTTTCCACAATAATATGTTTTATTGATCAAGTAGGAGGGGTGAACTTTGCGTGTACAAATATATGATTATCGTATCCGGAACGTTGAGGCGGCGTGTTACGGTTTCGAAAAGAATGTAGGTTGCGGACTACAGTTACGAACATATTGTGGAATGCAACCAAATACCGATCGCTATTGTTATAATAACAGGTATCGATTTCAGTATATTTCTAATATTGATGATTTCTTTTATTACACGCTAGCAAGTTTTTACTTTGCAATAACTGAACTAAGTGAATTCCCTACTAGGTAATCGATTATTTATCGTTCATTAACATTTTATTTCAAGTCGTCTAATTTATGTCGATTCGGTTTTTCATATCTGTCAGTTCCTACGCTTACTTCTTCTAAACCGCATAATAGATTTTGATACGATTTTCACTGTCATTTAGAAATTTTTTACTGAGTTTACTAGACTTTAGAGTTAATGTTTTTTCATCAAGTTGTCAATAAATCGCTTACATTGCTTACGTTGGCTGTAAAAATTTCTTCAAAAAGCCCAGAGAAATGTCAGATGGCATTAAGTCTCTTATAAACTTGACTGACACCATATTTATCACTATTAGTTTAAAATATTAGGTTATTTGTTAAGCTTTTTGCTTTTAAACATAATTAATAGACGTACATCGTATAGCTATGAAATTGTCTAATTACAGTATGAAGCTTAGGAGTTCTGTAAAAATTATAATGATCAACTATTTACTCAAATAAATAATCAGAAAATCAGATTTTGTTCTTGGGTTCCGTTGAAATATTCGTATCGTATTTACGTTATCGATTTTCAAATATAATTGAATCGAAAGTTAATGAATTCCAAGAACGGCTGATCGCTGAGTGACAAAAATGTAAGTGCGTGCTGTAGAGACAATGCCTCGCACGAGCGAGTAGAATACCGTCCAATGAAGTCATCTTGTAAGTAGAATTTCTAATGGCAACGGATTCCATTTCGTTGGCAGCGAAGCGAGATCAGTTATTCGCGCTATTCGGGACGTCTCGTATTGTCTCAATGATCTAACACATCATATTGAGAATTGTAATGCGTTAACAATAAAAGGAATGTAACATATTTGCTCAGTAGACAGTAGCGCTGATGTATTGGGGTTAAAGTATGTGTGGAAACAACAGTTTTTAATTTTTTAATAAATTCTCATTTTATTTATTGTATGTAATGTCTATTTTAGGTATTGTATATAAACAAATCTATATTTGTTTACATACAATACCTAAAATAGTAACTATAGAGTTACCAGGGCTCGGAAACAGGTTAATTTACTATGGGAGCTTAAGGGCCTACATCCAAAATAAATTGATTCATTAAAGGCGTGGCTAAGCCGCTGCGATTGGGGAGCACCCCCGCTAGCGAACTTCGCGACAACGTACTCGCGCGGTTACTAGAACATAGAAACCGTGGAGGTGGTTATTGTAACTGATACATTTTCTAATAAATATTATTGTTATATTTTATATGACGTTTGTAAAATTTAACAATTACTGTTGTTATAAAAATTACACTGTTCGTAGTAGTAGCAGTATTAATATGAAAGTTTGTTTTTATCTTGTGGATATTTCTCAAAACGTTATTTTTTGGCTTTATACAAAAAGTAAAAAAGTTTTTCAGAACTTCACAATATAAGAAATCACGGTTGTGATGGTGTATGTGATAAGTGATAATTACACACTAAATATTTGTATAGTAGTATGAGTATTTATTAAATAAAAGTGAATCTCATACAACATTATTAATATTTATTTTTTTATGAAAGTAAAATCTAACGAATTTTCAAAAAAAATTGTTATTTAGTCCTGCGAGGTTGCTGGTGTTTTACAAATTATCCTGTATATTTTCGTCCACTTATAATCTTACTATTGGATATTAATTTACCTTTCTGTTTTCGAATATTTAGTGTTTGTTTTTAAGAGTTGCATTTCTGTGCAACAATTCCTTAAAATAAGAAGAAAAATCATTTATTTAAAATACACACACAAATAAAAAGAAATTGAAAACAAAAAAAAAAAATTGTATGTGTAGTATCTAAAAAGAGAGCTACTCAGCATGTGTTCCAACACAGACGTGTTGCAACGCTGATCTTCCGTGGCCCCACGTGACACACTACCTCAAGGGTGACACCTCGCCTAATAGAATTAAAATTATGTTATTAAACTACAACTAAATTAAATTTAAAAACAAGTAAAGACATACGGTTTATAAAAAGTGATGATAAAACAAACAAAAAGCAATAAAAAATAAAACAAACAAAAGGCTCCTAGTCTCCTGTTCAAAGAGTGTGTGTTGTGTTCAACAACTAAGGCTGGAATACTGGCTTCGTTGTTCATTAAAAAGATATCTTTTCATTTTTAATTTAAACGTAATTAATGACAAGGAAGCTTTAAAAGGTGATGGTATATTATTCCAGCACTTAGTTGCGTTACAACTAAAACTGCCCCTGAAAGCAGCAGTGTGATGCCGACTAAAAGACAGGAGACCGTATAGGGCCGCTCTGGTGTGGTACAAGGTGTACGTATCGCTCAACCAGTTCAGCTTTTTATATAAATACGTGGGAGCCTTAGATGTGACCACATTGAAAAGCAGAGCTGCGAAGTGCAGGCGTCTTCTATTTTCCATATTTAAAACTTTAGATTTCAACAAAAACGGAAAATAAGATTTCTGCTGCTAATTTTTTCAACTATTTATGATGAATATGCCCGAGATTCTATAATTGTCGCATAAGTACTACTATCATCATCAGCTATGAATTTATTTGGGTCTGAAAAATTTCCTATCGCATACTTCAATCAACTAGTGAAAGTATTATAATTTATGACAAAATAAATTGTATCTATGACTTTTTTTCTATACTAATATTATAAAGAGGAAAGATTTGTATTTTTGTATGTATAGAATAAACTTAAAAACTACTGGACCGATCAAAATTTCTTTCACTAACTACATTGTCGCTGAGTAACATAGGCTATATCTATTATTAGAAAAAAATAGAGATCCTTAGAAATTCCTACTAAAACCAACCTGAGGTGTGAAAAAATTTGCTAAAAAATGTTGTTCGTCGCATGCGCTGCGAAAAGTATTGATGATAGAACAAAAGAAAGTTCTACAGTATTATAGAACATATAAATATTTACAAAAAACTTCGCGAGACCATATGTCTAACTATTGTAGTTATGTTACTACAACTACTTTTTACATTTTAAAAGTTGATAGAAATGCCGATCAAAATCAGACCACGCTATCCATAACTTTGTATTAATTCTTATCCTAATAAATTTGTATCGTATTTAAGACTGTTTCAATTCCTGTTGCTTACTTTTTGAAATATTGAAATCGGACATTCCATTCAAAAGATATTACGAAATTAAAAATATCAATATAAACAAAAAATACACGCCATCGCGCCGGTGCTCCACGCAGCGCATCGAGCAAATTTTTAAAATTCTTTCACCAATAAAAAGCTATATTATCAGTAAGTAACAAAGGCTTTGCTTTTTTCATCTACATTGCACCCGTGCGAAGCCGGGGCGTTTTGCTAGTATTATCTTTATTACATACATACATACATACCTACCTACATACATTCATACACACCTACATACATACATTTATACATACTTAAATATATAAATATAATTATGTATGTTAATAACAGGCAGACACATATCAAAAGTCCCTCACCTTTATCTATTGGTAGATTTTTTTTATATTTTTTGCAAGTGACACAAGAAAATAATGTAAGTTTAAAATCAATCTTAACTAATTTCAAAGTCTGGAACAGAAGCTAAATTTATAAGTAACGGCGCCTCCATTACACTTTGTTCACTTTGACTAGACTTGATACGGTCAAGTTGACAAGATGTATTTTCTCTGTAATTTTAGTTTACGCTTTAAATTTTTGTTTGATTTAAAAAAAAATACATATACGTACTTATTTTATTATTTTTCTGATATGCATCTCGTTGGTTCAGACATTTACGTTTACTACAATTCCTTTAGTTCTGTTTGTTGTCCATGTTACAAACTTACTAAATATATACACTATTATTATAATAAACATAAGAATGAATGTTAATTATAACAAAATATTATATACTAGCGACGCGCCCCGGCTTCACACGGGTGCAATGTAGATGTACTATATATAAAAAATATGTTACTCGCTGATTATGTAGCTTTCCATTGGTGAAATATTTCTTAAAATCGGTCCAGTAGTTTTTGAGTTTATTCATAATATACAAATCTTTCTTCTTTATAATATTAGTATAGATTATAATACAGCGAAATTTACGTTATGATAATGTGAACTGGGAATAACGAGTACACGTCCTTCCTCATCAAAGATCACGGCAGACTGAATGAGCGATGGCAAAAAGGAAAAGTAATTATAAATCGTAACCGAGTAAAAGGGATAGCAAGTTCACGCGCATCCCAGAATTAAACAATGTAAGCGCCATATGACGTTTCTTCAATTTGTGTGAATATTAAGAAATAATATAACAATATTTTCTAATGATTCACTTTTATATTAGAATACAATTCTAAGGAACAAAAAATTTCGTTCCGATATAGCACCGTTTTGCAGTAGAATTAAAAAAATAATTGCGTAAGGGTCTACTTTGAAAATTTTTTCTATCGAGAAAATTGACTTTAATTGTGTTTTGGCTTTAGTCATAAAATTAGTAATATAATCAAAAATAACATATTAAAAAACTAGATCTGTAACCAAAGCATTCATTCAGAAATATTTCGCCAAAAAAGAGCGTTTTTTTGATTGTATCGCCTTAACCGAAATAATGAAGGTTTTTGTTAATATTCTTATGTTTTTAGTTATATTTACTGAAAAAAATAGTGTGTATTACTCTTTAAAACTAATATCATGGTATCTCAGTCACACACGTATTTTGGAAAATAAACATTAACCGGTTCCGAGCCCTGATAGTTACTAATATTATAAAGAGGAAAGATTTGTTTGTTTGTTACGATTTAACTCAAAAACGACCGATTTTAAAAATTATTTCACCTACATTATCAGCTACATATTTTTTGTGTATAGTATACATATATATTACACTCGTGCGAAGCCGGGCGGATCGTATAAAATATAGATACTTGTACAAATATACATAAAATATAATACAATGTAACTATATTTAAATTATTTTTCATAATAATTATTATATTTGAAATCGTAATCGTAATTTTAGACGTAAATTTCGAATCAGTAAAAACGTGAATTTAGCCTTCAATCATATTCTATCATTAATTGCATGCAAACATTCTTGGAACTCTTTACGTTCATAACTCGTATGTGATATATTAATTTATATACATATGAATAGGTTGTTTAATAATTATATAAACAATAAATATAGGTATTGATTTGAAAAAATACTTTCTAATATCCTTATTATTTTTCTAGCAGGTTACACATACCGTACAATAAAAAAAAGTGATTTATTTATTTATTAAGTCACACAGCAATACAATTTTTTATATACACTAGTTAAAATTAAATTATAGCTAATAATAGATTTTACTTTACTTTTTATATTTATTACATACAAAATGTAACAATTTCGCATACCTACGCAATATAAAACAATATAAAAACTTTTTAAAGATACTGAAAGTATATATCTATCTGTATATAATATATCTAATGAAATTGTAATTTTATATAGTAATAAGAAAGTTACGACTGCCATACTTGGTATTATTGTCCAAATATAGAAATACAATAAAAGACTGTTGATTGAAACAGAAATGTATTTTCATTTCATTTATAAATAAATATTAAATAGCTTTTCATTATACCTATCTCTGCCTATTTAAGTTCCAAATTTCTCTATAATACGAAACAATATTTTTTAAATCATAATTAATCTTACATCCGCATTCTATGTTCGTCGAGGTCTTCCATTCATGAAGTAAATAAAACTTCTTCATGTTTTTTTTCTCTTATTAATTAATGTTATATAATAAAGGCTTTATGTATTTGACATCCAAACCACCTTGGGTCCGCGACTCAAACTTTGATTGGATCGCGATTGGCGGTGTCTACAACCGTTTGTACTTTGTAGATTAATATTATCGAAGGCGACCGGGACCCTACCGAGAGTCTTCTAGTATTAAACTGCGAATTTTCTTTTGATTTTCAGTTTTATTGTTTTTTTTATTTATATTTTTATAGTATAGGGGGCAAACGAGCCTGCGGCTCACCTGATTGATAGTGAACACCGCCGCCCATGAACATCTGCAACACCAGAGGACTTGCAGATGCGTTTCCGGCCTTTAATTATAATTGTTGTCTTTTGTCTTATCTTTGTTCTTTGTTAGTCGATATTTTAGGCAAAGGCAGCAATGGCTTGACTTGATTTTTTTATCGTGGTAATAAAATGATTTAGGCTCGAGACCATACCAAATAATGAAATGAAAAATGACACGTTTTTTATCCGGGGAAACATCCCAAATATTCCTTTTATTTTTTAAATTAAAATAAGTAATTCTTCATAAATCTTCACAACCCTGACATAATAGATAGGGTTGGTCGTCAACTAACTCGCGATACTTCAAAGCATGTCACGGCTGCCACGTACAGTGTACGCACACATACATGGCATAATACGTTGTGCAACAAGGTCGGTACATAACAGGGCGTGTATATTGAGAAAATTATTTTCTTTTCTAGAGAAAAACAGTATAATCTTTTGAATGTGTGCTAATCAGACAGTAACACTTCTTGTGATACTTATACCAATGGTGGCCTATAATTTGCCATATGCATATATGGCAATAATTATTTTTACTTCGGGCTTTCAGAAATTCATAGACTGATATAAACGTTTGACTTATTTTCCATATATAAAATCTTCTGAATATAAAAGCATTTACTGACTAGAGCCGAGCAAATATATATTAAGGTAGCCTCCATTTTATTTGTTCGTCATAATATTTGGACATACATTTGTTTAGTTTGAATAACATTCCATTGAATTCCAAAGATATTTCGTTATAGTATGCATTGTATATGAGATTGAATGTGCTAACAAGATTGGTATGCTATTAATGATTGACACACGCCAATTCAGTCTGTGTCCACGTCCGACATTCCGAAGTGATGATAACGTGAAGAGGAGGGGAAGGATTTTATGAAGGCCCCAATCAGAACGCAAATCTAACTGAAATGTATTAACTCATATTTGGACTTTTGGTTCTTTCAGTTATTTTGGTCCGTTGACGTCACTTCCTGTTTTCCTGGCCTTAAAAGTTTAGACTAAATTCAAAGTATGATTTTGCAGTAAGCGAAAATGGTAAACATGATTATTTTCTCCTTATGTATTAGTTATTTGTAAATGGTTTACGAAATATAAAATTGAAGGATTGATTTAAAAAATTGTCACTGCATGGACTCTACATCAAGTCAGCATTTCATTTCTAAAAGGAAAATTTCTAATGGTGTCTATTTTTTTAATATCTCAAAGGTCACGGGCGCAAAACCTACCTCATTGCGCAACTGAGTGCAACGGTATGCATCCGTCACGGTTAAGGGACAAGAATAATTACACATATCTTAGGAAGAATTCAATTTAAACTGTACCGTGCTCCCATATTATTATTCTGCATTGAAGTAATACAATGTATGCTCACTGTGGAAAACACATTCAAGAATGCGATTTTTATAAGTTTTTAGACTTATTATTGAAAATTATGACGAAAAATATAAAACAATGATCTGCACTTCGATATGTTTTGTATAATATAAGCATTTCATGCAAATAAAACCCTTAAGGTCGAGGTATGATAAGCAGTTATTCTAAATTTTTATCATAGAAAATGCTGATCTTAAAGTATAGGAAAGTACCTACATACTTTGTTTAATTAATTATTAGTGATAATCTATACTAATACGTAATATATAGAGAAAATATTTGTTTGTTTGTTACAACTTAACTCAAATTCGACCTATTTTTTTTATCTACATTGCACCCAGGACGTGTTACTAGTAATAAAATAAAAACTGAATTTTCCCTAATCAAAATTCTTTTATTCTAGTGGCATCTGTTGTAAGGATATGTTGGAAAGTTTCCTTGCTCTTCCAGAGAGGGCGCATCGAATCCCATGTACTCTTCGTATATTTCTAATAGATGTCTCTGTTGTGCTGTTTGATCCAGATCTTCCAAAAACAAATTGTAGATAGCGCTAGGTTAGATAAATATGCAATGATAGTTTATCGGATAAGAAATAAAATTAAAATAGTCAACAAAAAAACATGATATAAATGCTGAGACCGAAACCTTTAATTGGCTCAAAAAATATAATCTTTTCATAGTAATTTGTTACATATCGTTCCGATGAAAAAATATTTGTTTATCTGTCTAAATAAATACTAGATGTCTGTCAACCATATTCACGTTCCATGGTCCCAATCTTAGATTATTTATATGTCAAATAATCAAAGGTCCCAATATTTAAATATTTTTTATTCCATTTCCTGTTTATTTTAAAACCATGATAAGAGATTTATAATAATTTACAAAATTGACAGTAGTGAGTTTTATGAGCAATTTTGCGTAGCTCACGGGAGCTTACTAAGCTATCACTACATCAAATCGCGGTATAAGAACCAGTTGAAAGTATCTACAAAAAAAGTCCAAAATAGTTTTTCATCATACTTAACTAAATGATTCTTAATAGTATGCCAATATACCGATATACATTTTTTATTCGTCAATTGTATACTATTGGTGGATTGTCAGGATATTTCTGATCTCCTGTAAAATTGAGAAAATGTATCTGACTCTTACACCGCGAAATGTTCCAATCAATTCAGGGGTTCGATTAAGTAACAGACATATAATACACTAAATAACTTCTTACAGTAGCATTCCGTGAAAAAGACTCATTAGTTCCGAGCGCGACCTCAAATCTATCTACATATCTATACTACATAATATTATAAAGAGGAAAGGTTTGTTTTTTGTTGCGATTCAACTCAACACCTACTCGTCTGATTTTAAAAATTATTTCACCAATAGTAAGCTAAATTATCAGCGAGTAGGTAATTATTTTTGTTGTGTATAGCTACACTAAAGGCGAGGCGAATCGCTAGTTATGTATATATACAGGGACCGATACGAATACTTTCTTGCGAGTTGTTGTCTTCTACTTTAAATGACTTAAAACGCGTAATACGATGTCATATTTTAACCGATCATCAATCGTAGTACGGAATGCGGAATGTTTTTGAGCGACTTCCCGCACTTTCGCTGCGAACATCCGCCTTCCGCGGATCACCCGTCCCCCGCAACTACGTTATGTAAAGACCCCACTTATCGTATACTATACTAAATAAATATATAAATATACCTAAGAGTATATTATAAATGTAATATATTAACTAGTCTAGTAACTAGTAGAATTTGAGATCCCACTCCAGTAAGAACTTCAGAAAGAAGCTCCAACTTCAAAGATTGCAAGCAAATATAATATAAACTATTGACCCTTCAAACTAGGGTCAATCAATAGACCTTTTTCGTAATCTAAGATGGTAATCGCTCCCACTCGCTGTACGAAAATACAGAGAATATCCATCTTCAGAGACATTGCATGTAAGGCCGTATTAACTACGGTCAACAAATAGTTTTTTTTTTTTTTTTCAATAAAATTTGGAGAAGGTAACGTGGGAGATTGGGATGTTCCAACTTCAAAGAGATTGCAATTAATCTTTAAAATCTATTTAGCATAAAATAAAGTTATATATGTAGCTATTTGTTTTCTTTTAAACTGCTCGTTGGACTTACATCATTTAGCCTCTGGAATACTTTGCTATGATTAAAGCGCTTTATGTGCAAAGGCAACACTTTGTATAAGGTGTACTGAATTCGATCATGACTCAATAGAAACAATCTAATCCAATGTATGCCACCTCCGTTTCTCAGTACAATGCGTGTTATGCACTGGGTATGTCAGGGGGGTGAGCACGAACAAGTATCGAAAGAGTATTCGTATCGTTGAACTGTCATTTGTATGAAACTTTTCATACAACTGACAGTTTGACGATTCGATTACTTTGTCGATAGTCGTTCGTGCTCACCCCCCAGATCACCTATTTCTATATAAAGAAAAACGAAAATCAATTATGAAAGAGACATAATAATATGACGTAGATCTGCCCTATACCATACTCGGAGACTCAGGGATTCATAATTTCGTTACTATATAGCTATGTTATATGAAAAGTACAATATTTTGTTTGCACAGTTTATTGTTGATATACGATTTATATGTATACCTTTATAGCTGTAATTGTGTTTTTAAATTATACGTACATAATTTAAAAACAGAATTACAGTTATTTGAGTAACCAAGTGTATTTTTGAATTCTAGTTCTTATAATATATCATGAACTCCCTCGTCCCTACTAAATCTTTAACAAATGAACACTTACGACGTTAATCCTATTACACTTACAAAGAAAGACATGATTTAATTGACATGTACCGACTACAATGGCCTTTGATCTTCCAGAATTCGTGTTGATAATTCATTTTACCTTTGAAATGTGAAGATGCAGGTACATTCAATACTTAGGCATCGTTAAAATTTAAATGAGACGTTGCCACGCTATCAATTATCGGAATAAAGGCTAACTGTCTGTTAATCTTTTCGTGTCTATTTGAAGTGAGATGATAATAACGTAGCCATTAACTCAAATTACGGATTGTTTTAGAATCAAAGATATTTTTGACGTCTGTTATGTGATTTATTTTTAGACTTATCTATTTCTGTGCAAGTGTGTAGTTAGGAACTTGGAAAATAAATACTATTGTCTTTTATTAACACGAGTATCACACATTTAAATAAAATACTGTATACCGGATTAAAACGCGATTTATTATTTATATTGTTTAAATTATTTATCCCGACGTTTCGGATGCTTTTCAGCAACCGTGGTAAATCGCGTTTTAATCTGGTATACAGTATTTTATTTAAATGTGTGATACGCGCGTTAATAAAAGACAATATAACATAGGCTGTTGTTGTGTACTATACACATATAGTACATCAAATCAAAATCAAATCAAATCAAAAAACACTTTATTGAACACCACACGTGAAAATAATAATAAGATACAAAATTAAAAATGAGTAAAGGCGGCCTTATCGCTGAGAAGCGATCTCTTCCAGGCAACCAGAGAAATTAAAATATTAAATAAACATAACATAGATAGGTGCACCCGTGTTAAGCCGGGGCGCGTTGCTAGTCAATAATATAAGAATTCACATGAAAAAATTACGTTCTCACGTTAGTAGTGAACAGTGGAAGTCGCGAGCTAAAGCCAGTATAAAAATATATATGGGCTGAATTGATGTCTGCGTGTACAGCCTGCGGGCACGGACGCGGCTACTGGCTTCACGCAACCTGGAATTTGAATACATTCATATTCAAACTGACTGTTGTCGAGCAAAAAATGGTCATTTTCATCGCTCAGTGTTATTTAACTGCTATTAACTGTACACGAATAAATTAAAACGAAGATTTCGTTGGCTCGGTTGAAAAATTTACGTCAAACAATTTAAAATATTCACCTGTAGTATTAGGTATACTTTATTTTTTATTCTAAGTTATGAGGCTTCTACAGTATTCGATGTGCAATGCTGATGTAAAAACTACTTATACAAGCATTCACTTTTCTTCAAATATCGTAAGCTAAGAAAAATGTATTAAAATCCAAGTATTAGAGAATTACTACATTTTAATTTGCACCGAACACCAAATTATATTTGAAGGGTCGCTTTTTCATTATGATTGAATACCCTAAAATTAAATATTTGAATACCTAACTAATTTATTCTATAAAAATACGGACATCCCTAAAGATAACAAGAGCTACCATAAAATTGCAATTTCCTCCCATCAGGCTTCTCGAATCTCGAGGAAATAATCGATATGCGTGCAAATAAACAGCCCCTAAAGCTACATTATTTGGGGAGCGAATGGTTTCCTGCCACTGCGCATGCTCGACCCATTCCTCTGAATACTGAATAATATTATTTATATACTATACAACGCGCCCCGGCTTCACACGGGTGCAGTAGGTATAGATGTATTATACTATACACAAAAATATGCCTATGTAACTCGCTGATAATGTAGCTTTATATTGGTGAAAGAATTAAAATCGGATATTTTTGAGTTTATACGTCACAAACATACAAAAATCAAAATCTTTCCTCTTTATAATATTACTGAAGATATAGTACATTATTTAACAGTAATAAAAAAGATACTTATCTACAATAATATGTGATACATTGACAATGCAGTCCAATTGCTTCCAGTAATTTTATTTGACACCCGATAGTTGATTACTGAAGCAGGTAAGTTGTGCCCGTGGCGCTTCGGTTGAATGAGCGGTGGAACAAATAAAAGGGAAGGATCAAAAGGAATAAAACACCTCACCCGTTAATTGCAATCGACGGGCGGTTTTAAACGTTCATTCGGCTCACAATATCTCGTACGATTTTCAGAGCATTAATATCGATTAATATTATATATGTAACAGCAGTAACGGGACCACCATACAAGCCAAAACGCCTGTTTTGCCTTATTAATGCATTAAAAAGAAATATACTAATGTCATTAGTCATATATAACTTATACGATTACGTAATTATATAAGTTTTGTAACATTATGAAACCAAATTATTATACACTCGATTCCAACATATTAGGTTGTTGCGGTTATGGCCATGTAAATTGAGATGAGAAAATTCAATAATAATTTAATTAATGTTTTTCTAACTAAACTATATTTCTGACAAAACTATGTCACACCAGAATTAAATTTAATAACTTCTCTGTTTTTTTTTTTTTTTTTTTATGTTAGATATCGACAGACGAGCATGAGGTTCACTTGATGGTAGGTGATACCACAGCCACAGTACATCAGTCAATGATGCGCTGTCGACCTAATTTTTACTTCGAGCATTCGGAAATCCATAGACTGAAACCGAAACGCGCAATATGCACTTCACGGTTTTTCCATCTATGAACGGTGATTCGTTAGCCGGTCGGAATTTAGATATTCCTCCCACCCGATCAATGCCCGAAGTTACCAGACGTGGGGAAAACATGCTTACAGAAAATTATAAACATGTGGTCCCGGTGGGATTCGAACCCACGACCCATCGATGCGCACGGCAGGTGTTCTACCGAACGCGCCAACGAGCCCGTCAGCAACAAGAATCTGTAACAAGAATCTTAAAATATTTCATAATCGATCCTATTATTTGTTTCTCAGTATCGCTTCTCTACCCGAGATTTAATTAAACTAGCCTCGCTATGCCTTATGTGGCGCCAACAGTCGGCTTACCTGTCGGCAGACTTTGGGTTACTTCTAATAGACAATAATAAAAAGCTAATGCTTATACGGTGCTCCAGAACGCGGCAACTTCTCACAGTCCGACCTCTCCCCTCTTCCCCCTCTACCGATCTACAACCGCATCAAAATAAAACACAACCTTTCAAGGATACAACCAGCGTAATTTCAAGCTCCATCATAAGTAAGAAAATCGCAAATGAATTTTGATTTTACTACCATACAGATAGAACTTGTTTTTATATGCCGTAGTAAGGTGGAAGATCCAACGCTCCTTAAGCAAATATAGTTCTTATCAACATGTGATAAAGTCTAAAATTCAATAATGTTAAATTATAAGGCTGTATTGGCGAAGGAAGGGAGACGTGAAGAGAGGGTTCATTAATCCCCGCGCCCTGCGCTCACGCACTTTCATGAATGGAGCGAACAGGTTGATGTATTCCATATAAAGGATGATCTCACCGCAATAAAACATAATTATAAGAAGTTTATTTATGGCTTACAAAGTTGCACTCCGTATGATAATAATTTATTATTGTATACATGATAACGGCCGAACTGTATAGCTAGGGACAATTGACGTAGGTATACATCAATAATTCATACGTTTTTGAAATGAGGTTGCCGATTACAAAATATTTGCGCTGACATAAAAACTTCACATTATCTCAGTTCATCAATTCTTTTGTGCATACAAGATGAGGTCACATGAGATCGTGCCCTCTTTGTCACTTATCGGCTCGTTTCCGAGTAACCATAACAATGTAAGTTCGAATTGTACATGACTTTCTATAGGCTGGCTTATCGAGTTATCTTCCAAAGGTGTCTAAATGGTCAATCCAGAACGGCCTGTAGATATGTTTCGAAGGAAGCGCCGCAACGTCCGGCCGCGTGGATGTAGCGTGATGCTCTTTTTCCTTTTCGGTTTATTTTTTGTTCATCTCATTTATTTATTCCAATGTAATCTCTTCCAGCTCGTTTTTTATTCAGTCGACCTTCAGTGTTACCTGTGCCGAGACGCCAATGCGTTGTCTATCGGGAACGTTCCATTTCTCAACAGGAATATTGGCATATATTATTGTTTAAGTTTAGTATCATGTCTTGACGTGAGTGCTTGGTTAGTGAACTAGTGTGTTGATAATGGAATTTCCGCCTTACTTGTTGCTCCTTTCTCGGACTTCGTTAAGTGCCTCCCATCTATCAATGGAGCCTCCTCACTCGCCCAAGTTTAACGTGCCTCTCTGGCAACCTTGGATTGCTCCTGCGCAAAAAGGTATTTAATTGATTTATGTTGGTTATGTATTTGGGAAAATATTCCAAGTACTTTGGTTCAAGTTCATTACTAATTGATTCATTTTTAGACGCCCGGTGCAAAATTACTTTAGGTTATTTTATCTTTAGATTCGTCATGTTGCTTAGCGATTTCGAATAAGTAAAAGGTAGTCGTAATTATACTTTTAGTTTAGATTTTATTGCCGAATG
Organism: Anthocharis cardamines; assembly: GCA_905404175.1. Taxonomy (NCBI): domain Eukaryota; kingdom Metazoa; phylum Arthropoda; class Insecta; order Lepidoptera; family Pieridae; genus Anthocharis; species Anthocharis cardamines. The sequence continues at coordinate 5,718,664 of FR989956.1, read as the reverse complement.
TTAAAAGCACTAAAATATATAGATATTTAATTAATAATATTTCTTATATATCTTAACACTAGTGGACGACGACAGACGTTGTTCTGCCACAATTTTGGCTTCGAAATTATATAATTATTCTTAAACTATTGGAGCTATAGTTTACAAACGGGAATTATTCATTGTTAACGCCCCCGAAATCCCCTTTGGGGGAGGATTTTTCAAATTTTTTTTTACATACAAACCTTCTCCTAAAAATTCTGAAGACAACAAAAAAAAATTTAGCTCAATCGGTCCAGCCGTTCTCAAGTGATGCGAGTACATACATGCGGCATTTTATTTTTATTTATATAGAAGATAGTAATGTTACATTAGAAATAACACACGTAATTTTTCACTACCAAAGTAATAATTTAAAACGTTAATAATTTAGACTGATATTGAAAAGTATTGAATTCGCTTACCAAATCAATATATTAATATGATCTAGTTTCCTTATTACTAGAATAACCTTAGTGGTAATATTGAACAAGGTGTATTACTCAATTAACAGATTGTCGAATTGTTCTTTCAACTGTTTGTAGCTGGTTACTTTTTGTTTATTAAGTTGGATAGGATTAGAAACTCCCGGTAAAAACTTATACGAGTTATATTTTTTTATATAGAAACCAGTCCTAATAAGGATTTTTTGTATTTCGTATTTTAGGTTTTTATCTAAACTGACTCCGTGACCTCTTTGAACGTTTGCTGTTCCCACGGAACAAGAAAAATAAGTGGAAGTGCGAAGTAGGCGTGTTATGCGTGTCACAATTATGCAAGATGACTCTTAATCGATCACAGTCAGCCAAAATCATCCTTATATCTATCACATAAAGTTTAGTTTAGTAATTATATATTAGTTTATTTTAATATTACAAAACGTCGTATGTACTTTGTGTGTTAAGCCAAATTAACTGTTATCGCAAAGCACTAAGATATATTATAAATTGTAGGACCAGTGTGATTAAGCTAGTTTTGAGTTAAATAAAAATAACGAATTGAAAAATATTGTAACTGTGTGCAGTGTTAAATACTCCATTCATTTGTGTGAATTTGGCGACAGTCGATCCGGTACAAATTATGACACATCCCACTTCTACTTACTTCTTCTGTTCTGTGGCTGTTCCCTATAATTAACGATATTTCGTTCAAAAATTCACCCCTTCATGTAATCAAAAATTGTAAAACTTAAATTTTGTGATATTCTTGTTATTATAACAGGCTCGTTTTTTCGTTGAGTAAACCTACCTAGATGAAGATTTCGTTTGTAGAAAGCGGGTTTGAATCCTGATGGGTCTAAAACATTGGTTTTTTATTTTCCGAAAATCATGTTTTTTCTTGTATATCTCTTCAAGTATTAAACTTATTAGGAGGAATATCGAAGTTCATACGTCTTCAGTTTTAATCTATAGATTTCCGAATGCTTGAAGTACAAATACCTACCACTAAGTAAGCTTCACGTTCGTCTGTCAATATCTGATATAGACTAGGCCGCAGCGGCATATTGGCGCGGAGTTAACATTACCAGTTTTGACATTTTTATAAAAAGTCTATGGGCCAAAATTTAAAATTCGGGCTCAGTAATTTGCTAAAGTTTGTTTAGACTGAGATCTGCTTAAAAACACAATTGCCATTTGAGTAGCTCCATGTGTACTTCTCGTTCGCTCACTTCTCTCACTCAGCACCAAAAAAAAGTATAAAAAGATTTTTTTCAACAATTCTCTTGGCCAAATAAAATCTTTATGATCATATGATCCTCTAGACTCTAGAGCGTAGAGTTTTTTTAATGTTCTCAATTTTTTTTTTCCTTTCGCAGAAACTCCAAGTACGGCGTCAAGTGGTGAATCAGAAGGAGACCGCACTCTCTCGCCCGAGACTCCCAGGAGTCAGCCCAAAGAGCTGACAGGAAAATGGCGAAGGGAACGACGTACTACACGTCTACCGGAATATAGACCTAGGTAAATACAAGTGAATTCCCGAGTATGGGGCATGGGGCAGATCCATTTCTGTCTGTTTCAGTAATCATTTCGATGCCTCCTACGTAGCTAATAAAGTTTCCTACGTTATGTTACGTTTTCATCTATTTTTTTAAAACAATCCAACATTATACGTATTGTAGGTACATAAAAAAGATGTTTGATTTTTTAATTGCGAATACAGAAAATAAATTAAATCAGACGGTATAGTTTAAAATCGTAAAACACTATGTTACTTACCATAATTCAAGTAGATTCATTTCGATTATACACATATGTACCTACGTAGAAGTCATATTATAAAATACAATGAAAGATAAGTACATAATAAAATTATTAATTAATTATAAAGTCGAATTTTAAATATGTTGTTTTTTTGATTGGGATATTATGATCTTCAAAAAGCGAATTATCTTTTATAATGAAGTTTTTACGTATTTTTATGACTGAATTAAAATCTTATAAATAATGACATTATAGATACATTTTATTTCATAAGGAAATATTTTACTCGTCTCATTAATAATAATGCCAATAATTTGGAAATTTGTTAAAAATAATTCAAATAAATCTCAAATTATTTAGCGAATACACCACAATCAAATACCTACTTATAATAGTGATAGGTGTAGGTACATTTTTTATCTTTTAATATTATACTATTCTTCCATTACATACATACATGAATTCCAATCACACTCGTAATAATGCTTAATATAACAAGTTTAGGTAATAAGCTAAAAAATTAAAATAATATGTTTTATTTCCAGGGATAATTGCAAAATGGCGTTGCGGTCGCAATCGTTCAATGAAAAACGGACAGCGCCGACCATTGCGCGTGCGCAGCGACACAGCGACGGAGAGTTCTCCGACGAAGCGGATGATGCTCCCGCTAACCATCTTATTGGAAAAGGTAGTTATTGTTAATAAAATTACAGTAAATATCAACTCCGTAGGAATAGATGGCGTCATAACGCCATAGCAAGAAGGTTATTGGTTATTTGGCACCAAAACACCGGACCGACCACGTGAAGACCAGTGGCTCCATTGGCTTCCAAACCGAACTAAGGGAATTTCAAAAATGTGCCTACAAATTTCTTAAAGGTCGGCAACTCTCCTTATGCTCTCTGGTGTTACCATATTACCATCAGATAAACATTAAAGAGTCCAGGGGCAAGTTGTTCCATAAAAAACCATCGATAATTATAATTATAAAAGAGAAATATGCCCACATTCAAGAAAAACATTTATGTAAGTGTTGTCATTGCAAAGTATAAATTTCTCAATGTCCATAGTTTTTTTTTTTCAACATTCATGCATTATTTCGGAAATAAATTTTAGTCGTCTGTGGGTTTAATCCTATAGTATAGCGGTTTCTTATCATATAGGCGGGGGTTTTTTGTTTTTCTCGTGTTTTTGTTTGTATCAAAAATATAATTTTATATTTAATATGGGCAAATAAGATTTGTTATTAAAAAAAATTATTGAACCTATGTTCCGGTATTCTAATACCGTTGTTCGCTTATCGCGTATTCCCATAAAATTCCTATGTTTTATAAGTATTATTTAAAAAGAAAAGTGATACAAATAATTATTATTATAGTGGAAGAAGCGAAAGTGGTATGAAGGATCGGAGCATATGGAATTCCCTGATCTCTGCCTACCCCAATGGGAAAGAGGCTTGATGTATATGTATCTATGTTTTTATTTATTATATAAAAACGTTATTGTCTTAAAGAAAACCATCTTTAATTTATTTTTCTGCATTTTACGTCAAATCGTTCATGGTCTATACACTGATGTTAGAATCAAGTAAATGATGGTTTTTATTTGTTCCAGCTCCCCCGGAATATCCAGGCAGCACAGCGGAGGCGCCCGTCGACATGAGGCTGCGATGTCGGCCCGCGCCGCCCTACACCAGACCTAGCGTCATCAAGACCAGCGACCCGCCTCCTGGTAAGTGCACCATCCATAAAGAACGTCACACCTTAAAGGGGGGGAGGGGATCGATGAAATGTGACATTGTGTGATAAGGTCTGGGAGAAGTTCCGTGACGTCACATTTCAAAATCTTAGACATCTACGTGTGAAAATGCCAAATTTGAACTATTAACGAAAATCCTAAAATTATTTTCAACTTTACCCATGTGAATATACCTAGTCAGGTCATAAATTCTGTCACATGTTTAATATAAAATAATTGAAAGAAGTTTATTCATTATGTAACCATTTATATACCAAAATGAACTTAACAAAACATAGATTCTTATGACACTAAAGTTTATTCAAAATGAACTCCGTGATTTTGAATACAGGCCTTCAATCTGTGCGGCCAGTCGTCTATCGCAGCACGAACGAGGTCCATGTCAATATCGGCGGCTGGCTTAATCAAGGATGTCTTGAGTGACTCCAAATTGGGATGAGGCTTTGAGCACGCTTTTTCCTCCAAGTGTTGCCATATCTTGTAATCTAACGGATTCAAATCTGGACTGGAGGAGGGCCAGTCTTCGTGCCGGATGAAGTCGATTTCACGCGCCGCCAGCCAGTCTTGTGTGCTCTTCGCTCTATGAGCTGGCGCTGAATCTTGTTGGAATACCCAGTGCCAGTTATTGAACATGGTATGAGAAACAGGTTCCACAAGGTTCGTCAGGACTGTATTTTGATACACAACTGCATTCGTTTTTACACCTTTCTCACAAAAATGTACCTCTGTTAAGCCCCAATAAGAAACTCCCAACCATACCATGAGCGAGGATGGAAAATGACCTCGTTGGACACGCGGAATACGGTTGCTCGCTTCTTCACTACTGTGTGCGTACACCTTATCATTTTGTTTGTTGTAGCTCTCTTCTACGGTAAAAATTTTTTCATCCGAAAAAAGAATTTCCCTATTTTTTTTCCCTCGTACCGCTTCAACAAAGCGCGGCATCTCTTCAGTCTCAGGTCCATTAGACGAGGATTCAAACGATGTCCTGTTTTTCTTCGATATGCCCGAAGCCCTAAGTCTTCATTTAACACCCTTTTCATCGTGGTTCTGCTTAACCCCATCTGAAGGGCCAACAGTTTCTGCTTACGTTTGGGATTTCTTTGAATTCGCGCCTTCACAGCTTTTATCACTGCTGGAGTCTTAACAGACCGAGGGCGACCACTTCTTGACCTGTCATCTACACTAGAGTCTTCATTGTATCGTTTGATGGTACGATAAACGAATCTTTTGGTTATATTCAAATTTTTCAGTATGTCAAAAATTTGAATTGGCGCGTAACCGCACCGATGCAACGCAATAACTGCAACACGGTCTTCTTTAAGCGTCCACTCCATATTTAAAAATGAGTAAAATTCTAAAAAGTATACATTTTTATTTTCATGAACAATTCGAAATTCATATTCAATAAACTTTTTTGTGGCCAGCATTCTAAAAGAAAAGTTTTTACTGTGTGACAATACTTATGACCTGACTATGTATAGTTTAAATTGTTTTGTTGGTGAGCTCATACTCGCTCTACGAGTTAGCCGCCTGAGCTCTTTGTATATATAAAAAAAAATCAGCCTTTTTTAATTTAATAATTTCTAGGGGGAGGGGTCAAAAAGTCGCGAAATTTGTGTGACGTACTTTATGGATGACCTCTAAGCAATAAAGTGACAACCCACAAAATGCTAAAAAATAAATTTTGTTTCCAATCTCTTCCATATGAGCTGTACATTTTTCGAAATAAATATCATTTAAATCGTTTTAATAGCAAAAATATTGAAAAACTAGTAGGCACTAAATCGTAACATGATTAGAATATTTAGTAATAACTAATAACACACTAAACTTTGATTGCTACCAAGAAAACGACATACACTAATTGTATCACTACATAGTATAAAACAAAGTCGCTTTCTCTGTCCCTTTGTATGCTTAAATCTTTGAAACTACGCAACGGATTTTGATGCGGTTTTTTTTAATAGATAGAGTGATCCAAGAGGAAGGTTTATATGTATAATAATAACAGTTTTTCTGTAGTGTATTTAGTATCAGCATTGCACCGGTGCGAAGCCGGGGCGGGTCGCTAGTTAATAATAATTTAAAACTTACTAACCAAATAATTCCTTCAACAGACTCGCTATCAATGTGCGACACAGTCATCGAAGAGCATTTCCGACGCTCCCTCGGCGACAACTACATGAATCTCATCAAAAAGAACACAGACCCCGTCCCCGTCCAACCAGGACCAAAACCCAACACTAAAGACCGAGCTAGCAGCCCCATACTATTCAAAACCGAAGAACCTAAACCCACCAAAATCATCGCTATGGAAGTAGACGACCCCAGTCTCTCAGTAGATGACCATTTCGCGAAAGCTCTCGGCGATACGTGGCGACAACTCCAAACATCAAGAAACACGGACAAAGCCCAAACTTCCAACAATGGCGTCGATGACCATTTCAGCAAAGCACTCGGTGACACGTGGAAGAAAATCCAATCCAAACAAGAAATAGAACAAGAAAAGAAAGATCAAACTAGCAAAATTATTACTAGGAGCGGTGTCGTAATATAATTGTGATCGGGTCGGGTTATTGCCTGTAAAATTTACGAGGCGTTTTCATGATTCTAACTGGAGAATCGATAAATTACCACTTTAACGCCTATTAAGTGGCGTTAATACTGCTATCCATGACACGTCTGTTACCTACATACTAGTTCTTATTAAATTGTTTTGACTGATTTGAATTGATCTTCTTAGATTTGCCAGGTAAGTGTAGAATATTTCATCATACAAGCTTAGAAGCATGGCTATTCCCATTAATGCACCATAAAAAGAAAAATAATACCCTTAAAGTATGAATGTTGTCAGGCGTTCACATACATATATGTACATTGTTTAAATAAAATACTGTATACCGGATTAAAACGCGATTTATTATTTATATTGTTTAAATAATTATTTATCCCGACGTTTCGGATGCTTTACAGCAACCGTGGTCGCGGGAGACAGAAAGATGACAGTTGTCTGATATTTGAAATGTCACAAAGTTGCCATTAAATATTATTTAATTCAATTAAATTCAAAAATAATCTATTAATTTAGGTAACACAATGTACATCTATGAACGTCAATAAAAAATAATACATATTACTGCTTCTAATTTTACATTTACTACCAGTTCACAAATCAAGGGCGTAGAGCGGACGAGAAGAACTGGCAAGAAACTCGCCGCCACTCTTTTTAATCGCCAAGTTTTTAATTACAAATGTTTTGTTTTACATAATATAAATAATAAATCGCGTTTTAATCCGGTATACAGTATTTTATTTAAATGTGTGATACTCGCGTTAATAAAAGACAATATTATGTACATTGTTTTAGTGTGCGTAGTCTCGGGATATATATCGTCGTGATCGTAGAACAACGACGGTTCTGATATTTTTACGATTTTAGTTCTATTGTATTAGTCATAACATGAAGCTTCTTGACAGTTCTATATTGTATAATTTAGAACTGTCTAAAAACCCTTTATCAACAGAACAAATAAAAAAATGGAGTTTGATAATTAGTCAGATAGTTTTTAATGCAATAAAACTAAAAACGTAAAAAATCAGAACCGTCGTTGTTCTACGATCACGACGATATGTTCACGCTGGACAACATTCATAGCTAAACGTACTTCGGGATACAGAATATCTATAATTATATAAGTTATATATAAACAAGTATTACTTTAAAAGCAAGCCGGGCTTTTGGGCTTGTAAGGTGGTCCCAGAGGTAGAAGCAATACAACAGGACAGTTGAGGAAGGTTCTAGACGCTGAGCAAGCTATTAAGTATAGCCTTAATCTTAAAAAATATTTCTTTTTCTTCGAGAATCTTCGAATCAAACCTTTTGTGTCAAACACTAATTACTAAAGTAATTAAATTCTTAAAATGAATTAAACAATGATTTAAAATAAACTCAATATAATAATAATGTCCGTAATTTTTTTAATATAAATTCTAAAAATACGTTTTACCCAAAAAAAAAATAATTTTGATATGCTGTAGGGTGAGAATGAATAACGCGATAAATTATTCTTAGCATCAATTTATTGAATTAGAAGACAATTCTCATTCAACTAAGCTATGAACACTTAAATTTTTCAGATTCAACATACATTTTTTTAATCTAATGTAGGAACATTACATAATGTAATTTTCAAAATACTTCATAATATAGTTCTTCTATAGAACAACTGACCTTTGCCAAGGGATTGCTAAGTTGTAGTCAATTTTAGTCACCATTTACACTTTGTAAATTATTACCTCAATATATGCGCTTTGCACAATTCACATATAAGTTAACTATAGGCTGTAAGTTTTGTAAATAAAATTAATATCGAATAATAATTATTGTATTAGGATATATTAGGGTTATATTAATGTTGTATAATTTTATTTTTTGTAAAATGTTCCTTTCTATTTTTTTAGTTTCCAATGGGCATAAATATCTTTTTAATAAACTTTAAAATGTTAGCGCTTAGAATATAAGTTAAGATCAATATCGATGCCTCCCACGTAAAATGTCGTAACGAACAAAACTAGTGTTTTACGCTTCTTAAACTACAGTTCGCAGTAAAAAAACATTCACTTAATTTTTCTATATATTGTACTTACAAGACTTATAAAGTTGTATCATTCTAAAAAATACATAAAAACGCAATGTAAAGTAAAACACTTTGTTAATTACCACAACTTACCTGGGAGGTATCGATTTTAAAGTGGAGTTAAGTACATTAGATGTCTACGATAATAAATGCTTGTGAGTAATATTGTTATATTTTATCCTCAACTTCGTACGTTTGTTCTATTGTTGTTCTATTTGACAAGGGAAATGATAATATAAAGTCTAAACTAAGGAGGTCACAATTGGAATTAATTTGTAGTATTATATAGCTACTTCCTGAAGGTTTGCCGTATGAATAATTATTGTATGTGTAATATAGATAATAGGTACTATGTATTTGTAAATAATGTTTTCCTATTTATGCACTTTATTTAGTGGTTAAGATATCAAAGAATAAAACACACTGAACATATAAAGTTGTATTTATTGATACATAGAATAAAACCTCACAACAATATAGCTAAAAAGCCAGCAACGCATGTTCAAAACCTTTAGTGTTGTGTATGTCCATGGGCGGTGTTCGCTTACGATCAAGGGAGCCATCTCCCCAAATGCCCCCTCTATTGAATAAAGTGGGGTATCAGCTACCATCAAACTCCCGCTCGTCTTTCTACTTCTAACTTAGAAAAAAAACGAGTTATTGTCTTAGTGTGAGCCTAATAAAATTTATTAGGCTCACACTAAGAATTAATAATTTTTAAAGACATTTAATGTCTTTACTTAAAAAAAACTCATCCTGTACAATGTACATACGTAATCCGTAGAACAAAGTTACTTCTACATAGTCTATATTTAACATTCGATCTTATACTTTGGATTTAGAAACTATATGAACCATTATTAATTCAATTACAATCTTTGAAGAGATGCCTAATGCGATTATACTTTAATATCAACTGAATCTTACATAATTTAACAAGAAACTACAAAAGTTACATATAATATTATATCTATAATCTAACGGCCTTATTCATAAACGTATTATAAGCTTTGATTTAGTTAAAATATGTTTTGTTCCTTTCGTTCTGTAGATTTTGTTATTAGATAGAGCGAGACAAAACATATTTTAACTATATTAAATTATGAATAAGGCCGTAAATTTATAACGGGCAATGTAGATGAAAACATTTTTTAAAATCGGTTGAGCAGTTTTTGAGTTAAATCGTTACAAATAAACAAATCTTTCCTCTTTAAAATATTAGTGTAGATAATGTGAGTGCATCAAAACAGTCTCACTAGCCACGTTGGTTTAGTAGTAGCAACCCTTAAAATTTTGATTTTACTAGCAACCTTATAGGTCAGACCACGCAAACAAAAAAAAGAGACTTGGTATCATATCCGATTTTGTTCTAAGGATAGATCGACCGATTATATCCTCATTCGGCATTCCCTAGTAATAATAACATTAGCGACCATCTTAATTTTTTTTTATTAATTTGCAAACTGGTGCTTGACTCACCGTAGGAATAGGCTTCCCTTCTTGAAGTTCCCCAAGTATCAGATTGGAAAAAAATCTGTCAATAACGTGCGTGGAAGAAAATTGCGCATTAAAGCTGTATTTTCAGACTTCCAAATGACAAGATGGTGCGGGTAGAACAAGTTACTTGGAGTTATGTCGCGAGGTACGGTGTTGAAAGTTAGCGACTGGGTAATCCCAGTCCAAACTACTCCTCTGAGCACTCATCTTAATAAATATGATAAAAGATGCAGAGTGATCCGGCATCTCACGCCAAAGGGTCAAGCCGATAGGAGAAAGCCTGATCGTCAACGATTCGAATTGCTCTACTTAGAATATGGTCTTTAATAACATAAATAATAAATACTAGTACCATATTAAATATTCATTATTATGTCATTGTCACAAAGTTACAGAAGAAGTCTTCTATGACCTGCATGACCGATTTTTTTTGTTTGTTTGAAGACTCTCATTGGATGTAAGGAATCTTAAAAATTCAAATGATATATAGTAATAGAAAATACGTACTATAAATATAAATTCAGTACTCTACAAGCTACGACGTAGCATTACCTCTCATCGCTGTCGCCTTGAGTTACCTACTTTTTTACGTCATTCACTTTATTGGAAATGAATAAAATACTTTATAGGCTTATTGGCTATATGGCTATTCAGTGCTCATGTGGGCATTTGCACACATGAGCACTGAATTGCTGTTAGCATAATGTATTATTACACTTCGATTACGTTAATCCACTTTTGTACTTACAGTTACATTACTAATGTGAGTTCTAGTAGTGAGTGCTTGCACTTAGCTTACTAGGAATAATATCAAAATACCAAGATAAAGTAAAAACTTATATTTGTGACCAGTGACGGATTTACCAGCAGTACCAGTTACCAGCTGAGTAGACTTGGGCCTAGGGCGGCTTTGGGGACCAATTTTATTGTTACTTGTCTTAGGGAAATCAAAAAGAATTCTGTAGAACGCTTTTATAATGTCATTAAACGAAATCTTGTATATCCTATAGTAAAACACCCAGTTCGCCGCGGCCGCCCCGAACTAGTAATCGGACTCTATGTATTATATTAATTTAAGAATGGACAATTGTAGAGGAATACAATAGAATAGAATTATGTAAATCCACCACTGTTTATGACAAAAATTTATAAAATTTTAGACGATAAAATACATTGCTGGGTTATGAAATGAATGAATGAAATGTATTTATATAACTTTCAATTAAATTAAAACAATATTTAAGCACAACTTAATTCTAATTATATTTTAAAATATGTACACTTCACAACTTCTTTGCCGTACAACTAATTGATTAGGTGTATTATATTATTTGCCGTATAACTGTACCATTTGACAAAACAGAGGATTCACTCAGCATACTTTGCAGCGCATCAACGTCACAACACTGATTTTCAGTGGGCCCCTATAGAACTATTCGGAGACAGCTTCTCAGAAATTTATATATTTATACATACATATTTAAAAACAAACAGCAATTTTTTAAGAAATGGAATCTCTGAGGATGATGGAGCTTTAGAGAAAAAAACAAGAAAGAAGAAAAAGCTTCTTGTATTGGTAGTAGTAGTCTTGTGGTGGTACCCCAAAAATACTATAAAAACATAAATATAAATAAACGAATTTATAAAATATGTCAAAGCTTGGTAAACTTTAAAGCCGTATCAAGATATTATATAGTGACTCTGACGTGCGACTTCATGTGCTTAAAGTTATTCAACACGAGCCTATCCCGTTCTATTGTTCCAAATTTCAACAAAATCCATGAATTCATTTAAATAACTGTCAGTGGCGAAGAATTTTCAAAAGATAAGCTGTTTATGCTATTACTATTTTTTCTGGTGATTTTGCGATTTGAGTAAAAAACAATGAAACCCTATGAATTATGTCTATTACGATTAGCAGACTGTACCAAAGAAAAAATAATACAGACAACTATAACTAGGAATTTTTACTTATACCACAGATTGACGGGCTCGTTGGAGCGTTCGATAGAACACCTGCCGTGCGCATCGATGGGTCGTGGGTTCGAATCCCACCGGGACCACATGTTTATAATTTTCTGTAAACAGTTTTCCCCACGTCTGGTAATTCTGACCGGGTAACGAACCACTGTTCATAGAAGGAAAAACCGTGAAGTGCATATTGCGCGTTTCGGTTTCAGTCTATGGATTACCGAGTCGAATTAGGTCGACAGCGCATCATTGACTGATGTTCTGTAGCTGAGGTATCACCTACCATCAAGTGAACCTCATGCTCGTCTGTCGATATCTGACAAAAAAAAGATTTAGATACTACTATTTTCATAAACATAAGCCGTTCCAACGAAAAGCATAAAGAATAACATAAGACACTATTATTTTGTGTTTTATTTAAAAACACCAAGTATTCTTGTTTCCATTTATTTAATAATATATATAAAGGAAACCCGATAGAAATCGGCTTGTTAGTCTTCTCGCCACTGATAACTGAGATGTTCCTCATTAACTGCTAGCTGACCCGTGTCCACTTCGCTGGCCGTTAAACATTTTTACTTAATATTGTCTTTTTATATTTCGTCTATGTATTTGCGTGTTGTTCCCACGAGAATGTAAGTGAGTGCTCCTATTTCACCATACAATCTGCTGATAGAGGACAAATCTTTGTTTTTTTTTTATTTTTATTTTTTCGTTTATATATATATTTTTCGATTATTATAGTTAATTACTTAAAGATGTCATGAGGAACATGGTGTAATGTTTACAGCTCCTTACAAAACATTTGTAAAACCAAAACTTGGCGTTTAAAAAGAGTGGCGGCGAGTTTCTTGCCAGTTCTTCTCGTCCGCTCTACGCCCTTGATTTGAGAACTGGCAGTAAATGTAAAATTAGAAGCATTTAATATGTATTTTTATTGACGTTAATAAGTGTACATTATGTTACCTAAATGAATAAATGATTTTTTGAATTTTGAATTTGAATATAACACGAGTACCACACATTTAAATAAAATACTGTATTGTATCACATATTTAAATAAAATACTGTACTAGTTTCAGCAACCGTGGTCACGGGCCAGACTGTCAAATGTCTGGACATGTCTGGCCCGTGACCACGGTTGCTGAAAAGCATCTGCAAGGTTGAGATAAATAATTTGAACAATATAAATAATAAATCGCGTTTTAATCCGGTATACAGTATTTAATTTAAACGTTTTTACTTGTGATGAAATTATCTTGTGTGATTCTTAGTACTGAGTGGTCAGTATTTTTTTTTTTGTTGAACATTATATTCATCTATGTCAAATATCACTAAGTTATGCATCAGCCCCTTTTTCTCGAAGTTGATTGACAAATATGTTGACAAAATTGTTATTTCACGATAAAAAAAATATTAACTCAGGAATAATGTAGTTTTCTACTGGTGAAAGAATTTTCAAAATCGGTTCAGTAGTCATTCAAATAAACTGACAAACATACAAACTTTACCTCTTCATAATATTAGCAGAGTTAACTACACAAGAAATCCAGAATCTCAACGTAATATGCGTTGCGAACTCCTTAGGAAAAGCCAATAAGCAAACTCCAACGACGATAACTTGTATTTGATGGACGACCACATTCGAGCACTGAATTCGAATGGTGCTAGAAAATTATCACTCTATCCACACACTCGAATACAGTTATCAAATTATGGATCATTTTCTTTCTACAGTTTCTTCTTGTAAATGATGAGAAATACCTGAAATGAAAATACTATACTTATTATTTCAACATGTACAAAGTCCTAAGTGTATTCGACAAACAATTCGTAAGGATTATCTAAGCTAAGCCTCCAAATTCTACGAAGAGCGAACAATACAGGATTATTTCTTTTGTTTGATGTATTATAAGGTATATTTAGATACTATTTGTGTGTAGGTATACCTAAGGCCTAACTATACTTTTTCTTTAAGTTTATTAGACATTATAATTATTATATGTTATTATAATAACGTAAAACTTTTTTTTATGTTAGAGATCAACATTTATTAGGTGATACCTCAACCACAGAACATCAATCGATGATGCGCTATCGCCCTATTTTTTCTTCGAGCATTCGAAAATCCATATACTGAAACGCGGAATATGTACTCCACGGTTTTTATATCTATGAACCGTGGTTCGAAAGCCGGTCGAATTTTCGATATCCATTCACCAGACATAGGGAAATATGCCTACAGAAATTGTCAATATAATATCATCCCGGGGGGATTTGATCCCGCGACTTATCAGAACAAGGTTCTACCCAAAACGCCAATGAGCCCCTCCGACGCGGACGTAATAACCTTGGTAGACCACCAATTATTTGCAAATTCAAATTCAAAAATAGGTAACACAATGTACATTTAGGTAACACAATGTACACTTATGAACGTCAATAAAAAATACACATTAAATCCTTCTTATTTTACATTTGCTACCAGTTCTCAATCAAGGGCGTAGAACGGACGAGAAGAACTGGCAATAAACTCTCCACCACTCTTTTTAATCGCCAAGTTTTTTGTTTTACAAAATGTTTGTAAGGAGCTGCAACCATTACACCATGTTCCACATGACATCTTTAAGTAGTTAACTATAATAATAAAAATATAAAGGAGAAAAAAAAACAAAGATTTGTCCTCTATCAGCAGTAGGCATGGTGAAATAGGAGCACGCACTTACATTCTCGTGGGAACAACACGCAATTTGCAAGTAGGCATCGTTCCCTGTTACCTCCCCAAAGGACATCATGATAAAAATTTAAATAATCGACTGATGATGCTGCATGATGAAGATTTCCAATACCTCCTAGAAAACATAATTAAAACCTATTTATTTTTTCAAATCCGATACCTAAAAGCCTTCTAGATACATAATTCCATTAGTGACAGTCATCACTATCGGGTAAGTTCGACCTTCTGTAAAAAAAATTTCAATCAAATTTAAGAAGATTGGAGTATTGTTCAATATAGCACAATAAAAAAGAGGTTTATTAAAAAAGGAGCTCAATATTGCTTTCTCAATGTCTACTGTACCATATTACAGTTATTCAAACACTGGAATATACCTATTTACGTAACGAGTTAGATACCTTAGCTCGACTTGCCCAGGGCGTAATTAAATAGCGTTGTTTGTTGGAAACTCCGTTAATTAGAGGGTCTTGTTCGTAATATTAATACCTTGCTCAAATATTGAGTTTTAGTGCATTTACTAATATTAAACTACGTAGCCATTATCTCGGTTACTAATTAATATGAACCCACTCACTATATAGAAAAATTTATTCACCTTTCAATTAATCCTTCTGTACGGAAGAGGGTAGTCTTATAGAAGCGTCATTGGAAACATAGAAATATTTTTGTGTTCTATAATGTAGTTCTTTTATAAAATCCTTTAAATATTTGTACACATATATTTTATTCATTGTAATAGTACCTACTGCTAACTTATCTTAAATCATCTGAATTCATTTAAATAAAATAATGTATACCGGGTTAAAACGCGATTTATTATTTATATGCTTTTCAGCAACCATGGTCACGGGCAGACAGAAAGATGACAGCTGTCTGATTTATGAAATGTCACAAAGTTGCCATATTAACGCCATCTATTCCTACGGAGTTGATATTTACCGTGATTTTCTATATTATGACAATATTGACTAACGGTGTCCTCTTGTTTTTTAGTATGTTTGATTTGGGGTTTTAGTCATCGTTATTAAATAGGTAAGTAGTATTTATTCTTATCACTTACCTATTTAATTTTAACAATTGTGTCATGAAAGTGATTATACAAAAACGCTACCTCTGAAGCAGCTATGATATAGGTACATATTCATTTTGTAAATGGCTTCCAGTTTGTAATTTATGTGTCTGATAAGGAACGTACATTCCTCAGAGAATAAAGCCATGCTAATTTTCATATTGCGTGAATAACTAAGCAGTGCGACATTGTACACCGGAGATAAGATAAGCCCGGCTTCACACGGATGCAATGTAGATGTACTATACACATATGTTACTCGCCGCTAATGGAGCTTTATATAGGTGAAATAATTTTTAAAATCGGTCCAGTAGTTTTTGAGTTTATTCATAACATACAAAAATCCAAAAATACAAATCTTTCCTCTTTATAATATTAGTTATAATATTATATACATAGATAAAAAATAAATAAATAAACAAAAACGTAATACGTAAATTAGCTTAATATGTTATGTAACAGTGACCTACAGAAATAATAACTAATATTACGTACGGCCACGTGACTCCAATTGATTGGCGTCACGGGTTCCTATCCTGAAGCACGAGGGGTTTCATTATTTACGTGGAGTGTAACCTGGGTTAGCTATTGATCGCTCGTCCCCACCTCGCTACCTCGCGCCGTTGGTTAAATAATACACATCATTATTATTTAACCTTCGCCTTCAATTCCAGCCGTTATGAACTCGACAAGTAATCAAAAATAAATTACTTATCTCTCGAACGTCGAACGCCATTGATGACATCTTTTTGACGCATTAAAATAAATAACAACATTTTTATTTAATTTCGCAGAGTAATTTTCAGTTAATTCAACAACTTAATTAAGCCGACAAAGGTTTTTTACTGCCGATGAAATAATTACCTAGAAAATGAAAATGATTGATGCAATTAATATGAAAGCTCTCACAGGTACGTAGCGTACCTACGTACAACGTTTATAAGTGTGGAAAGTATCGATTTTCTGACAACGCAACGTCCTGATTAAATAGACTAAGGTACATAACGTAAAAAGTTATTATCTTCTTCTTTTTTTGACAAATATGATTAAATAAAAATACAATTTTCTATATGTCTACTGCCAATGTGATTCCCAAAAAAATATATTATTCAAACAGATCAATATGTTTCCATAATAAATAGGATAAAGTACATTTCTTGGCATTCAATTGACTTGAATTGTTTCACTTATTCATCGGATTCGTTCAATCTTACTGTTCTGAATCTTGATCGGAATTTCAACGTAAACCCGAATTATTCTCTATTCTCTATTCATGAATTGAAAAACCTAACTATAAATATTTAACTAGTGAAAACCTTACGCTGAAAAAGGGATTTTGTACAACAAGGAATTTCTTTGTGAAGTAAATATGATTTCGAGCCGTCAATTTCCCCTTTACGTGGCCACTCAACTCGAAGCGTGAAATTTTTCTTTATTGCAGTAACATTGAGTTTTATAAAATTCATCTCAATATATTTATTATATAAATAAAGGTTTCAGCTTTGTTAATTTTATAGGTATTATCTATGTGTACCTGTCTTATGTAATCAATTAATTTGTCTTTCAATGATAAAATTAAGAAACAAAATTTTCCAACATTACGAAAAATCTTTTCGTATATTATTAAAATTTGTGTAATGTTTTATGTAAAACACGTAGTTAATTATTAAGAGAATAGCAAGACACTGCGTATACTTAATTAAGGATTCTGCTGTTAGTCTAATTACATTATGTGACTAGATAATCAACGTATGACTTAAGCTGATTAAAGGTATTTAAAGTAAAAAGGAGTACATCAGCTCAGGCTTCTACGTGTCTATCAGGGATGTTACGGAACTTGGATTCCGGTTCCGAAAGGTCGGAACTTCCAATTGATTTTCCGATTTCGGTTCCGATAAATTTGAATCGGAGGTTATAAGCGGCAGCGGTGATTTAATTTACTACTGTTTAAAATTTAAGTAATTTCGTTTATTTTTATTTTCAACACCTAGGAAGGTGTTTTATTTTTTGAACTGATATGCATGAAACTGATTTATTTTATTACACATCTCTCTTTTGCTTCTGCCTCCGATTCCAGTTCTGGTTCCGACAAATCAAAAACTCCGATTCCGAATTCGAATCCGATAAAGCCACCTCCGTTACATCCCTAGTATATATGTATGCCCGCAGTAACTCTGCATTAATTCTTACCATCAGTGCGATACGATCAAATGCTTTAAAATATATTGTAATAATATTTAGTATATGTTCATACTCATTCTTCCAATTGCTTCAATGCAATATCAATATAGAGTAGAACATAGGTCGTATAAATCAAACGTTGACAACAAATTACTATCATTTGACATAGTTACGATTCTACTGATTAAGATGAATACCTATGTATAATATGTCAAAAGAAAAATATTTATTGTATAAAAACATAATTTTAAATATTAACATGTCACAAGTTATAATATGCACTATTTAACACTTACAAGGTTTTTTTCTATGTTATACTTGATATGGAGTTGTTGACTATTTAGTTTAGTCTGTTTGTATCCTCCTGACACTTTGGCTTCGCGGTTTTATACATAATATAATACATATGAAGTTTTTTTTTATGTTTGCAAAAAATCATTACTTGATCCAATCTTGAAGAATTTGCTAGTACCTAGCTAAGATGACAACAAAAAGCGTCGAAGTTTTCAAAGAACATGAACCCTTATTTTAAGAAAATTAACAAAAATGAAAGGTTTATTTCTACAACTCTAGCTCTTTTGAAGTATACCTACTAAATACAATTATTTTATACAAAAGTTACGAAACAAGCTGAAAAGGTTGAAGGTAGTTATTAAAAGTTAACCGACTTAATTAGTGACTAGAGAGAGGCTATAGTTTGAAATCAGTTCAACTGTCATAACTGCTTTTTAGCGGACGCTAGTCACGAAGAGGCTTTTAAAATATTCCCGGACAGAAATGAGTTTCGAAAGCACTTTCAATAAAAACGTTTTAAAATTCACAACACGGCTAATTTTAACTCGGGTATTCACAGATTAAAGCTAAACGAAGACTGATGCTGTTTCTCCAGGATCGGTTATTTAAAGCAAAGAGCTGTTCCGCGCCAAGGAACCAACACAATTAGCTAGATGCATCCTGTCGCTAGCTACCGCATCAGACACAAAGCCTGTAAGGAGATACTTCCTCTAACAGCCTACATTTTATTCAAAACGCATACACAGTGTAATGTTGCGTTCCTGGTTTGTGATGTAAGATGCTGCCCGCTTCAGGTTTTACGCTTTAAACGGTGCTTTTTTTTTAATTAAAGCGTTTTAGTTTTTGTTTTTTTTATCGGAAGAACGGGACAACCTGGCACAGGTATTAATTTACAAGGATGTCCCAACAAAGGTCAACTTTTTTGTAAAAACTTATTGTTTAATAATAAATAATTTTTCAATTTAAGCTTTTAGTTTTTGCAGCCGTGGAGTTTAGCATGACTTGGCTTCAGCCTATAATATTCATAGCTACTGAGCAATAAAGAAAAAGAATCAAATGCATGATATGCCAAATTTCAATTTTAACATACCTACTGTGGACTTATCGATAATTAGTGTAAGAGATTTTTTTTTTAATAATATAGGGGGCAAACGAGCCTGTGGCTCACCTGATGGAAAGTGAACACCGCCACCCATGAACATCTGCAACACCAGAGGACTTGGAGATGCGTTGCCGGCCTTTTAATATTTGAAATACACACTAAGTTAATGTGAATCTACTATAGATATACTTTATCTTGTAAGCTACAGAAGAAACATAATGAGCTGGTATGATGATGTCAGTAAAGAAATACCTTTCAAATTAAAAATATGTAAAAGACTAAGGTTTTTGGGAGATGACCAGGTCAAACAGTGGTCAAACGCTGATCTAATTCTTAGTTAAAAAAATATATCAAAGAGGATATATTGAATAACTACTATTAGTTGTTCAACATATAAAATATAATAAGTTATCTATTCTAAATTGATGTAGGACGTCACCTGATGCCCGCATGGAGTATCTTGTTCCATTACGAATCTTGAATAGAAATTCTATAGCATCATGTTTCTATTCAATTTCAATTCATATTATATGGAGCAGAATTATGCCTAATGTCATATTTATAATTTATATTACTAGTCTTCGGACTTCAAAAACCCTTTTTTAACATATTTCGTGTTATATTGAGATACTATAATAAAACTTTCAGACCTAAATATGAAATATTTAGAAAGTTAAAAAAAAATCGTATAGGTATATTGTCAGTCTAATATAAATTTTTTTTTAATACCTATACGATATAAAATAATAATTTACAATGTTGTTGAACAATCTTCATCGTTAAAAACTTGTTTCATTTTGAGAACAGAAGAACACGGCACTCACGATTTCTCAATTACAAAGCACAAGCTTGTTTGTAAACGGGAGCTCTATTGGATAAAAACTAATAAAAGTGACATTTCTTTCTTTGAATCACTCCGTAAATAGGTCGACAAACCTCTCCAAGGATCGGAACGGCTATTTAATAAGGTACACTTTTGCGTTGGAGAAATTCGCTGTACTATTCGCAAAGTTATTTCAAATTAATGAGGATAAGTCGTGAGTATATATCAAATATATGATTTTTATTATCACAAGTAAATACATAATGTGCTATTTATAAGAATAATAAGACTAAATACTAGACTCGTTTAATAATAAAATTATACTTAAAATCTGTTTAAATATCCCTAAGAGGCGTGTATAAGAAAGTAAATCATGATAAAATTTATAAGGCTTTTGAACACCGACTTATGTACTTAAAAGGGTGCTCAAATCTTATCTTTTTATTGATGTTTTTTGATAAGGAATAAACAATAATTTTTATTATTTTTATTAACCAAGGGGTATTATTGCCTATTTAGAGAACAAATGAAAGATACGACTGGGAGGAATAAAGAAATTCCGACCGGGTAACAAACCACTGTTCATAGATGGAAAAACCGTGAAGTGCTTATTACGCGATTCGGTTTGTCTATGGATTTCCGAATGCTCGAAGTAAAAAGTAGGTCGATAGCGCATCATTGACTGATGTTCTATGGCTGAGGTATCACCTACCATCAACTGAACCTCATACTCGTCTGTCGATATCTAACATAAAAAATACCTCCAATCGGTATAGTGCTCTTAGTAGGAAACTCATAGGCACTTCATTAACTACGAACTGTCAATTGCATTTCAAGAGGGCGCTGTTCCCTCTACTAAAACAGAAGTTATGCTTCAATCCCCAATGACCCTACTGACAAAGTCGAAGTCTCGTAGACATGCGTGTAATAGTGTTTGTCCTTTAACTTGTATCGGGCAAAAAGTTCGTTCATCTCGTCAATTTATCTTATAAAACCTAGTACGTGAATATGAAACTTTATAAAAGATTATTATTCTATATAATATCTTCATATTATTTTTAGTAATAGATTTTAATTTTTTTCACCTACATGTGTTTGTGACATAGTAATTATTCCGTCCCTAATGAAAGCCAACAGACATCTTCACTAGCACAATTAGCACTCGGCGTTCTGCGCTTTGGAAGAAGTCGGGCTCAATAAGTCCTTCCTTCATTTATTTGAGTCTAACGAAAATGTGACGCAATAATACAATATTCCACAATAGACTTCGGAAAAAATCTTTCAAATTCCGACGTACTAGTAAACAACTTTTCCTTTGATATTTTTTTTTCTACTACCTACTGTACTTTTTACAAAATTGTTCATTTGTAAAATAATTTGGAGCCTGGGGGCCTCCACTCCTTTGTTGCCCCAGGGCTCCACACCTCTAAATCCACCTCTGACACTTCCAACCAATACCCGCCAGGCTAAAACATGTTACCTTAGTGGATAAAAAAAATAAACTCTTAATTATGTTTACTGTAATATACGCAGAACAAAAGATATTGGCTTGACCTTTGTAATTATGAATCCGCTGAAAGTCTACTTACCCAACTCAAGGCAGCGCACTCGTGTCTCGATAGGCAAACAAACCAGAGACAAAAGCGGTAACAATGGTCCGCTCGGTAAATATCCTTTACCGTTCTTACATTTGTTCCCTCTCTGGTCGATATTTACTGAATGTAGCTCAGTAATTTAGTTCAAATGTCAGCGTTTGTTGATTCGGCACGAGATGTTTCGGTTCAACGATTTTTCCGTGCTACCCAGTACAGTAAGTACATTCATAGAAAGATTAAGTAAACATGTTTTACGACAAGTCATCTAAATAAACACATAGTCCATATGCAGATGTGCACCCACAAGTCAAAATCGTGGAGTTAAGTAACTTTTTACTTATGTATTCCTTCGTCAAATATTAAAGATATATTATAATATAATTCATTTTTACAATACGTTATCTTTTGAAATATTATCTTTATAATAATTATCTTTCGACATCAGTGCATTAATATAATTAGTGTCATACACAGAAATTTCTTATTCAAATTGATGTTACTAAGAAAAACTTTGAATTTATAATGAATATTCTTTTAAAGGAGAAATGTTTTATATATACTAGGTTTTATACTATTTCATTATTAGAGTTTTGAATGTAGTCGATTTAAAAAAAACATACCGTTTTATGTGAGCGAAAACAAACATTTGCCTATTTTGCACGGCCGTATAATTAACTCATGAATATTAATGTTCTATAATAAAATAATTTACGGAGCACAGTGCCACAGAGTATTAATATCTGAGTGTAAATTACCTATTAATTTACTTATAAGCAAAAGGTTATCATCATGTTATTTTAATAATTTATTATTACAAAACAAAGAGTGAATATATAATTACATATAATCAATGTTAATCGCCCACTTAACATAGTTATCAAGTTAATGTATCGATCTAGTATACGTTGCTTAGTTCATTGTATTGACGTGTGGCTAACATAGTTTTTATAACATACCAGGTAGGCTTTTATTGTAATTATTATAAAAATAATGTTTTTGACGACAAATTGTTAAGGATGTCTTACATCCCAGAGCAGGGGATGTACCATGATCTATAAAATGAGTATTATAGCCGTATTTCTTAACGATAGAACGTGACAGCGCGATACTTCGTGTATAGCTCTGTCTCGCTCTAACGTCAAGGACATCTGCATTAATACTGCTTTAAGATATTTTTTTATTGTAGATATCGACAGGTTCACTTGATGGTAGGTGATACCTCAGCAACAGAAAATCAGTCAATGATGCGCTGCCCACCTACTTTTTACTTCGAGCATTCAGAAATCCATAGACTGAGACAGAAACCACGCAATGTGCACTTCACGGTTTTTCCATCTATGGTGGTTTCGCGGTTGTAATTTCTCTCACTCATTCAATGCCCGAAGTGACCAGACGAAAGAAGACATGTATACAGAAAATTATAAACATGTCGTCCCGGCGAGATTCGAACCCGCGACCCATCGAAGCGCACGGCAAGTATTCAACCAAATGCGCGAACGAGCCCGAAATGACGGTAAGTCTCTCAATTCTACTCTTTGTTAGCGGTATCGCCTAATTAAATATACGAAAATAACAATATGGTTCCATAGCGGTATTTAGAACTTGAAAAGGTTCACAGCCGGAACTACGGGTCCGGATGTTTGGATCAAAGAACGACGTCCGACGTCTGGACCAATCCCTTCACTAGCCTACTAATGTATCCAGAATTAGGCAAGGTCTAAAGCATAGGCAACACTGGTTGTGTCATAGTAAACAACGGCTCCGTAACTAAAAATTATTTAAAAAACTAAATAGTGCAAAAACTAATAAAAAAGAGTGTTGAAAGTGTTGTTTGAAGTGGTTTCCAACGGTGAAGATAATGATTACTAGCAAATTCAACGAATTAATGAAAAATAAGTGAATAGAAAACAGTAAATACAAATTTGACATGAATCATAGATTGCTGGATTGCTAAACATTGTCAACATTGTCAACTGTCAAATACCGGTAAAAATACTTACCATACCAATACTAAAATACCGCTAAAAATACGAATAATACCGGTAAAATAAAATAAAAATAAAGAAATAACAAATCAACTCTATTAAAAAATTAATAAGCTTAAATCCGGTGTCTTTCATAATTAGATAAGAGCTTGAAAATAAAAATGGAGGAAATTAAAAATATCCTAAAAAACATGCAAGAAGAAATGATACAACAGAAAGCAGATATGAAAGATATGAAAGAAGATATTAAAAGTACTATAATTAGTAGTATCAATGAAAAATTCAGAAGCTTAGAGTTAAAAAATGAACAACTTGAGCAGAAAATAGAAAAACAAAAAATCACTATAGATAACTTGGAAAGGTCTAAAAGGAGGAAAAATCTGTTATTTTTTGGAGTTGAAGAAACAGAAAAAAACTATCAAGATCTTGAAGACACTATACTTTATATTATAAACAACATTATGAAGATAAAATGTGACAGATACGGCATTGAATTTGTAAAAAGACTAGGAAAAAAGGGCCAGAAAATACGACCCATCGTAGTAACAATGTTAACAATGGGATTAAAAATTCAAATACAAACAAATAAACAAAAATTAGCTACGACATCATATTATATAAAGGAAGACTTTCCCCTAGAAGTTCTTAAACAACGCAAAGAACTCCATATTAAAGCTCAAGAAGAAAGAGAATTAGGAAGAAAAGCCTTTGTAAAATATGATAAACTTATAATATTAAATAATAACAATCAAAGCTCAGTTATACAAGGGACCCAAAGTAAAAAAAGAATCTTATCAGTATCACCAGAAACAACAACTCGCAATACTGATAATATAAAATTAAACAAAAATCAACCTAAGAAGATAAATAAAACAAATAAAATGGACAACTTTATTTTAAGAACACCCACACTCTCACCATCTTCACATGCAGAGAAGAACAATTGCTCCCAAACATATGGTTCAAGCCAAAAACAAGACAAAGAATAGCAACCAACGTTTCCCTCTCTCAGTCCCCCACTACGGCTAGTCACCGCGGGGGATCAAGACTACAACCTTCCATTCTGCCAAAAAATATTCATTAGCACATATAATGTAAGATCTCTACTATCACCTCACCAAATGGAATTATTAAAGTACTCACTTTTAAATATCAATCATGACATCATAGGACTTTCTGAAATTAGAAGGGATGGTAACAATATTATCGAAGATGACAACTATATATTCTGCCACACAGGAAAAACTAAAGGCCATCACGGAGTTGGTTTTCTAATCAAAAATAAATACAAAAATAATATAGATAACTATACGGGAATATCTGAAAGGGTCTGCCTACTCAGTCTTAAATTTGAAAAACTAAAAATATCAATAATTCAAGTATATGCCCCTACCCACAAAGCAACTGAAGAGGAAATAAATACTTTTTATGATCAAATAGATAATGCCATGAATCTTGCAAGGGGAAAAATAATAATTATGGGTGATTTAAATGCAAAGATAGGTAAAAGAAAACTAGAAGAAAATTCAGTGATTGGACCTTTCTGCTACGGGAAGAGAAACCAAAGAGGTGATAGACTTATAAAATATGCCTTAGAGAACAATCTAACTATAATCAACACAATATTCAAAAAAAACGTAAATAACTTATGGACGTGGATTACACCAGATAAGAAGTATAAAAATCAAATAGATTATATTATGAGTGATTGCCCTAAACTTTTTACCAATATAGATATCCTAAATAATAACTCCTTTCCTAGCGATCATAGGTTGGTGAGAGCAACGATAAAATTAGAAAATCCAAAGAAATGCAGAACAAATTTCACCAGATCAAATAATAACCTATCAAATAACCAAATGCAAGCAAAATATATATCCACCCTAACAACAAACATTGAACAAATTTCCTGGCAAAACAACGATGACATTGATTCCTACTATCTCAGAATATTAACATCCATACAACAAAGCTTAATAATCCCCAAAACAGAGAAACCCAAGAAAAGAATAATATCCGAAGAATCAAAACAGTTGATTAAAAAACGCTCTGAACTACAACACAAACCCTTGAAAAATAAGAAGGAGAAAAAAGAATTAGCTAATCTCTACAAAACAACAAATAAGCAAATAAAGAAAGACTACGAAGTCTACAGATTACGGGTAATTGAGAAAAATTTACTTGAAACTGGCAGTCAAAAGAGAGCTTTCAAAAAATTGAATTCAGAAAAAAAATGGATACCCGAATTGAGGACACAAAAACAGACTAAAAGAATGCAAACGCGGGAAGATATAGTAATGATAGCCTCCGAATTTTTCAAAAAACTATATGATGACCAAAACTACCATGAGTCACAATACGAAAATACCGATAAAAGTCAAAGTTGGGATTCGTCAGTTGTACCTTTCGATGCTAAGGAAATTTTGAAAAATATAGACAAATTAAAAAAAGACAAGAGCCCGGGAATAGATAACATTCCAAATGAAGCCCTGAAGATTGCAAAGCATGTTCTAATCAGTCTACTTGTCACACTTTTCAACAAAATATTAGAAGAACAAAGAATACCCAAGGACTGGGCAGAATCAAAAATCAGCATCTTATATAAAAAAGGAGATCCACAAGATATAAGCAATTACCGACCTATCAGTTTATTACCAACAATATATAAACTGTTCGCAATGTGTCTAGAAAAGAGACTCGAACCATACATAGAAAGGAGCCAACCAGAAGAACAAGCAGGATTCCGTTCGGGGTTCTCTACTATAGACCATATTCATACTGTAGAACAAATAGTCGAAAAATACCAAGAATTTAACACCCCCCTATATATAGCCTACGTCGATTATGCGAAAGCATTTGATTCAATAACTCACGAAAGCATCTGGCAAGCACTAGAAAACCAAAATATCCCAAAAATATACATAAATGTAATTAAAGACATCTACCGACAAAGTTCTAGCCGTGTAAAATTAGACAGACTTGGTCCAAAGATTCTTATTCGTAGGGGAGTAAAGCAAGGAGACCCTCTATCGCCAAAACTGTTTATAGCTGTCTTACAAAATATTATGAAAGATCTGAACTGGGAACGAAAAGGAATAACGATAGATGGACAATTTCTAAGCAATCTAAGATTTGCAGACGATATAGTACTTTTTTCGGAAACATCAAATCAAATGGAAGAAATGCTTAAAGATTTGTGTGCAGTTAGCAGCAAAATCGGCCTACAACTAAACACTTCAAAGACAAAAGTAACAACAAACAGTACCAAGGAGCCTATAGTAGTTAACGAAACACCAATAGAGTATGTCGAAAAATATATTTATCTCGGAAAACAAATCTCCTTCGATAAGACAAGACATAAAGATGAACTTGAGAGAAGAATCAACCTAACATGGAGGAAGTTCTGGGCTTCCAAAGAGATATTGAAATCAAAACTCCCAATGAAACTCAAGAAAAAGGTTATGGATACGTGTCTATTACCCTGTCTAACATACGGAGCACAAACCTGGGTTTTTAACAACTACACAAAAACAAAAATAAGATCGTGCCAACGTGCTTTAGAGAGAAGCATCCTAGGGATCCGGCGTATAGATAAACAAAGGAGTGGCGATATCAGAAAGAAAACCCAGGTAATAGACGCAGTGAAGCATGCACAGCACCTTAAGTGGAGGTGGGCTGGACATGTGGCACGCATGACAGACAACAGCACTCGATGGGCGGGCCTAGTAACAAGTTGGAAGGGTCCGAAGGGAGAAAGGGCAAGAGGAAGACCAGTGGATCGTTGGGTCGATGATCTTAAAAAAGTGACGAGTGGAGGCTGGAAAGAGGTGGCATCAGACCGAGAGAAATGGCGGAAATTGGAAGAGGCCTATACCCGAGAGGGGTCATGATGATTAAGAAGAACATGTTATTTTTTATTATTTTTTCTTTAAATTGTAATTTCGTTCTTTTGTCATGTCTTATAGAGGCTTAATAAATAAATAAATAAAAAAGCATAGTTTACACGGAGCCAACACTGGCTGCCAATAAGACTGGCAGCCAGTACTGGCTTGGTATTGGCCTTGTGTAAACAGTTTTTCAAGCCAAGCCAGCGCTGGCTGCCAACGCTGGCGAGAATAGAGCGACCGTCTATTTTTCTAGCCAGTGACCTCCGCCCGCATACCCTTCGACCCCCGCGCCAGCGTTGCGGACACGTGTAGACGAGTCTCGCCAGTCACTGGCGAACGTCCGTACGGTTATTTTTTCCAAACGTGTGCACACCAGAAGAAAAAATCCGTGAATGATTGGCCGCGTCTAAACAACAAGGGCCAGGCCAACGCTGGCTTGTCTGCAGACTGGCGCCAGCATTATTGGCTTCGTGTAAACTCTGCTTTATAGTGAGAGTTTTGCCATATTGGATAAAATGGATGCTGATAAGCAATACACTGTCAACCCACAGACTGGGTATCAGATTGGTTACAATCAGCAAATTGGGTTTGTGAATGTGATACTATTTTCTTGTATATACCAGGGCAACAATTGAATTTATACGCGGATAATATTTATTTTATTTATTTATTCATAATACTTATGTCTAACATTACAGGAACCCAATGCGTTAGATAAGTAGATTAGATTACCAAAACATACATTTCAATTTAACAATATATATCATTTTATCCACTAATTAAAATAATTATAATAAAATTTCCATGTCAAAAAGAAATTAAAAAAAAAAAGTTAAAAAATATATAAATACAAATAGACACTTACAAATTAAAACATTTATAGTATATAAAAAAATAATAATAATTTAATGTCAGATTAAGTCATGTCATACCTAATTTAAATAAATAACTATTTGCTGTTTAGACAAATAAAAGCATTGAATCAAAACTTGTATGACAGATCAAGAATGTACGTAACATTCTTGACCATGCAAGTCATTAATTGCTACAATATGATTGTATACAACAGCCAATAAACTTGCATCGTGTAAATGGGCCTTTATTATTTGCTTGATGGTAACAAATTCTGGTCTCTATACCAAACGGTGTCGGAATGGTAAAGTTTGAAAATGTCAGTTTGGAACTGGTCCGGTATTCTTATGTTTTCTGACAATTTATTTTGTATAATTACTTTATATAAGCCATTTTCCTTTGAACCTCCTCTAGACGACTACAATAAACTAAAGTAGGTTATCGCTGGCCAGCTCTGGGTATATATTATTTTCGCAGTTTTCTCATCAAGTACAATAAAGATTCTATCAGTATGAAGTAGAATAATTTTAATAGGTATAAATAACAGTCCGTGAAATTTGGAATAGGTTTTCTATTTGAACGTAGATTGCCTAATAAGTAACTAAAGAAAAGAACTAGAATTAACGTAGAGTAGGAAAATGCTGATTATAAATTTCGTATATTCTATGCCTTTTTTCTCGTGTGTACATGGCCTAAATAAGTGAACGCTAATTACAATTTAGGTATTCTCAACACTAATACAAACACTAACGTAGTATACAGGAAATTACAGGGCCGAATTAAGGGGTGTGGAGGCCTTGGGGTAACAAAGGAGGCTCAAATTATTTTCATGTTAACAATATAATCATGTTTGTACAAACTACAAAGTACAGTAGGTATATGAGCGCAAAAAATATATCAAAGATAAAGTTTACTCGTCGGAATTTGAAAGATTTTTACCGAATTCTCTAATGTGGAGTCCCCTCTTTTGTGGGGTCCTAGCTTTTGTGGGACCCTCACTTTTGTGGGGGCCTCTCTTTTGCGGAGCCCCTCTTTTGTGAAGGCCCCGGGGCAATAGCCCCGGTCACCCTCCCGTAAACCCGGCCCTACAAGAAAACTTAAAGCCAAGACGCGAGTCTAACTTTGTTATTAACATCACGGAACCGAGGGAAATAAGATTTTAAGTCTAAACTAAATGAAATCATGTAGGAAGAAAAGACAACGTTGCGGTCTCCGAAACAAAGGCTGTGTGACAATTACTTTTATTAAAAGTAATTTTCTGAAAACCGGCTTAGTCTAGCGGAACTGGGTCAATGACAGGTCCGACAAGAATAGAACTGACGCTAGGGGTGGAAGAGTCCTATTGTTAACTCTGCATCGGTTGAGAAGCGAGATAATATCACTAGATATCATGTTATTGTGCGGAAAATTCTAAGCATTCTCGTTAGAACTGTACGAGTAAGCTATTATTGTAAAATCTGGCCGCCTTATCCAATATCAGTATTACTTACTTCGGTACTTCGTTGTTCATTGAAGATTGCTATCGAATTCTGGATTAAATTATCGGCTTAAATATTAACATGATACGAATTATTATTTTGCTTTCAAATAATTATTAAACAATTATTGTTACACCCACGTTAGAAAGATCATGTATAGTAGGTACCAGTAGCGAAGGGTGAACATGTTCAAAGTAGCCGTACCAAAAAAATACAATATGCAGCCCAAATTAAAGCGAAAGGTATCCAACACCTTCATTTTTTTTTAGTTTGTTAGTAGATTAGGGAAGAAAGCCGATAGGAATCGACTCCTCGCCACTAGTAGGTACAAATTGATGAATAAGTAAGTATCCAATGTATGTTTCGCCTGTTTTCATGGAAAAATAAATTTCTATTCGGAACTCGTATCAGCACAGTAAAAGTGCCATCTACTTAAGGATGTAATAGAAGTTTATGTGTAGTTTTATCAGAAAATTTCCGAAACAAAAGCTTCGACGGAAATACAAATTGGCCGTAACATTGTATTTTGTAACCGCTACGTCGTAGGCAACATTTCGTTGAGTGCGTCCTACCGCCTACGTAGCTTGGAAATAGAAATTTATTTTTCTTTTATATTCCGAATTATAAGCTCCAGTAGTCCTGAGGCAAGCTTATTATTATATGAGTAAACCAAATAAACGGCCATTTCATGATATTAGTATAGGACCGTATATTACCATATAATACGGGGCAATTACTTAATCTAACTTCAAAATAGCTTATTATTATATGAGAATGATGTGAATTTTACATTATTTAGAAAAGTATTTCCGTATACTTTACGTGTATCCATACGACGCCGAAACGTGCCGCTAGTTGTATAAAATCATACATCAGCATACAGCTTGTCTGTATTACATAGTACATATATAGGTTATAAACTAAAAGTTCTTACGCATATTTTTTATTTACCGCTGTCCTCAACAACGTTTCAGCTAAACAATTATATAGACCATTTCGTAAATCAAACTATAAAAAAGATGTTTGTGTATGAAAGTTAGCTCGTAACATACATCTTCTGTATAACTAATCAGAGAGAGCTCAATATCCTAATCACAGAGAAATACCTCATAAGACAATACATTTAGAGCTCCGATTTCAATCTTACAAATAAATCTGAAGCCATTCTTGTTTATGTGAGATCAATTTACGACCTTTGAGCAGCTTCAGCTTTGACTTTGATATAAGATCAAAAAATCAATTTCTCTGCCTTTAATACTTGCAAAAGGAATTTATTACTGGTAAGAATTTATTTATAGAATAATATAGTATTTTATTTGCATTACTACATTACTCTGTCATTATAGATCAGACACGGAAAGAAAATTATTAAGTAAAAACCAAGTAAATGTACCTATATTTATAAATACAGTTATTTTTCAATACGTTACTACGATGCTGTTAATTGTTATACCTACGTATAATCCATAAGAAGTCGTCATTAATTCTGAATCGCGCCATCAAAGTTTTTCCGAGCTCTGAGAGTAGTATCAACTTATCGACATAATTTATATCTTATCAATGGCCTTACGAGCGGCCTGTCAGTGGTTAGACTGACCAGAATCCTCTCTTTAGATCAGCCCGCCTAGCATGACAACCGCGACAAAATTTTGTCGATCGTTTTCTCGTGTTTTAATCGATTATCGCTCTATTACTTTCGGGTCTAACATGACAATTACACTTAAAATTCGACTTTTAATATCAAAAATAGACATATTTGTCGATTGAGAAATCTTTTCTATCAAAATTGTCGATGTCGAGATATAATATATCGAGATATCTTACATCTTAGTTTGTCTTCTCTCGTCCGCGACATATCTCGTGGCGGTCATGCTAGGCCGGCAGAGGAAGAGAACACCTTCCTTCCTCCACAAATTTTATGAAATAATTATTTTTTTGCAGACTCATATTCACACTAAGTCACCATTGATGTCTTAAATAAACTTAAATAACGTATTAGTTTTATTATACGAATATATGAATACTAAGACTTGCTACAATTTACCCCACCCACCCGGGGTGTGTGACCTCGCATTTGCATAAACATATGAAAGCCTTTCAATCAGCGTCGCTTGTACAATATTCCAGCTAGCTTTGTATTATAGTATTGAAGGATTCGCACAATCAACAAATTTACTTATTTCAACGAAAACCTTCGCTAAAGTTCTTCAGTAAATTTACTAATATTAGTTACCAAAATCAACACACATACTATTTATATACAATAGGTATATTTTGAAACAGATTTCTTTATTTAAATAAAATACTTCATAACGGATTAAAACGCGATTTATTATTTATATTATTTATGCCGACGGTTTCGGGTGTTTTTCAACAACCGTGGTCGCGGCAGACTGAAAGATGGCAGTTGTCTGATTTGAAACATCACAAAGTTGCCATATTAACGCCATCTATTCCTACGGAGTTGATATTTACTGTAATTTGTTTTTTAGTATGTTTGATTTGGGGTTTTAGATTTTTAATTACTGGATCCCAGGTGTTGGAAAGTCTCAAACCATATTCTCTATTGAAGTTATGGTGTTTTTTTAATTTCAATAGCCTCACGTATTTTGGGAAATAATCTACTTTATCTTGCAAGGATTTTCGGTTGGTCGAAACGTATCTAGTGGTTTGGAATGTCTAGCGTGTGTTCACATACTGCTGACTTAGCTGTTAAATGTTAATAAATATAAAATCCCAAACTTCGGCATAAATAATAAATCGCGTTTTAATCTGTTATAAAGTATTTTATTTATGTGTGATACTCGCGTTAATAAAAGACAATATTAAGATTTCATTATATTCATTCACACGCGGGTATGATTTAATACCTTGACCGCATCGACGAGATAGCGGTCAAACTACTGCCAATATTTAAAGAACAGATATTTCATTCATAAATAATAATGATACGAGAAATCAAAGCAATAAGCAGTCATGCTTATTAATATTGTATTCAGACATTACAAAACCTATATGCTTCATTTAGACAATGGGAGTACTTAAGTCGTAAGTACCTGTTTCTGACAGTTATATAAACGTAAGCTAAGGCAATTACTATGAAACGGGTCAATTTTAAAGTACCAGAGTAAGCACTGATACGTGAAAAGGTAAGCCCCACGTCTGCGGTCTGTCAAAAGCAGTTTCATAACCCAACCTAGGTATACAATATTCATTCCTATAACTCAACCTCTTTACGTTTTCTCTACACTTTCCTCAGCTTTTGCAATACAAATTGAGCATTTTATTACAGTTTAATAAAATAATGCTCAAACGTGTGCCCGTTCATTCATAAATATGGGAGCTTTAAAGGAAATAAGGAATTTAAAAATATACTACGAAAAATAGAAAGCAATATAGAGTCAATATTATTAAGAATCGATATACATACTTCAATTTATAGCACTGAATTCACATTTAATAAGGTTTTGCAGGCAGTGTCTAGAAATTCCTTGAAGTTCGTTGCAACACGCTAGGAAGGTCACGCTGAAAGTCGTTTACCTTATTCGGTATAATAATTACAATTAACTGATCTTTAGGCAATTGATATTAAATAACCTTAGTAACTACGGCATCCATATGGACGATCTGAATTATTGTCTTATCTAGGGTATTAAACATTTCAATTTTACTTTAGTACATAAAAGTACTTATGCAATCACATCCCATACATAGGTTCATTATTGTTCTTAAGAAAAGGTGCAATTGTGGTCGCTTCAGGTTAACACTTAACTGTTCTTGCAACTAGTACAGAAAATCACTAGAATAAAAAAGCATCACGATTGGTCTACCAAACCAAGTAGTACCATTTGTATGTATTTTACATTGTACGCAAAAACGATAATCAAATATGAAATATGGATGAACCGCCGCCTGAATAATAATGAGATAGTTTCTGTATTCAGGCAACACCCGAGTCTGAAGTTAACTTTAGTGAAACTAGGTTTGATAATAACCTGTCTAGTGTATATCAATTGTATTTATCTACCCTTGATATTTATTACATGAAAAGAGAAACATTACTTTTTATTGTTCTTGTATTTCGTTGAGAGCGATAAGGCCGCCCTCAACGAAATACAATATTCCACTTCTTTTTTTTATATTTAAGTTAATTTTAAGAATGTTATTGTTATTGTAATTTATTTGTACAATAAGGAGTTTTAAATAATTAAGATCAATTCACCGGAACCACTGAAAATCAGTCTTGAGATCTGTCCCAACTTGTATTAAGTGTTTTTTTTTATTTCAAACAACTTTTTTTCCTCAAACTCTGTAACAAATATGATATTATGTGTAGTAATTAGTTGAAAAAAACTCTATTTCAATTTGAAAATTAAGCTGTTAAGATGGATTTAAAAAATAAAAGCCGTGAAGAAAATTCTGAAGAAAATTTTCGAGAAAAATATAACAAATCAAAAATCTTTAAACAATAGCTTCTTTAACATTCGTCTTTTATAGTTGCTTATTAAAAGTTATGAATATCCTTAGTACCTACTAAGAAAATACTTTAATTCACGTGTATATTATGCAAGGATACGCAAGCGCAGTGATACTGTAGCGAATATAAGCAAGAAATATTGAGGCCATTGCGAGTGTGGAATTCCCGTTTTAAATAATTTTAATGCTCTCCAGAGTGTAATGTTAACTTCTCAGAGAAGTCTTAACCGTTTCTTTGCAACTTTAAAATGCACTAAAGATGCGAAGTGCTAAAAAGTTTCATCATGAAACAAAGTTAAAATAAATATATTGTCTAATTAAAAAAAATACATAAATTAATAGTTAGAACGTAACATTGTAAAAAGTGTATCAGTACCTATTACTTTCCGAATGGTCTAAAAAAAGAGAGGGTCGAGTACTAACAACTTGCGAGAAAGTATCAAATCTGTCGTGCAATTTCAAATGAGACGATACAAATAATTTCTCTCAAGTATTTAGTGCTCGGGTCTCAGATAAATGGCGCCTCATTGATGTCTTATGGCAGAGGTATCACCGACCGACTACCATAAAGTGAGCTTCGAGCTAGTCTGTCTGATATACAATAAAATGGTACATTGATTCGGCTTCTCAACTTCAAATCTTATGAGAAAAACAATAAAATAAAATCCAAAAGTTTTGTTTCCCTCTAAAAAGCATTTTTCCTTACATAAATCAAGCGTTATTCTATTATTATTATCCATTTGGTTTTAGTTATAAATTCAAATATAGAAAATATTGCGATGTACCGTAGTATGTACCTACACTACGATATGCTACGGAATTTGGTAATGCCAGACTTCCTCTAACGTCCAGCTGACATCCATTTTAAGACTATTTCTTCATTAGATATCTATACTTCTATACTAATATTATAAAAAGCAAAGATTTGTATTTTTGTATGTTATGAATAAACTCAAAAAATACTAGAACGATTTTAAAAATTCTTTCACCACTAGAAAGCTACATTATCAGCGAGTAACATAACATAATTTATATATGCACCCGTGTGAAGCCATTTATTTTTGTAAATGTTATATTGTGAAAATATAAATCCAAATACCCGTGTTAAAAATATTAGACGATTCAAAAAACATACTACATACACACAACATTTTCGACAGTTTAAATAATGCTTTAGTCTTTCTACATAAATAACAAAAAGAGCAGGATATCTACGCCATTTTGACTAAACTTATGATCCATAAAACCAGCTACAGAAAAAGACTCATACCCATCCCATAACTGAAATTTGTAGCAGCGTAAATTACATCTAATTCCACAATTTTATTGAGCTGGAAATTGTATTACATTGCCCAAACGAATAGAAAGCCTGAACACGGAATGAAGATACCCGTTACGAGAGCCTGAGTGTTTCTTATTATTAAATAACTTTTATCGATCAAGCCGACAACGCTTCTCTCTTCGTCCGTATATTTTCAATTCCTCGAACTTTTGCAATGACATACGAATAGAGTTATAAGAAATTTGTTTATATACTTTTAAAAGTTAATAGTGAAAGTGGATTTAGGGGAAGAGGGAGGCCAAAAAAACATGAATTGACTGTGTGAAGAATGATATGTGTTTGAGAGGTGTAACTGATGATATGGCGAGTGAAAGAAGAGAATGGAAAATGAGAACATACTGCGCCGACACTAAATAAAAAAGATAACAGGGCAGAAAGAAGAAGAAATAGTGAAATTTAATTAATAATCTAAGATGTAAGAAGTCATACAAGACACAATACAAACAACGTAAGCATAAAAAATGCAATCATTAATTTTAGCTTATTTAAAATTAAGAGCCGGCTATCCTATCATCCGATAATAATCTTTTATTTGAGGTATAAAACTGACATTTGGTGGTTTTTTCCAGAAAAGTTATTTCTGAAATTAACATTTTTAGCAAATTAACTAGTGCTATAGGTACTACCTCTAAAATTAAACATTAAGAATAATTAATTATATTTTCAATGATTAAAATAAATTATTAGGGTATAGGCACCTACATTTCTTTCATAATTATGAACGAGTAGCTTAGATGTGACGGTTTGTAAATTAATGTCAACATTATATTATAGTGATTGTACATAGTTAAGTTGTTTAGTTGAATATTATTATACCCTTCGATCAATTATACCTACTAAACCTAATTAACATTTGCTACTTGGCGAAAAATCAAGGATTCCATGTACTTAGTAGGTATTACCAAATGTAACAATTTTCGCAAAGATAATGTGATGATTGCTGGGTGTATGAAACCTATATACCTACAATCTAAATATTATGTATTATATATAGGATCGGGGTTCAAGTATATCCGACCGTTGTAATAGGCATTATATTTTGTGGTTTAGTTATGAAATGCCATATTAAAAATAAACTATCGTTTATATTGTTTATTAAATCCCCAATAGTATGATATATAATATATGTATATTATATATCATCTAGCAAGGAACGTGACCCAAATATTTCAGAGCTATTATTTACACTGCCGCCATTACAGAACCTCGATAATTTTGATAATATTACTTCCAAGCCTACTGTTTACTTACCAATATTATCTTGAATTTACTTACAAAAAAATATTTGTGCGCCTTAACCAATCACATTATAATCCAATACATTATATTTTGATATGAAGCGATGGGGTTGCTGAGCGCTTACAAATACACAATAAAGGAAATACCGATAACAAATTATTATTCCTTAAACATCGTTGAAAGATATTAATAAGCAACTAAGCTCACGTTCATTCAGCTATTAATTACGTTTTAGTAACCATTAGTATGCGATAGACATGTATGGCGTCATACCGTCTGCTTTAGCGCCCATCTCGATCCCACAATTTATTCCTTTCTGTTTTTACTACCTATAAAACTGAAGATATCGCTGAAATGGGTATTAATTACTTACATCGATGTTTTGTTACAAATATTTTTCTATATATTATACGATATAATTTCAGTACGTAGGTACCTACTTTTAATATTAACTAGACAGTGATTTCATTTGCAATTGGAAGGGAATATGGCAAGTTACGGAGCAATTTTGGTAGCCCCGATCGTCCCTCGCAATCAGACGTTTCGCATTTCCCCTAGAAATTGTAATCACTTTACCTTTGGATCCGGTTATTCAAATTGGAAATGGCATCCAAGCCGAGATCGGTGCCTATCTCGAATCTGCGGTATTTCTGTTGGCCTTAGGATAGATTTACCGCTTGTCATTTGTTCAGATGAATTGTTTACTGTGATTGGATTCTTTTGGTGAAATTATGAAGAAATTTAAATAAACGCGAAAAGTAGGCAACGAGTTACATTTAAAGATAAGGCACGCACGGCCTCTACGAATTTCATCATGCCTGGAGGGGCGCTCCCGCTTTCCGCCTTTATTTACTTTAAACATAGGCGACGACGAAAACACGACGCTCGCTGGGAATTCTTAATAACATTTAATAATGAAAGGAATTGTCCTTGTTGAGTGTTTAGACTATATTGTTTTTTTAAATGTTTTCTTAAGTTTGTATGACTAAATATTTAGAATCGAATTGTTACGTAAATATTCTAAAGTCATTTTAAGACCTCGTTTGAAATATCAAGGAAACAAAAACATTAAAAAAGAATAATTATTGAAAGGATTGAATAATTATTGAATTTTCAAATTATTATTTATATATCATAAAATACTTATTTTGATGGACAATACTGATATGGTAATCTAGGTAGATTTCATATACATAGGAATATACTGATACGGGTACAACTCCACTTATAACAAACGAATGCGAACAAGAACGAAAAATTACAAACAAGAATGAAATCAAATTTCAACATAATATTATTAATTCCTTAATAATTAATATAACTTGAACCATACAATCCTATTTCGATTTCCTCTACAAGGCGTTCGACTTACGGACTTTCTCATCTTATCCTTCTGAGCCAAGATTAATCTTGCCCTGCTTCGTAACTTATAAGGAAAAGCAACGTGTTCTCTTATCAAAGAAAATCAATTAACGATACGTTAGTCACACATAATCCAATCTCTTTACACTAGCAACTCAATCCATTTCATAGTCGGAATACGTAATTACTTTTGTTTTGTTTAATTAAAGTACAAATAGATACAAAGTAAATTACTTATGCCATCAAAAACATTTGTTTAATTAAAGTACAAATAGATACAAAGTAAATTACTTATTTATTTATATACTTAGATATACTTACAAGTGATATCAATAAAATAGAAATCAATGTTAAATATTTGTCCTCCATGCTCAGGAGCACCATAAGTGAGTTATTGATGACGTCCGCGTCGGAATAATAAATAATATGTACATTGTACATACATATAATTAATAAAAGACGACGAAAAAATTCGGTAAAATTTATTTTATTTAGGTGTGTAATATTTGCGTTAGTAACGGACAAGATTACACCTATAAGTATTGAATAATTTTAAACTGAATCGTTGTCTTAATTCTATTTTAAAGAACGTAATAGAAGTTGATGTGCATAGGGCCATAACATAACCCGGGGCGGCGGCGGTTTGCGCAAGGCGGCTTCGTAATCGTAACCTAATTTAAATTATTAACTGATTTTTATTGAAAAAGAGGAATATTAAATATTTAAATGTTTCTCATTTCTTTAATAACATTTTCCTTATTGGCCCTTACTTATTGGAATATCATGGTTATTACTGGCCCAGGAAGCCAAATCTTAAAATACGCCTCTGTCCAAGTATTTACTTTATTTCATATAATTATATGTACATACGTTATGTGCTGAACACACTGTTCTATATTAGAACTACATATTATCGATACTTTTTTACAGAATTTCAATTAAAATATGTCAGATAAGTATAGTACTTTTTTTTTTCGAAAGGACACTTGTTTTTGGCACATATGGCCTTTTAAAACTAACCGGACATAGTATAGTACTGTTATGCATTATTCGCAAGTATCTACATAAAGGCTAAAATAGAAGTAGGGAACATCAAAGAGAATACGAGTAATATGTTCAACGATAATTTAAAACCCATACCTGTGTTTAACGCTAAAATATATCAGGTGTTGAAAGTTGTACGTTTTTTGAGATCATATTGTGTTTTTAATACACTAGTGGAAAAAATAAAAGATTAAAAAAAAATGAATAGCCGTATCTTTGTTAAAAATGGCCATATGGGAGTCATAAAAAAAAGAAAGAAGCTTCAAGTCTCTAGTTTTAAGATCTAAGGACAAACATTTCAAGCAATAAGTATCGCGAAATCCTAATGAAATACAGCGAAGAATTTTTTTTAATCTTTATTTTGTTTTGGACCACGGACTTGGAATTTTTTCTGACACTATATGGATCAGATAGGTTGTTTATCTATCTTTAATTTGCTTTTTTGTAAGCCTTGATACGATCATTTCTCACTGAACTATCGGACTTGGATGGAAATGGATCATTTTGCTTTTGATCATCGATATCTCAGAAACTAATGGTGACACAGAGAATTGAAGGTGAATTCAGAAAAAATGAATAAATTATCTACTAGGTGTGGATACCTACCGTGTTTTTCAAATAAAAAATAAAAATATATTATTATACCAGCAAGTGGCTTCGCACGGGTGCAATGTAGATGCAAAAATGTAGCGAATATTACTCGATGATAATGTAGCTTTCGATTGGTGTAAAAAAATTGAAATCGGACCAGTAATTTTTGAGTATATTCGTTACAAATACAAATCCTCTTTATAATATTCCACTAGTGTATATTGTATTAATAGAAGAAAAGAGATGTCTACCTCTTATGACTTTACTTTTACGTAATCGTTAAAGACAGATTACTGTAGCAATATAAAGAATAGATAGACACAATCAAATAAATAGACATGGGTAACTCAGCGAAATTCCCTGCGCCAACTCAGCAACTCAGGCGCAGTGTAGTGTGTCGGCTCCTTGAGTCAACTCAAAATTGCGCCACGACGCAGTAAAAAAGGGGCGCGCAAAGCGAGCAGTGAAACCTCCGAAACGCACGCAACCCCACGCTCATAGTTCACTCAGTGAGTGGGTACTGCGCCGTGCGCCAACACATTATGAATGTGTGAGCTGACTCACCCTGCGCACTGAAGCGTGCCGGCGCAATTGCGCGGCGCAGCGCAGTGTTACCCATGTCTACAAATAAATGTCACTCGCATTCAGTCTGTACTAACAGGCTCACGTTTCCATGTACCAATAACGCTCGGAGCCCATTGAAATCCGTTCAAGTAAAAATAAAGAAGGAAATAATTTTGTTTTCGTTATGCAATTCGTTTAATGAAAGATATGGACGCCCTTTACGAATTGATCTCGTTTTTGAAGTTCATTTAAATATCACAAAGAATATTACAAAATCTATATAATTAAATTTAAATCGGAATCAATGTTGTAAGAGGGCTCCTGGGCGCGTTCGATAGACCACCTGCCATGCGTTTATAATTTTCTGTAAGCATGTTTTCCCCACGTCTGGTAACTTCGGGCATTGAACGGTTGGGAGGAATATCATAATCGAGTAATGAAACACCGTTCATAGATGGAAAAACCGTGAAGTGCATATTGCGCGTTTAGGTATTAGTCTATGCATCCGAATGCTCGAAGTAAAAAGTAGGTCGACAGCACATCATTGACTGATGTTCTGTGGATGAGGTGTGTATCTACTATCAAGTGAACCCTCATGCTCGTCTATCGATTTCTAACAAAATAAAATAATAGGTTTCTTGTATAAATAATTTTCCTGAATTTTCATGTCATATCATATTTTTAACTCTCTAACACTTTTCAAAACGAAGGTATCTATAGGTATAAATCTTTACATTTTCTCTATATAAAAATAACATATTGTTATTAGGTATGTATTACGACAAATCAATAAACCAGAGGCCATGAAAAAGGAGTTCACCGTTATGAAAACAAAGAGATGAATAATTCATACACGAGTCTACTTATTCGCTTCGGCATGCCCATAGTAAATCAACATAATATTTGTGTTTTACTTTCAAACATTTATAAAGATATTCCAGTCGCGAAATTATGCCGGCGATCACAAAACTATTTAATATATTTTAATTAACAAATATTTTTTTCTTCTCAATTCAATTAACTCTTGTGGATTGCTTCGTTTAACCAAGATATATAAGTGAATGTTTTAGATAACTAAAATAATATATTAAAAAAAAACTAGCTGGTATGCGTTGCAATACCACGATGGAACCGTCGCGGGCATATTCAGAACAACACACCAAAGTTTCACCATTATTGAATAAATAGTTTAGAAGGGCATATTATGGGACAAACATTACATTGATTTTTATTTAGATAAATGAGATAAATATCAATTGTAAGTATATTTCTTACTAAATATTCGATAGCAAATAAGTAATTATCTTCAATAATTATGAATATAACCCAATATAGGACAAGTACATTACATTCACATGAGTTTCAATGAAAATC
The DNA here is from genome assembly GCA_905404175.1 of Anthocharis cardamines. Classification (NCBI taxonomy): domain Eukaryota; kingdom Metazoa; phylum Arthropoda; class Insecta; order Lepidoptera; family Pieridae; genus Anthocharis; species Anthocharis cardamines. The sequence continues at coordinate 5,676,584 of FR989956.1, read as the reverse complement.
AGATGTGCAGTGTGCAGCAAGGATTGCGTGTAACTAGAGACCTCGGTGTCTGGTAACAACCAGCCTCCATTCTCATACTAATCTATAATATTTGCGACCAGATCTACATAACTGCAAAATATTGTTAGTGTATATTTATTAGAATGGGGTCGAAACTTAACACGTTGACGGTCCTTGCTTCATATTATGTGATAAAATCGCAGAGTTAATTATATGTCCTAGCATCACTTATTTGTCAAAAAAATGTTTAAGTAATGTGAAGGAAATTAAAAACGAATGATCCAACGCAATTTTATTATTTAAAGCAAATTATACCTCAATACACTAAAATTTGAAAATCCTGAAAACATCTAAATAACTATAATTATTTGAATTTGAAGTATTCATTTTATTGAGTGTTCAAAAGCATCTACAAAACTTCACATAAACGTGGTGGACTTTCGGTTAGATAGTCAGTGTTAAGATTGTAAAGATGACGATTTGTAAGTCAACGTGTCACTGAAAGTATTTTTTTAGTATATTTTTGTCATATAACTAGATATTTTTATTAATTGTTCTACATTTACCGTGATTTTATGGCATCCATCCATTCGTGAAACCTTTCGAAACCTGAATTTAATTTCCAATGTTGTTTTCCCTCCGCATTTTAAGGTGGGCTTAAAGTTAGAAATAAAATATATGTAGTATTAAGTATGAACCATACGACGAACTACATACTTAGTAACAACCTGTCTTTTACAGAGTGAGATAATAGTGGTTATGTACTATGTTTTGAATTAGCATTTATATTGGTATACTCGTGCCAACCAGCCTACTGTAATATCTTCATCTTGTATCTAGTTTTATCGTTATATTAGTGCCATTGGAATTATTACCCTACGGTATATTATCAAAAAAGTTGTTTGAAAAGAACTTGCAGTCAATAATCTCGGGGAGAAAAATACATATTTTTGGTCCGTCGTTATACTCTTCGCGGAATGGCCATGGTTGAAATTAAAAGGGAAAGGGCTGTTTTATTTTTATATTAAGGCTGAATGAAAAAAATATCACCATGCTATAGAAATGAACTCTACCACTTTTTTGAAACAAGCGTTTTAAACATTGCCATTTACGTACGTCATCGATTGCAGCGATGACGTCAGTAAGCTCGGACCAATATCACGTGGCTTCCGCTCGTCGCTCGCTTTGAGCTTTCAAGTATATTTACGCACACTGTCACAGGTCGCCATCGCTACAGCATCCATTTTCCAAATGGCGTCAGACGATTGAATGACCTATTTTCAGATAAATTAAACGCAACAGAATGGAGTTACATTATTTCCAGTTTCACGATTTAAAAGTTACGATTTAAATACCTTAAAAATATTTTCATATCTGACCATAAAATGTATATTTTTGTATTCATCGTACAATGGCAAAAGCGTGTCAGGCGAGAGCTTTGTGACAAAAACAAGCGAAACCACAAAGTGCATTCAGAAGTCAGTTTAAAGTAAAATTGTAGACACTGTTGTAAAATACAAATGTATTAAATAGTCGAACTAAATTGGTTTCTAAAAATCCTAAGGATTAATTAAATTATAAAATAAATAGTTCAAGCCAAATATATTGCATTTATGATGTAGTTCATTTTTAACACCTTAGTTGTAAAATTAAATCGAAATAAATTTTAGAAGCTATTTTGGTTTATGTTTCGTAAATTCAATTTACTATTATTCTTATTGCATATAGCAACATTTTTATGTTTGTCATGTTGTCAGTGAATTTAGAAAATAGATAAAAAAAAACGAATATTTTAGTTAATATACACTGTAAAAGTCGTAATGAATATTATTATGTAAGTTTAGTGTATTCTAAAAGCAATAATTTCCTACAAATAAATAAGATCAACGTTAAAACGCGTAAAACATACCTATCCGACACTACTTTTTGTATCAAATTATACGAGTATGTCTCTCAAGCTTTTGATAGAGCGCGGGAGTGAAAACGTATTGAACTACCGTCAATAGTTTGACTAATGTTAAAGTTGTGAATAAATAATTAGTAATCGTGAATAATTGATCACCTATTAGCCGTATTGAGACTTAAAGGACTTATTTCAATAAATATATTGCAAAACTAATGCCATAGAAATGTGACCATAAATTACCTTAATTTTAGTGAAATATGAGGCGTGTAACAAATGTTATATTAAGTATAGGTACATTCTTACAAAATACAATTGATTTATAAATACCCACGTAACTACCAAGCTAACTTGTCAGTTTCAATAATAACGAGTACGAACTTAAAACTTAAAATACAACTATTTCACTATTATAATAAGATTACTTACCAAAGTATATTTTATATAGTGATGCTGAGTCTCATCTCCCGCCAATTTGAAATGATCCCCGAACACAGAACGCACAAAGCTAACGAAGCAGTCCGCGATCGATATACCCGTTCACTACACAGCCAAGCGGACGGTGCAAACGAACCGTCCTGGGTCTGACGCTCTACCACACATATTACTCTCAAGTTATTAATTTACAAGCACGTCCACTCATGAGAAAAGCAACCTGAGACGACCGCAACGTTCGAAACCTTAATACTTCCCTTCGCTTCAAATATAAGGTGACAGAAACGTCGATGGACCCAATCGAATACCTTCGCGCAATTATTTCGCATAACTCAGCTACTGCCCGCGCGTTGCACCACTTCCATCACACAACGGTTTATTTTCATCGAAATTTTATTGTTATCGGAAGAGAAACTGTTAAGAATCACAAGAGATAAAGGAATAAGTATGAAACGCGTCAACCTAGTACCTATATAAAAATAATATGAACAATGTGGGGACAGGAACAGGAGTCGCGTAATAATAAAAGAGCTCGCGTGGGGATAGTACGGAGGGTGCATTGTGCACCGGCAAAATTTGGAAGGGCCCGCTCCTCGAGCCCTTGTTCAGTCCCCCTACACTTGCGCAAGATCCCAACCAGTTTTGATTTTCGTGAATATGACCGTGGATTTAGCCGTTTACAAAGCCCCTTTCATTCGACTCACCGTTATGAAATAATGGGGTTTTGACAGTTTAAAATAGCAGAGACAAAACAGACTAGGGTTTTAAAGTAACACAAAGTATACAAATTCAGAATTCGAAATTTAAAAAAAATAATTTCTTATTCTCATTGGGTTCGTAACAGATTTTTCATTATTAAAGATATATTATAGTAAGCTTCTACCTTCGACTTCATCCGCGCAGACTTATTATCTTTTTTTGGGCCTTTTCTACTTACTACAATACCACTATTTCGTGTAACTCTTGCGGTTTATGCACCGCACGAAATAGCTCTCGAACAGCTAGATTCTTTCAGACTTACACTGATCGTTATAATTTAGCCAATTAACTCAATATCATTATAAATGTCTATATGTTATCCTATAAACAATAATCAATTCAGTAGTTTTTGCGTGAAAGAGTAACAAACATCCATCCATCCGTATATCCTCACAAACTTTCACATTTATAAAATTAGTAGGATTTTATCTTAAAAAACAGAATATGTGTAAAGAAAAAAGTTCCTTCAAAATAAAAAATATGCGTATTAAACTTAAACAAAACATTTCTGTTGTGTTATTTCATCCTTTTATTATAGTAGTAAATTCCCGTGTCTTGCAAATGTGTCTGTCATATACACATTTCTGAATCTGTTTTACTTGTCATTTATCTTAAAGGGCAGCTTCCTGTGTCCTGCCTAACACAACTTATTATAATTCTCGACCCCGAACCCTCCGGTACTAAAGGCAACGGGGACACCACTCAACCACGAACGCGATCCTTTTATGGGGTCAATGAAATACGAGCAAAGACGTCGTCATCAACCGTAGTATATTCAAAATCTAATTTATTCGCAACCATCCAGACAGGGTGTCTACAGTCTATACGCTCGCCCGGTTATTAATAGTACCATTTTGAGATCATAAATGTTGGTATTACGAGTATATTATTACAGCTATTAGCCGGCAAGGGGTGAATACTCGATAGTTTTTGTACACTCAGATACAATCTATGGTGAAAATGAGTAACGCCATTCGATTTGTGTTCACTCTACTAACCAGTAAATTGAATTCATTTATACTATATACTATAACTAGCGATCCGCCCCGGCTTCGCACGTGTTTTTTGACAATAAAAAAACAGGGATTGGTAATAGAAGAGTGAAAATATAGGGTTGTATGTATTTTTTAATACTACATATATATATACATACACATAATGCTACATTATAAAAAAATAAAAACAAAAAATTTCACCAAAAATTAAAAAAAAAATTAAGGGTGAACAACCCTTATCGCTTAGGGGTATGAATAAAAGATAGTAGCCGATTGTCAGACCTACTGAATACGCATATAAAATTTGGTAAAAATCGGTAAAGCCGTTTCGGAGGAGTACAAATTTTATATATAAGATATTATAAAGAGGTATAGTTTGTGAGTTTGTGAGGTTGTAGGGGGTAATTTCTGCATCTACTGAACCGCTTTTAAAAATTCTTTCACCAATAGAAAACTACATTACGTTTGGATAAATACAAAAATAACGTTTCACTTTACTTTTATGGTTCTATTAAAAGTCCGCGACGCAATATAAATATAATATAAAATACATACATAATATATAGATGTTGTTATAATATTGAAACACAATATGTATAATAAAAGCAATAAATTCGAGAGCAGGCGATACTGCATGGTATTTACTGAGGGTTGATTTAACATCAGATTATTCATGTATTAACGATGCCTTGAGTACTTTTCTTTTAAATATTATAATTTATAACTGAGACTGAATGAATAATAGCTATTGAAGAAGTTAAATGGATGTTTTTATTATATTTTGTAAATGTTATGTAAATCAATAACAGCAACTGTTAATTTAGATACACACACTTATTAAGCAATAAAACATCTTAAACCAATAAAACTCTTCATTATTAATATGCCACAAGATGGCGCTGTTATCGCAACCGTATTCTCTTTGGTACATAGCGCTGCGCTAGTGTATCGATTTTACGTTTACTTCTCAGTGTGAACATGCGTAAAAATTAAAACATACAAAAATCAAGAAACGCATTAAAAAGACCAATATTAGTATAAATAAGAATCTTCGTAAGATGGAGATGAAATGTGGCAGCATATTATACATTCAATAATACGAAAACGGCTATTTAAACATTTTGAAAGAATATCGTGTTCAATGAACATTGCACTGGCAACCTCCAATATCTATGAGTTTGACCCCGAGGCTCGTGTCCGAAGCCGAAGGAGAGTGTCGTGTAGGGCTAGGCCCTTAGTTTTCGATCTTCCTTCGTTAATATTGTGTAAAATGGGCACATAATAGGTAAATAACTATTCTTAAACCTAAATGTACTGTTTAACAAATCCTTTAAACATTTTATAAACGTTGTGTTCTAATTATTAAAAATACTTTGAGTGCTCGTATTGCTAAGAATATCGTCGAAAGTTGCGCACCGATCACCTTATTACTAATTTCAAAATTTTATTTGGTTTTTAAGACATATTTTAGGATTTGTTGAACGACGTGAATAAAATAACTAAAATCAATTAGTATTCAGTTATAGATAGAATATGTACTCGGAATTTTGGTGAATTTGTTGAGACAATGGTGTATCGATTATTTTGCGCTAAGGAAATGTCATCCCAGTGCTGTAGTGTTAATATTAGAAGTCTGTTTGTGATCATGATAACTTGTCTAGGCATCAACGCGTTTTATATTCGGCTATGCAGTCTTATTGACATGAGAGACTAAATTAGTGAGTGTCTGTTACAAAGAAAATTATAATTTGTTTTCTGCTAACGGCATAGGAATAGACCTCGTCTGTTCTCTTATATTTTATTTATTCAGTAATAACATTTTGCATTTAAAGTCTAAAAAATAATTTTTAAATAATTAAAGTTAAATCGTATCAAATTTTCTAATAACGTGTTAAAAACTAATTTATTGACATTTTAAAAATATTTAATATTTTTAATAATAGTGTACGTTTAAAAGCAGTTAGTTGCCATAAATATGTATATACATTTTTTATATATCGTCGGTTCAAAGGTAAAACTCACTAATTGTAATTTTTAATAAAAATATTTTTGTAACAATTGCTTATTTTAAGCGTAAATCTTAACATAAGCAATAGTAGCATATTGAGTTTTACTTTTGAGCCACCGATATATTATATCAGTTGATCCTAATAATAAGTCTGCTTAATCAAAATAACCTTATTAAAATTAATTTATATTGTTTCGATTAAAGTTTTAAATAATAAAATATAAAACAAATTGAACTAAAATATGCCAAAGTCTATTTTATACATTTATTATGGTACTGGATATATCGTAATAATATTCTTACTTATTATTTAAATCATCATCTTCTTTTGTTACAGCTACCAGTGAAAAATAAGTCTGTGCTAAAGATTTCTATTAACGAACATTAAAACCACGTCAAATTAAATAAAACTAAAAATGGCTAATCCAAATCGCGAAAACGTAAGCACACGTTTTTCAGATAATTACGAATTAAAAGAAGAATTAGGAAAAGGTGCATTTTCTATTGTTCGACGAGCAGTACAGAAGTCAACAGGATATGAGTTTGCTGCCAAAATTATTAATACCAAAAAATTATCCGCAAGAGATTTCCAAAAACTGGAAAGAGAAGCAAGAATTTGTCGTAAATTACAACATCCTAACATTGTCAGGCTTCACGACTCTATTCAAGAAGAACACTTCCATTACTTGGTTTTTGACCTAGTAACTGGTGGAGAATTGTTCGAAGATATCGTAGCGCGAGAATTCTATTCAGAAGCTGATGCCTCTCATTGCATACAACAGATTCTGGAATCTGTGCACCATTGCCACCATAACGGTGTTGTACACAGAGACTTAAAGCCTGAAAATCTTTTATTGGCCAGTAAGGCAAAGGGTGCAGCTGTTAAACTTGCCGACTTTGGATTAGCTATTGAAGTACAAGGTGATCAGCAAGCATGGTTTGGATTCGCAGGAACACCAGGTTATTTATCTCCTGAAGTTCTCAAAAAAGAACCTTATGGTAAACCTGTTGACATTTGGGCATGTGGGGTTATTTTATACATATTGCTTGTTGGATATCCTCCATTTTGGGATGAGGATCAACACCGATTGTATGGTCAAATTAAAGCTGGTGCTTATGATTACCCATCTCCAGAGTGGGATACAGTGACGCCCGAAGCTAAAAGTCTCATTAACCAAATGTTGACTGTTAACCCTAGTAAGAGAATTACTGCCTCAGAAGCATTAAAGCACCCATGGATATGCCACCGTGAACGTGTTGCTTCCGTCATGCATAGGCAAGAAACTGTGGATTGCTTGAAGAAGTTTAATGCTCGTCGTAAACTTAAAGGTGCGATTTTAACGACGATGCTTGCAACTCGTAATTTCTCTGGAAAATCAATGGTGAATAAGAAAGGTGACGGATCTCAAGTTAAGGAATCAACAGACAGTAGTACTACGCTAGAAGATGAAGATTTAGATAAAGACAAAAAAGGGGTTGATAGAGCGTGCACCGTAATATCAAAAGAACAAGATGAGGACGGTCTTTCTAAAGCAGACTCATTTGGGAAAGCTCGTGGAGATAGCAATGCCTCCATGCGCCGTGCAGAGGTTATTAAAGCAACTGAAATACTTTTAGATGCGATTAATAACGGTGATTACGAGACCTACTCAAAAATATGTGACCCTCACGTAACCTCTTTCGACCCGGATTCACTTGGTAATTTAATAGAGGGTGTTGAATTTCATAAATTCTTCATTGATAACACTCCGACAAACATTAAGACGAACACTACCATTCTTAACCCTAGAGTGCATCTTCTAGGTGAAGATGTGGCTATAATAGCATACGTCTGTGTAACGCAAAGCGTAGATTCGGAAGGTAGACGTGCTACTCATCAGCATCAAGAAACTCGAATCTGGCACAAACGCTACAACAAATGGACTGCAGTTCATTTTCATCGCTCCTAACTAGCCTATTTCGAAAATCACTTCAATCTGCCAGAGGATAGTGGTCAACATAAGTTAGCCATATGCAATGGTGACGTTATAGCTACTCACTCACTTTTCATGAATAATACCTAATTACTTGTCCTTTGGCGGAATATTTCTTAAAACTCGTTTAAAAATGATATCCAGTTCTGCTATAAACATCACGAATTCTTTATATCCTTAAGGGATTTATTTAATAAAATAATAACATAATACTATAGGTAAGTAATTATCTTAAATCAGTTGAAATGCTAAATCCTACTAATAGCCAAATCCCAATGCAATGTTATGATGTGGCTATATTGTAACAATGGTCAAGTATCCAATGCTTATTGCTAGATTGTAGTGACCATTAAGATGTTGTGATCTCAGCCACAATCGAAGATGTCAACGAATAAGCAAATAAAAATAAGATTCTGTATAAAATCTCAAATGAAATGTCAGATCTGATACATGTAAACCATAAATAAGTAAACAACCTACCTATATATTTAAATGGGCAGATATTTTGAATGTTTAGAATTATTAGCACATTTCTCTATAATAAGTCTCTCTACAATTTTAACTATGAATGTTTCGTCGTGCTTAAAAATGGTGTTCTATTTGTTATTGAATACCTAGTTAATAATATATAAGGAGTTTTAAATGCAGTTATTGGCACTACCCATCCAGCACTGATATACCTAACTTGTGGTAGTTATAAAACTTTTAAATATAAAGTACAATTAAATAATTTCCTTTCATAAACCTAGTATAGCTAGTGTGCTTTCATGGTCTTTATCATTTTAAGTGATTATATCAATTTGTCAATTTTAGATTTAAATACAGCTTGGCTTATAACTTCTTTATAATATTTTATATTAATTGTCTGATTTTAATTATTTAAATATATATGTTATTATTATTGTATTTATAAAGCCTAGCTTATAGATAGTTAAATATTCTAAAGTGAAAACTGTGCATGGTACTGGACTGTTTAGAGAACTTACTAATGAATTGGAGCTTTGAACGTGATATTATTGTAATATTTTGTGAGTGAAATATTGCACAGTTTTACTTATGGAATGTGCTATAACCTATAAGTCTGCAAAACACACTTATTCCTAGAAAACTAAATTAGATATAAAATGATATTTAAACACATTTTTACGGTTTTGTAAAATAATTTAGTATAGTTAGTGAATCCTTCTTTAATTATTAATAACTTTGACAAAATTGGAATTGTAACTATAGTGCTACTTGCAACCTAGGTAAAATTATGGTGATAATTTAATTATTGTATTCAGAGTATAGTTGTGCCATTACCGTTGAATTTAGTGCCAATAACTGTAAGTATTAAAATTTATTCTAGTCTTTACTAATATAACACATATTTAGTATTTAATCAATGTTTTTAATTAATTTTTAAATTATACAAACATTAATAATAGGCGACTTAATATACCTACAGAAGGGAAGATAAAGGTGATCAGTAGATGCACGTTGGATACACTTTATCCAGCATTACCCCTCAACTGGTCATCTTCAGTAACCACGTTTTATTGTTATATTATTTTACAAAACTTGATTTGCACATTGCCTGCTTGAGTGTTGATATTTTATTTGTACATGTTATTTTATGAAATTAATAATATTTTTATGATTTGTTACCAATTTAGATTAATATAATATTTTTGTTATAATAAGTGCTTTCCTAGTACTTTAGTAACATTATTACTAATTTATTTACTATAAAGACAAAACATTAATATTGTTTTTATTTCACAACATAGTAAAAATTCTCTTCTTAAACAAAGCTGATTTTTGATTTTGCTGTTGGTCATCACAATTTTTATTAGTGTATAATTATTAAAATGATGTTAGTATTTCCAAAGAAAAACTTTAAAAAATCATTACTACTTGTTACTGGTATTTAATTCTGTTTAAACTAAATATTTACTTATATGCTTACAAAATAGTTAATATAAATAGTTACCTATTTACAATATAAATTATTTCATATCTAAATATTGTTAAAGAGTGTTTTACAATACTAACTACATGCTTAGATGTAAATAAATATATCAAATGAAAATTTTATGTGCAATAAATTAGTAATTAATTCTGGAAGATATTACCACCAATTGGCCGGTACATTGAAACAGACATACCTATCAAGACAATCTCATGTACCCTTTCATCTACATAATATGTTTAAAATAGTAAATTGCACAAATGTGATGTCATGTCTCTTTTGAATAGTTGATTTTTTAGAACAAATAATTCCTTACAATAGTCTTCCCCATTGACCATCAGTACTGTCCAAAACAGACATTTCAAAGCAATTTATAACTCTACACTATCAACTGCACATTTTTTCTACTTGCACTTACTGTCATTACACTTTTAGGGGAGTTAAAATTTGTATTTCAACCTGTCTCTACAGTATTTTATTTAAAATCTAAATCATGTTCTTTAATTGATATTACCTATTTTTAACTGTTGTTGGTATTTCATATTCACTATTAATGTTACTGTATTGCTTTCACTTGTTAAAAACTGTTCTGTTTAATAGGCAAATGAATTATAAAAGCCAGCATATGGGTGCAATAGATTATTAAGAATCTTAGAACATTTCAGTTTTTTTAGAATTAATTATCAGTACTATAAAACATTATAATATCAAAGATCTGAAATATTGAGTGTAATGTTAATTTGTACTTAATTTTACAATGATTAATAGTGCAAATTTTAAATAAGCCAGAGGGATTATGCTCAGGTATGTTCAGTTTATTTACTATTTAATCTAGGATTTAAAAGTGTTTCATTCTTATATGCACCTCAAAATGATTAAAGATTTGTCTAATTATAATCAAGGTGGCTAAGTTTTAGTAGGTAACTTAAAAAATGTGAAAGTGTAGGTGTAATGAATATTTGTCAGTATATTTATATTCAAAATAATTTCTTAAACCTCTGCATTGCCGATTATAATGTAACATTCTCTGAATAAAGTTCTTTTGATCTACTATATTCATGATTTATTTCTCATATTAATTATTATTACTTTCAGTACCATGCAGTGTCATTCACGCCCAAATTGTAACCTGTGTAGTAGTTTCAATACAAATATTTTGTTGGGAACTTTTAATAGAAAAAAGTAGATACTTTAGGTTTAGAGGAATATTGTCACATGACAAATTTTAATTAGTTGGTACTATAAACTTTCCACATTCAGTACCAATATTATTTCTCTACTGTGCACTGTGCAGAGTAGTAGTGTTCAGGCTGGAGACTGATAAATCAGTCAGCTTCCCCATCTATACAATTACCACAATATAATGATAAAATCAATACAAAACCAACAAAATACATATTACTGCAATAGTACAATTAATACCTATCAAAGGGTTACTTTACTATAAACGGCCCAGTTTCTGACCGTGTCCCAGATTGTGACCCCGAAGCCAGTTTCAACTGCCATAAGATTTTTTTTTGTCAGATAATAATTAAATTATAGGCTAATTAAATCCATTATACGTAGGGGTCACAAACTATGACATAGGTATTTCTCTAGTGTCAGGAACCCTGGCAGCAGAGAAGTGATATTAAAACAATTATTAAATCTTAAATATTTTACTTATGCACGCATTTAAACCTTTTATTTTCATTTCAGCTATATCACGCACGCAATGAATTGCAAAATCCTATACCGCTGCTCTTAAGGTGTCAGTAACTGGGCTGTTTACCTCACTATACTAATATTACAACTATAAGTAAAACAACATTCTACTGTTCAACAATTTTAATTTAAATTCTCATACCTTATATTATATTCAAATATTTCATCTTCTGATGTACACCTTTACAGCCATTTCGGGTTACATCAAAATTTCTTAATATATCTCTGAAAACTTCTTCATCAATTTCCTTATTTCCCAATTCATATTCAACACATTTCCTTAAAACATTGTTATCCAACTGAATGAATTCTATGAAATGCTTTGATACATTAATATCACTAAAATTTTGTTTTAATTCACTTGCAAAAGAACTAACACATTTAAATGTAAAATTTTTTTCAACAGTATCACAGTTATATATTAAAATAATTGTTAGATTCTTATTTAAATTCTCACTTTTTGTTACCAAATTCTTTACTGTTTCTTTTGCTTCCAATATATCATTATTCTTAAGATCATCAATAATAATAATAGATGATTTACACCAAGTTAATCCAAGCAGGAGTTCAGTCGAGGCAACATCAACAAAACTTGGCATTGTATAATGATACACATTGGCATAATTTAATAAATCTTCTAATATAATTGACACTGTTAGTGTTTTTCCAACACCAGTTCTACCATACATAATTAACATTTTAATATTTATGTCATCTTCTAAAGTTTTTATTAATTCTGATGCTGCAGTTGTTTGTCCATACAATCTACTAGATAATTTACTTCTCAAGTTCTCAGTGTCAATACTTTCACAACATTTGAAATTTACTTTCAGGTGGTAGAAAAGTCCTGATATTAATAGAAACATTAATCCCAGTACATAAACAAGGGTGTTATTATTGTGACTTTTAGATTTTGAGTGCCTTACACGCAAATCAACCACCAATTTTTTGAAGTTTGGAGCTGCCGATGTTTGAATGCTAGTAACGGGAACACGATTGCATTCATTTTCAATCTTGAGTGAATTATTATCATTATATGAAATGTCCATTGCATTTACGGAATTAGTGCTTAAATCTATATCCATAGGCTCACAACTGGAATTACAATCCATAGCTAAATTCTTAGTTATTGATGCTATTTGTTGAAAGGTACGTTCATAAATAGACCCATATCAATAATGTAATAATAATTATGAATTAATATCTAATCGGAAAATAATGGAATAGATTCTGGTTAAAGTCTTTCGTAATTCGTTGTTTTAAATTATGTACTATGAAACTTCAAACTTAGAAGTTCAACGGATCTAAACGTCAAACTTCGTTCTCAGTTCACAGTTGTCTATATTTTTCATACGTAAAATGGGGCAAATAGGGACGATTTCAAGTTTTGAGTTGTGCTCATATCAATTCCCTGCTAGTTATCGCTGTGAAACTAAATTCAAAACATTGATCTTGATGATATCTCTGCGATACACTGTGAAAAATACTCTTAAATATATTTTTTTATATAAAAAAACACCAAAATATGGGTCTTCCCAATTTACCCATTACCTGGAGTAAATAGGAACGGAGCAAGGCTAAATTGGGAAATCTGTCAGGGTTATCACCTTGTAGTAAATAGTATAAACTAGGTATATACTTACCTGCTAAATAAGAATCAAGGGCAGCAGGAAAACGGGATAAAGAGTTATTAAAACACACCTATTGTTGCACCTACATAATATTTTAATCAAGAATTGAACAATTAGTTTTTGCTTATTAATTACTATTACAAAAACCATGATAATGGTGACATCGACAATGAAATACAGTTCACATACAATAACATGACAAAAACTCTCATTACACGTGTTATATGCCTGTGTAATACAGATTTACTTATATTATATTTTTTTCCTATTTCTTTTAATGATGTGTTTGTATTGCTTTCATATTCTGCAATCGCAGCCTTAATATGTCCAGGATCATATTTTTTATAAGGTGTTTTACTTGGTAAGTATGTCCGCGGCATTACTGTAAAAGAAATCGCATATTTTCACATAAAATATACATTAAGATATATAGGTAAAATCTAACAAAGGTAAAAATACATAAAAGATCAAAATATGCAACAGAAAACTACATAAATCTGAGTAACTGAAGATAATCAGTCAGTAGGAACATATTAGTGACAACCCTAAGAAGCTATCCCAACTTACACATTTATCGTCTCTATTTTACCGGTTCTCGTCCCAATTTTTCCAATTCCCGTAACAATTTACACAGTTTACGTCCCTATTTCCCCCTAAAAATAATGCAAATTGATACATTTTTTAATATTGCCTAAATAAGATATTAAAAAGGGAAATTACTAACCTTATTGTTTATTGCGGTGTTCATAAAACACCAAAATATATAATTAACGCGAAGTCTTGATAGAAATACACCAAAATAACAAGTTTTAGCGAAGTTTCTACAGCACATAAATATTCTCTCTTCCAAGCGCCACATTCAACAGAGACCAACAGTTTTTAGCGGATTAATTCACTATTATTCAGTATTGATATAGTTTCTTTTACATTTTTACTACATATTTAAAAAACAAAAATAAAACGAAGAGTCTATAGTTTAGACACTTTAAAAATCTTCCAGCCATTTGTCCCAATTTACACCTGGATCCCTATTTCCCCCATTTTACGGTACATAAAGCAACACGGTCCACCGGCGAACCGGAGTGCCGGTGGCCCGTGTTGCTCTATGATTTTCATATCATAATATCATAGACTGATATTATGCTTTTTAGCAAATTTTTAGTAGTAGATTAGCTCTATAGTAAGGAAAAAATATAATAAATACACCTTTTTTTTAAATGGGTTGGTAGAAATTGACATCTTTATGTAACCAGAACTAACCTAAAGAAAAGTTTCTTAGGTATGAATCGCCTTGGGAATCTCTTAGAAAGGAGCTTTCAGCGTAGTCATTCCTAAAAAGTCAGCAACATACTTTTCCGTTTTTAGGGTTCCGTACCCAAAAGGTAAAACGGGACTTACTAAGACTTCGTTTTCCGTCCGTCCATCCGTCCGTCCGTCTGAACACGTCTGTATCTCTTTGTTAGACAATAGACAATTGAAATTTTCACAGATGATATTATATATTTCTATTGCCGCTATAACTAAAAATAGAATATTATAAATATCTGAGGGGTTTCCATACAACAAATGTGATTATATTATTCACTTTAAAAATAATCTTATCTTATCTTATCTTACTATCTTCTTATCTTATCTTCTTTCTTACTAATATTATAAATGCGAAAGTTTGTGAGGATGGATGGATGGATGTTTGTTACTCTTTCACGCAAAAACTACCGAGCGGATTTTGATGAAACTTTACAGTAACGTAGCTTATATATCAGAATAACACATAGGCTTTAATTTATAAACAGTTTTTGTATATAATTGGCCATAATATTACGATAAGTATCAAGTAACTCGGAAAAATTCCTAGCTTCTGAGAGCTATCTTGGAGTGCGCTGCCTAAACCGTTGGAGTTACAAGAATAAAATCTATGGTGGCATTGTTTGTTTTAAATAGGTCTAAATAAAAGTCCGCGTTGTTGGTGTTCTACAGAACGCGCCAACGTGCCCTTGAAAATTCTGAATGCTCGAAGTAAAAAGTAGGTCGATAGCGCATCATTGAGTGGTTTTCTTTGGCTGGGGTATTACGTCCTACTATCATGTGAACCTCTTGCCCTAATGTCGATATCTAACATAACAAAGTATATAAAATATAAACTATATTGACTTTAGTTATACATTTTTTACTGTATTCTCAGTACACCCATTGTGTTAAAGATAAAATAAACAAATAACTTTTGCATAATTAAGTAATTTTTTATGAACCTTTTGACATATTGCTCCAAATACTTAAATATAGTATAGATTCTTAATATTACAAAGACGTAATTACACTTAAAAAACTAGTGTATTTGCATACATACAGGCGGTTTTTTAAGTGGTTTTGAATAGGTAATTCTCAATATGAAAACATTAAAAATATGTCAATCTGGTAACACTGATTGTATATAATCTGTGAACTAACAACAATGCTAAAAAAACCGTTAGAATTTTGTTTTACAAGTCAGTCTGTGCTAGGTATAAAGTATAAACATGATAATATTATCCTATTGTTTATTGTTATAGTACCTTCAAGTCTATTTACTCAAATTTAAAAATAGTTGTCGTTAGGTTCCAAAATGAGTGAAAATAGAAATGAGGATTTAAGAAATTCAAATAGTAAATTCACACCACAAAAGAAGAATATAGTTCGCAATCCGTTCGATAAAGTGCTTGTTGAAAGACTTCATCAACCATTAAGCAGGTTCGTAGTAATATATACCAACTTTGATAATGAGCTTAAATTGTTCACAACTTCATTATACTTAAGTTTTTATGTAACCATACACAGCCCTGGCATGTGCAAAATTTACAAAAATAAGACCAAAGGAACCTTCAGATGGGACATTGAAGAAGCGTGTACTTTAGTACCAGCTGAAATAATTGTATGTAATAGCCAATACGAAGCATCACCTGATCCCATTCTGGAAAAAATAGCTGAAGAAGCTACAGAGAAGTATAATGTCAATTATTTAACTCTATTAAACAATATCATTATTAATCTCGATTTATATGTGAACTTAACAATCCATTTGTTATGTTTCCAAGGGTAATCGCTGTACTGATTAAAAAAAAGATTGTACTGAGAAGAGCCACTTTCACTTAATACCTTTTGTTTGTAAAGATACACCTTATTACAATATTTTAAAGCAGTGGTATGGCAAGAGTTTTAAATTATAGAATAAGACAAATCTTTACATGTTATATTGTGCTGTCACATTCTCGTAAAGTAAGATAGCAATAATACTGCTCTCACAGATTCTGATAAAGCCCCACCTGAGTGGATATGATTATTTTTTGAACAAATCTATACTAATATTGTAAAGAGGAAAGGTTTGTTTTTTACAGTTTAACCCAGAAACTACTCTAATTATTTTAAAAATTCTTTCACCGATAGAAAGCTACATTATTTATTGTTTTTTTGTAAGCCGGCATGTTGCTATTAACTCATAAAGAGTTTGGGGAATTTTTCGGCAGTACATAGTACCTACTGTATTATTACAGAAGTACTGTTTGAAAGTTTTATTTTATTATACATCATATCCAAAAGAGACTTTAAATTTTAACAGATTGGTTTACTTGTAGGTTAAATGCCTGCCTTATTTGCATAAAAAGGAAATTCAAAAACCAATAGTTCCCATCAGGTTATAGAGAGTGAATTTAACATATGATCTTAATTTGGAGTATTTGTTTCATGTATTGCTCTTTATAAATTACCTTTTAATTTTAGATTCTTTTCACAAGAATTGATAGTACCAAGTCCAATGGAAACCTCCAAGAGACTACAACCTTTGTTGTCAAAAACATCTTCAGATTCAAGTTCTCAAGAATCTTATCATGTTAAAAAACTAACATTTACAAAAAGTAGTAAGTATTTTCACTTGAATTATATATACATATATAGAATCGGGAACAAGTTGTGATTACCAATAAAATGAGTGTTTCAAGTTTGTTAAATTTAACTACCAATTTTATTTTGTCTTGGTATACAAAAAAAATATATATATAATTTTTTATGTGCTTAGAAGATATTTATTTGTATAATAATAAAGTTGAATAAAAGATATATGTAGATAATAATGGTCAATAAAACTTAGCATAATTCGTTACCAACTACATGGGAGGCATCAATATTCATATAATTGACGCGCAGGCTCGTTGGCGCGTTCGTTAGATCAATGCCGTGCGCATCGGTATATCGTGGGTTCGATGCAAGCCTGTAAGCATGTCTTCCATATGTCTGGTAACTTCGTGCATTGAATGGGTGGCAGGTATATCGAAATTATAATTATCATTATAGAAGGAAAAACCTATAATTTGTGCATTTCGGTTTCAATGTATGTATTTCCGAATGCTCAAAGTAAAAAGTAGGTTAACTCTAATTTAATCATTTAAATTTTAATATATAGCTAACCAAAAACTATTTTAAATCATTAAAAATGTACAAGATTTTTTGACTTTTTCTGTCTAAACAAGTTGTATAAATTTCAGCTTCTGCTCAAACTACACTTACATTACCGCCAATATTGCCTCCAGAAGTAGAAAAAATCCTACAGCCTTTTTGTACATTTACACAGGTAATACTCATCATGTTTTATTTTTATTCTTACTAATATTAATAATGTAAAAACTGTTTGCTGGTTTTGTTATTACATGAATTATAGGGCAATGGACTAGCTTATTTTTACATACATACTTTGTCCAGAATTAAATACCAAAGGTTCCTTGTGAGTAAAGTCCACAGACAATCAAATAATTTATACATATCACTATACAAATCACCTCTGTACACCTCTGTGATTAGAACTAGGTCCTGATTTCAATCCTGGGGAAAAAGATTTGAAAAAAAAAAGTGTTTTGGTTAGGCAGAGTACAGGAAAACCTACTTGGCAGAAAAATTATCACTGAAAATAAATATGTATGTATTAGGCCTATTTAAGGAATATTATATATAATGTCACATACATTTTAAATCCTAAGGAATTGTTATTTTAATATCTAAGTGTGTTTCAAGAATATTGAAAGTCTATACTTATTTTAAAATTAAGGATTTAAATGAAGCTAGTAAAATGGCTTCACCATTTTACTTGATAGGAGTTACATAATGTCCTTTTGGTTTTGCCTTATATGGTGTTGGGTTTTAGGAGCAAGCCATATTTGACGACTGTGAAATAACAGCAAATGGTTCGATTCGTGTTCGTACCCTATATTTCGATCACAGTGACCAATATGACTCTGAACAGACTGATGATGAAATTCAAGTAGAAAAGAGGCCTCAATCAAGTTTTGAAGAACACATTCCTGTGGAATTTAGTCCCGACTTGGTAAGTATCATAGGCACAGCCATCTCCTAAAGCAGTATTATTGCAGGAGTCCTTTAATGTGTGCAAACGACATCTACAGTTGGTAAAATTATATTCTACTTTACCGACGCGACGTATTATATTAGGGCATATCTATACGTATATATACAATATACATATAATAAAACTGTTGAGGTTAAATGTCTGTACATAGAAAACATTTTTTTGTTTCTCTGTCTGTTTGTCTGTTTGTATGGGCTAATCTCCGAAGATACTGAACCGATTTTCATTTCACAAATATATTAAGCAAAGCCCGGGGCAACATAAAGGCTTTGTTTCATCGAAATCGGTTGCCGGAAAGAAAACTTAACCTTGCTCAAAAGCTCAGCTCAAGATGAAGCCCACGCGAACGAGGTCGCTGGTATCAGCTAGTTGTAAATATATAAAACACCTTGGACTATTCTATTATTTTTTGTTGGCTTTTAGATATTAAAATTGTAATACCGTAAAGTTCCTTACAACATGCATTGTAGAATTTCAATATTATTGTGTCTAGTCTAAATTATCAAACTTATTACGTTAGATGAAGATTAATTTAAGGTGACACTAGTCGACATTTTTTCCATAGAAATTTCGGGGGGGTATTCCTCCACTATTTAGCACCGTATATGCAAAGTTATACATGATATCGTTTTGTCTCATTATTAATTTTGACTGTGCAGAAACAGAATGGTAAAATAAAAAACCATTAAAAAGTTACGAGCTACCAAAGATTCGTTTTTATTGCCATTTTTTAACACAACTTTGGGCTTAAATTAGTAATAAAAGAAGTATCAAATTTTCAAAACAAAGTCGCTACAAACAAAGCACGATTATCGAAGAATACAATAACTTTTATTTGTAATTGATTTATGCAGTGGTTTTTTCATAAAACTCGATTTTCCAAAGGCTTTTTCGTATTTTTTTAGACGCCCCTTACTATGAATTATCGTGCATCTCACTTAATAATGACTGCCCCGGTGAGGTGCGGGAGAATAGCATGCTTTTTGGCGACGCCCACTAGTGAGTTCGAGCCCGCGACTTGTGCAACCTTAAGCCCATCTTTAAACCCCAGTGGTTTTTTAATGTGTAACTTTTGTGTTGGGATTTTTAAATAGTAAATAAATTTCTTTACAGAGTCATAACTTGGTATCAAAGGGGATGAAACGTACATTCGGGACTCCATTGCAGAGCGGTCATTCACAGAAGCCGCTCAAGAATAAAATCCTGAATGTTGTTGATTGTGAGCCGTGTTTGAGTCCTATAGCGTTTACAACACCGAAGCGTAAGGGAGAGAATGTGGCGTCATCATCAGTCGCTTGCTTATCTATATCTCCACTAAAATCTAGTGATGAAGAGGTAATACTTAAATTATTTGTCTATTTTTTTTTTTTAAATTTGCGTTTGAGAAAAAAAAATGGGTTTCACCTAATTGGACAAAACCGTTATTATGTACAGTAGAATCTCACTAGTCCGGTACTTCAATAGACCGGCACGTCCAATAATCCAGCACCCTCTGTACGCGCCTCCCTCGCGCCATAAATTTCTATTTGCCAAATACCCACCTTGCGGATCTTACGCTACACTTACATCTTACTGCTGGGTCTCCGGTTCAAAACCCGACCGGATTAAGTAATTTTTTTGTAAATCTATTTCTCAGTCTGTTCACATCAGACATTAAAAGGGTGGGAAGAATTTTGAAATCCTCATCACCTGGTCACCGTTTATAGATAGCAACCATGTTGCGCATTTGATTTTTATGGATTTCTAATTAAAATAAGTCTACTACACATAATTGACAGATTCTGTGGCTGGTTTATTACTAAAACTAACTGTATAATTATTATTTCTAGAAAAATAACTTTACATCTCCCGAGTCGGAAGTGATGGCGACGTGTCTGAACTGTGTTAATTCAAAGCCTGTGAGTGAAAAGGATGGTGTATGCTTCTGTAACACAACGCCAAACAAATCTATATTACGACGAAGCACATCACTCAAGGATTCTCCGTATAAGAATATAAAAAATTCTCTATCTGGAAAACGTAGTTTGAGTATGTCGAGTCTTAACAGAAGCCGATCAGTTCAGAAGTTAGATTTTAGTATGGATATGAGTGTTGATGGATCTACTAATAATATTTCACAAGGTATGTATTCAACCCTTAACTCTTAACTTGTATACATATATTCAATGTTGTGGGAATTAGAATTGAAATTAGTAAAAATAAATAGTACACATTGTTTATTGGTATTTAAAATTTATAAATTTTTTTTTTACTAAAATGATAAAAAATCAAGTAATCTGCATGGTCGGCTTCATATCTCCAAATGTTGATCAATCTGAAATATTTAAAAAAAACTTGTGAATGAAAGTTGTAGTTATAGAGTCGGAATTTTGATATTATGATTTAATTTAAAATCTTATA
Source organism: Anthocharis cardamines (assembly GCA_905404175.1). Taxonomy (NCBI): domain Eukaryota; kingdom Metazoa; phylum Arthropoda; class Insecta; order Lepidoptera; family Pieridae; genus Anthocharis; species Anthocharis cardamines. The sequence goes on along the minus strand of FR989956.1, from coordinate 5,655,436 downwards.
AAAATAATGTCGTAATAATTAATTGTAAAATTAATGACATAAAATTAAAATTGCAATTTTTTCGAACTTCAAAAATGTACGCTTTAAAATTGGCACTCACAAATGGAATATAAACACATTGATCTTATAATAAATAACATACTACATTTAAAAAAAACGTACTCGTAATGTGTACTGTTAAAGTATATCATAGAATGTGATTGTAGGATGCCATAGATATGGTCATGGTGTGTGATTTAAGCTTTGTTATTTTTATTTATTTCTTAATACTAATGAATTATTTTTCAACAGTATCAGAAAACAACACTCCGGATAGAAAACATGTTACATGGTCTCTAACAGAAAACACAAATGTACGACACCTAGCCAGATTGGACTCCTTCCAGGAATCCCGTGATATTCAGTCTTCCACGAGGATAAAACTCAACGTGCTAGATGAGACTCCTATCAAGGGGAAACGTCGAACGTACGTCGCCCATGAAATTAGTAAAATTCGCGATTCGACCGCTGCCAGCCCGTTGAGTATGTCTTTAGATAATAGTTTAGATAATTTCGATATTCCGTTGAGTATGGAGGAGAAGAAGATAGACTTTAATACCGTTGATCTCAAATTCTTGACTGATAGTGTGTATGAAAAGAACAACGCGACCGTAGTCACTGGCGAGTGTTCTACCAGCTTTAAGAGGGTGGATAGCGGTTTCAATGAGAACACCTTCTACGCGTCTAGTTACTACGAAAGTGCCATAAAACCTTCAGAATTGACGATAACTAGTTTAGCGAAGGGTAAAAATAGTAAGGAAGCTTTGAAGGAAATATCTAATGTGAATTGGATGAGAGTTGACAGCGGGTTCAAAGATGAAACGTCTTCTGACAGTACACATTTTTACCCGAATGAGAGCTCTAAAAAGGTAGGATTTCATTTTTCTAGTGTTAAATTTGATGAAAAAGAGAATATATCTGAAGATATGGATAGAATCATTCCGGCTCCGAATAAAAATGATGCGATGTCGATATCGGACTTTTTCAACGAAGATCTAACATTCAATTGCAACTTTTCTTCGACTCCGTCTAAAAGTAAGGCACGGAAAGTGAATTCTTAGTTACTTGTAGTGTAGGTGAATGTATCCTTTGATTGTTTTGTACGTATGATTTATTATTATGATATTTATTTAGCAGTTTACGGGTGCATTTTCACCAAATATACAAAATCAAAAGTCACTCAGGGGTCTTACTGCGACCTCTAAGTATAGTCATTGTACTTTGACGATAGAACATTGATGGATAAAATGTCGACGGCGCCCCTTCCTCTTTGTTAAACATTTCTTCGATTACATTTTTTCTGGCGAAATTGTCAATCATATTCAAGTCAGTCTTAATAGTCAGAAAGTTCTAGAGAAAGTATATTTCTTTTTACGTCGTTATTTTTTTAATCAAATCTGTCCGCGCGCACCCCTTTGTAATGTCACGCCCCTAGGCTAGATGGAGACAGAGCTATGTACGCTGTCACATTCTCTCGCAAAATAATTTAGAGATCGTGGCATAGCCTCAGGACTTCGATTGTAAAACAATTTCATATTTATCGATTGTTCTAGCTCTGCTATGTATCGTGGAAATGCACCTTAAAAGAGTCTGCCCACTATATTGTATCGTACCATGACCGTGCGGAACGATTCAGACAAAAAATATTTGTATTGTAAAGTATGAGACTTATGAAAACTAGACCGTTCCGTTATCGATCAACACAGTCGGGTGTCATGCACGTAGCTTTAGAAATTGTCGACAAGAATAGTTAGTCGGTGCTGATGTATGTTCTAATGGGAAATTGTGCCGTGTTTCTTTCCGTGCATGGAGGCATATTACCAAAGCCAAAATACGAAGTTTCGGCTGACATATCGTACATTTTCCTATAACCAAAATCTTTCGGATGCTATGATCCATCCTTCGTTCGCAATAAGACATTATGTCTTCCGTTTGACATAACTAAGATTTTAATTATAATCGTAAATAGAATTGAAAATGTTTTCTTAATAAGTTAAAGTACGAAGTTGGTTGTTCTTTCGTTTCGCTCCAAAATTTCGGCGTTCGATTTTGGTAATAGACTTCCTGATACGTATCACGGTCATGGTATGTTACGGTGTAGTGGGCACACTCCTTAATATATTTTAAGTTATAAAAATGGTGGCTTGTGGCGTTACATTAATATAAACTTTATATGTATTTATAATTAAGTGCATTATTTTATTAAGATTTTTTATAGATATCCTTTTTTCGGCTTCCTTACTTTATCCAGTCAAGTAAGTGAATATAATATTAGCGGAGGAAAATGTACTTTGATTAATTGAAAATGTATATTTAAAATGAATTAATAGATTTTTTCGTTACTCTATAAGGTAACGACATTAAAGCCGCCATTTTTGCAGGTTTATATCAGAAATTTAACAAAGATTAGTAGGAGGAGTCAGTGAATTGATATTTCCCTATTAGGTCTTGTATTTTGCGTGATATCCTAAAATGTTTCTAAAAACGCTGTTTAGAACTATATAAAAAAGTTAGCTGCCCGATATAGCTTCGCACGTATAAATTAAGAATGTGAGACAAATAATAAAATAAATCTGGATAGAATAATAATAATAATAATACCTAATCATCTAGCGGTATGAAATATACTTTACGACCTGTTCTCATACCCACCAAATATACTTAAAAAATTCATAAAAAATTATCGAGCTGTTTCGTAGGAGTGCGACAACAAACACCGTGACATATAAATTTTGACGCTCATTCATTTTGCAAGAAATTATTTGTATAATTAATCTTTTGTATGAAATTTCAACTGATTTCTCAGTAGTATTAAAAAATAGTTAATGCCCACGACTTCATTCGAACATTATCTTTAACTTCCAATAGCTTTCTTCTTGACATTTCATATCCATTAAAAAGTTATTCTAGACTACGCGTTTTATAAGTAGTTTCGGAGATAGGTGTGAACAAACAGACGGACAAAAATGTTAAAAGTTATTTATTTAATCTTCTCAATTTTTGATCAATATATTTAACTAACAGATTCATCGATTTTATTGTCTTATGTTACAGTAAAGTCTAAGAATTACCATATTTTATAGTAAAAGTCCGAAGTGTTCTATGATCGTCGTTATTTTCAAATTATTAACCACCATTTTAACATAATCTAACCAACAGTTACTGGTAAAATCTGGTATAAACTAAACTGTAATAGAAAAACCCGAAAAATCATATCTTGCTATCCTATATACGGGCTTTAGTTACTACTGATAGATATAGTTAAAAATATGTTTTGTCTCGCTCTATCTATATCTATACTATATACTTACTATATTTGAATTTTTGTATGTTATGAATAAACTCAAAAAGTACTAGACCGATTTTAAAAATTCTTTAACCAATAGCTACATTATCAGCAAGTTATGTTTTGTGTATAGTACATCTACATTGCACCCGTGTGAAGCCGGGGCGTGTTGCTAGTCGAATATAAAAATACTACAGAACAAAGGAAACAAAACATATTTTAACTATATCAAGTTTATAATGCGTTTATGAATAAGGCCGTAAGATTACACAATATGACAATACCATCTAGATTTAATTTTTATTAGAAAACGTTTGCACTAATTCTGTATTTTATTTGTTGATGTAAACTTGTGTATTATTATTTTTATTTTAATAGCTGACTTCGACGCAATTCCATTATTGTGGGTTGTGTGAATATTGTTGAAGACTTGTATGGTAATGTTAATGTTTGATATTGCTGCCAATTCTATTGTACACGAAGTTTACTAAACACATGTTGTCCCTCTCTCATCGCAACGTAACGAGCGAAACAACAATAGTTTAATTAGTTTAGTCATTTTTTGTACATTAGAATTGTACCGTTTTCTTTTTTGATGTGTGTTGTATGAGAACTAGTTATTATTGTTATTCTAAGAACTTTAGACTGAAACTTATAGGTGAATATTAAAAGAAATACAGAAATGTATTCTAAATGTGCATTTAAAATATTTTGTATTAAATTAAGTATATGGACTATATTTCATTAAATTAAATTTCTTAATACATTATGTTTGATTACGCATAATATACTAATAATATTATTATTATGCATATTAAGACTAACACTGTTGCGATTATATTATGTAAAAAAAGATTTTGACAGTGTCGTTAAAGATTTATTACAAACATATTATTTTGTAATAATTTATATTAATGGCTTTAAACTTTTTAAAGATTAATTTTTTATCCTTCTAAAGCAGTCTATATTATTAGAAACATCACTATCAAAGTCCCTAAATCTGAATGTGAAAAAAAGTGATTTTCTAGATTCCTTTATCTTGTTTGCACGTGATTCTAAAGACATTGGCCATTGAACGACAGAGGTAGTATAACACCGTGAAAAGGTGTGGTCCCATCAGGGAATTCTACAATACAAGACAATGATTCGTTTTCTAATGCATGCATTGTAGTCCCAATGTTGTGTAATCAACACACTGTTATGTAGATTCGTAGACACTAGAGAGTAATGTGTGAGTGGTAGAGTCTTGAGTGGTCGACCTAGGCGAACGTACCTCGATCAGATCGGGGACGTTCTTCAAAAGGGCCAGGTCAAAAGTACTCGAAACCGACGAGCGTGTATGAAAGCATTGATGAAAGTGGTATGTAAGGAACGGAACATATGGAATTCCGTGATCTCTGCCTACCCCAATAGGAAAGAGGCGTGATGTATATGTATGTATGTATGTAGACAGTAATGAATGATGGTATTTCGAATCTCGATTTTACTTTTGAATGTGGATTCAAACAAAGAGAATTTTATTTAAGTACATGTTTAAAAGATTTTTAAACTGGCATGTCAAATTGTTCTCTGAGAAATTAATTGTTACTAACTTAAACTTCTTTATACTATTTAGTTAATGAATTTTTCTTTCGTTTCTGTTTCAACTTTATTTAATTCAATTCAAATATTTTTAGTGTTCTACAAAAAATATGTTTGTTTATTCTGGTGGTGAATGTATCATATTCGTGTAAACTTTCATAAACAAAGCAATTTTGCTTATGAATACCCAACTTATCAGTACAATCCATGAAGACAAAGTCCAATTTCAACTGTTTATTTTCTTTTCAACCTTACAACAATCTACGTGATATTTTTTTCGTGTTTAATTATAATAATATTTACTATATTATATATACTATATATAATATTTACTTAATTAGTTTTAATAACAAGTTCAGATAGTTCAAAGTAACATATTGTTTTTATATTTGTCACAATCTTAAAATAATATTATTAAATTTAACATGGTGTAATGACGTCAATTTTATTAATTTTCTTTAATAATTATTAATTTACAATCTGTCATACCGGCGACAACTAATGAGAAATTGTACAGTATTAGGAAAGGGAACGACTTTCAAAGACCAAGTTAGGTGCTGAGCCATAGAAAGTCATATTGAGGTGAACTTTTTTATCGTATGGATCAGTATAGAGCTTGCCGCCCCATAAACCGGTACTGATTATTCATAATCACTTGTGTGCTTCATAACCCAGGAGACTGCTCGTGCGTCAATAGTATTTAACAAATAACCGCTGATAACGTGGTAACCTCTGTTATCAGCATATTCCGGAACGTCTGCGAACTAGCAGCAATGCGGATCTATTAGGTAACGATATACCAGGCAGAGTCCAGTGCATTTATGATTCTATATATAAACAAGGAGCGTCTTGAAAACATTTCATTACGCTGACAATCGGACAATTAACGAGAACGTTATTCGATGCTCGCTCAAACACTGATCGTGTTACAAAAATACAAAAGCTGAGTTGATAGCGTGCACAGCGACGCACGTGCGCACGCGTACGCGATCTGGCGAAAGTCGCGCGTTGAAAATCTGTAAAAATGAACAGAACAAGTGCCACATTGATGCTACAGACTATCATGGTCTTGATGGAGAAGCAGAATTCAACTGATGTTACACACTTCCCGAATTCCTTTTATGGTTAGTAATTTATAATTATTCGCATGGGGTGCATGATAATTATTAGATACTTTAAGATGATCATACGACGTTATTTTACTAAGTATATTGCATGTAGATGATTTGATACTAAATTGTAGCGCAAAAATTTAATAATCTAATTTCTTGCCTATAAATAAAATGTTACCAAAATATGATCAAAGTATATTTAATAAATTTGCGAAATTTTATATGGCCCGGTAAAATGTTAAGTAGCTTTTTGTGGCAATTAATTACTGCCGCCGCTACGTTATTTCCCATTTTCTTATAATAACAGTAATATTAATTTATGTTCCAAGAGGACGCGGAGATTGAGCGCTGCTACGAGCCATATGGATGTTACTCGAAAGCGTATCCTTGGACAGAACATCGCCCTGATAATTACTTTCCACTTCCACCAGAGGCTTTAGGTGTCAGGTATTTATAAATTAATACATAATTCTTTAAAGCTTAAAACTACTTTTATATTTCTACTTACTTAACACCAACTCCAAAATCATTGAAATTATTCGGATGCGATAGAAATTACTCCTGTTACATAGGCAATGTCATAGCGGCTCAGGTTCAAGGTTCGAGACCTGGGGAACTTAGAATATTTCTGTCGGGTATAACAGAGGACCTGCATCTGCTTGCCCGTAAATAAATATATAAATATGTCCATGCCTCACTAAGGGTCTCGGGAAATAACTAATTCATGGACGGTGATGATTACTTATTACTAGGTAAAACGCCTACGCGATATGCCTTAGGTGGTCTGCTCTGTTATAAATTAATTATAAAAAGTAGCGTTAGTTATTTAATTGACTTATCATAGCAAAGAGCTTATCTAATTTGCGTAGCGGGAATTTTAGAAACAATTTAATTTTATGAAGTAATTATTCTCAATATAGCTAATTATGAAAATGCAATGTTAACTTGCAAACTGAAGATAAATTATATGATTTACGCTTTTATCAAAGATCAGCGTCCAGACTTCGTACTTACGCTGTATCTCAAGTTTCGAATTACAAATATAATCAGAATGTATGCCTGTTATGTGTACTTTCCGCCCACCGTTTGTACTTGATGAACTTTAAATTGCTTGGAAATTATTCTATTTTGAACTTTGAATACAATAAAAAAACATTCAATTCAATTCAATATTCTTTATTGTACCAAAAAAGAAAAACAATACCTATAACAATCATAATTAATCTGGAGAAGTACATATTGGTGGCCTTATCGCTAGGCAGCGATTTATTTACTATAATGCCCTTACCGTATTATTTTTAACTTGCTCAAGTCCTTCATAATACAAGAGTCATATTAAGACCTTTCTCTAGAGCTGAGCTGCCCAAGGCAATGGCCCGATAGGCTTCATGCAAAATTGTTATTATTTCTTATTTATTTTTGTATTGTTTGAATAACAACATTTAGAAAATTTGCGTATTACGTTTTTTATTCGTAAATTGTATATATTTTGCGGCCCCCTTATCTATTAAGTAATTTTTGTTAGCTAAGGTTCCCAACTAGCTTGGACAACCCTGCTCTAGAGAATCAAAAACTGATTACGAGAATTAAATATGACAATTTTGATTTATCTCCTGTCACGATGTTTGTCCGCGATGGACTCCTAAACTACTTAACCGATTTTAAATTAAATTGGTACACCGTGAGCAGTCTGGTCCAACTTAATAGATAGGATAGCTTAGATCTTTAATTATAGTCGCAATTTTACGTAGGCTATTCTTTTTTCTCTCACCCGTGCGAAGCCGGGGCGGATTGCTAGTTCTTATATAATTATCGTTGTCAAATGTCAGAGTTAAAAGTTTACTTTACGCAATTTGGGGGTGTGTCGTGTTCTAAATTGTACTGATAAAATTCTTTATCTAGTTAAGCACTTGGTATGGTCTTCTAATTAATAATTATCTGCTTAATAAAGTATTATTAAATAGTTTTTAGGCGGAGAGTTGGTGACAATAAAAATACCATTTTTAAAAATACGTCAAGTCAAAATTCTATAGCTGATAAACTAAAACAAAATTTGTAACATAATACTGATGAACTGTTAGTGTTACCTAGTTATAAATTCTATCAATTAAATTTGATATTATCTACAAATTCAATCATTATAATTGCGGAAACGATAACGCTCTTGAATTTAATAATTAAATACTTCTAAGTATAACTTATGTCCAAGATTTTTCGTCGTACATAATGGTGAAATAGACCGCGTGACCTATAAATATCAGTAAAGGGCCACCGTGGATTTTTTTTTTTTATTGGAATTCAGTAGGTTTTATCTTTGTACTCTATATTTCAACGATTCTGATAAGCCGCGGGGGCTCGTCCGTGACATCGATACATCAAATCGAAGACTAAACAAATATTTACGTCCCGTAATTGCATTGTGACGTATTGTCGTTGTGATAAACATTTTAATGAATAGCTTGTACTTTGTTCGATATGAATATGTCGACCTTTGAACTGATACGTCTTGGGTGTAGAATTCATAGAATATCATAATTTTAATATTTGAATAAATGACGCTTCAACGTTACAACAATATCTAACACCTATGTTAGAGTGATTTTTACAGTTTTTAAACCGATCGACAAAAAGTCATCCAGAGTCGAAACAGTTTTTTTGTTAGATGCGGTAAAATTCTGTAACTTTATTCATACCTATTCCAAATTAGTTTAAATTCACATATTGAATAAATGTTCTATTGCAATTATTTGTTATTGTATTGTTTGAATAACAACATTTAGAAAATTTGCGTTATACATTTTTTTATTCATTTTCATAATAATGTTATGTTGTGAATAAATGTTTTTTTTAACAGTTCTGTGTTTTTAGGTATGCCGTGTTCACCAGACGAAATAGAAAAATACCGGTGCTACTACAATCGAATGATGAAGAAAAGATTCGTAATGCCAATATTGATCCGAGAGGACCGTTTTATTTCATTTCACACGGATTTCTGGATGGAGGTCACAAGATTTGGGTAACTTTACCTTTTTACAATATTTCATTCCCGATGTAGAAAAGCCATCCTCTCTTCATCATCATCGTTCATCTTTGTCCTATTTATAATAAACTAGCAAAACGCCCCGGCTTCGCACGGGTGCAATGTAGATGAAAAAAAAGTAAAGCCTATGTAACTCGCTGATAATATAGCTTTCTATTGGTGAAAGAATTTTTAAAATCGGTTTAGTAGTTTTTGAGTTAAATCGTCCTCCTCGCTGTATTGCTGCATGGCGGCGCGACGGCCGCGGCGTGTATTTTTTGTTTATATTGATATTTTTAATTTCTTTTGAATGGAATGTCCGATTTCAATATTTCAAAAAGTATTCAACAGGTATTGAAACAGTCTTAAATATGAAATAATTTATTTGTATAAGAATTAATACAAAGGTATGGATAATATGATCTGATTTTGATCGGCATTTTTGTCAACTTTTAAAATGTAAAAAAGTAGTTATAGTAACATAACTACAATAGTTAGACATATGGTCTCGCGAAGTTTTTTGTAGATATTTATATGTTCTATAATATTGTAGAACTTTATTTTGTTCTATCATCAATACTTTTCGCAGCGCATGCGATGAACATAATTTTTTGGCTAATTTTTTTACACCTTGGGTTGGTTTTAGTAGGAAATTCTAAGGATCTCTATTTTTTTCTAGTAATAAATATAGCCTATGTTACTCAGGGATAATGTAGCTTTCTATTGGTGAAGGAATTTTTGAAATCGGTCCAGTAGTTTTTAAGTTTATTCAATACATACAAAAATACAAATCTTTCCTCTTTATAATATTAGTATAGATAAGGTTTAAGATCTTTATTATGCCTCGAAGATTACAGTTAAAACACTTTTAAGAAATATTTTTTTTTTATTATTTCATGGCTAATATTGAAATTTGAAAGACAGAAGCGGTTTATAGGAAAACAAATACCATAGCAAACCAAAAACCCGGAAAAACAACATATAAACAGAAGAATAATAATGCCCTTAGCGTAATTATATGATTACGTAATTACATAAGCTATATGTATATACATATAAACACGTTTTACATTAAAGTCGGCAAGCTGGGCTTTTGGGCTTGTATGGTGGTTCCGTCCACTATATATTATAGTAATTTGTAATATTCAATAGCTGTTAAGCCTTATTCGCATTTGTTTTCCTATTAACCGCTTCTGTTTATTAATACTCGTTAAATGAAATAATTTGTATAGAAATATGCCTCTTATACATGAACATTTTTTTTATTTTAAATTTGCTTAAATAAAATAAATATTAAATTACAGATACAAAACATAGCAGATGCTCTTCTCAATCTTCAAGGGAATGATGCTGCGACAGTTACTATTGTCGATTGGCGACGCGGCTCGCAGCCTCCTTACGGACAAGCGGTGGCTAATATCAGACTTGTGGGAGTTATGACTGCACACCTTATACATACTTTCTATGTAAGTTATAGTTTTATTTATAAACGTAGTATAAGCGATATAGCTAAAGTATGTTTTGTCTCGATCTATACAACATAAAAAGACTACAGAACGAAAGAAACAAAACATACTTCTATATTATCAAGCTTATACTTCGTTTTTGAATAAGAGTGTTATAGCGAGTGAGTTCTAGTAACAATTTCTGTTCAAATAGATTTCGATATATACAAAAACTTTATTAATATTTTTCTTATTTAAATAAATTAATAATGTATAATAATGATATACGTCTTATACTGGATATGAAGAAATATCTTTGCAAATAAGATGTTATTGTAGAACTAGAATATGTGGATGGATGTTTGTTACTATTTCACGCAAGAACTACTGAACGGATTTTATTTAAAAAAAATATCACGACATTGAGTTAATTGGCCAAATAATAACGAGTGTCCAGGTAGTCGGAAATAATCAAGCTCTCTGAGAGTTATTTCGGCGTGCTGTGTATAAACCGTTAGAGTAACACAAAAGATAAATAATATAGGCGTGTATTGCAGTTAGTAGAAAAGACCCAAAAACAGATAAAAATCGTGGACAAAGACACGGGTAGGATCCAGTAAATTATTACATAGTATGTAATTAATACATCTAAACAGGCTACACCTCACTGACCTTCAATATAGTGTCCAATGGTAAACGAGTCTGGTTTCTCTTAATAGCACGAAAGTGACGATTGTAATAATAGTAATAAAACTCTGTTTAATAGTAATATTTGTTTACAGAAAGAATTGGGGTTATCCAATTTAAACAATTTCCACTTCATTGGTCATTCCCTCGGTTCACACTTAGCCGGGTACTGCGGCCACGCTTTGCAAAAGGTAAGAATACGGGCTCGTTGCCGCGTTCGGTAGAACACCTGCCGTGCGCATCGATGGGTCGTGGGCTCGAATCCCACCGGGACCACATGTTTATAATTTTCTGTAAGCATGTTTTCCCCACGTCTGCTAACTTCGGCCATTGAACGGGCGGGAAGAATATCGAAATTCCGACCGGGTAACGAAGCACCAATAAATGGAAAAACCGTGAAGTGCATATTGCGCGTTTCGGTTTCACTCTATGAATTTCCGAATGCTCGAATTAAAAGTAGGTCAACAGCGCATCATTGACTGATGATGTTCTGTGGCTGAGGTATCACCTATCATCAAGTGAACCTCATGCTCGTCTGTCGATATCTAACATAAAAAATGCCTAGTAAAAACACCTTCAATGACACAAAATGTCTTAAAATCACAATCATCTTACATAACAAGATGTGAATTTGAATACTTTAATTAAAAAATATTATAGTAGGAAAGTTTTTTTTTATTATTATTTAATCAATATGAATAGGAGTTTTACATTTACTTTAACTGATTACTCTATATTTGTATTATTTGCAAGGAACGTCCAAGACGTTTTATCAAGTTATCAGTGACAACACAAACTGTATTATAACTGTTTATTAAGTGATAAAATGTGTTATAATTACAAAATTAACAATGTCCGGGTTGTGAGGTCAAATACCAGTATTATTTATAAAATATTTACTAATTATATTGTATTGGGAACTACAGACGTCACACGACACATGTCATAGTTTGTTTTAATTTCAGTTTTTTACTCTAGGTTACATAATAAAAAAGCGTAGCGCATAGCATTACGTGCATTATTTATTGTACCTATTAAAGTATTAAATTAGTAAAGATATAGATTTAATTGCTTTTCTATATACAATTATTGATTCTTTTTAAACGAATTGTTCTTCATGAGTATTTTAAAATACCAACAGAAAGTGTTTAATTTTATTTATAAAAAATAGAGAATACTAATATATCTACTCATTATTTGACTTATTTATTTTGTACATCAGGGTTCACTACGTTTATATAATACATTAGCCCGGCTGAATATAAACCCGCGAGAAGGAACCCTTCAAAGCTATTATAGTTACAATGGAACTCTGCGTACCTATTTTGTATATCTGTTTCGCAGATACTTAATATAGGCTTCTTTAAGCAAATGTTTTTCACGAACACCACACAAATAATATAACTTTTACAAGAGGACAGTTAGTCAATATTGCCATAATATAAAAAGTTACAGCAAATATCAACACCGTAGGAAAAGACGGCGTTAATATGTCAACTTTGTGATAATTCAATTCGGACAATTGTCACCTTTTAGTCTGCTGAAATCATACGAAACCGCGTCGTGATAAATAATTATAGATGATAAATCGCATTTTATCCGGTAAAAGTGGTTTTATTTAAATATTACATGAAAATCGGATTAGTATCTTCGGATTAGCCCGAACAAACAGATAAACAGACAGAGAAACAAAAAAATTAAAAAAAACTTAGTTTGTTACTATTTCTCTTCTTACATCCTCCTGACTCGGTTTTTGGCATTTTTTTTCTATATACAGACATTTGACCTCTACAGTCTTATTATATGTATAGATTTGTGAATCAATAAATTATTTTTTACAGACTTTTAATCTGAAACTAGGACGAATAACCGGTCTGGACCCGGCGGCGCCGTACTTCAGCAACACTGTGACTTTGGTTCGCCTAGACCGGTCGGATGCGGACTATGTTGATATTATACACAGTAACGCGATGCCGCTTTACTTCTCAGGTTTGTTGAGCAAATTACTAACTAGCAATCCGCCCCGGCTTGGCACGGGTGCAATATAGATATAGTTGCCGAGATGTAACTTGGCAAGGTTTTGGCGTAGTGGGGGTAAGTTCGCGCATGTACACTTCGTGCCAAAAAATGGTCACCTTTAAAAGGCTTGTTGAATAAATATATAGTATTTTATTATTTTTATTTATTATTATCAGAAATATACATTTTTATTTATATTTTAGAATAATTAGTTGCATTTATTTATTTAGTTATTTCAAAATTTATGTTTAAATATGTCTATTTGGAAGAAAGTTAAACAAGGATAGTAATATATTACTTGTTATAAATAAAATTTACATTTTAATAAATACAGTTAAGTGTTAAAAAAAATACTATATAGAAAATGAAAACAAAAACGCAAAAAACAAAAGGGTCAAATTCTAATGCACGGAAGTGTACTGGAGAGCGAAGGGAACGTCAACACAGTGCGAGATACAAGTGTCAACTGAGCAACCAATCGTCGCTCGTAACGATGCTAGCTTCTTCCCCGCGTCCCGCTACATAACCAAAGAGACCTAAAAAATGAACTCTGCGCATCTAACGAAGCTTGCCAAGTTACATCTCGGCAACTATACTCGCTGATAATATAGCTTTCTATTGTTGAAAAAATTTTAAAAATCGGTTGAGTACTTATTAACTTAAGCCTTAACATTAATTAAAGCAAAGCAAGGACTGAATACCGGTTAATTTACTATGGGAGTTATACCGGTATAATAAAGGTTTTGTTAATATTCTTTCGTTTTTATTCATATTTACTGAAAAAAATTACTGTGGTAAGTTTATTGTGTAATTACTCTTTAAAACTAATAGCATGGTATCTCAGTCAGACAAGTATTTTGGAATATAAAAATTAACCGATTTCAGTTCCTGAAGCAAAGGATCTAAATAAGAAAAGTTTAATGTTGTCTTTTATTAATGCGAGTATCACACATTTAAATAAAATACTGTATACCGGATTAAAACGCGATTTATTATTTATATTGTTTAAATTATTTATCCCGACGTTTCGGATGCTTTTCAGCAACCGTGGTGAATATGGCAACTTTGTGACATTTCAAAAATCAGACAACGGTCATCTTTCTGTCTCCCCGCGACCACGGTTTGCTGAAAAGCATCCGAAACGTCGGGATAAATAATTTAAACAATATAAATAATAAATCGCGTTTTAATCCGGTATACAGTATTTTATTTAAATAAGAAAAGTTTTTTAATTAAAACTATTGTGTTCAAGGTTTCGGTATATCAGAGCCGATTGGTCACGTGGACTTCTATCCCAACGGTGGGTCGACCCAGCCCGGTTGCACGAACGAGGGTTCCGCGAACCAGGGCGGGGGCGACATGTATCAGTCAGTGGTCAAGTACGTGGCCTGCAATCATGAGAGGAGCCATGATTTCTTTACGGAGAGTATAGCGCCTAGCTGCCCGTTTATGGCTATCCAGTGCAAGTCGTATGAGGTGGGTTTTATTATATCAATTTATTTATTTAGGTATACATAATAAGAAACAATCTTAAAGATATATAATAGGTACAGTAAATGGAGTGCTAGATTATTTCTCAAAAACATGTATACACAGAGGAATAATAATGAATACGTGAACAAAGCTAGGCTTAAAACTAAATAAAATTTTGGATTTTAAAAGGAGGGTAGACTGATATATTTTATAGCAGACTACCCACCCGGACCTAGTGATCATGTCAGAGTTTTACTAGCCAAAGGATGGTCATAAAATTTTTACATTAGCTGCCCGATCCAGCTTCGTTCTATACTAATGAAGAAAATGAGACCAAATATTTTTTTTTTTCAAAAATAAATAAATTATTCTTACACCCTCTTCACCTAGCGTGAGCGGTATGAAATATATTTTACGATTCTCATTACACTACATACTACCATTAATATATAAAATATATATAAAAAAATATAAAAATCGATCCAGCCGTTTCAGCCAAGTAAATACCTTAGCGTAATTGTAAAAAAAATATAATTCCAGGCTTTCTTGGACGGCAACTGCACAACTTGCGACAACAAACACCTGTGCGTGCCGATGGGCTTCCATTCCTACAACGTGTACAAAAGGCTACGTATGGGCGGCCTTGTCGACTCCAATTCTAACATAGCTCTATACGCATTAACTGGCAACACCAAACCCTATTGCAGTAAGTATTTTACAATATACTACCGATCCGCCCCGGCTTCGCACGGGTGCAATGTAGATGTACTTAAAAAAAGCCGACATTACTCGTTAATAATGTAGATTTCTATTGGTGAAAGAATTTTTCGCGAAAAGCGGCTATAGTTTTTGAGTTAAATTGTACCAAATAAATAAACAAATTTTTCCTCTTTATGATATTAGTATATTTTTTTTTTCTATGTCCACCAACCGATTAAAGGTTATATTTCAAATAATTTATTATAATTATCGACACTAATATTATAAAGATTTGTATTTTTGGATGTTTGTAACAAATAAACTCATTTTTTTTTAAATCGGTCCAATAGGGACCAGTCATAAGTTCGTCATTTTGATCAAACGGTTTGTAATCCTTGTACCTAATGTAAAATCGTCTTCAATAGACGCACGTCTCTTATTGTTTTCTCACCTATATTTAAAAAATCATCATTATTCTATTTATTGCAGGAGTTCACTATGAGGTCACGTTAAAAGTGTCGAATTCAACGGAAAGTATAGTTCATGGACCAGATGTAGGAAAGATATTAGTAACTTTAATCGATAGAGACAATAATAAAAGTGATCAAAAGTTCTTAAACGAGGAGCAGTAAGTATTTCTTGTCTATTATAACAATGCTTCTATTTCTCTATGGATAAAAACTTTGTTTGTACATGTATTACGTAATGTCTATACTAAGTTTGTTTGAACGCGGTAATCTCAGGAAGTACTGCTTCGAATTTAAAAATTATTTTCGTGTTGGATAGCTCATTTACCGAGGAAACATCTTATATAACAACTGCAACGCTACAATCTATATAGTAGCTGAGCATCAATAAAAAATGTTGCAAAAACGAGAAAATTTATTCCTTTTGAGAGCTTCTGTTGCGTGCATTGCGTAAACGGTTAAAGTAAAAACAATGACTTAGGCTGTACTAAGTTAGTTTGTGAATATATATTTCTTAAATAATCAAGTTACATACATAAGGAGAAATGTTTAAGTACTTTTTTATGTTAGATTTCGACAGACGAGTATGACGTTCACTTGATGGCAGGTGATACCTCAACCACAGTACATCAGTCAATGAAGCGCTCTCGACCTATTTTTTACTTCGGGCATTCGGAAATCCATAGACAATAATCCATAAACAAGATCAAGGCGCAATGTGCACTTCACGGTTTTTCCATCTATGAACGGTGGTTCGTTACCCGGTCAGAATTTCTATATTCCTCTCACCCTATTAATGCTCGAAGTTACACGTGGGGAAAACATGCTTACAGAAAATTGTAAACATGTCGTGCCGGTGGGATTCGAACCCACGACCCATCGATGCGAACGGCAGGTGTTCTACCGAACGCGCCAACGAGCCCGTCAAATTTCAAGTATACAATATGTGTTCAACTGTAAACAAGATCATCATAGGTTAGGGATGTGGATTAACTTCTTACATTCCTAAAACGCCGTATTCCTAATTTAATAGGTTTCTTGTGTCATTAAATATCGTTACCTGAAATAATACAAATCATTTAATTTTAGAAAATACTATAGACCTGGTGATACAGAAAAAAAATTAATGGCATTTAAGGACACAGGACACCCGCCACTCTCAGTAAAGGTTGAATGGAAGTACGAGGCAAATCTTTTAAACCCTTTGACATGGCGACTCCTTAAATCTTCCAGCCTTTACATTGAATATATAAAAATATCATCCATTGAGTACAATACAGAGTAAGTAGAATAGAATAGATTTTTTTTTTATGTCAGATATCGACAGACGAGCATGAGGTTCACTTGATGGTAGGTGATACCTCAGCCACAGAACATCAGTCAACGATGCGCTGTCGACCAAATTTTTACTTCGAGCATTCGGAAATCCATAGACTGAAACCGAAACGCGCAATATGCACTTCACGGTTTTTACATCTATGAATGGTGGTACGTTACCCGGTCGGAATTTAGATATTCCTCCCACTCGATCAATGCCCGAAGTTACCAGACGTGGGGAAAACATGCTTACAGAAAATTATAAGCATGTGCTCCCGGTGGGATTCGAACCCACGACCCATCGATGCGCACGGCAGGTGTTCTACCGAACGCGCCAACGAGCCCGTCGAATAGAAATAGAAATGTTTTATTCAAAAAGTCATCAAAATACAATATAATCATAAAAATTACAAAAATACAAAAAAAACAATGTTTACTGAAAAAATTGGTGACCTCTGAAATGGAAGACCACTCAGCATACGTTGGGGCCGGATGCGACCCCAACACTGATTTTCAGTGGCTCCCAAGGTGAGGTGGTGCGCTCGCACAAGCGACGTTTTATAAATACATTAAATAATAATACAAATATATACTTAATTAAATGATGAATACATATTAAAATTAACAAAAATAGACTATTTCTGTGTTCATTGATTTAAAGAGACATTAAAATAAGTACATAATATTATCTATTTATTAGTGTAAAAACTATTACATCGACATGGACGCTTTGTGGATTGTTTTTACATTTGATGTTTTTTTTTCAGTATTACTGTTTGTCCAAAGCTCAAGAAACCAGTGGTCGCAAATCTACCCACGATTATGAAAACCAAATATTGTTTGCTTACTTAGTATTAACTTCATAAGCTTTTATTTGAGCTTTACAGAAATGCAGTTTGATTCCAAAAAGTATTCAGATAGTATTTAATTTATTTTATATTTATATTTAACATAAGAAAATATTAATTATAGTATAATATTTTATAGCTTTATATTTAGTAGATAATTGAATAAATAATGGCAAATACAATTGTTTTATTTTTACTGTAACAACTTTTTTTTTTCGAATTATCTCCTATGATGGAGGACTGCTGATGTCCCAATTTTCTTGTGTTGGTGAACCTAACAACTTATTACTAAGGAGTTTATATACTGTTTTTATAATATGTTTTATTTGGTTATAATAAGAGAGGTCCGATCGATCCGAAGGCTTGAACAAGTTTCATATATGTGTTACCAATGTACTCTGTTGAACAAGACTGAGCTACGTAGTACTTAGGTACTCAGTACTGGCTAGTTTTAGACTCGCACGAACAACGTTCGCTTAGACATTACTTGTGCGTGCCCAAATTAATTATTATATTTTATTACTCTAAATTGTTTTACGCTTAAATAAACAGTAATTCAGTGAACGTGTTTTGTTGATAATATTGTATACAGCTGTTAACGTTTTCGTGCCAGTAGGTATATATTATGTTTTATTAAATACAATTGAAAATTAAAATTCAATAATGGGTAGAGCTTTTGACCTAACGAACCTCCGAAACGTCATACAAAAACAAATGTAAAAGTAATCATTTTTGCAATTTTTTAACGCCTGATAACTTAAATAAATTGTTATATTATATTCATTGGAATATCTAACGATTGATAGGGTTTTACACATAATACTAAGTAGTTCTAAACTTAATTGATTAAGTTTATTTAATTGTTTATTTTTCTCAACATTACGTGAACAAAAAGCTTATATGCGTGGTTTGTGATCCATATAAATAGTTACGTGATTACCTCGAGTAAACATTATGTTAAACTATATGCTTTCGTATACTGCAAGGAAATCACTGCAGGCCACCAAGCTTGTTTTGCCGTTAACAAAGTATTACTGGAGACATGTATCGATATCCGTGCTAGATGCATCTGTAAAAGCCTAATGAAGCAATGTTTGGTAGTTTCAGAATTTCTAGGAAACCCTTTTCATCCTCCTTTGTAATTTCTACCTACATTTACAGGTGGTGCTTCCGCAAAAATGTTGGTAAAAATATATTATTCTCTAAAAGTGATGTTTAATTATATGTAAGTAGGTATTCTTTGCATTCTGAATATAATTTTATCTGATTGAGAAACCGTTATGGTTGGATGGGAAACCCACATCTTTATAATATTATATTTTTATTTTATTCGGAAAGAAATCTTTATTGAAAAGTTCACTAATTCGGAAACCGAATTTTAATATTTTTTAAATAAGTTATTCAGATATAAACGTGTCATAATTTATCTGTAGAACTCAGAAGCAGGTGCGTTCATGTATAAAATTGACAATTTAGAATATCGTCAAAGTCAAAACTGACAAATGACACTTGACGGTATACAAATATACTAAGTGTACATTGATCAACGATATTGAACTTTCTGCTTAGTTGTTAAGTGATTTCATAATTCAATTCACGTAATAATTATTGTTATATCATAGCGTATTCTTTTCCTTAATACATTAAGAAAGGGCGTGTACTATCGTTCTACAAAATGGGCGATACGAGAAAAAAGAAAAAGTTTTATTTTCGTAAACGAAGGAATAAGTATTTCTTAGAACCCGGCTTCAGAGGTTTCTTTTGCACATGTAACTTTAGAGAAAAAGACTGTGTTAAGGAGATGTACAACCTTCTAAACGAATATGCGGGTAAATTGTATCCAGATGTCGATAACCCTCCGCCGCGCGTTGCGTCAGCAGATCACGAAGATCGAACAGACAGCGATTCAGAAAGCGAGACTGATATTGGAGACCTCCTGAGACGTGAAGTGGACTCTATTAAAAACGATTCTCAGAAGTCACTGAAGCACAAACGTTTTCAAGTTGTTGAAACCGGAGCATCTAACTGCATTTTTATAAAGACTAATTTACCTTGCCCTGAAGAACTGTCTACAGCTATTATCAAAGATTTGTGTGCCACTAAAGTGCAGAAAACACGCCATGTGCTTCGCTTCTTGCCAATTATGGCAACTTGCAAAGCCAATTTGCCTGACATAATGGAATCTGCTGGAAAACTCTTTGACAAATTCTTCTTAAAGAAGTCATCAACATTTGCTGTTATATTTAACAAGAGGTTCAACAGTAGTGTATCACGAGATTTGATTATCAAAGAGTTGGCTGAATTAATTGTATTGAAGAACAGCGGTAATAAGGCTGACCTTAAAAACCCAGGACTATGTATAATTGTTGAAATTATAAAGGGAATTTGCCTGTTGAGCATTGTTGATAATTACTACTCATATAAGAAGTACAACCTTAATGAACTGTGTAAAGAAGATTCCAACAATGATTGTGAAGAATCACAGGCAAAAAAATTTAAACCTGACAACCCTCAAGAAAGTAATAATCTTCCGGAGCCACTAACAACCTAATTACTCTCCAATATTTACTGTTACAATAGTAATTTTTATTTTTACATCTAGGTTAAGGCAACTTGTGCCCCCTATACAAATTCTTGCACCAAATCTTTTCTACTAAACACTTTTAATTAAATCTTTCACTAAGATATTATAATAAACTTATTGTTTAATGTGATTATATTATCATGGTTTTATTTCATAACTATCTTGAACTCATTGTGTAACAGATGCTTGTTACAACATAATAATTATTAAAGTGTGTCAAGCACTTGTAGGGAGAAATGAAACATAGTTTACATTATGTAACTGTTACAATAAAGTTACGACTTACGTAATTAAGGCAAACTATACTAGCGACGCATCACTTAAAAGTTCTAAGTACAATCAACTAGCAAGGTACAAAAGTTTTACCTATAAACAACCTTAACTTGGAACTTCTACATCCTCGAAGTTTTCACCATATCTAATAGATGGCGCTATTATGTCGGTTTAAATTTATCGGTATAACTATCTAAATATTACTTATAAAATTGAAACTGTTGCTAAATCGTGCAATACTGCTACTTAAGTTTTTTTCAGAGCTATTTGTGTTTGGAAAAGAGCCAGATTGTTTTATATATCGGCAAAATTATTTTCAACAAGAATGTATTAAAACTGCAAATACAAACTTTATAGTTTATATTTACAAAGTCGAGATTCGATGACATGGTGCCTAAGTTTATAAGTACCTAATTTAAAATATTTGGCCTTACAAGATGAAGAAAATAATCTTTCAGGGCAATAATTAAATAATAAGTCAAGTTAATAACTCAAGTTTTCTCAAAAGTATATACCTATATATAGATATATAGTATCAATTTAAAAAATTACCAATTTTTTTTCATAAACTAATAATAAATATCGTTTACGAATAATAAATAAGAACCCGTATTAACGCCGCGCTATTTCACGTTCTACTGTTTACTATGACAACGAAAGATTTCCATTCAAAAATGAGCTCCGATTGAAGATTTCCATTCAAAAACCGACCTCGGATTTCCCGCGAAACGGCCGAGTAGCGAACGAACGACTCACACGCACAGCAACGCCGCTCGAACGATTCCCGCCCGCCCCTTAGTCCTGTTAGGGTGCTTACAAAACGTTTCATTGAAAGCATCTTATTTTCAATGTCTTTCATAGTCATACAACTTGCGAAGTTTCAGAAACTCCTTTTAAATTCAACAGCTTGAGTTTTTGTTTGAATTAATAGACATATAATCCAAATAGACATGTAAAAATATATATTCTATATAAAACTTGCGGATGAGATAATTTAAATAATCGTATAAAACTGCATAAAAATGCATTTCGTAGTTTATAAGATTTGTTTCTACAGAATTTCGTCTTCATTTTGTATGGAGTACGTTTAAAGTGAGCTTAACGAAGAAAACTTAGAAAGTATTTTATTTAAATGTAAAGTCATCGCTTAATTACAAGAATACTAAGGTTCTTAGATGTTTGCAAGCCAGTTGGAATACTTAAATTCAGTAAAATGCAACAGTACTAATTGGTATAGAGACTTGCAGTTATTATTTCCTTCTTCTTCCTGCTCTGTTCCCTTTTTTATTTGGGGTCGGCGCAGTATGTTCCCATTTTCCGTTCTCTTCTTTCACTCGCCATATCGTCAGTCACACTTCTCAAACTCATATCGTTGTTCACACAGTCAATCCATGTTTTTTTAGCCTTCCCCTATACCCTTCCCCTATACCCATTCAATTTCGTATTCAAAACTCATTTAGATACATGTTTTAATCTCTCTTCATAGCATGCCCATACCAAGCCAAACGACTACCTTTCAATTTTTCATTCTTCCTCTTATATAGTCATTTCTTATCTTATCTAATATTGTCACTCCACACATCCACTTAAGCATTCCATTCTCAGATACATGCAAACGTTTTTCATCCATCAGCTTTCTTGCCCAACATACTTATTATTAACTACTATTTCTATAAGTTATTAATTCTACTATCGATTAATAATAATAATTAATGCACCGAATAATAATTTTACCAACTTACCAATACTAGATACCAGTATTCCATTTCAGGTTACATTATCAAAGTGAATCTTCGAACTCTCTAATAAGACATGGGGCTGTTACATTTCTTTTTCACGGATTAGTTATCGATAGGTAGATGATCTTTGCCTCGATCTACAGAAACAATATTATTTATTTTGTTTTCCCGAATCATGTGAGTTGTCGTCATTAACGGAATATTACCTATCTATTTACCTTTTTTTGTTAATAGGAAATCTATTTTTTATTGAAATAAGTAGAAGGTAAGAAGTTGGTGTATAAAAATCGGCGGAAGTCTCGTAACGACATCCCATACCGGTCATTAAATACAGGTCTTCATTCTCTACACTTAGGTACTTAGTAAGTTAGTGTTCGCTGAATGAAGATTTAATTTTTTTGTAGTGAACTGAATGTGAGAATATGGGAATAACAACAATGACGCACGCATAATATTATGTTCGCCTCTAAGTACATTCTCCCGTCTATACTGAAATAATTCCCTTCAAACTTTGTCTACTTCATGTACAACTATATGTTATAATGTAATACCTATACCGTATACGTATATATATTCGTGCAAAATTATATCTCACGATCAAAGTTACATAAGGTGTCTCAAATGTAATTTCCAGCAGTTATAATATTATGTATTTTTTTTATAACTTCTATTGTATCTTATTAGAGAATATGTTTATAATTTTCTATAAGCATGTCTTCCCCATGTCTGGTCACTTCAGGCATTAAACGGGTGGGAGGAATATCGAAATTCCGAATGGGTATCCATGCACATTGACGTTTTCGATCTCAGTCTATGGATTTCCGAATTCTCAAAGTAAAAAGTAGGTCGACTGCCAATCATTGACTGATGATGATGATGATTTGTGGCTAGGGTATAACTTACTATCAATTATCAAGAGAACCTCATGCTCGTATGTCGATATATAACTTAAAAATATTTTTGTAGTAAATCGCATAGGTAAGGTTTATGTATAGGTACTGGTATCAATCCCATCTAATTTCGATTTTATCTTGCCAGTTCATCTTACCTACAAACGAACAGTATCCGTCCGGTAAATCGCCTGAACAGTCTGATTCACATGCCTTTGAGACGTGAGCCTAACACTAAACCACATTTTCCACTATTTCTCGCAATTTTCGATTGTTTCCGATGAATCCTTCTACCAAAATGTTGATTTCATTTCAGAAATAAAGGTAAACCTCTGATAATTTCTGCGGCTTATTCGCGTAAGTAATAATATCGCATAAATAAAAATATTCAACAACTCGCAAACTTTGATTCATAGCTGAGTCACATTTTGATCTTCTACCATCTGAGACCCAAAGATTTGTGATCTGTATTTTAAATACTATGTAAAGCTGTTGCGTATAAATTCTAAAGGCTAAATAATAAGGCGTAATAGGAGCAGCTCAAATCCTTCATCCGGTAAAGTATGAGCGGCACAAACTGATGGCCGACGTTGTCATCAATATTTCTTTTAATTCATAGACTGTTCAGTAGGGCTATTCACGATCATTCGAAATCAGTGGCGGATTTACCAGCAGGCTGAGTAGGCTTCAGCCTAGGGCGGCAGATTTCAGGGGCGGCAAATTTGGGGACAAATTTTACTTTTACATGTCTTATGGAAATCAAAAATAATACTGTAGAACGTTTTTATGATGTCATTCAACGAAATATCAAACTTGTATATCCAATAGCAAAAACCCGCCACCCGCCGTTCGCCGCCCCGAACCAGTAATCGGACTCTATATATTATATTAATCATAGACATTTGCTGACGGGGGGGGGGGGGGGGTAGTTAATAGAGTCACTGTATAGAGGCTAGGGCGGCAAAATTTACCGGATATGAAAATGGTATTCACAATTCCCATAGGATTGAGCATCGGCATTCTTCGGGAGTTTCCGATTAGAATCTTAGTATAAAATGATAGAAAGCTTGATATATCGGTACGAAATCTTGTAATATCGGAACGGAAAGTTTTCGAATGATCGTGAATAACCCTACAGGTCATTCAAATATTTTTTTGGCAAAACTGTTTGCCGCCTTTATTATATTTTACAATGTAAGTATCAAGTCAGTAAGTCAGAGGAGAAGGCAAATCGATGTCAAAATCAAGGTATTAAAGATATTTTTATTCATAGAATAAAATGAAAGTTCTACGGAATGAAATGGAAAATAAGGTATACACGTATAAAAATCCTAGGTTTCATATTAGAACAACAGTAGCAGTCTCAAAGATCCCACAAATATTGATTTTTTCGAGATCAAAAATCTTAAGGTATTGTTGAGATATCTGTGAAGAGTGAATTGAATCAGTTAATATTTCTATACAGCAAGGTTCGTTAGAAGGCTTTTCCGTTTGTATCCGTAGTGTGGGTTATACTTGAGCTGCTCGCCAGACTGAGCGCTGGAATAACAAGCACAAAACGGACACCGGCAAATCCAACCCAAGTCCCGGATTTGTAACAAAGTGAGGCTTATTCCGTTCACTTCTACATAATATGACCGAAACACTTGGAGCGCAGATGCTCACTGCAGATTTTCGATTGTTTCTATCTTTTAGCGTCGTTTTGTTTACATTTAAATTAAATAATTATTTTTTTCAGCATTTGCATATTCAAACGTATGAAAGAATTTAAATTAAATTGAACCAAATTGGCCATTGTAGTGATAAACAAAAATGTCGCCAAATAAAAATGCCGCATAGGAAATGGGAATTAGCGAATCAACTATTAAGCATCCGTTATAAATATTGCATAGCTCACAGAAACAGGGTACTATTACCATTTCATTCGAGTTTTACGAGGCGTTAAATCGAACCATACCGAATTGTGATTTGCCGCTTTGGTTTCCAGCAACGATGGTTTTTTAATTTAAGTACCTGCATACTCATTTAACAAAATTATAATATCGGAAGGAAGTTTTGTTATTTTAAAACTATAAGTTAATTAAATTTATAATTTGGCTATGGCTACAGATGACAATATAATCTAAATTGAGGTTTTTCGGAACACAGGTGTCGAGTCTAACTATCCTCTTATATTGCGTCCGCACTACATGATGCGTTTTTAAATTGGCGCTTACAAATTAAATGCATGACACAAATAACTTATAATAAACTAGTGAACCCTACAGACGTTGTCCTGCCAGAATGTTGGCTTCAAAAATAAAAACTATTTCTAGATTTGAATATGCTATTTTCCCACTTCTATTATATGTACATATAGATTTACAGCAGACATCAATTATTATTTAATACAAAAAGCTTGAGTAAAAAGCTATTTAAAGCGTGCGCGACGTAAGCTGTCAATTGCGTAACAAGGCGGAGTTCGTGATTAATTTATTTTGATATAGCAACAAACCCCGGCGTCACATGGCTGCAATGTAGATGTACTATACAAACTATGTTACTCGATGATAATGTAGCGTACTAATGGCGAAATAAATTTTAAAATCGGTCCAGTAGTTTTGATTTTATTCACAACATACAGAAATACAAAAATACAAGAAAACAAATCTTTCCTCTTTATAATACAGACTAGCGTTTTGAAGGTGTGCGGAGCCGCAAGCGGCCCACGAGACCTTGGATAATGTTAGGTGTAGTTGACACTCGTTCATTTAGAAATGAGACTGCGAGAGTGTGATGGTGGCACTGGTTTTGCGAGATGAAATGCTTGGTAATACTGATTCAGTCTCTTCTGCTCCCGAGCAAAATCATGTGTCGAGGATAAAGGTGCGCGGGCAGTAAGCAACCCGCGATGTAGCCCCATGACATATATACATGGTCATTAGGAACTATGACAGTGTCCCAGGGAAGAATAGCAACACCGCAGTGGCTATACTTGTGCACTCTGAAGTGCTTGGCGATACATATTCCATCATTTCGGAGACTATTTGATTCCCCTGGCGCCCACTTGCTCGCTTCGCTCGCCCCGCTCCGTGTAATTCCCACTATCGAGGGTGGGACGTGCATATATAGTCATTTCGAACTGCGACTGCATTCCCACTGAAAGAAATTAACTTCCCGGTGGCTACTGATATGCGATCTGAATCGCTTAAAAAAATACGGATATTTTGTTATAGTTTGATTTCACTTGCTCGCTTCGCTCGCCCATCCCGGCTGATATCATTTGCGTCCGACAGTACATTTAGTATGAAAATTAGTTCCAAACATTTTGTGAAAAAACTTTTTGCGGAAATTTTTAAAAATTATTACACCTCCAGAAGCGCCCTAGATTGGTGATCATTTTTTTATTTCACACCCCCAACCCCCTACCACCATTTGCAATGCAATGGAAGCCAATATACTCTAAACTATGAGCCATAAATACATTTAAATTTGATTCATTTTTTCAATTGCAATTTTTAAAGTATTTAGCTAATTCTTATCAAAATTGATAGTTTTTTCCCTTTCAGTATATAATATAGATGAATTTTGTCTTTTATACTAAGTAATTTGGACGAACTCGAACGGTTTAAAAAATATCACGATATTATTATCTTGAGTGCAGCGCCATTAATGAAAAAACAGCTCGGTTCAAAAATAAGTTACCCTTAGTACTAATTCTACGCAGACGAAGTCGCGGGCAGAAGCTAGTCTATCATACATTAAGGTCATAACTACCTTATTGTTATAGAATTGTATTATTAAACAGTTAACGCCAATTACTATAGGCAATTTGGCGCGTCATCGCAATGAGAAGCATGCAACATAACACCATACTCATGGAAGTAATTGAAGCAGGAAATATCATGCATATCCCACCAATTAATCCATGTCTATGCCACTGACACAGAAGACGAACGGTTACGGTAACTACGTACAAATACTCATATATATTATATATTGGGATAACCAAGAGAACAGAACACTATTATTTTATTCGCTACCTGCTTCCAGCTTCCGTTGAATGTTGAATGGAAGCAGGTAGCGAAATACTGTATAGCGGATTAAAACGCGATATATTAGTTATATTGTTTAAATTATTTATCCCGACGTTTCGGATGCTTTTCAGCAACCGTGGTCGCGGGGAGACAGAAAGATGACAGTTGTCTGATATTTGAAATGTCACAAAGTTGCCATATTTAATTCAATTCAATTCAAAAATAATTTATTAATTTAGGTAAGACAATGTACACTTATGAACGTCAATAAAAAATACATATTAAATGCTTCTAATGCTCTTCTGCTACATTTACTGCCAGTCAAGGGCGTAGAGCGGACGAGAAGAACTGGCAAGAAACTCGCCGCCACTCTTTTTAATCGCCAAGTTTTTGTTTTACAAATGTTTTGTAAGGAGCTGCAACCTTTACATATTAACGCCATCTATTCCTACGGAGTTGATATTTACTGTAATTTTCTATATTATGACAATATTGACTAAATAATATTGAAACGTCGGGATAAATAATTTAAACAATATAAATTATAAATCGCGTTTTAATCCGGTATACAGTATTTTATTTAAATGTGTGATACTCGCGTTAATAAAAGACAATAGCAGGTAGCTATTTAAATATTATTTATTTATACTTGCCTCACGACTTAATTATCGTATTCTTCATTATCTCGTGTTTTAAACTGTTAATTACGACATTGCAGGTTTAATAAAGTCTACTAAGTATATAAAGTACAATACTAACATTTCTAAGTACTGTAATAAGCTTTAAACGTGTTTATTTTTTTCTTTTACGGGAGTATCTCACGTTAGATCGCAAGTAGATGTTTTCCCATAAAAAAAACACCATATAGTCAATAGAGAAGATGGTTTGAGACTTTCTAACACCTATGATCTAGTTATTAAAAATCTAAAACCGCGGCGCAATTTGGATGCGATTTTTTACGAATTTTACTCTTACGAACACGTAGAATACGCACGAACAATCAGGACTCTCCGAGTACTTAGACTAGTACATCGCAAACTCAATGCGAAAACATTAATACAAGAGTACCTATAGATTTACTAGATATTAAAAATAATTATTAAATAACCATATAATTTTTTTTTAGTTAATGTCATGGTATAAACTATTATATCAGTAAAACCCTATTTTCATCATAAACGATTTGAAATTTTATTTTTGTATAATATACATAATTACATATATAGTTATTATCTAGAAAAAGCTGCATTACGCTTAAATTACTGCTGAGAAAAATGATAAGTTCTATGACAAAAATAATATTTCTCAGAAATTTGAGTTAGGTCACTTTGATTCTAAAGGTTCAATTAATATAGCGGGCGGATGATGTGATCTTCAGTATGGAACCGTAGCCGTATAGTTTTTTCTCATCACGAGTATGAGACTCATTTGAAGAACTCGTTAGCGAAATTCCACTTGAAATTCCTCTAGTGTGTCATGAACTTTCTATAAATTCCATTTTTCCTACGTCTAGTATTGAGCAAGCGGAAGCTATATCGAAATTCTGTTCAGTAATAAACCTCTCTCCATTGATGGGAAAGCTGTGTATGCAGACTGCGGCTTCTGTGTACAGATTTTCAAATATTCTAGAACTAAAAATAAAATCGGTCTACAGCATATCATTGATTGATGATATGTGGCTGAGGTTTCGCTTACCCTCAAGTAAGCTTCACCTTCGTTAGGAACAGTTTTATCTTATATATAAAAGAACGCTAAATTGATGGTCTTACGCAAAAGCCCTATTGACTTTTATTTTTACTTATTGTGAAGGTCTCGTGTTTATAATTTTCTTTAAAAATGTTTTCCCTACGTCTGGTCAGTTCAGGCAATAAGCGGGCGGAAGGAATACTGAAATTCCAGTCAGGTAACGAGCCACTGTTTATACATTGAAAATTGAAATTCCGTGAAATGCATATTGCTTGCACTTTTGTGTTTCAGTTTACAGATATCCGAATGCTCTAAATAAAAAAAAGAGTCGACAGCGCATCATTCTTATGATATATTTTGTATGTTACAACAATCAAGTGAACCCGTAATTTTTCAATAGGTAACATGAAAAAACAATATATGTACCTATTATTTGAAACTCCTATATTCTTCAACATGAATTTAAATAACTAGTGTATAAGAAATTCCCAAAAACAATACTCTTTGCAAAGTTGTTGAACGAAGTTAGGACGGCAATATTGCCCCAGACATGTGAATCGTGTGAAGTGCCTAGCTCCCCACATTTTGCGGCTCACCACATTGAAACACCGCAACACAACATTAAGTTTACTGTATCGTGCGTAAGACAAGGCGCTTGTGGTAAACTTCAGATACGTTTTAGGGGCTATAAACAAGATTGTAACATCCTTAACGATGTTACCCGGTTATTGCCGAGTTAATGTTCGTTCTACTAGTCATACGGGCATACGTGTAATTGCTGACGACAACGACGCTGCCAGAATTCATCTCTTGTGGATACTTAACGTAATCTATGATTCGTGTTTCTTTGATAAAATATTCTACGCTATATTTTATCTAAGAGCATGAACGCTTTTATAAGAATATTTTCAATATTTATTCATTCAACTCAGTTTAGGTAATAATAAGGTATGATTGTATATGACTCAGAGGTAAGCGTGTTGCGCTGAGTCCCGGGATCGAATTCTGAACAAACAAGTTTAAAAAAACAAAGTTGTTTCGATCAGACTTATAGCCTATCTATTTGTCTGTAAATAAATGTGATTAGTAAAACAGACGCAGAAACGTATCTGCCCCACGCCCCACTCTTATGATTTAAATAATTTCACTTATAGAAATATAGAAAATTTCTTGATTAACATATTTTATTTAGATAACTACATATTATCAGTATACAGTTCAAAATTTTATTATTTATATTACATGTGAAGAAAATGTATCTACTGTTTCGAGATTTTATCGGCATTGTTTAATTAAACGGTCGAGTTAAAATTAATATAATATCAAGTAGATCTATCTAAAAGTCCGGAACGCTTTATCACACAACACATGCGAAGTAAAGGTGACTTATTTGTTATTGTCCTATTATAATCATCACAGAAATAATACTGTTGTAATAAAAACTCATAAATCCATAATATAAAAACAAGTTATTAGCATTCATTTCATATAAAAATCTTTAAGGGAGGTTTCAAATTTAAAACACTCGCAAAATACTATTGTATCGAGAATAAATGACGAGTATAAACTAGTGAGAGAGTGTATGCTTCAGTATATCGATAACAAGGAGTGCTAGATATTTTTCCGATGAAAATAACGTTCAATTTTCTGAACGATATTCCAGCAAATTGTGTTATTCCAATGCACCTACGCCTAAAGCTTGCTACTAGAACTACCAATTTACTTAATAGATTTTTTTTATGAAATAGGGTGCAAGTGGTCTATCTGCTCACCTGATGGATCGACGGCGTCCAGTAACAACAGAAGCGTTGAAGGTGCGTTGCCGGCTTAATTAATGGTTTTTTTTAAAGTCCTAATCTTAGTTCGGAATTACCACTTTGTTACTGTATACATATAATTAAGAACTATAATTTGCTATAATTTGTTTTTACTTTAGTCAGAGGAATCCATGGCTAAGAAGGTCATGTATTTAGAACATAAAATTTTGGTCTTGTAGAGCACTTTGCGAAGTCTTAAGAAAAGGATGAGTGAAATACACACATAAATGTGTTTGACCGAGTCTAAAGAAGCAGGAATTTATTGAGTTTATTTTACTTCATCCATTTTTGATGTCCGTATAAGTAGAAGTAAGATGAAGTGAATGTTATTATTAAAATTTGCAAGGCCATTAAAGGTTTTGCAATGTAGTAAATAACACTTAGTGTAATCATATAATTTCATTACAATTGTAAATGTGCTGCTCATTTGGGACTTTGGATATTAAATTATAATTACTGAATAGTGTTTCCAAATGGATCAACCATTTATTATTATTATATTTATAAAGGATTTAATTAAAATAGTTACCATTAATATTATATAATTGATCTTCATATTTTTAAATTAGATTTCCTCACAAATAAATATATTTCACTTCATTTTCATTTGAAATAAACAACGAAACGTCCATGTTTGATGTTGGCAGGATTCTACCATAATATTTTCTTATCACCGTTGTTAAATCCCGTTTTTTACTATGGTTTTTGTCATATACAGTAAAAACATCGTAAACGCCTAAAACCGCTTCTATTCCACGAAATGGTATGACTACGTTAGATTGTGTTGCGCGCGATGTTTTTAAATAGCCCTTATACATAGTTATACTCTAGAACTATGTAAAAGGGCCAGCTTTATAAGCTATTTCTCTTAGAATTCCACGCCCTAGTTTCTTCTGAAGAATTGAAAATTTAAATAATAGATTGAAGCGTAAATTAGCGTAATAAATTATCGTTTCGGTTTCGTTTTTGACACGTTTCGGTTTCAGTCTGGAAACCGAAATATCCGAATGCTCGAAGTATCATCTACCATTAAGTAAGCCTCGCGCTCGCCTATAGATATCTGGCACAAATACTAACTAATTCATTACCCAATTTTACTACTAATTCATTACCCCGCATAACACCTCACGGACCCCCCCCCGTGCATGGGAAAATGGGGAATATTGTCTTTGTTAAAAGTTGCTAGATTGAAGCTCAAAAAAGTGAGAATCAGCGAAAAGTCTACAATAAACCCTTCGCAGACTGTCATTTACGAATGGCTGTTATTATGTTAATATGTAATTAACATAGGATTTACTCTAGACTTCTAGTGTCTAGACATAATATGACGTAACCGACCTTATACTCTTTAAAACATTAGGTGGAATTTATTCACCACATCTGCTTGCGTAATTATATGACCTATTTCCAAGTACCAGGTAGACCAACTCGTTTGAAAAAATATTTTTATATAGAACAAACCGGAACTAATATCAGTAAGCGAGAATGTGAGTATTGCTTAATGGACAATGAAATTGATTTGTTTTCATGCTACCAATTCAAATTACGAAATAAGATCAAGCGACTTTTTAGTTGCTTCTTAAAAATTATTAAAGGATATGGTTTGCTAGACACTAAAACTATAAAAGTAGGTATATTTACTTATGCAAAGTGGTCATAGTTAAAGGTACAATCATGTACCTAAAATTATGTCATTGTTAGCGTATAGATGTTGTCTAATAAATAAAATATAACATAAAATATGGTAACAAAGGTCGTGTTACATAGTTTCATTTAGTTATGCGAGCTCGCGTTTAATTCACGCTTGCTGTGAGATTATGACACCTGTCGCGTACAAACGACTCTATTGGGAATTTTAAACAGGGAAAATAATGTGAATTCGGATAGCTAAAATTCTCTGATATCATGAAACAAATATTGTACAAATCTTGCATGAAAAAACATTGAGATTAAACGAATCTCTGGGGATTACAGAATGGAAAACTTATGATGCCACAACGAGTTAGGCAGTATTCTAGACTAGAATTTGATTATGAATTATCGCATATAAGGCACGAAAAAGTCACTTATTTAATTATAATTTTAAAAAAATACTTCGTAATTAAACTCAATGGGCATACCCTGACCACGGGCTACTGAGACGGTATTTGTTTTGTATTTGAAAAGCTTGAAATATTTATTAATCCAACAATTTCTGTTAACATTGATAAGATTTACTCTCATAAAACAATTGTAAGCCTTAATTGTGAAGGTGTTAGAAACTGAACGAGTTGAGTCGACGTAATTAAGTCTCACTTGCGAGATGTTGATACGGCACATCACGGAAGCAATTTTAATTCTGCGACGCTTTCAGTATGTAGTAGGCGAAGTATTTAAATAACGAGATGGGTCTGATGTTTAGAAAATGTATCTCAATAGTAGGATAGTAGGATAAGTACATCTTCATGGTTGCCCGTGGCCCGTATTTTTTAAAGAACTATAATGTATAGTATTTTTTAATATATAGTATTCGTTTAAGTCTTTAAATTCTTTTTTTTTTATGGAATAGGGGGCAAACGGGCAGTCGGTTCACCTGATGGTAAGTGATCACCGGCGCCCATGGATATCTGCAACACCAGAGGACTTGCAGCTGCGTTGCCGGCCTTTAAGAAATGAGTAGGCTCTTTTTTTGAAGGTTTCCAAGTCGTATCGGTTCGGAAATACCGCTGGCGACAACTGGTTCCATAGAGTAAGTGTGCGATGCAGAAAATTTCTTAGAAAACGCACGGTTGTGGATTTCCAAGCATCGAGGTGGTGAGGATGAAATTTGAAATTTAGTCGCGATATTCGATGGTGGAATTCAGCGGCAGGAATTAAATCGAACAATTCCTCGGAACACTCCCCATGATATTAGCGATAGAAGATGCAGAGTGATCCAACATCTCTACGCAATGCCAAAGAGTCGAGCCGATTGGAGAGAGCCAGGTCGTCAACGATTCGAGCCGCTCTACGTTGAATGCGGTCAAATGGAAGGAGCTGGTACTGGGGAGCCCCCGCCCAGAGGTGAGAACAATACTCCATGTGTGGCCGAATTTGCGCCTTATAAAGTTGCAGGCGATGGGCCGGCATGAAATATTGTTTCGCCCTATTGAGCACACCAAGCTTCTTAGAGGCTAATTTAGCCTTCCCTTCCAAGTGACCACGAAACTGAACGTCGCTCGATATGTCAACGCCAAGGATTCCAATACTGGCTGAGGCAGTCAGGGAAGTGTTCTCAAAACGAGGAGATACGACAAGGGGTGAATTTTTTGTTAAATTGTTAAATTGGACTAAGTTTAGTCGGCCCCACTCCGAGACTTTGGCTAATAAAGACTCGACTTCAGACACAAGTTTGTTTCGGCACTCGTCGACGTTTTCACGAGAAATTTTAGCGCGGCCGGAGTATGAGGCATCTACAGTGCTGTCGTCCGCATAGCAGTGAATGCCGCTGATTTGCAGCATATCATTGGTATTCGATTTTCAGTTTGATATATTTGATATTTTTATAACAACTATAATTTTAAATAGTTCATCACCAGCCATGGGCTCAATGGAATGCTAGTTTTCTTTAGCATCGGAGTTCCCTTGTTTGAACTTTTGGAAGAGAAATAAAAAAATATTTTGGTCGAACAGGGCACGGAAGATTGATCACCTTCTTGCCTGTTTTGAGTTTTCTTGCCTGTATTAATGCCGGCATCGGATGTCATATAGATGGAGTGTGCTTGAACAACATCAGCTACGCAGACGATATGGTGCTGCTGAGCCCATCGATTGGTGCCTTAAGAAGGCTCCTGAAAATTTGTGAGTCCTTTGCGGTCGCCCATGGGCTCAAATACAATGCGAAAAAGAGTGAAATAATGATTTTCAGGCCGGACAACAAGCGATACACATTCGTTCCGAATTTCACTCTATGTGGTACAGCTCTTAACAATGTAAGGAAATTTAAATATTTGGGTCACTGGATTACTGAGGACCTTAATGATAGTGAGGATATTGAAAGGGAGCGCAGAGCGCTGTCTGTCCGATGCAACATGTTGGCCCGCAGGTTTTCGCGGTGCACGGGGACTGTCAAAGTGGCTCTTTTTAAAGCGTACTGTCAGTCCTTTTACACCTGCGGCCTGTGGGTTAACTATACACTGCGGACATACAGCGATTTGCGTGTTCAATACAATAACGCGTTCCGGGTGCTGATGGGACTGCCGCGCCACTGTAGCGCCTCCGCGATGTTCGCGGCGGCTCACACAGACGGCTTCGCGGCCATCATGCGCAAGCGGTGCGCTTCTATCATGCGCCGCACGCGCGACAGTCCCAACAGCATCCTGCGCGCGCTGGCGGACCGGTGGGACTCTCCGATGCTGGCTCGCTGGATACGGATGCACGCAGTTGTATAGTTATTTGCCGCCATCATCGGGAAGTCCATCCGGACCTTTCTCTTATTATTATTGTATTTTATAGATTAATATTATCATGATTGTTTAAATTATATTATTACTAACACTAGTTTGTAAGCTTGCAAATTGTACTAACAAATATGGATGTATCCGAAATAAATGAATTATTATTATTATTATTAATTATGTAGTGTACATAAATTAAATTAAAAATTTTAAATACCTAACTAAACTTAAATTTAATTGTACAAGGGATGCCATTATCATTGGATATATGTATTACTAATAAAATATGTTTTGAAGAACATTGTCATACA
Source organism: Anthocharis cardamines (assembly GCA_905404175.1). NCBI lineage: Eukaryota > Metazoa > Arthropoda > Insecta > Lepidoptera > Pieridae > Anthocharis > Anthocharis cardamines. The sequence goes on along the minus strand of FR989956.1, from coordinate 5,619,713 downwards.
TATCGCACATCGGCAACGAGAGTGTCACAACACATAAAAATACGAAATTGAGATAAGTATCCCTTAAGAAGGGCAATCACAAACTTTATCTGCTAAAAAAATGTCATAATTATAGTGCTATTCCTCGCCGAGAGATGGCATTTAATACCCTTTATCACTGAGCCACTTTCCTACCTTAAGCGGCGTAAACAGTGTCACATCAAAGTTGATACGGAGCGGACGTGCATCTAGTGTGTGTAGTACTGTCATAACCTGTGTAACGATCCTATTACGGTAAGTAATTTTCATATTATTGCTTTGATTTCAGCAAAAAGACAGTCACATCATGTGAAATGACAATTTTCGTGCTTTAGTATTGATTGATATTGAATTATTATATGAGTAGAAGTGTTTTAACATGTGATATAACTGTACTACCGACTTAGAAAAGTATTTAATTGAGTATTATTTAATAATGTGTCTTTTATTCTGCTTTATATAGTGTTTGTAATTTATCTTAGGGCGCATTACAACTGAGCTTTTTTTTTTACTTTATTAGGACATAATGAAGAGGAATTCAAGGAACAAGTTCATGATTAATTTAGTTTTACGCAATGACATTCCAGAAGTATCCGTTGGCATGGATGAATCTGAAACGTATAAAGAAAATATCAACAATACCAATAAACTTTCAAATATTTACGATGGTAAGTGATAGTATTTTTTTTCAAATACCTTCGTAAATACAAAACTTTATATTACATTTATTAATATTCTGTTTACATCAATTTTTAGCACCTGAATCTACAAGTTTTAAACAATTTAGTCTACAAAATAATAATTTAGATGACGCAGTAGCAGTACACGAAGATGAATATTTCATTAATAAGGATGGTAAGAGTAAGTATAAATTATTTATTTTATTTTTGTAATTTTAATTATGATTAATTGTGTTACTCGTATGTAAAACTATTCAGAATTGTAATGAATCTAATATTTATTTGTTTTAATTCCAGGCACCAGGCCAGAGCCAGTAGAACCTTCAAATGAAGACGATTTTATCGAAAATAGTGACGATAGCGTAAAGGATCCCGATTTTATTATTAGTCGAGGTATGCTAAGAAGAAGATATTTGTAATAGCCAGGAAGAAATAACTGATAACTTATCGTTTGACTCTATAAATATACTACAGCAGGAAGTTCAGTTCAATTCTGAAAATATTGAAGATAACGAAAGATGCACCTACAACATTATTTTATAAAACTTCGTTTAACCAAACAGAGTTCCTGACAGCAGAGTTGTCTCGAAAAAAAAAATTTGGGTCAATTAATTTGAAACCAGCCTACAGAACTAAACCTAAATTGAAATCAAATAAAATAAATGACCTACTAGGTTTGGTTGAAAGTAATCACATTCCTCAATTCTATGGGTCATTTTACAGATCTCTTAATAACAATTAATTTATTTTAAGATTTGTTTATTTGAAGACTGTTGATCTATGTTCCTATTAATTATAACTGAGTAATTATTGTATTTTTATAGAGATTATTTTATTTAAAGTTTAGATTTATACCATATTTTTATCACACAAAAGGTGTTTTTTCTTTAAACAATATTTAAAATGTGTTAGTTATTAGAATAAGTAATATGCAAGTACAAAAAGCTATTTATTTCATTTTTCACAGGCCTAAGGTTAAGTTCACACAAATTATACAATACAATTTCATTTTCTTTGTGTGAAATAATGTCCAATAATTTTGGAGTTTTCTAGTGGAGAGGTTATCTATTGTCTGAACATACGCCATATTGATGTTATATGAATAGTTTTGATATCTTACTTGTTTCTAATATAACTGATAATAACTACCTACAAAGATATTGTTTAATATTATTTTATTTATTTAAAAAAAACAATACAAAGTATTAACAAATAAAAGTGTTTCATTTTATGAAATTTTTGATAATTTCGTCTGAAAAAGTGACGCATTAAAGGAATTTAAAAGTAAAAAATTAATATAAAATAGAATAAATATCTTTAGATTTTAATTTCCATAAAAACATAATAGAGCATTAAATAATCTTCTTAAATATATCATAAGTTCTCCGATATGCTTTCCCAGAAAAAAATTAATGGAGTTCTAAATTATAAAAAAAATTAAATCGTGATTTCCCAAAAACTACATTTATTGTGTTGTGACACTCTCGTTGCCGATGTGCGATATATCTTCAAATATAATACAGTTGCCGGGATAACTGCATTCAATGCAGCGTTGCGTTCCTACTAACAATAGGTTTAATTGAGTATTGTGGTAGAAACCTAATGATCCTTGTGTACTTGCTACTGTAGTTCGTTAACCTCTGAGACTGGATTATGTTTGTCACCAATTTATACAAAGTAGGTAAATTTAAACTTCTTCAGTAACGTATTCATTGTTTTGAGGTCGTAATATTTAAATTTTATTTTGGAATACTCAAAAACCAATTTCTTATTTGAAATTCATCTTATTTTAGAGCCATCTCTTAAATTACGCCAAGTGTATTATACACCAGGAACAAATAGGTTCCAAGATATTACTCCAACTAAAATATATTCTTGTCAAAATGTCAAATTCATAAATAGAAAAAAATGGTTTGACATGGCTAAAATGAAATTCAAATCTGAATACGGGCTTCAAAATCTAACTATTGGCAAAAACTAAATAAGTTTCACAGTGTTTTATGGAAATACATAGATCTAATTTTATAATGTAAACTGTCTATAATAAAAGTCGGCAACGCATCTGCCTGTTGGTGTTGCGAATGTTCAAGGGCGGTGTTCACTTTTCACACGTTTGCCCCCTATACTAAAAAATAAATAAAAATTTCGATTCATAGAGACTGTCAATTTTGCATCTCAATCTCCAAAAATGGACAAATAAACATAATCGGTCAATTAATTTTCTACTGTTAAATACAACAATACGAATAGCTATTACCTACTTCACGGTAGCCTATAACTGTGTTTTATTACGCGAGAAATGTATTTCAATTGACATTTTTTATAAGCCCTTTGATGAAGAGTGTAAACTCTTAAGCAACTTGTTTGAGTGAGTTTGCTTGTTTATTGAACCATTCCGGTAATTCTTAAATTAAAACGGTGATGATAATTGTAATTTATAATCAACATCAAACACATTTCAGATTAAAGCTTGTTTCGGGAATCGGAAACTTGTATCCACGAGATTTAATTGAAACGAAATTAGCTTTTCATTTCACTCCCTTAAAAGGTAAATTAGGGAGAGTCCATTCAAAGATTCGAAATCTGGAAATGATGTCACGTTAAAGGAAATGTTTCCGCGGAACTGTATTCTAAAAACTGACACTAGAAATTTATTAATTTAAATTATCCTTATAATTTTATAGATTTATTGTACTGTTTGTTTTCCGAATAAATACAATGAAATAATACATTAATTTTTTAATTTCGTTTATTTACCTACTGCTTTCGTTTTCTGCTTACTAATTCAATTATTACTAAACATACCCTTCATCTCTTTTATAAAGCATGAAAGCTTTTTACGAAAATAAACATATAATATCTCGTAACAATATAAGCCATTAAAATGGGTCCATACGGTAAAGTCTGTAAAATATTCATATCATAAAATAAATGTAAACCACCGACAGGAACGTTTTTATACGGTAGTGACGATGATTAGAGTAATACATTGACATAGTATTAAATAGACTTCAGGTCGCATACAAAATTCACGAAAAAAGTGTACCGATTATTTAAGCCTCGTTCCTTGTCAAATTTTGAAAAAATGACACTGCTCAATGGGAACAAAGAAAAGAGTGAAGTTGAAATATGATTTTATTAGTTACAAAATATATATATATACATATCTATGTATTATACATACACACTTGACTAACTTCGAAGACTTTGGTATTATTAGTATAGTTTATGAAACACCAATGTGTAAATTATCATGTATCTAGTAGGGTACAAAAACTATAATATATTTGATAAACAATAATATAATGTTTTATATAAATAGTAATTCGTATGTTAAATAATAATATCCGCAAAATGTTCCGAATATATACAGATTGGAATATTTTCTTTTCCGTTTTAGCGTGAAACCGTAACAAACAAAAAAAATCACTTTCGCATTTATAATATTACTACGGATGCTTATCCTTAGATAGTAAGAATTATTTTAGTACTAATCTACTCCATGCATCCACTATTCTGTTACACAATAGTTAGCGCATGTGTTGGCCAACCTTGGCCAAACATTTGTAGCGTTCATTTAAAACAGATAATTTTGTTCAAATTTTCAATTATTTGTTAGTTTGAAAGCTTAAATATATACCTTATTTTATATGTACTGACCAAAAATAAGACTCCGTCCGTAAAATTGTTTTTTCGGGAATTATTTTCGCAATTTTTGAAGACAAACTGTGTCATTGTGAAACGTCTTAATATTGGCCGTGCTTGAAGAGAACTAAACAAAATAGACTCTCACATTTCAAGTGAGCCGATATTTACCGGCACGGATTTTTTGCGTCGACCCGATATCTAGTATATTGTTGATCGAAGGAGTAATAATAATACCTAATACAGCATAGGCCATTCAAAGTAAATTTAAGAGAACTTTTAAATTTTATTTTTCTATAAATGTCTATGGAATAATGATGGCGACCAGTTTAAATAAAGCGGAAATTTAATTAACTCAAAAGATACTTGACTTTTTTACAATCTGTTGGGGTTGCCAATTAAAAGTTGAGATTTGTACGGGATGGCGACAACCGTTGAAGTATACTTAAAGTGAAGCTGCCTAGTAATATTAATTCTCCAACGAACGAAAATTACCATGAAGGGAAAATATTGTAAAGCCTCTAATACATACTTAACCTAGTTTGTGATTAAAATTCAATTGATTTGAATGAAAAAGTATTGAACTTATCAATGCGAGATTTATTTATTATTCATCTCGACGTTTCGAGCGTTTTATTGCAAATGTGATCCCAATTTGTCTGTAAGGCGACAATTGTCATTTGTCACTGACATTGACATTTGTCATTACACTTAGGGTAGCACAAGTCTCCGGCTCGAACTCACTGGTGGGCATGGCCAAAAAGCATGCTATTCTCCCGCAGCGAACTGGGACAATCATTATTAAGTGAGATGCACGATAATTCATAGTAAAAAGAGCGTGTAAAAAAAAACCTTTGGAAAATCAAGTTTTATGAAAAAGCCACTGCATAAATCAATTACAAATAAAAGTTATTGTATTCTTCGATAATCGTGTTTTGTCGGTACCGACTTTGTTTTGAAAATTTGATACTTCTTTTATTACTAATTTAAGCCCAAATTTGTGTTAAAAATGGCAATAAAAACGAATCTTTGTTTCTGTTTCCGCACAGACAAAATTAATAATGAGACAAAACGATATCATGTTTAACTTTGCATGCACTGCTAAATAGTGGAGTAATACCCCCCTGAAATTTCTATGGATAAATGTCGACTAGTGTCACCTTAAGTTACAACATTGAAGCCATCTATGATGCATAAAAATACAGAATTAGTACACAGGTACTTGCTATAATTATGGTAACCATGTCAAAGCATCGCAGATAACTTCCTAAAAGTGAAATAGGACAGAAAAAAATAATTTCAGCAGCAGTTTAGAAAAAAAAAATTAATTGGGTATTAAAAACTATAGTTGGACCACCTCCGTGGCTCAGTGGAAAGCGTTTAAAAAAATAAAAAAAAAAATTGTTTCGGTCAGGCACAGAAGACTGATCACTTACTTGCCTGTAAAGAAAAATGATCAGTCAAACAGACACAGAAATAGGTCTGTCCCCTGGCCCACTAGGAGACTCGGGAATTCACTCACTTTAAACATTAAAGTAACCAATTAAAATGTAGGTAAGGAAAAATATTGCACCTAATGTATGTTGTATAGTTTCAGCCATTGATGCTCGCGCACACGTCCATTTTGTTTCATTAGTTGCCCAAATACAAAGGCTTCAGGGTTGGTCCTTTGTAAACAATTACTGGTTTAGAAATAAACAACCGATGTTTACGTATTTGTAAGAAAGTCTGGATAAAAATAAACATTGTTTTTTTTTTAATAAATAGCGCTACTATAAAATAAAAACATTCTGAAATAAATGTAAGATTCCATTTTTTATCTTTAAAATAAGAGTTCGAGTGTAGAATTAGATTTGATTCACGCAAAGTATTATGGAGTGTCCACCGGTTATTTCTGTTCGTCAATTTCAGTATGACCAATATGTCAATAAGTTGGAGGCTTATTTAGAAATAAATCTTAATGCAAAGTGTTTTTTTATTCTTGCATATTGACAGACATACATAATATTTTGACGGGCTCGTTGGCGCGTTCGGTAGAACACCTGCCGTGCGCATCGATGGGTCGTGGGTTCGAATCCCACCGGGAGCACATGCCCACGTCAGGTAACTTCGAGCATTGATCGGGTGGGAGAAATATCTAAATTTCGACCGGGTAACGAACCACCGTTCATAGATGGAAAAGCCGTGAAGTGCATATTGCGCGTTTCGGTTTCAGTCTATGGATTTCCGAATGCTCGAAGTAAAAATTAGGTTGATAGCGCATCATTGACTGATGTTATGTGGCTGAGGTATCACCTACCATCAAGTCATCAAGTGAACCTCATGCTCGTCTGTCGATATCTAACATTAAAAAAAATATCTCAGCCACAGAGCCTCAATTAATTATGCGCTGTCAACCTATTTTTTTCTGCAAGCATTCGGAGACTTACGAGCGCAATAGCTACAAACATGATTACAAAAAAATATAAACATCCCGATAGGATTCGAGCTCATCATATAAATATATACATAAAAAAGTAATACAATAATATCCTAATCGTGAACGGTAATCGAACTAATATTATCGAGAAAAACTTTTACATTGATTTTGTTGACGACCCGAAGCGCGAACAAGCCCATGAAAAATTATCGTAGGTTAATTTAAATTTGTTTCAATTCTTAATTCTTATTTTATCACATTAGGTAAATTCTTATCCTCAAAAGGAGAACTTTTATCTTCTCCTCTTGCGTTTCGTGTTGGTACGTAATACTATGTTATGGCGAGACCGGTAATGTAAATGTACCTCGATTATATTGGCCAGGGGCTGCGATAGATTAAATGAGCGTAGGATTTACTTATTACTTTGTAAGCCGAAGGTATTATCGGAAAGCTTTTAAGAGGTCAGTTTTGAGCTTAATATCATTATCACGCTGGCAAAAATTAAGTCATTTCATTTTAAATGTTAGAATGTTTAAATTCTCAGACTGTTAACTAAAGGTCTATGCATAGTATAATAACTGGTAATAAACAATTTTCGAACGTTTGTTTGTAAATTTTAATTGTCAATTGAATTTTCGCAGCAAATTGGTCGGTTGTGCATTCGTTCTGAACTGAAAGTTAATTCAATATAAGTTGAAATACAGCATCGGTTTTGTTGATTTGTTTAATATTTTTTGTCGCCATATTTAATGTCCTTAAAAAAGTTTATTCAAGTTCAATCGTAATATTTATTATATGTTGTACTTATAAATAAGTTTCTTTCTTATAACAGTAAATTTTAAATTAAGATTTTTATTACTTTTGCAAATAACGTCAATAGGCCATACCCAAAGCTACGTACTTTAGGGGTAACTTTGCTTAACAGTGCCGAATCACTTGGAAATTGATCCTGTGCTAGCGAAGCCATAAAAACTATAGCCTTTGTACTTGGACATTTTTAACGCGAGCGCTACGTAAGCGCTTTAACTTTTTACCGAGTTTAATTCAACGTGAATTTATACAAAAGCCAGGCGCGGAGATAATGCCCTCCATTTATTATAAGACGAGAATTACACTATTGCTACTGACGACGGAAGAGGAGAGACTGGTCTTTGTTGATGGTCTAATGATATAACGCAATGTACTTATTGTTAAACCGTGTTCAATAGTCCGCTTGTATAGGACATAGATGATTGTATGAAGGCAGCAGGTGTTGGCGATAAAGCTTTGTGTGAAAAGCAGGATAATATGTAGAAATTTCGATGCATTTTAAAGAAATATTTATTTAATTCCTCAAGAGTATTTTTACGTTTCCTGGTCATTTTGCAAATCATGCGACTACTAGCTCTTGTTTTATTTGAACAGAATTGTAATGAAAGTCAAATATTTTAGTTTGTCGATTTATACGAAATTAACACTAAAATTGTCAAAGTGATGATAATTACTTCCTGTAGACTACGAATATAAGCGGAATTTAGTAGAGTTAGGACCTAATCAACCACAAATATGCAGCTCAAATAATTTCATTAATTTTCAATTTATCGATTACTTATTATAATATAATGCATAGAATTATTATAAAATGACTTAATTATCTAAACTCTCATCAAAATTGTATTATATTGTACACTAGCGGACCTGACAGATGGTGTCCTGTCATAAGAACCTTCTCCTGACAATAACAAACACAACAAAAAAAGAATTAGCGAAATCGGTCCAGCCGTTCACGCGTGATGCCGTGACCAAGATATATTATCAAACAAACAACTTATAGATAAAAATATAGCACAATAGAAAATGTAAGCTGATTGAACCTATTAATAGTTTTGACTTTTTTTTATGTTAGATATCGACAGACGAGCATGAGGTTCACTTGATGGTAGGTGACACCTCAGCCACAGAACATCAGTCAATGATGCGCTGTCGACCTACTTTTTACTTCGAGCATTCGGAAATCCATAGACTGAAACCGAAACGCGCAATGTGCACTTCACGGTTTTTCCATCTATGATACTTATAGTAATTAAAAATAATTGAACACAGTTCTGACATTGTTTTAGAATAAAGGTCGTAAATAATTCTCGCGTTAAGCTTTGCTAGGTGAAATTATTCTTTTATGATCTTCATAATGTCTCAAGCTATATAAATAATTCATAAAAGAATAGAATTTTCATATTATTTCACTTATCTCATTCGTCGCGAGGGGCCGTCGCTTTATATAACTGAACAAAAATGCCGCATGAATAACACGCAACCATTTTGATTAAGAAAATATTTTAAGAATTCTTCTGGGCTGTATCTTTTTCTGGATGTAAATATGCTACCTATTTGAATATTTTATGAGTTTCATCACTAGATACTCTTTAAACAGGTAACTCTCGATATTACTTTGAAGGTCTTGTTTATATAGTAGGTACAGATATTTCAAAATTCTCGCCTATGTTAGTGATTTGAAAAATTACTTATTACCATACTATTAAAATATAAAAATCAAGTAGATATGTAGATTCACGGGCCAGACGCTCGTGACCACGGTTGCTGAAAAGCAGGGACTGAATACCGGTTAATTTACTATGGGAGTTATACCGGTATAATAAAAGTTTTTGTTAATATTCTTTCGTTTTTATTCATATTTACTGAACAAAATTACTGTGGTAAGTTAAGTGTGTATTACTCTTTAAAACTAATATCATGGTATCTCAGTTAGACACGTATTTTGGCAAATAAAAATTAACCGGTTTCAGTCCCCGCTGAAAAGCATCCGGAACGTCGGGATAAATAATTTAAGCAATATAAATAATAAATCGTGTTTTAATCCGGTATACAGTATTTTATTAAATGTGTGTTAGTCGCGTTAATAAAAGACAATATTATTGAGCTGTAAATAATACATAAAAGCTTTAAAGGGGTAAAATTCTATTCTTACAATCTTCAATATTCAACTTCTTCACATCTAAGAAACAAGTAGTGACATCATTATATCGTTTTGAGCTTATAAGATGAAAGCTTAGATCTAAAGGGTTTATTTCATATAATCTTTTGATTATACTCCTTCATGAGTTAAATTAGAACAAGTTCATTCAAATAATCGTGAGGGGTGCGACTGAGCCATATAATTAAATTATTAACACGCCCGGCTTCGCACGGTTGCAATATAGGTGTACTATACACACAAAAAATATTCGCTATCGCCTATGATACTCGCTGATAATGTAGCTTTCTATCGGTGAAAGAATTTTTTAAATCGGTCCAGTAGTTTTTGAGTTAAATCTTAACAAACAAATCATTCCCCTTTATTATATTAGTATAGATATGATATATTTTTTATATTACACGGAAATTAGTTATTTCGTCAACCTTTTTTATTACATCAACTCAAGTATCCAAAAGAACATACGGAAGATATATAATAAAACGTATAAAATCAATATTTTACCTGACTGTTTGAATCGGTGACTTTTTAATTTATTATATTATATAATATATTATTTACAGCTTACAGTTTGATGGATTTTCGAATGCTCGAAGTAAAAAGTAGGTAGACAGCGCTTCATTGACTGATGTTCTTTGGCTGAGGTATCACCTACCATCAAGTGAACCTCACGCTCGTCTGTCGATATCTAACATTAGAAAAAATCTCCATGCTGAATTAAACTATATGTAATCAATATTTAAAAATATTCGTTTGAAATTAAGGAACTTGAAATCGCAAACATTTCGAATCCAATCATCGACGCTTCTGAATAATACATTTAGGTTCCAGAATACAAGTAAAAAGTTTTCTTACCTTTCTAATCCTTATATATACTCTGGGTTAAGATAACAATCTTATACAAAAAATATCTTAAACGAATAATAAATGACGTCAAAAATATTCACGTAGACTTTTGTTTGCTTAAGACAAGCTCCACAGTCTACTACTTGGTGTCATCTACTTTGGTGAATTAAAGAGAATATTACGAGGAACCACGTATGATAATTGAGAACAATTAATAAATTCACTAGAAAATATAACTAAGTAAAGAAAATCAAAAGTTCAAAAGTGTACAGAAATTTCCAGAGCTTTGGAAGGCAGTAATGGATAGCAAGGCTGATTAATTAATTATCTATAAATAAATATTACCATACTATTAAATAAAAGTCTCTTGTATCTCAAAAAATGATTTTTTCTTACTTACCACATATTTGGTGTGAACAACCAATTACAATGGTTATAGGTTCGGTAAAAATATGCATATATGCAATAAACATTCATACTTATTTACACAAATTCCATTACAGACCATAAAATTCCAATTCGACTGTGCAGTAATTAAAATTAAATAAAATTTACAATAATATTAACAAATTAACCTAAACTAAACTATCATACTCATAGTAAATTACATGTGTCACTCTTGCGAAATCGCTCATTGTGCAAATAAAAAATAAAAATGTCCAATTTCCTGTGAATGTAACATGAAAAGCAAATTAAAATGTATTTATATGTGTATACAGAAACTCTCTGTATGGAAGCTTAATAATAATTAATTATTAGCGATTGCAACAAGTTCAGTTGCGATATAGAAATACGTTGTCATAAAATTATAACTGCCCAATACGGCCTGTGGTGACACGGTCATGAAAAGCGTAGGTCTCTCAAAGTCAGAAGAGCTTTAAGCGAACCAATTGAACTCGAACCTTTTAAAGCCTTCCTGGGCCTAGCGATGTTTTTTGAGTGGGCATCGGCTTTCTATTAATGGATTTCAAGAGTGCATGTTATGCGAAATGCGATGGTGATTGTTTTCTTCAATATTGTTCTAGATTGTATAAATAATTATTACGTAGTTAGTATCGTTATAATACTGCGAAACTATATATGTAATTTCCATAGTTTAAATTGTTCTTTCATATTTTGGGTATTAAAAATAATACTTTTAAGTTATGTAAACCGCTTTGGCTTCTTGAGGTACAATTATTTTAGACGGAAATAAGGTGTAACGATCGATGCAATCAGGACAAGGTCGATCATATCTGGACAAGGGCTCCGGTGCATAGAGAATTAAACTAAACTGCATCATCATCACGAACATAAAATAATTTTTTACTAATTAGCTTCGCACGGGTGCAATGTAGATGTACTATACACAAAAAAGTATACCTACCTATGTTACTAGCTGATAAAGTTTTCTATTGGTGAAATATTTTTTTAGATTTTTTTTAGAAAATAAACAAACAAATCTTTCCTCTTTATAATATTAGTATAGATTAATATTCGGTATCTTTAAAAACTGTTGGTGGGTGAAACGGAACTCACTCACATTTAACATCTTGGAAGTATAAAGGCCCTTTGAGCTTTGAGCACCTGATATATTACCTACCTTAGTTTATACCTTGCCCTATGATAGCTAAGATGATGAATGCAATGCAAATAAGCTTTACGATTAATAATTAAGTACCTATATTTTATAGAGATAAGTACTCTTAATAGAAAAATAGAACAAAAGTATAAAGGTAAAAAGTGAACATTAGAAAACACATTAGACTAACTAAAAACGTATTCATAGAAATTATAATTCGATATTTAAACATTAGCATTATCCAATATTTTTTTCAACAAATGGTCTAAGATAGATAGTATTACATTCTATATATTATATCACTACATAGTATAAAACAAACGCTTTCTCTGTCCCTTTGTATGCTTAAATCTTTGAAACTACGCAACGGATTTTGATTCGGTTTTTTTAATAGATAGAGTGATTCAAGAGGAAGGTTTATATGTATAATAATAAGGAAGTTTTTCTGTAGTGTATTTAGTATCAGCATTGCACCGGTGCGAAGCCGGGGCGGGTCGCTAGTACTCTATAATATTAATATTTACTTTTTCCTTAAACAAAATAAGTGACGTGAAGTAGTGAGACTACCTTTTTCCGCAACAATGCTTTATTAAGTACAGGAGAAACGATCTTAGATTCTTCATTTTACGACTTTCATGACAACTGTTCATTCGACCGTAATTAGGAATTTCTGTCTCTTTGCTATTCGTAATATATTGCATTGCAACAATTTAATTGCTTCTTTACGACCGAGATGTCGTATTTCTGATTATTTTATGGGATACTAAAATGTAGTAGAATTTGCAATTTCAGTTTTAAATTATTAGTATCGGTAGATTTTTGAATTCATAGTATTAGTAGTAGAAAAATAATTCAATGTGCCATTTTAAATGTAGGTGTCAGATGTCAACTTTGATTTTATTTTGTATTTTTTAAAATTTTATTTGTATATCACTTTTTAAATTAAAATGTATAAGACTTCGGGTTAATACTTGAAAAAATAAATAGTTATTATTTTATACGGCCAGAAATATGCTTATCACTACGAATTCTGTTATCTTAATTATTTAATATTAAATTACCGAATTTATTGTTGAATAATAATTCATTAAAGTTAAACTTAATTTTATTTCCTATTATTCAGTCATACATATGTTACAATTCTATATATAACTATAAATATGTTATATATCTATATAATATTATAAAGAGAAAAGATTTGTATTTTTGGATTTTTGTATGTTATGAAACTACTGGACCGATTTTAAAAATTCTTTCGCGAATAGAAAGCTACATTACAATACGTACCAAGTTATCACTTATGAACCTTTCCTAAAATTTCGAATATTCCCTAGTTGAGAGACCGTCCCTTATACATGTAAGCTCAAACAGTACTTGATTAGCTTCGGATGTCATAGTTTAAATATTACTTTGTAAAAGTGACATAAAGTTGCAGTTACTACTATCAAGCAAAATTCTACTTTACGCCGCTCTTTTGTCAAAGGAGGATCTGTTCATTCCAAAGAATACGTACAACTGCTACAAATCTCTACAACTATAGAACTTATTCGAATTGACAACTCACACAATACATTTCATTCTATTTATATAAAAGATATCGCAAACACTTCTAGATATTGTGCTTCTAGCTTTGATAAGACACTGTTGTGTTTTAATCACTAGTCATGTGTCATATTTCTACAGACTCCTCATTTCTTCATTCAAAATAATTAATACCCCTCAAATCGACGTATCCGTAGAACAAAGGCGGACATTATTATGACACATAGTCGCTTTTTTGTATTTGTAAAGCTGAACTGACTTATATAATTTACTAGTAAGAACCAAATTTAAAAAACACATAAATTTTTCGAAGATAGCAGTCAAATAATAGTGTATGAAGTTTATTGCTCCAAAAAATAAGATCTACTGTAAAGTAGAGCGTTATGCAGAAGTGACGTCAAAGTCTAGGGATACGTCGAAATAATACATAACTGGAGTTAACGTGGCATAAATATCAAATTTGACATATAAAAATTGAAACAGAAGGAGAAATGTGTTTTATTTTTTACCCTCATTGAGGTAATCTAGTGGGAAATCAAGCCAACAGGATCCCGACCATCTGTTATATCTGCGACATCGCCAACCTAATAATATCCCTTATGTATTACTTAGATTATTACACATTCTTATGCGACTTGACAGAGTCGCTCTTGTAGTTTGAATGTATTATACTTGAGTGATCTGTAACTGTTTTAAGAAAGGTTTTCTTAGCCGATAAATCTGTACAAATGGTTCGAGATGCATTTTTATTACAAAAGAAGATTATAAGTATCGAACAATAACCTAATAACATCCCTTTTTTATATACTTAAATTATTACACATTCTTATGCTACTTACTACTACTGCTTTTTTTGTAAGAGAATAGTATAAAAGAAGTAGATATCATGTACTGTATTGTACTTATTTTTTATAATTTGTGTACAAATTGCATTCATATTTTATGTTTAAATTATCAAAATATCGTATATTAGATTAATTGAAAAAGGGTCATAACAAATTATCAAATTGTACCTACTTAGTATCGTATCTAATATTTTTTTGGAATTTTTCTACAACGGTTGATATAACTTGAGGATATAAGTAGTTCCCGGATACATAATTTAATACTCAAAAATAGTGGTGGTATAATACTCAAAAAAACTCGATTATAATAGTGGGGTTACATACTCCTTAAAAAAATGAGTCGCGTCGTCAAAGCACGCGCAAAGTGTATCATTAGTACCTACGATGTAAGTATACATATTTAGGAATAAGTTATGAACAATCTAAAGAAAAAAATAAGTCACGTGAGTTGTCACGATGAATTTTGCCATACTACAAAAATCGGAAAGCCATTTAAACGCCGCGCGTGGCTTGTGTTGCAATCGTGTATGAAAACGTTATTATATGAATATTTTATTTGATTGGCCAATCGGTTGCGACACAAACATTCGATATTCACAGCGAATACGAAAGGTTTGCTTATTAATTGGATTTCCCACCACGTAGTGTGTCCAACGGTAGAAATCGACGTAAAGTGCTCTTAATTCGTAGCACTCACAAAATGCGATTATTTCGAATTGGCTCCACTAAACATAAACTTAATCTTCCTTAGTTTTTTTAAATACATGGCATCCATTTTTGTATAATTACAATAATACTGACTCTTTCTGGTGCAATCGTTGTCTACTAAAATTATTAAGAGGAAATGAGGAGCGTTGTTTCAAAACGTATTTTGTCCATACTAATAAAAAAAAGAGATTACGTTTTCTATGACCCTTCAAAAGCAAGGCTAGAAAAATACCAGGAACAGGCAGATCAAAAACGTTTTGTTCCCTTACAAAATTGAATGTGAAACTAAGGCACTGTTTCAAATAATGTTTTGTCCATTTTATGTAGTGTTTCAAAACGCAACTTGTCCAGCTGTCAAAAAAAAATAACATAGCCCTATTTCAATGGTGAAAATTTTGCGACATTTTGGAAGGTCTGAGTGTATTTTATATTTATTTTTGCTCAACTAAACATGGAACAAGCAATTTTAGTAGGGGATCATTCCGTTGGATCAAGAAAAAGAACCTACTTATAACTTTGATGATGACTCTAAGCGATTTATGCCTCTCTTGAAAAGGGGCAAGAAAACTGGAGATATTGTAGAACCATCAAAATTTTTGCTTAATTCCCATGTGAATGATGCTAAGAAGAAAGATGTACAGACACTGCTCTGTAAAAGATTTGGAGAAGAATGGGACACAAGTGACAAACTAGTATTTTTTAAATCCATGCTCCAGGTCTCACCAGTTAATGAAAATGAAGATGAACATGAGAATAATTGTGACTGCTTAGAGATGGAAAATGAAAGCCAGAAAATATAAGTCAAGAAATATTTTATAAGCTTTCTTGATTTTATGGACAAAATGTGTTATGAAACATATGCATGGACACAACACACTTTGAACTTAAACCAGAGTTTCAAAGCATATTGTGTCCATACTAATGGTTCATAAAGTATTTTGTCCAAATTTCTTTCATTATTACTACATTAATAAACTATAGAGAACTATTTGTATTTTTATTTAAAAGAGCTTTAATGTACTTGGTATTTAACATATTAAATTAATTCCAACATATAATGAAAAGAACTGACCATATTTAAAAAATTAAAATTTTGAAGATTGCAGTTTTTAGGACACAATATGATTTGAAAAAACGCTCCTCAAATATATTATGTTTGATTGTTACGATTTAACTCGAAAACTACTCGACCGATTTTAAAAATTCTTTAACCAATAGACAGCTACTTTATCATCGAATAGCATAGACATTGCATCAGTGGTGTAGCATGGAGGAGCGGAGGGTGCGGTCCGCCCAGGCGGCACTTTGACGGGGGCGGCATTTCACAGGTAACTGAAAAAATGACTTCCTTCAACGTTCTTTTTTTATTTTTTTTTGTCAGTAAATCAATTAATTATAGAGTTTCTCTTTATTGTTGAGATAGTGTTATTCAATAAGAGTACCATTTTCACCACGCGGTATTTTTTTTATAATCAATTATAAAATTATGGGGCGGTTTTGAACTAGTTACCTATGCTAAGCCACTGCATTGCATCCGTGCGAAGCCGGGCCGGATCGTTAGAACTTATAACAAAAAAATATTTGTCTGAACAGCTTATTTACTACATCTTAAATGCCTAGTTATTTCAATAATAAAAAAAAACACCTTATAAATTAATACATGTTGCCACGATATTAAATAGCATTGTTATTTTATTATTGCTATAGGGTATAACAGTTTCTGTTCATTGAAATAAATGTAAACTGATTTAAATCGCGGTTTATTATGGTTACCCCAGGGCACACTGCCCGCGACCACATGTAGTGTACAAGCGTAGTTATTTTTATTAAAGGTAAATTTAAATATTTTACTTTAATATTAAGGCTATCATCTATCTAGACTAATATTATAAAGAGGAAAGATTCGTTTGATTGTTTGTTGGTTACAATTTCACACAAAAACTACTCGTCAGACGTTATAAAGCTACATTATCAGCGAGTAAAATAGGCTATTTTTTATATAGTAGGTATATCTATACTGCACCCGTGCGAACCCGTGTTGCTAGTATTATAACATACAATGCTTTAGTTAGAAGCCAATTAGAATGGAACGCAGACGTTTGGGCTACACACGAAGTTATGTATAGGGTCAAGAGTGATCTAGGAGCGATTACACAATAAATTCATTCGGTACTTAGGTATATTTGATTCTATATATAGGGTTTGTCCATTATCCCAAAGGTTTGTTTTGGGTAAAGTTGGATACAATGAGTTGAAGGTAAGAAGAAACCAGCGTTATCTTCATATATTTTCATATAGAAATTTTGTGGTGGGGTTTAAAGTCTAATTATATTATTCAAATATAATTAGGGTTAAACCATTCGGTTGATATTTTAATCATAATATAATATTCAATGCGATAACCGGTTGTTTTATTAAAATATTCTACACAACATGCACAATTTATACTTGAACGCTTTAGAATAATAAATGAACGTAGTTGACCGTACCTATGTGTATGTAATACAGGTATGAAACATGTGGCTATTTGGCATTACAATAGTTTCATGAAAAAAGAAATCTAAATAATTAGGATTTTACAAATTTATGCATAACGGTAGCAAGTTCTTATTAGACATGGGTGATAACAGGTCAAACATGATATCTGTTACTGTTATTGAATAGAACATAATTAATGAAATTAAATGTTGAGGGTAGTATTATAACCGCGATATACTCTTGACAGTCGAGCCTAGTTTGACATCGTGGTATTTTTTCCTAACCTGGTTGATTTAGGCGTGCTCGTGTATTCTTATATTGTGAAAAGCGCTTCATAGGGAAGTTTAATTGTCGCTTAACAATTAATATTCACGCCGTGATATATATGTTTAACATTGTTATTTAATATTCGTGTAATAGTGTTGTAGTGGACTTGTATTCATATATGGAGAAGAATGTTCTGGTTGCTGCTGTGGTGACGTACATATTTCTAGTTTCCCTTTTTCCTTTATCTTTAAATTGTAATAATTAAAATCCTCTTAAGGGCGCCCTCCCTTTAATATAATATAATACTGACTGACATAATAATTATTGTTATTGAAAGTGTGTATGGACGCCCACCGATTCGTCCTTTGTCATACACTCATTCTTGCCGAAAAGTTTCTTGGAGAAATAATTAATTATTATAAAATTGTAATTAAGCAATTGTTTTTTTTTATAGAATAGAGGACAAACGGGCAGGTGCCTCACATGATGGTAAGTGATCACCGCCGTCCATAGAAATCCGCAACACCAGAGGGCTTGCAGATTCGACGGGCTCGTTGGCGCGTTCAGTAGAACACCTGCCGTGCGCATCGATGGGTCGTGGGTTCGAATCCCACGTGAGCACATGCTTATAATTTTCTATAAGCATGTTTTCCCCACATCTGGTAACTTCGGGCATTGATCGGGTGGGAGGAATATCTAAATTCCGACCGGGTAACGAACCACCGTTCATAGATGGAAAAGCCGTGAAGTGCATATTGCGCGTTTCGGTTTCAGTCTATGGATTTTCGAATGCTCGAAGTAAACATTGGGTCGACAGCGCATCATTGACTGATGTTCTGTGGCTGGGGTGTCACCTGCCATCAAGTGAACCTCATGCTCGTTTGTCGATATCTGACATAAAAAAAAAAAAAAAAAGATGCGTTGCCGGCCTTTAGACATGCCGACGGAATTGTATCTAAGGATATATTTTATTCCGTCTACACCGACGAATCGCAGGTAATAACTAGTATTGTAAATAAAGCTGTGTAAATACGTCGATTGCTAACAGTCTCAACAGAGCACCTTCACATTTTCTAGTATTAATCTCAGAAAGTAGGTAAGTAAGCTCGGCTTACAGTTTAGTATTTTTATTTCATTTTATATCATTAGCAATGGAGTTATTGAGTTCATACATTAAATGAAAAAATAGCCACAATGAAAGACAACTGTTGAATTATTGATTTATTGATATATACCTTAAAACATTAAAATATATTTTTCATAACGCTAATTTTCAGCGGCTTCACGATTAAATTGATAAAAAACTAAAAGTAACATCTATGCACCTAGTATTTATTATCAAAAAAAATACAATTGGATGATTCACAGCAAGGAAATCACCTTGAAATGTCACTCCTAAATTTTGTCGTATTATCTGTAATTCCTTAGTATCAAAATAACAAACTATTATTTAATAACAGATATTTACATCTGTTATTATTGAATAACAGTAACAGATATCATGTTTGACCTGTTATCACCCATGTCTAATAAGAACTTGCTACCGTTATGCATAAATTTGTAAAATCCTAATTATTTAGAGACAAGTAAGGCTCGGTAGTTGGACCCTGTTAAACGATACAGTGTCAATCCACAAAAAGATAAAAATGTAAATTTTGATACCAATCGCCTCCTTATGAGCTGGAGTATATATTTCAAAAGATATATATTTATATATATCATTTAAATCGTTTTAATAGTAAAAATATTGAAAAAACTAGTGGCGATGTTTAGAATATTTAACAATAATGCACTAAATTCTATTTCTTTGATTGCTACCAAGAAAAACGATATACATTTAGTGTTATAATAGTAATTACAAAAAAAACTATTATTTCTGTTATTTTTAAAATAAATTTAATAAAACCTAATTAAAACTTCAAAATCGATTTTCTCAAAATGGCAACCATGTGAGTTGACACTGTATTGCTTAACAGCATCCAGTTATCCTCATGAATCTAATATCTTCGTGCCTGAGGGCTACACCCGGTGTGTTCGGTGAGTCCCATTACGACTGGGAAAGCCTGCGGGGTCATATTCCTCTATTTTTCCTCATTTGCCTATATATATCTCTTTAAGTTACTTCCTATAGTAATTTATTAAAGTTTTAAAAATAACTGTTTAAAACAATCTATATCTATTATCAGCAAACGCAGTTCCGTAACTAGGGCGGTATCAGCGGTGCTAAGGAATGACTAGACATGGACCAAGTTTCACGTACAGCATACATAAAATGCCTATAGTTTATCTCGTAATATTCGTACGACCTTAGCAGTATTCACAGCTGATACAATATAATACATAACAAGCAAATACCATGTACGCTTATGGACATAATGCATTTTATAGTTAGAGATGAGTAATATTAGGACATTTAAGAGCGCAGTTATAGAAGCTTAGTTAAAAGTAGTAGGTATTCTTATATTTTCTCTAGAAATTATTTTGGTACCTGCGCTGAATGATAATGGCTCAATGAGAAATATACAGATTAAATCCCAACGAATCGTGAACATTATATTTGATAGCGGAAAGTGTTATCCATGAATGTGGAGTATGAAAAGTTTATGAGCAGCTTAAGAGTCGAGTGCCATAGGAAGGTCCAATAATGTCGAAGGGTTGGATAACGATAGCTCAAAGTTTTAATTAAACAGCGACATCTGCTGAGCCCGTTCCCGACACGACAATTATTGTTACGAGCACACACAAAAACACACATCGGCTGAAGCGATCGTACGTTTTGTTATTGTACTCGAGAGCTATTTGCTTTTCCAACTCCGTTATTGCTTTATGAGGGAGTCCGAGATGCAAATCGAGGTTGATGTATAAACTGTCACCGGAGCAATAAACTCGTCATGTTAATATTACGTTTGTTAATGTTACGATTTTACATTGACCTGAACCATTTGATTAAGTTTTGGAACATCAACGTGTATCAATTATTTTTTTTAAAATCGAATCGCTTCATGAAACATTTTACGAGTAAAATTCATTGACATAGATTGTTGATCGAAGGTAAAATTATTTTCAATATTTTTCACAAAAAGTTCTTCCAATCAGTGGCAGATTTGAATTTAAGTGAACCGTTCTCTGAAAAATCGTAAATTGGAAATAGCACTTATTGGCATCAAACCAGCCATAAAAATCACTACTCGACTATTCATTGTGCCAGTACTATAGTGCTTTTCATTTTTTTAAAGTAGAACACTAGTAATTGTTACAATTTCAGTATTCCAGTAAAGTTGTTTACCACTACTGCATATTGGCAGCGATTAGTTGATTTAAATTTCTGTGGTGGTGTTTATGTTTGGGAGTGTGAATGTGTGTGTCTGATTGATTCACGAGGAAAACTAGCTCACATATATCATCGATTGCTCTGAACGACCGGTTCCTCTTGTCTGTTTTACATAAAGGCAGCGCTGTGAGAATCGCAACAATTTTCCGGAACATTTCCGAGCGGGCTAACGAACGGAAACGCAGGGGACGCGGCCAATTGGCGGATAAATGCACCTCAATTACTATATTGTGGCAACATTTTTCCTCCTAGATTTGTTCCGACTGCAGTTGCTAAAAGTTTTAGATTGTGGATGCATGGAAACCGAGCAGTGATTTTCTTGAAGTTAAAATTTAAGTATGATATCATAAGCTTGTTTTAGTGTCTGGAAATGTACCTACATTACATATTATTATGACATCTAAAGCGATTAGTAAGGTTTATTTAGTAATTATTATAATAATGTTATTTTATGTGCGTAAATATTATTTTCACGTTGCTCTGTTGGTCTAGCAAATGCCTATAAAACAACGAAGAAGTGTTTTTCTTAAATGATCCCATGCTACACCAGGGTACTCGGGAATTCAATATAAGAATCGGAATCGCGTCGACCCAAAATCTATATTTCCCTTCAGTTAAGGGTAACTCATTTTGTAGGCTTGAAAAATTCGAGAGAAATGTGCCCGCATTACGTAGGGTCGTTACTAAGGTCCTCGAGTCAACCACGACGTACGAGAGTCCGTCAGTGGTTGACTAATAGCCCGGTTAGCTAAAATATTTCATGAAACTGGACAACATAACATATAATGGCCATTAATATCATATATTTTGTTTAGTAGGTTAGGTTATGCTAGTTTTACTTCTGAATAATAAATAAACAGATATGATGAATTATGAATGTAATTTTTACGATGAAAAGAGGCAAAGCTGTAAGGTTAAGTTCATTGATTTTAATGAAATTGACCTAGAAAGCTTGAATGTTAGGTAAAAGTGTAAGTATATTTTCTATATTTCATAAAATATCTCGCTTTTCCGAGTCTTTACTAACGCACAAACGTTAGTAAAAATTCGGAAAAGCGTAATCAATGTATTATAATGCAAATTCTCCGGGTAACGAACCACCGTTCATAGATGGAAAAACCGTGAAGGGCTATTGCGTGTTTCGGTTTCAGTCTATGGATTTCCGAATGCTTGAAGTAAAAATTAGGTCAACAGCGCATCATTGACTGATGTTCTGTGGCTGAGGAACCACCTGCCATCAAGTGAAATTCATGCTCGTCTGTCGATACCTGACATAAAAAAAAAATTATATATAACTTATATAACTACGTAATCATATAAGTTATATTATATGACATTTTTTTATATTTTCATTAATAGGGCAAGCCGGGTGTTTGGACTTGTATGGTGATCCCGCTACTGCAGCTACGATATTTAACCTCAAAGGAGTATTGTGTAAACGCTGTACCTATGTAGGTAGGTATTATTGAAGTAAAGTACGGAGTATCACATTCACGCAGTGACGTTGTAACTTATAAGCTTTGGATTGCGAAAAATTAAGAATTTTACGAAATACAATAAAAATATAATAGAAACATTACGTTGAATTATCATTAAAATTGTATTAAAAAAAAGTAAGTAAATGGAAAGGAATAAAATAAAATCGTAATTCCTCCCTCTTATAAAGACCTTTCATTTATCTTCCGCAAATTTAGTTAAGCTGTATTCGACATTTTGTTTTACATGTTAGATGAAGGCCTCGCGGGTATCATTCCGCTTTCATTCACGAATGAAGGTAAAAAATTGTCTTGAATTTTACCTGCAAGAGGTTCAGTAAAGAAAAATTTGTTAAAATAATGTTTGGGGAAGGCTACGCGGTCGGGCTGGAGTCATTATTCTTCCGGCCCTTCGTTTAAGTGACTTCATTTTGTCGTTTTCACTTCCTTCCCTTCATACTGAATAATTTTGGTTCACGACTTTAATTGAAATTAGATTCATGATATTTAACTTTTAATCAACTTTGCTGGCAAACAATTTGTAATTAAAGTTAATTTTGCTGGGATGAAAAGAAACTATTTTAATGAAATATTTTATACGTTACATCAAACATATTTTACTAAAATAATTAATTACGTATTACATAACCAAATTATTATTTTTTAAAGATATTTCCTATAAATATAAATATATATATATAGTTATTATCGAGTTATTAGTTATTCCGAACAGGAAATATTTTAAAGAATGACAATTCAAAAAGCCTTTATTTAAACATATTTGAATAAAGATATTATTGAGTTTAAGTCAGATAATATTTATATATATTTTTTTTATGTTACTAACTTGTAACTAAAGCTGAAAACGGATTTCTTTCACCTAATGTGTAATGCACGGTACCCGACTTTTTGTTATAAACGGCCAATGTTTAGTAATTAAGAAGTACTAAGAAGAGAAGCAGAGAAGAAGAAGCTTAGTTATTTAAATAAAAACTTTTGAAGTTATACTTCTTTTGGCGCGATGGAGAAAAATGATGAGAGTGAATTTTTACGATGCGCGCGCACACCGACACCTGAATTCTACATCGTGAAGTTAGTTCTAGGTGGCATGAAAATCGATAACTATGTTCAAGTTGTATATTCTAGTATTTTTATATTTAGAACACGTGTTTCGTATAAATCGTGTAATAAATAAATATTATTTTGGTGTTTTTATTTTAATATTTATCGTTAATCACTACTGCATTTCAGCCATATTTTTTATAAGCCAAAGAAGTATAACTTCTAACGCGTGTACATAAGTACACACACTCTTTTTTTTATTCTTAAATCTAACTCGCCGCGGTTTTGAAATGCAATACATATTTTAATTCCCAAGCTCTGTGGCACAATGGCACACAGTTGTTTTATTTGGACTTCGTTTTATTAGCTTTTTAACCTCGAGGCTTTGAGAACGAAGGAAGTCGTAAATATCGCCGCGTCTCCGTTCCTACGAACTTCACACTAAACTCCGCTTACATTTTCGACAATCATATCTCTACCGAGGAACTGAACAAAGGATATCCTTTACATTTCAATTTAATGTTATCTTTAACTATATTTAATTTAATACTTTACATATTTCACTGGTATTATTATTATATTAGCGAGGGGATTTTCGTTTTAAAC
This sequence comes from Anthocharis cardamines, assembly GCA_905404175.1. Lineage (NCBI taxonomy): Eukaryota > Metazoa > Arthropoda > Insecta > Lepidoptera > Pieridae > Anthocharis > Anthocharis cardamines. The sequence goes on along the minus strand of FR989956.1, from coordinate 5,595,259 downwards.
GTTACATTATTTACTTATTTTTATTATCTTAGATATCCCCAGACTCGTCACTCGTATAGTCGTATGACGGTCACTTGATAGTAAATTATACCTCAGCCACAGTAGATCAGTCAAAGTTGCGCTGTCAACCATGTTTTACATTATAGATTAAAACCATTGTGTCAAATCATTCAATGATTCAAACCGATTGCAAAATACTTCACGATTTTTCATCTATAAACGGTGGTTCGTAACCCGGTTGGAATTTTGATATTCTTACTACTAATGCCTGAAGTAACCAGACATAAAAAAGACAAGTTTACAGAAAAACATGTTGTCCCTGTGGGTTTGGAATATATCTAATAGGTGTTCTGCCCAAATCACCAACAAGCCCTTTAATGTTATTATGTTTAGTCTTGATGATATTTTTACTTAAGTATTACTAAAAAAAATTATGATGATGTGAATGTTATATACATATTGTCAGGATACTGAACAGGCAAAACTGTTAAAGCGCTACATTATTATTTTTAAATAAATAAATTAGTTGTAAAATATAAGAGAAATTATTTAAAAAAAAAGAAACGTTAAACCTCTTTTCCCACAAGTATTATTTTGCCACTTTAGCAGTTTGCCTTTCCACTTACGATATCGTACCTACTCGTATTTACAGTCGTATCTTTGTACCGTTATTAAAAGCACACAGTATTTCACTAACAAGAGTAAACAAGGTATCTTTAGAGTCACGCGAGAAGAAAATTGAATAGGGTTTATTTAGCGCGTGGTTTAACATACTCGTTGGATAGTAATGTGCGGGAGGAAGTGAGGTTGGCTGGAGGTGTCGGTGCCTCGTTTAGATAAAGCGAGCCACGAACGATTTTCATACTCCTAGCTTCAGTGTTACTTGGAAAACGTTGCGGCCAACCTCGATACTTTCATAGTATCATCTATCAGTTATTTGATACTTTTCACCTTTAATCTTAGAGGAAATGTTAAGGGGATGTTAAAATAAATAACACATCTCGTTTCTGTGGGTCTATAATATGCACAGACTAGGCATTCTGTATTCAAAACGGTCCTTTTTGAGTATTTATCAACATCGTATGACATTTAATTAGCGTTATATCTACGTATTATTTATGCGTATTCACGTAAATGCGGTTTAAAACAGAAAATGATATTTTATGTTAAACTCCTTAGTTTAGCTTTGTGTTGAAAGCGTAAGACTGTCTCGAGTGTTTGTAAATATGTAATGAATATTTAAGTACATTCTCATACCACAGACACATGGAATATCTACGCTCTAAGTTCAATATCAGCATTTTAAGACTCAATAAGATTTTACATTCAGCTCTCGAGCGATAAATGCCAATAGGTACCGAAAGATAAGAAATGGTACCGACAATCGCGACGTCTTCGAGGTTATTATACTTATGTAATACTTACTGTATTTGGTATCTACTTCGTTTCTTCCACACCTTGTTTGAAATTTATTTGAACAGTAATGCGATTTGACTGTTCAATGTTATATTCGAGAAATAGGTAACCACGAATGCCGACGATGTGTTTAATCCTTTCAGTCATGCATTTTTCATCTGCACCGATTTTGATGAAAATTGGTAATTGGGGGTTTTTGGGATCTAATCCACAATGGCCGTCAAGTTTTATGTATCTTTCTACTCAATATTTTGGCCTGAATTTAGTCACTTGGGGGATTTTGGAATATGTTGACAATGATTTTGAGGAACCACAGATTTTAATTTTGCAGTCATAAATTCTTTTGGTTGTAGAATGATCTCAAATTAGCTGAATTATTTATTTCTAATGTATATTTGCAGGAATATTGTTGATAAAGTAGAATTTTATATGATTGAAAGTTTTATTTTTACATGCCCAGTTTGATCGCATATATCGGATACACAATTTTGAATTTTCAAAATCTTACGAGTATATTCATGATCAGCGACTCAAATACCCCTACAATACATCCGTATTTTCAGAGGTTTTGAGGTTATCTTTAAAAGGGTGGCTTTGAGGCTATTTTTAAAAGGGTGGGACCGTAGCAGTCCCAATGTGACTGAAATAATTAAATAACAATATAACAAATGAAATACATTTTAGTAAGGTAAATGTGGTGATATTTTAGTGTGAGAATAAAATATTTCTACACTTAGCTTTTGCGGGCTCGTTGGCGCGTTCGGTAGAACACCTGCCGGGCGCATCGATGGGTCGTGGGTTCGAATCCCACCGGGACGATATGTTTATAATTTTCTGTAAGCATGTTTTCCACACGTCTGGTAACTTCGGGCATTGATCGGGTGGGAGGAATATCTAAATTCCGACCGGGTAACGAACCACCGTTCATAGATGGAAAAACGGTGAAATGCACATTGTGCATTTCGGTTTCAGTCTATGGATTTCCGAATGCTCGAAGTAAAAATTATTTCGACAGCGCAACATTGACTGATGATCTGTGGTCGAGGTATCACCTACCATCAAGTGAACCTCATGCTCGTCTGTCGATATCTGACATAAAATAAAAATGTCTATCTGTACTTTCTTGTGTGTCTGTTTTACTCTAAGCTGTATTTATCTGTGGAAACTTGTAAATTCAATTCTGTATACTTATAGTGTTTTTAGCTCTTTTTCTGTGTAGCTATTTCTGTGTAAGTCTTCTTATATTTGTGGCGAATAAATACTATAAAAAAATTAAATGAACAAAAGTAATAATTAAAATTAATAATGCTTAGCAACAAAGCCGATTCAAATGAATATTTTCTTCGTAAAATTTATACTTAACAAAAGTTTAAATACTTATATCTTGTTATTCTGAACTCTCCCTTGTCATTGCAAACTTTAATTGAATTTGCAAACAATCTGTAAGCGATTCTTTTGATATTAAATATTTGTGGTATTAATAATGATTGCGTTTTGTTTGTAAATACTTTACAGATTCCATGACTATTATTTTTTTGCTTTCAGATCTATATAATGGAGATAGAACGATATAAACGATCGCATATATACATTTTATGACTATAAGTTTAAAAACATTTTTTTTTTTTCAAAACTTTTTTCTCATGATAGGTAATCATAATAAACATATATTTTTTAAATCGAGGGCTTGGTTCAACTTATTAGAGTAATTTCTAAAAAAAGTCCCACGTACAATATTTAAGTTAACTAAATATAAATGAAACAGAAACAAAAACTATTATAGATATATTTTATATAATAAAGAAACTATAATATAACTTGTAGATATTCTTAGATATTTCTTTAGGTACGTGAGGAAGACAAGCTCATAGAAAATTATAAAAATGTTGTCCCAGTGGGATTCGAACCCACGACCCATAGAAATGCATGGTCTTGTACCAAACACGCCAAAGAGCCCGTTAATGGTTTTGTCTGGTTCGCAATGTACATAATAATATATTTTAAGTAAAGGTTTAAACTTATAGGCGCTTGTCGTAGCAGTACCAATAAATAATGATATTATTATATCTATTTAACGTAATATCCATATAATTACAAATTAGAATAAAATATTATAAAGAGGAAAGATTTGTATTTTTGTATGTTATGAATAAACTCAAAAACTACTGGACCGATTTTGAAAATTCTTTCACCAATAGAAAGCTACATTATCAGCGAGTAACATAGGCTATGTTTTGTGTATAGTACATCTACATTGCACCCGTGTGAAGCCGGGGCGCGTTGCTAGTTAGAATAATAATTAGAAATTACAATTAGTCTAGCTTAATTAAAGCTACGTCGTACGTAAAATAATACGAATACAAATAAAGCCTTAATTATAGCAGGTGAACAGGCAAGTTGATAATATCTAACGTAGCAGTGAGTACAAGTTGGGTAAGTGGCTGTAGAAACAGCTTCGGCAGTTCGACGTTCACGGGAAGGTGGAAAGATGACAGCCGGAACTCTTATCTGTGCGGCAAGTCACGTGTTGAAGCGATATTTATTAACTTTTTTTTCTAGTGAATTTTTTTAACGTAGAATATTTTTATTTATTCATATACTATTTTACCTATCTATATTATAAAGATGTCAAGTTCGTGAGGTAGTAGGGGGTAACCTCTAGATTTAAAAAAAAAACTTTTTTTTGTGTACAGAACATCTACATTGCACACGTGCGAAGCCAGTTTTGGTAATTTACTATAATTTTATTTATATTGTCTATGTATATTTTCTGTTCTTTGTCTAAATTGTCCTTTATGGATTTAGATCTATAGTTCGGTCTTAAAAACTAACAGAAATGAAGCGAATAAATCGTGAAGACAAAGATCAAAATCTTAATATAGTGTATAATTTGTTTATATTTATTAAAAAAGGATTTTTTAAAATTTTTATAATATATTTTATAATTTTAAATCTATTTTTTATTCATTCTTATTTTTCTATTGTACTACCTACATACCTCTCCACAAAGCCAAGGTTAACTGGCAGCCTTTAGGCATTAAGTTCAAATAGTGTACAAAAGTACACTATTTTTTTGTGTGCAATAAAGAGATTAAAATAAAAAATATATATAATGTTATTAAAAAGACAAAAAACGTACACTTATCGTAAGTTATTTTTTTAACATGTCAATCTATTGACTTAAAAAAGCAAATATATTTAAAATCGTTCCACCGTTCGTCTTTCGTCTCATAGCCCAAACGAAAGCGCAGCGCAGTTCGGCAAGTGTTTGAGATAACAACTGCGCAGTGACAAGGAGCTTCGTAAGTTTCTTCGAGCTCGCAACTACCGCAAACGCGCCAACCCACACTTTCCCTCTGAATGTTTCAAGAGGCAAGCAATCGCAACGCGACTCCTTGTCTCAAATGCACTTTTGTTACATTAAATATGGGCCGTTTGTAAATCCTAGACTGTGATAGATACATCTTCAGGTTTCATAATAAATTCATGTTTGTTTCAAAGCTTGTGATGACCGTTACCAGTGGATACTCTTATTATAACTATTTTGATCGGAAGTTTGTTCGAGTAATTTTAAAAAATAGCGGATTTTCATGTTCATGTATTGTATGTTCATTTTCTTTTTTTTTTGTGAATGTCCGTGAATTTTCACAAAAAAATCGCTGAAATTTTTCATGAACATTTGCTGAACTGAAAACTAGGCAGCTTATAAAAAGATTTTTTTGTCGTGAGCTTTTTCTTCAGGTTAAATTTCTTGCAAATTTTAGATAAAAACTGATAAGAACCAAATTTTATACATTTGAGAATACTTCATTTTATGGATACTCAGATTTAATATTTTAAACTACTAACATTGATTTTAAAATGAAGGTGGCCGTTGGTCACGTATTCTGAAGCAGCAAAGTCAAGAATAGTTCACAAGATAACAGCTGCAAAATAGTCTCAAGACCAACTTAAGAGTTTTCTCCTCGAAAGCTGCTTTTCCGCAAATCCAATTCTATAAAACAATTGTTTAAATGGTTTTATTAATATGTAGGGACTAAAATATTTGGATCAAGAATATGATTTACTTTGTGTTAAATATTGGTAGAGTATGAAAAGAAAGTTATAAGGCTTCTTTTTGTAATCAATCAAACAAACATTATTGTTTTACCCAAAAAAATTCTTGGCTTTTCTACCATACCATTTATAAAAAAAACTACATGAATATTTAAATTTAGAATCTTATTTATTTTGTACTAGCTGATGCCAGCGACTTCGTTCGCGTGGGCTTCATTTTAAGCTGAGCTTTTGAACAAGTTTTCTTCATATCCACTATTCCACATATTATCATAGTATATTCATATCGATTATTCGAAATAGTTCGACGTGAGTCAGTTTGCATTGCATATTATTGATATGGTGCCTTTAAAATAATCTTTAAATGATGATAACTTTTCTTTCCGACATCCGATTTCGATAAAACAAGCCTATGTTGCTCCGGGCTTTGCTTAATATATTTGTGTAAATTGCATTTAAAAAATCTGGGTTTGTTCTATTTTCCTTCTTACATCCCCCTGACTCGATTTTTAGCATTTTTTTCTATGTATAGACATTTGTCCTCTACAGTTTTATTATATGAATAGATTACAACGTTTTTTTATGATTTAGTGGATAGAACGAACGAACGTACGAACGTTTTTTGGTGAACGTACCTCGATCAGATCTGAGATGTTCTTCAAAAGGTCAAAAGTACTCGAAACCGACGAACGTGTATAAAAGCATGATGATAGAAGCGAAAGTGGTATGCAAGGTTCGGAGTATATGGAATTTCGTGATCTCTGCCTAACCCAATGGGAAAGAGGCGTGACGGTAGATAGAGCACATCAAGTCTTACAAAATAAAACAAAAGTTATTGTTTTATTTATCTTACTCAAAAATATAGCATAATATTTATGACATTTTACTTATAAATCTAATTTAGTACAACTGCAATCTCTTCATGTATTTGTGGTGGCAGAAAATATATGAATTCTATAATTTTTCAAGATGTCAATAAATCAGGTTCATCGCCTGTCGAGTTCAGAAACTGCTTTCGATAGCAAAATCTAGATATATTTCGTCATTAGACTCGACTCGTACTGCAGTTTTTATCATTGTCAAAACCCGTTTATTGGTAAATCTAAGGTTTTAATAGAATATTTAGATTTTAATAACATCAGTTGGCCAATATTAGGTGTTTATAAACCAGAGGAAATATTACGGGCTATTACTGTTAGAGGTTAGTAGGTATATAGTAGGTTTTAGCAATTATGTTTAGGTTGCATTGTGGTTCAAAATAATCATTTAAAGACCACAGATCATTTAGGACTTTTACCATAGATTTTACTGAAAAAAAACTAAGTATTTACTGTAGTTAGGGCTATCAAAGTAACATAAATATATCTACAAGTATGATGTATTTGTGTGAAAATGTAAATAGCCATTTCAATCAATAGTTTTTCTATTGGTTTATAACTATGTGCGTTAGTCTCGGAGGTCCTTTGTATCACGACCCTCGTTAGCGAATCCACCTCAGAGACACAAAGAACCAGTCTAGAGAAAACTTTGTTATCTCAATTTAGCGATTGTTGTGGTTGTGGTTCCATGACACTGTAGGAGAAAAATACCTTTCTATTACAGTAGTTTAAAGTTTATTGAAATGTCAATATCAGTACGTGTCATAAAGACGAGTAAGTAATAAAAGTGTATGAACACTATTCAACATTTAAAAAAAATAAGTTATATAATTTGAGGATATAATGAAAACATCTTAGCCATAACTCGTGTGTAACTAATATACGAAACGATATAGATAATGGGAATAAAAGACTTGTATTATGATTACTTAATACATAATTAGGTCATAGAATACTGTATGAGGTGTTATAAAGAATTCGCTTTCTTTCTAATGTAGTTACCGTTTAAATTTAATATAAATTCTTACTCTCAAAGATATGGAAAATCTGTAAATCTACGCCGATAATTCTCTGTGAAGTAACTGATAAATCATTAATAACATAACAAGTATTTTAAGTATTTCAATATTTAGTTTCAAAAATACAAATCTTTCCTCTTTATAATATTAGTATATATTTCAATTAATAAAACCAAAGAATACTACAACATAGGTTGGTTTCAGGTAGTTACGAGGAGTCACCACTGAAGATTATAAGCATATTTTGTATGGAAATAAAACAAATAAAAAAACAATCAAGGGCATTTTCAGTTTGTAGGGATTTAGTCCCATATGTATAATTCAAATATGCAAATTAAATCTAAAATATGGTATTACTAATCATCATTACCTACCTGTTTTCACGATTTTAAGTATAAATGTAAATTATTTTTTGAGTAACATTATTTAAGTTACCATATACCATTCCGTACTGCCTTAACTACTAACCTTAGAAGTCGGTAAAAAGGCGTATTTAATCAATATTATTATTATTTTATTTAGTCAAATGAAATCAAACCTATTCGTTAAACCGTGAAAAGCTACATTAATAAATCTCGGTACTAACACACGAGTAATTTTAACAATTAATTATGGAAACAACGAAATAACCCATTGACATAGTACTCGTATATTGTTGATCGAAAAAATAACCAGAGAAAACCACGTAATGTGTGGTGTATTAGCCGTAATTACCATAGATTTTTGAAGAATCTTGTATTAATTGTTTAATAAGACATAACTAGAGTAATTTTATTAAGATAATAGCATGTTATAAGTGTGGGAAGGCAATTAACTACCGCATATGTTGTAGTGATTCTGATCTCATTACTACAACTTATATGATATCCGATTGTAACCATCTTAATGTTTCTATTCTATGAAACTAATCTCATCCCTATGTAGTAAAGTGTCGATCTTATTAACGTTACTTACCTCATCTAATCTATATAATATCTTCAAGTATCTGCGGTTGCCAAAGCAATTATCTTCAGGAGATGATACATATACAGTTCGAAGTGGCGGAGTGCGTAGAATGGTTCTATGAGACGCGAATAATATATAAGCATTGTAATTACTTATTAGTGAGATTTTTTTCTATCTCAGAGAATGTTTTCGCTCAGGTAATGGGAAAATAAATTAATTTGATACTAGCAATTCGCCCCGGCTTCGCATGGGTGCAATATAGTATGCACTTCACCAAAAAAATAGCCTTTTTTACTCGCTGTTAATGTAGCATTCTATTTGTAATAGAATTTTAACTATAATATTTGTAACTAAATCTGTTCTAAAATTTAAGAAAAACCACCACACAGTCTATGCGTATTTTTCTTGTTCCGTGAACCTCGCCGATTTGAACAGACAAGTGTACCTACTCATAAAGTGCCCCATAATTGTCGGCCACCGTCTTTAGGATGCTGTTATGACTGCTGCGTAATGAGGGCTGATTTTTAAATTGTATAATTAACATTTTGCATTCTGTAGGTAAATACATATATGTTAAGATTTATTCCTTAGTGATGATGCTTTCACCAAAACCAGTCTATGAATATTAGAAAAAATATTAACTCGACTATGGTGCTCAACATAATTATTTTACAATCTAATATATAAAATTCTCGTGTCACAGTTTTCATTGCCATACTCCTCCGAAACGGCTCGACCGATTCTCATGAAATTTTGTGTGCATATTGGGTAGGTATGAGAATCGGACTGCGTCTATTTTTCATCCCCCTAAATGTTAAGGGTAATCCACCCTCAAATTTTTATTTTTATTTTTTAGACGAAATTTTTTGTTTTTATTTTTTTATAATGTGGCATTAAAAAATACATACAACCCCTGCTTTTTTTGTCAAAAAATCTTGACCCGTGCGAAGCCGGGACGGGTCGCTAGTATTATATACATTTTTCGGGAACTATACAACTGACTTTGATATTAACTTACTTTTAGTAAAAAAAAAATATAAACCTATATTTTCTAATATTTATAAAATTCCCTTTCTGAAAAGTATTCTTAGAAAATCCAGATCATTTGGATTCTCGATCCCAAATCGAGGAATGCTGTTACAAAGTCAAATGAAGTGAAATTTACATATAAAACCAAACGTGGTCGATGAAAGTGGTTTCAGTGTCTGCTTAGATTATAACTTTCGTACGCTTAAAATGACACATCCTGGGCTGAAATATCATATAACTCATATACGATCCAAAATTATTCTAGCAATGTATTAAACCAATGCAACTTAGTAACCATTTAGGTCGACAGCGCATCATTGACTGATGTTCTGTGGCTGAGGTATCACCCACCATCAAGTGAACCACAAGGCCTTCGCCTTCGATATCTAACATTTTTTTAAAGAGTCTTTTAAATAAAATGTTTTATTCCGGATTAAAACGCGATTTATTATTAATATCATTTCGCGGCATAAAAACCAGATGAACATATCTACAAAAATCCCATAAATAGTTTTTCTTTATACGTAACTATGAAGAAATACTTCGTAACTTTTTAAAACCTCTAATAAGAATTATGCCAATATACCGATCGTCAATTGTATACCATCTATATTAAAAAGCATGAAAAGTGGTGGATTGTCACAGTATTTCTAAGTCTCCTGTAAAATTGAGAAAATGTAGATACGTCCATCTGACTCTTACACCGCGATTTATCCCGGCGTTTCAATTGCTTTGTGATACTCGCGTTAATAAAAGACAATATCATAAAGAGTTCACTCTTAAATGCTGACAAAGATATATAATCAGCTGATATAATCTGGGTCGTTTCATAGCTAATTTATATAAGTTTCTAATGAGCAAGTTCCTATTAAGACCATGTTATCACTCTCCATCAGGTAAAACAGAGACCAAACGCTTGATCTTAACGGTTAAAAAAAGTCAATCTATCTGGTATTGTAATCTATCTGCCCACTGGCCCAATATCGAGTACACAAAAATAATGTTCATAATATTTTACGCCTTAGCATTTCCTGGCAAAAACTAAAATGAAGAGCTTAATATCTTTTTTACCTTCGAAAAACTGAATTTATCTACAAATCCTACAATTAAATAATAAATATCTATATAGTATGATAACGGTAAATAACTTGATCAGATTTCCGTCGTAAGTATTGTAAAGCGAAGAAACTTTACGTACAACAGTTTACTAGGAAAATGGAAACTTGTGTGGGGAAAGCCAACTGGAACCAAATTTATTAACGTTATCGCACTCGCTATCTTAAACTTGAGCACAGGGATAAGAATTGCAAATATCTTGCACGAGACTGCAGTAGTTTTCGGTAAATTTAATTTTTGAATGTTTATGAATACATTTTGTGGCATAAAATTATAAATGTTTATACAAGATAATGAAATTTGAGTGATGATTATACTATTTAAATTAAATACTGTATACCGGATTAAAACGCGATTTATTGTTTAAATTATTTATCCCGACGTTTCGGATGCTTTTCAGCAACCGTGGTCGCGGGAGACTTTTTAGGGGGCGTTTTAATCCGGTATACAGTATTTTATTTAAATGTGTGATACTCGCGTTAATAAAAGACAATATTATGATTATACTATCTGCGCTGTTGCATAAACCCAACCACTAACGAACTTATCTTCCGAAACAAGAGCACGTCGTCTTTCTCTGTTTTGCGGCGTCCCTTGCTTGTATCGCCTCACTGAGAGTCGCTATGTTTGTCGATACTTTGATTTTCTCCAATCCGTTTTATGTGACAAAGTGATGTGAGAATGTGCATTTTAAACTAAGTTTGACACGGCCATATTTAAATATTTTTGAGTATAATACTATCTTGGTAGAAGGTTAGTTCTCAGACTAGAATAGTTTGTATAAAATATATAAGAGAAGCAGGTAAAATCCGAGTCAGGATAGATAACGTTAAATTATTAAAAAGGTTAGTCCCAAAATTTCATGTGACAATTTCAATTACATGTGACGATCACTCTGCGATCTATGAAGATTTTGTTGATATAAGGTTTCAAATAAAAAGTTTCATAATATGTATTATGGCTACGGTAACTGATTACTATTCATATCCCGTATGTAGAGTCGCAAAGTTAATATTGTATGGCATCCATCTTCTTAGACTTTCCAATTTCACAGTTTCAAGTAATAAGTTGTTGGCTTAACGTAACAACGTCACTAACAAAATAAATGCACCTTATTAATGTATTGAGTGCAAAAAGAAATAAAAGTGTAACACATTCACCAGCTCCTTCGTTGTAATTTACTTCTAAAGATAAATTAGGGTGATCCAATTCGCTGCCATTCCTGTTTCAGCGTCGACGTATACAAACTGTATGCAGTTACCTATGTCGGATCTTATCACCGACAACAGTTTTCACTCCACATTTTCAACAGCTTCCAAACACTGAGAAGGTTCCTAATGAAAATATAATTCACAGAGTTTCATAATTATTTTTCCAACCATATCAACGCTTTATTTCATGAGAATTTTTGTAGCGTGTTTTCTTTAATTAAATTTTTGCACTGGCTTTAATTTTTAAATGGTGACAAAAGGTAACGTTTTATTTCTTACCTACTATTTATATTATTATTAATAACAGTTACCATAAAACCATTTATAGCTACATAATTAATTAGTATTAGATAGTAATATGAAACTACATATTTTGTGTCTATGTATTTAGCATAAGTTCTAAAGATAAAAAATAAAACGACATGACTTTATTGAGATAGCAGGCCTGGAGAGTTTATGTTAACATTTTAGAATATTTTAATATACTCGTAAAGGAACGAAACATTCAAATTCACTCAAAACATAAAAAAGTTAGTAAATTATATACAGTCATAGAGGTAATTAATAGTTTTCATGCAATCAGTATCTAGCAATATTAAGGAAGTCTAATTTAAATTCGACTAGAGTGCAAACTAGTTTTCCGACTGAAGTTATTTAAAAACATGTTTCACAGGACGCAATTAAATGAATACGCCGTTATATATTTATTATTTATTTAGAACTCTTTATTGCATTTGAAAATATAACTACAACAATAATAAAATTCTTAGAAATAACTTAAATGTACAATGGGCGGCCTTATCGCTCTCAGCGATTAAAATTGCAAACATGATTATCCCAGTGGATCATTGATTACCGCTTTCAATTTACTTTTAGCAACATAACCCGAGAACAACCATTTTAGTGGAGCCGTTGGAACAGTGGATAACATATTCGATTGGGTATGTGTAAATAATTCACTAAATATATAATGTTTACTTCTGACCACCATTCCGAAATATAACGAAATACAATCTGAATAGTAACTAAGCATCGTTCATACATGGTTGTGAATTTCAAATTTCGAATTAAGGTGACAATATTTAAATTTCCTTTGACTCTGTGTAACATACAGTTCGACATTTCTTTACTGTTAATTGTCTCATGTGACTTCATGAAGTGAACGTTTCGCTTGCCTCTCGACGTATTATATGAAAAAAAATCCTTATTTTCTTTCAACTGTAGTAATAGAAATGAGTGCGAGAAGCCGATAACGCAAATCCGAAGGCGAATGCAAAGTATGAAGAAGCTATATTACCTAATACTTTCAATGTTACGACAGAAGTATTGTGGGATAGTTTTGTAGCTGTGCGGAGAATTGACTGCGGACGAATGCAAACAGGATAATTAGATATTTTTGTCATTTTTATAATCCGTTTTACACAACAATGAAAATAATGTATCTTAATTAAAAAATAATATACCTAAATTCTTACAACAAATACGAACAGTAAATTATTATTTAACATTATTCGTAATTATTATTAATATAGCAAGTAGGAAAGAAACATTTTTTTTGGAAAGAAGAAAGAGTAACACTAACACTAATTCATAATGTTTGGACATTTTTCACAATTTTGAAGCTTCGTCCAACGTTTGTTCGTCAACAATAAGACAAAAGGAGAAGTTGAATTCACTTGTTAATGAAGTTGGCCGCAAACCGTGTCTTTGTTTTAACTTTTTATTTGTAGGAGAACTGCGTCCACCCTAGTTTTTGCAATGTTATGACTGTAATTATATTTTAACACTTAATTTTGTAACTATTTGAAGAAACATACTTCGTTCAAAATATTTTTTGTCTCTTGTTTTTTATGAGATTCATTTTTACGTTATTTTCAAGTTAAAAATAACTATCTAACTAGCATATAATATGTTGGTTGTCGCCTAATGTTTGAACAGATCATCACAATTGTTTACTAAATTATGTCCTGCAATTCAGCCACCAACCATACGCAATTACGAGAGGAAGGATCCTTCTCATTTTTATTAGAATATTATTGAAATTATATGCGTATAACTTTAAATACAATATGTAACTGAATAATTGCAGACGTGCTAAGCTGTAATTGCAAGGCTTATTATCGCATTAGACAGTAACTACCTTGCGTTCTGTTGGTTTCCGAAAAAAAGTGAATAATTTTCTATAAACACTTCTCCTCATGCCTGGCTACTTCGGGTATCTTATGAGAAATGTCTAAATTCGTACTTCATGTTTACGCTTTTCGGTTTAACTATATACATAGAATTCATTAAGGAAATAACAGGTCTACAGCGTATATCTGATTGATGTCCTGTATCATCTACTATCAAGTTAGCCACTCGTTTCTCGATCTCGAAAAATTGCTACGAATAGTCACTTACACATAGACGAGGCGAAAACTGTCGAGAGTGAAAAATACGTTGAATTTATAGCTTTTCACATCCGTCACCTACTCGGCACTCAGCGGGTGCCGCGAGAGCGCCCTTGAGATTCAGCTCTTTACACTTTATTCGTCTTCAAACCACATTTGGAACACATACATTTATGCTCAGAATATAACTTATTGCGTCATTAAAGTTTATTCAATTTAATATTGGTAAAAACGTTTACGTTTTCTTTGTGCGAGGAGTTTTTCTTCTACCGACGAAGAGGTGAAATTATATACAAGGCGGACCTTGAGCTATCATCTCTCTAACGACATTCGACCTGGGAATATCGATGCGTTCCTATGGAGATCCCATAGTCCTGAATAACACTGAGGAAGGCCACCGAGGGGGTTTTAGTGGTGGCTCAACCCAAAAGCCGAATCCAATACCCAAAAAAAGTTGTCATTGTATGCCTCTTGTGTGCGTTACCAGATGGAAGCTTTCTGCTAGCGGACCGTTAGCGTTCAATGTTATTTATTGTATTGAGTTTACCTCGATAGATCGTTCATAGAACCATGAATTGTATATTGCGCGTTTTGGTTCATTTTATGGATTTTTGGATGATTGAAGTATACAAAATAGGTCGAAACGCATTATTGCTGTTTTGTGGCTACAGTATGGCCTACCATCAATACATATTATAAATATTAAAGATTCGTTAATGTGTGTACTGTGTATGTTTGTTACGATTTAACTCAAATACTATGGACCGATTTTAAAAATCCTTTCACCAGTAGAAAGTGATATTATCGTCGAGTAATATAGGATATTTTTTTTGTATAGTACATCTACATTAAAGATGAAACGGATATACTGCAACTATCCGGTATCCGGCCTATCAGGCTTCAAGGTTACCGGATAGCTGTTTGTCCGGATACCGAATATCCGCTATCCGTTTCATCTTTAATCTACATTGCAGCCGTAAAACAATGAATACCTAACAAAAAGGATTAACATCACATCTACACAGTTACACATATCAATCCATGTGATCTAAGGATATTGTTGCTCCCATTATGGGATAGAACCACAAATGTAAGCTAGTGTAAGTTGGCCTCTCGGGTTCATTTAAACGTCCTATTGATGTGGTGCATCCTGCATTCGACGGTGGACAACAATGGGCTTGTGAGTACGGAATCGAACTGAATATTAAGGCCCAAGTGAATAGTATAGATTGAATCTCATCAACGAAAACCATATGTATAATAAGTTGAGATGCTTTGTTAATTGAAATACAATTAAGAGAAATAATTTTGTCTTTTATTAACGCGAGTATCACACATTTAAATAAAATACTGTATACCGGATTAAAACGCGATTTATTATTTATATTGTTTAAATTATTTATCCCGACGTTTCGGATGCTTTTCAGCAACCAGTCTCCCGCGACCACGGTTGCTGAAAAGCATCCGAAACGTCGCGATAAATAATTTAAACAATATAAATAATAAATCGCGTTTTAATCCGGTATACAGTATTTTATTTAGAAATAAGTTTTTTATTAGTTTACAAAAACATTTGTAAACAAAGTTACTTGAACCTTATCATAATAAATAAAAAATATATTTTATTTGATCGGGTTTGGCATAAGGCGTTCCTTTCAAAGCTTACTTCCTATGGGCTTCCCGAGAAATTGTGCATTGGATCGCCAGCTTTCTTGAGGACTGTAGCATTAAGGTTGTTGTCGACGATGAATGGTCGGACCCAAAACCTGTAAATGATGGAGTTCCGCTATCTCCTACTTTGATTCTTTTGTATATCAACGACATGCTGCTAATATGCAACATTCATTGCTATGCGGATGACGGTACGGGGGATGCCTCATACACCGTCCGATCAAATATTTCTCGGGAAGACGTCGACGAGTTCCGGAACAATCTTGTCTGAAGTCGAGACTTCTTTATTTTAAGTTACCTATTATATTATTGGTTATTATTTATTGGTGTATAAATAGAGGAACAATTTTTGTTTAGTTATATTTTTTACTAATCTTGTGATATTTTTTAGTGAAATATTTCGATTCTACATACATACAAAGTATCAGTTACTGCTTGGATATATGTTACAGTATATGGAGCTACGTACGTATAGATTAGAACTGGGCACAATAGTGGTCAATTACCAAACTCTATGAGCAAGACACATGGTTTGCGGTCTACCTGCCATGAATTAATATCCCACATTCATTTCCACCCGTATTTGAAATGTTACGTGGTTTACTGCCTAATGATTTCCATAAATGTATACAAAGTAAAATTAATTTAATTACATAAGACCTATTTAAATAAAATACTTTATACTGGATAAAAACGCGGTTTATTATTTATATTATTTATGCCGACGTTTCGGATGCTTTTCAGCAACCGTGGTCACGAGCTCGTAAATAATATAAACAATAAAACGCATTTTAATCCGGTATAAAGTATTTTATTTAATTGTGTGATACTCGCGGTAATAAAAGACAATATTACATAGCCTATCTATAATTGTCTGTTTATTTATTCTAAACTATTTATTTAATTCAATTATGGTTTTTAATATTATTTTAGCAAGAATCCTAAATGACAGGATTCTTGCTAAAATAATATACGTTTACAATTCATTCAATCACACCAAAATACTTTAAGACACGATTTAACTAATATGCACAAACTCTTGGGTCCGTTATACGTTACGTGTTTTCACACCCCATAGCACAATCATTTTTTGCTATAAGTAATAAAAGAAATCAAAATGCATATATAACAAATACACGCCTTTAAACAAGTGTAGACAATCAAACAAGTCCAAATTCGATAAGGTCGCATTGAATATTCATTGCCATCTATCAGCTCCGTGACACCATTTTGCATTGTCAATCGGTCTACATATGTATGAACAATATTTCAGCTTAATTGATCAATGAAAAGTCTTTCAGGGATAGTGGTGTGGTACAAAACTTGTAAACACTTATAGTTATCGCTACGTGCGTGGACGATAGTTTTGTAAGTGAAAGCATGTTTTTTTTTTATTGTCAGATATCGACAGACGAGCATGAGGTTCACTTGATGGAAGGTACCTGGATACCTGGATACCTTAGCCATCAGTCAATGATGCGCTGTCGACCTAATTTTTACTTCGAGCATTCGAAAATCCATAGACTGAAACCGAAACGCGCAATATGCACTTCACGGTTTTTCCATCTATGAACGGTGGTTCGTTGCCCGGTCGGAATTTAGATATTCCTCCCACCCGATCAATGCCCGAAGTTACCAGACTTGGGGAAAACATGCTTACAAAAAATTATAAACATGTGGTCCCGGTGGGATTCGAACCCACGAGCCATCGATGCGCACGGCAGGTGTTCTACCGAACGCGCCAACAAGCCAGTCAAAAAAAGTTTAGAAAAGTCAACTAGAAACTAGAAAGTTTGAAAAGCTTTTGGACTAGGTTGATGCTCAAAAGTGGAAAAGAAATTTGGAAATTGATTTCATTATAAAAGTTTACGCGTAGTAGTTTGTAAAATTATAACCATCCAAGATTCATTTCACTTAACCAAAGTTTACCCACGATTTCGGTCGTGTGAAAAAGTTTTTACCCGGATTGAAAATAAGGGTTCCTTCCCTTATTGGCATGCCTAGTGCCAAATTTTATAAAAATCACGACTTCGCTGGCGGAGAAAAAGGGTTCTTTCTCTTCCCGGCATTTTCCGTTTAGAATTTTAATAAATTCAGTTCAGGGGTAGGTATAGCCGTGAAAACAGAAAGACAAAATTCAAATTTAACGATAATACACTAAAATCATTACTGATATAAATTTCATGGTTTATTTACAAATATTTAAATGTAATATTTTCATTCCTATTTATGTGAAATTGTAAAGCCCTGAATATTCCATTACGGAAATGTTTTTTCAAAAGGGTCCACCCCAAAATATGACGTTGTAAATCAATGATATCGGACCTTGTGAGAGCTCGGGGTACTCTGGCCCCATTAAGATCCATTCGATCGAGAAATTTCCATTACATGCAGACAGTCTCGATGTTTTATCACTGCGAGCGTATTGTCGTAAATTGAACAAGATTCGATTATAAGTGCTATTTGATTGGCTGACTATTACGAACTCCTAAGTTATACGATTTGTTCATTTAATCATGTTGATATTGAAACACCAACTGAATTGAACATAAAGACTGGAAATACGATATTTAATCGTCCTAGTAAGGAAACGTAGTCTATAGTAATATTATAAAGAAGAAAGATTTGTTTGTTTGTTACTATTTAACTCAAAAACTACTCGACCAATTTTCAAAATTCTTTCACCAGTAGAAAGTTACACTATCAACTAGTAACATAGGCTATAGTAAATCTACATTGCACTCGTGCGAAGCCGGGGCGGATCGCTGTCTTAAATAACTCTGATATTGTCGTTCGTGTATCTATCGGCGGCAGTTACTACTTACGCACCACAATGCTTGGCTATTTACCAACTGTTTTATAAGTAGTACGTTAAGTAGTGTTATAATATAATGTCTAAATAGTGTTATAATATAATGTCTAAATCTCACAAAATTTTAAATAAATGTGTAGAGTACAGAAGGCTTATTACCTAATTGCCAATAAAGATAAATTATTATCTATGAGAAATCTACCCCATGCTGCACAGTAGGCTGTGGGTCTTAGAAATGTGTCTACCCCATATTGCACAGTAGGTTGTGGGTCTCAGAAATGTGTCTGCCCCATGCTGCACAGTGGCTGTGGGTCTCAGAAATGTGTCTGCCCCATGCTGCACAGTGGCTATGGGTTACAGAAATGTGTCTGCTCCATGCTGCACAGTGGCTATGGGTCACAGAAATGTGTCTGCCCCATGCTGCACAGAAGGCTATGGGTCTCAGAAATGTGTCTGCCCCATGCTGCACCGAAGGCTATGGGTCTCAGAAATGTGTCTGCCCCATGCTGCACAGTAGGCTGTGGGTCTCAGAAATCTACCTAAGGCGTATAGTATATACATATAATAAACACAATGGAAAAGTTTTTGATAATGGTGGTCCGATGGTTGAAAACCCAAGGTAGGAAGGTTGAATCCAGCAGCAAACAAATATCAAATCGAGAAGCGATAAAGAATAGTATTATTTTTAATATTGACTTGATTTACTGCCAAATTAATTTCTAAATTCCTGAATTAGATATTCTAATATCTTAAAAATTAAGGCACTGATGCTTTCATTTGTAGATGATAATATTCGACATGATTTTGTGGTTTTATGTAATGCCGTGAATCTGAAATACAGTCCGAAACTAATTTCAGTTGAATTTAATATGTTTTATTCAGTGATAAAATTTAAATGCTTTTAAATAAAGATTCACTAACATGACAACGCGGATAACGGAAAATATTCAAAATTTGATCATTATACAACTGTGTCTGCGGGAAATAATGAAACATATATCTATAAAAATACGTCAGTCAAATAAACCCAAAAAAAATTCATAATTAACGAACAAAACTTATACTATAATATACTTCTCAAACAACATCTTTTGTGAAATTGTACGTATTCTTGACATGCTTATTCTTACGTTGAACGAGCGAAAAATGCAGTCCAACTTGATAATTTTATGAAAATCGTGATAACTATGTTATAAAATATAAATAAGAACGGAATTATCTTTATTACCGTTTGTATAGGTATCGCCAGATTTGTATTTATAAATAGCCCGACTAACCTATATTCACTTTGTCTAAGCTATATTGCCTCAAATATGGGTAATTGTTAGAATACGTGTAGAATGTCTAATTCGTGAGCTTCGTGGTATTCTAAGCGATTCTATGTGACCTAAATGAGCCACTGGAATTGGCACAAACGACGGAGGAGTTTCAAACATTAATTTCAAGAGTTAATAAACTCAATTTTGTTTGAACTTGATTGAGTGTCGACGTATAAGTTCTTTAATCTTTGGAGTTATTCATAATATACTGAATTAAATTAAATTTTTGATCCTATATACATAAACAGTGACAAGGAAAAAGGAATACTAATAAAGGAATCAAAATGTTGCCAATATAAACAACTAACAGTACTCTTCAACATCAACGTCATTTGGATTTAAAATTTGGATGATAATAATATCCACCAGTTTCAAAGCAATTCATACTTTTTCAAATAACCATTCTAAAACTTTATAGATCTTAATATAGTTCTGCTGCGTATTAAAAGAATGCCGGCAACGCATCTGCAAGTCCTCTACTGTGGGAATGTTCATGGGCGGCCGTATTGACTTTTCATCAGGTGTGCCGTAGTCTCGTTTGCCCCCCTTTACTTAAAAAAATATTATAAACTAAAGAATATTAAGTCTAGTCCTATCACATTCATCACCTCGATGAATGGAAATCGATCATGGTAAAATTCACGCGCAACTTCATTCCACGCACAAACTATGGAATGAATTACCGCTATCAGTGTTTCCATCTGATGACGACCTCGTTAGTTTTAAAAAACAAGCCTATAAATGTTTAAAAGGCCGACAACGTATCTAAGACGCTTGAGTCACGGATGCCCATTAACAGTGGTGATTACTACCCACCTGCTCAGTTGTCCGCTTTGAAAAAAAAAATAACCAATATGACGAAGACATTTTCAAATAAAACACCATTAAAAACTGAGAGTTTATTTTACTTCTTATTTATAACAATAACAGTTAGTACATAAAGTATGTGAAGCAAATCAACACTATTTCCTTAGACGATCTACAATTTAATCTATTTATATACAAGTATAATATGGAATATTCTAGGTACTTCAAAACACAATTAATTTACAGTACCTACATGTATTCACAATTACACCGAACCAAATATTCATAATTAATTACATCTGCACTGACAAAACGTTACAAATAGATACAGTTTCAATTTCCATAGTCGACTACTGCAATTATAGATGTAAAATTTATAGTCTAACACCGACTGAATACAAAATATTTTATTAAATAGGTAGATCTGCTCATCATCGACTCCACCTGAAAGAAAAAGTTATATAAGAATACAGCTTGAATCCAGCTGATTGAAATCAAAAAGCATATTCCGGATAAATAACGCAATTTATAGTTTAAATTTTCCAAAACATGGTAACATAAAACAGTTGAATGTTATCGCTATGTATATACTACCAAACGGAAATGTATTTCGAAAATGTTATGCTTTATTAATTGAGGACGATGCGACGTTTGACACAATTTAATTTCAAAACTACGCTTACTTTGATGTATTTATGCACAAGCACAACGAAGCGTATTATTGCGGGCATTATAAATTGCATTTCTTGTCTCTCACGGTGACTTATGTTTATGAATAAAACGGTGAAATTATATTATTTCCTATATACATATGTGTATATAAATGAAAGGTAACAGCAATATTATTTTAATGGCGTTTGTGCGTTCGGTACTAATATCATACACTAATCTTACTGTTTTAGTAATATATCTGACATAGATTTTATACATTTTGATTTTCTAATATTAAATTTGAGTTTTATTTGATTTTTTGTATGATTATTTGAAACTCTAGACTTAAATGGTCTGCAATAATTTTTTGAGTAGGTATACACGATGACAAGTTTCTAAGCAGTATCCATTGAATGAGTTTGAAAGGTATTTTTTTATTTAAAAAAGATTATTAACGCATTTGAACATGTAATATAGGAGCGTAGCATTTCATTTACCCTATTTCCAAATGCTAGAAGATAAGTATATCTTACTATCACCCCCTAAACCTACATATATCTGAAGTGTAATGATTTAAATGTATGATAAGTTCTTTATACTCGTAAATTCATAAAGACGTAACATTTGTTTGTTCAGCTTAGAAAAAGCGCTGCTCGAGTTCTTTATCAGCGTGCGCTGGTCAATCGGTTGAACTCACTTAAAAATAATGTTCTACAGAAATATTTCTCTTAAATAGTCATAAAAGAGTAAGACGCTAGATAAAGAGCTTTCACAAAGCGAGCGTTGGTTAAACCATGAGGAAAATCAGATGCATATAACCTTATTTTTTTCGTTTTTCATTTAGTGTAGGACACTTTTATAAGGGAAATAATCAAAACCAGTGAAGATATTAATGAGAGAGTATATAGTCCTATCGTACATTAAATACAAATCAATAAAAAATAGTATTTCAGACCTCACAATATAATATAGCAAGACTAATGTTCTACGTGGAGTACATTAGATAATTTTGTAAAAATAAAAAACAAAGAATTAAAATGAAAAAATATATTTTATTTAATAATTTAGTAAATTAAGGTTTTTTATTTGATTTTTATGTTGTGTTTCACTCTGTGTCACTTCCTGAATTTTGAAAGATGCACGCAATTTGGTTCCCTGGAAGAAACTACGGCTATCGTTTCTAGATGGAAGAACCGTGAAGTGTATATTGCGCGTTTCGGTTTCAGTCTATGGATTTCCGAATGCTCGAAGTAAAAATTTATTTGACAGCGCATCATCAACTGATGTTCTATGGCTGAGGTGTCACCTATCATCAAGTGAACCTCATGCTTGTCTGTCGATATCAGATATAACAAAATACGACTATTAAAACAAGACTTATCTACAGCTTTAATTATTTTAACGCTGGGGAAATAGATACAACCAAGTATCGAATGTTAAAGTTAATGACAAAGTTCGTTAACTATGCGGGCACTGCCTCACTTTACGCGACTTTACTACTTAGAAATGTTTTTCGCTGTAAAACATTGCAACTATTGAAAATGCGGGAAGCTTTTACGTCCCATCGCGTCGCCATTAAGTTTTTGCATTTATTTTATTTAAAAAGCATCGAGTTTGTTTCGGCTTATTGCGTTTTGTAGCTGAATAAGGATTTGTATTGCAACGTATATTGTGGTATATAAAGATACATGTTTCTTTAGTTAGGAAGAACCAATAAAATCGTTCGCAGTAAAACATTCGGGTATTAAAAATCATTTTGTATACTTTTTATTTGGTATTGGTTGTTTGATATTTTATATATTTTATCAATAATGTATATAATATGATATTTAATATATTTTATCTTGATTATTTGACTTTTTTAATCCTCAAACCCAGAATCAGCACAACAAACTCTAATAGGTATTTTACAGAATTGCAATTTATTCTAGACGACCGGACCTAATGAGTATTTTCATAAATTATGTAAACATTAAAATTGCAAATTTAAAGCTGAAACAAAATTTAATTAGATTTACATATTAATTTGTAGAACATACATATTTTACACACAAGCTTATGCTGCATCAGATCATTACACACTCACACGGATATCAACTCAATACATACACGCTACTCAAAACTGATGAAGCGAGCTTTGACGGGATCATTGGTACAATGTTCAAATACATGCCGTGTAACTAATTGGGTCGCAGGTTCAATCCCTGTCAAGTCATACATTTTTCTGAATTTATTCCTACTGCCAAGTGTTTATGGTCGTCTTTCGAGTATTACATATATAAAAAATGCCTTACAACTTATAATTTAAGACTAATTAAAATAATTTTGTTAAAAAAGTTTATGTTATCAAGATCTCAATGTACTTACCAATATAAAAGTAATAAACAGTTCGCTTCTATGAGGATGCGTAAACGGAACATTGATTCAACACCTGTAAAAAACAGTAAGTTTAATGACCCTTGTACATCCTCTAGATTCGAGAAAAATAAAAGTAATTAATTTCTAAAAACCCTTTTCCAATTGGATTCTAGAGAGGTCTTGTTATCGCTTGCGTGGCCTGAACGAAATCCGCTCATGAAATTACTGAAGTGGAGTACGCAATTTTCAACATCAGCATTTTTCATATCAATCAAGAGAATTAGGATTGATTTTATTGGTTTATGAACACTCTAGCATTACCCTTTCAATTGAAAATGAATTGAGAGCTTCATTCCGGACTCAAAAACATAATGTTAGCGCAAATGCATTTTAATTATGCTTAATCTGATTTTTAACGTATATTTACTTGTGTTAATAATATTTTTTTTTATTATTAAAATTTTATTGACAGAATAGATAAAGTAAAAATTAATAAAAAAATCCATAAATTAATCAGGTATAATCTAATTATGTTTTATTTATTAACCATATAGTAAGATTTTTAAAGTAAATCGTAAAGCTTTTTCAGATGAGAAAAGGTTACTTTTATATTGTATGAAAATAATATAGACTAGGAATGTTGCACTAATAAGACCTATAATACTACCAAAACTAAGGAAAAGGAACGTTAAGAAAAATATAGGTAGATCGATCTATATATTTTACTAATTTTGTATTACTCAATTTCGAAAAAAAATGCCAGTCTTATGAAGGCAGAATATAAATTGCAAACCACCTTTTAACTAAAAAAATAGTCTCAATACAGTTAACAAAATGAAAAGGATAAAGATGCAAGTGAGTTTAACCAGTTGAAATAAAGATCACATTCACAAGTAAGTGTAATATCAAACTATAACAATATTGTACCAGAACTGGAGTCTCGGCTGCCCATTACCGGTGCAATCTGCGGTCGTTCCTCGTCCAGAATGAGCACGCCGCTGTTAGACCATACGGAGAGTATTCGCGCCACACACGTCACATTCAAACGACCCTGCCGTTACATTAGATTAGATCACGCTTTGTACTAAGTGAAACGACTGCAGAGGCTTCGTTATTATAGGTCATTGGATCGGCGTCCAAATTATCGACAGACTGTTTAATTGAATAATCCATGTGTGCTTGCCAGTGAGTTATTGACTGTTCTAACTTCCTTATATACGTACGTACAAAGCGACATGTCAAAAATTTTAGTTATTGACCTATCACTTTATACATTTTACATTCTATGTACCGTCCTGTGTTATGGCCATATAAAAATTAAAAATTTAGTTTAAAATGGGATATAGCGTCTCTTTGTACACTTCAGGATTCAACAAAAGGCATAAGGTATACTACTTATCTGTAAGTTTCTAAAAAAATGGATCTAAAATAAATTAAATAAGTAATTCAACACTTTAAGGCTGCTATCGGGGTGGGTATCTTTGAAAACGTAAGTATTAAGCGTAGTTAAAACTAATAACGAACCCTTACAAATAACGAACCTGGGTACTGAAGGGTTTAGTGTACGGTAAAACGCCCATAGAATATTGAGCTATTACAGTATTTACACCTCTACACTGCTTCAATAGTCCACAAGGTGATGCTATCACTTCAAATGTGAAACTATAGTGAAATATATGAAATAATAATTCATTGCCATGATGCAATGTGATGAATAACAAATTCATATTAAACAGTACCTACACAAATATTATACTACAGTTTTTCAAATCGCATTTATATTTCAAAAGAAGATAATAAGAGCGACGTATCTCTGTAGCGTCATTAAAATTATGTTTCTGTGCATTTTATATTTATGACGTATTTCAAAATATTTTCCTAGTAGTTCTCTTCAAGCGCTCACTGTAATTAATGTTTGTAATACTTGTTTTGTTAGGTGACTAGTCTATGTTGTTACTTGTTCTACACTTTAAAATTAACATAACTATTTATAGTGATGGTTTAATTAACCTTTACCTTATAAAACGATGTCCACTTCATTTTCTCTATTATAAAATGATAAAATAAATATCATCATTCCCGTGAATGTATTTTCATTTAAAATAGTAAGAAGATTTAGTATAATCACTGAAGAGGATTATCAATGGACACTTTTTTGAGTTTTCAAGATAAATGCCGTCAGAGGGAGTAAAGGCTCAATGTCTGAATATCAACATAAGAAATAGGATGACAATTTAGATTTTACCTTTTGAAAATGTGATGATTGCACTCGCATAACGAGCTGACTGAAGGAAGACGACTTATTCGATTTCTCCTCTTCATTACTCGTATTTTTATTCATATCAAACCTAGATGTAGCACGGGTAGTGCTCTCAAACATTTGTTTTTCTTCTAAATTTATATTTCTTGGTATATCCACCGTTACTGGATCCTCATGTCCTGTATCCCAAGGACTGAATATAATTCTATTAGCGTCTTCTAATGACGCGTCACTTATCACAGCTTGTTTCCGATTATATGACATATCAGGCGGAGGAATATCGAGCCCTTTTACCTGCGGACAATGCGTAAAGGATCAAAGGCATAGTACCTACATACGTTACTTTTCATCAAATAAAAAGTAGTGGGGCAGACACATTTGTTCAGTGATAATTTTTATTTACAGGTAGATAGGTGATTATCCTTATATGCCGTGCCCGATCAAACCATTTTTTTAAATCTTGTTTCCCCAGGATTCGAACCCAGGACTAACAGTGTTAAAATAATATTTGACTCAGTAGTAAGCCACGGAAGCGCTTTGCATTGCATGGCATTGCTAAGCAAGGCATATTCAAAATAGTACCATTAGGTATTATTTTTTAATTGTTTTAACAACTTTGTGATATTTCTTCTTCTTGTCCTTTTCCCTTGTCTCATCACAACTATTTGGGAACGACACAACGCCTGTATTTACTCCATTCTTCACTATAATTTATCAGACATACCCATTAAATACACAGTTCTTCATAAATCGTGATTTATTGGTAAAAATATTTCTCATCAAAATTATACCGTTACAGCGTACAGCTTCGAAAGCTTTAGTTCCAATAAAGCTATGAAGTAATTGGCTTTTAGAAAAATAGGCACGTATTCCTACTGCACGGTGGTCGTTATATAACTAAAAGTTAAATGCAATGGAGGATGAAGACTAGTTAATACCTCATAACCATTTAGAAGCCAGGTGAGGTTAGCAGGCGGGTCGGCCGCAGGAGACGTGCAATTCGCACGTAACATATCCCCCACGGAGTACCAACTCTTTTGTGCTCGAACTATTGGCTCCGAGTCCGGCAATTCTGTGGAATAAAAACCAGTTAGGTACTTTTTCTTTTGTAGTGATGTAGATTTTTAGAATAACTTATAAAAAAATCTCACTTATTTATTTATTGGAATTGCTTAAAGCATTATTAATCCTAAGCTACCGGCACGATTTAAAAACGGTACGTATGTTATTTCATTTAAATTAAATTTTCTTTAAGTATCTGACGTAACATTTATGAAGGTATGTTTTTTATGTTAGATATCGACAGACGAGCATGAGGTTCACTTGATGGTAGATGATACCCCAGCTTCAAATTTAGTCAGTGATATGCTGTCGACCGAGACATACACTGTGCACTTCACAGTTTATCGGAATTTCGATATTCTTCCCACCCTTTACTAAGTATTTACCATTTACACCGTGATGCTTGACGACATTACGGTTTAAGAATTTATTTATCTCAAAAGAATTACAAAAAAAATTCAATACACCTATAGACTTTTTTTGTAATTTTATTTTTTTAACTATATAAATTTCTCTAAAACTTCACTTTGAATCAAGATGCACAAGCGAATTAATAGTAAAATATTACGTAAATGAATCACAGAATGCTATTCTTATTATTCCAGACTTAATGCTAATATAGTAGTTTGGAAATTTACTTTTATATCACTAGTTTATGTACAGTACTTATTAATAATAGTAGTACATTTTCTTATTGTTTTTATTGCTACTGATAACGAGCGCGTAGTGGTTTGTTGAAATAATGTCGTGATTAGCTCGGTGTAACTCACCTAACAAGAAACGACCAAACAAAGTATTTCCAAGGCAGATATTCGTGATAATTTTTTAATTCATTATGACTATTACTGTCATGGTATTCGCCGACATTTTGACAAACTTTATCAGGAAATCATACGAACTCCATGACGTGATGATTTAAACTAGTGTCATGTATCGCTGATAGAAGATTGTTAAAATTCAAAAGTGGTAGCGTTTACTTAAAGTTTTAATGTTTATTCAATATTATAATATTAAAAAGATAAACAAGACAATATTGTGTTCCCTATATATCGCTGCTGATAGAAGATTGTTAAAATTCAAAAATGGTAGCGGTTACTTAAAGTTTTCATATTCATTCAATTAAAATATTTTTAACTATTGGTTGCGGTAGACGTACACAGCAAAGAAAAACAAGACAATATTGTGTTCCCTATATATCGTCGATATATCACATCGGAAAGAGGTCGCACGCGTTCACTCTGATTCTGTGTTAGCAACGTTGCATATTCATCTTCCATAAATGTTCATCCCGTTTCGGGAACCGTTAAAGCGTCAAACAGGCGACGGCTGAAACTCGGCGCTTTGTTTGCCAGGAGCTACCTCGTTCAGTTGAAACCCCCTCCGTGGAAAGTTTTAAGTGTTTACATTCCTGTTCTGACGCTTTTTGCCAATTCTACTTAATGGAACGTAGAGTTTTCGTGTTTAATTTCGGGGCGGTTTAAGTGTCTCAACAGGATGTTATTGTAACATTATTAAATAAGTTTGAAGATGTTGTTTATCAATATTTTTAACTTTCAGAAACAAAGCCAATCTAGCCAACAAAGGTAATCTTCTAGGCCAGGTGTAAGCGATATGCCTGATCATAATTTATAATCTGAAAGAAAAGGACATTTAAAATAGCCCTCAACTTTGTAAACGGTTTCAGTATTTCGTTGATAGTTTTATAAAATACTAACCGGCATATGTTGCAATGCTACGTAAAGTAAAAAAGTATTTTATGGTATATGCAGAACAGCTTACTAAAGTTTCATCGTAATCGGATGAATAGTTTAGGAGAACAAACATACATTGATTCTTATTTATATTATATAGATTTGTGGAGGAAGGGAGGTGTGGTCTTCCTCCAACCTAAAGGGAGGATCCTCGACCAGTCGAACCACTGACTGGCCGGCCCTAAGGCCCCAGTGGTTGATGTCGAGATGTTGTATATATAGTTAGCGCGCACAGAAACTTTGATAGCGCGATTCAGGAATTGACGTCTTTGTATTGATTCTTGTAGCGGATTATAGATGTCGCTACAGTACTCCCCCCCGAAGACCGGAGGTCGATCGAGTTGTTGAAACAGCTGTGTTGAGTGTTGCTTGCCAGTGCCAGATTGTCCGAGATTCCAGTGAGTCGGAATCGGATGTCGCAGAGTTCGCGGTGAGTCGGAACTGAGTGCGATGATGCTGCATGTTGCTCCAGTGAGTCGGAGTGCTGCAGTGTTCGAAGCTGGCTGCTGCGTCGACCAGGAGAGATGTGCTCTGCTTGCTGACCGGCCGAAGTGCAGTGTGCTGTGCTGAAGGTGGCTGAGGGTGCTGACCAGGCATACGCGCTCGCTGCATGCTAGTGGACAGGATACCCGTTGAAGCCGAGGGTGCTGGCTGGCTGTGTGACTTGATTGCTGCTGATTGATGTTGAAGGAAGGAGTGATGACGTCATGATTCTTGATGTTCAGAAGTAGGTGTTCTTCTGCGGGGTCACCAATGTGGAGATTGGGAAGGTGGCTGAATCACGTCGGGACGGTGAAGATCACGTCGGGGTCACCAATGTGGAGGAAGGGAGGTGTGCTCTTCCTCCAAGCTAAAGGGAGGATCCTCGACCAGTCGAACCACTGACTGGCCGGCCCTAAGGCCCCAGTGGTCTCCGGTCTTCGGGGGGGAGTACTGTAGCGACATCTATAATCCGCTACAAGAATCAATACAAAGACGTCAATTCCTGAATCGCGCTATCAAAGTTTCTGTGCGCGCTAACTATATATACAACATCTCGACATCAACCACTGGGGCCTTAGGGCCGGCCAGTCAGTGGTTCGACTGGTCGAGGATCCTCCCTTTAGGTTGGAGGAAGACCACACCTCCCTTCCTCCACATTGGTGACCCCGACGTGATAGTAGTAGCTTTAGAAGAGAAAAACTCGCCAGGAAGTCGTAATTGTTCTCCGTAAACCAGCTCAGCTGCAGAGGATTTAATATCATCTTTCCACACACTGCGTATACCAAGTAAAACAAGTGGAAGTACCTCTGACCATTGATTATTTTTGTTTTGCGAAGATTCTTCTGACGCCACAGATTATTTAAACATGTTTTAGCAAGGTATAAACGCTATGTGGACAACGAAAGCTCATTCTAATATAAATGTGTTATTACGATTCGTAATTAGAACCAACAAGCATAGGTTCTTCATTAATTGCCCCGAGCGCTGTGCTTGGAAAATGTATTAAATTTAATCTGTGTGCTAAAGTTTTTCGTAGACTTGACACCATGTACGATAGTAACAATAAGGAATAGTCCATTTTGTTATATGCTAGATAGCTCTATTATTGATTCTATAAACTAAATTAGTTAATATGTTTAATTAACTTTTTATGTCTATAAATTAATTATACCAATTAAAAGACATATTCTCTAACCTAACCATCTTAATAAATAAATAAAAAATGTTTTTAGCTTTAGTATTTTACATAGAAAGTATTGTGTAACCTTCCACACTAAGTTTCCATGTGTAGGCAGATAGATATGCAATTACAATAAACTTAAGAATTAAAATAAAAGTAAACAAAAAAAAAACAGAAAACTAAAAACCAAATTTAACCGTTTATAAAGTTAAATTTAAGCAATATCATACAAATGCCTTATAACCAACTTTGTTTGTTAGATTATCCATACGGACCATACTATAATCATATATGTATAGATATGGAGGGAATAAGTATAGAGGGAAGCCTTTTGTTCGGTATATTTATATCCCTGTTTTCGTATTCTATATACACGATTACTTCGTATACTTTTACGACAGTTTTTTATGAAAGACTCTATATCGACCTTTAATCGACCTCGTGCCTTAAGGCCCATTTACATGATGCCATTTTCTTGTACATACAAGAGCAATAATTAAGGCGATATTATTGACATCCAAGAAAATGTAAGTAACTGTTTACAAACGGATAGTATGTGCTATTTACATCAAAAAAGTATTGAAACAAAACTTGTAGGTTAGTTCAAGAATATTACGTGTTGTTTAGACTTCATTCTTAATTGTTCAGTTCAGTTTTTAATTGTATGCAATAGGCCAGGGACGTTACGGAGCTTCGACTTCGGTTCCGAAAGGTCGGAACTTTCAATTGATTTTGCACCTCCGATTCTGATTTCGGTTCCGATATATGTGAATCGGAGTTCGAAACACAGCGGCGGCGGTGGCCACGGTCAGATGCCATTTAAAATTTAAGAAAAATCGTTTATAAAACAAAATAATCGAATTTTCTCTCCAAGTAAGATGTTTTATTTTTTGACCTGATATGAATGAAACTCATGAATAATGTTTATTATTTTATCTTATTTCACATCTCTCTTTTCCCTCTTCCTCCTATTCCGGTTTCGGTAATAAACTTGCGTCGTGTAAATGGGCCTTTAGTTTATTCATTTGTCTTAACATAATAATATGTATGTATATTTTAAAAGGATTTGCCATGTCCTTTTTCTATATTTAACATTAATTTTACTGACCGACTCTGTGGCTTAGTAATTTATGTTACGCAACACCTTTAGCATCGGAGGTTTCAGGTTCGAGCCCCGGGAAAAAATTGGTTTCGCTCTGGCAGGTCATAGAAGATTCATCAAATACTTATTAATAAACAAAAATCGTCATTGAAAATCGTCAAGAAATATGTTCCAAACCCCACAAGATGATCGGAATTTCACTTTTTTTATACGGTTTTCCTCATTATCGTCAACAAGTTGAACAAACGACGAGCAATTTCTTTCATAGATAATATTAATATAACTGTAAAATCCTAATTTTTTATCGTACTTCAGCACTATCCTAACTAGATTTAAAACTACTATTAAAGTACCTACACGACTGTCGACTATGTAAGAAGCATAATATTAACCTTCTAATATTAGGCGCCACAGCATGAACCGGCAATAAGTGCCTTCATTAATCTTTTAGAACTGTTTGACCGGCTCGTTGGTGCATTCGGTAGTATGTCTTGCGTTCCGGTGGGTCGCCGGTTCAAATCCCATCTTAATGGCATGTTTATGATTTTATATTAACGTGTTAGAGTGAAAAATGGAAATACTATGAAGTATATGTTGTTTAAAAGTAAAAATAGGTCAATAGCGCTTCATCATTATCATCAAGTGAGCCTCACGCTCGTATGTCGATAAGTAACATTAAAAAAACAAAAAAAAATTTTTAACTTAACTAATTCATGATACAACTATGTTCGTCCACGGAATAGTTAAAAAAATATCTATTCTGTAGTGATATTTCACCCTCGCAAATGAATTTATAATAATTTATCTAATTTTCACACTTACGTAGATATTAAATTCTCACCTTATTGCGAAGTACTAAGCAATAATCATAAATTATACAAGATAAACCTTAATCAAACGTCCCTTGTGTTCTATTCCCGCATTTATTGCCCAACAATAGTTCTGATTTACGATTTAGGATTGCACGAAGTCGCTGCGATTGTTTATATTATTATTTATACGACCGGTTACTGTTATTAATCCGCACAACTTTATACAATGGAAACCGTAATACTATCTTGTTGTGCCGAAATGGTTGGTTATTGATTTCAATTCATTTCCTCGAATCCAAAATACAATCTTAAACTAATACCAAAGCTAATACCTCAGTTGGTTGTACCTTGTTAGTCCAATATCCGTTACTAAGGAACTTTGAATTACGCATATTTATCCATATATTAATTATTACGAGAGAGTTTATTTATACCCGGTAGGATTTACCTGATAGCTGTGTTAGACAGTATTATTTTTAAACTTAAAATCATGCAAATAATGATTTTTTCTATTTTTGTGAAGTAAGTATATTATGCGAATAATATATAATTTTTTTGTCTTTAAATTTGAAACGATATGATATTATAATAATGAACATAAGGATAATTAAAGCTGTCAAAATTTATTAGTTCCCAAAAATTTTAAAATTTTAGTGTTGTTATCCATGAAAAAGTAATATCAAAATCTCAATCGGGAAGGTATGTAATCATATTTTGTGAACATAGCTATAAAAAACCTAATTTTACTATGTTCACAAAACATATTGAGTCTAGTGAATGTTTATTTTGCCAATCAACCCACCCGCAGTATGAGCGTCAAAGATTGAATCAATATTCAAATTGGTCACGGGATTCAAAGAATTAAAATTTCCACAATCGAAAAAAATTAACAAGTTATTGGCGTTGTTAGCACAACAAAGAGAAAAATCAAACAGCTTGATTCGATTTGCTCATCGACAAATATCGCCATTTGTAAACACAAAACGGAAAGTGGCCAAATATTTTAAGCCTTTTTTGATTTACATGATAATACAGATGTAAATTTTTGTTAAATTTAAAATTCGTCAAATACAAACCCTCCTTGTACGGGGGGCGGGTAAAAGGGTCCGCGAAGGGGTCGAAGATAGTCCAGGGGGTCGTTAGGCT
Source organism: Anthocharis cardamines (assembly GCA_905404175.1). Lineage (NCBI taxonomy): Eukaryota > Metazoa > Arthropoda > Insecta > Lepidoptera > Pieridae > Anthocharis > Anthocharis cardamines. The sequence goes on along the minus strand of FR989956.1, from coordinate 5,561,785 downwards.
TTCCAAAACATTGGACCCTGGGAGAAAAGCCTGCAGCATACGATAGTGTTTGGGGACGCCTGTGCGTTCCTGTGATGATCCTAAAAACCCCTATAATACACTGAGAAGGCCACGGAGCAGGTTTTAGTGGTTAGAATTTAGAAATACCACGTAACTTTGGCTTCTCCCCTCTGAAGAATCATGTTTATAGATTTCTCCCCCGATAGCAACCTTTGCTTTTCATATTTCTTTATTACATAAATGTCAAACATTTAAAAAAGTAAATACCTAGTTTCTTACGTCATAAATTAATCCATTGGAATAAAGATATTTTTGAGTTTAAAGTTAAATTATTTTATTTTCTTAAAAAAAATACATAAATTCACTACCTACCTTTTTAAAACTATTGTTTCTACCGAGTTTGGGTATGATACTAAAAAAAGTAAAGTTATTAAGACGGTATATTATTTCTTACCAACTACACGCATATATGCGCTTTTGTAGACTGTGTGGAAGAAAGGAGCGTCCGCAGACACTTCACACCGGTAACGTCCACTGAGGCCCCTCGTTGCCCCTCGCAATACGACCTGTTGGGCCCCTGATCTGGATATCTAAAGAAATACAACAAATATAATTATAACATTGTTCTATCACATTTCTTCTTCTTCTTCTTCCTGCCCTGTTCCCTTTTTTATTTTATATTTGGGGTCGGCGCAGTATGTTTTCTTTTTCCATTCTCTCCTTTCACTCGCCATATCATCAGTCACACCTTTCAAACACATATCATTCTCACACAGTCAATCAATGTCTTTTTATTTGATATTTATATTATAGGGCTTTTATTTAATTTATTCTGAACGTTAAAATAATATAATATCTCAAGTACACAAATAAGTGGCCTTATTATATAAGCAGTTTTTTCTAGACACATTTGAGAGAAGGGATTATCGTATTATCCATTTCTTTTGTGGAATCCATGTAAATAATTAACACATTTCTAAAAAAAATAGAAGAAATACGGTAGATATTTAAATTAAACTATTAATAATAACATAATTACATAGAAAATATATATGTATATATAACAATTAGAAAGCTATGAGAGATAGTAGTGATCTATAAGTATTCATTCCATAAACTCTATGGAATATAATATTATTACAGTTAAAAATGATTAAATAACTTAATGATTACAGCAACACGTGTGTTATTTACGTCTATGAAATCATATTAAGAACTACCGTGAGCACTTAACCGTGCACAGCTGGAGTCCAAATTGAGCTAAAAGCCTCGATCCATCTTACAGCAAGTCGGTCTACGGTGAGCGAACGTCGAACTAAATCATACACATCCTACCGTTTGACCCGATTTCAAGAACCGCATCACTTAAGAACATTTTGAGTTACAGCCGTCTACTTTCAAACTTTGAATATTCGTTATCATCGGAAAGGGGTTTTTAATGTATTATTTTGGCACAATATTATAGCGATGCTGGCGTCACGCCAACAGTTATGGTTTAACGTGCCTGACGTTTCTCAGATTCTTAAGTGATTTTTTGTATCCCGCCGAAGACAGTTTAACAAACTGGCAAGATATAATAATGCCATTGACCTATATGTTATCACATTTATGGAGTTCTGCGTATTCATATTAAGAGATTTGTTGGGATTTGTTTCACAAAATTATTACTCAAGTATTCAGCAATAATATTATGATAAAAAATATGAGATATTGAGTTTAGGCCATTTGGTATACAGTGTACAAAAAGAAAGGTGTACCTCATTTTAAAGTATATTTAGATTAAATTAATGTTTAAGTTGTAAAATATTTAGTAAAAATAGGTATGCAGACAAACCTATGAGGGTTTTTCTAAGCGGTACTTCGTACTCATACTTGGACGCTGTTAAACAATAGAGTGACAACCCACAAAATGACAAAAATATAAATTTTGATATCAATCGCTTCCTTGCTGAAGCTGAAGTAGATATTTCTAAAGATAATATCTCTTTTGAAATTCATTTAAGTCGGTTTAATAGCAAAAATATTTAAAAATCTAGTGGGCACGAAACCCTAACATGTTTAGAATATTTAACAATAATGCACTAAATTCTATTACTTTGATTGCTACCAAGAAAAACCATATACATTTAGTGTGTTGATCCTGTATTGCTTAACAGCGTCCACTTATTTTTTAAAATATATCAACAGTTAATTCATTAATGTACTTAAAAAAGACTTACATCAACACTGATGCCCGTTTGGGAGAAGACTCTTGTATTGGGCAGTTCTTTGGGCACAAACCGGAAGAACTCTTGAGCACCGTGGTACCACTTTACAGTGTAGAGAGCTTCGCCAGTGTCCAGTGCCCATCGACAGCCCAGCGTGGCACTAGAGCCCACGCCCACGGCTTCTGGTACACTCAGTTGTATGTCACGGAGTCCAAGCACACCTATCACAGAACATACTTTTTTTTTATGTCAGATATCGACAGACGAGCATGAGGTTCACTTGATGATTGGAAGGACTTCATTAAAGAACATCAGTCAATGATACGCTGTCGTCCCATTTTTTACTTCAAGCATTCCTAAAATCATAGACTGAAACCGAAACGCGTAATATGTATTTCACGGTTTTTCAATCTATAAACGGTGGTTACCCGGTCGGAATTTCGATATTCCTCCCACCCTTTCAATGTCTGAAGTTACCAGACATGGGGACGAATGCTTACAGTAAATTATAAACAAGGCGGTCCGGATGGGATTCGAACCCACGACCCATCGGTGCGCACGACAGGTGTTCTACCGAACGAATCGATTATTTATTTATGTCTTCCGGATCTAACATGACACTTACACTTAAAACTCGACTTCTAATGTCAAAAGTAAAGATATTTGTTGATTGAGATATCTTGACTGTGCCCCGGGCGGCATTGTGCCGGGGGCGGCATTTCACTGGTAACGGTAAAAAAAATAGGTTTAAAGACATTTATTGTCATAAAAACTTACATTAGTCACTTACATGAGACCATTAAAGAATAACAAAAAACCTAAACCTAAAAATTACATCCTTCAACGTTTCTTTTCGTTAATTTTTTGTTGTTATTAGTACTTCACCGTAATGACAGAGTTTCTCTTTAGGTTCGTGCTATTCAATAAGATTTTACCATTTTTACCATGCCCAAAATTTTATATAATTTCAAAAATAGGGGGGCGGCAAATTAGGGATCCGCACCGGGTGCTAGTGACCTATGCTACGCCACTGCCCTTAGGTTCATAACAATTACATTTTCATATGGTATGTCTCTATTTTATAAACGACTCCATCTGTTAATAGATTGAACAGAATTCGAAGTTGATGTAAGTAATCAAATCTTAGCCTGAAGCCATAGTAAAGGTGGTCGGAATACATAAATCAAGGGAACGGTACGTGATCGAATTGAAGATCAACCCAATACACGATTCCCGACAAGAACTCATTACAATGTAACCAAATTCAATTTACTGTTCCCGCCACATCATAATATTTCATTTTGTGCGCCTCTTAATATGCCCGTTTGATCTAAAATCATTCTTCATACCCAATACCTTCATATAATATTATTCCTGAAGAAGTCTTCTAATTATTTTAACGCTTCAAAATTAACTATTGCGATTACTTCAATGAATTATGTTATGAATTAATTTAAAGGTATTTTTTTTAATTATGTAGATAGTAAAAAAATACTTGTGATGAGAATAAAAAAAAACCTCATACATCTGACGGTACAATTTTTATATTATTTCTTCAAGCCTAATCTTTGGTGTGGGTATAAAAAAGGCTAGGACAAAACTGACCTTGTAATTAATGTCTGAATATTATTATCAAACGAAAAAATATTAAGAATTCTACCCTTGATGTAGAGAAGCCATAAAACGTTCATAATATAACTAATAACAACTACGTTTCTCCTAATGTTGGAAACTTTTTCATTCAATTTGTTTGCATGCCTGACCCTTTCGCAATAAATCCCACCCGAAAATAGTTTTATGTCCCCAGGCTTCCGTTTCATCAACAAAACCGCTGTCGTAATCTGGTTACTTAATTTCCAAATACATTTCTCTTAGCTGGTCATAAATGTCAAGGAGGCAAATAATTCACTGAACTTTTGCTAATTTAGATTTTGGAATGACATTGTCCTCCGATCGTATCACGTGAACTGCAGAATCCAAGACTATTATAATAGATGAAGAGTGGTTTGTATTGCCATGCGTGCTTCGTAACAACAATTTTATCCAACAGGGGCTGTAGTTTTATATCGAGAATTATTAGAATTATTATTGTTACCACCAAGAACGTGACAGTGATATATGTACATAATATGTAGTAAATAGCCTTCACCTTCTATAATAATCAAAGACTCATGCAATAATATCGCTTAAAGAGATGATTCAACGGAGGGCCACCATACAAGCCCAAAAGCTTTTAACATTTTAATACCTGTTCATATATTACTAGTGATCCGCCTTGTGCAATGTACCTACTACACAAAAAAAGCTTTCTATTGGTGAAATAATTTTTAAAATCGGTCGAGTAGTTTTTTAGTTAAATCATAACAAACAAACTTTTCCTCTTTATAATAAAAATATAATAAAAATAAAAAAAAAAATATATATATATATATATATAATATATATATATATATATATAACCTATATTATTATGTACTCATGTAAGTTATATATTTCAAAAAGGGGATTATTGTTTTTCTTTTTATGGTTGCATTAATATGGCAAGCCGGGCTTTTGGGCTTGTATGATGGTCCACATCTGAGATGAAGGTCACAGAAGAACCTTGAATCTCAAGATTGTCACTTAACAGACATTTTCGAGACATCGTCGCACTCTGAGAATTCCGATAACCAACTTAGAGGATTGAGTTCGAAACTCAATTGTATTTGGAGTGATTTTAATAATTCATCAGAGATATACGACACGAGGCACGATATTATATACTCGGAGGTAAATGAAAGTATTACATTCAATTTAATTTCGCCGCAATTTTACATTTCGACTTATAATTATTAAATTATATATATCAAAAGTAACCTATTTTTCTATTTTTACATATTAATAACAACATGTCAGTGATTCGAGATTTCATTACATTATATTCATTAAAAACTTCAAGGAAAGTTTAATCAGTTTTCAATTACTTTCATAAAATATCAGACTTAGTTCCAACTTTGTTAAAAGCGTTACTCCTGCGTTATAGAACATTTCATTATTAAATTAATGAACAAAGCTTTTTATCCGTATAACTAGCCTAGTATATAACAAGCTTATTTAAAATATCCTCATAATTTTGCAGCCGACTCTACGTATATAATATAATTACGAAGAATCTAAAGCAGTGTTCTAATCTATTAAAGTTTCTACTTTCATAACAGAATGGAAACTTAGACATTGAGTTAATGCTACAAGATTATGTTGAACAAATTTAAAGCGAGGTGAATTGGGTTATAGCAGCTTACTTCCAACGAGCCACAGTAATATGGCAGTAAATTGCGAAGCCATTATGTTTACGTAGTACAGTTCCCACACGTCAAGTGACAGGGGCCTGTTGACAGCTCCCACGGGCCCTTCTTAACTCCTTCATGTTCGAATCTTCTATTCATATATCAAATTCTTCTTTATCATTCTATTGAGATATTAGTTACGCGTGGTCTGTCATAGCGGTGAAGAAATCTGTAACAAACAACATTTTTTTTCATCATTTCGGTTATACCTACACTTGTTATAATAAGTCTCGTGTTTTCGCACTTATAATAATAAGTCTCTTGAGGTATCTAAAAATGTTAAATATAGGATATTAAGAATGAATTAAGTTGAATGAGAACCAAACTTCCAACATTTTATGACTGATAAATAAATAATTTTGTATTCAACTTCCAATTCCTTTTTTGAAATAACGGAACGAAAATAGTTGTAACACACGCTCGCTGGAACTATTCTATCCCCATCGGAGATATCTCGGTAGCCAGCAGTTAAATGATTCAACTTTTAATATATTCGTTTAATCTTGGTGTTACCATTTGAACCCAAAAACTATGATCGATTTAAGATTCCCTTTTATAAGAAAAACAGAAGTCTTTTCATTAAGTATATAGTTAATTACTTAAAGATGTCATGTGGAACATGGTGTAATGGTTGCAGCTCCTTACAAAACATTTGTAAAACAAAAACTTGGCGATTAAAAAAGAGTGGCGGCGAGTTTCTTGCCAGTTCTTCTCGTCCGCTCTACGCCCTTGATTTGTGAACTGGCAGTAAATGTAAAACTAGAAGCATTTAATATGTATTTTTTATTGACGTTCATAAGTGTACATTGTGTTACCTAAATGAATAAATGATTTTTGATTTGATTTGATTTGATTTGATAAGCATATCGAAGACATCCGGTGATTTATCGTCTCGCGGGGCGCTCCATTCACGACGTGCGTTTTGTTGCCTAGAGATCGATTGGATCCGAATAAAATACATTCGCCAATTGAATGGGGCACCCCAGCGCAATGTTTCAGCGAAGGCGACACTTTTTCAGAGGAGCGGGAGGACTAATGGCTTCACGCGCTTGCCCCCGACTTTCAATAAATGCCCCTCTCCCGCTTTTACCCCTACACGCCTAATCTATCCGTCCGACGTGTTTTTTTTCAATTCCAAGCTCTTAAGTGCTGGATTTAAATAAATAATCAGTATTTCAATCTTTTATGAGATCTAAGCGGTTCTTTTGTGTCCGTTCAATCTCAATTTACTCAAAACGAAAAGCGAACTTTCAAATACTTTTATAAGCAGAGTAGGTATTATTTTATGAAAGTGATTTTGGTTAAGTGCATATTTAAATGCAATTCTGTCTTAAGTTAGCTATTAAATATATTCACACAGAATAATTAAATTACATAAATTACTATTTATCAGTATTTTTGTTTTCAGCACACTTCCAAAAGAAATACCTACTCCAAATGACGTTGTAAGTCTGATCAATGCCTATAGTTATTCATAGGTCATAATCAATAGATAGTCATGGCCAATTTTTTTAAATACAAGGGTATTTTAGCTTTAGAGTAAACCCCCTTACTCAATTTTGATTTTTTTGCAAACTTATGAAATGTATTTTATATAGCTGATTAGCATTTGATAGCTTACGAGTATATTGATTTAGAAAGATTGAAATTTCTAAATGTAGGTGCCTTGGGGTTGATATAGACTGTCTATAATTTTCCCTAACCAAAACTACTTGGGAACCTACAATAAACATGTCTATTCATTTCATGAATGTCGGCAATACTCATGCGGTTACAAATACAAGGCTCAAAGTTTGATAGCTTTAAGTACTCGCTGCCCCCTATTTTCAAAGCCTAAGGGCTGAAATTCAAGGTCCTGGGGAACTGCACCAACTTGCCCTATAATAATAGCTACTCTACTGGCCAAAGCCCATTAAAAATCTACAAGAAATCACGTTTTAACTGGATAGAAATTTCTCGTTTCAATTCTAAGAAATAAGCTGTACCAAGTTTGATAAAAATTAGTCCAGCGTTACGTCCATGGTATGGAAGATTTTAAATATTATAAATACGGAAATCAATAAGCAATCAACTTATTTTTAAACCATTACAAATCTAAAATGTAATTTCCACTTTTCGATAAGCACTTGACCTGAAAAGCCCCATGAACCTAATAATGAGAAGTCAAATTGCCCTTTTGAAAATATGCAAAATATATATATTTTTATAACGATTTCAGTTCCCAACATTAGTATAACTGCAATAAAGATTTGAAATATGTATTTGCAATCTGCTCTGAGATACAAAGAGGATGACGTCCCTGGAGGACAAAACGCTAATACACTTCGCGACTGTTTTAATGATCTTCTATTTTTCTAGAAACAGGTCGAAACAGACTGAAATAATAATGTCCCAATCCTTTGGGAAGAAAATTATCATTTCAAATTAGATTTTCTAAAATTATCAAATAAAAATATATCAATATACATATATATTCAAACATTAGAAACAAAATTTCTGTACATTTTACCAAAAACAGAGAGGGGAAAGGTAGGGAACATTATATATAAACATTATTCTGAACGTTTTTGTCAGTCTGTTTGATTTTTCACGCTAATTTGAAGATACCGAATTTCTAAACTAATTCACGTAGCTTTGACAAATACATTGAGCTTAGTCTGGGGAAACATAAAAAGTATGTTTCATCGAAATCGGATGTCGTGAAGATAAGTTATCTTCATTTAAATATCATGTTTAGAAGCTCAGCTCAAGATGAAGCCCATGCGAATGTAGTCCAGTTATTATATAACAAGTTTATTATTATTTAATAAATATCTTTTATTTTTTATTCAAGCTAGGTATTATACCTAATCATTTATTTACCTAGATGTAGTCATTTCATATTCCGAATATCAAATCATATTCTGTCAAACTAAAAACGTAGGTACTTGTAATTTATTACGTGAAAAAAATGTTGAAAATTTTTCAAATATTAAAAATGGAATTTAGAACTTAAATATTTTTATCTCCCAGTTGAGTTACTGTAAAAAATGAAGTCATGTTTTTATTTTTCGCTCTATGCTTGACAACTAACTAGACAATAGATTTTGATCATTTTGAAAATGTCTTTCGATTGGAAAATAATAGTATAAAATAATATAATATAGTTATGTTACTTATAAAAGGGAAATTATATCATAAAAGGGAAATATTTGGATGTTTTTTTAATAATATTTTAGATTTCACAGCAAATTGTTATTTTTTTTTTATTATTTGTAAAAGAGGCGATTTATATAAGGTTATACTGGAGTTTTTTATGTTAGATATCGACAGACGAGTATGAGGTTCACTTGATGGTAGGTGATACCTCAGCCACAGAACATCAGTCAATGATGCGCTGTCGTCCTACTTTTTATTTCGAGCTTTCGGAAATCTATGGACTGAAACTGACACGCGCAATATGCACTTCACGGTTTTTCCATCTATGAACGTTGGTTCGTTACCCGGTCGGAATTTCTATATTCCTTCCACCCGTTTAATGCCAGATGTTACCAGACGTGGGGAAGACATGCTTATAGAAAATTATAAACATGTCGTCCGGGTGGGATTCGAACCCACGACCCATAGATGCGCAAGGCAGGTGTTCTACCGAGCGCGAACGAGCCCGTCAGAGGCTTATAAAGGCTTGTGAACATTTTTCTTCAAATGTTACTTTTTCTTATTAAATCTAAAAAAATCACCTCGAAATTTTAAAACCAAACTATTATTTTATTTAAAATTTAAATGTTTCCTTTGGTATGAGAAATTATTATGAAGATTGTTAAATGTAGGCGTGAAAGTTCAACTTATACAAAGAAGACATACATCCTCATTGTAGAAGACACTTAGTTCTAATAAAAAAAAAAAAAAAACTTCAGTGGCTATAACTGTATGCATCGCAGTAATTCATCTCCGCAAAGGATTAAGAAACAACACAAAAAAGACACACACTGAAATTATAAGTATTTTATATAAAGATATATTAATACAAAAAGAAGAAATCCTTTTTACTTTACCGCGATATTTCTCAAGTAGCAGATAATACAATGATCATTAATTTAAATGTAATCCTTATACTTTGCGTTTTATACAACAATTAGTTACACTCTTCTTGGCCCTCTAACTGGGAAAAAATAAAGAATGAGTAAAACTCACTACACACTATTCTAACTTCTTATTGTGTTCCTCTCTATTCCTCTCTATGCAGTTGGAAGAGATAGCTAAAAAGCCACCGTTTGTCCATTATTTTTTAATTTCCTTTTTTAGGGTTCCATACCAGAGGGTAAAACGGGGACCTATTACTTTGACTCCTCTGTCCGTCTGTCTGTCCGTCTGCTACGAGGGTGTATCTCATGAACCATGATAGACAGTTGAAAGTTTCAAAGATGACGTATTTCTGTCGCTATAACAACAAATACAATCCCATAAAAAAACAGGACTTTTGCCGTTTTTATAGATAATGGTACGGAACCCTTCGTGCGAGAGTCCGACTTGGGCGGTTTTTTTACCTAAATAGACTCTGAAAAGTATTACTTTTGAATATACAATAGAACCGAATAAATATGTAGCTACGGATTTATACCAACGAGTCTTTTATTTTAGGTATTGGCAGTTGCTATCAGTTAATCGTATAGCTATTCTCTCCTACAAAAAGTAAACAAAATATAGACAATTACTTTAGACGTAAACAAATACAACTGCAAGTAAACTACATCGTGTAAAACACCGAACTTTCTCTATAACGAATGATTGTTAGAAACAACGCGTTGTATAACAAAGTTCCAAACGAGATAATTACACTTTGTACTATACATTACCTCTAGTTGCCTGTAGTGTTTATTTCGGTAGGTGAAACAATTAACAACGCTCTAGGTAGTGATCAAATATGGTACGATGAAATTTCGCACTCCACACACAATATATTATTTTTTATTTTATGTCAGATATCGAGAGACGAGCATGAGGTTCACTTGATGGTAGTTGATACCTCAGCCACAGAACATCAGTCAATGATACGCTGTCGACCTACTTTTTACTTGGAGCATTCGGAAATCCATAGACTGAAACTGAAACGCGCAATATGCACTTTACGGTTTTTCCATCTAGGAACGGTGGTTACAGATAAATATAAACATGTCGTCCCGGTGGGATTCGAACCCACGACCCATTGATGCGCACGGCAGGTGTTCTACCGAACGCGCCAACGAGCCCGTCAATGTATTCTAACATGATGGAATATAATGTGGCCGTTACACTTATTACTTATATATTTTTATTTGAATGGCAACTTTTTTCCAGGACCTGAAATGCTAAACGCCACTATTCGCATTTACTAAGATAACAATAACAACTTTACTCATTTCAAACAATTTTGATTTTCAAACTACGTGGCATGTTGAAATAATGCGGGGGAGAAGTCGAAGCGTCTACAATGCGAACGTCCGTGTCGCTACAACGCCAACTAAACCATTTGTTGGGTAGATTTGTCAATACTGTATACCGGAATAAAACGCGATTTATTATTTATATTGTTTAAATTATTATATATTTAATACTCGCGTTAATAATAGACAATATTAGATTTGGCAATTTAAACAAGTGTACCCCATGTCTTAACTTATATAAATAATTATTATTTTATTAACCAGCTTTTATGTAGTGTAATATTTATTAATAGCTCTGCCGTATGTCTGTAATAGCTAGCGTATAATTATTATGAGTATGTAAGCAAAAATAATTGGAAGAAATGTCCCAGGATACTTCAGATAATTTATTCTGTACAGCCAATGTATCCATTCAGATAATTTATCCATTTCCATGACCACGACAAAAAACCACTTGGAACCTAATAATAATTTGACTTTAACTTGAAGTTTAGAAAAGGCGACTATTATTTTTAGGCTCAAAGTAATAAGGAAACAGTAATAATTGTTTATAAGAGTAGATATTTATGCAGATATACTTTGGTGAATCGCTCCGTAAATTTTTTTTCACTTTCCACTAAAAAAATTTCTATCTATATACATAATATATAGCAATCTCATGTCGGGTGTTTGTGGTTGCACTCCTGAAACGGCTTTACCGATTTTTATGATTTTTATATATTTTTGTCAGGTATGAGAATAGGTCGTAAAGTATATTTTATACCGCTAGCTGACCCTAATCAGCTAGTCCCTATCCAAAATATTTTTAATTTTCAGTCAAGATTTTTATTTATTTTGCCGCAAAGTACCTACCTCTAACCCCAATTTTTAACTTTGTCCATCGAAGTGGGCACTCGTCAACTATATTAATAAAAATTGTCGATACATATTATCTGTTTTGGAAAGTATTTTTTATTATGCTTGATTTTTTAATACCCAATACGAGTAAGACAATTTTATATATTGTATGTTACTTTTATATAATGGAGATGCTTGTTAAGTAACTTGAACATCGTACATCATTAAAGTCTAGACCATGTTCCTGCCTTCCTTCGGGGTGAAACTAAAAACGCAGATGTCGGTGAATTTATTGTGTATGTGTATAGTGTATACTGTATAATGTATATTATAGTGATCTTCGTCGGATAAGCTAATGTTTTTTCTTCAGTTTGTAATGGTACCATATGATAATGTAGGTAGTTATCGTGGAGTATTTAGATAGATAGATAAAACGTTTATTCACAAACACAGTTCAACATGACAACAACTTATCTATGCTAGTACAGTCAAGTCGTAATGTGCACTGCGGTTGCGAATAGGAACTGGCTCAGCATATGCTGTGACACTTTCATGCCACAACGCTGTTAATTCTGCCAGTCCCCTATTTAGTATTTACCCTACTGAAGTCTGCGTTCAAATCAAGTTTCAAAACGCATAAGGAGAAGAAGAATTCTCTACCTGACATATAATTAGCCCACTATTTATAGGATTCGAGTATGTGAATTCCCGAATCCCCCATGCAGTGGATCGTGCACCGTCATTTTTGTCTCTTTTTTATTGATTATTTTATTATTTACAGGCGTGTAGATGATCATCCTTCTGTGCCCTGACCGACCTAAATGTTTATTTTTGAATCTTGTTTCCCCGGGGATTCGAACCCGAGACCACCAGACTTACGCTCACTTAGCTAAGGAGACGGACAACTAACAAACTAGAGACTAACATTTTATTTGCAAATTATTCATTAATTTTCCGGATGATCGAATTTATATCGGCCCTAGGCTGATATAATGATTAAAATTACGATGAAATAGTCTAGCACAAACATCAAACATACTGTATATTTTCAAAATCTATCTTAATAAAAAGGTAAAACATTGCAGAATTATTTGTTTGTTTCTTTGTCCTTTTTTTAAAACAGATCTACGAATCACCGTGATTTATGGCACTGATATTATCGGAGGGCCTGCATAGGTTTATTTTTATCGTGGAAATGAGAGATTCTAAAAGAAAGGAGAATGTATTCAGGAACGTTAATATAAAACAACTTCTCATTTATTTTACGCAGCAATGATTGAGATTTAAAATAAAAATACATAGGTACTTAATTAGCCATTTCTACGTGATGAAATACAAATTTTATAATTCTAATTCCAAACTGGGTATTCTGCAAAATCGAATTGCAAATCCCTAAAAACAGTGCAAAAAAATAAAATTCTCTTCGCGTCAATATAATATAACTTTGCTGCTATTGAATATTAAAAAGCAATATAATATTCTGTATCGTTTTGTTTGTCAAAATATCTAACCCGCTGCGTACAGCGTTGCTTGTCAATTACTAAGGAAAAATAGTTTCCGCCCTTGTAACCCGATTGTGTCGATAGAAAGTTCCAATTTAGAGAAGTAGGTTAGGAAATTCAATGAATATTAATAACGTTTATCGAACATTCGATTAATCTAAATGTGTATTCACTCGATCACGACAGGGTTTATTAGTGAAATATTAATTTATTTGGCGTGTTTAAATAGCATATTATAAGGCACGTTCGTGAACATATTATTAACATGATGTTTAAAATGTAGATATTTATGTTATACCGTATTGCCTAAATTCTTTACGAATTTTTCACTTTCAAGTAAGTAATTATATGTGTAATTAAGCTTCATTGCAGTGGAACGCTTAGAAAAATAAGTCTAGTCACAGTTTTTGTGATATGTAGTTCCTACAATCATTGTATCTTCTAGTTCAAACTCTTAGCCACTGTCATCCATTTTCGTCAAATATCTATAGTGAAAATAATGAGAACTGAAATAGGATATTAGCTAATAAGTCAGAGCCAAATTCAACTTGTACATTTAAAAAAAATATATTTTTCATTTGTATATTTATGTTGTTCTGTAGTTCTTCCAGAATGTTGGTAAGATTATCGATGAGACACCTTAAAAATTAGCCGTTATATCTCTATGTTAATAGATTTATTAAACTAATATAATTCTACACTAACAACGCATACATTCAATATCGATGTTTTCCAGCGATCGATCATACTAAATCTGAAATCTAATACTTAAAGCATATCTTTTAACGCTTTATATTATTATAAATTCGCATGTCAATAACATGTCTCGTATATAACTATTCAGATATCTAGTGGAAATGTGATGCTGCTCTCGACAGTTCTTGGAGAAAATATTAACATTCACTTGTTTTTCTATAACTAATTACTTTGAATCAAAGTGCTGCATTAATCACATTTAGACTATTTTTATTTATTTATTTATTTAATTTAAACGTTACAAAATTACAATAAAGCCTTGGCATGGCAAATACACTAATACTACATTTACACAATTTAGAAAAAAAAAAAAAATGATGGATATTTCTTAATTTATACCAGTTTTATTATAATAAGTTCGAGTTATTATGTAAACAAACAATATTTTTCCTCCTATACCAGTTGTCGACGTAGGCTCAAGGGATTTTCGTTACACTTGGTTACACCTGCGTAGTTATCATTATTCATAAATATTGAAGTGTTATCCACACAAGAGTAGGTACTTGAAAATGTATTGGTAATTAGGCGAGTTATCGGTTGTGAATTATAAATTATATTAGAGTGAGTATGATCAAGTGGTTTAAAAATTAAAATATTGGTACTTCATTTTTTTATTTCGTTGTGTATTGATAAAATAACTATTTTCGTTTGAATATATTCGTAATTGTTTTGTTCTCGCCACACCCAATACGTTACTGGTTCGAATTCGCACAGCGAAATATTCATAAGAGTCACGCCCAAGGCTGGATTTTAATCAATAGGCAAATACATTCAGTTTTGGCTTTTTTTTCAAAATTTTGTTTAATATTCAGATGAAATTTTCGTAATAAAGCTTACTTAGTCAATATGAATGATGCAGTGGATTTTTAAATAATATGTAGATATGATAAAACCTGTTATTAGAATCGATCTGGTTCCAACTGAACTTCCCAAAACTAATATACGAGTATTTGCGCCATCGTCAATCGGAATATTTGATTAAAAGTTTCCTCTTGAAAATATTTACCTACTGACAAACAATGACGTTTTATAGCTTTTAAATCTCCTAAACTCATTGACATAGTATTTGTTGATCGAAGCCTAAACTAACTATTATTATGTGCATCAATCATGTAAAAATAATCTACGAGTATTTCATTCATAATTGATTAATACTTTTGTAAATAATGCATTATGTAGAATATATTACTGCTATAGTACTGAACTCTATGAATATTTTATCTATACTAATATTATAAAGCGGAAATATTTGTTTGTTTGTTACGATTTAACTCAAAAACTACTCGATTTAAAAATCATTTTACTTTTTTTTGTACAGTACATCTACATTGCGCCCGTGCGAAGCCGAGGCATGTTACTAGTTTTAGATAAAGGTACATATTTAAAGAGTTTAACATATCACGCCGTACATTTATCGCTGCTGGCGTTGAGACTACACTCAATAAAAGCATACGTGAATATTGATGAAATGGTAATTAGTGCAATATCCAATAATGGTAATGACGCGCATATCAATCGTCACATTAGCGACAATACTTAATTTTATTGCTTTAGATCGATATTACAGGTTAGGTGTTAGTGTTAGTGCCACATTCTCATTATTAGTATAGGTAATTTCATTACGATTATAAGGATAGAACATAATATATGTTTAATTGTTAATCATTTTAAAAAACCTTTTCTAATTTAACAATAGTTGTGAGACCTAAATAAGTTTAAAAAAAAGAATACTAAATTCAATTTTTTTTTTAATTATAAATGTTGCCACGTCTGTCAATAATGTACCACTCACTACTCAGAGCTTATGACAAAGTACTGCAGTGGATGCGTTAGGCATGTCAATGTCAGTTGTCTCAATTGCAAAGTTAAATACAGACTTGCAATCAATCAACTGCACACTTATATACGTATACAGACTGCTCTTATAACCTTAATTAAAGTCTACACTATTGTTACATATAGGATAGTATACCAAAGTATATTGATATTGCTGCTTCCAGACAGGATATCTAACGTAGTTTTGGTATATCAGACTTTTAATGACAAAATAATGTATTAGACATTAGTAAACGCCCGTATGTTTTACATGCTGCCCCAATAGTAGTAAAAACTGAATCTGTGATTGCATATTACTGAGAAATTTATGAACTGATTCGAAAATTTGAATTGGCGGGCTCGTTGGTGCGTACGTTAGAACACCTGCCGTGCGCATCAATGGGCTGTGGGTTCGAATCCCGCCGGGACGACATGTTTTCTGTAAAAATGTCTTCACCACGTCTGGTAACTTCGAGCATTGAACGGGTGGAAGGAATATCGAAATTCCAACAGGGTAACGAACCGCCGTTTATAGATGGATTTCCGAATGCTCGAAGTAAAAAGTAGGTCGACAACGCATCATTAACTGATGTTCTGTGGATAACCTAACCTAACCTAACCATCAAGTGAACCTCATGCTTGTCTGTCGATATCTAACATACATGATCGTAAGTTGTTCGTAATAGAGTCTCAGTTTTTATTTAACAGGTGTACACTGTACAGTATGATGATAACAGGACGATGCGCATAAGACTGCGGTATTTGTCTTATTTGTAAAAGTAATATATAGTATATACATTCTTTATTAAGAACTCGATTGAATAATGTCTTCATTTTTAACTTTATAAGTGCTGCCGTATAACAATAAAGGGTTTATGAATTTTATTCAAAAAAGAGTGATCGGAATTGAGTTATAATTGAAATTTTGTTTTTATGTGTCTGATTTAACATAATGTATTTTTTCCTTATATTGTATGTGAGACACGAGAATATAAGTAAGAATCTGTATACTTGGCATTGGCTTCTAACTCCCACGGCATCGTTTTAAACTTTAAAAGTTATAAAACAGTTTCAAATTCTTCACAGCACTTCATCGTAGTTCCATATAACGATCAAGTTTAAATTTCAAATAATTATGTTACATATGAAAATGTTCGAGTTCTTAAAATTTATTTTTAGCTTGCGTTAACTACTTATTATCAAAGTGGTGGAATATAATATAAACAAATCAATAGACACTAAAGAAATAAACCTTTGTGTTTATTTAAACTATTATCCTGTAAAAAAATTATAAAGTGTGATTGAAAATCAACGTAGTTTATGTACATAATAATATGAATTTTATATAAATGAAATACAAAGTCCATTTCGACGATGTGTATTTTTCACATCAGAGGTTCATAAAATAGAGTAAACCTCTGCGATTAATAAATATATAATATTGTTATTTGCGAAAAAGACATGAAATATAACATCGTTTTCTCACGCATCAATAATTGTTTTCGTTATTTTCAACAAAGGCTTTTAAACATTATTAAATACCAATTCTTTTATAAAGAATATATTTAAAAGTAGCAAAAGTATAGTATCACTCAAGAAAGTCACTGATCTTGTTATGATAAGCTTTATGGCTTAAAAAGTATACAAAAGAGTCACAAAGACTTTCAATGTTTTTGTATAATGGACTTATAGAATATTTTGCCTCTTATATGAGTTAGCTTCTATTAGCTATTTATAAAGTAATCCAAAATAGGACATTTAATAGGAGAGCCGTTTGAAAATTAAAATTTGCTTTGCATTAGCATTAGCATTGAATGTTTAAATCAAAGTATAGTTAATCATTCGCAAAAAAAAAATGTGGCTCTCGCCATTACGTTAATGATACCGAATGTGAGTTTTATATACAGTTAAATAAGAGCTATATTGGATCGTTTGGTGTTTATAATTAGAAATTATAAAAAAATTAGTGGTGCCGTTATTCTTGCAAAGCAGCGATATGTACATAAATAGAAAAAGTAAAATTGAACTCTCGAGTCCCCTAGTGGGGCATGGAGCAGACCCATTTTTGTGTCTGTTTCACTGATCATTCTTCTTTATAGGCAAGTAGGTGATATCATCCTTCTGTGCTCTAGATAGCCTTAATTGTCACACAAAATATAAAATACAAATATACATACAGAAAAATTAAATTTAACTTATGTAAAAAATAAAATTGTCTTAAACTTCAAAATTTAGGACATATCTTTTCCGTTTTACGTTTTAAATATAAATATACATAAATATTATAAGCTATAAGTAATCAAAAATGTATAATAATGTTATAATAAGAGGAGGCTTTATAGTTTATAGCTATCTATTCCAAGTAACGGAGTGGATAGAGAGGAAAAACAATCAGAAGTTAGTGTGTAACAAGAAGTAGAAGAAATATATATATAGAATGCGTACTTTTTAGGATAAACTTATCCATAAATAAAAGGTTCATATTTAAAATAGCACCTATTTAATTATAAAAAGCTTCGCTTTTTTTTCATTAATATTGCTACAGTTATCTTGCCTAATTCATCTCAATAATAGAAGTTTTTCAATAGGGTAGTAAGAAAAGAACAGTAAATCACTACAAAAGAACCTTTAGATAAAGGCTTTATTCCGAAACATTAGACTGAGTCAATTTATTGAAGATTAAATTTAGAATGTATGCGAAGATTAGGTAATGTACTATTTAATAGAATTTTATATTTGTTTAAATCATAATTTAATTAGAGAGATTATGAAAAACAATGCCATCGGTTTCCATATCAAGAAAAAGGTTATATTACTATGGCTGGTAAAAATGGTGGCTCAGTAAAGAAGACGAGGAAAATGGAGAGAAGTCTGCTAGACTGAAACTGTCAGATAAAGTAAATAATGATGTTATAAGAAGTAAAACCAAAATATAAGATGTAAAGAATAATCCTTTACTTCACTAAAATGGCAGTGAGCAGGACATATGCAGGATAAGTGGAAATAAATAGACAAAACGACTGGACCCGAAGGGAATAGAAAAGAAAAAGAGAAAGACCAACAATAAGATGGAGAGACATCTAGCCCTAGCTGAATGCAGAAAGCCAGGCCAAGAGAAGAGTGGAAGAAAATAGGGGAGGCCTACGCCGAAGAGACGACTACTTTAAAATATAAACTACTAGTAAAACGCTCCGGCTTCGCACGGGTGCAATGTAGATATACCTACTATACACAAAATGATAATTTAGCTGAAAGATTTTTAAAATCGGTCCAGTAGTTATAATATTAGATAATTTATAAGTTTAGATAATTTATTTTTTATTTGTCATTCGTTCAAAATATTAGTAGGGTATTAAAGGCTTTTTTTTAATTTTATTATGAAACAAACAAACAAAATAGGAATCTAACGCAATAATTGTAGTACAGTTAATTATGGCAAATTATTATATACAGAAATCGATCCTTTAAATAATGCTTTAACGAAGAATAGATTTAATCAAATAATAAATATAATGATATCACAGTCTAATAGTTGTAATAAATATTTACAGTCCAAGTATTATTTCCAAAATACAATATTGACAGCTTCAAAAATATCATGCATCATTTGATTAACCCGAAATATGATAAATATAAGAAGTTTTCTTTTAACTCACCGTAGTGAATCGCATCCAATCAGAAACAAGTAATTAAGTTCACATAACACTACGGTAATTTGTCGCCTATCAATAATAACTTAAGCGCGAATGTTATTAGGCGGGCCTCTACGCGGGTCTGACGTAGACGCTACGCGAGTTTCCACGTTGGAATGTCGTGATCAACTAAACTCTCAGCTCTGAGGCTGCGCTGGTTGCATTTCAACCACACGGGGACTGCGATGCATACCACTTTACTTCTTAACGTTACTACCTTAATTACTGCCCATAGTTCTTTGAGGAACTTTAATCATTACTCTTTCTTAAGTAATTTAAAGGTAATCGCACATTGGGCGAGATTTGAACCAATTAGTGCATCATTACGTACTAAAACAAAATGGTTTATACATTTTCTATGAAATAAATGATACTTTAAACCTTTGTCTATAATAATATAAATACGGCATATCAGCCCTGAGATAAAAAAATACCATACATCCTCGATCTAGTTTTTTTCAAGCAGATTACACAATGATTTTGTAGTGTAAACACGTGTGCACAAGAGTAATGTAACACAAACTATAACATCTACACATCCTGGCTTTTGTTTACGTTGAATGTTTTTTTTTCATATTTCACAATAATTAGTAGAAGATCATCTCTAAGATGTTCAGTTAAATATATACTATCGCTCAAAATTTTGGATACACCAGTCTGGAAAAAAAATAAAAAAATGTATTTAAATACAGCAAATCGAAGCCTGATCTATCTTTTTTAAAACCACGCTTTGTAAATTTGAATATCTTTTTATTTGGCAGAGTTATCCAACTTTAAGTGCGGCAAGAAATATCGACTGGTGTATCTGTAACTGTGACAACTTTTTTGCGGTAGTGTACAACTCTATATTACATATACCACTATAATATATTATAGTAGAGCTGCAAGAACGCCGAGCGCGCAAACCCAAAGCATAAACTTTGATAGACGAAATTTCATTACGATATTAAAATCTCAAAATTATAATTTTATGAAAGAATTTCTTCATAAACCAGAATTTATACAATTTTTTGAGAAAACAATGATGGAACGAGAAGAAATTCCATTTACACCTGGGTCTTAGGCTAGTAGAATTTATTAGCATTCAAATGATTTATAACTAGCTGGCGGCAGCTGAAAATTTTCTGATTCGTCTCAAATTAAATTCTTTCTTTCCTTTGAGTGGATTTCATTAAAGGTAACGAAATGCCAGGAAGATGAAAAAGATAATCTGAGCGTAGCTGCACGCTGAGTTCGCGTCTCGCCCTCATCAACGTTTCCTGAGCTCTTTGATGGTCTAACCTTTACATTCATTTTATGTGCCAACCTGAAAATAAGTTTACCCTTATTAAGTCATCTTTACCTTTTCATTAAAATTTTAAATTAATATCAAAATAAAATGGACTTTTGAAATTGTAGAAAAAAGCGATACGATGTCTAACTAACAGATAAAAGGCCCATTCACTATTTGCTGCTTTAGTTTCTTGCCTGTAGCATACAATTTAATTGAAGCAATAAATGACTTGCATGGTCTTAACAATTGATCATACAAGTTTTGTTTCAATACTTTTCTTGGTGTAAACCGCGTGTAACCAGTTGCTTACAATTCTTGGGTATCAATTATTGCGCTTAGATAATTGCATTCAGTTATTGCTCTTGTATATACAAGAAATTGGCATCGTGTAAATGGGACTTAAATAATTAGCCGAGTATTTGTTGGGGTTTTTTTATCATAAAAAACACATACTCAAATACAATTAATGAAATAAACTTATTAGTTTTATTAGCCATGTTTTTGGAAGTGGCTTCGAATCTTTCCGCAATTATTAGATAAAATAAACATTTTAATTCAATAATAAATCAAAATATAAGTTAAAGAAATAGTAATTTATTAAAGTAATATAAACGCTTCACAAATGTTTCGCTGCAGTCTAAAAAGATATTTAAAATTTCTATAGAGAGATAATGATACAACCGCTGAGAATATTACCCGTGGTTTACTAAAAAGCTGTTCGTTGGAGTTAAAATATTTAACGAGCTTCGTGTAAGAGAACAAAGAGAATTCTATGTTTAGCACTATGTTTGAGACTATGAAGTGCAGTTCTATGTGAATGCAAGTAACGCTAAATAAAATCCACGCCGCTGAGAACTCATAACACTACATTTTTCAACATATTATAAAAGCAGCAGGTATTAAAACGGTAATAATAATGTACGATTTTACTAGGTAAAATAAAGAGCTGAAGAGTCGTACTTCAATTTAAACGGTACCAATGTATTGTGAGTTAAACCACTGACATTGTTTAAAACAATCACGCCGATAGGAATGTGCGTGTCGGACCGGAGGCATTGGAGAGGATTTCGTGTGGACTCATTTGGCCAGAAGCTTTCATTGAATATTTAAATTCATAAAATGTCGTGCCGGCAAAGTTGCCCGCCTAGAAATGTTATGAACTACTACATAAAGCTTCTGGTCAGCAGCAAGTGGCATCATGGCAGCCTTGGTATGTGGAGTTGTGGACAGCAGATGATGGCATAGCATTTCTTTAGCACAGCTTATGCTGGCTAAGAATCCTTTATGGATATTATTTTATATTTCTTGTTTTTAAGAAAAAAAATAAAATTTAATTAGAACACAATCTACATTTCCAGTGATATTATATTTGTTCAGGATTAAGTTTTTCTTGTTATTTTCGCTTGTCAGGATATTCTGTTAGCAGAATCCAAAAACTAGAGTTTTTTAAAATATCACAGCCAGATAATTTGTTTTCCCAGTTTCATGGAAAACAAATTATATAATTCTAGTTCTCTCACTATTTAATTACTGTGACACAGTGTATGGTCCCCGACTTTTGACGAGAACAATTAAAAGTATTCAACGAGTCCAAAATGCGTGTGCGAGGTTCTGTTATGTTGTACCAAGACGTTCGCATATAACTCCATTCTTGAATACGCATAAAAAGCTCAAAATGGAACACCGTAGACATCTTCATTTTGCTACAATGCTTCATAAAGTTATCTTCAAGGAAACACCAAGATATCTGTTTCATAAGTTGTGCTGGTATAAGCCCTATCATAACAACCCGCGACAATGTGCAGCTAATAAGCTTCTCATGCAGAAGCATAGGTGTACTGGAACCACAGGTGCATTTTCCATAAAAGCGAGCAAAATATGGAATAGCCTACCGCCTCCCTTACGTCAACCCATTTCATTGATTACTTTTAAAAAAAATTGCCGTTTATGGTTATTGGGTTCACAATTATTGCTCGTTTAGTAAAATATAAATATATTTATCTATCTGTTTTAATTGTCTTACATCACTCAGCAAGCAATCCGTGAAATCTAATTTAAAGAATAACATACTTTTTTTTTATATATATTTATATTTTTACACTGTCGCCACATACTCATTTGTCAAAGTTTATATTATTTTTTGTTTAATTAACTTTAATTTCAAATTCAGCTTGTTTTACCAATAGTCACATATTTTTTATTGTTTCATTGCTGCACTGTTTTTTTTTTTTTTCTTTCATTTTTTTAACGATATGCGGTAAAAATTGATTTTAAAAATGTGGAATAAGGACTGGCTGAAAATCAGCGCTGTACAGACCCCGGTTTGTCAGCTTTATGCTGAGCCTGCTGCCTTTTGTCACGAGTAGGGCATGCAATTCGGATATTCGGATATTCATATTATTAGGATATTCGCTACATTAACTATTCGAATAGTACCTATATAATTATTCGGTTTTTTTGAACATTTCGAATACCTACTATTCTACTTCGTTTTGGTAAATGTATGATTTTTTACTAACCATTCCACCTACAAGTGTTGAAGCTGAACGTGTATTTTCGGCTAATAGGTTTTTTTTTGTAATCATTTGAGATGTTCATTTAATGAGGATACTTTAGACGCCCTCAGTTTCCTACGGTCGTATTTTCGGAACACAACAAAGTAATTTTTTTCAACTTATAATTATGTTTAGACGATGCACATAATGGTTCCTAATTAAAATGTTTATATACTAAAGAGGTTTCTTTTCATTTACACACATTAAATAAAACACAATTCGAAAAATTCGTTTTATTCGAATTATTCGAATAATTTTTATTATAGAATTCGAAATATCCGAATACCTACTTCGAACGAATAATGCATGCCCTAGTCACGAGTCTAGTTTATTATTCTTATAAATAGCACATTATGTATGTACTTGTGAATTGTGACAATAAAGATCATATTATTATTATTATTATTAAAAAATATTATAATAGATGCAGTTATATCAAAATATAACTGATATATTCTATTCTATTCTCATGTTTGTAGCAAATCTTATACACATACTATATATAAAACAAAGTCGTGTTAGTTACACCATTTATAACTCAAGAATGGCTACACCGGATTTAATGATATATTATTTATTTCATTCGTATATGTCCCAAATAACAGAATAATTATTAAAATATCAAAAAAATATAGGAAAATTGTATAAAGTAATTTGAAAATAAATTAGGTTCAGAACTCCGCCATCTTTCGTAGTTGAAAACTAACGTCTCGCACGATTGTAATTATTGATGTCCACAGCATAACACTTGTTGGTATATGGTATGGTATAAACCAATAGGTAGTAGTGGGAAAATTAAAATTTAGAAATATTTTTTATTTCTGAAGCCAACATTCTTCCAACACAACGTAAACGTAACGTAACGTTATATAAAATCGTCTCAGATTCTTGCCGTTTCAGATTTTGAATCATGGTTTTAAATTTTCTTCGATGAAGTAATATAAATACAAATCTTGATATTAACCACTGAAAGCCCCGCTGGTGCGACTTTTCGAAAATGTAACCTTTAGGTAGAAGAATGCACATGAGCAGGAACTTAAAGCTCAACACCAATTGGTATATATTAATATGACTATTTTGTATAGGAACATTTATTTCTATTTTTAGGGTTCCGTACTGCGTACCTAAAATGGCACCCTTATATGTCGTTCGTCGTCTGTCTTTTTCTCAGGAATGCGTGGAGGTACGAAGTTAAATTAATATCAAATACTCAGGTCTTTAATTCCTTGAAGTAATGAAAAAATCAACTTCTAAGTCAACGCAATCAAAAATACGGCCTTTTATTCTCTGTTTATACCGCATATTTTGACACTCGCAAGGGAATCAAAACCTATAGGGTACTTCCCGTTGACCTAGAATCATAAAATTTGGCATGAATGTCATGTAGCAAAAGTAAAGGAAAATAACCTTAAAATTTGTAGTTATTCTTTTTTATTTTCATCATTTATATGCTTTTTTATATCAATTAAATTACTTCATTACAAATAATGTTTAAGAAAACAATTACTGCAGATAATTCGAAAATATACATCAGCATGTCATTACTTTTTTCCTCATAATGCGATACAAATAAATTTATTTAGGTATAAAAATACTGCATGCTTATCATAAATACTGACTGCACAGCAAATTAACCAAAGCGCATAGCAAAATAACTATCCAAGTAGCATATAATATATTATTAAGCACCACAAAACTTGCTCATCATATTTGTCGTAATTTTCAAGAAGACTGTCGGGAGTTAACCGCATAGCTCGCGCGTAAGTTTAATAGTGGCAATGGGTGTATGTATGTGGCTGTATGTGGTGGCTGGTGGTGGTGGGTTAGGTTATGTTGGTATGGTGACCACCGCGCACGAGTCGAGCGAGCGAAGCGAGCGGTGCCGCGGTAGCGTCCGACGAGTGCCATAACCGAATCCTACTTATTCATTTGGAAAACGTTTTTCTAAAAGAAAATTTATTCATATTTTTCCCCCTCTCCGAAATTGTGGGACCGTTTTTATTGATAACTACCTGTTACCCGCTAAAATGCTGTTTTATTTAGAAAAACTGCTGTAAGTAATATACAAATAGAAGCTATATTTTAAAAAAAAGAGTTAATAGGTATAATGTGCATTAGTATTATTAGCTGTGCATTGCTAAAAAAAGCTTTGCTTTAAGATAAATAGCCGTACGCCGCGAACATAATTGTAGTTTATTTAGTAATATTTTGAGTAGAGTATTTTTGCGTTTAAATACTACCCGTTTTTTAAATCAGCTTAAATACCTTTCGGATGCCTTGAGACAATTTTGTTAATATGTACAAACATGTAACCTCAGTTTATACTTATATAAAAACTCTTTTAAAATTTTAAAAATCTATTAATTTAAGTATTACAGAACTGAAAGACTGTACTATATCTATACTCGATTATTATATATATATTTAATTAACGCCTCAGGCATTCTTGATTAAAACTCACGCAAAAATTAAACGTATTCACATTATTTCAGTTTGGAACACCCAGTTTTAATGAGCATCAAATTCAATAAAAGAGGAACAATACGATATGTGAGCGCGAGCTGTGACTCTATTGTTTCATTCGGGGCGAAGAGTCATTATAAAAACTAGGCATATGTATCATCTAGTGGTCAAATCTCTACGGCCTATTGTCTTCTTAATGATATGACACACTATAAGGTTACGAAAGGTCAGCAAAAGTTAATTTCTCATTAAAATAACAGAGTTCTATATGAAAATAAAACCTTTCCTTGACAAAAAGCTCTATCTGACAAAAACCCTTTCTTCTTAAACCCAATCATATTTATTCGTAAAAATATACTGTTATTTTCATTCAAATCAGTGGAGTAAAAAATTGATAAAGGCAGTACGTTCAACCGTAGTATTCAATAATAAGCAATTTCAAAAAACGTAGGACTGCCCAGCCCTCGATTACAAAGGCTGATACGGCCCGGGAGGCAGAGAGTTTGCATTATAAGTGATCCCTTTTATGAATTTGGGAGGTCAGCGAAGCAACGCCGAATGGTGTAGGAGGCACGGCATACCGCCGGAAATAATGACTTCCTCTCTGTAATTGGAATGGGCTGCTGCACATGGAAAGTATCCAGCCAGTCAATGTTTACCGGTTTTCCTGTTTTCAACCGAGCAAAAAGCTTGTTTCAGACGTATCATTTTTTGATAAAAAAGTTTTGTTTAAAAAATATTGGTTTTAACGGTGCCGTAATATTTATATTATATATTTAAACAATAATCTTGTGGAGTATGGGAGGTGTGGACTTCCTCCAACCTAAAGGAAGGATCCTCGACCAGTCGAACCACAGTCGACCACTGACTGGCTGGCTCTAAGGTCCCAGTGGTTGATGTCGAGATGTTGCATATATACTCAGCGATTGTTTCTTGGCACAGATTGTAGATGTTGCTACAATCTCATTAGTGCTATTCAGTTCTGTAAAGGCTTAGAAAGAGAAAAGTGTTGTTAAATTTATATACGCGTATACAAATAGTAATATGTACTTTATTGTCGTTTTGAAGATATATAAATAATTTTTATCCAGTGAATTCGGAAGAAGGCGCGCGACGTTACAGAGTGGAGCATGTGCAGGAAATAATGACGTCCGGCGAACCAGCGCCGTAATTGAAACATGCCGTACGTCGCACGCCATACGGACTCCAAGTAAATTACGAGGAAAACGAATACGTACAGCGGAAATATAGTTATCCAGTCATTTCAAACAAATGTAATCCCTAGGCATTTTACAAATCAAATATTAAAAAAATATATGGTGCCGTAAAATAGCTTGTGTCGCATGACAAGCTATTTTACGGCACCAAAACAAAATAAGTAATCATTTTTATTTGAAACACAAACATACAATTGAAAGAAAAAGAAAATAAAATTAAAACTATCACTTTTCAATACAAAGAACTATAAGTAAAAATTAATACAATAATAAATAAATCCGTGTTTCTGGGCTTGTATGGTGGTCCCGCCACTGGGTATAGGTAATTTAATTTTAACAATTGTTGTAATAGTTTATTACAACAATTGTTGTATAAGATGTAGCCACGATGGACACAGACCTAATTTTCAGTTAGCCCCATGCAAATTTTCAAAAAAATAGTTTATTTATTTAGCACTACACACAAATATACAGGTTATTGAACAAAGACAATTTTACATTGTTACTTTAATGCAATTTGTCAATGGAGAATAAACTGATTTTGTTGCAAACTGAAATAGAGAAAATACTCGAGTGCCGTAGAAGTTTTGAGAATAACGTTGAGAAATGCTACTTTGAGTGATAGTGCTTTAGCAGAGGATGATAAAAGTTTAAACAAGGCAATTTCCTATGTGTCGATTGTACACTTTTTATTTCAAATAGTTTAACAAAGAGATTTAAATAAAATACTGTATACCGGATTAAAACGCGATTTATTATTTATATTGTTTAAATTATCCCCGCGACCACGGTTGCTGAAAAGCATCCGAAACGTCGGGATAAATAATTTAAACAATATAAATAATAAATCGCGTTTTAATCCGGTATACAGTATTTTATTTAAATGTGTGATAATAAAACACAATATTAGTTTACAAAGAGATATCAAGTCAATAAAGAGAATAAATTTAACCGCTTGGTTCACGATTAAATTATGAGGTTATTTACCCAAACATATTAGTATATTTTCCTGGACAGGTACTCCATTTTTTATAATTATTTATTCTCTTAACAACTTTGCTATCAGCTATGCCTAGTAGAATCATTAAACAGTAGCCAAAATCTACATGCAATTTTATCGGTATTTATTTCGAAAGCAATTCCAAAAGCAAGTTGAACCTTCCCTTGATCCAAAATAAAGGTGATAAAACTGGCATTAAATCTTCGCAATCTAAAGTTAACTTCGATAATATTGTTACTTACCATAAAATACTTTAGCAATAGCATTATAAAGTTTGTTTTACGCTAAAACTCGTAAAGACCACTCATTAAATAGGTTATATGTAATTAAATAATTTTATCACAAAGCTTGATCTGTAATCTTTCTTATACGTATTAGATGTTACTGGCGCTCACCTTTGAAGCTATTCAGAACGATAAATGAATAATATTATTAGTAAAATTTTAAAGTAATTAGTGTTTAAAAAAACATGCATTCGTATGTTGTAATAAACAAAAATCCAACTTCAACATTGAATAAAATATATTACATTTAGGTTATTTCTAGAAAAATAAAGTTGTGTTTGGATTTCCTATTCTAAATAATTTGTGTTTTTTGTAATTAAGTTGATACTATGACAATGTTAATAATATTGTTATAATCATTACCCTGGCTAAGAGACCAGAGCCTCACTTTAATAAGACATGTATTTAAAAAAGGTTAAATTAATAAAAAATATTATTATTATTATAAATGTGACATATCCAACGCTAACCATTGCTCCTTGTTAAAATTATATATATATTTTATCATAATATATATGTACATTAATTTTAGCCCAGTTCTTGAATTATGTTTTCACAAAGGTTTAACATCAAAAAGGAAAATTCACAAAATTAAGAAGTGCATATTGTGCGTTTCGGTTTTAGTCTATGGATTTCCGAATGCTCGAAGTAAAAAGTAGGTCCACAACTCATCATTGATTGATGTTCTGTCGCTGAGGAACCTACCATCAAGTGAACCTCATGCTCGGCTGTTGATATATAACATAAAAAAAGAAAGAATAAACCTACAAATAGTTTAAATAATACGAATGTATAATCTAAATCTTAAGAACAATCTTAAAGACATCACATGTACGTAAGTACCAAAACGTAACATTAGCCGTGGTATGTTGCAACGTGCACGGACCGCAATCAACAATTATTCACGAATATAAACGTCATGTCATACAGGAATTAACTCTGTTAGCTCGTAAACATGTTCCGACGTTGATTTATTGTATTAATTCCACAATTCCAAGCCATAATCGTTAAACACTTGTTTTAATAAATATATCGTATATTGTGTTTGTTTGTGTGTTTGGTTAGTATCGTAATATTAGTGATTACATATTTTGATTATGTACAAGGTGTACTTATCATTTATAAAAAAAGGTTAGATACAAAAAGATTGATACGAAGTTATTAAAGATATTATGATATCGGTGTCTCTAACGTGTAAGGTGAAGTCTTCCTTTACCCTAAAGATAGGGCTCAATCTTTAACTCCATTTTATAGAGGGGGAAGCTACTTATTACCCTGCGAGATTTCTCTTTACCTACCCGTGGGTAGTGCAATACCTGGAGTGTGTGGGACTCTGATCTTTCGGTTTCTCCCTGCTAACCAGAGAACCTGGAGACCAAACCCACTAAATTCCTCTTGACCCCTCAAGACTTGAATCCCTCAAGACCCGCCGTTGTGGGCTCACGGGTTCGTTTGCGCAATACATACCGTGGCTCCGGAACCTCTAACTCCATCAACCAACCCATGACTGGCTGGTGGTAAAGCAGTTGAAGAAACTTTGATAGTGTGATTCAGAACTCGTAACATGTAGGTATTATAACGTAATTATTATATTCATATTTTATATAAACTGTGCTATTTTAATTGAAAATAATGTAATATTACGCCATACTAGCAAGGATCATAAGAAACAAAATTTTTTTTAGTAGTTTACGATTATCTGGCTGAATTACAATTAAAATGAAAAATGATATTTGTTACGAAATAAATCGAGAGACGTTCCCGTAGATCTGGTCGAAAACGAAAAATACGCTGAGCAACCGAAGTTGTGGGTAGAAATATGAAACAAATATAGAAAATTTCATAACCACATAAAAAGACGTTCGCAAGAAATGCCATACATCAATGTCAGGGCTGGACGGAGCCAAGAAGTGATTTCCAATGGATGCTCACTGAGGAATGTTAAACGATTTTATAAGACGCCGCTACGTGACCCGCTGCACTGCTTATATTTTATATCGATGCTATAAATTTCTGAAACTATAAAATCGGTTGGAACCCAGCTGAAAAGCATCCTATAAGTTTCACCAAACTAATGTAGCATATAACCAGAGACTAAGCATGTAATTGTTTTAATTACGAATATGATTTTTTGTATGAGCTATAGAGTTAATCTTGGCGGAGCGACACGAATAAATCATGAATAATTGATGTTGTGCCCCGAAGCATGGCATTTTATGTTGTGAATATTCATTATATGACGTATTTACGTATACTATAGTATATAATCATATTATAGTATACAGTAACAAAGCAGAACTTAATTAAATATTATAAAAAAAAACAACTCAAAAATCTCTGAACGAAAAATATATTTAAAAACTTATACATTCTCTCGCTAGCTTCACTTTAATCTTCCGTTTCCTTCGCGTACAGTAAACATCATTACAAAACACAAACGAGTCGTTATGGTCAATTAATAAAATTCATAATAGCGTCATAGTAATGTTATTATATTTCTAAGCTTAATACTGGAAGAGCGAAACAATCAGTAAAACAGAGAAGATAAAAGCATTGTCGCCTTGAAACGTTCACGTTTTGCCAAGGGTCCCTCGTAAAACTTTATTAGGCGCATTAAGGTCGTGGTTGAATCCTGTTTATGTAATCGCCTTCGGGGACCTTTAACAGGAAAAATATTAAGTGAAAAAAAAACACACAACGTCAACTTAAATAACTTTATAATATTCATTTAAACCTTATTTTCAAAATATTATTAATCTTAATTTTAATAAATATAAATTAGATTTTTAAACTTATTTTCAACTATTAAAACATTTTTTTGTTTATTTTCTAGAAAATAATCAGCTATGGTATTCGTATAATACAAATTGCTATAATTCGTGTATTTAAGTCACAGATTATGTTTTAAAATCGTTATAAATACTGGCAAAGTTTGAATAAGGCATTGTGTATACAATATAATATACATATAGTATGTATTATATATTATTAGATTTTGATAAATATTATCTATTTATCAAAATCAATAGTGTGTTATCTTTCATTCAATTAATCAATGTTGTTTTATTTTAGAGTTAGCAATATATTATAATAGGCATACGACTTATAAAATATTGTTAAAGCCAAAATAAAACCAATGCATTTTTTAGTATTATTAAGATTGGATTTCCGATAAAATGTATAGTCTGAGACAATTTCAACTAGCTTCATATTGTATTATAGACATACACTTCTACTTTAAGGAAGCCAAAGTCTGTCTGTTTATACAACGTAGCCGTAGTGATGGTTATTGAACTTAATATCTTTGGTATTGAATCTTACTTCAAATTATATAGGTACTTATTACTGAGTAAGAGCAATCACCAACATTACATCGTAGTCGTTCAATTGAAATTAGCAAAAAACGCAGGCGTTTTCTATGACAAAGGCCTACGTCCTATACTGGACTTCAATAATTTATGTCGTTTAATATGAAATAACATAAAAATCAGCATATGTTATTTAACAGTAAAAATCCTTGAACTCTGCTCTATAGCAAAGGTATTCTCATAGCATCTACACTCCGAAATATTATTCAAATAATCACAAGTTTCTCGCTTTAATTAATGCCGTGAAATGCAAATTCAAATTAACTATTTAATAAGATGGCGGTTATATTATGATGATATCCTTGACTATCTAGTCATCTGCCTATATGTAGTTCCAGATATAGAAATAAATATAAAGTTACTTTTATCTAAAAATATTTTGTCCATTAAAGCAATTGACTCCACGTTTAATTTAAATACGTCAGAGCCAACATTTCATTAAAATCTAAACCTATTTCGTAGAGAAATAAAGACACCGTAGAACATGCGAAAATTTCCATTATTTTTCAAAAATTATGTTTCAAAAAGTACCAAAGTAGGTACGAGTTAATTTTTGCAGTAGCCACTCTTATGCTTTACGAACGTATTTATAAAATGTAATGTAAGCAAGCTAAAATAAAATAATGAGTTATGACATTTTGTAGTGCGCTCATTAGAAACGTGTATTTAATGATCCTCCAGAAGCTGTAGTCTTCCTGAAAATGTGACTGTTGAAGTTTGATCAGTAAGAAAGTTTTAATTGCCACTGAACGGCAATTACGTGGACTCCGCAATTCATTGCAAAGCATTTTATTACGGGCTAAAGATACAAAACTATACAACATAGAATGTTTTCATGAATACTTACAAACAAGAAATGGCAAAACATTAGTGTTTAAGAATTTACCTTTACAATTATGTTTAAATGTTATATTGACGGGCTCGTTAGCGCGTTCGGTAGAACACCTGTCGTGCGCATCGATAGGTCGTGGGTTCGAATCCCATGTTTTTAATTTTCTGTAAGCATGTCTTCCCCACGTCTGGTAACCTCGGGCATTGAACGGGTGGGAGGAATATCGAAATTCCGAACGGATAACGAACCACCGTTCATAGATAGATAAACCGTGAAGTGCATATTGCGCGTTTTGGTTTCAGTTTATGGATTTCCGAATACTCGAAGTAAAAAGTATGTCGACAGCACATCATTGACTAATGTTCTATGACTGAGATATCACCTACCATCAAGTGAGCCTCATGCAACAACATTTTTTTTTATGTTATGTTAGATAAAAAAAATCTATTTTTCTTGACTAAATGATAGTTAATTTCAAAATACACTATAAAATGCTGGCTTATTCTTTCGAAATGAAATAAAACAAAATTTGAAATATAACAAAACAATGTATGATAGAATTTATCTACATTGCACCCATGTGAAGCCGGGGTATATAGCCGCTAGTATTAGATATACCACAATATTCAATTTATATTCGGAGTTCGTTAGCTTCAATCGCAAGGATCACCCGCAGGCGGCATCAATAGGTTTCCTTCGAACATGTTTCAATATGATATGTCAGTGCTATAATATAATATAGATCTCCTTGAACATAAATCATGTTTAGCGTTGTGGAGGAAGGGAGGTGTGGTCTTCCTCCAAACCTAAAGGGATCCTCGACCAGTCGAAACACTGACTGGCCGGCCCTAAGGCCCCAGTGGTTGATGTCGAGATTTTGTATAATATACGTATATACACAGCACTCCAAAATTGTATTTATATAGCGCGATTCAGGATTATCTTCGAATTGATTCTTGTCGCATATTGTAGATGTCGCTACAGCGTTACGAATTAGATCAATTATGATTTAGTACCTATTCCAGTCTTCAAATTATAATTGTCGCAATGAGTTTTGGTAGAGCGTCGAGGAATTCTGTTCTTTTAAGTTAATCTAATAATAAGAATTCGAAGGTTTATATTCCTCTTTTTTGTTTATGGGGACATTAAGTAGGCAAAGAGTCAGCTAACGATTATTTTTTATGTGAGATATCGACGGACAAGCATGAGATTAACTTGATGGTATGGTATGGTAATACCTAAGCCACAGAACATCAGTAAATGTTGGGCTGTCGACCAACTTATTACTTCGAGCATTCGGAAATCCATACACTGAAACCGAAACGCGCAATGTGCACTTTACGGTTTTTCCATCTATGAACGGTGGTTCGTTACCCGGTCGGAATTCCGATATTCCTCCCACCCGTTTAATGCCCGAAGTTACTAGACGTGGGGAAGAAAATTATAAACACATCCCGGTGGGATTCGACGCGGTGGGAGCGCACGGCAGGTATTCTACTAATCGCGTCAATTGATAGAATTGATGTCTGAGATGTACATGTACGACGTACGTATATCATAATTATTTTATTTATGAGGTATATATTAAACTATCGATACAAGTCATATGAAATAATAATGTTCTGCTATTTATTATTAAACCTAACTAATTCAGTTACGAGTAAATTTACCTAACGCCAACTGCTACTTTGTAATCTGTTTGCTTTCCAAACACGCGATACGCAATTTGTCAACTCTGACGACCTTTTAATTACTGTAATTCATGTTGCTTATTTAGAAAATGCATACGCATAGTATCACGAGTGTTCGGAACTCTAATTAATTTTGAACAATGAATTGTAGCTGTTATTGCAACTTGTAAGCACTGAATACGACTGTGCAGAGGTTTTTAAAACTGCAGCTGTGGATGAACGTAACTTTTTACGATAGATTTATTATTCAAATTTATTACTTTTATCAATTATATTTCTAAAATAGTTTGGATATTAGTGATATTAGTATATCGTTCGCGTGGATATCATCTTAAGCTGAGCTTTTGAGCAAGGTTTCTTCATATGTTGTATTCATATCCACTACTTATTGACATCTGATAGTTCAAAAAAGTTCGACGTGAGTCAGTTTCAGTTTGCATTGCAATTTGTTGATACGGTGCCTTTAAAATAATCTTTAAATGATGATAATTTTTCTTTCCGATAACCGATTTCGATGAAACAAAGCCTATATGTTGCCCCGGTCTTTGATTAATATATTTATATGAACATCGGTTCATGTAATTAAATTAAAAAAAACTGGGTTTGTTCTATTTCTCTTCTTACATTTACGCATTTTTTTTTCAACCTCTACAGTTTTATTTATTATATGTATAGATTAGGATGGCGCGATACGGATATTAGTAGGTAAGTTAATTTGATAAATTAATCAAACATTGCATATTCTTCCGGTTCCGGTATAATCTATGAAAAAATTATATAGTTTCTTTTATCCTATATATTAATAATTTATCCCCGCAATAAATGTTTTGTATAAGAGTATAATTTTATTCGAATTACCAACTACGTTAGACGAAGTAAGCGACATCGACAAGAGTCATAATGTTCGTACGGTGTGCTCGTAAAATTTTATATGTTGCTTCAACCCAGGATGTATCCCAGGAGAAACGGCACTCCAACCTCATATTATACTTCCCGAGACATACTTATCTAACCGTGATTAATTTGTTTTATCTACTAAATACACAACACCCGAAGATTTATTTCACTCGAATAAACACTGATTGAACAATATAGAAGATAACCCTATTTTTGTATCAACAAATCTTTATATGTTTGGAATAGTGTTCCTAGTATTTTTAAATATTATAACCTTCAATATATCAATTTTATTTTACGGAAACGATTTCTATCGTTAAGAAAACAAATAAATAAAAATAGTATTAGCTATGATGGTTTAAAAGGGCGCCGGTTTGAAATGTTTATTATTTTATGTTTTCCCTTTTTCTGGTAACTTCAAGCATACAAGTGGGAAAATATCGAAATTTCTAAATAGTCATAATTCTGAAATTATTCTTACACTATGCGTTCGTTGAAGTAGATAAAGAGTAACTTTGAAGGGTGCACTTAAATAGTTGCATAATGTCGGTTAACACTCAAGTGTCGTTTATAAAACAAAATTTAATCTGCTGTGGATGAAAGCCTACTGTGTGTAATGTACTTTATTCGACATTAACACATTGTAATAATTTATACTATTATTGGAATTAAACATACTAGTACAGTATAGTTCTTGAATACAGGCCTTTTGATCCTTAAAGACCGAAGTGTTTATTGTCACTAATTAATTACCTGTAGTATACATTCACTGTTTACTGTAAAAGGAAGGGTATCGATAAGGTCTCATTTCCGCCCCAAAATAATGAAAGTAAAAATGTCATGCAGCAATTACCGCCTTATTGCTTTAATATCCCACGCCAGTAAGATCTTATTACATATTCTAAATGAACGGCTGAAGTCATTTCTATCCAGAGAAATCGCCCCTGAACAGGCTGGCTTTGTGAAAGGAAAAGGTACCCGCGAACAAATATTAACAGTCCGTCAAATCATCGAAAAAGCTCGAGAATTCAACAAACCAACATATATATGTTTTGTTGATTTTTCAAAAGCGTTTGATTCTGTGAAATGGCCGAAACTGTGGGAGACACTCCTAGCTATGGGTACGCCTAAACACCTTGTTCATCTCTTAAGGCGACTCTATGAGGAAGGTACAGCATCCGTAAAGGTAGACGATGTCCTATCAGACCCATTACATCCTACCGCAGGAGTTCGTCAAGGATGCATTATATCACCACTCCTGTTCAACATCTATACAGAACTAATTATGAGAATCACTCTTGAAAACTGGTCAAATGGGGTTGCTATTGGAGGGCTTAAAATCTCTAATCTACGATACGCTGATGACACCACGCTATTTGCTACAAACATTGCGCATATTGAAGATCTTGTAAGTAGAATGGAAAAAGTAAGCCGCGAATTTGGTCTCAGAGTCAACTTTGCCAAGACGAAAGTTATGATAATCGACCGCATAAATAACAACTCCCCAGAGATCACAACAATAGCAAACTGTGAAGTCGTTCAGTCATACATTTATTTAGGAGCATTGATATCCAATAATGGTGGATGTATTGACGAAATCAAGCGTCGAATGGCTATCACAAGGTCGGCAATGGACAAGCTCAAAAAGATCTGGAAAAACCGGAATATCACCAAAACCACAAAAATCCGGTTGGTTAGGACATTAGTGTTTCCCATATTCCTTTACGCCGCTGAGACCTGGACTCTGAGAGAGATCGAGAAAAAGAAGATAGACGCTCTCGAAATGTGGTGTTGGAGACGAATGCTCGGTGTCTCATGGACTGAATTTAGAACCAACAAGTCCATCCTTGATGACCTAGGCATTTCTCAGCGTCTATCTTCCATCGTTCAAAGTCGAATTCTCACTTTCTTCGGACACGTGTCTCGGCGGGGAGATATATCTATAGAACGACTTGTAGTGCAGGGAAGAGTGGAAGGGACGAGAGCTCGCGGCAGATCACCCAGAAGATGGACTGACCTAGTCAAGGACGCATTAAACGGTCCTCTTCATCAATGCACGAGAAAGGCGGCAGTCAGGGAGGATTGGCGTCGGATCGTCAAGCGTGCCACCACTCCAAACATGTCAACCACGACCACTCTGTCAAGAGTGTAGCGACAGAGAAGAAAAATGTCATACGATTTCATGTCTTCTGTATATATCATGAAAGGAGACTGTATTAGGAGGATAAGGATATATAAGAAAAACAAACTACTAACTAGATGCCAAATTTTGGCATGCGATTTTCGTTCA
Organism: Anthocharis cardamines; assembly: GCA_905404175.1. NCBI lineage: Eukaryota > Metazoa > Arthropoda > Insecta > Lepidoptera > Pieridae > Anthocharis > Anthocharis cardamines. The sequence goes on along the minus strand of FR989956.1, from coordinate 5,524,378 downwards.
TAATAATACATTTTCAGTAACATTTTAATTTTTTTTATACATCAAATCGTATGATATATTTTTTTCGGTTTTCTGGAACAGAAATGAGGCCTTATCGATACCCTTCCTTTAGGTATCAATTAGCACAATACACTGCCATACTTGACCACGAGTGATATTTAGTATGGTAAATCTCTACGTAGCTTGCGACGACTTCTATAATATGCGTTTATGACACATACTGTGAGGAATTTACACATATTGCCTCGTAGCTGTCTACGCCGTAGAGTATGTAGAGGAAAACGCCTAATACCTTCGTAGAAGACTTGATACTGATATTCTAGAATTGTCAAGGTGAATAAATAAGTAAAAACAGACAAAAATTGTATTTATGTGCTATTTCTCGAATCTTTATTTTGTGTTTTTTTTTCAAATTACTTCCTCATTTTCTATTTGAAGAAAATAAACAACATTTATCATATATAAATAAATAAAAACTCAATAAATAAAATTAAAATTAAATTTATTTAACACAACACTCACATACATTTAAAAAAAGTACAAAAATCCAGATACAATCGAAATTTAACAATAATAATAAAGTATTATAACATAAATGGACATTAGTAAAGATGTTCTATCTAACGAAGTCCGTTTGGCTATAAATGTAGTAAGCGTGCACATATACATACGTAGTATGTACATTGTTTTAGTGTGCGCAATGTTTAGCGTGCCCTCGCAAGATTACGCACACTCAAAAAATGTAGTATACCTACTCGTATGTGCACGCCTAACAACTTTCATAGCCAAAAGCACTGATTTTTAGTGGCACCCATTTAACATGGCAGATATGGTAAATAATTGTGTTTAAATAATTTACAACAATACAATTCTATAAAATTGCATGTAAAATTAATTGTTCTATATAGAATCTGTATATCTTTGTTGATAAATAAAGCCAATTGGTATAAGTCAATTATCTTTGATCTTACAGAAGCATAACCTGTTAAAGCTTTAGATTGGTACCTATTATATTTAAACTTCTTTAATAAGTATTCCAAAACTTCTTGGAAGTTTGATTTCTATTTGAAAAGTTTTGTTCGGTTTCTTTAGATTTAAAGCAATTCACAAGCAGATATTATTTTCATGGTTCTATTTCTAAACTCATTCAAGAGTAACGTATGTACGGTGTTGTAATTAAAACGATACTGTTTGCTACTTACATTTTTGTCGCGGCTTTTCCACATAGAAGGATAAAGAAACACCTTTAATATCTAAAAATATCCAGGATAAAATGTAATAAACATTTTCACAACAACCAAGACACGCTTCTGACCTCAGAAATCATGTCAGTCCTTTGCTCCGTGAGGGATAGTTTAACGAGCCGGGTTCCCAATTGGATTCCCCATCACTAAATGAGGGGATAACAGGGGTTGAAAGTTCTAAGATACATGCAGACAAAATCACAAGCAAATGATAGTTTATAAAAGGTATACCTATATGCAATTAATTGCTCTTTTAAATGTAAAAGTCGACTTACAGACTGGCTTTTTTTATGTTACATATTGATGGGCATAAGGTTCACTCAATAGAAGGTGATACCTCAGCCACAGAACGTCAGTCAATGATGCGCTGTCGAGCTACGTTTTACTTCGGCAGTCGGAAATCCATAGACTTTAACCGAAACCCGCAATATGCACTTCATGAATTTTCCATCTATGATCTTTTGTCACTCTCTTTCGATGAGACGGAGGAATTTTGTAATCCACACATACACACACGCACACTTTCATACATACTCACATACATCCATTCAAACTTTTGTTTAGACATCTATCTTCTGATACAAATAGTTATAATTTTCTTCAATTTTATTTTAACTTAATTTTAGTTTGTTTAGATTTATCTTCATAATTGTTCAAACTTCGGAGGAGGGCGTTGACTCCTGTGCCACAGTTGTACAGTTTTTCAGGGGTCATCATTTCTAAACTGTGTTAAAAGTGTTTCTATTTCACTAATAAAGATTATTATTATTAACGGTATTTCAGCAGAGATAGCACTCCTTAACAATACAATCGTAATGCCAAACCTAATAACGCCTCGCAATATAATTTCGTATCTAGATCCCGCGTCGTATTCGAATTACAACCAGATCATGTAATTAGCATCTGTTAGAAAGTTTAGAGCATTGGTTCAGAGCTGATTGTACTCAGTGTCGGATTTGGTAGTGAAATTAAGTTATTAATACATTAAATATAGAAAATATTAATATACAAGAAAACTGAAACATTAAATTAGAGTGGATTACAATAAAAGAGTATCATTTTAGTAAATTATTGTGTTGATGCGGTTCTGAGGTTAGTTAGAGAAAACGTTATTCAATTTTTTTTTGTCATATATTTGTTAAACTTACCGTCAGGTTGCTTCTACCTAGAAGAGCTGACAAAAAGCTCGGTAGTTACTCTTTTAGAAGTATTAAAAGTATATGTATACAATATAATATTAAAACTGTATACATTGAACTGATCAGATAGAATAAAATATAATATAAATAGAGTTATCTAAAGTACAACCTTGAAATGAGTCGAAGTTATTTGACATACATACACAGGTATTCTATTCTAAAAGCAATTTAAAAAGTTTGTAAGTTCGTAATACTTGTAAAACATAACTCAAGAACACGCTTCTCACATAAATCGGTGCATTTTGCTATTTGGTCTAAAAAAGGTTTATAATTTATATGATCTTACTAAGATTAGTAAGATCATCTTAGTACAAACAAAATTAGTTGTTTTATGTAAAAAGTTTGTCTCCTTGTCTGATAAGACTATCGATTTCATTTGATATGAAAGACAGCCAAAATATTGACAGCCATATATATATTGACAAATTAACGAGTAGGCTACTTAATCTTTTTTCAGAAATAAACTTTCAAATAGTATAGACAGGTCAATAAACAAGTTGCCTTTTATTATGATCGACTATTGTGAGGTTAATTTTTGAAAAAAGAAAACTTTTGTCTGAGACCAACAAATACCTCCAATCCGGCACTGAATATACCACACGGTACAAACTGGAGTTGAATACGTGATAACTCTTGTAGTTCGAAATAGATTGCTATCAAACTTCGTTCGTCGGTTTATGGGGTCAATGTTTAGAACCAATTCGTAAATGGAAGGGATCAGACAGAGCGTGGGATCAGCAACTGAACTTAAAGGTTTAGAAGTTTGTAACAACAGTTTCTTGTCTAACACGTTTTAAAATGGGCAAGTCCGAAACAATAACAAATACGACTTATAACAAAACTTTTGTTATCTCACAATATGGTATGTTGTTTGAATGAATACGTAATAACTTCTAAGGCACCAACTTATTTATAAAATAAATTAACATGAATAGGAAACAGAAACATCGTACAAGAATATCGATGTTAGGTCTCTATTCAAAGAAACAACATGGATACTTTTAAGGGTACTTTTATAAAGAACGCGAATAATGCTGGAAACTTCACTACAAATCCGATTCATTAATGTGTTATTAAAATATAAAAAAATATATCTGTTGTTGAAGTTCCGGAGCCAGCTGTAGTCGCGTGTACATAAAATCTACAATTAGGACATTGTTTTCGTTTTAGTTAGATTAGGTTAGATATTAATTTTGTTACTATGTTTGTAACGTCAGGATAAATAATATAATAACGACATAAATCGCGTTTTAAAAGGGTATTTCTAAAATGATACAATGCATAACATAATATATTCTGATAATAATATCTTAGAACAAATTTATCTTGTCGATATATGGAATTATATGATACAGCTAATAGTCAAAGATGACCTACTCGTAATGCAAACTAGAAACTGAAGCCTGAATATATTGTGAGATTAAGATGCGGAATACGTAACGTGCTTGCAAGATCAGAGACATAATTGTGTTACATTGTGAACGTTCTTAGCTGGGAACGCCAAGCCGCTAAGAAGCAACTAGGAAGCTTGCTAATATCCAAGTCATCCTACAACAACCCAATGACATTATTAAATAAGCAAATAAGTCGCCTTAATTAAAAATATTTCACTACACACCGCATTATTTACGTTATATAACTAAGTAACAATTCATTTTGATATAAACTCCCTAAACGTCCCTACAAAAGTATCATTCAGCTACATACACTTTAATCTCCCAACTTCCATTATAAATCACCCGTACAAATAATGCACCCGCAATGTATAAAAATAAATATTGGCCGGCAGTCATCGTTTTTCCAATCGATCCTTATTGCAAATTACATGCGCTGTTGCACGTCAGTGAACTAATTTTAGCTGGCCCTAACTTGGGTATACACTATACATCTGCTAATTACTTCCGAAAATGTTTTTGAGCATAATTTTAGCTAATTGCAGTCGCGCACTCGGCACTCGGCCAAATACAAGTAACGTGCGGAAAGGCGCATTAAATCACGTGACACACAAAAAGTATCTTAAAGTTTTCTACACAGCATTTCGTTTCTCAAATTAGTTTTTGTTAGTTGACAATAAGAATTAAATAGTAGTAGTCGCGCTAAAATATATCGTTCCTACATTGAGAACTTGTTTTATAATGTTAGATTCTAAAACATGTTAGACCCATGGCTCCTCTATATCTCAGTGGTCAACAGACATCCATTGAAATAACCAAGCAATCTGTGACTATAGTTAATAGTTATGAAACGTTGTCGAATGACCTTATTTCGGTGAACAACTGAAGATTTGAGAGAGCAATTTGATAGTTTAAAGTAAGGCTCGTTTTGTGGACTGAGATACAGATTAATATCTAATATATAAAATTCTCGTGTCACAGTTTTCGTTGCCATACTCCTCCGAAACGGCTCGACCGATTCTTACCAAATTTTATATGCGTATTCAGTAGGTCTGAGAATCGGCTACTATTTATTTTTCATACCCCCTAAGTGATAAGGGTTGTTCACCCTTAAATTTTTTTTTTAAATTTTTGGATGAAATTTTTTGTTTTTATTTTTTTATAATGTGGCATTAAAAATACATACAAACCTAAATTTTTACTTTTTTATCACCAACCCCTGCTTTTTAGAAATTATTACATGGCAAATCAACGTTTGTATATAAGGCCTACTAAACTTTTAATGAAATATTTTTTTTTCCAGAACACAATGACGTATATTCTTTATGTTAGATATCGATAGATGGGCTTGAGGTTGGTAGTAGGTGATAATTCAGTACCTACCTAATAGAAAATCACTCAATGATGCTAAAGGCTGAAACCAAAACGTACACTGTGCAGTGTGCACATCCAAAATGTTCCATTAATGAACGGTGGTTTAATATTCGGTTGGAATTTCATTAATCCTCCCATCCATTTAATGATAGAAGTGACCAGGCATAGAGAAAACGTATTTACAAAAAATATAAACATGTCATTTGGCAGGATTCGAACGCAAATTAGGTAGATAAGTACAACCCAATTCACCGACGTCAAAGAGTATGTTGCCTGGTATATTATAAATTATTACTCCACAGATATCTAATATTGTGTAATAATAATTCAAGCATGGCATTTGACAGCGTATGTGCGGGACAAAAGTTCGCGCGAGATATAATAAATGAAACGATATATTTCAGACTCGCAAACTTTTTCATTGTGTTAACTTTTTGCTATGGAGGATTCGCACAGCAAAACATTGTGATCGTTTCGCGACTCATGTTTTGATAACGCTGTGACGTTGTTATCTCATTTGATGAATGGACTTTTTGCTACAAATGGATGTTGTTATTTCGGGTAAAGCCTCGTAGAGTTCTAGTATTTACAGAAGAACGAACTAACTATATGTGTTATATCAAATTAATATTTAAATTAATTTAGTGTTGTTATAGTTTAATAAGACACACACAATCAATCAAGGTAATACAAAACTAATATTTAAAGGGTAAAAATCATAGTCACCTCTTTTAGGTATACCATCGCTTGTTCAAAAAAACACCACGACAATGACTCAGCGCGTTAGAAATGAATTTTCATACAACTTTGTATTAACCCGCTCTACGACGACAACGACGTCTGTTTTGCCTCATTATCAAAGAAGCTTTGACGTATTTTCCGAGCAGGTGTAGTTTATACCAATATATTGTAATAACGAGGAAAGATGTGTTTGTTACGATTTAACTCTAAAACTATTCGAAAGATTTGAAATTCTTTCATCAATAGAAAGCTACATTATCAGCGAGTAACATAGGCATTTTTTTAGTATATCTACATTACGCCCGTGCGAAGACGCGGCGGATAACTAGTATAAAATATCCTTAAAGGCAGTTATGTTCTTAGGTTCTAAACCAGTGCATATTAAATTTTGATGTATAATAATATATCGTTAAACATAATAACACTTAGAGTATTCCATCTTTGTTAGACAACAAATAGTATTTTAAATGCTTTATTAGAAATTCCCCTTAGCTCTAGTGTAATCACTTTATTACAGGATTGCTACAATGGAACCAACAGCTTAAAGAGCTGAAGTGCAAAATTCATTAGAGTCAGACTGAAACAGATTTGGAATTATATTGGCAAGATCAGAACTTTTTCAAATTCAAATTCAAATTCAAAAGCCTTTTATTGCCAACCTTAAGTAACATTTTTGTGGTTATGTTAGTAATTAGTTTCCTTAATCTATTGTTAGTGTTACAGTGAAATATTTATATTAAAAAAGTAAATAAAATAAAAATAGTTTTTATTGGTTGGGTACCCGATTACGGGTAAAGGCCTCCTCCATATATTGCCATCTGTGTCTGTTCTGGGCATCCCTCGTCCAGGTGTTGCCGGCCACTTCATGGATATCATCTCTCCACCTCATAACGGGATGACCTCTGTTCCGTCGGCCGTCTCTGGGATACCAGTGTAGTACACGTTCGCTCCATCTTCCGTCATTTACTCTTATTATGTGTCCAGCCCATTTCCACTTGAGTTTGCAGTACATTTCGGCGGCATCTATTAATTTGGTTTGTTTCCGGATCTCTATATTTTTTACCCTATCACTTAGTCGTATACCCAGTATCGATCTCTCTGTTGCTCTTTGGAATACTGACAGTTTTTTTATTTGTTTTTTTGTTAGAGCCCATGTCTGGCAGCCATATAGAAGGCATGGTAGGATCGTGCTGTCGTATAGTTTTTTCTTCAAGTGCATTGGCAATTTTTTATTTTTGAATATATCTTTGTTTGCCCAGAATTTTTTCCATGACATAGCAATTCGTCGACTCAACTCTTTTTCTGTGAGATCGTCAAGGGAAATGAGTTGGCCTAAATAAATGTACTCATTTACGTATTCTATTACACATGAATCTATTTTTATAGGTATACGGTCTTCGTTGGTCATAATTTTTGTTTTTGTCATATTCATTTGTAAGCCTATATTTTTACTTTCACTGTTTAATGTTGAAAGCATGATTTGTAGGTTTTGATGACTATTCGACAGTATTACGATGTCATCGGCAAAGCGTAAATGTGACAGGTGTTCTCCATTTATGTTAAGTCCGCAATTGTCCCAATGTAGTTTTCTGAACATTGATTCTAATAGAGCTGTAAAAAGTTTTGGTGAGATAGGGTCGCCTTGTTTGACTCCGCGATTAATTCGAAACAGTGGCCCATAACTCTCTAATTTAATTTTGGCATTATAGTCGTCATAAATAAGTTTTAATATTCTAATAATTTTATTATTAATTCCTTGTTCTTGTAATGCTTTCCATAGATGTGTTTGTAAGATCGAATCAAACGCTTTAGTATAATCAACGAATGCTAGGTAGATAGGTTTGTTGTATTCTCTGCACTTTTCAATGCACTGTGTCAATGTAAAGATATGGTCGACAGTTGAGAATCCCTTTCTAAATCCTGCTTGCTCTCGTGGTTGCTGTTCGTCTAAGCTTTTGCTAATTCGGAAGAGTAGAAGTGATGAGAAAAGTTTATATAGAGTTGGAAGTAAGCTTATTGGGCGGTAATTATCTATTAGTTTGGAGTCTCCTTTTTTGTATATGAGTGTTATTACTGAATGTGTCCAATCATCGGGTATTTTTTCTCTATCAAGAATTTTATTAAAAACATTTGTCAGGTGTGGTGCCAATTGTTCTGCCGTTGCTATTATCATGTCTGTGGTGATGCCATCTTCGCCGGGTGATTTATTTTTCTTCATTCTTGAAATAGCAGTTACGACTTCACCTAGTAAGAAACAAGGGACCTGGTCTTGATCGTATATCTGGTTTAAGTTTAAGTCAGCTGGTTTTGTTAGTTGGTTTCCCGAATATAATTTTTTATAAAAGTCAGTAGCTGATAGAAGGATGTTTTGCCGATTTGTTATAGTCTCTGTAGTTGTTTTTATTGAGTGCATCCAATCTTTTTTGTGGCTTTTCCGGCTGTTTTTGGTAGAGCCTCTTGTTTCCAATTCGCTTTCTATCGATTTCATTTTTATTCTATTTATCCTTTGTAGTTTCTTCAGCCTTTTTTTCTCTACGTCTGAGCGTGGCCATGTGTTCTTAAGTTTTTCTCTTTCGTTTATTAATTTGTTTATATTATTGTTTATAGTGTTACTTTCTTGGTCTGTTCTTATCGCGTTTGTTGGTAAGTGCTTTTTTGTATCGCAGACACAATAGTTTTATAGTGGTTATTTATATTTTCAGGTGTAGGATTTCCAGCTAGCTCCCTTGTCACTACCTTTTCCATCATATTTGATTCTATAGGTAAGAAATTTTTATTCTTAGTTCGAAAGAATGTACGTTTTTTCTTGGTTTGTTGTAATTTGTAAGATATTCTCAACATTCTATGATCAGATGGGAATTTAGGAGAGAGTATTTCGAAGTTTGTTACGAATCTTTTATCTTTTATCAATATGAAATCTATCTCGTTTTTAGTTTTGCCATTGGGTGATAACCAAGTCCATTTCCGTTTTTCAGGTTTCTTGAATAGTGTGTTAGATATAATAAATTTGTTTGTGTAACAGAATTGTAGCAGTCTTTCCCCTCTTTCATTTCTTTCTCCATATCCATATTGCCCACAGATCTTGTATTCTTCTGGTAAAGGTCGCCCTATTTTTGAATTGAAGTCCCCTAGTATAATAACGTGTTTTTCAGTATTTGAGAGAGCTTGAGTGACTTGGTTGTAGAATCGTTCCACGGCTTCTTCTTTGGCTCTTTCGATAGGTGCGTAGGCTTGTATTATGTTTAACACTGTTTTGTCACATGCAATGTCTAATCTCGCAACTCTATCTGAGTAGGTTTTGAAATCAATAATGTTCTTTTTTAAATGAATATTGACTATAAAACCTACTCCATTTGACCCACTTTTGTCTCCCCTATACATTAATATATAGTTTCTATATTCTTCGATTTTTATGCCTTCGAGTTTTACTTCCGATAATCCAATAATATCATATTTTATGTTATCTAGCACATGATTCAATTCTGGTAGTCTATTATCTGCGACCAACGATCTAACGTTGTACGAACAGATGTTTATAGTGCTGGTTTTTGTTTGAGTTTTATCCTCATAATAATGTGGAGGGTTTTGGTCATACTCTTCCGCGGTGACCAGCCGTATTGGAAGATGTGTTTTGTTTATTGTTTTTGTGTATTCGTGTTTTTTAGGCGTTTTCGGGGGGGGCTGGAGTGCTTGTTGCTATGCATTCTTTGTGTTGACTTGTTTGTTTGTATTGTTGTTATCGTTTTTGTTTACTAGGAAATTTAACAATCCTGGTTTTACTATGTTTTCGGTCAAACTTGAGGATCTTTGCTTTGTAAAGGTTTTATTCTTTTTGTTTGCATTTGATCTTTTTTCATCGTTAGTGTTTGTTGCATTTTCTGGCGAATTTGATAGTATTCTTTTTTTGTTATTACTATTTGTAGGCTTATTCTTTAGTATTACAATCTTGTCATATTTGATTATTGCTTTGTTTCCTCTGACCCACTCAGCTTTGACTTGCTCTTGTAGCTCTTTTCTTATTTGTAAAACTGCTTGAGGGTAATCTTCTTTTACGTAGTACGGTGTATCTTTTAATGCACCTTTATGTTTGAGGATACAAATTTTCGTACCAAGTGTTGAAAAAGTAACAACCACCGGTCGCAGTTTACCTGTCCTTTTCCCCAATCTTCTGACGGCTTCAAGGTCTTTGCAGTCTATTTTAGTTGGAAAGTATTTATTTATGAAGTCTGTTATGTATTTTTCTAAGTCTGAGTAGGAATTCTCTTCTTCTGGCAGCCCAAAAAATATTACGTTCCGCTGTCTTGCCTGTTTTTCTAAGTAGTAAATTCTTTGTTCCTGATTTTCCACTCTTAACTTGAGATTTTCGTGTTTTTCTTCTATAATTTTAAATTTTTCATCTAAAATTTTATTAATATTTGTTGTTACTCTTTCTGTCACTTCTTCACCATTTTTATTAATCAATTTCTTCTGTTCGTCAAGCTCAGTTTGAATTTTACGAAGTGACGCCAATATCTCCTCCATTGTGTTAAATAAATAAAAAAAGAAAAAATAAAAAAGAAAGAATTATCTGCCGAAGTTTGGATTCGATCCTTGTTTACTATGAGTTGCTGGTAAAGATTGTTCACGACCTCACGGATGGTTCCAAATTAACACAAGTTAAATGTTCGAATTTTATGAATATAATGTTCTGTAACTAGGTGAAAGTTCTATTCTGTGTTCAAGGTCGATGCCCTCGTATGATTCACTTCGCGTAAACAAAGAACATCTGACTGGCACTTGTCAATAACACACTACTTGATTTTAAATTTGCAACGTTCACACACACGATTTTACTGTTTTTGTACTAATTTCTTTAATAAGTCTTTATAATTGTTATTATTTATAAAGTGGACTCAATTTAATACACTTTTGTCAACTTTTTATAATGATGTGATAGCTTATTATATTTTTAAAACTTAAACAAAGAAGGAGCCTATGTTCCGCGTGCGATCTCCCCCCGCGAACTTTAGAAAAGGTTTAACTGAGGAAATGAAAATTGTTGAGCAAGTCGTATCTCCTAAAGTCTAAAGTCGCCTAAAGACTAAGTGTCTAACAGTACATTCCTTCATGAGCAACGCTCTTATGCAATATGAAAATAGTTCTTTAGTTTTATACTGGGGACGCAAATAAAATTATAGGACAGGTAATCGCTATCCATAATATTGCACTATTTTTAAAATGTTGGAATATTACATAAACAAGTAAATGATGCAAAAATATTTCAATAATAGGTATGTATATTTATTTTAATTAAATTAATACAAAATATGTACCTACTACAAAGGTTGCTTATATATAAAACTTAATAAAGATTTTTTATCGCAATTTATTCCCAAGCATAGTCTATATGTATATACCTACCTTTGTCTTGCATAAAGTTAGTTACTGAATAAAAAGATTAAGCTATGAACTTATACTTTACTAGCAGATCGCCCCGGCTTGCACGGGTGCAATTTAGAAGTACTAAAAAGATAGCCTATGTTACTCGCATATAATATTGTTGCGAGCTATAGGGGTTCGGGATAAATAAACGCCGCTCTTCTACACTGAGGATTTATTTATAACAAAAACAAACAAAAGAACTTGAAATAATTGAAACTAAAACACTAAGAAAATAAACTGAAATTAACACTTCTATTAGATAAAAATTAAACTAAAAGAAAACACTAAACCGCACACAAAACACTGACTCTTATACTCTACTGGCTCTCGAACTATCGCACTTTAATCTCTCGTAAATCGCTGTTGTTGATCTCTTGGTATCGCTTCCAAAAACTGACTAACGTTGCGACTGTTCCCGCTTATATAACCCGCTCGTATTGCGTCTCTAATATTCTCGAACATACACGCGGTTATACGCTTACGCAAAGTTTACTGGAGGTTTCTAGGCAATGAATACTCCCGCCCTATTCGCGCGCGCCTTTCTCTCTTTTGCGCACAATATTCCGTCCCCGTCGCACGCCATTCAGAACGCGGGTATCTCTGTCGCACACCGTATGCGTCCTTGTCACACATCGTTTGAATGTTCGATCTTCTATCTCTGTCTGCTATGTGCATGTCGTCCCTGTCACACATCGTTTAGAACGTTCGGGGGGCCACAACCAGTCCAAAGATGTTTCTCGAACTTTCTTCAGCCTATCTCCGTAACAATATACTCGTAGCTTTCTGTTACTCGCTGATAAGAGTAGTTTTTGTGTTAAATCGTAACAAACAAACAAAATAATCTTTCTCTTTATAATATTAGTATTAATAATACTTTATTTATGGATAATATTAAATTTATTTACAGATAATTCATAATTACTTTAGGTACTTACTTAGCTTGGGATAATTATTGACATGCATCATTGAATATTATTATTTGAATATTATTATTTGAATAGTACAGCGGTTCGTTTTTAGCTTAAATAAATAATTTTTGTACTGGTTATATACCTATAAACCTTTGGATTATATAAATCGGCTTATATACACTTTCTATAACTAAGTCTAAAATTTTGGTTACCTTATTTAACGCACCAAATTTTTTTAAACGTTTATTATACATATTTGATTATTAATAGAATGCAATTTAATGTGACTAATTATGTCACAACACAGATGTGTTAGGTACACATGTATATAAATAGAATGTATTAAATGAAAACCGCAAACCAGCTTAATAAATTACCTACCTCGGCGCATACGTTTCTCTAACATTCAATTCCCCGTGACAAATCGCGTAGCGGCCGCGGCGGTCTCTCCAATTTCCGATGACAAGACCTACATTACCGTGAGAGCCCTCTGTCATCAACTTCCAACACAGAATAAATCCCGTTCAAGAATAAATTAAGGTCTTTGTGTACTAGAATCATCCCCACTTTTCAAATAACCCGCCGCCACCAGGTACGACCTATCACGACCAAATAAACATGTGATTTACGAATACATTTTTCATTTCGTCCCAATTTCGCGTGTTCAAACTATATTATATAATATCTATGCCTCTGACAGTGTAGAAATTAGGGTAGCGACTAAACTCACGTAATGGGTACTGGGCCCTCAAAATCCCTTAAATTAAGCCTCCCAGAATAGTTAAGTTTAACAAAGCTAAATGCAGTCGAGATGAAATTACATATGTGAACAAAACAAGAGTCCTACAACCAACCCATATGCTGTTAGTTCATTTACTTTCCAGCTTCCGACATACCCGACATCAGTTTGTTTACATTTAAATTGTGAAAAACACGTAAAGCAAATTATGTAACGTAATTATTTTAAAACTTTTACTGTCATCTTATTGATTTCCTATAAACAACAGTGGTTTGCCTTATAATAAGCATTTTAGCATTAATATTAATTATGACGAATACTTAATAATTAACGAATAAGTAAATAATACCTTAATGTACATTGTACATAAAAGTGCGCATAACACAACTTTCTAACGATCTTGCCTACACCCAAATAACGAGCTTCATAGGTGTCTCGCATTTTGCTCAATCATTCTTTATTCCTTCACGACTTGTGAATGCAAAGTCGTAAAAATTTTCGGCGCCGAGATTTTATGCCTATTTTATGACATCGTCTTCGTAAATGTTGTCCGAGCTTTATTAGCCTGTAAAAAATCGCATTACGATTATATTTTATGAAGGCGTAGACCTTCAAAAAACAGGTAGAGGGTGGATTCACTTATCGATTTTTGGTCTGCAAAATGGACACAGATTTATGAGAGATTCCAACAAATAGAAACAGGATTTATATTAATTAATTACTTTCCTACCACGTAATTAATATACCAAAATATCAGCAGGCTTGCGGCCGGTGTAAGCAAACAAATTAATTAAGATAAAAAGCAAACAACTAAAATAGCCCGGTTGTTTTTTCATGATCATTTACCGAATCGTTTCTATAATGTTGTATAACAATATACATTTTATTACTTGGGCGGCATATAAATTTAAGTTATGAAACTTGGTACACCATATTTTTACATTTGGTGCGCAAAAAATATTGATAACTAGCAGACCCGACTGTTGCCAGAAAGTTGGCTTCATAATTAATAAAATATTTCTAAATTTGAATATGCTATTTCCCCACTTAAGTATATTATAAAATGTCTAGTACCTATGTCACGGATTTGCAGCTTGGACATCTATCAATTTCTACAAAAAAGCTAAAGCGTGCGAGACATGAACTGTCATTTGTGGAATATGGCGGAGTTCCGAACCTAATTTATTTTAAAATAATTTTTTGCATATATTATTTTAATAAAAATCATTAAAATTGGTGTAGCCATTTTTTAGTTATAAATGGTGTAACTAATACGACTTTGTTTAGTATAGATAGATTAGTATTTTATTTTTTGAAATACAGTACCACCCATAGTGTATAATCTATGGTACCACCCTAAGAAACTTAACTTAAAATTTTCATAACGTCACGCTTCCAACGAGAAGCACAATATCAAACTAACGTTCATCAGTGTTCGAAATAAGTAAATTCCCGAAATATCCCTAGTGGGGCATGGGGCATTTTTCTTTACAGGCAAGTAGGTGATTATCCTTCTGTGCCCTACCTGACCGAAACAATTTTTTTTTATTCTTGTTTTCGAATATTCGAACCGGTATTCGAACCCAGGACCTCCGGTGGTAAACGCATCGTGATTACCACTGAGCCACGAAGGCGGCGGAGTTTTCGAAATGATTTATAAATATTGATGTAACCAGTATTTTTCTGTGTAACCATTGAAGTTGAATCTTGACCAACTATAATTAACATCTCCGGTCTTCATCGGAGTAAAAAATTCTTAGGATTTACAAGTGGCACGGTTACCCGCAGCGAATGCAGGCAGTAAGCCCTAAAACCTACCGCAACTGCAAATTCAGTGGCGTTGATGAATGACTTCCCAGTGCCGTTGAATTAATACCGCACAGAGATAAAAGATGTTATTATATGCTAACACTCGACTCGGGCGAGCGCACTTCGCCAGGACATTTACATTTTGAAATAAGTCATTTAAAGTCATATTTTTATAGAGGTTGCTAACTCATTAAGGGTTAGTAACCTCAATTTAAAATATAAATTATATCAGTACATAAGATTATTTGAATCCCAAACGTTCTAAGGTTTTTATCTTTCCTACATCTTCATCTGTAATTAATTTACATAGAATATTCTTGTTATTAAATTATAATAACTGAGTGTCTAACACTAAATATAACACATATCGATCTATTAGTAGAACAAAGTCAAATATGATTCTGATACCAAGTCTTATTTTTTATTCCGACCAGGTAACGAACCACCGTTCATAGATGGAAAAACCTTGAAGTGCACATTGTGCGTTTCGGTTTCATCCATGGATTTCCGAATGCTCGAAATAAAAATTAGGTCTACAGCGCATCATTGACTGATGTTCTGTGGCTGAGGGGATACCATCAAGTGAACATCATGCTCGTTTTTCGATATCTAACATAAAAAAGCTTTAGAAAAATGGTTCATATATTTAATTTCCTAAAAGTTTTTCTGTAAAGTAGAGATTATGCAGCAATAAGTTCTACGGATAGGTTTTTATATATATATCTAGATAAAGTGACGTGAAAGTTTATATGAACTAGGTACCTACATAAGCTATTAAAACATTGACCGAAGAACATCCTACTAATACAATATTATAAATGTGAAATATTGTGAGGATTTTCGTAACTCCTTCACGCAATATTATTACAATATTATTTTTTATACATCATAATCTCATATAGGCTATAATTTATAACTATATATGAAAAAACCTACTATCTGAGAGCTATTTCATCCAGCGACCAACGGGGATAGTCTTTAATAATAAAGGAATTGTCGTTTGATCTCTATGAACGGTAAATAAATATTTAAATAAAGAGCTTTCAGAATATAAGAAACTTAAAGCTATATTAGAGTATATAATTATTCTAAGGAAGTTGTTTAGATTACATGCCAGTCATAGTTTTATCTATATTGGAAGCAATTTTCTTTATTCTGATAATGATCGCGTAGAAACTTATTGTGTGCTACATGTGAACGCTGGCGTCTTGCCATACATCAAGATACTCGTATCTTTATGTAAGAAACATTCTAGCAACAAATCGCTTGTATTTTTTTTTAAAGTAAAACATAATTACAGTAATACATAATTATCTATTTTTAACTTACATTTTAAATGGAATCACTTGAAATGTATTTAAAATTATTTTATTTTCAATGTCTATTCATTGTATATAATTAACTGTTCTAAACACGATTACCTTATCTACATTTAGATAAGATCAACAAAACCTTACCAACAGATAACATACAGCAAAATGACTACAATTTAAGTTAACTAAAACTTTAACTTATGTTAGTATTATACTTAAACAGTTCTTGTAAATGGAGTCATGTCGCAGTGTGCACTGCGGTTGCAAATGTGAGCTGGCTCAGCGTATGCTGTGACATTTCCATGCCATAACGCTCTGAATTCTGCCATTTTATCTTTTCTTGGAGAAAAGAGTTTTGAAAAAATATTCTATTTATCGTAATATTCACGACACGTTATAGTATACAAGGTACATTGAATTCCACCCTCTGCATACTGAAACAAGCCCCAGCCACGTCTGCCTATTCATATTGTATCTGAATAGGTTCGTATGACAACAAACGTGTTTCCTTATACTTGGCATAATCCCAAATTGCTGTGAAAAGGTAACCAGTCATAACTCTCTATTTGCATTTTATTTACCACAAAAAAGACAAATGGTATATTCGTCGAATGATGTACTATGGGCATACTTAGACTTCTTAAAATGTTTTACAAAAAATAATGTAATGGAAAATATTTATTCAGGTAACCACCTAAAACTATTACAAGTTTGTATGTCTGTCTGTTTGTTATTTTGTCTTCGAAACTATTGAATTGGTATGTAGATTAAGTTCAGTCTGAAGCAAGGTTTTGTTTTATTGAAAATCGAGTAGAAAAACTCTCGTGAAATACACTATACAGTATAGTTAACTGTAAATATACAATTTATAACTCAAGAACGGCTGCACCAATTTTAATGATATCTTTCTATGTCCCGAATAACATAATATCTATCAAAATATCGGAAAATTTCAGGAAAAACAATATTTTATGCAGAAATATAATTTTAAAATGGTTCTCCGCCATCTTGCGCAATTGACAGCTCACGTCACGCACGCTTTTAACTTTTTTTAATTAGTTTTCTCTGCAATCAGTGACATACTAGATATTATAGAAAAAAAAGGGGAAAATAGCATAATATTAAAAACTTGTTTTTTTTAAGCCCTCAACGTCTGTCGGGTCCGCTAGTTAAAATATAACAATAATTTAATATATAAGCTATAAAACTAAATTCATACCCAAAATAAAGCACAAGTAAATATCATTGGCGAATAAAATTATATTTCACGTAAGATAAATCACAGACACTTCTCACGGTGGCAGTTTTGCGTTAATTGGTGTCTAGATGACAAATTAAGGGCTGAATAGCTGTGACGTAATTGACAGCCCAATCCAGAGGGCTCGTCTGATGGATTCCACTTAGCTTGAAACTTGCTTCAAGCTCGATGAACCGGTATAAACAAAATTGCTTAATTACTTTTTCATGAACTCTTCTTATTAAAACACACATTAGCCAGAGTTTATCTTATTGTTCAAAGCACAGAAAACTTTTATTAAATGTTCTGTGGTTGTAAGGTACATATCGTACCTTCGGTAGATCATGAGCATAACTGTTCATTTTATTTTACAAAAAAGCCATAATAGCTCTATGTTGTATTATTCCACCTAAACCGGAAGTTATTGTTATTTGCATGAAATAAGCCCTATACTTTACAGCAAATAATATTTGTTTATATATATTTTATATGACATTTTTAATAACTGAAATTACTATATAAGAGGAAGTTTGAGAGTAGCGCCAGTGAATGAAAAATTGAAAGGTAATCGTTTGGCTTGCTATAGGCATGGGCGAGATGAAGGGCATGTGTCTAAAAAAGTTTTGAATATGAAAGTGGATGGGTATAGGAGAAGAGAGAGGCCAAAAAAACATGGATTGACTGGGTGAAGAATGATATGTATTTGAGAGGTGTGACTGATGATATGGCGAGTGAAAGGAGATAATGGTAAAAAAACATACTGCACTAACCTCAAATACATAAAAAAGGGAACAGGGCAGGAAGAAGAAGATGAGATTTTTAATAAAGGGCATAAATACAGTCATTTATACGCAAATTTGACCATGTTTCCGAATTTCGCATCCAACTCAAACGGCTTCTCATACGTCGTCGCCGGGATGCTCACACTCTTCACCTCCTGTTCTCTGCCCTTTTTAACCCAGCTGCACTGGTCTATCTTAAAGAAAAATTCAAATATTTCAGTACCCATAGTCTTACTTTACGTTCTGCTTCTAACCTCACTATTCTTATACCTTCCATTAGTCCAAATTTACCATTTCTTTTTTGAAAACCATACTATCCACCTCTGGAATGCCCTACCTGAGGATATTCAACGTGCTCAAACAATATCTTCTTTCGATAGATTGGTCAAAGAACAGTACTTGTATATAGTATAAAAAACTGATTTATCGATTATATTTATTTATACCTATTAGGGAATCAGAACACACGTATCCATATTCCAATCTTGAGACTGAAACATTTTTCTCGCAGACAGAAGACTGGATTGACTGGGTGGCCTCAGAATATACTTTATAGATATAGTATAAGAGTAACCTACAAGCATTTGTTGTGATTTGAATCTCAAATATAACAGTAGTGTCTAGTGAAAGGTCGACCAATTCCCGTCAAGCAATCGATATGAATTTAACTTTTGCACACAATATACAGACGTGTTATACCAAAACACTTCTTCAAGATCGTGTACCTATAAACTATTGAAAGTCATTAACCAAAAAATACTCTAAAATAAAATCATCCAATAGGTATATCGTTATAGTTAAACGTGATCTCCTCCGGCGGGCGAAAAAACGGAACCCTGTTATCGTCAATGCATGGCATGCAGGGGAAGATCGGGGTGTTATAGTTAAGTTCGAGTATTACAATTTATTATTACACTCATATTTAAAGTACTATTGTATATATTCTTATATTTTACTAGAAATGCCATATCCCATACACTTGTGATTTAAATGAAGCCCTATCTTATTATATTATATCGAAGTCTTAAGATACATCGGAGTAGTTATGTGAAGCACATTTACTTCTATACCTTCAGTAAAAACCGTAGCGAACCTCAAACTGCTTATGAGTAAGATTGAAGTAGATATTTATTTACATAAAGTATGAAATGGGTTTAACCTTTCGTAATAGCTGTCGTGTTAGGTTCTCGTTTAGCGCTCCAGCGGGGAATATTGGGATTTTATATCAAGATCCTGATAGTTTTTCTTATTATGTATCGTAGAACCTTAGAAGGCATTCATTGTAAGCGCTACGCTCTTCTTAAAACTACTCAAGGCGAGTTATTACTTTAGGTATGGCGAAGTAAAGTACGCAGTAAGTCTCTATTATCTGCGCCGTTAGAGTCGCGTGAATGAAGGCGAACGAACGTGTTCAGAATATACAAGCTAACTCAATTCTTACCGTTCTTCTAATACTTATAAGTTTACCCTGTAATGCCACACTTGATATTTTTTGCGGATGCTTTAATGCTGATTAATTTTGATATAAGTATTTGTAAAAAGAGTTACATCGCTATGATATAGTAATATGAATTTATTCACGTTAGTCGACAATTATTTTTAAGTAGTTTGTATACCGAAACGATCATTGATGCAATGGTTACTTCATAGAGATTGATGGTTTGAATCCCGTTGGGCCTAACATATGTTGACTATGCCTGGCCAATGAGCATTAAAACCAGATAAAAGCAATTATGAAATTACAAACGAAGAAACACATATTTAGAAAAGCCGTAAGTTCATATTGCATGTATCGACTTCAGCCTATAGATAGTTAGAAAACTGTTAGTTCGAAGTGCATGTATCGGCTTCAGCCTACAGATTTCCAAACGTTTAAAATAAAATAAAGTCATCTTATTATCGTTCGGCATTAATATCTCATAGCTGTGGTACCACCTATCACCAAGTTAGCCTTGTTCTTAACTAACGATACCTGCCCTATATTTTAAAAACTCCAAGATACTTTACTATACCTAGATCCCAACGTTCCGAAATCCATTCAACATAATACACATCCTAAATGCCATAAAATTTTACGAGGAATTTTCCTTTAACCTCTGATATAAGCGAAGGTAAATAAATAATCCTGTACCGAGAGAATTACGAAAACTGAAAAGCAATAAGCGTACCTAAAGAAAATGCGAAACAAGTTTGAAGTAAAACAGGCATTTGAATGAACGTTGTTATAAATCGAACGTCGTGTTATTTCGTTTCGCTCGCGTAAACAGTCTCAATAAATTCTTCAAGTTGATCCAGGGATGATCCCTTGCGACGTATGAAAATAGGGGGTTAGTGTGGCATTTCGAGAAAGATCCGTGATTCATTGTAACCCGCGGCCGCAACCGCTGCATCGCTCACGTTCACCATAAATCACTCGCTTCGCTCAATTAATGGATATAGCTTGTCACTACGGAAACCTTCGGCTTAATATCGCTCCACGCACTCACTATTCATTATTCTGTGAAATGAGAATGAACCAAAACTAAAATGAAGATTGATATTATTTCTATTACAATGTATTTTTATATCTCTTAGTAGTTCAGACGGCGATTTCATCCACGTAAATCTCGCAATAAAAGGGATTATTAAGCTAGCTTTCTTCTGTACAATTTCTTCGGCCGTATTCGGCAAGGATTTAGCCTTAGAGGATGTTTTGACATCATATTCTTATTTTATTTAAATATTTTGATATCAGCAATCAAAATCACCTATTAGTAAATTCCAGTTTTTACAAACTTGATTTTTTTATGTTAGTCTACATAGTGCTGGTATCAAAACACAGATTGCTAACTAAAGTCCCCCACCTCTCCGAATAAATAGAATGTTGAGACGTTTTGGAGATTAAGCCAGGACAAATAGAGAAAAAATTGTATGAGATTAAGAAAAAGCATTTTTA
Organism: Anthocharis cardamines; assembly: GCA_905404175.1. NCBI lineage: Eukaryota > Metazoa > Arthropoda > Insecta > Lepidoptera > Pieridae > Anthocharis > Anthocharis cardamines. The sequence continues at coordinate 5,503,279 of FR989956.1, read as the reverse complement.
TCGAAATATCAGAGATCATGTAGGTACATATAGATTAAAAAATAAAAATTATGTAAAATTAATGATCATTCTCGACTGTTTCAACTATGTTATATACAATTTATCAGCCTTCTCAACTGTTTACAACCAATTATATAAAATAAGCCAAAAATATGCTGGAACGAATGATTCATATTTTGAAATAATTTTTTTCTAGCTTCTATAGCAGTCTGAATTGAATATGTAATAAGTCCTAATAAGTAATAGTACGTATATAATTATATACAAGCACTGACACTTTAATTTCTTTCAATATTGTAACGTGTATGTATACTCGTAAGTTTATACATTGATTATTATGAGTTGAATAAAATTCAAATGAAACCGTCTATAACATATTTTATTATTTAACTCCTATAAAAAGGGTAAACAAAGACAGTTTTGGTGAAATTCATCAAAAGTTTTGATTGTATTACGTACACTTTGCCTTGAGTGGTTGTTAATCTTTCTACCAAGTTTTTTGTTATGAGTACACATTATTAAAACAAAGATACACATGTAGTTCGTTTCTATTACTTATACAATACAAGATAATATTAATTCATTTATAAGTTATAACACCGAAAAAAATCCAGAAAATTCAAAAAATATCTTATTGAACTCCCCAGCAATATTTTTATTACGCCCACGGGAGTACGGCCTACTTTTTGACCAGTTTTTTATTTATTTGATTTCACATGAACAAGGTGCTGTTTTCTTCCGATTAACGTGTTTTATCACTCACCTTGTCTATATAATCTATCTATCTATATGTTTATAATTTTCTGTAAGCATGTCTTCCCCACGTCTGGTAACTTCGGGCATTGAACGGGTGGGAGGAATATCGAAATTGCAACGAACCCCCGTTCATAGTTGGAAAAACCAGTGCATATTGTGCGTTTCGGTTTCAATCTTACTTCTTCTGTTCTGTGGTTTCAATCTATGGATTTCCGAATGTTAGATGTTGAAATTACATCGCATCGTTGACGTTTTGTAACTGAGGTATACCATCAAGTGAACCTCATGCTCGTCTGTCGATATCTGACATAAAATAAATAAATTTTGTGGAGCGGGAAAAAAATATTTTTGAATTGCCGGTTCAACAATCCGATCGTAAGACCTAAGACCGCGCGTATGTACGTATACGGTAGATGACGAGGATCGTGGTCGGCTCGAGTTTAATTAATCTGGATTTGATGAGGGATTAAGTTTGTGCGACGCGTGACGGATCGAGAGCTCTACGCCAGTCCCGTCTACTGTGGTTTAAAACAGATTTACCTCTCATTTCGCCTCTGCTCAATTTGTACACACGTTCAAGAAGCGTAATTAGGCCCGCCTAGTTATAATTGCTTTGTTAGATTTTTGTATACTTATAGGTTATTGCCACAGAACAGAAGAATATTTCCCTGTTCTGTGTTTATTGAGAACTTCTTTATTTTAACGTCCGCTTTCATTTATGTTTAATAAAAACTTTAGCTTTTTTAATGTTTTCCGTTGCAGCTTTCAAGATATATAATATAAAGTAAATTGGTGCGGATTCAACAACAGGCTGAGTAGGATTCAGCCTAGAGCGGCAGATTTGAGGAGCGATTTTTTTTAGCTATCTTATAGAAATTAAGTCTTACTTTTAAGATAATCTTCTGTAATTTACAGAGAATAGTCTAAAAGTAAGACTTACTGAGAGAATTTCTATCATTGTATTTTAGAAAATTTAGGAAGTTACATTTATAGGGGCTAGGGTGAAAAAAAATTAATGGCCCCAAAAATGTGTAAATCCGCAACTGCTCATGGAGCTGACTTATTTCTGTGTCGGTTTCACTATTAATTTTTCTATACAGGCAGATGATATGTGCCCAGCTTGACCGAAATATTTTTTATCGTGTTTCCTCGGAACTCGAACCCGAGACCTACTGAGGCGCTTAGACAAAATAAATACCTATCTAATTTACTGTACTTTTACCTAAAAGTACTTGTAAGCTATCAAATCATTCACTCGTGTTATAAGCACGTTTATTAGCAAAGCCGGCAAAATCGATCCTTTACCTATTCTATTGTAATTATTGGCATTTTATAATATTTCATTATTAATTTCTCGAATACTCACGCCACATATTAATTACACTGCACTGTGTTTATTGCCCGGCAATTCAATTCAACCAAGCACTTAGTGACAATAATTTTACTGCATCAAACAATTGTAATCAATGTTTGTATATCTTTTTAATGTAAACTATTTAGTAAAATTCAATGCGGTTTTTAAGGTCATTTCGAAAATAAATCGTCGAAGGTATTTTTATATCTTTTATGAATGTAAATGTAGTCTGTGTAATTTGAAACATCGGCAAAGCAGAACCTTTACGGTTAACGTTTTTTAGTCAAAGTAAAATATATCATTATATTTTTATTATCATATCAGTTCTAGAGATTCTCTACTTACAAGCAAAAAAGACTATTCACAAATCAATGATTAAAAAAAGAATCTTATTTAAAATCCCTTAATTTTTAAATATTTAATTCTCTAACCGTGAAGTCAATATTGCGCGTTTCGGTTTCAGTCTATGGATTTCCCAATGCTCGAAATAAAAAGTAGATCGATAGCGCATCATTGACTGGTGTTCTGTGTCTAAGGTATCACCTACCATTAAGTCAAAATGAAATTCAAAATCATTTATTAATTTAGATAACACAATGTACACCTATGAACGTCAATAAAAATAAAAGATAATTTAAATGCTTCTAATTTTACATTTACGAGTACTGTCAGTGCTCTCCTGCTATATCTTATAAAAAACCTTTCCAAAATTATCAATTTCTATTAAAATTAATTTATCCTACATCAACTGGTTCACCTACGCTATACATTGTATATCTGTTAATTATTGCTGGAATTGTATTAAGTAGAAAAATAATTTATTATTTTACTCTACGCCTTATATAAGTGTACTCAGATGCAGACGACAAGGAAGACAGTTGAAGTACAATGGGTTTCTAAGCTAGATGTAATCAATAAAACTTCCTAACGAGCAGTTGATTTTACTGCAGTACTCAATGAATTGAAATGAAGACAATTGTGTTCGAACAGCCATTTCAGTTTTTACGGCAGGCTAGTATTTGCTATTATTGCATTAGATTTCACACAATACAGTGTCTAGTCTAGACGATACAGAATAAACTAAATACCACCTCGTTATGAATTGAGAACGTTTTTGTTTTCTATATTTAAAAACACACAGCTCTTGTTTTAATTCAACCTAAGGTTAGTATAAAAAGGTATACATATTACATACATATTTTGTAATAATTTGTTGTAGGTAAAGGATGATGGAACCTTGAAGTTTAATAAAAGTTCGTATAAATTAGGAAATTTATTTAGTAACTTAATCATCTTTTTTACGTAGGTAATTACGTTATTCAAACATTATTCATACATCACTACCACGTTATTACCCTTCCATAAGTATAATTTCTAAAAACATGTTCCGAAACTCACTGTCATTTACAACATATCCCCATAACATGGGTCAGTTGATTTACGTTATATATAACATCAAAGTAAAAACCTTCACAAAAACTGTCCAAGTGCAAGTCGGCCGCACTAAAAGTTTGTACAGAAAATTTTAGTTATTTAAGTAAAGATATTCCCAATAAAAAAAACTACAAATTGATGGTTTTTTTCCTTTAACTGTGCTACATGCCATTGCTTCATGCCAAATTTCATGATTCTAGGTCAACGAGAAGTATAGTAGTAATATGCGGCATAAAATACCGTTTTTGCATCGACTTAGAAGTTTGATTTTTGCAAGGAATTGCAGACCTGAGTATTTGATATCATATATAATTTCAACTTGATACCTCTACGCGTTTCTGAGAAAATGGAGCTTGACAGACGGACAACGAAGTGAGTACGAAATACGGAACCCTATAAATGAGCGGCGGAGATGCATATTTAAGGATGAAATTATTTTTTTTGTCCAGAGTGTGGGTGTGTAAGGTAACCAACCAACCAACCTGACGCTTCAAATGCTCTTGAGGTATTTACGAGTATAATATACATGCGGACCGGGCGTTGTCCTGGAGTGTCCAGTAAATATACAATGTAATATAAATATTTCTATGAAGAAAATCTATTACATTAATGTTAAAGAACCTCAACGATACGTCACTGTCAGGGCTGGAGTGAGGCGGGGAAGTGATTTCAGCAGAATGCCCGTAACGTGCCATGACTGCCGATGTCTTCACGTCAACCACATTAATATCGCTATGAATTAGTGGACCTTTCTGTTTGTCAACGGCTTTATTTCATTCAGTCCATTTAATCAAACATGTTTTTGTACGACTATTCGTTGGGTTAAAGAAAAAAATGGTGATAAAATACAAAAAACATGCTGTTGAACAATTTATAGCATGCAGAGGTTCTAGGAGGGTCTAGGCCTTTCTTCATACCTGTTATTTCTTAGCAGTTGTAAGAAAAATGTATATTTTTTTACACCATCAGGAAGTATATCTCAACGAACAAAAAGCCACCGAATTTTTTTTAAAGTTGCTATTTTGACGCGAGAATTGTCGAATGAAATTTTGGGGGGGGGGGTCGATATTAAGTCAAAATAAGGAAATAAGGTGGAAAAATCAATATTTCAATTTAAATAAATTACGGTCTATTTGGGTCATAAAAAGGTAAGTTTTCACCAATTTTGGGGGAAAAAAAATGGAAAAGATAAACCCCCCCCCCTTCCACTTCCCGACCTCAGATCGCCCGTAAATTATTTTTCCTTTAATTTTTATTCTATTCTCATCCTTTTACAACAGGTTTCATTCTACTATAATTTTTTTTTCAAAAATTATCGACACTAGTCTAATAGTTTTACTTCGAGCATTTGCATATTCTGAAACCGAAACACGCAATAAATAGGTATACACTTCCCAGTTTTTCCATCTATCACGAAATTCAACGGTAACACGAAAGTAATATACATTGGACTTTATTATTAATTTATGTTCTTTGTACTACTTTTTTAACATCAAAGAAAAGTTGCCAAATGTAGTGAATATACATATAAGAGTGGAATGATCTATTATACAACATATATTATTTATTTACGATAGGAACTTTACTATTTTTAGGAATACGAAATCGAACGTTTTAAAATCGAAATGCATTGGAAAAGAACACAGCTTACGAACATATGTTCTTTAAATCTATAATTTATTACCATTCCTAAATCTTTTCCTGCCTTGTAAAATGGCGAGAGGCGAAAATAACAGACCCATTAAGGGTCGTCTAGTTTTAAGGGATTTATTCGACTGTGATAAAAAAAGCATTATCTAATATTTTTCACTTATCAAAATAATAAAATGATATGCAGAGGTACAGGCAACATTTTTTGTAAGCTTTGCATTTGATCCTTTTTGGTAGTATGTAGGCTATGACATAACTTAATTATCTTTCTGAAGCACATCACTCGCCTAGCATGCAACGGCGGATCCAGGGGGGGGGTCATGGGGGTCATGACCCCCCCCTGAGCTGGTTCCAGGACTTAGGTGGACCACTAATTAAACATAATGATTTTATTTATATATTTTGTCACCATACAGATTTTATGTAACTACATACCTTCAGTATATAATTAATTTAATATAGTGTAATAACTTTGTATGATGGCAAACGTGGATAAAGTTCCGAAAAGGTCATACCGCTGATCACGAATATGATAGTTAAAATTGGCGCAAATTTCATTTTCAAGGTCAAAACTCGAAAAAATTGCCAAAAACCGATTTCTAAGAGGTTTTTCCATATTATCTCAATAAATATTGGTCTTGGAGAAAATGCTCCCTACAAAAAATGTAGATTATAAAGAAATACACGTTTTAAGTCCCATACAATTTTTGTCTAAAACAATTGTTTTTCGAGAAAAATGAGAAAAACTCGAAACGCCGGGAGCCAAGTCCAGCCGTCATATTATGATCATGTTTTCTTCCTTAAGTTTTTACACATAACCTAAAAATAAACAAATGGAAAAAAATAAAAAAATTGAAAGTAAATTAAAACAAAACAAAAAAGTCAAAAGAAAAAAACAAAATATTAAAAGTAAAAAGCAACGGGTGCACTTCCGAAAAGAAGATACCGAATTTTGTCATGAAATTTTACTATTTTATTATACTTTAAAAAATATATTTTATTTTACTTTACTTATTAAACTTATTTTATTTTACTTTAAAACAATTTTATTAAACCAATTAAATAAATATGATTCGGTTCTGGCACTTGTCAGCCGCTGCCGCTGCACCGCTCGCTTCGCTCGCTCGACACGTGCGCGGTGGTCACCATACCAACATAACCTAACCTAGAACTTCAAAATCCTGTAGTGTGTGTAAAAAGTAAAAAAAAAAAACATGCACTTTGAAGCTCGCTTTGAAGACACCTCAACCTTCCCGCGGTGATCACCGTTTTCCCCATTTTTCTCGGAAAAATATTGTTTTAGTCAAAAAATGTAAGGAACATAAAACGTGTAATTCTTTATAATCTACAACTTTTGCAGGAAACATTTTTCTCTAAGTTTAATATTTATTGAGATAGCGTAGAAAAATCTCTTAAAATTTTGGCAATTTTTTCGAGTTTTGACATTGAAAATGAAATTTGCGCCAATTTTAACTATCATATTCGTGATCAGCGAGTCAAAATACATAAGTATACGAAATTTCAAGGAAAAAAGCGGTATGACCTTTTCGGAACTACACCCGCAAACGTTTGTGCTTCTCTGGATGTCTTCAAGAGAAGATGGCAATATGTACATTGTTCAAGTTTTATGTGTTAAGTTTTTCAAGTGTACAATAAATAATAAATATTTTTAAGTAAGTACAGTACTTACGTACATTAATAAAATACCTACTTTTTACATGTATCTATTGTTATCAAAATTAAATTATAAGTTCTTGACTTGACTACAACTATGTGACCCCCTCCTGGCGCCAAAGCTGGATCCGCCCTTGCTAGCATGACAACCACGACAAAATTTTGTCGACCGTTTTCTCGTATTTTAATCGATTATCTCTGCCGTGTCTAACATGACACTTACAGTTAAAACTTGACTTCTAATGTCAAAAGCAGAGATATTTGTCGATCGAGATATCAAAGTCGCTGTCGACATATAATATATCTCGATATCTTATATCTTAGTTTGTCTTCACTCCTACGTGAGATATCTCTTGATGTAAACCTACAAAAGAATTTTAATATAACAGAACAATTCTCTGAAATGCTCACCTTTCATTTGCAGCAATATAATAACGTATAACATAACAAACTCAAGATTTATTTTTGTCTAAGAATTAAAGTAGCCAATAGATATTAAGATTCGGACAGCAACTCCACCTTTAGTTTAATGTGGGAAATACGCTCCCCTACAGCTTAAAGTATTTAACTGAATCACTAAAGTGTGAATGAATTTTCTGATCCACTAATGGAGTATGGGATAGACACATTGTCTATATCACTGATAATAATTTTTCTTTAAAGGCTGACTTAATCATTTTCATCATTTTTAAATCTTTCTCCTATCTTCGATCCCGGGAACATCGATGCTAAACCCTACCTTAGCAGTGAGCAACGGAGGCGGATCATTAAAAGTTAAGCCATATTACATATTTTCATAGAAACAGTTATAGAATCGTGGATTTAAACCTGCAGTCCGTAAGAGCTGTACCATGGACGTGACGAGGAATAATTACTTAGGTCATAATACTCTGCTTGCGTTCTCAACGGAAAGGTTTGTCTACTTATACCATAAAAGAATTACCATATTTTAAACGTCTTCATTATGGTGTTTGTTTTATTTAGTATACTTTTTAAATCTACTAAACTTAGGTAATACCTGACATGCCACAATAATTTTGAATGAAACACCGTCTAGTCTAACAGGGAATAGATAATAATAATTGATCAATAGGTACTGAAATGCACCCGCTTCTTTAAAATATTTCTTATTTATTGAGGGTGTCGTGCCAAAAAGTATGATAGTGTTAAGATCAATACAATTTTAATAGTTTGGGGACAAAAATACCTCAATCACATATCGACGATATTCTTTATACATATATCTTACGTAATTCTGTCCATATTTTTTTTTAAATCGAATTGTATTCAAACTAAAAATTCATACTTATTAGGTTTTGGCACTATGTCCTTGATATAGCAAGAAATATTTATTTTACTTTTATTTTGGTTAATGTTTGGTATACGCGATAGGATGAAACTATTGATAATAAGTGACTCCAAAAATAGAGGGGCTCGTTGGCGCGTGCGCCGTGCGCATCGATGGGTCGTGGGTTCGAATCCCACCGGGAGCACATGCTTATAATTTTCTGTAAGCATGTTTTCCCCACGTCTGATAACTTCGGGCATTGATCGGGTGGGAGGAATATCTAAATTCCGACCGGGTAACGAACCACCGTTCATAGATGGAAAAACCGTGAAGTGCATATTGCGCGTTTCGGTTTCAGTCTATGGATTTCCGAATGCTAGAAGTAAAAATTAGGTCGACAGCGCATTATTGACTGATGTTCTGTGGCTGAGGTATCACCTACCATTAAGTGAACCTCATGCTCGTCTGTCGATATCTGACATAAAAAAAGACACATTAGGTATTATAGGAAGCCGATATTTCAGAAGCTAAAACACTTTTATATTTTCGTTATACACTATTTTTATAGTATAGAGAGTCAAACGAGTCTGAGGGTCACCTTGTGTAATGTTGTCATCGCTGACCGTAACCACCTGTCACCTCGCTTATGAGTCGTGAGTGTGATGTAGGCTTATTTATAAATACACTCGCTCCTTGAAAGTCAGTCATATTTTATAAAGTAATTTACAAAACATATTTGATGGATAAAACTGAAAGTATAAAAAGTATTCTACTTTAAATCGTATTATACTAATAAAATTATTATTGGAAACAGCTCTTTAGATTTCATTTCAATTTATTTATAACACCTAATAATTAAGAGAAATTAGAATATACGCAATATACAAATTGTTGCAAAATGAACACGAGATGACAATTACAAAAATTTTAATTAAAATTGAACGTCGCACTTACCTTAGTATTTGATATCAACTGACTAAAGCTATTGTATTTATATGAAGTTAATTAAGTTGCTTGTCACCAGCAACGCAGCTTCCGGCTTTTATACCGTAAGCCCTTAAAACGTTAATTTTAACACTTTGCTACATCTCTTTCACTGAGCTTTGTGGAAGCTTCCAAGCGGTCCAATTAAAACATTGCCCAAATATTTTGTTCGGAAAATTATAAAGCACAGAAAGTTGATATACCTATATATTTTCGATGTTCCATTATATCCATTGACAATTGTGATTATATAAAAATATGTACCTTTCATATATTTGGTCGTAATGAATATAGCCACTTGTTAATTTTTAAAAGGCCTTCAACACGCTTGGTAATTACGTCTCGATATAGACTGCTCTTTAATAAATTAAAAAAAAAAAATTTAAACCATAAGGGACATCTGATTATTCAGTGCTCACCAAGAGGTAGGTACGTACCCATAAGATTGAGTAAGTTTACAGGTTACAAAAAATAAAGCTCTCTCATTAAAGATACGAGGTAGTCAATGTTAGCATTTTATTTTTAATTACTTACCATTACATAAATCAAATAGGGCGGATTTCCCTAGAGGCCGAGTAGGTCAGAGCCTAGGGCGGCAAAATTTCGGGGACGGCAGAACTTTGTGAACTTATACTTCAACGTTAGAAATTCACAAATAAAATCGGTATGCATCAGTATCTGATTGATGTAACTTTATCATATATAGACTTTTCTTATATTTTACTAAAATATTCTCATAATATATTATTAAATTCTTCGTGCTTTAGTTGAATAGGGGGGCAGCAATTTTCCATTTACCTAGGGCGGCAATTGTTACAAATCCGCCCCTGAAATCAAAGAGTTACTTAAATATAGCACCAACTCGGGTTTAAAAAGGTAATAAGTCTATACTCTACACCTTGAAGGTGTTTAAATGTTTTACACTTAAAAAGTAAGTGAAGTGTAATGTATGTGTTAGTTAGTTATCTAAGGAGAGAATGTGGAAGCCAAGTAAAAATTTATTATAATTATTAAGAACATTATTATTTAATGTGGTTTAAATGTTTTTAATTAGCTATAATAATAAAAAAGTATCGAGACAAAACATGTCTAGCCACTCCTTAATGTCAAGTTACGCATAAAATATTAAACTGCATATTGTAAGCGAGGTTTCGCTCGAAAATATTGTAAGCCTGTTGGTGGCATAGCCTACATAAATATTCGTAAGTTATGCGCGCTATGGCCCGCAAGCCGCAACCTCGCTACGCAAAAACACCTCTGAAACTGAATTTTGATTTTAAATTCTAATTTTATGATTCGTCTTATTTGCATATCACAACCACAATGTGTTTTGGAAGCACTCGGATGTCGAGCGAAGTGTCATTACGTATCTATATGACAATTTTTCCAGAACTTCGGGTTTATGATGTTGTTTTCTGAATTTAAAGTTCAATTATTATTAGTATTGTTCAGTTTAGAATACTCTTGAATACATAGATTGATGATAGTAATAATTAATAACTACGCTTTCGTCATGTATTTAAAATATTCTATGAGTAAACCTACTCCATATTTTAAAATAGGTAGGTAGATTTAGATTTTTGTTACTGAAGTTTTAACTGTTCTAAGTTAGTAGTAATGTAGTAACTTAGGTAACGTTTTATCTGTACTAATATTATAAAGAGGAAAGATTTGTTTGTTACGATTTAATTCAAAAACTGCTGGACTTTTTTCTGTGTATAGTACAGTCTTGCTTTCCGATCGGTAAGTCTGTACTATAACAACATGTAATATAATTCTTGGTTAGCCTGATTTCCGTATGTCTGTTCACTTTGGGCATTAAACGGGTAGAGGACATTGAAATACCGAACGAGTGTGTAACACTGTTTATACTTGGAAAAGCCATGAAGTGCACGTTAGATATATTTTAGTCGATGGATTTCCGAATACATTAATTTGATTAATTTCCAATGGGTCGCATTTTTTTACTATTTGCTTTTGCTTCATTGGTCTCTTAGTATTACGAAGATGAGGTGTATGGTATTATTAGAATAAAAACAATATAAATATATCGGTTGGCCTATAATAATGCAGTATTAAAATACCTGACCGACATAAAACCTACACCAAATTAAATTAAAGTGGAAAGAAACAAGTAAGAACGTCCCAATAATTTGGATAATTCGTGTCTTACAAAACGTAATTCCCTAGGATTACTTTCAGCAAGTTGCGTAACTAATGAAGTAACTTGTGACACGGGTCCGACCCTGAGATCGACGTAATCAAATTAATGAGAAAACTTCACTTCAATTTAGGCTTTCCTGTCCCAATCTTTCCGGTGAAGAAGTGGTCAAGAATGAGCTCAGTTGAATGCTCATAGAAAATACCCAAATTTATTAATATAAGCATTTTAATGACGCCTTTATTTGCAATCTTTAAAATACATAAAAATTTGTAACTGATTTAACAATTTTGAAAACAAAAATTTACCAACCTAATAAGAAAAAAGTGATGAGTGGTGAATAAACATCAGGACCCTTCGTCTGCAAATCAATGACTAATATTGCTACACCAAATAAATTGTAATAGGAAGATGTATTTCTCACCATAAAAATGGCGGAGCTTTTTCTCAAAGTTAGGGACCTTGGTTGATTCAGAAACCGATGTGGCGAATAAATACTTCGCCAGTATCAACCTCTTTCGTTAAGTCGTTGATCAGACGAAAAAGAATTGACAACGAACATCACTTTAAAAATATAGCAATAATTATTACAAGAGAAAGCATTAAACTTGAACAAGCTATACAATAAAAATATATATTCCTAGATAAATAATAACATATAGCTACACAACATTTGTTTAATGATGTTAAGCTCTGAATAAAATAAACAGATTTACATAATATAAACAAAATGGAGTGTTGTCTAATATATAAGTAAAGAATTGTACCTTTTCAAATTCAGAAGATAACTAACTAGTTCATTCAACCAGTGCAAACAAAGTCCAAAGCATATCGTGAATATTCAATTAATATGAAATTACGAAAAAGTTTCTCTAGAAAAAACTTTAAGCATATTATGGAATTGAAAGTATCGAGGGAAAAGGTCTTATAAAAGCGATACCTACCCGATATAACCAGCTGAAGGTAATTGAATTCTAAAGTTAGGCGATGGAGCACAACTTTTTATCATAAATTATTAAGCTGCTATTACGTATGGGTTATTAATATAAAAGAATAGGTATTATACGAAAGACAACTAAGTTTAATACTAATACAGCAAAATAAACTTAGTATGTATGTAGGTAGTCTTACCTGTTCAATTTTGATTATGAACCTTACCTAAGAAAACTATCAAATCATTGCAATTTATTTCGACGTTTGTATGGAACGAATTTGTGTACTTGTAAAGCCTATAGTTTTACATAGCATATTCGTTTATCCGTTTGAATGCGCGTTCAACCGTGTATCACAAAAATCAAGTAACATTTTCTAGTCCAATGAACCGTCTTAACTAGTCTTGCACGAAATATGTTTTCCATCGTGTTGATTTAATATTATTAACTTTGAAACCTTCTTAGGTGTGTTGGAATTGTTTTTCCAATCCATTTTATGGAAACTTTTCGGTCGAATGCACATTTAATTTTAAAGTGTCAAGAATTTTAATACGGCAAATAAAAAGCGCTGTAAGAAAATAAGTAAATAGTGTAGTCAATAAGACATATTTTTCAATTAGTTTTTTACGCAAGTACTTGAACCTTATCATGTTTTATATCTCCAATAGTATTGTACCCCTCCTCTTCGTACGGTAAGAATAACGTTACCTCCGTTATCTACCACTAGGCATTAGTCAAACTTACTAGTACCTAAGGGGGCCTAGCATGACCGCCACGAGATATGTCGCGGACGAGAGAAGACTAACTAAGATGTAAGATATCTCGACATCGACAATTTTGATAGAAAAGATATCTCGATCGACAATCGACGATCTATTTTTGATAATAAAAGTCGAGTTCTAAGTGTAATTGTCATGTTAGACCCGAAAGTAATATAGCGATAATCAATTAAAACACGAGATAACGGTCGACAAAATTTTGTCGCGGTTGTCATCCTAGGCCGGCAACACTTAGAAATATGTATGCAATACTTTAATCCTGGAGTTTTTTCTAAAACGGCGAATCCTGCTGATTAGCACTCCTCAGTAAAAAGTGATTGGTCCATGACCCATGTAAACCTTCACATTTATATTTTGAAAACATCGTGTTTATGATAAGTATTCAAAATGGTTTCGTTTGATGTTATGACTTAATGATAGCTGTTCTCGTATGACCTTAATGTTCTTCCTCGAGCTATTATCTCCATTAAAGCTTATCTTCAAGATTAATAGCTGACACCAGAAAAAAAATATTTAATGAAGGTTTTTTTTATCTGAATATCCGAAAAATAATATAATCCAGAAAATTAACATTCATTTGTTTGCACATACACTTTTTGTTTCATTTTTTTTTTAATATAGAAATTTAGTTATCTAGCCGCAAATCCTTCAAAAGTACGAATGTTTTATTGGATTAGATTCAGAATCAAATCTGTAGAGCATCTGTAAGAATAGATTAAACCCTCGTAAAGTATTCAGACAGCGATAGCGATTTTAGAGCGGATTGAGGCCAACTCGAAGACGGCTTGAAAAGAACTCGCGCGGTTTGGACGGGAATTGTGACACGGGCCAAAGTAGGTACAGATGTTAATGATTTTTTTTAAATACAACCAAAACTTTAAATTTACCGTATATAAAGATAACTTTGACTTTCTAAATTTGTTTTAGCTCTACATATTCGAATTATTGTAACCTAAAATCATTAACTAATTGATTTTAATTTTTATTAGAGTTTATAGTATACTAGCTTCTGCCTTCTTCGTCAATGTAGACTTCAATATTATTTGTTTTCGAGCCTTTTCTACTTACTTATACTTTATGCACCGCACGCCGCAAGATTGTTTCCGACTTACTTGACTATGGTTATAAATTATAGCATATACTCGTATTATAGTATATTATGTTATTCTGATGTATAAACAATAATACTGTCAATTTTCATCAAAATCCTTTCAGTAGTTTTTTGCGTAAGAGTAACAAACATCTATCCAAACGTCCTCACAAATTTTCATATTTATAATATTAGTATGATAATGGCATGGCATGGCAGTCCTGCGCACTGTGCGTGTGCGTGCATCTTAATGAGTGATAGAGATCCGATTTTTCCCATCATACTTCGATTTAAAAAAATCGAATAAATATTTTAGAAAAAAAATAGACCTTCGTAAAAAATATCCGCATCGAGTACCTAAATAGAATAATAGGTGTATGTTTGATTTGTGACAATATAACAAGAATTTCTCAACTTGTGTAAAAATACCAATAAATTATGTAAAATAAAAGACAATAATAGTTTATTTTATAATTTATTCACAATCATAAATATTACATTAATTCTTGTTCCCCCGAGGGCCTTTTCTTAATAACTAAATTGATATCTAATGTCACCGGTTTCTTCATCATATCGACTAAATCACTTCGAAGAGACGACTTTATTTGTTGAAGGCGTCCGCCTCCTGCTCCAGCGATCAATTTCACTATCCTATCAGTGGGGCATGCTACAGATACTGAACAGGTTACTTTTCCTTCTGATTCATTATCATCAAAATATTCCAGTCTTGTTTCTAATTTATACGGTATTTCTTGTGACAGGAAATCTAAAAATTTTGCCCTCGCCGCTTCTTCAATGAGCGATTCAGTTGACCGATCCGACCATTCATCCAGAGAGTACTGAAGTTTGCGAATTTTAGAATTCGTTATGAGATAGTTCTGAAAAAATATTAATAATGATCATTTTGGGATCATCAATTCTCTTACATATACTATTTTATATAAGACTAGTAACAGGCCCGGGTTCGCAAGGGTGCAATGAAGATGTACGGTACACAAAACTCGCTGATAATGTAGCTTTCTAACAGCGAAAGAATTTTTAAAATGGGTCGAGTAGTTTTTGAGTTAAATCGTTACAAACAAACATACAAATCTTTCCTCTTTATATTATTCGTATAGATATAGATTTGATAAACAGAATAGCGCGAGGCTCACTTGATGGTTAGTTATATTAAAGCTTCAGGACGTCAATAATGCGCTAATTTAGGCTGGTTTTAGTCTTACGCCGACGGCACGCGCACCGTCAGCGCTGATGGCCGAGATATATGAACTTCTAGGAAGCGTTTTTGAATTACGCGTAGCTATCAGCGCGCACGGTGGTCAGCGCTGAGGGGTGAGCACGAACAAGTATCGAAAGAGTATTCGTATCGTCGACTGTCATTTGTATGAAATTTCTCATACAATTGACATTTGACGATTCGAATTCGATGTCGATAGTCGTTCGTGCTAGGCCCCCTGATAGCTACGCGGTCGTACGCGTCGCGCGTCGGCCCGCGTAGCTGTCGGCGCAAACGATCGCACGAGCGCCTCTGCTTTCAGTGAGCGTTCTAGTGTCGAGCGGAGCGGACGTCGTCAGCGCATTTTGGTCGTCGTCTGTACAGTAAGGCGGTCAGCATGATACTAAATCGAGCCACGCTGAGCCTCAGCGCTGACAAACTACGCGCTGAGCTATGAGCGCTGACTGTGAGCGTGAGACTAAAATCAGCCTTATAAGATTACATAAATCCATAGAGTAATTGTCAGGTGCCATCGTTATAACCATCTAAAACCTCTACAAGCAAGAGATATAGAATACATATATATGTTTATCACTACATATTTGCTGTATTTTTTATAAAACTCTATAAGTGAGAAAGGCCACTCCTGTACCTCTATAAGCTAGAAACTCTTGTTAGAGAGAAACGTCCATAAGCGAAAAAAATATCGCGGTCCCTTGAACTCTCGCTTCAACTTTACATATAATTGAATAAATCTTGAAATACAATAGAATCTCACTAATCCGGCACTTCAATAGACTGACACGTCCATTAATCCGGCACCCTCTGCTCGTGGGGAGGCACCATATAAATTGCACAATACGAACTCAATTAAAAATTGTAATTAATTGTGAGATAATATGTTACAGTTATAAAAAAACATGTGTAGAACATGAACACATTTATTGTATTCCCTTTATGAAATGCTTTACTGCGGGATTTGTGCGTCTACTGTAGTTAATTCATTAAAAAATTATATAGGTAAATAAGAAATCTACATCATAAGCTTTAAAAGAAGTTGTGGTTTCTACATTGCTATTATAATATACTCTTTGCAATTATGTATTCCACATTTTGATGTTTTATTAGGTTCCTGGATCCCAGGTACATCGCTTTAAGCAATTAATTATAGTCCTTGTATTTTAAAATGTTTACCTTAATATCACTGACGCCATCTCCTTTCAAGGCTGACACAAGAAACACATCGGAGAAATATCCATAGCCCTGTAAGTTCTTTTGATATTTATTACCATTCGGAACTGGATTTCCAGCAATGACGCCGTTTGTTAAATTCCTAATGATATCTAACAATTGCTTCTTTGATTTTAATAGGTCAACCTGTAAATAAAGACTTTATTTAGTAAATAGCTGACCCGGCAAACGTTGATTTGCCATGTAAATAATTTCTAAAAAGCAGGGGTTGGTGATAAAAAAGTAAAAATTTAGGGTTGTATGTATTTTTTAATGCCACATTATAAAATAATAAAAACAAATTTCGTCCAAAGATTAAAAAATAACCCTTATCGCTTAAGGGTATGAAAAATAGATAGTAGCCAATTCTCAGACCTACTGAATATGCATATAAAATTTGGTAAAAATCTGTAAAGCCGTTTCGGAGGAGTATGGTAACTAACATTGTGACATGGAAATTTTATATTTAGTAATAAACCCAAAACTCTTTACTTCTAAAGATGTAATTGTAACATAACACAACCCGTTTCTCCACATTTTTATATTAAGTAGTTATACATATATCACGCCAACATTGTGTATCCATTTATTTGACGAATATGTAAATCACAATCTACCATAAATTATTTTGTAAAGACTAAAGTGTATTACATATAATATGGTGTTTGGAAACCAATAAATAAAAAATCTTAGTTACAAGGATATATTATTAAAGATAACTTTTATAAATAAACTACTCTACACTTCCTTCATTTATTAGCTACCTAGAAAAGATTACTTGAGCAATAACATCTAGTCCTATACAAAAGTATTGGTGTTTTCTGTTATAATGCACTATTTACTGACAACATTAAGGTGGATCTAAAAACTTCCACCTCATTTTGAAAGGCCAAATACCAATTTGAGTTTGAAAGGTAGATACCTATAGTATCTAGATTCTCAAGTAGGCACTGGAGACTATCAGGGTCTGAAAAATCCCCAAAGAAATTTTAAGTAAATTCAGCAAGTGCTTTAAAATATTCTCTATGCATTTTATTAAAGGAAATGGAAACCCACTTCGAGAAAGTATAATAGGTACCTGCAGTGGTGAGATAAAAGGCCACATAACAATACAAGCCCAAAAGCCCGGCTAAAGCCCACCACTGCTGCTACTTTCACATTTTTGTTTTCACTCTCTTTGTATGCACAGATATGAGTCAGTCAATCAGTCAGCTTTTTTATGAAAATATATCTTTTATTAAAAAAAATCATTAAAATCATTCTTCAGATGTAATTAATGAAATATAGTAAATACAGAACCTCTTTTTTTGGTAGGTACTTATTAATACTTAAATTGCATACCTTATTGATAATTAAGAAGCTAGGTATAGTTGTAACCATATTTAACATCTCTAGGACAGTAGGATGAAGTCTATCTTTTGTCCATCTATTTGAGACATCATGTACTACTCCAATTACATCAGCACAGCTCAAACTCTTCTTACAGGCTTGTTTCATAGACTCGGGTAATTTATATCTTTAACAAGAACATAAGATGCACAATATCATAAGATAAAATATATAGTCAGAACTATATAATATCTCACACACCTCAAATTTTAGTATAAAACATAAAAAAATATTAATGGTTTAATGATTTCACATAAATTTCTCTAATCGGTATTTAATGAAAAGAAAGTATTATGATGCAGTTGCATGCAAAAATGCATTTGCTTCTATATGTGTAACCTACCTACTGCTAAAAGTCAATTTTGTTTTATCGTTTTTCAAACGCCTTGCCTTTTGACATTACTAATATTTTGTTAACTGAATAAAATATTAAATTTTTAATTACCTTCTAAAAATGTTTAATTTTAACACAAGAAAAAAAATTTAAATAACTACAAAGTACTTGTACCTAACTAGCGGCAAGGATGAATCTGCCTCTGAGAAAACCTACCAACCATAAGGATACAATGTGTAGCGCGTTGTGAAAATAACTTAATTTCGACCGAAGTTTGTATTCAGTTCAAACCACATTCAGCCTATCTCTAGTTATATTTAATATTATTTAACAATTCATTTTAATTTTAAGACAATTAAAAGATTATATGGAAACAAATACCTGTTCTGTTCTTTATCAGTAACAACGCCTGGTGTGTCTAAAAATATAATTTGAGTGTCTTTTTCATAGCATATGGCTCTTGCGAGTCTTGTGGTAGTATGCACCTTATTAGAAGTAGCACAAACCTGTAATTAATAATTAATATGAACAATTAAGATACAATTAATAATATTAATTAATTACATCATTTCATTTCATTATAAAGGTACTTGCCTTCCGTTCAAGAATGTTGTTTATTAGGGTGCTCTTTCCAGAATTAGGAGCCCCAATAATTGCGGCATTAACCACATTTCCAATACTCTTTTCGTATTGTCTTGGTTGCGTAGAGAATAACTTCCGTACACATATTGATTTTATTTGTAAACGAATTATTGGTAAGAACGTTGTTACCATCTTGGTGACATAGAAACAATAACTTTAACCTTGTTGAACAATAAATACTAATATTATGATGTAGCTTAACAAACAAAAAATATATTTAGACGAGAGATTAGAGAAATCAGAGAGATAAAGTAACAAAACCCTTTTATTTATTTTTTTGCATCACTGTTCGCTATTCACATTTGACATTTCACTCACGACTCTAGTCAAATGTCAAAGTCAAGTTTGATTTTTTTTGAAGATTTTATGGCCTGGTAACGAGACCTTTAAGGCAAGTCTTAAATATATCAGCCCATTCTTACTTGTAGGTAGGTACCTACATAATAATTTTTTATTTCATTATTTTTAATTTTTTATTATTCATATTTTATTATAAAGATTTTATGGCCTTATAACGAGATTTTTAAGCCAAGTCTTATTATCGGGCACTAATTTTTCCTTATTCATTTAAAAACTATTGAGAATTTTGCCGCCATTTACTCACGTTCGTCCTTTTTATATTGTATGACGTATCTATGTATATTGTATAACCTTTTTTTATATTAATAAACCGAGAAAAACAGGTATTGATTGTTGTGTTTTGGCTGTGTTAATTACACGTTATCAAGTACAATATTCATATTGTAAAATTCAGTATTTTACAATATGAATATTGTAAAATACTGAAATGATCACACATAGCAATGCTTTGCAATTTGATAAGCTTTTGAGTATTAAGCCTTTACTTGACTTTTCTCTCCACAGCTAAGTAATAAGTTCTACCTCGGAATTTGGATCCAATTATTAATGACCACAGATTACTTTTCTGTTTTCATCGTAGTATCCCCAAGGACTTTATATATATAACAGGACTGAGCACTGCCAAAATTTAAAATTACAAAAACACATCTTAAGGTATAGGTATTAAGACTCAATTTTGGTTTCCAACATTGACGCCTGCACAAATTTAGCACCCCATCGAAGGACTTTTGAACTCAAAATGACCTTAATCGATAGGTCTACGTTAGGTCTGTATAGGTCCACCATCATTTTTGTTAGGTCACCTATAGTTTTTTTATAAATAATTTTTTAAATTTTGCAAAAAAATAATTACATCTTAGCATCTCATTTGAACGGAAACTCATTTATCTTTATATTTCTGCATTCTTTATCGTTAGGTCAGTATTGGTCTATAGTTTTTGCTTTTATATTATTCATTTAATTCTTTTTATTAACAATTATAAATAATTTATCACTGGCGCATGCGCTCAACGCATCTAGTCATAGCATGGTGCGAAATTTAAAGTTTTTTCGTTCCGTTTTCATTACGTCAATAAAAAAATTAATCAAACTACAAACTGCTCTCATAGCGTATAATTCCTAGCTATTTCACGTAAAAACTGAATAATTGGTATGGTACTGGCCACCATTAGTATGACCATTTGAAAGATAACAAGTTCTTATGAACTTTTTTTTTAAACATAACTATTGCATGTAGTGTCTTAATTTTTTAAGGATACATGTGAAGATATATGATAAAAAAATAATATAATTTTTAAATTAAAAAATTTTAATTTCAACCAGTGATTCGCAATCAGCCAAGGCTCTAAAAAAAACTCTCCCCACTGCCGCGATGATTTGTGCCATTTACAGTGCCTGGAATAGGAAAAAATTAAAAAGTTCCTGAAACTAGAGGATGTTACCCGTACGAAAACGAATCGAAATTTATTAAAATGACGGATTATGAAAAAAAGTTTTGAAATTTCGCGTGAACATTTGATAATTTTTTTGCCTGTTAGTCACATTTTTTATTCAATCAGAAAACTGGAATTCTCCGGTACCGAGAAACATGTATAGAAAAAGCTGAAAAATAAGCAAGTACTCTTCAGATATGACTATGATATGACTTCAGATATGATATATATATTCTCTTAAAACCATAATTTAGAATTTTTAAAGTTTATTATTTTATTAAATCGATATTTTAATATAACATTTTGTCATGTAATTTATTTATTCCTATTTTAAACGATAAATTTATATTTATTGAATGTTATTATTAGGCAATTATTATTTTTTTTTACATGAGCTATCAAGAAAATTAATTATTTATATATTTGACCATAAAGTAACTCGGCAGGTGCCAATTTAAATCTCGCATTAACTATTAAATCTAAAAAATTGTCTAATTGTAAGCTAGATTGTATTTCTAAGTTTAGCATTCACGTATCAGTGCTAGGAGCATTTGTTTTATCATCTTCAGAATATTTAGATTAATTGATCTGTTCTTACCGTTCGGATATATGATGCGCAGCCTGAATGCTTATACACTTGGTGATGCTCAAATTGTACAAAATACAAAGAAGCTGATGACAAATTAACATTTACTGATACCGATTCTCTTGCTAATGTTAGTAAAAGTGGACTTATAGCTCTGGCATTATTTATAAATAGAGAAAAATGTACTGAGAATGAAACTTATTCATCAGTAAAAAATATCATGATAAATCCACGCTTCACAAATACAATTAAAAGATCTTATAAAGTTTTAATTCACAATTTGTGAATTTACGGCCCTGGTAAACACGCTGCATTAATCGATCAGGATTATTTTTACGGATGAATGGCGATTTATTATGAAAAAAAATTTGTTTCATCATATATTTTAACTGAACATTGAATTAAGTTAGTTCAGTTGGCGTTAAAGACACTCAGGTACCTCAGCTGCTTCAACAGTTAAAAAAATCACAGGATTAAATTGAAAAATTTTTGATTTTTAATTGTTTCCCACGAGTGACTATTAATATTTTTAGTGATATAAACTAGTGAATATCTTCTTCTTTTAGAAGTTTAATTAAGTTTTTGATGGGTACCACTTAAAGAATAAAAACTTTTTATTAAAAAGTAATAAGTATGCAATAACAACAAAAGTTTCATTTAATTAAAAGCTGATTTAAATCTTCTAATAGAACTCGTGAATATGTAAAATCGAAATGCATTAGCATAAATACATTATTAATGCTTGGTAATTAAATATAAATAATAATTTAATTGAGTACTTTTACATACATATATTTATATGACTATGTATACTAGGGTGTGCCAAAATGTAACTTCCTTGATGGACCTTTTAAAATTGGAATTTTCAGTTCCGCTTTTGAAATCAGCTGTGTTTAGGCCTCCCGGGAAAAAATTATTTTGCCTAATCATATATATTTATATATGATTATATATTAAATATATAGAATTATATATGATTATATATAAATTTTTATATAAAATATACATAATCATATATAGACTGATATATTATATGTATATTTTATATAAGTCTATATATGATTAGATCTAATTAGATCTAAGGTATCTAGGTCTATATATGATTATATATAAATCTATATAAAATTAGATCTGATTAGTACTGAGTTATCTAGGGCTATATATGATTATATATAAATTTTTATATAAAATATATATAATCATATATAGACTAATATATTATATGTATATTTTATATAAGTCTATATATGATTAGATCTAATTTGGTCTGAGTTATCTAGAGCTATATCCCTGGTTAAAAATATTGATTGAAAAGAATTGAGAAGCGGTCACTCCATGCAAACTGTATATCTATATATACAAAGAAAAGAATTGAAATTATTGAAAAGAATTCAAATTTCATCATTTTCAATTCTTTTCAATCAATATTTTTAAACAGGGATATGATTATATATAAATCTATTTATAATTAGATCTGATTAGACCTGAGTCATCAAGGGCTATATTATACCTAACTCATACTTGACTAATATGAATCTGTATATAATCAGATGATTATATACGGGTCCATATATAATTGGATGTGATCAAACTTGGCTAACATAATTAGCCTTTTATAGATTATCATGTATTATTAAATTATATATAAGTTGATATATAATTATACATAGGTTCATGCATAGTCAGACGTAAGCAAACATTTTTTTGGATATCACTTAAAGTGCAAAATGATGTTTAACATTACGCTTAAATAGTTACAAAATCAAAAATTTATTGCACTTCCTATAGGATGTCTTGGTTTGCCCTGCTACTGTTTAATAATAAAATCATTATTCGAATAAATATGTTGTTATAATGAGATTCAATGAAATAAGCAAATCAAGAGGATCAAAATTTAATATAAAATTAATTTTTATATTATATTTCTGATAAATTGATTTGATACGTTATGTACTTTATAGAATCATCAATACTTATAAGACGACAGCATAGCAGCCGGGAATTTCAAGACGCACTGGGATCGTCAAAGTTAAGCAGCATTGAGCGTGGTTAGTAATTGGATGGGTGACCGCGTCGGAGTTATAGCTGTAAAATCATCTGTAGCGATTTTTTTTTGGTTTAGAGGATTAGGTACGACCAAATCAAATATTATATCCCTAAAAATAACCACATATTTAATTAGGGGTAATGATATATCATTTAATGTTGTTACATGTAGTTATATATGAGTATATAAAATTATACATAACTTATATATGATTATATATAATTAGACCTGGCCAATTTTCAGGTCTAATTATATATAAGTTATATTATATATAACCATATATAATTAGGCAAAATCATTTTTTCCCGGGCTTTCCTAAGATATTTTGGGGTAAGACGATAGATTTGATTTTCATAGAATTTCTAGCAGGAGGTTTAATTGGGCACTTCCGGCCAAAATTTGAATTTTCAGCGGAAGTGCCCAAATTAAGCTCCAGTTAAAAAATTCCATGAAAATAAAATTTTTTTGCTCGACGGGCAGAAAGCGTCAACTTCCCGCCCGCTATACTAAACGAAGTTGCCACTTTCTGCCTTCGTCGAGCAAAAAAATAGCATACACTCCACGGGAAGTAAATAAGAAAGCCTCAGATCACATGTTTGTTGACCTCGGCTTCGCCTCGGCCAACAATTACATGTGATCTGAGACATTTCTTACTTTACTTCCCTAGGTGTGTAATATACTATATCGTCTTACCCCAAAATATCTTAGGAAAGACCTAAACAGAGCTGCTTTTAAAAGCGGAACTCAAAATTTCAATTTTAAGAGGTCCATCAAGGAAGTTACATTTTGGCACACCCTAATGTATAATACATAATTTTTATTGTAATGTAAACATATATTTGAGCAAAAAATCATATCAGAGACCAAATATTATATCAAATATAAGGTAATTTTTAGTTAAATTTTTTTTAATCTAAAGCCCATAATAGTTTACTTTGTTAATCCCATAATGATTTACTTTGTTCATAAAATTTCAAGTTCTACGACAAAAATTCTGCGTCAACTGAACTAGAGCATTATGGCAGTATTTTGATGTTGCAACTCTAATAGCCAGAAAACTTTTTTGTAATTTTTAAACTGCGATATCCTCCGAACGCGTTGTTTAATATTCATGTTCTTGATGGGATTAGATGCAGTTTTTTAAGCGTCGTTGAAAAAAATAAACAAATTTTTTTTTGCACGACAAGGTTTTATTTTTATAAATACTTTCATGCATACACTCACGGTTGAACGTCCAGTCAAAAATATAGCAGTACGAATGATTTCCTAAGATATCTAAGCATAAAGATCTGATAAAAACTCGATTTTTCAAAATAGGACCAAAATTAAACACTTTCCAAACTTTAAAAATTATAAACTTTCATAAAATGAAGGTAAAAAATCTATTTTTTTGTATATTTTGATAATCTATACTCTTAAAAATGATGTACTAAAATTTCAAGAGCATATATCAAATAGTACAAGAGTTACAGTCATATCTGAAGAGTACTTGCTTATTTTTCAGCTTTTTCTATACATGTTTCTCGGTACCGGAGAATTCCAGTTTTCTGATTGAATAAAAAATGTGACTAACAGGCAAAAAAATTATCAAATGTTCACGCGAAATTTCAAAACTTTTTTTCATAATCCGTCATTTTAATAAATTTCGATTCGTTTTCGTACGGGTAACATCCTCTAGTTTCAGGAACTTTTTAATTTTTTCCTATTCCAGGCACTGTAAATGGCACAAATCATCGCGGCAGTGGGGAGAGTTTTTTTTAGAGCCTTGGCTGATTGCGAATCACTGGTTGAAATTAAAATTTTTTAATTTAAAAATTATATTATTTTTTTATCATATATCTTCACATGTATCCTTAAAAAATTAAGACACTACATGCAATAGTTATGTTTAAAAAAAAAGTTCATAAGAACTTGTTATCTTTCAAATGGTCATACTAATGGTGGCCAGTACCATACCAATTATTCAGTTTTTACGTGAAATAGCTAGGAATTATACGCTATGAGAGCAGTTTGTAGTTTAATTAATTTTTTTATTGACGTAATGAAAACGGAACGAAAAAACTTTAAATTTCGCACCATGCTATGACTAGATGCGTTGAGCGCATGCGCCAGTGATAAATTATTTATAATTGTTAATAAAAAGAATTAAATGAATAATATAAAAGCAAAAACTATAGACCAATACTGACCTAACGATAAAGAATGCAGAAATATAAAGATAAATGAGTTTCCGTTCAAATGAGATGCTAAGATGTAATTATTTTTTTGCAAAATTTAAAAAATTATTTATAAAAAAACTATAGGTGACCTAACAAAAATGATGGTGGACCTATACAGACCTAACGTAGACCTATCGATTAAGGTCATTTTGAGTTCAAAAGTCCTTCGATGGGGTGCTAAATCTCTACACCAAACATTGACAGAGGCAAAACGAGCCGAGCGAGATATCTAGTACGGAGGCCGTTTAGCTCTTTCTAACACATGCCATGCGATAGAAATTAATCAATGTCAATCAATCATTTGATGACTTATGTGTCATGGCATGTCATTGCATTTATGCGATGTAATGTCATAATAGTTGGTTTTATTTATTTTTCGTAATTTAGTAAGGTTTCTTCGAATAAATGGTTGTGTACAATTGAAAAAGTGTTGTGTACAATTTTTTAAAAGTGAATCCTATGATGTTTGCAGCATAATATTTTACAGGTAAGCCGAAAAAAGGTAATTTTAGATTTATAACAAATAGGGTAACCATATCATGCGGGATTTCGGGATTAGTTGGTCGGAGTGTCTTATGATCCGTTTGTTATACCTACAATTGCTATCATCAGCGTGTAATATTGTTATTAGTTATGTAAACCAAATAAAAAAATAAGGTGCAAAGCCATTCATTTAATTTTTTTAACCAACTTGAAAAAAGGGTCCGTTATCCCTGGTGTTATCATATGCCATGACGTATTATTATTTTTATTTCTTTGACAGTTTTCCGAAGAATGAAAAACAGAAAAAATATGGCTGAATGTTGTTCTGATGTCATAAAAGATTACTTAAAGCTCCGTTGTATGTAGCCTTCACTTTAGTACAGCTAATTCCCAACAGTTATTGAAAGCCGCAATACCGTCTGTTTTTACGGTAAGCCCATTATTAGCTGATGGACACTTACCTACTTACATATATTAATATAACTTTCTGCACGCAAAACACAGAAAAGTCTACTTTTTGAGCAAATGTATAAAATTCATGAAGTTATATTATTATTTTGTTGCAGGCACAAAATAAGCAGATAAGAGTACTGAGTAAGGCCCCGTTACAACCCGTCGAACAATGTATTCCTGATTCAGAAATACTATCAAAAATAAGATTTTGATGATACTAAAGCAATTATTTTTACAAAACTTAAATTATTTTGCCCTCCACATCCTGTTCAATGTAATGAGGAACCCCATAAGTTGCAGTTAGTGAAAGCATTAAGTAATTCATATTTCAATTTAAGAATATTCTATCAAAATCAAAATCTAATTACTTAAGAAAAAATAAATTCAATGAATACAGTTTCTTTTATTTGAATTTGTTATATCATCCATACTTAAAATTAAGGGTCTAGCGGCTAGCCGGTTAAGCAAAGGCAATCTGTCCCCAATGGAAAAGTATATTCATGACTATACCGTCGTTTTGAGGAGTTTATATGTATACTTATTTTGGACTAAAACCAAGTTGTTGTAGAATTTAAAAAAAATATGAAAAAAGTAGACTTTTTAAAATTGTGTTTCTATTAAACTACTTTACATAGAGAAATGGTTCTAGTGAGACTTACAGGAGAATATATTATTTTTCATACCAAGCTTTGTTATTAATAATAATTATAATGGTTTTGTTTATATTATATTTTAGGAATTTTTATGGGGTTATTATAGAGTGAACACCTCTAAAAAAATAAAATAAATGTGATATAGTAGCCTTTATTAGCATACAAAATGTTATTGAAATCTTGGTTTCTGTAGGTTCCCGATTTGTGATTACAAATATTATAATAATTACAAGCCCCGCGTAACAAAAATATTGTGGTCACCCTATTAGAAAGTGACACACCTCCTCCGTACTAAACGTCCTGCTCGGCTCGTAAACAGGCTGCGAGTACTCAGTCCTGTTATATATATAAAGTCCTTGAGTATCCCTTACTAAAGTGCTCGTCAGATAAGTCTGCGCGCGACGGGTGGCGTACCAAATATTGCCAGGTATAGAAAGCAAACTCTCAACCACTATGCAACACCAAAAAAATCAAGGTACTTCTAATTTTTTAAAAGAATCTTTAAAATTTGTATCAATTAAATAATTAATTCGTCGACAAGCACCGATTACTTAACAGAGCCTTTAATAGTAGATTAAACAATGATTACAGAATAATTAGCGTTTCAGAAACCGAAATGGCATCTGACACACAATTTTGAATTGAAATTTGACAGAATTGTCAACTGATTGGTTGGTCAAATCAAAGTTATTGACAATGCTTTATGCAACCCAATTGTGAGTTGACCAGAGTTTGACAAATGATTAGATTAATTATTTCATTGAATAGCCTCTCAGAAACCGGCCGTTAGTATACAACAGAAAACAAATTTATATTTAGATATCACGTCGAATTAACTACTAAATTTGACGTGATGTAACAATTTTATTTGTAAATTTCAATTAGTTTTAGGGTGATGAATAATAATTACATACTAATACTCAGTGAAAATATATATATTTTTAATTTGTTACATATTGTAACTGAATAACTCCTTATTTACCTGCTCCATAAGAAATATTTACATAATCTACAATTAAATAAACCAACACCAAATTTTATATATATATATATATATATATTTAATGTAAATCATTTATCGAGAATATAGCAGAACTTCTAAATTTTGGATAACTATGGTCCATCAGTGGGTCAATCTTTCCATTCTATTTTCACATGTTTCTTGATCAATTATAAAGTCCAGTTCTATGTCCAAAAGCCTGTCAGATTCAAAATATTGGTCTACGATTTTTTCAACATGCTGACACACATTATCGAATTAAATGCCGCTTCAGATTGAAGATATTTCACCTGTGGCTTGATTTAATTTTTTTTCCACAATACGTATTTTTTTTCAATGGGGTTTTAATCCTAAAACAAACTAAATAATTAACCAACAACAATGTAAAAATATGTATCGTATAAAAATACCCCACATAAAGACATAATACCATGTACTGGTCACCCCAAAAATTACCTGTCAAGTAATAAAAAAGTTTTGAAAATGGTACAATCGGCCCTTTATTTTGCCGTTCTGCTTCATAAGCACGTTTTACTTTCAATATAACATCTCTACCAGCACTTTTTATAACCTTAGGCATGATGATTACCAATAAAATCGAATAAAAACGCCACTGCTGCACACTAATTCCGGAAAACAATATGACGGAAAGAAATTTAGTTCCAATTTTTGCCGCGCGCAGACTTATCTGGCGCGCGGTATAGTCTGTGATTTTCATCGACAGCTTATTCTAGTCTATGCTATGTCGCCATTTTTCTACAGAGTAAAACGCAAAGCATAGATTATAATATTAAATAAGAACGTCAAGTGATAAGGGTTTAGGGTACCTATTGAAATATTTAATATGCAAAGTGCAAACTGCAATGTGCATTCTCTAATCTCTTGACTCTGTGAGTGCATCGTGATCGTGAGACTGTTCGGACCCTAGTATATTTATTGTAATATTAATTGCATAGATCACTTTTAATTTAAATCGAATTTACGGAGTTCAGGGAAAGTATAGTTAAAGTCATCGGCATGATTTTAAATAGGTACAATAGATTTTTTTAAATTATCTTATTCTGTAGAAATGTATGCAATAAGTATTTAAAAATATTCAAATAACAAGTCCTTATGTCCTTTGTTTCAGAAATGTCAGAGATAAAGTATAAAAATCAAATTTTAGCCGCAATTGATCACTTACGTGCCCGAAAGTCCCGACCAGATATAAGTAGAATTTGCAAATTTATGCTTAAATGTTACAAAGTAGCTCCAAAAGATACAAAAGCTGATTTAAAACGTTGCCTAAAAGAAAAAAGTATATATAAAGTTGATTACAAGGATAATGTAAGTTACAGAAACGCAGCAAAGTGGAGAAAAAAGACTGCACAAAACAATAGTAAGTTTGAACAGTAAGTTCAAAATTAAAACATTATTAATTGAGTACTATAATATTATTTTAGTAGTATATATAAGTTTGGTTATTTAATTTAGTATTTTTTATAGCAATGAGTTCCACAGTCGCAGCTAGTGAGAGAAGAATCATAACATCAGCAATTGCAACCTTAATCTATCAAGACCAGAGTTATTTGGAGAATGGAATTGTTTTTGATGAGCTTGTTAAAGTAGCAGCTTCCCAAGATCCCAAGTACTCTAAAAAACAATTAGAATCAATTATAAATAAAGAACTTTCATCTGGAACCTTGGTGAAACTACCAAATGGAGCATTAGCGTTGGGGCCAGCTGATCATGATGGGGATAGTTCAGATAGTTTTAAATTTGAATACAATGATTCCAATACAAAAGTAAGTAAATTATAACATATTTTTATAAAGCCAGCTTTCTATGCTATTTTATTTTTAATGACAAAACATTTAAATTTTAGATGACTTCATCAGCTAATTCTTCATGCAGATCATCTCCACAACGAAGTAGAGGTCGTCCTAAAAAACGACCTGGCCAAAGCACTAGCAATACTGGTAATTCTAATTGCAGTCAAAATGCTGGGGTTCGAGTAGGTGAAAGACGAAAAATGGCTAAGAAAGTATTTGATCCATCGGATAATAATGTACCTAGCAAAAGAAAAAGGGGTAGACCAGTAGGTTCTTTAAATAAGAGTACAATAAAAAAAAGGATGATGATAGCTGGTAAAGTAGATAAAGAAGGTACTCCATTGTCTGAAAGCCAACAGTCCTTGGATGGAAGTGGTGATGAAATGGATAGAGAAGAATCGTCTCATGAAACATCTGGAGGTGTTTGCTCAGTCTGTTTAGTACAGAAGTCACGAGGGTCTAATGATCGGCTTGTGGAGTGTAGAGATTGTAATAACAAAGCTCATTTAAACTGCCTTCAGTCTGGCTCGGGAATTCTAAAACCACGCCCAGACAATACATGGCAATGTCCTCACTGCAAAACATGTGTTGTTTGCTGTGAAACAAATGATGCTGTAAGTACATAAAGATAAAATTCTTAAAAAAATAATTAAGAATGTTTTAGTTCTCATATTTTATATGGCTATAATACTACAAAGGCTTTAATTCATGTGAGTCAAATCAACTGATGCTTAAATAGTAATACAGATAATTAAAATGGTTATTCTGTCATCTTGCAGCACATTAAGTGTTGTAGATGACATTTTAATACAACCTACTTAAAAAACTTAAATAATGTAGCATTATTAACTTGTAAGATATTAGACCACAAAACATATTATACATTCTATAGCATATGTACACTTGTAAAAAGCAAATAAATTAAGGATCTAAACCCATTGTATTGTGAATTAAATTCTTTATATTTCATTTTCAGGGTATATTGACAGTATGCAGTATCTGTTCAGATGCATATCATGCACTGTGTCACTCCCCACGAATACCAGAAAGACTTAAAGCATGGGACCAATGGGAATGCAGTAACTGTCTAGAATCACGACCTTCATTAGTAGGATCGCCAGCAATACCAAATAATTTAGAATACAGTGAGAAGAATTCAACAAGAATAGATCCATTCTTAAAGCCTCATGAATTAGATAGGGCTGCAGCAAAAATTGCAGAAGATGTCCCTATGGATCCCAGCATTCCAGATATAAGTAATTGGAATGTTGATGATGTTTATGACTATTTTATGGAGCATTTGTCTGAAGCTGCACCTATTTTAAGAGATCAGGTGAAATATATTTTACAAATATGTAATTGCAATAATGCAAATAACATATATGTATATCCCATTTATATAGGTAAACTAGGAGTTAAGCACATATATTTTATATAGCGATTTTATAAAAAATTCTCATTTGTGTAAATTTTTAAACAAAATACATGTTTTTAAATCTTAAAAAGTTAGATATCACTTGATATGTAATTTAATTAAAAAAAGGTGTGGTTTATAAGGATATTTAAAATGAAAGACACATATTTTTCAAAGTGAACACTGAGTGAGTAAAAAACAAACTCAAACAGTGCAAAAGATTGTTAATACAACAATAAGTTCATGTGATGTCACACATATCAAAATAAAATACACCTCACAACCTTATTAGTTCCCAGTGAAGTTCAGTTACCTACTCAGGTGATAAATTAATATTTTTTTTTTCAGGAATTTGATGGTCAAGCCTTAAGTATGGCTCGGAGAGCAGACATAGTGAGAGGACTTGGACTTCCATTGGGACCAGCTCTGGCACTATATCGCATAGTTGTTAAGTTACAAACAAGAAAGGATGACTGGAGAATGTGTTGGGGTTGAACCAAAAATAATTAAAATATACAACAAATTATGCACCATCACATATAAACATAAGGGTATTAAAACCTTTTTATTAATTTTATATGAGAAATTAAGATACTCATAAGGCACCTACATGAGAACTTTTTGCTATAAATGCGATTGATGTCTTGTGAATAATAGTCTTATAAGTAATGAGGTATCATATCATTGGGGTGGTAAGACTTAATTTTTCTTGAGAAATACTAAACAAGCTAAGCCAAATTGAAATGTTAGAAAAATGCTTTTATATATAATCATTGTATAAATTTGGGAGATTACACTGTTATATAAAATGAATCGTTTTATTACTTCATTACTAATAATACAATACAATACTGAAAATATCTAAATATAAGTCTATTTACTGCACAGTTACACAAAAACCTTGAAACCAAGGTTAGTTTTTATTATATGTCACTCAATATTGCTCAATGGTTTTAGACTTGTTTGTATTATTCGATTTTGTATGTCTCTTGATTCTAATGGGAAAATGCAATAGAAATTTAAAGGATAGACACATTTATTTATAAATAAATAGATATTTGTTCAACAATATTTATTGGACATAGGTATCCAAATTGTAGTCAAAAACTACAACAACAATACCTAAAACATAATACATGCTTATACTTAAACAAAAATAGGTATACAATACATTTAGTTTAAACTCTTTGTAATGCTAATATTTAACAAGGTGAAAAATATCAAGTTATTATCTTTACAATCTCACGTTATGAATGTCAATTCGTCCAAAGTAGAAAAACAATGAATATGAAGAAATATTTAAAAAGTGAATTGAAATTGAATTGATAGTGATATTTTATGAACTTGTGCGTTTATAATATTTATATTACAAATAAATAATAACACTAAAATTTATCACTAACATCAGATCTTCTTTGGTTGGTCATAATGTTTCATAAATGATAAAAATACATTGTATATCATTGTTGCAAAGTTTATGTAAAATACCCTGTATTGTGTTGGTAAATAACAAAAATTTACAAATTGAATTGGAGGCCAAAATAAGCAGTCACCCTGAAAAAAAAAATGTTTATGCAACAATCAAATCAAAAATATTCAAAAAAATTTAGCAAGTATAGAATTTTCAGATTAAGTAAAAAAAAGCAAAAGGCATAATATATAGTAATAATAATAAAATAAAAACTCACAAGGTAAACAAAAGTAAATTTCTCTTTAATTTCTTTTGTACTTTCCTGCATTTTCTTTCCCTCTAAAAAACCTAATCCATAAAAAAAGCACAATATTGTTGCAGGAGATGCCAGTAACTGATCATTTAATATCTTCTTACCTACTGTTTTCAAGTCAGTATGAGGTAATATCTTATCGAGATAAATATAATAGAAGTGATGAAGGGGGCCCATAAGAGTTCCAATTATAAACATTCTTGCTGAAAAAAAGGCTTATATCAAAATTTCACCTTGAAATAATTAAAGTCAGTAAATCTTCAAATTACCTGTACGTGCCCAATCATATCTAGCAGGTAAAAGATTTGCATGAATTTCAATCTCCTGTTGAATTAAATCACCTAATACCATGAAACCCCCTGAAGTAATACTATTTGTAAGTAAAAGATTTTTCTTAAAAAAGAAGTGGACACCTCGGTTAAATGTTGATTTCGCTCTGTGTTGTATTTTCATAGGACTTATTGAATGACTGATTCTAAAGCACTTTGCTGCAATCATATTTCTGTAATAATTTTGAAGATATTTTTTATAATTTAATATGAAGGAGAACCTTAACTAGCCAACACTAATAGACGTTTACCTTCTAGTTGTTTGGACCAAATAAATTTAAATCAAATAATTATACTAAATACACATTTGATAATCATACATCCTTATGTTCAATATAAACTATTAAATCTAGGATTTTATATGTAATTATTTAGTAGTTATTTTTTAAATTACGTGATTTGGTAACTATTAAACTAATATCAATGTTCATTTCATTATTCTATGCACCTATTTTAAAATAAATTTTGACAGTTGGTCTTAGTTAAACGCCATTGTCAAGTGACAAATCTGCAATATCCGGTACTGCCAGCATACGTTTCAAAATTACGGTACCGACAACAATGAGTGACTGACCATATCGGATCAAACAAGTTGGGCTAGCTATCTCACTACCCAACCCGACCATAGTAATGTCAGATTTGTAAATTCTTATCTATGGGGTGGGGTAACAAATTGCAAATGTCATAAAATCTTAAAAAATAATAATATACAAATTACAAATGTCAATTATTAAAAGTCAAAACAGTACATACATAATTAACGATAACTCCTTTATGATTATTATTAATTATTATTATCTAATTTTCAGTTATTTTTAGGTTTCAAGTTTACATTTCATTCATATCATGCACAATACACATCAAATTTTGTGAAGAATTGACTAAAAATGATGAAACAAAATTGAACATTAACAATATGAAAACGATGTAAAAAATTAAAAAATATAAGAAATACTCTTATTTATAATTGAAATATCCCTCGCCAAATGTTGAATCAAAATGTCACAGCAAAGTGAAAATTTAGATTTCTCTGGGCTGTTCAAACTGGATGTATTACTACATTTTGACATAGTAAACCACAGCTTTTATGAAGTGGGTTTAAAAAAGTTTTTGGCCTTCTCAAGTGACAGAGAATTGATGTTCTTATATATAAATTCTCAATCAGAAAGATTTGATAATGTTTATGACTGGGATTTTATTGATAATCCTGTGTATTGCATGTGCTTTGAACCAAGTGGTACTTGGGTGTTTATTGTAAGTGATCAAAAGGTACTGCTTGTGCCCTTCCTGCCACTTTTCATACCTCAGAATACATTTGACTGCAAGTGGTCACTGTCAAGTGTTACAGTTTTGCCACTCGGTGAAATTGCTGAACCAACGTCAGTTGTGTGGTGGCTTACTAAGGAATCTGAAAATATCATTGTTATTGGCTCAAAGGTAGTGT
The DNA here is from genome assembly GCA_905404175.1 of Anthocharis cardamines. Taxonomy (NCBI): domain Eukaryota; kingdom Metazoa; phylum Arthropoda; class Insecta; order Lepidoptera; family Pieridae; genus Anthocharis; species Anthocharis cardamines. The sequence continues at coordinate 5,468,410 of FR989956.1, read as the reverse complement.
GATTAATTATATATTTTTTTATTATTTTTATGTATTTTTGAATTATAAAAGAAAACAATATATTTGTTATGTATTTTTCAGAATGGAACTATAACATTCTATTCTCTAGAATCTCAGACAATAGTTGGTGAAACAAAAGTCAATGATGAAATTAACGAATTGCAAATGTGTTTTGATGACTCATTAGATTTATTGGCCTTATTGGTAAGTATAAGTTATTTATTATAATATATACCTACAAATAATATTTATCTAACGAAATAGTATCTCTATAATATATTTAATATATTAAATGATTTTGTTATAAACCAATATTGATATTTGTTTTCTAGAATTTCTTTTTTTTAAGTTTAAAATACTCATAAAATAAATAAGAAATGTAGGTTCAATATTGTATTAAATATTTTTTTAGATATCCAAAGGCCCTTCTCAACAGTGGAAACTAGTTTTGGAACATAGATCATATGGGTATAACTGGCTCACTCAGATGAGAGCTCAAAATGATAGGGATAAAAAAGAAAGCTTCATGTCCTATATTAGACAACTATCTAAAGATAAAATTACTTTGTTAATCCAGGGAGGATCCAAAGGTAGGCTATCCAAGCTATAATACTTATTAGAATTGATAGCAACAGTTTCAAAATGCCTTACATGCAGATTTTTTTATTTTTATGTCAGATATCGACAGACGAGCATGAGGTTCACTTGATGATAGGTGATTCCTCAGCCACAGGACATCAGTCAATGATGTCGACCTAATTTTTACTTCGAGCATTCGGAAATCCATAGACTGAAACCGAAACGCGCAATATGCACTTCACGGTTTTTCCATCTATGAACGGTGGTTCGTTACCCGGTCGGAATTTAGATATTCCTCCCACCCGATCAATGCCCGAAGTTACCAGACGTGGGGAAAACATGCTTACAGAAAATTATAAGCATGTGCTCCCGGTGGGATTCGACCCCACGACCCATCGATGCGCACGGCAGGTGTTCTACCGAACGCGCCAACGAGCCCGTCATTTAAGATTAAATTTGCATGTCGCCATCTTTTAATATAATTCTTTAAACCATTATTAGTTTTAAGGTACCTATTCAAAAACTTTGTTGTTTTACTAATACTGAAACTTTTTTGTAGAAAATAATAAAACACCAATAGCACCGAAGTCCCATAATATTATGTTACTTTTCAACCATCATAATATAATAAATATAACCAGCTGGTAAATTATATACATATAAATCCTCTTTCAAATTCCTACATTGGACTTTATTTTAACCATTTTAATTTATTTGTTATTTTTTTATTATATCCTAATATTGTCTTTTATTAACGCGAGTATCACACATTTAAATAAAATACTGTATACCGGATTAAAACGCGATTTATTATTTATATTGTTTAAATTATTTATCCCGACGTTTCGGATGCTTTACAGCAGCCGTGGTCGCGGGGAGTTGCGTCGCGTTTTAATCCGGTATACAGTATTTTATTTGATTGATTATATCCTCGTTATATATTTATGTTCTATACATATTCTATTATAAATCTAATTTTGGATTTTTAGATGAGAATAAAACACAAACAGTAGAATATGTACTTAAACCTACGGAATATTTACCAATGTTCCGAAAGGGTTCCAACAACTGGGCTTTGACCTCACAGTATGTTAATGGACGACATTTCTTGACTGCATTTGAATTAAATGAAGGCACACTTATTGTAAGTAATACTTTTATTAGGACAATTACTCCACTTATAGAAGTCTATAGAGAATTTTGATGCACTCCCAATGACAGCTTTAAGAAACGATTTCTTAGATACAGCCTCTACTCGTCAGTTTTTTCCCAGCTACTTTGAATACTTACTACTTTACTTACAACCACAGCAAGTGGAAGAAATATCATAAAATTAATGAGTGACTGAACTAGATATCAAATAATTTTAACTTAAAAATATTTCATACTCCATTTATGAATTGCAAAAAAACATAATATAACGAAAATAAGTTTTTTTATATAAACTTACACAGTATGGCTGAATGATATAGCGTTGCGTTTAACATCGGAAGTCCCAGGTTCAAATCTTGGGAGAAGCAAGATATTAAAAAAATGTATTTTGGACAGGGTACAAGCTCATCTTATATTACATTATATTCTGTGTGCAATCTCTAGTGGGGTGTGGGTTTCTCTCAATAGTATTTCTACACTTGACTTCTCATATTAAACCCCGTACTTATAAAGGATTTCTTTAAAGCTGGAAAGTCCTGCAGAAGATATAGCATCTAGGACCTTAAGACCTCAAATAAAGAAAGACGGACAATATATCCAGGGGTTGTGGTCACAGAGACTTCTATATTTAATTCGGAAGAATGAATTAGAAGTGCACAGTTCAAATTTCTCAGTAATTCAGGTAAGTTAGATGTGCTTTGGATATAAATATAGGTAAGATTAAAATTTCTTCTTATATAGACCTTATAGAGACCTGAAAAATAAAAGTTTGGTGCTAAATTAAGTCTCTTATTTCATACAAATTTTACGTGAATCGGAACGTCGAATATGGTGGTGGCGAAAGGGGAATTACTGCAAGGTGTTTGTTATATATTCAGGTTCTACATCCAAAGTAAAGATTACACTGAAATAATAACTACAAATTAGAAAGTCATAATTACAGAACCGGTTAGAACTAGTTTTCTCACTCGAGAGTGCCACCTTTTTTAAATTTTTATCACCATTTTCAATGCAAGAATTCAAGAAGAATAAGCAAGAGTCGAATATTATTTCTGTTATAATAATTTCGTAAATTAACTATAAATACGTTACATTTAGCAGGTCAAATTGACATTTTCTTATTTTTCAATCGTATTTCAATTTCTATCTGCCATATTGGATCCGCTATCTTAAATATTAGAGATTTGATTGGGCATTCATAATCAGTGGCCCCAAAAATCCATGAATATATATTTTCATCAGATTTGGACCGTTTCGCGAATATTTATCATTTTGAATTTTAAAATTTCGAGCTCAAACTCGTCATCAGCGACCCCAAAAAACAAGATTTTACTTGAACTTACTCTTGATAACATCAATGATAGAAAAAAATAATCTATACATATAAAAGAAAGTTGTGTTAGTTACACCGTTTATAATTCAAGAACGGCTGTACCGATTTTAACGATATCTTATTTGTTGGATTCCTCTATGTCCGGAATAAGATATATATTGGAAAAAATCAGGAAAAAAATATATGCATAAAATTAATTATAAAATAAATTAGATTCGGAACTCCGCCATCTTGACAGCTCACGTCATGCAATTTAAGAATAATTATATAATTTCGAAGCCAAAATTGTGGCAGAACAACGTCTGCGGGGTCCACTAGTTTGATATAAATCATAATTTAGTTAAATTGTCCCTGACCATGATATAAAAAAAAATCTATAGAAACAATCTTGGTTTTAAAGACTTGGTTTAAATAATTTATTTTCTCGAAGAACTTACAGAATTTTCACATATTAGAGAAAATTAATATTAACATAAGTACTTAGAAAACAACGGAACAATTATTACGACGTTATTATGGCTAATTAAGAAAAAAAAACAAAATTCACAAGGAAGTCAAAGTTTGCTGTGATACAAATTAAAAATTTTGCTCCTGCTGCAAATATCAGTTAATTTTCTTTTAAACTTACTAACTTAAACTTATTCGTGTCAGGGTGAAAATTTACTTGGAACAAAGAGGGATTTCTCAGAGCTGTGGGCGGCGGAAGTCATAGGCGATGTACAGAAGGCCTATCTGATGTCGGCCAAAGTGCCGTCGTCGACTAACAGCTGTTGGCGCGAACCCACCTTCCTGTGCGACTTGCAGCTCCCGAGGTTTATACTGGAGCCTTGTTTGGTTATCACTTCATGTGGAGCATATATTTTGAATACAGTGTAAGTGTCCGTATTCAATATTCTGTATATATAAAAATGGGTATACATTGAAATACTATAGGGACTTAGAGTATCATACAAAATTCACGAAAAGTGTCCGAGATTACGACTTAAACGTAAATTAAAGCGACTAAACTTTAGCTCACTGTTCGTTTAAAGCATATTATATTACTCTTAAATAAATTATTTTAATTTTATACGAGTAATATAGTTTTTCTTTTTATTAAATGACTCATAATGCAAAATACAATAGACTTTTACTAATTCGGTACTATTAAAAACCGTGCCGGGTGTTATTCTAGTAGTAGAAGTTGTAGTTTAGTTGTGACGGTCTGTAATGAATATCAATCTTATATAGTGACCCGTCCCCACTATACATAAAAAAATCATAAAAATCAGTCGCGCCGTTTCGGAGGAGTCCCACCACAAACTCCGTGACACGAGATTTTTATGTTATACATAAAGTTATATTATACATGTGTTGCATACATTATTATTACTATTATTAACTTGTATATCATTACAATTTTACTTTTGCATGCCATACTACTTGGCGAAAAATCAAAGTACAGTCAAAATCTATTATAACGACATCGAAGGGACTACTCATATTTAGTCGTAAAAGTACAGTCGGGTTTTGGTGGGTATAACCGGTATATTCCAGTTGTTCTAAATAATGTCGTCATAAACGGTTTAAACTGTAGTTGCCAAATAACACCATGTAGCAATTTACGCAAATAAAAATTATTTGACACCTTCTAAAGAGAAGTGCCTGCCACAGATCCGAGCCATGCGAGTGGCTGGTGGGGTTGATAATGCGCCGCAGCGCGGGCGCGGAGCTGTCGGCGGCGGCGCTGGCGGCGCCCGTGCCCACGCTGCTGCGCGCCGCCGCCGACATGCACATGTCGCGCGGGAAGGTTGCGCATGCGCAGAACCTCTACTCGCTCTCGCAGGTAATTGATACACACTAGGCCCAGTGGCATGCCTAGGGTTTCAATGAAGGGCAAGCCCAAAAATGACTCCTAAAAATGGCACTTAGTGTTATTTTTCATTTTATTTTACCTTTTTTGTGGCGATATATCCCAACTTCCAAGCTTTCTTATACACTTGCTTATTTTCACAAGACACACAGAAGGCTACTATTAGACAAATTGAGATTGAGAAATACACAAGTTGGGTATTGGTTTAGGTGAAGTTTATTTTATCTTCAAATGTTAACGATTGTACTTTGTCTTGCTCCTTTTAAAGTTCCACACACTTCAAATCCCAAACGGAACACGTTTCACTTCATCATTACTCATCCTTACTTATTATTATTATTAATATTAATATTATAAATGTGAAAGTAAGTTTGTTTGTTACGCTTTCACGCTAAAACTACTCAACCGATTATCATGAAACTTTGTACACATATTCTTTTTTACGGTGGGTGAAAGATTGTATCCGTCCGGGCGGATAGCTTGTATTTAATAATATTATAATTAAATGAAAAAACAATAAAATGCACGAATGCATTACTTGGTCAAACTAAAACAAATAACAATCATATACCACACAATTAGTTTATAAGTTTAGGTACCGAGTAAATATTGTTCAATTTGTAATGAATTTATGAATTCTGGATTCGGTTCAAAAATCAAATCAAAATCAAAAGTTTTATATTTCAAATAGGCCTTTGCAGGCTCTTATGAAACGTCTAATTGCACGGTTCCAAAAAGTGGGTCTCATGAGAAGAACCGGCAAGAAACTCCATGGACACTCTTTTCAAGAATGGTTGTAAAGTATGTCAAATTGCTTTCAGAGTCAGCCAGATGGCTGGATAGCTCGTTTAGGTGTGTTCGGTCGTATACACGAGCTGTCCATGTTCAAGCAGACGGGCGGCGTGGGGAGCCTGGGTAACGCGGCCGTCACAGCTAAGCTCCTAGCTTTGCTGCTGAAGATCAGAACTAATAGTGAAGAGAAGTTTCAAATGTAAGTTATTTTTTCACGTTAGATATGTACAGACGAGCATGAGGTTCACTTGATAGTAGGTGATAACTCAGCCACAGAAGTGTTTTAAAATATATTTTTTTGCAAATACACAATTTACTCTTAGCGGACAATCCTCATTAAAGAAGAAGAAAGGAAAAATTTAATTTCATCTAAAAACCCTTACGAACTAGACCATATACTTAATACTGCCAAATACTTTCAAGTATTTAAAAACCCTTTTGGTTTTGACCCTGGTATTTATACGGACTAGTACTTGGAAGCCCTGGTATTGAATTTGGCTTCGCTATATCTTGCTGTAACGGATGCTTATGGTCGGAGAAGGCAAAAAACAAAACAAAGTCTAATTACTCCATGCTTAGTCTTAGCATTTCTTAATTTCAAAACGAGTTGAAAATGTTCGTCTACGAAATGATAACTTTACGTTAGTGTTCCGTTTAGTTAGTAGTAGTAAACTAAGACTAAAGTCTATACGCAGAACTCAATTCTGAAATATTGAGTTTGCCTTTGATGTAGTGTATAGTATACACTATAGTATAGTAAGTCTATACGCAGAACTCAATTCTGAAATATTGAGTTTGCCTTTGATGTAGTGTATAGTATACACTATAGTATAGTAAGTCTATACGCAGAACTCAATTCTGAAACATTCAGTTTGCCTTTGATGTAGTGTATAGTATACACTATAGTATAGTAAGTCTATACGCAGAACTCAATTCTGAAATATTGAGTTTGCCTTTGATGTAGTGTATAGTATACACTATAGTATAGTAAGTCTATACGCAGAACTCAATTCTGAAACATTCAGTTTGCCTTTGATGTAGTGTATAGTATACACTATAGTATAGTAAGTCTATACGCAGAACTCAATTCTGAAACATTGAGTTTATATCTAATAGTATACACTGTATACTATTAGATAAGTATAGCTCCTTGGACGGAGCTTCTATTCTTTAGTATGTTCATAATGTCAACATTATGCATTGCAGTTATTTTTTTTTTCCAGGGATGTCAAATTTACAAATTTAGGGACTGCTGAACTATTAGAGCTGACATCAGTAGCGGCCGCTATAGGTCTGTGGGAATTAGCCCCGGTATTTAGCGTTCATCGTGGTCACCCTAATTTGCTGCTATCGGCTATTAAGTCGAGAAACGATGTGTGCAGGGGCGCGATCACTTGCCTCTTGAGTCAGAGCTGTCTTGTGCCTATACTTTTGGAAGAAAATGGACAATGGCTGTTTGATTTTATTTCGGAACAAAGTAATAAATTTGATACTATGATATTAAAGGTAATATATTATTGTAACAGACGAATATTTTTTAACGTGGATAAGAGTTTTTTTTAATACTTATGATAAATTTGTGTTTTAGCGTTTGTGTTTGTGGCTCAATCCTTTGCAAGATCAACTGCGTCCGGTGATGCGAGACTTGAAACAGGGTATTACATCAATATATGTAAGTATTAGAAGAACATCATTTGAATTAATTAAAAAATCGAGAGAAAGAGATTCCTGACATATAAGCTGTTATTATAAAAATGGTTACGATTACAAATAATATTGACTTACATATTATTTGTAATTGCAATCATTTTTATATTGCATGTCCATGAGTATTTGAAGACGCGGGTTTGAAATTTACCAGACTTGATATTTAAAAAATCTTAACCTTTTGACCGCTTGTGTCGTGTTCGTACTTCGTAGTCGGGTGCTAGAAGTACGGAAATTGATATTAAGCCAAGAGAATAAAAGATTAAATATGTTTTACTACGTCAGACCTGGTTTATATTTTAAATGGAATATGGAATCCGCCTGGGAAATGAACAGTTAATATTACGCGTTTTGGTTTCATTTTATATAGGTCACGTAGTAAATAATAGGTCACTAGCGCATAATTGATTAATGTCCTGTGGCTGAAGTATCACCTACCATCAAGCGATAGTCGAACGAAGGTTCGAGTATCTCTGTCTGACATAAAATCATTTCATTTTTTTTATTGACGTTCATAAGTTTACATTGTGTTACCTAAATTAATAAATTATTTGAATTTGAATTTCTCCATAGTGAGTACCTAGTTGAATCTCGAGGAAAACTGAAATTAATATAAGTAATAATATAATATGACTATATATTTGCTCTAACCTATCAACCAAATAAGGACTGACTGAAGATTGTTACTCATTTGCAGAATTGTTATTCTTTTATTTGGGACACATTTTAGCGTCAACCCGAAGTAGAATTAATACTATGTCAATGCGTTTATGATCATTATTTTCACATGAAGGCGACCCGAATGCTGCAACTGATAGCGACGTTCATGCGCGTGGCATGCGCGATAGAATCGCGTGGCCCGTGCCCGGAGTTGCACACGGGATGTGTGGGCGGCCACACCGACGCGTGGCGGTACCCGTGCCTCCCGCGGCGGGCGCTGGCCTGCGGGCTGGGCCACTGGGCGCTGGCGGACGAGGGCAACGCGAGGGTTATGGTCGTGGACACCCCGGTCAATACGGAGTTCACGGGGACTGTGGTGGACGTCGCCTGCGGACGGCATCATACGCTGCTGCTTACCGAGAATGGGGTGACTATGATTTTTGTCATATTGTGGGATTTTCTGTTCTATATTGACGGGCTCGTTGGCGCGTTCCGTAGAACAACTGCCGTGCGCATCGATGGGTCGCGGGTTCGAATCCTACCGGGACAACATGTTTATAATTTTCTGTAAGCATGTTTTGTGAAATGCACATTGCGCGTTTCAGTTTCAGTCTATGAATTTCCGAATGCTCGAAGTATAAATTAGGTCGACAGCGCATCATTGACTGATGTTCTGTGGCTGAGGTATCACCTACCATCAAGTGAACCTCATGCTTGTCTGTCGATATCTAGCATAAAAAAACTTTAGATTTTATTTGGTTCACTTTTCGGAATATAAACACAATATAATAGTGATTTTAGTGAAATTTATAAAGTTGTTTGACCACCTGGTAATTAATGATGCGGTCAGGGTGATAAATCGGAGACTGATTGGTCCAATTTACTCGTACATAACAGATATACAGTTCCGGTGACAACTCGTATGGGCAGTTAGGTGTGGGGCGGGCTTGGGCGGGCGGCGTCGGGGACTCGGCTAGTGCCAGTGGCTCGTTGATGCTGGTTCGCCGGAAGTGGGACGCTCCCCTCACGGCCATAGCGGCAGGTCATTACCACTCGGCTGCTATCGACCTTGGCGGCAGACTCTATACTTGGGGGTGAGTGGTAAAGCCTTTATTGTTGGCTTATAAACGGTTGTGGCGCGACCCAATATTACTAAGCGGCCGCCTTCTTACTATTCGGTATGCGCGTATACTGAAATATGATATTTATTGCTTTATTTAGTCGCTACAAAAATTAAAAATACACTTATCCTTTGGGTAGCTGAAGATGTATGGCTACCGAGATGTTGATAGAAATACGGAAACTTGTTAATGATAATTTATTTACAATAATGAGCCTATGTATACCAACAAACCTTATTTTAAAATCTTTTAAAAATATAAATTCAACATATAACAAGATACACAAAAAATACTCTGTTACTCGCTGATAATGTTTTCTATAAGTGAAATAATTTTTTAAATCGGTCCATTAGTTTTTGAGTTGAAACATAACAAACAAACAAATCTTTCCTCTTTATAATAATAAGATACTGCGTTCATAACCTTCCTATATTATTATTATTATTAATTTTTTTTTTCTCTTGAGCTTCAATGTCTTTGTTAAATATGTACTACAATTTTTTTTTGTTTTCATTTTATAACTTCAGCATTTACTTAAGTCCGTTGTGTTACATAAGTGTCCTCAGAGAAATTAATTAATAATGCTGTGTGCACCTATTATTGACGCATATACCGGACCTAAATCTTTATAATATTGTTATTGTAATATGTATTGTATATGTGTTGTTGGAGCACCTAATAAATAAATAAAATAATATTCTGTCAAAAAATATGCCAAAAATAATGCTCTAAGATGGTAGTGTTTTTATAACAACGTTTTATGAAGGATCGTGCTGGAAATGTTGCCAAATATAGAAGAAACAAAATTATAAATAATCTATATATCCTTTCATAAGAATTTAACAGCTCTCTTATTTCCTGAAGTAAAATTTATATATACCTATATATAAGACGTATAAAATCAAAGGCGGCTATACTATTGTAAAAATTAGATGAAATCAATGTTAATATGTGGGTTTCCTTCGATCCTGCTTTTTTTGTTACAGTATAAAGACTACGTCGACATACGACTCAAATATAATGTAGGCATATAATAATACCCATATACATACATACATACATACATATACATCACGCCTCTTTCCCATTGGGGTAGGCAGAGATCACGGAATTCCATATGCTCCGATCCTTACATACCACTTTCGCTTCTTCTACTTTCATCAATGCTTTCATACCCATATAATCGTGTCATAAATTCACAATTTATGTTTTATAAAACAGATGGGGGGTGCATGGCCAGCTCTGTTTGGGGAGCATTGACGATCATTGCGTTCCACAGCTCGTTACCAAGTTCCAAGGGAGAAAGGTATGTTGGCTGTTCTCTTTTATATTATTGTTTATTTACTATCTGTAATTATAATATTTTTCCTTTCTTTAGAAATTATTTTTAAATTCAGTTAACAATAATCTGTTTGAATTATATAGTCATAAAAATGTATTATTTTTATTGTTATTATTTTGTAATTTCTATAATTTTATGTTTGTTTTAAAAAATAATCTGCCGATTGTTTTATTTAGTTTTTAGTTAGCTTTATTCACGTTTTCATTGTTATTCCCTTGTGTTTAGGTTTTTGAGAATCAATCTGTCATTATATTTATCCTATCTATTATGTACCTTTAAGGTTGTTTCTTGTTAAAGCCAAGGCAAAGTCGGCAAAGCACCTATAAGCCCTCTCATCTGGCAGATGGCTATGAAATACAGTAAATGCTTATCATTAAGCTTTTGTATCATTGCTTTTGAAACATTTGTATTCTTGGAATTTTTGTATGTTATGAATAAACTCAAAAACTACTGGACCGATTTTAAAAATTCTTTCACCAACAGAAAGCTACATTATCAGCGAGTAACACAGGCTTGTGTGTATAGTACATCTACATTGGACCCGTGAAAAGCCGGGCAGTGGCGTAGCTAATGGTCAAGAACCCCGGTGCAGAAATAATAAAATTATTACTAAGTAGCGATCCAATCCAATGCAATGTCGATGTACTATACATAAAAAAGCCTATATATATATAGCCTATGTTACTCGATGATAATTTAGCTTTCTATAGGTGATTTTTTTTTTTAATCGGCCGGGAATTTTTAAAGTTATATCGGAACAAACAAATCTTTCCTCTTTATAATATTAGTATAGATCAATGAGCTGCCTCCCCCTCTTTCCAAAGCCCAAGGGCCTTGGTGCACTGCACCACTTTGCCCTATGATAGCTACGCAGCTGAAGCCGGGGCGCGTTGCTAGTCTATATTTCTATATTATTGTTATTAATGTTATAAAGAGGAAAGATTTGTATTTTTATATTTTTGTATGTATCGAATAAACTTAAAAACTACTCAACCGATTTAAAAAAATCTTTAACCAATAGAAAGCTATATTATCAGTTTCCAAGTAGATTAGAGTTTTGTTGTTGAGCTATATACCTACTATCTACATATATACATGTTATACAGTCCACTGTGTCGAATGAATTTTGTTTTAGTCTCAAATAAACTTGCATAATAACTACACGTCGTTTCAATTTAAAATCACCGTTAAACTGAAGTAACCCTTAAGTCTTAAACATTTGGTCCTTCGAGCCGAGTAACATAGGCTTTGCTTTTTTTCTATTGTGTATTCTATAAAAAACGTATGGACGGCAGGTGCTGAGCGTGGGGTGCGGCGCGTGCCACACGGCGGTGCTCACGATGAGCGGCGAGGTGTGGGCGAGCGGCGCGGGCGTGTTCGGGCAGCTGGGCGGCGGCGCGCGCGACAAGAGCTCGCGGCCCGTGCGCGTGGCGCTGCCCGACGCGGTCGACGCGCTCGCCGTGGGGTACTTCCACAACGTGAGTGCTACGAGCGTAATGGCTTTTATTAACTCGAGTATTACACGTTTACAAATACTATGCGATTCAAATAAGAATAGGATCGATTTAGCGTCATATTGTGACGCCGTAGCTGTCAATTCAAACTAGGTAGCAAATTAGGTAGGGTGAGCAAAACAAGATTTTTTAATAATTAAAATTTATTTACGAAGTTTGAGCGAAAAAATATTTACCGGTGCCGGTTATTATAATATCACTACATAGTATAAAACAAAGTCGCTTTCTCTGTCCCTTTGTATGCTTAAATCTTTGAAACTACGCAACGGATTTTGATGCGGTTTTAAATAGATAGAGTGATTGAAGAGGAAGGTTTATATGTATAATAATAACAGTTTTTCTGTAGTGTATTTAGTATTAGCATTGCACCGGTGCGAAGCCGGGGCGGGTCGCTAGTCTACTATATAAAAATAAGGCGGGTTTTCCTTCCTGACGCTATAACTCCAGAACGCACGAACCGATTTCCACGGTTTTGCATTCGTTGGAAAGGTATCGGGCTCCGTGAGGTTTATAGCAACAGAAAAGCGGGAAAATCTTTTTTCTTTAAGAATAATTATATAATTTCGAAGCCAAAATTGTGGCAGAACAACGTCTGCGGGGTCAACTAGTATTATAATGATAGTGTCATTTACCACGTTCTTGCTTTCCAGCGTCGATATTATTGATAACTGTCAGGTAAATTGGCGATATTGACCGCCACAGTATATTTCCAGTTGGCGCTAACCTCGAAGGGCCAGCTGTGGTGCTGGGGGGCGAGTCCGCAGCAAGTGCGAGCGAGCCACGCGCGCCGCGCCTCCACCCCGCCCGCCCCCGCGCCCGCCCCCGCGCCGCTCGTGGCCGCGCCCGACCCGCATCTCGTGCCGCAACTGGTCGACACGCAGAATGTACGCGGGAAGATTGTTCAGGTTCGTATCTCAACATGTGCATGCTCTTGGTTATGTCACATGGCACGGACTGACTATAGTGTACGCGCAAGTGCTAGTCTCCTCCTGGGATTGTAGATTAGTTAAGTTCTTATTTATAATAGCAGGTAAGGGTTTAAATATCAATAAAAGTAGTTGAAGTGAGTGAGTTCGTGTTTTTTGGATCAATTTTTTATTATGTAATGTGTAATATGAAAATACATTAAAAATATTAAGAGATACAACAATTGTAACGTTCGTGTTTAATGCATTTTTCCTTTTTTCGTGTTATTATCAGTCAGCAAGATGCTAAGCATAAAATTTTAAAAGTTTTTCATAGTGGTCAGACATTCTTCTACTGTTTAATTAATTTATATAAAATACGTTATTTTTTCAGATGTCGGCCGGCTGGCACCATTCGTGCATCATAAACAATGTTGGCACCGTTTACACTTGGGGGTTAAATTTCGACGGACAGTTAGGTAATTCAAGATTATTTTTTATATTGATATTCTTATTATGGTATGGTAACAGAACATATCAACGTAAGTTGTGGTAACCCTAAACAGGTCTTACTCTTTTTAAACAATACCGTTTCCATCTATTTCATGTGTTCCCAATAAAAAAAAAAGTTTATAATTTTTTTTTTAACAAAATTGTATCATTATAAAAACATAGAATAGATGTAAACAGAAGGTAAACTTTTAAGAACGTAACATAACCTTATACACTTACGGTCTAATTCATAAACGTAGTAAGCTTGATATAGTTCAAATATGTTCTGTCTCGCTCTACTTTAAATATATCAAGATTATACTACGTTAATGAATAAACCATAATTTATATAGGAGGATTTATGTCTAATAGGTAGCGGAGATAGAAAGCAAGTCCACATTCCGTCCGAAGTGAGGATCCGGACAGACCCTCAGCCGGACGGCGCGAAGGGCACGGACAGGGACGCGGAGGGCGCGGAGAGCCGGACGGGCGCGCTGGTCGCCTGCGGCGGGGACTTCACCGTGTACATCGACGACGATGGACGGATCTACGCCACTGGCAACATGCATTTGCAGGTATTTATTCAAATAAAATACTTTATACAGGATTAAAACGCGATTTATTATTAACTAGCAACGCGCCCCGGCTTCACACGGGTGCAATGTAGATGTACTTTACATAAAACATAGCCTATGTTACTCGCTGATAATGTAGCTTTCTATTGGTGAAAGAATTTTCAAAATCGGTCCGGTAGTTTTTGAGTTTATTCACAACATACAAAAATACAAATCTTTCCTCTTTATAATATTAGTATAGATAATATACGGGCAGACTGAGACTAGGGTCACCGTGAGCACGGTATTTTTTATGTTAGAAATCGACAGACGAGCATGAGGTTCACTTGATGATAGGTGATACCTCAGCCACAGAACATCAGTCAATGATGCGCTGTCCACTTACTTTTTACGCAATATGCACTTCAAAATTATATCGGTTGCTGAAAAGCATCCGAAATGTCGGCATAAAGAATATAAATAATAAATCGCGTTTAAAGTATTTTATTTAAATGTGTGAAACTCGCGTTGATAAAAGATAATATTAGGTATTTATTTATTCAAGTACACCATATCATATGCGGGGTGAGGCGCATAAAGTGTGCACAGATAATTAGATCTCAAACTATTGATCGTATCCAAAAATGTTTCATATATAAGTTTCAGTGTCAGAAGGCCTGTTTTTTTAAGGTGGAGGTGAAAACCCACGACGTATGAAAGTTTAATTTTAAATTAAATTTTAACAGTTTAGGGATAAAAATACTTAAGCTATACAAAGATTTATCACATCAAAAATATTAATCACGGCGATAATATGAAATATTTACATATGTTAGGTAATTTTGTCCCGAAGCTGTTTACAGTTGAATTTAACTTCAAACTAAAATTTCATACTTATTGGGTTGTAGCCGTCGATATATTTTTTCGTCTATTTGGCCAACTTTATTATTTTATTCCTATTGCACAGGCAAGCAACGAGAAGGAAAGCAACAATAGCCGCGTTATTATGATGAAGACGACGAAACGAGTTATTAAAATACCCGCGAGTCGGAGCAACAATAAATTCCTGTTCCAGTATGTCGATAGGATCGATATCATGTTCCCATTCGATATTGACGGCTTGCAAAGAAAACCCATAGAGCCAAGTGTTAACCCTCTCGCTTCTATGGCAGACTTTAAAAATAAATCATGGGCAGACGACATCATTCTAATCCTCAAACCGTGGATCAACGAAGAAAACCTCATTAATAATCCGAATATGGCCGCTAAATTAGCGTACCACAATAAAAACTACGCAGATTGCCTCAAATTCTTATTGAAAAATTTAAAACGCGTTCCTCAAGACGATCGACTCTACCTCACGCATCACGACGACTTAGGTGACGTCAACTACACAAGGAAACGGGATGAATTGAAAATTATCATCGCGAATACTATATCGAAACGCATCAAGGACATATCTATGAATATCTTGAACGAGGAGCCGTATTCGGTGATCGATACGAGCGTGTTCCAAACGCTACCGTGTTGCTGCGACGAACTCAAATACGTCACGAAACGTAATGTACCCACGACTAACGTAAATGTTTCCGACATTGACTTATCCGTCAGAGCGGCGCAAGTAATAAACAAGTGCATGGGGTTGTTTCCCATAGACACAGCTCTATGGGAAACTTGCTTCAGACTGTCGAAAGATTTCTTTTTGGAAAATGATTTGTCTACTGAGGAGTTGGAAGTGGTTTTGGGAAAGTTGATGGAGTCGAATGCGGCGGCCATGGCGTCCGCTGTAATGTTCTCCAACGATTGCGCTCAGTACAGCGAGATATTGTCGCCGAAGTTCTATTTGAATATGTGTAGCGATATTTTGGATACATGGGGTTGAATTGTATTGTGATTTTAACATTTACTGCCAGAAAATGTCTCGTTTTAAGACAAAATATATCTTCTTATTATAATAATAGGGGTTTTCCTATATTATTATTATTATATAGCTTATAATCATGGACAGTTTCGTTGTAGGTAACACAATCATTCAAAAATAATAACTTTGGATAACATATTATGAACTAAAATTATCGTAAGAAAAATAATGCTTGGGCCTAAGTAACCTTGAAATATGAACGGTAAATTAATGTTTTCGAGATAATATAATATACTTTAGGCTTAAGCAACATCAATTTGTTGTTATTTTGTTGGTACACAAAATACATAAATATGTAATACTTTGAATAGGTTTTTACAATGTGTATGGAGAATTCCAGTTTCTTAGACGAAATCACATGGCGAAAGTGAACGATAGCTAAGTTTAATATGGAGTGATTTAAATCTATCCGTAGAACAAAGATATTATGATTCTGATAACAAATTTCACTTTTTTATTTGTGTTGACTAGCTGACCCGTACACGATAGCTTTTTCCCGCTTACTTGACACTCATCCTTAACTCAATATCATTATAGCCTATATTTTTTTCTGATGATCAATAATACTGTAAAGTTTCATCAAAATCAGTTCAGTATTTTTTGCGTGAAAAAGCAAATACATATAATATTAGTAGGAAGTAGTAGTCGAATAATGGTATATTTAATTTAGTATAAAAATAAGGTCAAGTGGAAAGTATGGAGAACTTTGTTCTACGGATGACGTGGAGCGTGTTAAGGCATCTTTTTTATACATTATTTTGTATCGAGATTACAATATATTATTATATATGTAATATGGACCTAATGTTTTTATAGGAAAAATGTAATAATTATGAGCTTTTTTTCATTGCAATGGCGATGTCTTGCCATTTAGCGAAATGTTTTTGAATATTGGATTTTTTGTTTACAAAAGTTTGTGTGTCCATGTTTTTAACTAGTATAAAGCAGGGACTGAAACCGGTTTATTCTTATTTTCCAAAATACATGTCTGACTGAGATGTTAGTTTTGACCATGATATTAGTTTTAAAGTGTAATACATACTAAACATACCACAGTAATTTTTTTCAGTAAATATGAATAAAAACGAGAGAATATTTACAAAAACATTTTTTATACTGGTATAACTCCCATAGTAAATTAACCGGTATTCAGTCCCTGGTATATAGTATCGATATGATCAATAATAATTATGGGTTTCAATAAGATACGTAAAATTTGTAGCAGCTTGATATTGTTCCTAATGTTTGTTTGTTATGTTTTTTACTATATTATGTTTAAAGCAATGTTTTACTAATAAAATAATCCAGTTATATTTTGCGTTTTTTCAAATGTTTGTTGACGTCTAGTCAGTGAGTTGTTAAGTACTTTTGTTATTTTAGATTATTTACTTTAATCGACTATATATATCTATGTACTTAAAAATATATATTCATGTTAATATTTTAGCTCAATTATATTAAACAATAACTAAAATGATTTTCCTATCTGTAACTGATTATAGAGATGAAATAAAATGCGTGCAATTGATATAAATTATTTAATTTCCTAATAAGGTTTGAACAAAAATAAAATATAGGGTTCATAAAACTATTTACAAAAATTAAATACACCAATAGACATTTACATAATGTAAATGCGATTGATAGTCGCAGGAAACGGAATGAAGATATCGGTAACATCTATGAACATCAACAACACGGCGGTTTCACTGTTTTCATAATAAATAAATTATAAGTTATGACACAACATCGACGTCTAACATTTAGGCCTTTATTCCAAGACGTGACTCAGGTTTGAGTCTAGTATTGAGACATGTCAATATATTATATATACTTTTTTTATTTTGACAGTTATCAAGAAGCTTTGCCTTGAGTAACGTCTTGCAATAAGTACCATAGACCCGGCTTTCGTCAGATTCATACAAGATCCATAAAGGTGTAGCTACGTCTCAGAGGACAGATTTAAAATAAATTAGGAATAAGCTTAGAAGTTGATCGGTTTCCCGCTATATGCCGCCAAGTTCGCTTCCCGTAAGGCCTCAGCACATGTCTGAAAGAAAACAATATATTAAACCTGCCATACTTATACATAATATTATATAAACATTCTTACGCGAAGTAAAAGGCACAATAGCTTTTTATGTTAGATATCGACAGACGAGCATGATGTGAACTTGATGGTAGTCAGTCAATGATGCGCTATCGACCTACTATTTACTTCGAGCATTCAGAAATCCATAGACTGAAACCGAATAGCGCAATATACACTTCACGGTTTTACCATCTATGAACGGTGGTTCGTTACCCGGTCGGTATTTAGATATTCCTCCCACCCGAACAGTGCCCGAAGTTACCAGACTTGGGGAAAAAATGCTTGCAGAAAATTATAAGCATGTAGTTCCGGTGGGATTCGAACCCACGACCCATCGATGCGCACGGCAGGTGTTCTACCGAATGCGCCAACGAGCCCGTCATTATTAAAGTATTACGATAAAGCCGGGCTTTTGGGCTTGTATGGAGCCGCTACTGTATGTATGTATGTATGCATGCAACTCACGGGATGCGCGTGGCACACTCTCGCGACGTCCTCCGCGGCCGCTCCGTACTCCTGCGCCAGCACCGCCTCGTTGATCAGCTCCCCGCCACCCTGTGTACGTGACATTAGTAACACTTTAGAATTAATTTAAAATAAAAACATGTAATTGAGGCCATGAGAGCCGGAGCAGCCTAACTAGTTAAACAAAAGTTTAAAGTAATACGGAAAAGAGCCCAAAATTTCAAATAATTTTAACTTTTACGAAAAATAATCTTGGAACATTTAGGCGCTACGAATTAATCAGTAGTTTTATTAAATAAAATCATGAATGAAAAAAATACAGTTATGCCACTGTGGCTCTCGTGGACTCAATTTAAAATGAAACTTCAATCAAACAAATATATCACCACTCTATAAAACAGCACAAGAACTAGGAGTACAATAAATATATAGTAATCTTATAAAATAATTAATTAAAATATGAACGCCTGTTGATTAGCCGCGACCAATCCTGTTGATTAGCTTCCTAACGATGGAGCGAGGCCAATCTATATCGTCAATCATTTGATAATGACTAGACATCATTATCGCGAGGGCACGAACGAACATGTCAAAGAATATCTATCTAGAATCGACACTTAGAATGTAATACCTAGTTTTACGCGTCTTCTGAGAGTATTTACTTGTGCCAGTAGTGTTCTATTCAAAAAAGATCTATATACGTATTTTAGAATTAATAAAATACTGAAATGTCGACTTAGACTTAGAGATGTTAATTTTATGGCCTTCTCATATTGGTATTAAACCTCCTTGGCCTTTTTACTAAAAGGACAAAGAGGTGAATGAATTGAATCTATGAATTGATGCAGAAACGCTGCAAAAAGTTCCAATATTTAGGTACTCTCAAATGAATTTGTGTAGTTTGTCCACTCTGTTCACATAATCTACAAATGATACGTGCCTCCGCGATAACGATGTCCAATAATGACGCATAGGTATACTATGGAGTAGACTCCAAAACGTCAAATGACTGTCGGCTATGAGTGTAGCGAGTCAACTAGCCCGTTTGAATGGATCACTGTAGCACGCCACCTCGATGCCTCCTAAGTAAATTATAGTACCCAACAGTGTTATACGTTTTTTAAACTATACATTCTGATTGCATTTATTTACTGTGTTCACAATTAAAAAAAAATCAAACATATTTAATTTTTTAACTACTTCCAAGATGTATAAAGTTGTAACAATATAAACCATAGATGAAAATGGACAGTATAGTTTAAAAAACGTAACATAACGTGGAAAAATAACTTTGTTGGTTACCATAATTTACGTAACAACGGGTTAGTTTACTCGCTACACTCATATCCGATGGCCAATTGACGTTTTGAAGTCTGCTCCATAGTATTACTATCGCAATTCATTTATTAGCTTTTTTTTATATATATACACTATAGGGGGGGAAAACGAGCTCGCTGCAAACACAGTTCAGAATAACGTAGTGCGGAGAACATTTACATATTTTAACAATGGACAAAATGTCATATACGTATACTAACCGGTCCGATGATGTGCGTGCCGAGTATGACGTCAGTAGCCTTGTCCGCGAGCACCTTCACGAACCCATCGGGCTCGCCGTTCGTCTTCGCGCGGGAGTTCGCCATGAACGGGAACTTGCCCACTTTGTACGCCTTGCCCTGAACAAAATCAATATTATAATTAAAAGATAAAAAAAAATTAAAAATTCTTCATTTACACCAATTCAAATACACCAAATAAATAAACCCAGACTCCCGATATTATAGTTAATATCTATACTCATATTATAAAGAGGAAAGATTTGTATGTTTGTTACGATTTAACTCAAAAACTACTGGACCGATTTTAAAAATTCTATAACCGATAGAAAGCTACATTATCAACGAGTAACATGTTTGTGTATAGTACATCTACATTGCATCCGTGCAAAGCCGGGCGTTGCTAGTTTTTATTTTATTTATTTGGGAAACATAACAGAAGCATCACATAAATAATAAAATACAAAAGATATGAAATATTAACTAATATAAAGTAGTAAATAAAGTCTAGTTAAAAATGTGAAATATTTAAGATAATATGATGTTTCCTTAACTAGTTTCACTGAGAACATTTAAAAGATATTGAAAGAAGCGTGCCTAACGCCACAGAGCTAACCAGTATGAGTGACATGATAAGATACATAATAAAACCAAAACAGAAACAGTTGCTGCTATTACGTCTAACTTAAAACAAAAATAATTATTTGTTTTATTTTATAAGGGAGACCTAGATTTTAAGTGAATTTCGGACATTTAACATGTCCTGCTCCCAACACAAAATATATATTTTAACTCGAAAATCTTCAAATCATCTTCAAAATGCAGAAAAAAAGACTTCGTCAAGAAAAGACCTCGTACACATTAAGAGAATTTTCAAAAAAAAAAAAACAATTTTCGTTTAGTGTTAGATGACCTCTTTCTTGAGATCCTCCTCCGACTTCCCGACCCAGCCGACCTCGGGCGAGGTGTAGATGACGGACGGAATGGCGTCGTAGTTGAAGTGGACCGGCATACCCTGCGAAGATATCAAAAAGAATTCAGTCAAAATCAAATATAAATGTATTCAAGTAACCTTTTAAAACCACTTGAATAAACAGTTTCTATTGAATTTAAAAATAATAATGTCAAGGAAAATTACAGTAAATATCAACTCCGTAGAAGTAGATGGCGTTAATATGGCAACTTTGTGATATTTCAAATCAGACAACTGTCACCTTTCAGTCTGCGCGTAACCACGGTTGCTAAAAAGCATCTGATAAATAAATAATGAACCGTGTTTTAATCCCGTATAAAGTTTTTTATTTAAATGGGCAATACTCGCGTTAATAAAAGACAATGTGACATGAGTCATTGCCTTTTAGGACATAAACCCATTATGCCCAATCCAAAATGTTTTTATCATTTAATTTTTTATTTTGTTTTATTCATATGACCACGTAAGTCAGATTTACATGGAAGCACAGAGCTTTTGGCACAGAAAAGTAATTCTACTTTTGACCTGTAGAGCGCGCGGCAATGTATCGGTATGAGACACACACTCAAGCAATCAGCTGAAACCTCCCCTCGCGTTGTCTCGCTTGCACTTACGAGCGAACGGCAATAACGCTTTCTCCCAGTCTTAGGCATCGAACCCGAAGCAACCCGAGCATTACCAAACGTCTGAGAGCGACCGAGATCGCACCATTATCCCAAGCACGGAAAAGTGACTGTGTGCGAGAGAGTGCGCGCTATGACTCTAGCGTCAGTGTGCGTTCACACGGATACTAGCAGCGCCGCTGGAGTCAGAACTACTCTGACCCCAGAGAAACCGTGCCAAGCGCGTCCATAAGCCATATGCTTCCATGTAAATCTATGTTATTTGATATTTTGTTAATGAAAGTTTTAACTTTTAACTGTATCTCCATATTAATTAACGTTTGAGTATTCGAAACTTACCTTAATACCTTCCACGCACACGATACCTTCGTCCTCTGCTTTGTGAGCCAACATGGGTCCGTGAATTACGTCTCCGATAGCGTAAATTCTGAAAATAACAAATGTAAAATGATAAATGCGTTTCTCTTGGGTCTTATGTACATATACCTTTTATATATTTATCTAAACAAATTAAACCTCCAATTTATTGTATTTAAATATGACAGCTGTCACCTTTCAGTCTGCCCGTGACCACGTCTGCTGGAAAGCATCCGAAACGTCGGGAGAAATAAAAAAGATAATAAATCACGTTTTTATCCAGTAAAAAATATTTCTTTTATTAACGCGAGTATCACACATTTAAATAAAATACTGTATACCGGATTAAAACGCGATTTATTATCTATATTATTTCTCCCGACGTTTCGGATGCTTTACATATACTTACATAAATAATTTAAACAATATAAATAATAAATCGCGTTTTAATCCGGTATACAGTATTTTATTTAAAAAATATTTCATTATAATGTGCGATACCTTCGTTAATTATTAAAGGACAATATTAATTTATTTTATGTTAAACTAGGGCGAATACGTGTAGAATATCTGACGTGCTAATTGGTGGAATGTCGAAGGAAAGGTAGCGGGCTCAGATCCTTCCGGATCGATATCTATATATATATAAATTAATTGCTGTTCGTTAGTCTTACTAAAACTCGAGAACGGCTGAACGGATTTATCTTATCTTAGTCTTGAAATGTTCGTGGAGATCTAGGGAAGGTTTAAAAGGCGAGAAAAAGTCGAATAATTTCCGGGAAAACCCTAAAAACAGCCCTTTTCTATTTCCCATACAAACGTTTTCTAGAGTCAATTTAATTATATAATTTCGAAGCCAAAATTGTGGCAGAACAACGTCTGCGGGGTCCACTAGTATTTTATAATTTTCTGCAAATTTCTCTTTCTTACGTCTGGTCACTTCAGGTATTAGGGGGGAGGAATATCGAAATTCCGACCGATACATAGAAAAACCGTCTTCTCATCTGTCAATATATAACATCAATAAAATAGATTCCTGTGAATCTTTTACTTTCTCAAACCATTCATACGTTATATAAAAAAAGGCGTATTATTCCTATATATATACTTTCAATAAAACTTGCTTTACTTAAAATTCCGAATGCTCGAATTAAAAAAAAATAGGTCGACAGCGCATAACTGACTTATGTTCTGTGGCTGAGTTATCCTATACCTACCATCAAGTGAACTTCTTGCTGTCGATATCTAACATAAAAAAAGAGTATAAGATGGGATAGTGACCAAATTACTACCATTAAAGTAAAACAATACTTAAGCAAGAATACAGTGAGTTATTGACCAAACACTTGTCACCATTCATTAAACAAAAGGTACTATTTACCCGGGCACTGTTGTCTGGAACTTGTTGTTGACTGGCACTCGGCCGCGGTCGTCCAGCGCGATGCCAACTTTGTCCAGCCCAAGGCCCTTCGTGTACGGTCGGCGGCCGATGGAGATTAGCACCACGTCGCAGTCCATCTGATGATATTAAAAAAAGTTTTTTTTTTGAAGATTTTATGGCCTGGTAACGAAACCTTTGAGCCAAGTCTTATTTTTGGGCATCAATTTACACATTTTTTTAATCGTGTGTATTTTCACTTGTTCATGTTTGAAAAAAAAGTATATCCAAAGTCCCACTGACAGACTAGATGTAAATAACCCATATACTAATATTATAAAGAGGAAAGATTTTGTTGTTTGTTTGTTACAATTTAACTCAAAAAGACTGGACTGATTTTAAACATTATTTCACCAATAGAAAGCTACATTATCAGCGAGTAACAGGTTTTTTGTGTATATTACAACTTCATTGCACCCGTGTGAAGCCAGGGCGTGTTACTAGTAACCCATAAAATGCAGTTATTAACGGTTAATTATCCGACTGCAATCTAGAAAGTTGACATTGTATTTTTGCTTTTTACACAACTGTCCCGAAATGTATATGTATGTATGTGAATATCTTTAAACAACAATAACTTCTAAATGCCTGAAAATATTTAGATGTATGAGGTGTCGTAGGAATCCTTATATTTTGGAGTTATACAAGTTATTTAAGTTATTTACCAGTTGTGATTTGGAGCAAGAGCACCACTACCTTCGTCCTCAATATATAATAGCGTCTACCCGTTGGTTCACCGTATTATAGAATAAATTTTGACGAGATTATTTTTGTAATTATTAAAAAATATATTTTCATTACACATAAATATTGAACTCGAAATTCTTATGAATTATATGGAAAAGTTTATTAGAAACCTTTTCAAAACTAAAACTCACCG
The DNA here is from genome assembly GCA_905404175.1 of Anthocharis cardamines. NCBI lineage: Eukaryota > Metazoa > Arthropoda > Insecta > Lepidoptera > Pieridae > Anthocharis > Anthocharis cardamines. Next base: position 5,444,102 of record FR989956.1, on the reverse strand, counting down.
TTTCCTTGTTACCTCCCTTAGCGGCCTCCACATCCACCTTAACAGTGGCGCCCTCTTTCTTGACGCCGGTCACTTTTGTACCCAACTTGAACTTCATGCCTTGCTTAGTGAGAATCTTTTGAAGTGTCTTTGAGACCTCTCCGTCGATACCCACACCTTGAAAAAGTACAAAAGACTTCAGAATAATTTATTCCGTAATAGACATTTAAGAATGATAAAGTATTTTAAGTTTCCTAGCCAGATTAATAATAGATTTTTTCTTAAGATGGCGTCTTATAAACTACGACAAAAATTCGTAGACGACATAGAGCAATAGAAGGCACATTGACTATGCCTATGCCTATCCATAAATTACGTCACACGAATTTTATGATTTACTCTAGGTTTATTACAAGATATGTTATAGTAAGTCCAAGCAATAAATCTACTTGATTAGTCAAGTAGATTTTTTTCAAGGTTCATTGCTTGGACATAGTTGGCACTATAGTACCAATAAATCGACGAGTTTTTTCATAGTAGGAATGGAAAGAGTTAATTTATATTAATTTGAATGTTTCAAAATTAAAAACAAATATAACCTCTTTTTAGTAATTATAGCCTACCGCCAATGCTGTCGAGGAATTCAATGGCGATGACTTCAGCGCCAAGCCTCTGGTACACGGAGCCAAGCTCCAGACCGATGACACCAGCACCAATAACCAACATCTTTTTAGGCACCTTGGGAAGTGATAGGGCGCCAGTTGATGTGATGATTTGTTGCTCGTCAAACTGTCAATTTTATCAAATATAAGCCCAGTTGACCAAAACAAAAATTTAATATATTTCATATCGTCGTTGCGACTTTAAGACCTCTTATGTGTAAAAATCAATGTTATGAGAAAATCGATAAAAACCGTCTACTGAAAAAATAGAATGAAACCAACTACAATAATAATACAGGTATCCTGATTTCCTTTTTTTTACTTTGCTATTATTAGCTGAAAGCAAAACTAGTATCATTGTAAAAAAAAGTTAGCAAGTTAGTTAACAAGCACATAGGAGATTTTGAAATTGGTAAATAAAATACGATTGAAACGTCGTATACAGATGAGAGTTTTTGCATTCGATAGAGATTTAAAATATAGAATGGTCTGGCGTAAAAAAGTGATTTTGCCAAAAGTGACACATCACAGCTACATATTTCTATATTATGGGTGAAGTACACCTAACAAATTTTGTATGCAAAATGAAATCATTTGAAGAAGCTATGTTCAAGGTATCTATGATTGAATTTTATGATTATCTCCTACTTTGTATGCCTAAATAAATAAATAAATTGATGCCATATTATATTAATTGAAAGAAAACTATGTCATATATATTTAAAGCTATAATATCTAAAATAAGAATAAACGCCTACTTGACTATCATACAATTGAGGTTTCTTTCTAACATATAGCTGATTGAGTGAAGTGTTAATACCTATTCCTAAACAAACCACTGACCTAAGATTTATTTTTTATTTCAGAGCATTCTGATGGTAATGCCACTATCGATACAGGGTGTACTTTGAATGCAAGAAATATGTCATATACAGTCATTTGTTAGATATTTAATATGCTAGTTTTATCTACCTACATAATATGATAAATGATAACCAGCAAATCCTCGATTGCTTATCAGTTACTTTATTTATTTTGCCATGATCTTCAACAACTTAACAACAAATCTAAGATACTGCAATAAATTGATTTAAACAAGTCAACAACTATAAAATTTAAGAACAACAGAAATTTCCTATTGACTTCTGATTACCAATTTTATTGCTATGCCACCCAACATAATTTTGTTGATAACAAACTAAAATCATTTTTTTAAAATATGACAGAGATTTTTTTTAAAGATTCTTTCTTAATTAAATAATGAGCTATACTGATTTAGTTATGAGAATTATTATCAGTCTTAATGCAATTTTTGATGCAAACTGACCATCTTCAGTGCTCAGTAGTATGAGCCACTAACTATATTCTTAACAACAGAAGTCGATTAGGTTCAATTCCTGGGGGAAACAAGATTTTAAAAAAAATAGACAGACCACAATAATAATCACCTACTTGTTAGTGAAGAAAACTGATCAATGAAACAAACAGAAATGTGTCTACCCCACTAAAAAACTCGGGAACACAGTTCAATGCAATCTCTATTTTATTTTTTAATTTGATACTTACAACAACACCCGGAAAAGGTGTAACTTCAGAACCAGTTGCAATAATTATGTTCTTAGCGTTGATTGTCTCCACTCCTTTCTCTCCTTTTACTTCAACTTTGTTTGGTGCAGTTATTGACCCCTCTCCACGTACTAGCTTGACCTGTTAACCCAATTAGATAAGTAAACTAGCTCTGATGATCCAGTGTTCCATGTCTGTACAATATAGTCATAAAAATTTGTTGCAAATTCTCAAATATTACCTAAAAAGGATCTCTAATTTTAGAAACATGTTTAAGGCTATAATATTTTTTATTTTATTCTGGTAGATTTCAGATGAAAATACTACTGAAAATTAATTAAACCTATGAAATACACATTTTATTATAAAAAACATTATCTTCATGCACATGATCCAAAATGCATTAATGTTAGTTTCAAAGAATAAAGATTCATGGAACCCAGCACAGGGACCAAACTCAAACATAGAGTATCATCAAAATCAGACCAGCAGTTTAGGAGTTCAGTGACATATACACCTACAGAATAATTATATATATAATAATTATTTATGTACAAACCTTATTCTTATTGAACAGCATAGCAATACCTCCAGTTAGTGCTTTCACTGCATTAGATTTGTAAGACATCATAGTGTCAAAGTTAAAGGAGACATTGCCCACTTCAATGCCCCGCTGTTTAAAGTCATGTTTGGCCATGTGATATAGGTGGGAGTTGTGAAGCAATGCCTTTGATGGAATACAGCCCACATTTAGACATGTTCCACCAAGAGTTGGGTCCTTTTCAACAGATATAGTCTATAAAAAAATAAAATTGCATCTAATTAATGAAATGAAATTAAATATTCTATAACTGTTTCAATTATTTATAGAGAGATGTTATCATTTAGTTTGAGTGTATAATATGGAGTATGTCCATATTATATTGTGGAGTATATCCATGTTATATTGGATTATTCATAGAAACATTATGAAACACAGGAAATCGACATAGTTTAGTATTAGTGATTTATCCAATATGTTATTTATCCTGATATTTTTATTACTTTTCAGTGGGTACTTAATTATTACTAAAGGTCATTAAAATCTAACAAATGTTTTTTTTAATTGAGTGAGTTATCCCAAACTCTTCAGATTCTATTCCATTTCATATTATAAATACATATGATACCAGTATTAATCAGTGTCTTTACTGATATAATATGTAAAAGTTATGATCCTTTCCTGCTATAAAAAGTTAGAACAGTCACTATCCAAACCTCTAATAATTATATATAAATGAATATAAAAAAATATTTAGTAATGTAATTCAATTAACTGGAAATGACTGATCAACAATGACAATCATTTATTATAAATTAAGATATTTTTATTTTTTTACCTTGAATCCTAACTGTGCAGCTTTGATAGCAGCTACATAACCACCAGGGCCCGAACCAATGACCACAACATCAGCGTCATGTGCGGAAGAGTATTGTCTGACTGCAATCCTCAAGTTACCATTCTATAAGTCAAACAAAATCCAAATCACTTCAATTTCTGAACTGCCTAATCTATCAATATTCTTTTATGAAATAGCATTAGGAAGTACAAATTATAGCTACTTTGCAATGCTCCCTGAAAAGGCAAAAGCTAATCGGTTTAATTTAGGATGGGCATTACATCCAATAGACAGCATTTTATAGGGGTTCCAAAATTTATTAGAAATTCTCTGGAGCCCAGAATTATTATTATTATTATTAATATAAAATACTACGGTTAGTTTCTTACGTTCCGACAGTCGGTCACATGTTTGAAGGTCAGACTGCAGAGGCTAGCTTAATTAGGGGAAACTGACATAACATGCTTAGATCTCTAGATGGTATTGTGAAGTACTTATCTAATTTAAAGCTTTTTGGACTCTACATACCCCATGATTTGAAATTAAAAATAGATTGCATAATCTACATTTTGAATTTTTACTGTCATATGGCATCAGATTTTTTTTACTTACCCGAAAAGGAGAGGAAGCAAGTTTTAAAATTTTATAGCCCATATTTATTATCAATCTTTGTCTATAACTATTAACTATTGTGGGCAATAAATCGAAATTTGCTAATAAAAAGTCGGAATTCGGAACCCTGGCGATTAGCGAAAATCTAAATAAACGTCAACTGTCACATGAATTTTTGTCAAAATTGTCGCAACTCCACAGATAAAGAGATGCGCAACACGCAAGTATGTACTTTTTTTTTATTATTTGCAAAGATGGACACAAGTATTTGCGTTAAGTAGTGTTGCCAGATCTCTCTAGTTGAAAGTTGTTTAACATTTCTAGTACCTTAATAATATTATTGTGAAATATTTTTAATGAAAGTTAGTAAAATTCTGTTGAATACTATATAGTTTCTTCAATCATAATTTAATTATATTAAAAATAGGGGTGATATAATTGGACTAAGTATGTAAACAAATAGAAATGTACCTCAAAATTTGAAAAATATACATAATTTTATATAGTTATTTCTTGGTAGTAAATTATGTTATTTTTTATGTCAGATATCGACAGACGAGCATGTGGTTCATTTGATGGTAGGTACCTCAGCCACAGAACATCAGTCAATGATGCGCTGTCGACCTAATTTTTACTTCGAGCATTCGGAAATCAATAGACTGAAACGGAAACGTGCAATATGCACTTCACGGTTTTTGCATCTATGAACGGTAGTTTGTTACCCGGTTGCTCGCAATTTCGATAGTCCTCCCCCCCCCCCCCCCCTTAAAATAATTTCACTTGTAAGTAAAACTTACAACATAATTTTTTCAGTAATTATGACTAAAATCTTTAATAATAAAATGTCAATGCTAAAATCGAAAGAATATTAACAAAAACCTTGATTATTTCGGTTAAACTCCCATAGTAAATTAACCGGTATTCAGTCCCTAGTAAACTAGCTGTAGCTTTTGCTATTTGATTGCTGGCAACAATTAAACCAAAAATGCGCGCGCTGCTACGTAGGGGAAGTTTGTTTATCAATCAAACCGGAGTTTGGATCGTTGTGTGTAGTGTCGTCAATGCTTGAGCGAATTTTGAGAGACGCGTAAATCAGTGTTTTAATTTTATCTCCATAAAAGAATCGTGGTTTTGAATTAAAATCTGTTCTTCTCTTCATATATTGTAAGGTAAGCACATATTGAATAATTTATCGCGTAATAATTAGGGTAAACTAGTAGAACTTATTACTTCGGTATCATAATATTTAGCGGCGTTGATACAAGATAATAAATACCTAGTCGCAAATAGCTGAATATATTTTAAGATCATTTAAATATTATTTTTTACGTATCTGATAAAGGGTAAATATTAGTTACTTAGTTAACAGAGGTAGAAATTTAAAAATAATTATTATTCTCATAATAATTATTATTATATTATTGTTATATAAATAAACAAAGGATTTCTTACCCTCTAGATTTGGGTACTAAAGCACTGTCTGCAAGATAAATTAGCAGGTAACAATTTCGTCTTTAAGATAATAACTTCAATGTTAAAGGTTTGGAATTATATGAAAATGAAAAAAATGAAAATGAAAATTTTTTTACATAATTATAAACATTATTATAATTACTAAATTACAGCTATTTAAAAATTATGTGTAAATTCAATTTAAAACAAAAAACGATTTTTCCCATGGTAATTAAATGGGAAACTAAAAAAACAATAGCGACCCCTTAGAGTTGAGCTATAGGGCTCGGGTTTGGTAAGAATTATTTTTATATCAAATAAAAACATTTGAGAAGGTATCAGTTAAAAAAAAAATTAAAAAGTTTTTTTGAATCACCCTAATGTACTATATTAGTAAAAATGCCGTTCAATGAAAGATATCAAAAGTAACTAGGGATAAGTGGGACGGTGGTACTTTTAGAAACAAAAAAACGTAGTTTATAAAAATGTATTAAAATAAGCAATTTACAGTTAATCACAGCAGTTTGTATGTGTTTTATTTGCAAAGTAAGTATCCTAAAATATAATAATATTATAAATGTGTGCCCTTGTGAGGATATATGGATGTTTGTTGCTCTTTCACTCAAAAACTACTGAACGGATTTTGATGAAACTTTACAACTCTCCGGTTCAGAGTTAATAAAAAATTTGTGACATGACTGTACTTCAAAGCTAGTTTATTCCAAGTTATTTTTCCATAGAATTGTTGTTTTCACGGTTCCCAAGGACTACCTTTAGTTCCGATCGGGGTTCTTGGAATAAGGGTATAAGATTGACCGGCGGGACGCAGATGTCCGATATAACCATATGTTATACACAAGATAGACTCAGGGAGAAAACATCTAAACAAGATAATTATTATGAAAATGAATATTCACGCAGTGGAATAAGGAAACACAAAACGAAAGAATCCAAATATTTATTTTGCAAATTAGCTGCAATGTTAAGAATAAATTTTAAGTCAATACTCTTATCTCATAAGAGATAAGGTTTGTATTGTAACATCTATGCTAAGTGGCTTACCTTTAAACGCGACCTGCAATTACCGCTGACCCGAGCCGTCACTTGGTTTCGAGAAAAGAAAATAAAATCTAGGAAATATCATCTACTCGAATGTAGTACGTAAGACTGGTTTTATTGTCTCATGATCTAATATAATATGGACTTTGTTCGTCAACCATTACTCATATTAATCCGTCCATAAATTATGTAACATTAGATGCCTTTTTTAAATATAAAGAAAAAATATAAATCTAGAACACAATAGACTTTTGTTATTATTATATTATAAATGTAAACATAAATGTATGACCCCTTCTATATTTATTAAAAAGTCAAAACATTAAGACTAAGTGACTACCAACACTTCTGATCATAACTTGCGTTAATTATATACATAAAATTGATATTTAATTGTGAAATAATGGAGTACGTTTATCATTGTTAAAACATTTTATCAGTCACCAAACTTTGTGTATCGGAAGTGCGGCCCCGTTACGTTAGTTAAGTATTTTTGAGATTAAATATAGACAAATAAAATAAATAACATTCCATCAATTGAGATAAGAAGTAAACTAGGATAAGCATTTATATTCTTACTCATAACACCTACTTTTGTAAACCCAGCCTAAGCTTCTTAAAAGTTCAAAATGATTCTTGTGTCAGCTCATAATCCTAACAATATTATAAGCCGGTTAAGTTGGGCCGGTTGTGGCCCATATCTGTGTCTCACATTACCTGCGCAGTAGAACAGGTAATCCTGTTAGGCGACCATGACACGTTCAGTTCGTCACTGAGCCACCGTTCAGTTTAGTTCGCACTGCATCCGTATAGCGATGTGCGAATCAAGAAGTCGTAAAGCGTCACCTGCCATACAAGAAATGCTGGCCGTCTACGAAAACGGTATAAAAAATCATCAGCATCCCTTAAGGCGTAGCTCCTCAAACGGTGAAAGACGCTTGATCAGTTGTCAAGGCCCAGAGGAAATTTGGACTTTGAAACGGTCTAAGGAGCAAGTGACTCAACGCTTTAAACCCATTCGATAGCACCTCGGGCGGGCAAGCGTTCAGGGGGGCGCTATCGTCCAGTTTGAGAAGCTATACCTTAAGACATATCGTCATCTCTACGCGTTCCCATTAAGGAAAGTTACAATCGAAAGTGTCCTAGCCTGTTTATACATAATTGTAGCACTGTGCATTCATTGGTTGCGTTTCTATACACTTGCTAGTTGTAATTTAACACACGTGTTGGTAGCAAGTAAAACAAAAGCACTTATGGTCAGGTGCTTTCACGGTCCGTGATTGTGATATCCGATCGTTTTGACACAGTGCACCATCCTCTACCGCTACATGATAGTTGATACCATTTGTAGTGTTTGTCCTTGCACATCAAGGCCGGATTTAGGGGAAGACATCCGGGGCCTCCACTAAAGAGATTTCGGAAAAAAAATCAAATTCATACGACTAGTTAACGACTTTTCCTTTGATATTTTTTTGCTGTTATACCTTTACCTCCAGTACTTTGTACAAACATGATTTGATTTGAAAAAAAAAAACATTTTATTTGGAAAATATTTTGGACCAGGGGGTCTCCACTCCTTTGTTGCTCAAAGCCCTCCAGACCTCTAAATCCGGCCCTGATGCAGATGCTCTCTTCTTGTTTATTTATCAAATTCTTCAAAAAAGGAATTTGATATTAAAAAATTAAAATCATTTAAAACCATCAAACACTCGCGTACGTCATACCACCATGATCTGTTATTACCATCTACTGATTTTTGATAACAATTAACTAGCATTACTTAATTGATCTGGAAAAAGTAATAAGTAAAAGTTACATTCCCGATACTATCGTTAACTACTTTTGTGTGATGTTTTATTGGAGGCCAACTTATGTGTCATGCAGTTATTTCAACCATCCTACAATGTAGTCGTTTAAAAGTCAACTGTTTATCAAAGGAATTTTTAGGAAGTCAGATTTAGAGTGATCGTCGGCAACTTCCCTCATTAGCTTTGTTGTTGGATGTACAATAGCGCGCTGTTCTCACATTATCTATACACATGTGTTCACGTCAGACGATTAACTATGACATGGCTACAATTATACAACCAAATGTTATTTATTTTTCATAACAAATGACAGTATTTATATGATGGCGCGATAAGTTATAAAATGATTTCATTTTTCCCTTCTAGTAATAATAATGGCTTTGTTAGTACCGCAACTGCCGATATTTAATTTTCTGTACTAATATTATAAAAAGGAAATATTTGTTTATTACAATTTAATTCAAAAACAACTCGACCGATTTTAAAAATTCGTTCATCAATAGAAAGCTACATACATTATCAGCGAGTAACATAGGCTATTTTTTGTATAGTTCCTACATCTACATTGCACCTACGCGAAGCCGGGGCGGATCGCTAGTTTTAAGTAATGACGATGACGTCGTAATATTCATGCGAAGTACAATTTTCTGATGCGCAGTATTGTTTAGATTTCTGCTAAGTATCGGTTATGCCTTATGGAATGGTATTTAATGTGTCGCAATGCGGTAATACAGTTATATTTTTGTATTTGCATGTAAGGCACGAGCTGCATTACGTATGCATGCCATGACATTTGGCACTGCAAGTGGACAAAGAGATAGGGATCGTAGGATAAGCGCTCACTGGGTGGCACCCCAGTGGCCGTACGCACCTTACAGCATTTTGCATATTGCTTTCGACTCATCCATATTCATACATCAATGCTCAATATAATATCCGCATTCAGTATTCACTGTTAATATTAGAGTGATCGTGATTAATGTTCAGTATTGAAAAATGTAGGTAAATTATTTGATTAATTAGTTTTTTCTGTTTGTGGAAAATGTAAATATTTGATTTTTTTTTAATTCAAGCACTCAGACAGTACCTACCACTGCCCTTATTAAATATTAAAAGAGTTATTTTAGTCTTAACATCACATATTATGTATGTATGTCGATACATTCATATAAGTATGTCAATGTCCATGGAGTTTATTTATTTTATTGAAAATATTTAAAAAAAATATTAGAATCGAATCTGTCAGAGAACTATTTACTACACTGTTTCACTACAAAACATATTTGATATTTCATTGATAACGGTATATAAAATGAACAATTTGCGATAAAAATGTTTTTATTTTCTCGCCAAAAAGGTTGGTCCTTGTTAACCTCAAGTTTCAATACTGTATCAATGACCGTTATGTGAAATTTATTTACGTATTATTCAATATAAAGGTTTTATCATGTGTGTTTTATTTTATTCACCTGAATATCTGCTTGTTAAGATAAGCACACGGCGCACTTGCATCTAGACATTCGTTTCGAAGTAAATATAAATGTATAGTGTATTGTTAAGAAAGTGGTGGAATTGTCATCTTACGACACGGCTATTACGCATTTGTCGTAATCTTTCATGAGAGCGAAACGAAACGGCTATTCGAGATAATCACGACGTATATTCAAACTTGTTGTTTTATGTCTTAGTAAGTTATGACCGCTGTCTCAGTAGATTTTGGTTTACCGCTCGTTTAATCTCGGGACTAATGAACGATATACATCGCGGTTTCTAGGAATGATGATTTGGGATGTGTGGGGACATAAATACATTTTATAGAGTACGATGTTACGCTTATGGGAAAATTTTCTAAGACTTTTTTTATATCAGTTACCGATAGACGAGAATGAGGTTCACTTGGTGGTAGGTGATACCTTAGCCACAAAACATCAGTCAATGATGCGCTGTCGACCTAATTTTTTCTTCGAGCATTCGGAAATCCATAGACTGAACGCGCAATGTGCACTTCACGGTTTTTCCATCTATGAACGGTGGTTCGTTACCCAGTCGGAGTTTTAGATATTCCTCCCACCCAATCAATGCCCGAAGTTACCAGACGTGGGGAAAACATGCTTACAGAAAATTATAAACATGTGGTCCCGGTGGGATTCGAACCCACGACCCTTCGTTGCGCACGGCAGGTATTCTACCGAACGCGCCAACGAGCCCGACAAAAGATTGCTAGCTATCTATAGCTATATATAGTTGTATGAGAAATCATTTGAAATTTCCAAGGATATATAAAGTCCTTGGAAATTTCATACAAATGACAGCTCGACGATACGAATACTTTTTCGCAAGTTGTTCGTGCTAGGCCCTCAGACGATTGCGTAAGAAGAACCCCCTAACCAATGTGCGATGCCGAAACACTGTAATACGAGTAGGTATAATACCAATTAGGGAAGGTAATTCTATTGAATGTTTGATCAATGAAATTTTCGTATTATAAAAGGTACTCTACCCTTTATACGGATTATGTGATACTTATATTTCCACTTAATATCAATGCATTAAAATGAAATAAATCGCTTGTTAATTGATTATCACATTAATACACAAACATCAATGGATTCATAACTTAAAACCAAGTAGGTACCTAATATTAAAATTACAAAAAATATTTTGTGTAACTAATAGCTCAAGTAAGCGGTTATATACACTACACTGATTTTCGTTGTTCCCCTATGCCTTGAGGCTACTATTATAGGTATTAATGGTACAATTAAATTTAAAAAAAATGTCGGATATGTATTACCCTTAAATCTTTACCTTCCAGAAGAGATCCTCAAAATAATGCGATGTTAAAAAACCCCATCGAAATCCATTGTCTGATTTAAAAGATGCATTCAGAATGACAGAAAAAGTGATTTCATTTTATTCTATGTTATAACTATTTAGTAACTATTTAGTAGGTATCTAAAGTGTTTTAAAAGTATTTTCAATAGTCCTAAACTAAATTAAATATACTTAGTACCTACGATAGTTTTTATTTTATAACTAGCGGACCCGACAGACGTGTAGTGTAGTGCCAGAATGTAGGCTTAAAAATAAAAAAATATTCTAGATATGAATTAATTTCCCACCTCCAATCTATTCTATAAGCGATACGTGAGCTATCAGTTGGGGAAAATGGCAGGATTCTGAACCTAATTTCTATTAAAAGTAATAAATTTTCTGCATACATATATTATATTTTTTCCTGAAATTTTCCGATATTTTAATAGTTATTCTGTTATTCGGGATATAGACAAATCCAGCAAATATCATTACAATAGGTGCAGCCGTTCTTGAGTTATAAATGGTGTAACTAACACGACTTTCTTTTATATATGTATATGTAGGTACTAGCTGACCCGGCAAACGTTGATTTGCCATGTAAATAATTTCTAAAAAGCAGGGGTTGGTGATAAAAAAGTAAAAATTTAGGGTTGTATTTATTTTCTAATGCCACATTATAAAAAAATAAAAACAAAAAATTTCGTCCAAAAATTAAAAAAAAAAAATTAGGGGTGGACTACCCCTAACATTTAGGGGGATGAAAAATACCGATTCTCATAGATACCGGATAAGCACAAAAAATTTCATCAAAATCGGTCAAGCCGTTTCGGAGGAGTATGGCAACGAAAACTGTGACAGGAGAATTTTATATATTAGATGTACAGATATATTTGTGTTCAAAGGAAAGGAATCAACAATATTATACCTTTTCAATTAAAGAACTATGTTAGGATAGATTAAAAATCGCAATAGACAAGACTGTAATAAATAATAGCTGTATTTTCTTTTGAAGATAGAGAAAATTACTGACGCTTTATCATTAATCACATCATATGTTTATCTTTTAATGAACTTTCTCCGAAAGTTTTGCTTTGCGCAACAATAGGTAAGTATATGTATTTTTCAAAGTTTTTGCTTTATCCATTTATTATATAAGGCTTAGTCTATTTACATCTTTGACTACCTACTCCAAATAAGATTTGTATCGAATAGTTGCAAATTACACCGTATTAATTTACCGTTAAACTACCATGAAATTAATTTTAGAACCTAACTATAACACTTTAGCACGTAATCATATTTATGTGTAAACTTTTAATGCGGAAAATATTGACCTAAAAAAATTCTTGCGTTGCAATTTTTACACGTGGGAGCTTTTAGCGTTAATAAGGCTCTTTACGCAAGTATCATATTCCGAGTAGGGGTTCCGTTGTAAGGAAGTCCTTGAGCACGATTTTTTGACAGCAATAAAGTTGTTCAAGCCTGGTAGAATAATGGTTAAATTTGTTCATGTAGTAGTATCATTTTTAAGATCTTGTTGCTTTTTAGTAAGAGTTCCGATTTTAATTTATATACAAAATTGCGTGTAATATCCTAAGAAAAAAAGCGTTTAAATTTAAAGTTTATCATAAAAAATGGTAGATTTTATAAAGTAGCAGAATAAATAAATATAGATAATTTACTTCTTTATTAGTATTATTTTATCGGGTGCCGTTGACCAAACTCTTCATATAATTAATCTCGATATTATATAGTTAACTAGTAACATGCTTCGCACGAGTGCAATGAAGATGTACTATACACAATTTTTTTTAAATCGGTCCAGTTGATTTTGAGTTAAATCGTATCAAACAAACAAACAAAAACATCTTTTCTCTTTATAATATTAGTATAGACTGAAGCTAGATCACATGTTCTAAAATATTGATGAAAATTAAGTAAATTCATGAACGCTGGGCGGGCGGCAAGTAGGCCGAGACGCGAAAAGCTTCGTGTGCCTTACGAGGTCATCGCCCTCTGAGCTTTGCCCGTGAACGCTCGAGGGATGATCTTTCTTGATATCGATACTCTTTGCTAAAAATATTGTGTAATGTGGTAAGTCCTTATGACCTGCTAGTTGTACACACCTGCCAGCTAATTCTTATGTTAATCGATTGTTTTAAATTAGCATTTGGCCAATATGTATAAAAAAGTGTGGGGTTGGTATTTATTACTTTAGGAAGGGCCATGAGGTGAGTCACTTCGTGTACGTAAAATAAGCTTTTAATTCGATGTTTATGTATCGCTGTTTCTGTATATGTACAAGAAGTGACCTCATAATTAAATAATTTATTGATAATCTTGAAACACCGGGTCCTACGAAAGGATTATGTACAGGTAGATAAAGCATTTTTTGCTTATGTTTTTTGTGGTCGGAATACCGGACAAATTGGACGTAATCTTACAAAGCCTTACAAAGGTTTCTAAGCAGTTACTATTTAATTACAAAAAAAAACCTTCATTTATTAATATCAGTACAAAATATTTAACTAAAGATAAAGTAAGTCTATAAATAAATAATAGATTAAAATACGTTGAACAAAAATAAGAAGTTGAACAAAAATAAAAATAGTCAAATATATTACATATATTTTCTGGATTTCAGTGACAACTGACAATGCAACGTTATTCCTGCCGCGTTAGTTACGAATATCGACATTTTCAAGATATAAAAAAAAATGATAATTTTAGATGTATATTGATTGATTGTTGAATTTATAAGTAAAATTTAATTTAATTGTGGAACACAATTTAATTAATAATTTAATTTAGTGTGTGTTTTCAGTGTTCGTTAGATTTTTTCTTGTATTTTAGCTATGTAAATAATATATAAAGTGTGCTTGTTTATTTTTTACTGTAAAGTTTAAGCATTATTTTCTCGTTAAGTGAAATGTACATATTTCTTTGAGAAAAAATAAAATAATTATAAACCATAATTAGAGTATTAAAAAAAAACATTTTAAAGCTTTTCTCCCTCACTATTTCATAAGAAACTCGCTTAGCGTACTATACAAGCGCTAAGAGTAGTGTCCACATTTCCTAGCACTGTGAATGATTACGTACAACAGGACAATTTCTCACAGCAAGACAGGAAGAAGTGAAGTCTTTGTGAAAACAAGAGCTTTATAAAAAGCTCCAAATGAACATACATACGTGAAATAATTAAAAGTTCCATGAACCTGTCGACGTGCCCAAAGACTCGTTACTAATTTGATTTAATGTGCGAAAACGTTTTGTACACGCAACGTTTCGTAAATAACTGTTATTTGCTAATGAAGAATGATTTCGGAATAGGGGTTAATGTGAATATATACAACTTTTCTATAATTTTGATTCTTTTTACGATGTGTTAGACTAAAACGTTGTTCACGTATTTAACAATTTGAATTTTTAATTACGTGAATTTTCTTGATGTGTTTACTTATTGTATCAATTTCATCCAAATGTTGAGCTGGGTTTCATGTTATAATAAATTATTTGTAAAATAATTGTTTTTTTAAGCTAGTATAATCAGACACAACTCCTGTTTTTCCCCTTCTGAAAAATTTATAGGGTTTAGTGCATCGACGATAATATGTTTGATCATACTGACTGGTAATGCTGATTTCAGAATCCGATGGAAGGAAAATATGACTTCTAAACTCCATAACTATTACATCGTTCTTTTTAATAAAGTAGGCGTAAATTTATTCTATTTTTTTATGTTAGATATCGACCGACTAGTTTGAGGTTCACATGTTGGTAGATAGGATACCTCAGCCAAAGAACATCAGTTAATGATGCACTATCGACCTACTTTTTACTACGATCATTCGGAAATTCATAGACTGAGACCGAAACGCGCAATAAGCACTTCACTGTTTTCTATCTATGAACGGTGGATGGTGGTCGGAATTTCGATATTCCTCCCATCCGTTTATTTTCTGATGTGACTAGACGTGGGGAAGGACCATAGACATAGAAAACTATAAACACGTCAAGGGAAGTGTTGTACAAAA
The DNA here is from genome assembly GCA_905404175.1 of Anthocharis cardamines. NCBI lineage: Eukaryota > Metazoa > Arthropoda > Insecta > Lepidoptera > Pieridae > Anthocharis > Anthocharis cardamines. The sequence goes on along the minus strand of FR989956.1, from coordinate 5,428,731 downwards.
CGCGCCAAAGAGACCGTCGAAATCATCATCTAATTATGTGTAAAACTTCAAATATTATTTGACCTAGTTACTCCATTACAATCAACCAAATTGTTAATTGTAATTAACTCAGATTGCACTTGTAATTGCAACAATGCAAGGTGAATGCTTTATGAAAATATCTTCTCTGTATGTTTCTAATTAACCCTGAACGTCATGCCTGTTTATGAAGTACTTTGTCATGTTTAAAAGCCTTATAAGTATGTACTCAATTATCTCCCCATGCGACGGTAATGAGTGAGAGAATACGACCTAGTAGAAAATTGGTAATTTCTTTGCGCGTCAAAATTACGTAACGTATAAAGAGAAAATTATATTTAAGCCCAACATATAAGTGATAAATCTATAGCAATCAATACATCATTAAATAATTACCGATATGTACAGGGGTTATATAATACTGTTTAGTGTTATTCTGTGTACATTGTAACTATTGCTTCTTACTCTTGCGTAACACATGGAATAGTTATTTAATAGTAGGTACGCTTATTTTTTATTAATTTTATGTTACGTGTAATGTGTGTTATGAATAGTAGTTACCTGCTCCGATTACATATTTAAATTGTAAAGAAAAACAGCAAAACACCTTAAAATCGAATCAAGAACTTTTATTCGATTGATGGAGCCTTCTAATAAATAACTGTACAGTTCGATTATTTATTGAATTATAACAAAACGATCTAAATCTTCGAAGTTTTGATAAGTCAAACTGCACGATCGAACTTCACAGCTACGTACATACACAGCTGACTCACAGATTTTTATTCATTTATTCAATACAATATAACATAATTACATACAATATTATATATACATACATAATATATACAATATTATATATACATATATAAAATATTTCGAATAAATAACTAATATTTGAGTAGACGGGAGTGAAAACTGTGCTGCAGAAGCTTGATCAAATCAAATAATGATGTAATTTACCGATTTTAAAATTATTTCACCAAAAGAAAGCTACATTATTATCAGCGAGTAACATAGTCATTTTTTTATTATTTTTTGTGTTTCGTACATCTACATTGTACCCGTGCGAAGCCGGGGTGGATCTCTAGTTGTATATAAAATGGAACTAAGCAATATGAAAGAGCGATGATTTAGATATTTTACTTATATCGTTTATTACTATGTATGTATTTTATCCCCAATTGGAAAAAAAACCCAAAGCTTTTATCATTTTCATTCAAAATCTATACTAGAGTTACTGCACCAAGTGTTCGCGCTACCTATTTGTTACTCGGTCAAAATATTTAAAACGTTTAACAGAAATAATACTTAAACATAAATACATATGATTCAATATCGGTTTGTATGTGTTGGAACTGTACTAAAACGCTTCTATTGTGGGACTATTCAATGCGGCTCCATTTACGTGTAACACGTACTGTTTACAAATACAGGAGTTATATTGAAACGAATGGGTCGCGTTTGTTGTTATGATTAATGAGCCTAGAATGTGTTTGTTGTTTCACACAGGATTAAAATAGCAGATGTTTACAAAACTTCAGGTAAAATAAAGATTTCAAGTCGTTTATGGTCCTTATTATGACCCTTTGTAATATGCTACTCATCATTCGAATATATAACATCCAATTTTCAATAATAAATAAGAACTAATGAATTACTAAGGTAGAAGAACAAAGATACAAAATATTTACTTGATGGTCAAATAGGTTGGATCCTTCGAATTCTGTGGTCTCGAAAGTCAAATGCGAAATCGGTAGGCTTGTCAAGTAAAATCGGAATTTGGACCAAAATACGACAAATTTTATCAAATCTCTTTATTTTAAAATAGAAATGTTATTTTACTTGTTATTAAAACTACCGAAAAATCGGTATATTCGTGACTGTATCAATGGTCTATCTATATTATTCTGGTAATCGCGTTTCTAGAAACTGTAAGTATACTTTGCTCCCCATTGTATATCTAAACTCACATCAAAAAACCTTAACTAATTACTAATCACAAGAAAACTAAATGTAATATGAGCAAATAGCGGTTCAAATTATGTGGGGATGTTATCGGTCCCTAAAAAGACAACCCTTTCGGACGCACACCCTAACGGCTACAACCATTCAAATGTATGACATCCGAGAGTAACGTTGATTAAAACTGGTCACTATTAATGACAAAATGGATACGTCGTCTGTTAGCCTTTGAAAAAGTCCATTATGAATAAAAATACTAGACAAGATATTCAAATGTTATTTAAATTCAATCTAACAACGCAAGTACATGTCTATGCGTTTTATTGGTCTTATTAAGCTTCGTTTGTTTGTAATTACGTCTCAGAACTTCGGTTGGAGTATTTGACCTCGCCCATTGAGACCCACGGGAAAAATATTCAAACCATGACTGTCATCAAGTCTAATAAGTGATTCGTGCCCGCCCGCATCAGGAAGTGAGTTATTGATTGAGCGACGTATCAACTGGGAAATTTATTATATTAACACTGATGGTACTCCTTCGTCACCTGCAAGCGTACTGTGCTCTATGGTTGAATTGAATAAATAAAAATATTTTTGAACTGTTGTACCAGAGAGTTGTCTCTCTGTATATGTAAATGCATTTACATATATTTTTAATTTCATTTACGTACTTGCACTTTCTTAGTAGAAATAAATTGTTTGTATATTACTGAAATATTTCAAATATAGGATGAGATTTCAACTTGATTTCATTCTTCAAGTAGTTAAATAATTTTTAATATTAAATGTAAGATTGTTTTCTTTCCTTAAGGATCGATGTTTCGTTCATAAAGTATATCTCTACCGATTTGTTATTTTGATGGTTCTTCCATTAAAAAATGACAAATTTTTCATTAGTTATAAAAACACATATCATTAGTTACACAAATATAATCATTAAAAAATCGGCCCTAACTAGTTCGCTACGTATAGTATTAATATGCAAACGGGGCAAGTATGAGAATGCACTCATGTAAGTCAAGGCTACAGTAAAAGGGTGAAGTTCTTTTTAGTCTTTCCCCTTTCCAGCGTAGACTTCAGCACGCCTATCAAGGCAATCGCTTTGAGGGTGCGATGAATTGTACAATCCTCTTAAGTGCATCTCCAAACGTTCCCCATACATTTAAATTTTATTGGCTGTAAACTCACGATTCTATCTTGCGTCTAATTTTCTAAAGCTATATTTCTTTATTTCGAAATTAACACGATGCGTTATATTGTTAGATGGTGCTCGTTTCGTAATGCTTACAGAACTTGTTAACTGTTTTTAAGAATCCCTGCAAACTGGCGCAATACGAAATGTAGGGCGATTGAAGCTTAAAGATGGTTCGCCCTACTTTTTGTCTGTTCCAGTTTTAAATAGTTTTTATGATTAATTTAAAACAAAAGCTTTTAAAGTATTGAAATATTTTTTTAGAAAGTAATCCATAGTGTTGATTCTTTTTATCGGTTAAGAAACTCCGTTATTCAGAACATTAATGAATATTTCGTAAACTAGACGACGCGACGTTTAATTGATACCGGTTTTGTTGATAACTTAGAAGGGAATTTAGGACGCGATTAAATATTTTAAGATAGGTACGTAATAATTTATGCTGTGGTGTGATATACATACTTACTTTGGAAAATTCATATCACAACAGAGACTTTTAATAAATCGATTGCCCGTACGGTTAAAATTGTATCTATAAAATTAATATGAATTCACGTAAATAATTATTTACCGTCTAACCTTTCCAATCTCAGTTTAACCTTTCATAGTCGAGATGAAGTTGCTTACTAGAAAATTACCTAACGACATTAACTCGTTTATGAACATCGATAGCATTCCATGTGTTAAATTTAATTAATCAACGTCATCAATTCGTACCGGACATCAAGTAAGAAGATATTATAAGTTATATTAGAAAATAAATATAAAACAATGAAGCTATAAATTATTATATAACTTCATTCCATATTTAAAGTATAGTATGTTTTTTATTTTATTTAGAGTGCATTTTTGTCTTTTAAATAATGCATTTTAGTCCTTTCAAAACATATTTGCATACGTTCGTTTTATACACCCTTAGGGGCAGAATTATAATTAGTTAGTTAAATAATATATAGCGCTGTGCTATTAACGTTTCATATTACAAAGAAAGGGCCTCATTTATTCTCATTATGAATATAATATTATTTGTTTAGTAAATAGTAGTAATTATTATAACATTTACATTAGGTACCTAAAAGTTAAGAACTTGAGCATTTTGCATTGAGGTCATCGGAAACAAAGCAATTTGTAAAAATACACACCTTTTTGTTATATTGTTTTGAGTCAGTATTGTTCTAATTAGATACCTAATACGTTGCATTTTGCGTACAAACTTCTTGTTATTTACTCAGTATTATATATTGACATAATGAAGTATATAAAAGTAAACTAAATGTTTTATTTTGTTCTTGTTGGATTCTACTACAAGTTTCAGTATACATATATTTTATAATCAATCTAATGAATTGAATTCCATGTTTACTGTTTAGAATTTCACGAACGATAAAATATTTCAGTGCGCCAATGATTCATTAGGGTTTGTCATAAAATTTGAAAAATGATATTAGTAATTAATGGAATAAGAAAATACTTACAACTCCAACCAACTTATTCAGATGTATTCCGAATACAGACTTGAATTTGAAGGGAATATGGGTTGAAATGCGAGGCAGAAATATTATAAGAAAATTCATCGCGCACTTGGTAAATATGAAATTACGTCTTAGGCACTGTTTAACATTTTATGAATATATATGTATAGCCATTTTATGTATTTTTAAGTTGTGAACACAAGTACCTAATACTAAAAAAAGATAATTGCCTATAAAGCAGAAAAAAATACAGAAAAGTTTTAGTACCAATTATTACTGAAAGGCTTTAAATGAACGAATTTAAAATAATCGTTTGTAACTAGGGTACACAATCCCGAGCATATTTTTCAATCCCGGGATTACGGGATTTTTGATGCGTAATCCCGGGATCCCGGGGCTATCCTGGGATTAGACTATGTGGTTTTTAATTGGGCGCAAATGAAAAAAAATGTGTAATTTCTTAACAAAAAAAATCTATTTAGAATTTTAAAATACATAAAATAAAATCGTAGAAATATCAAATGTTTGACTTCCAAGCCTGCTTCATAGTTTATATACAATATTATGATATGAGGTGATCGGGTGATTCCCCTGATGACCCGTTGGGTAATGCCTAAAGAGTATCATATTGAAGTATTCCGAGATGGGAAGTCCCTTCTAAGTTCTACGACAAACACATTATTAGGGCTGTAGGTACATATGTATATGTATATCGTACGGCGTATCTAAGGATTGTTTTTGTTGTAATGCAATAAATGCTATTAATACATATAATCTAGGCAAGGTTATTGAGAAAATCTAGGTAAGGAATGCAAAATAAACCTGTTTGTGTCAATCCCGAAAATTCCGGGATTAGCCAAGTACAGTCCCGGGATTAGCCAAGTACAGTCCCGGGATTTACGGGACCAGAAAACGGCCGGGATCCCGGGATTCGGGATCCCGGGATTGTGATCTCTATTTGTAACATGTATCCCAAAAATACATAAAACCCATGTACATCACAATATGTTGATCTCATTTATTTAAAAGTGAAGCTGACAAGTTCTCCATAATGAAACTAATTACGTAATGTATGATATATGTTTTTGGATATTTATGTAGCTATCTTTTCATAGACCTTAGCAGCCGCGATTTCAAGAACTCATGTACTGCGTAGTTGTTGGTACTCCTGTGTAAAGTGTAAAGAAAAGTGGAAAATTAAAAGTCAGATAAACATCATAGGTATTATTAGCTAAAAGTCAGCTAGTAACTAACTCGATGGTAGGTAAGTTTGCAATATGACGCCCTTAAGAAGATTAACGGCTGCGGCCTTCAAACACGTGGTGACGTCAATTGTTTTCAGGCAATGAGCTCGGGCTCGACCTTGTCTGAGCTAGCGTTAGATGGGGTTCTAAATATACCTATAGGTCAGAGGTCGGTGTTAAATCAATCAAATACAAGGAATAATACACCAGATAATGATAAATAAATATAATATTATCTATGTTTTTGACTGGCTCGGTGGCGCGTTGGGTAGTCCAATGGATCGCGGGTTCGAATCTCGTCGAATAATATTCTTCTATTTTTTTGTAAATTAGTCACTTCGAATATAAAATGGATGGGATGAATGCGGGGTAATAAACCACCGTTAATTGATGGATAAAACCGAGTTTCGCATTTAGATGGCAATTTAAAAAAATTCGAATGCTCGAAGTAATTTTTTTTATACGCTATCGACCTATTGGATATCGAATGATGTCCTGTGGTTGAGGTATAAGTGATATAACATATCATCATATTGTGAGCCTTACGCTTCTTAGTCGATATACAGGTTCATTTTATCTCGTACCCAAATATAACACCTTATTATCTGTTTCTTAACATAGTTTGTAGTATGGATAGTATCATGTTTTCATCCCGAGTTTTAAGCTTATATCTGAATAGATTTATATTTATATTCTATATTATAAAAAAATATTATTTTAAGCATCAATTTTCGATTTTCTACGATTAAAACCTCAAGGTCTAGGTCGAGGTAACAAAGATGTTAGATTCTTGTTGGCTATTGCTCCTCAAGTCAATGACACGAAGTTCAAATAATTGAAATATAACTACGATTTTGGGGACGTTCTTTATTTGAACCTTTGTGTACTCTTGTCTTCTAAGTTAGAATTCATATTATATATCTAAAGAAATTCATAACAATTCCATATTTTATGAGCACAGCTGCTCTTACGAATACTTTAATAAACAGTAGTTAAAAACCCGATGAACATGTTTATTTATCTATATTGCTTCTATCGTTATTGTGTATTAAAATTTTATGACTTAAAAAGGTATAAGTGGAGTATGAGAACAGTATTATGTGAGTTGTATAATAATTGTATTATTATGATAGTTTCACCGCATGTAAGCCAGATTAAATTTTATTATCTCTATTAAAATTCAAGGTATATTTTGTGAGACTTCAAAATATCAAGTCTAATTCGATGCTTATTCTTTATTTAAAGCTATTTAGGTAGGTACCTAGTTTCTAGTAACTAACCTACCTACTACCTAGTAGATTTCTTTGGGCATGGCTTGAAAGATAATGGATCTGAATTACCACTGACATTTCGTATTTAGGTAGACAGCGCCTATGATATTATTTGTCACCGAAGCTTCCTCTTGTTTCGTAACGTAATGCACCGGTAGATTATTATATAGTGCTTGCTGTTTCCCCAACAACACGCGATGCGTTCAGCGATACGTGTTGTTTCTTTAATTGTCATTTCGTGCTCTAGTGGTTCTTCATAATTTGTCGGAAGAATATTTATTACACCTGGATTTTGTGTAAGATGTCATGTTTATTGTATATACTTAGGAGATAAAACGATCTTTCATTTTGGTGGAGTTCAATCATATATGGAGCTCCTCGTCTGAGGCAGTAGATGTTATTGTGTTGGAGGAAGGTGGAGACTCCACAAGGAAACAGAATAATTTGACGGGCTCGTTGGCGCGTTCGGTAGAACATCTGCCGTGCTCATCGATGGGTCATGGGTTCGAATCCCACCGGGACCACATGTTTATTATTTTCTAACTTTGGGCATTGATCGGGTAGGAGGAATCGAAATTCCGACCGGGTAACGAACCACCGTTCATAGATGGAAAAACCGTGAAGTGCGCTTTGCAGTTTCAGTCTGGATTTCCGAATGCTCGAAGTAAAAAATAGGTCGACAGCGCATCGTTAACTGATGTTCTGTGGCTGAGGTATCACCTTAATAAAATAATTAGTTATTAGAGTTATACAACCTCCTTAACTATGCCTATACCTTTAAGATCAACCATAGTTCCCGGATATACTAACCTACATGTGATAAACAATCAGTGGAAGAAACACGAAATTTCTTTTACTGTGGAACCAGTTGTTAGTATTTCCGAACCGATATGTCAAGTCCTCAGTATTGCATATGTAGGTATAGGCGCCGATGATAATACCTATACCATCAAGTGAGTTGACTGTATTTTAAAATTTTGCCAAATATTCCATTAAAGCATTTGACAGTATGAGTTAGTAAGCGGCAAATGACGATAAATTGTGCGGTTTTTCACTAACAGTAGTCTCTGTTTCTGGTGTCTGACCTGCGGGCTATCGTGATAGACTATCCTTGAACGAACATTGAATCTACTGTCGTATATACGCGACAAAACTAATGTTTTATCGAAAATTAATTTGAATATGATGGCAATCTCTTCGTTGCCGTGTGAAAGCGGATTAAATAATAATTGACTGTCATTCATAATTTAGTATCTGCTACCTGCGTCATCGGTCGTTTCAACAGTCTCGTGAAAAGGGTGTCCTAATCCCATTTATTGATAACAGCTATGACGTAATCTAAAGCTTCAGTTAGGTACGTGAAATTAAGTTAGGCTAAAATTTATTTATTTATTTATTACAACACATGTCAACTGCCATTACAGGTATCCCTAATGCGGCAGATTGTATACTTATGTTAAGGAAATTATTATAAACCGATAAGTGTTTTGCGAAAAGTATCAACAAAATAGTTTTACTTGTTACTAAAACTATGTTATGTATTTTGAACAATATTGTAAGCCAATATTTTTAAATATAGACCAGTAGGTACTGGCTACCTTATATAGCGTGATCCCATCACATTCGAAAAATAAGAGTAATAACCGCCGTATTCTGTTCATATTGGTATATAATAATATAAGGTTTTATAATTAATTAATTTGACAATGAGTAACTATACAAGTGTTTATAATATCACAAGTCGGAACTCGGAAGCCACGTATCGGGTTGTTTATCTGTAAGTGGGTTGTTAAATGTCACTGGTGCTTCATTATTTCCTATGGAAGTTAAATAACGATAACATATTTTATGTGAAATTAATAACAGTTCTATCTAACTCACACAAGATGAATGCTTTGTTTATTTCGAATATCGATGACTTTCTTTTGAATTTTAAGCTCTACATATTATGTTGTTTTTCTAATCAAATCTATCTGGGGGCACGGCAGTGCCCCCGCCAAGTCGAGCAAAAAGCGGCACGGCCTTTTCTCGAAGTAGTTCGGGCCATTTTCGACTCCCTATAACTTCGTTGTGGATAAAACTAGAAGCTTGAATTTTCAGTAACCAAGCAGGCATTGTATAAACTCGGTATATTTAATAATTTCAATAAATTTAAACCAGTAGTTTAAGAATTATAACTAGTCAAAAATTGTTAATTTGTCACTCACTCACTCACTCACTCACTGACTGACCGATCATCAAAACTCTAAGGCACTTCTAGCAGACATAGAAACTTCAAATTTAGAATACAATTAGTGTTTAGTGTATAAATCAAGGAAAAACTAAAATATTTTGACATTTCGGTCCAGTTTTCTAGATATACAAACTAAAGTATTTCTGTATGTAACGAATAACTTTAAAACTACTAGACCGATTTCAATTTGATGTTTCAAAAAATCTTTGATGTTTAAAATAAAAAGATTGACTTGGCAATCGCACTAAACAAACTAATTTAATATAATATGTGTTAGTTGTGATACACATTGTGTTTTCATGCGATAGCGGAGTCAATCTATTTATTTAAAAATTTTAAAACATCAAAGATTTTTAATATTGATATTGATATGATCACTATAAGATGTTGTTAGGTTAGCTAATTACGTAATAACTTAAGACAGAAGGATCCTTCAGTAGAGACTGAATAAATTGACCGACTTGGTATTATATGGATCTCACAACTTTTTACGATAGAAGAACTGAGTTGCAAGACTTGGCTTTTTTTACAATTTATGTTTTTGATGGCATACTAATATTATAAAGAGGAAAGTATATTTTTGTATGCTATTAATAAACTCAAAAATTACTGGACGAATTTTAAACATTCTTTCACCAATAGAAAGCTACATTATCATCTACATTGCACCCGTGTGAAGCCGGGGCGCGTTGCTAGTATATTTACAAATAGGTATTTCCTGGTTGGACTGTTAATTTGACGATGCAGGTCGAATGGCTTTTAAAACTTCATAACTCTCGGTCTAAGTGCTAGGAATGAGGTCATGCCGAGCGATAATGAGCAGGAACGAATCGAAAATATTGCAGTAGCACGGAGTTTGCAGGTTGCAGCCACTCGTCAGGACGTTTCCCTAATCCTCTGTTATTGCTTTCAATAGCTGCATTACCCAGGGCCGGATTTACAGGTGTGTTCGGGCAACAAAAGTGTGGACGCCCCCTGGCCCTAAATTTCTTTCATGTTCACAATATGTTTGTACAAAGTACAGTACAGGTAAAGGTAAAAAGAAAAGTAGTTTACCTACTAGTGTCTATTCGTCCGAAATTGAAAGATTTTTTCCGAATTCTCTATTGCGGAGGCCCCTCTTTTGTGTAGCCCCGGATGCCCTCCCCTAAATCCGACCCTGGCATTACCTGGGATGTAAGTCGCGTAGCTCACCGTAACCCGGGAGCTGATAAATATATATAATTGTTTTATTTATTAATAGACAATTTATAACCGCAAAAGACACCATTAGTCATACTATTACTATTTGTATTTTATTCTGATTTATTTGTGACTTATAATATTGCTATTCGTAATAACTCATTACCAATAGGTATTTAGAATTTAGTCAGAAGTAAATACAGAATAAATTTATCTTAAATTACATTATTATATTTTTTGCTGAATAAATTATATTACGTCTTAAAGGTTTTTTGTTAACATTTTTTTATGATTTTTTGTTTCATATGCAAAGCTGTGAAGATACCTATATCACTTATTTGATCATATAATATTATATTAGAGTTTGCTCACGTCTTCTCTCAAAAGATAATATTAACACTAGATATACGGATGTTGATGAGTCAATCTAGCTCATAGTCGTAAAAATAGGTATAATGCAAAATGAATGGGTCTGCGGAGAAAAGGAACATTTACGTTTATTTAATTACTTAACCATAATGTTATGGTTAAGCCGCCATTACCAAATAATACATAAAGTTATTATTAACACGATTTTTTGTTTTTTTATCATTTTCCTCATTTAGCGATAAAACAGTTCGTATAGTTACACAATTATGTGCGATGTATTATAAATTAATTATTTATAACATATTATGACGGCCTCCGTGGCTGAGCACGTTTCGAAAAAATATTCCGTTCCTGCAGGGAATACAAGTATGATGATCTACACTTGTGCAACAGACACGAAAATGTGTCTATTCTATGCCAATTGGGCAAGACTGAGGACAATGAGAGCAAAGCAAAAGGGACTCGGGAATTCACATAATAATCAAATTTAAAAAACTTCATTAGATGAAGCAAACTGGTTTGCTTTGTTATCTAGATATGAAAATTTTTCCAGTGTAGAATTTGTATATAGGGTTGTAAATTTTTTCTCCTTAAGGTAGGATTTAACGTAGGATGAGTTTAGTAGATTAGCCGTGAAAACGTAATAGACATACTTTTGTAATATTTATATGGATTAATCAATACAGAGCAGATATTGTGTAGTTTATTAACTCTTAAACACTTATGGCGCAAGGTTGTGCTATAAAGCGTCACGGTTTATTCTGATGATATCATCACTGATTCATAAGATTTTATTAGGCAACTGTTTGTATTACATTAAAGGTAACATATATAAAAAAATCTACTTTCTTTATGATTATGAATCTATGTAGATTGATCCATATATACCAATATATGGAACATATAGCTATAAAATATCCAGTTATGTAAAATATAAAATGAATTATTGATAAATCAATTGTGTAACGTTATGTGAACTGTTTTATCGTTTGGAAAGATAAAAAAATCTGAAAATTGTGTTAATAATAACTTTTTGCGTTATTTGATTTCGAACTGGACATTTGATTGGTGCTTTTTTAATTTGATTATTTCGTTAAATAGCGACTTCTAACAAATTATGATTGCGTAATATGAATCGTAATAGGATATAAGAACTGCAGCAGTGTTTAAAAATCATTTACCATTACTATAAGAAGTTGTTTTCAATAAAATATTAATAACTTATAAATCCCATTGTCTTTTAATCTTTATTTCGGTTTTTCAAGATTCTGATTGGCTAACTGGCGGATTTCAGTCAGTTATCTTCTAGAGCAGGCCTAGCACGAACGACTTTCGAGAAAGTATTCATTCTGTTTGATAAAATTATTTGAAATTTCATACTATTGACAGATCGACGATAGGAATACTTTATCGCAAGATGTTCGTGCTAGACCCCCTGTATTTTTGCCAACGTATTTTACGAGAGAACGTGATAGGACTATACATCTTGTCAGTGCCGGTGTTAAGGGGGTGCGGGATGGGGCGACGGCCCAGGGTGCCAAAACCCATGCCTTGCGCCCGGTGCTCTACGCATATCGATACGCTACTCTGCCGATTGAAAATGAAACCGCTGGAAAATTAAATTTTTCTAATTTAATCCGTGTATAAAAAATAATAAAGCAGACAATTAACAGTCGATATTGATTTCCTAAAGTGGGCGTCACAATATTCTCGCCCGGGGCGTCAGTGGCCCTAACACCGGCACTGCATCTTGTACACTTGTACGTTGAGGACGATACGGTTGCAGTTCATTGTATTATTAACAAGTATGTTTTTTGAGAAATTTCATTTGGCCCAAAAAAATTAAAATAGAATTTAACTATAATATCTGGAAGACACTTTTTCGGCTTGAATTAAAAAAATATGGATAATTTACCTGTTGTCTTTGTCAATAGTTACGACGAGCAGCGTGGAGGTAGCCAGGGTGAATTTGGGTTCCGCACTAACGGTTTCCGAGCTGGGTGCCGACACAGAGATGGTGCAGGAGGGCGGGGCGGGAGCCGTGGACGAAGGCCTCATCGCGCCACGACGACTGAACAACCCCTGTGTAGAGAATCCTGTGCGCATGGACTTACACAGGGAACTGCTCTTCAACCAGAGGATGTAAGTACTTTTAACCATATATACCTACTTTTACTTACTCTAAAACCTCTAGAGGTTTTTGGGGTTGAGGTGACTTGATGTTGAACTTTAAGGGTAAAGTTCAACATCAAAGTGCTATTTTGTGTGTGTAAATTATATCTTAATTAAACCGTATATTTTAATATAAATGGTATATATATTTCATCTACATATTTTATGAAACAATTTTCATTTATTTCTTAACATTATTATGTTAGTTGTCATATAATAATCTCTTACTGCCACTTGTGTTCTTGTACGTGTTCCGCTAGTTCGTTGGACAATTTTGACATCTGAGGTACCGACTTCCGTGAATGGAATCCTTAGCGATTCGACTTTGATCATCTCAAAAGATAACCTCATAGGCGTGCGGCATTTACTTTGAATCTTTCACATATATTCACGGCCGACTATCATTTTATCAAAGTATATGGTAATCGTGGTCCTGGAATCTTGTAAAGGTTTAAAATGGCCGTAAATATTTTCGAAATCCAATCTAAATCAACATCAAATAAAAAAGTACATCAAGATAACCAATACAGAGCATTTAAACATGTACAATAATTACCACATTTATTGTTTTCTCTATCGATTGTTTTTTAAAAAATATGTATGTACGGACATATATTTCCTTTAATACATTAGACACGCTGACGTTGCTTGATTGAGTTGTGTTTTCAATATAATCACGACATCAATATAGGGTCGGCCGAGCCCCAACCACACCTTGGTCAAGGAATCAAATTATAGATCGTGTCTATTCTCCGTTATTTTCTTTTATATGTGTATATTAAGTGCCTACTCTATAACGTCTATCTTTTAAGGCTATAATCAAGACTTTTTATTATACATAAATGAGAAATGAAAAAATATTATAGTATTTAAGAAACAAGTCTACCAAGTTTTTTTTTATGTCAGATATCGACAGGCGAGCATGAGGTTCACTTGATGGTAGGTGATGGCACCTCAGCCACAGAACATCAATGATGCGCTGTCGACCTAATTTTTACTGCGAGCATTCGGAAATCCATAGACTGAAACCGAAACGCGCAATATGCACTTCACGGTTTTTCCATTTATGAACGGTGGTTCGTTACCCGGTCGGAATTTAAATATTCCTCCCACCCGATCAATGCCCGAAGTTACCAGACGTGGGAATAACATGCTTACAGAAAATTATAAGCATTTGCTCCCGGTGGGATTCGAACCCACGACCCATCGATGCGCACGGCAGGTGTTCTACCGAACGCGTCAACGAGCCCGTCAAGATGTCTTATCAAACTAAATTGTTATAGAAAAAGCGTTAGTTCGCATTGTATGTATAGAACGTAAGGTCAAGGTTAAGATGAAGAGTATTTCCATGCAGTATACAGTCGAGTATTCTTATTCGTATTTAGTTTTACAATATTCTTTGTTCGGTAGTTCTTATAATATTTTATATATTTAAGTATGAAGTAAAATAAATAGAGTTTAAAATGTTCCATGTTATTTTTAGTTAAAGTACCTAATCGTAATCATATGTAGGTAGTGTTCTTAACTGGTCGACCACTTCATTTTATAGCATACTTGAGTATTTTCGAGTACGTCAAATGCTTATCACAATATCACTATCAAAATTTTACGTATGTTTATGATATTTACACGAGGCTGTACTATGATTGCGATATAAAGGTATGCAGCAGTGGCGGGACTACCATACAAGCCCAAACGCTTGTTTTGCCTTATTAATGCTTTAAAAAGAAATATAATAATGACATTAGTCATATATAAATTATACGATTACGTAATTATATAAGTTATATAAATATATAAACACGTATTATGTTAAAATCGGCAATACGGGCTTTTGGGCTTGTATCGTAGTACCGCCACTGGTATGCAGTGGTAATAATTTATGTTTATTTAATAAACTTTAGTTTTAAGCTGATAGCCATACAACTTGGATAAATTATATATGTACTAGTTCTATATTATATAATGTTAAAGATGTTCTCTGATTTGAATTAACGTAAAATTCTTGGTAATCTATTCGATAGGTGCTATTTATATAAAATATTTGCTTTATCATAATATATCAAATGATTGAGATAAGCAAGGGATTATAATTTAGAGAATTATATGCTAATTAGATACGCCACATTAATTTATCATATAGATAGCATTAGTTTTTCTTTTGTCTCGTTTCTTCTTGAGAGATTATAATTTATATTCGATTATCGTATCCTATCATCCCTAGTTATTCTAAATGAGCAAGCAATATACGGGCTTAAGGGTTTCAATGCCAAGGCTAGTCACATATTATTATGTATATAAGTATTACAACTTTCTATACCATAGACATATTTTCTTTACGTCTTGTCACTTCAGGCATTAAACAGATGGGAGTAACGAAAAACGGTCTTATTGACGCGTTTGGTAGAACACCTACCTACCTTGCGCTTCGATGGGTCGCGGGTACGAGTCCCGCCGGGAAGACATTTATAATTTTCTATAAGCATGTCTTCCCCACGTCTGGCCACTTCGGGCATTGATCGGCTGGTAGGAATATTTAAATTCCGACCGGGTAACGAAAAACCGTAAAGTGCACATTGCGCGTTTCGGTTTCAGTCTATGGATTTCCGAATGCACGAAGTAAATATAATGTCGACAAATCATTGACGATCTTCTGTTATCACCTACGAGTAAACATCATACTTGTCTGTCAATATCTAATATGAAAAAAAAACGTATGTACCTACCTAGTGCACAATGCGCCGTTTCTGTCTATAGATTTCCAAATACGTAGATTAAAAAATAGGCGGTATATGGTCCAGTGAGATAGTGGTCAAAATTTCTTCTTATGATGAGATGAGAGATAACAAAAATACACTATGGAAAAAATCAACAGAAACCGATTCTTTTCTTTGCTTTCAATGAAAACTACAGTGTGCACTTCTTGGAAATATGCCTATGTTTTTGTTGCGCCTTACCCGGATTCCAATCCACAGGTGCACGACATCCTGTCGAGTGCTGAACCCGGTGTAATTATTGAACATCTGTCGCTCACAGCTTCACAGATGATGTCTATAGACCATTCTGCCATCCGTTCTATCCAAGAAATTCATATAGAATAGTATTTTTATTGTCAGATCTTTTAGAAAATAAAGACCCTCTATATTGTTATAGATGTTATGTGATGCACATTTTTAATAAAAAAATATTGGCATCCCAGCAAGACTATAAGCAGACTTATAGAGGCCGAAACAGAAAAAAATACAAAAATAGGTCTACCATACTTAAAACCACATAAAAGGCCGATGATATGTTTATTGCGGGAGACCGTTTTGATTGACCGTTCATAGGTAAAGTTGTTCTATAAACTATACAAAAATATAACACATTGTCATCATTCTTGGAGACCTGTTGATTCAATCGACTTCCACTTTGAATGTACGTTCGTCGAGCCCATCATCGCGACGTTTCCCTGATTTCCGTGCGCCTGGTCGACGGAAGGAAATAATTTCGATTTGCCAGTTGAATCAACAATTTCTGCCAACGTACATAAATGTGCCTTCTACAAAATTAAATTAGAAAATATATCATTTGACGTACAAGATAAAATATTCATCGAATAGCCTTTTATTTACTGTTAAAGTTGAATCTTGAAAAATGCAACATCTTTGAGATCAGCCGCATTGCGCAATTTCGCAACTAGTATTGCAAAAATCTTCGATTATATCGGTTACAAATCGATTAAGCGCAATCTTCGATATCAGATTGTTAGATTTCGACGTCTTAATAAACCGTGCAGTATGCGAATTTACAGTTTCTTGTTACAGACATGCTTAGGAATAGGTTATTTTGGTATCTTAATAGAAATTAGATTTAGCTTCTGACGAGAACGGAGGAAGCAATGTACAGTATCGCGCCATAGCCTGTTGTAATTAACTGAGTTCAATTTAGTTGATGAGGTAGGTAATGGCACGGCGCAAGTTCGCTATTGCGTTATTCTAAAGCAATTTTATCTTATTTTATATTAAAACCTTAATAGAGCAAATATTTAAAATGAAATTCAATAGAGTAGAATTCTTAAGTTGCGAACGTCAATAATAATTTGCAAGTAAAACAGACAGGTTTTTATAGTAATTGCGTAACATCTATATTTAAAAATGTATGTACGGTACGAATTGATGGTTAGATTTACCTTGGTTCTAAAATAAATCTTATTCGGCATTGGGCAATCTCTCCCAGAAAGTATCGACTCATCTTGCGCACTTATGGAAAGCCAAAATTAAACAAGTTTGTAACTATATTATCCTCTTTAGTACTATATATAGTATATATTTAAAATTATTCTTTTCCTGACATAATATACGCTGTTAGAAGGATATGACCGATTGTAATACACATGTTTGGTTGCAATTCCATAACTTGAATGACGTCAATGCACCGAAATAGTTCACATGTGCAGGTGCCGACCATGGGATTGCATATATGGAAGTGTGAGAGTGCGTAGGGACTAGGGAATAATACTTCAGTAATGTAGAATGATTTTGAATTGTTATGGAACATATAGTAAATACTTATGGTACTTGAGCGCTGGCAGCTGTTGTTCATTTTGCCTGTAAATTGCGTAATACTCTAGAACTTGATGTTATCAAACCTTATGTTATTGAAAGTGAAACATATTTTATGTATATTTTAAATTCATATTTATTAGGTTTTAGCACTATGCCCTAGATATCTGCTTTTTCGTATCTATGGAATAAAATGTTACCAGCATACATATAAATAAATTTATATAAATTTTATTTCATTTTATCAATTTGAATAATATAATTTATTAAAATTTATTTTTCTTTTAATACGATAGCAAAGTCATTTCTAATCGACCTTCGGATAAATAGTGTAGTTTCGTCTTGAATGTTGTAGGAACCTAAATTGTGAAGTATTTTCGAAATTATTAAACATTAAAAACAAATTGTGTTTCATGGATTGTTTTTTATGTTTATTAATTTCGAAAATACTTCACAATTTAGGTTCTTACAACATACTTATAAAACTATATTTTTTTTTCTTGATTTGATCACTGCTAGTAGAATTTCGCAGACTATCAAATTTTATTTTTCATAACTCAGAAACAAAAGCAAATATCATTAAAATTCTTGTTTCATTCGCTTATTATAATGATTAAATTACAATCATTATCAGTAAAGTAAACATTACCTTATATGGTATCAAAAATTGTACGATAAGATTATAGAAGTGACGATGATTGTTTTATCGCTACCACCGCGCCGGTCGAAATACATATACAAGTATTATCGTGGCACGTCTTGGTATTTGCTGTTTATTATCACGCGGTCATATAATTCAATAAGTATGCTCAAACCGTATTTTCCTTGGTCAAATAAAGTTTTAATTACTTACCATTAACGTGTATGTAGAGTCGTTAACATTACGTAAATTCTTCCGTTACTTAAATTCATTAAAATGTTTGTTGAACACTGGCATAGATTTCTAATGAATAAATATAGGATATGAAATCATATGATATTATTTTTCAATTAGCTCAAATGCTTACAGTGAAATTTAACCGTATTATATAAGGAATTATATAAAAATATTAGGGGAAATGATGGCCGTTATTTAATAGTTTTTCCATCATTAAGGAAAAACGATATTTATCCTTTTGAATAGTAACATTCGCAACATTTCATTGATACATTATAATAACACTATCTCTTTTTAAATTCTTCATTTGTATGAAAAATAATTGTGCTTTACAGTAGGAGGTCATATTATTGTCATATATATATATATAATACATATAATGAAATAATCTCTTATAACTATCAAACGTTTTACTAGGTTTGTGAAAACGACATTACAGGCACAATAACATAAATGCATATTGCATATTTATGTATGGGTACTTGTGATTTTACTCAATATAATGTTACAGATACAGGCTGAAAATTGAACGTTCTAGACTTTGTGACAAGGATGGAATACTGCGTTTTTTTTAATTAAAATAAAAAAAAATCCTACAGGTTTTTATATTCCCGGGGGTTCGGGCAATATAGCTCGCAACAATATTAGCTGCAATCTCTATAAAGCGCGCTAGCTTCAATATAATCAAGCAAATAATAATAATGTATTTATCATTTACAGAGGTAAAAATGTTCTGAATCAGAAGAGCGAGCTTCAAAAGGCCCTTTCAAAACATAAAGAGAAGCAACTCATGAATCAAGTAAAGGAACACAGAGAAACGCCAGGTAATATATTTTTGTTCAATTCGGGTCTATTTAAGTTTTATGACGCGTAGTTTTAACAAAACCAGTTTTTTGCATCTGCGGTACTTTACCAACTATTTATAACACTTTAAACTGTGAAAAAAAAACTTTGTCCAAAAAGGCGCGGTTAGCAGTGCATAAGGGTGTATTAGTTCCAACCTTGATGTACGGAAATGAATTTTTGGTATGGCAGAAGAAACATGAAAGTATAAATGCTGTGGAAATAAGAGCTTTGAGAAGTATGTGGTGCGTGACTCTGAAAGATTTGTGGAGTAAAACACGATGTAGTAGCGAGAATTGAGAAAGGAATGTTGGGTTGGTTTGGGCACGTAAAAAGGATGGATGAAAGTAGGGAAACGAAAAAGATTTATGAAGCTGGTGTTAGTGGAAGAGTCGAGAGTGATCGACCTAGTACATCGATCAGATCGGACACGTTCTTCAAAAGGGTCTGGTCAAAATTACTCCATACCGACGAGCGTATAAGAAATCATTGAAGTGGAAGAAGCGAAAGTGGTATGCAAGGATCGGAGCATATGGAATTCCGTGATCTCTGCCTAACCCAATGGGAAAGAGGCGTCAGGTACCGCTCCCACTTCTCTGCGCGATATAGTTCTGAGATAGCAGAATTTGTTTCCGACTTACTTAATTTGGCCAATTAACTTAATATCGTTATAAATTATGTATAGCCTATATGTTATTCTGAGGTATACACAATAATTCGGTAAAATTTTATCAAAATCCGTTCAGTAATTTTTACGTGAAAGAGTAACAAACATTATGCGAGAATGTTTGTTACATTCACATTTATAATATTAGTAGTTTTATTTACAAGAAGTTTCAATTTTCAATACTATTTATTGTAGATACACGTGTTTCGTAATATAAAAATAACAATTGCAGAAATATGCAACTTAACCGGAAGTATCAAATTATTTCATCAGTACCTAATTATTACATAAATTAAAAAAAAGATTAATCGATAGACCGTATAAATATTCGCTTTCGCTACTAACATAATAAAATAAATGGTCTAAAGTACACCGCTGCGCTGCTATTCTGATGACGATACGTAGCTATCGCAGTCATTTTCTTTGCATCTTACTAACAAGTGACTAATCAATAACTGCAATTCATAGAAAGTAGGTTAGTAGGATAACAAATATAATGCCCATAGGCATTCAAATTATCGGATACTAAAGATTATTATAACGTACAAATATTTGTATTTATTTTGTGCCTCTCGAAACCCGATATTGACTAGAAGTTATTGACTGAATTAGGCTAGATCTATGATATCCAAAGTAGTCTATATCGGTTCCCCAGGTATCTACAAGAATACGCTACAGTTATAAATTTAAATCTGTCTAAGTGAGAAGTACTATATAAATATACCAGTTATCTAATATACATATGTGTAGGTACCTACGTTACCGGATTATTGTACGAACCGCTTATAATTTCCCACGCGAATTTATAAACGCCCAAAAAATTATAGACAGACAAAAAATCTTGCAATTTTATGTTCTCATTTGCGGGAATTTATAAACCAACGGTGAGTTAACTATTTATTTTATTAAGCCTAGTGAAATGAGTAGGATACGGTTGTAGCACTCGTCGACCGCTGCCGAGAAATTATAAACGAACGGTTTATACAATAATTCGGTGACATATACAAATGTTTATGAATTTGCAAAAAATATATGTATAATATATAAGGTAACCAGAGGGGATTAATTAAAAGTGAATATCTTAGGAAAGTGGTCTACAAGAGAAAACACTGTGAGACCTTTCCATGGTTATTACGATATTTAATCACTCCCGTGTAACATTTTGCCCCGAGCGGCTACGGACATTAGTCACTTAAAAACGTTTTATTGTACTCCCAAGACAGACCAGTTCTTCCAGACATATTACCACATGCTTATGTTTCGGTTGTTTTTCCCTGCATTCGGCTATCATTTATCCTTGAGATGCAGGTGCAACGGTCGTTCAACTTCAATCACTATAATAGGAGTTCTTATAATTCCATCAAACGCGATTGTATTGTAATCTTGTTAAGAGATAGTGAATGTAGAATGCACGCTTTTGTCATGAAATCATTTATTCACTTGGACTTACCGAGCTAGCCATCTGGCCATTTTTTTCTCTAATATGAGCAGTATAAAACAAAGCCATTTGACATTTATGTTTGACTAAATTAAAAAAACCGTATCCTAGTCAATAATAAGAGATATTGATTTAAAACCAAACTTGTGTTGAGTGGGGTCAAATGTGTTTATTGTAAAAAACATAGGTATTTGACTCCACTCCTCTCCGCTTGCTTAAAGTACACCCTGATTGTCGAAGAAATCGTGGTTGACCTAAGCTGCGATGCGATGAATATATGGCGTGTAACAAGAGCTAAAGGAGTTAGATATTGGAGAAGAAAGGCTCTGGATAGGGAGAAATGGACCAAATTACTCGAAGATCCAATGGGCTGCAGCGCCTTATGTATAGCGATATTTGACTAAAGTTCCTGATATAGTGTAAACTGTATTTCAGGTTGATATGCCTTCAAACGTGCCACAACAATAATAGTTAATCAAATAATTAAAACCATTATTAAAAATAAGAAAATAGGTAGATAATAAATATAAATTTACCTACACATTATTTTTTTTTATTTATATTAATATATGAATAACCACTCCTTTATTTTATTTTAAAATTAATAATGCCAATAATTATTGAATTGTAAGTTTAAGTTTAATCCAGAGTTAGTATAGGTTGAATGATCGAAAGAAACTCTGATATTAATAATAATAAACATCATAATTATTTAACTCATTTTTTCCGTTCAGTTTCTACCTTTGATTTTTTACGGCTCATATTATGAAGGTAATATGTAAAAAACATGTTTTAATTTTTTTTTAATTTATTTATTACTAGTTCAAATTATATTATATTTTTTAAAGTTTTAAATATTACAATTTTAAATAGTGTTATGCCGGTATTGATTTCAATAAAGTCAATGACCAACATTACACTTCGCGAATAATGGAATATTTATTAGCATCAGCGATTATTTCATTATATATTCCAAATTGAATTCATAACTGTCGGTAATTACAGCATTATGTATCCAACGTAATTCTCCGCCTTCTTAAAATTCTTGCATCAGTTTCAATTTTCAATTATTCACTGTCCTTGCCCTGCAAAACCTACACATTAGCCTCCCACGTATGAATTGGCAAATCATTCCTGTGTGCTCATTAAAATTTGATATTTTATATACATATATTTCACTCTAAAAGCCCGAACTACGTAAATCTTAGATGTTCTATATAAAACCTAAGCTAACTTACCTAATAGTAAAAGTTCGAAATGTTCTGTAATAGTCTTCCACTTTGAAACACAATCCACGCGGTAGGTATATATTAGACAACGCGCCCCGGCTTCACACGGGTGCAATGCAGTGTACTATACACAAAAAATTGCCTATGTTACTCGCTGATAATATAGCTTTCTATTGGTGAAGAAATATATAAGAATTTTTAAAATCGGTCTAGTAGTTTTTGAGTTTATTCATAACATACAAAAATTCAAAAATACAAATCTTTCCTCTTTATAATATTAAAGTATAGATATAAATATAGACTAGCGATCTGCCCCGGCTTGCGTTAAATTGTATTTGAGTAACTACAACCACTTCTTGCGAAAGGTTTTATCTTAAAGGTTGACTCTGACCTGGAACGTTATCAGTCATCGTTAGTGTGTTGTGTTTAATGTCGTAAGCCCTAGGGCCTGGACTACTTCATAAAGTACAGTATTTCAGACCTGACAATTGAATTGTATAGCAAGACATTTACTGTGTCTAATCTCCAATTTTAGAGAGTAATTGCTAAAATTGTTACAAAAAACCTTATTTACTACAAAATTTAGTATTATATATTTTTGAGTTATTTATTCATAGTGCATATTGTGTTTAGCATATGTGGACGCTGTTAAGCAATACAGTGTCAACCCACATGGTTGCCATTTTGAGAAAATTGAGTTTGAAGTTTTAATCAGGTTTTATAAAATTTATTTTAAAAAATAACTGAAATTATAGATTTTTTTGTAATTATTGTTATTAGACTAAATATATGTCGTTTTTCTTGGTAGCAATCAAAGTAATTGAATTTAATGCATTATTATTAAATACTAGCAATTGCCCCCGCAACCCCCCTTGTGGGTTGAATTTCGTAAAATCCGTTCTTAGCTGACCTCTACTCGGCGAAAGGAATATTCCTACCATATTTCAAGTCGCTACGCCTTATGGTTCCAGAGATATCGTGATGAGTGACTATATAGGTGGAAATCTCTTTTATATATATAAGATTTTTAACATTTTAGGTTTTCGTGCTCGCTAGTTTTTTCAATATTTTTGCTATTAAAACGATTCAAATGAAACTGAAAATGAACAAATGGAAGCGATTGGTATCAAAATTTACATTTTTGTAATTTTGTGGGTTGACATTGTATTGCTAAACAGCGTCCATGTATACAACAACCTATTGACCTCTAAGCTCGATGATTCTTGGCCTGAGGTATTACATAATATTTACTTATGCTTTTTTAAACTAAAATTAAAAATAGTACTACACCATCGTTAGAATTACCTACACCTTTTTAATCAATTAATCAATTTATTTATTTACATATAGTGTTTTACAGAGGTTATATAATATCATACTTTATTAGAAAATGGTAAAAATTAGGCACAGCCGGTCACTCGGTGAACTATTAAAAATAAATTAAATATAACGCTAACAGGTTATTTTATACCTTTTCAGAATTAGAAAGGGCCATAGCTGAACGCGCTCGCAGATTAGAGCAAGCCGAACAGAATCACGAAGAAATCGACCCGGCTACGAACCCGACGCTGAAAGAGGTGCGCGCGCGCCTGCGACACGCTGCACCGCCATCTCCCGCCGCCTCCGCGCACTAAGCACCTTATACAACCTGTGAATAAAGGAGTCTGCACACTACACCGTATTCACCATGATCGTGCTATGTTCGTATCAGAAGAAACAGCACGAACTATTTGGCCCACTAGAACGGACATCCTGCCGACCTAGCATGACAACCACGACAAAATTTTGTTGTTTTCTCGTGTTTTAATCGATTATCTTTTTATGTCTTCGAATCTAACATGGCACTTAAAACTCGAATTAATGTCAAAAGTAGAGATATTTGTCAATCGAGATTTGTATTGTCTTAGTTTATCTTCACTCGTCCGCAAGGTATCTCTTGATGGTCATGCTAGGCGGGCAACACCAGCCAAATATTCTCCAAGCCAAAAGTTCCGTGCATGGCACGCGACGGTGTTGGTCGGTCACAGAACGGTCTAGCGGACATAGTCTCATTATTTTCAATACAAATAATATTTTATGCCTGGTACGTTTCTAGCGCAGCCATGGTACGTTGTAATGGGCAGAGTTCTTAAAGATAAAGGTCAGTGTACCATAAATAAACCAACAAAATCTTGAGGGCCGTGTACATTTGAACTAGTAAAACTTGATATATCATCTAAACTATTAATTCAATCGTTCTAAACGATGATTTTTTGATTTGGATTTTCTTTCAATATTATGTCAGTCATGAACAAGGTCCAAACACCTCTTAATTTATTCGAGCTCTATTCAGCTCTATATCAAAGAAAAAATAATAAATCGATAAGTACGATCACACCTTAATCTGCGTAGGCAATTTATTTATATCATATTTTATTTGATGCCGGTGATTATATTAATGAATACTGTCAAAATAATACAGCGTGTATTTATTTAAACCATTTAAATATATATATACCGCTGGCCTAATTATAAAACTTCGTAACTCCAAAATTTTTGTTTTTGATGGCATCTTGTGTAAAATACCGTAACGTCGGACGTACGGAATCACTCGTATCTACTAATTGTTTTTAGTTTTTTTGGTATTTAAAAAAAAAACCTACGATATACACGGACTTTGAGCCTGTTTGTAGTATTTTCATGATTTTTGACCAAACGGAGATACGAAGTTTGATTAAGCCGACGATGTATAAAAAACGGCATAAGCGCCTCTCTCAGTGGAATATTTAAATAAACACCAGAACTTGACGAACTTCTAGAATAGGCATTATTACTCGACAGATTTACTATCTGTCATAATTTTGACATAGTCACCTTTATTCATATGTATTCTTGGTCATCGTAACTGTACCAATAAATAATATTATTATTTACTTTATAGCAGTATTTTATTACGGCCTAGATGTGTATTGTAACACAGTTTTGGATTTTTGTTTTCAATATTGATTATAGCGCCATCTGTTTTATTGATGTGAGAAATTCGGAAAACACATGTATACATATTATGAATTACTTTGCAATGTGTATGTAGCCAAAAGTTAAATTGCTATTGGTGACAAAGCAATTTATTGTTTCTTTAGAGCATATGATTCAAAATAATCTTTGAATTCAAAGTTTGTAATATTAATATTACATTTATTGTTTAATTAATTATTATTGTAGATAGGAAAGGGAACGAGTTTTATTGTTTGTCATCGAACTAAGTCACTGAAAGTGTCACAAAGGTATTTTGTATTATGTTTAGGTAGTTGTTTTTGCATTATCTTATGACTTCCTTAGTTTATTGTCTTACATAACTATACAAGTAAGTTAAATGTATAATTAAGTATAATTTAAAAATGATATTATGTTGTTACCAAAAATATCCTTTATCTGTATGTATGTAACGTTATCATTGACTGAGGAATCGACTGCGTGAGCTGTAACAATAAGGGTAAATGTCGACTTCTAGAGAAACAAATATTTTTCTAAACCTTTTTAATCACATACCATTTCCAAAAAATCCTTTCTATGCATGTTCGTTCTCGTTAAGCACTTGATAATCGGAAGGGACTCCATATTTATTATGTATTGAAAAAATAATAAAGTTCAATGTATTTTTTTTTTCAACTGTATTACAAAATTTTAACAATTCAGTCTGAATATAATCTGTGCATAAGATTCGAGATTTACCGCGGAATACTGAAACGATAATCAAAATTTGAGGGTGTCTTAAAATGTTTCTGTCTTTCATTTTACCTTCGTAATGAAAGGGTTAGATATACTTTTAAGTACACCTCAATGTTGATTAGCGTTCGAGAATTAGGCCATTAGTTAACAAAGTTGAGCACAACGCCATCTATCAATTATCGCTTGAACTAATTACAATTCTAATTTTAAAGTAACGGTGTTTTAAAACTACATCAATATTTTATTTTAGAGTTAATTGTTTATGTATGTAATAAATATGTAGTCCACTTAAAAGTCTATCACTATGAATAGCGGTCTATTGATATCGGAGTACTTTAGGTAGAAACATTTGATAATTAATAATAAGAGGTAGAATTGTTGAAGTACGTGCGATTTAGAATCTTATTTACATAAATAGTAAATACAGTATTTTGAATGTAGAGGTCTTATGATAGCAGTACTGTCTAATATTAAAACCTGAAAACATATATTTTCCCATACCATATTAAATATTTTATATATAACATTCATATTCAAATGTTATTCTGAGTAGACATCCCAAAATAAGTAGTTGACCAATATGTTTGATATCGACGTGTTCATGAAAGTGATAGAATGAAATGATATTTTTGTATTTTTATGTAATACCTAGAAATCCTATTTATCCCTGAAATTCCTATTAAATGTAGTGATTCCATTAAATTAACTTTGTAAGGAATGTAGAAAATCATACATTTTGAATAATCGAGTATGTCGTAGTATTTTCTATAGCTATACATTCAAACTAATTTTCAATTCTAATAGAAATAGATTTCGTCTTGTTAGAATTATAACCCGCGTGAATCAATATTAAAAGAACTTAAATTTCCAAAGTATATATATTATTTAGAGAATCTCCGAAATGTATATTTAATATGGATTTGAGTTACTGTTAACTTTGATTTAGGTGTCTAGTCTTACTAGAAACTTTAAAAATATAATCTTAGTAAAGCACTGAAGTATTTCTTTCTCCATTGTGCCTATTAGTGATTATTGTTAATTAATTTCAGAGTATGAATTTTATTAATGTTTGTATTGTATTGTAATTAAAAGAAAACGATTTCCTTGGGCTTCTAAATTGAACAACATTATAATGGACGCTGTTAAGCAATACAGAGTCAACCCACAAAGTGATAAAAATGAAAATTTTGATACCAATCGCTTCCTTATGAGCTGGAGTACATATTTCAAAAGAGATATATATCATTTAAACCGTTTTAATAGCAAAAATATTGAAAAAACTAGCGAGCACGAAACCCTAAAATATTTAAAATATTTACCAATAATGCACTAAATTCTTTTATTTTGATTGCTACCAAGAAAATATTTAGTCTAATAATAATAATTACAAAAAAACTATTATTTGTGTTATTTTCTAAAGGGAATTTTATAAAACGTAATTAAAACTTCAAACTCAATTTTCTCAAAATGGCAACGATGTGGGTCGACACTGTATTGGTTAACAGCGTCCATTTAATCTCGCAATTCCTTCCAATTCTGTTTCCTTCCAGCGTCTTACGTATTTTAAGTTATTATTCTGTTATAAACGAGAAATGATAATTTAGTACAAAGTGGCATCTCCATGTTAAAGATTGAGTTAAGCTTCAGCTTGCGAAGCTGTGTCTCGTGGCCATTTTATGTTCGTTATGTGACTAATTAAGATTAAACCTTTTTGTAATAAAGTTAACTTGAACTGTATGAAACATTTGGTAATAATTTACATAGGCCAATAAAAGTGTTTTAGCATTCATTGGTTTTATTTATATATTCTATCGTTTTAGTAGTCTGACTGTCAAACAAACATTATTCCCAACAAACATATTTGCAAACATAAATTGTATATGCTATGTGATTGGGCAATTTTCAACAGGAAAATGCGATTATGTCATTTAAGTCAAATTTAAATTGAAGGGTAGTCAAGGAAGTCACGAATATCTATCAAAGACGTTTCGTATCGGTTCGACCGCGACGGTGTGAATTATTGGTACCACCGGGTGAGTGATTATTATCGAATAATGATAATAATCTCAGAAAATTTAAACGATTTGCGAAGCGTGAACGCTTTCGTTTTCGTAGGACAATCGAGTCACGTTACCGATAGTCACGGGTGCTACACCCCCGTACGCGAACGAAGATTGGATTTCCCTTAGCGTCAGTCGCTCCTCGGACATTAACCACTAACCACGCTCTCAAACAATGTGGATTGCGCGATCTCGTAATTGATCGACATGTATAACAAACTCATTCACGTTCTCTTCGCGGTTGCAATCTTACACTATGCCGATTGTAAAAGAACTAAATCTAAAAAGTTAACCAGTGACACGGAGGAATCCACCCCAAAACCCAGTGTGCTCACGTATTCCACCTTCGGCTTTAACGATGTTGGACCGTATGACGGTTTCATACCGACTTCACCAGACTATGCTACGTTCCTGACCGGCAACAAGCAAGAATCTTCGACAAGGCTATACGCACCTGCGTTTCCAACTAATTTGGATTCCTCAGGATTCGGTGAGAATTATGGAACTGCTTCAGGTGGGCAGTCACCGCAAACCTCCGATGAACAACTGCAAACAAGTATGTCAAAATACCAGCCTGGACCTGTTAATTTTTTTACATCGCCTAGTTTTGATAATGTTAACGATCCCAATGCAAACAAATTTATTTCGGATTCTTCATATGATCAAATTGATGGTGAAACCAACTCGCCGATTTATGGAACAAAACTAAATTCAAAGCAGAGAAATAAATTTATAAATGACTATAATAACTCTGATTATAATGTATCTAAGGAAGAACCTTCCAATATAAATATGGATGCGTATACTAGAAATCAAGCTACGTACATAGCCTCCGAAAATAAACAAGTTTATAATGATATAAATAATAATAATAATAATTACCCATCGTTAATTAAATATACTACTACAACAGTAGTTCCACCTGAATATGATAATATTTTTAAAACACCAGCATCGGCCAGTGCAATTAAATTTCCTAGAGTCATTGATTTCACAAACATGAACCCATACATTCCTAATAATAATAATGCTATTAACAATAGAATCCCAAATCCATCTGTAGACTATAACTCATTTTCGACTAACACCAACGATAATGCAAATAATAATTTTCTTGAAAATGATTTCAATAAAAACATCAAACCTCTCTCTCATTTGAAATATAATAACTTCAATTTAAAAGATGATACTCAGAAACCTGTGAAAGAAATGTCAAAATATAATTATATTTCAAATCAAGAATTTTCTCAAAATTACTTCGATAATAAAAACAAGTTAAAAGGGAAGTATAGCTTTAATAATGATAAAATGAAAAAACCTTGGGATTTTAGCAACAAAGATGAGGAAGATAAAAGGTTCAAAAGCCCAATACGATATGAATACAAAACGAATCACAGTACTGCAAGCAAGTATAAAAATCCTTTAAAACGTCCATTCAACAGCAGCATTGACGAAATTGCACCAGCCAGTAGCAATCTAGATTTTTATAACTATCAGCATCCTGAAACTGATTTTGGTAATATAAATAATTACCCCAACATAAAATATTCCTTTGGTGACAATGATAACACTGGTTCCGATTTTAATTATGCAGAAAAGTTTAAACCTTTCGTAGATTATCAAAATAGTTTTAAAAACGTTTACACGACGCCACACACTTCTTCATCGCATTGGGGCAATTTATTCAAACCAGCCGAACTTTCATCACATAAAAATCAATTAAGAAAACCATTATATCAAGAAGAAAATGAAGACATAGTACATATACCAAAAAGACCTTCAAGTAGTAAATATGGAAATGAGTACGATAGCAACCGCTTTAGTGATTGGTCTAACAGTAATTATAAACCTTATACGCAAAATTACAAACAGCATTATGAGTGGCCAAAGAACAACAGGTATAAGTCAGAAGAAGATCTGTTAGGTTTACGAAACCACGATTTATCACATTCTTCTTACCCACCATCTTTCAAACCTGGCTACAATGAACCGCCAGAAGATTTCGACTACAAGAAACTCGTCGATAAATGGAAGCATAGTTATTTGAAGTCTAAACATAAAGATTCTTTCGGTGAATATGAAACTTACGCATCAGAGACAAACCCTATTCATGTTCCAGTGCCGAAACCGTATCCTGTAAGTATTAATTCGTATTTTTTTAACAGTTTGTTTTAGATCATAATTCATGTAATTAATGAAGACAAATAGTGTATGGAATGCGGATAAGTGCTGGCGCGTCGCGCACTATTTTCTTCGCTTACTCTGGTCTTACAAAAATCATCACGCATGCAGCATGTTTGAAGGTGAAAACCCATATATTCTCTTAGATTTATGATACTAATGTGTTTCTTTTTTAGAAAAACAATGCACTACTCACAGTGTATAGTAAATTTACAGATAGTGAAGTGTTTTCGAAACTAATGCGTTAATGACGGACTCCCCGAGCTACAGTCACGCTACATTAGTTCCTTCGAGTTCAATATCTAGTGAAAGCGATATCTAATCCTAGACCACAACATTAAACAAGAAAGGGTGAAAATGGCAGAGAAAAGGATTTATAGCCACCTACCTATTTGTTTAGAATTACTATGTAATATATTAATTACTGTTGATTTTCAATTGCATATATTATTGTAATTTGGTATTATACGTGTTCTACTGTTTGACAGTATTTAGCTATGCAATGGAGTTTTATATGCGCCTTTAAATTACCTACAATTTTAACGTCACAGCATAATATTGCATGATGATCTGTAATAAGCAATAATTAAACTTCAATTCCTCTTTGAATCACGTCAACTATATTTTGTTAAAAAAATAGAACTGCATGAATCAAGTGCAACGTAAATCGCAACATAACTTCACCTACCTAATTGGTTTGCATGATGTACACTCATTACTTCGTCAATTTGAATGAAATACTTTCTTTCCTACTTATGCATCATCGGGAGCGGTTCTTCCTTCGCACATTTAGAATAATAAATGATTTGCAGATAGAAGTACCTCATCCAGTGATAGTACCGGTTCCTCAACCGTATCCGGTTCACGTGCCGGTTCCCAAACCGGTAGCTATACCAGTTATCCGGGAATTGACCGTGCCGATTGAGAAGCTTGTGCCCTATCCGGTCTACAAAAAGGTCCCATATCCAATCGAGAAGCCTGTGCCTGTACCTGTTGAAAAACAGGTAGGCTTTATCTGGACAACGCAAAATAATATATTTTTTTTACTTTAATATAAAGTTTTAAAATATCTAATGTTACTAATAATTTTTGTTATAGTTTCTGTAAATAACAACTTTTGAATTGTGGTGTATATAAATTTACTATTTTATATTGTAATTAATTGTATAGCTAAGTAAAATATTATGTGCTTGTAAGTTTTTGTATATATACGGCAGTTCTACAGGGCTGAGTACAATGTAGGTATATTTATTGTGATCTAAACAAATTAAAAGTTTAGATTCTAGACTGGATAGGTTAACAAATAATTTAATTGGAGGTTGTTAAATTATTGGTAAGATTGTATGCTACCGAGTGTAAGTATAAAGACTTATAATAATTACGAAAATTATAAATATACTCGTACATACGTGTATTATGTGCATGCCGAATACCTTATAAAATAACTATTGCAATCATATCAAATTAATTAAAAAAACACCTATTTACATTATAATATGTAAGTACCTACATTTGTTTGTATACAGTACTTATCAATGCATATATTGATTTATCTATCATTAGTAAGTATGACATAATTATTATATTCTTTAGGTGCATGTACCTATAACGAAACCGTACCCCGTTGCGGTGCCACAAGTCAGACCTCTATTTCATCACACGCGGCAACGTGATGAACGAGATTCTGACTTCGATGATGATGATTATCAGCCAAGACCGGAGAGTAGTAAGAGAATACCGACTGTGAAGCGGCCTAAAAGGTAAGTAACCACAACAGTGCGTTTTCTCAGACTTTTTCTTAATAAGTGTGCGTACTCTGTGGAACCAGTTGTCGCCAGCGGTATTTCCGAACCGATACGACTTGGAAATCTTCAAAAAAAGAGCCTACTCATTTCTTAAAGGCCGGCAACGCACCTGCAGATCCTCTGGTGTTGCAGATGTCCATGGGCGCCGGTAATCACTTGCCATCGGGTGAACCGACTGCCCGTTTGCCCCCTATTCCATAAAAAAAAAGTAACAATTGCATAAAAATGTGAGTGAATCGGCATTTTCTGTCTGTTTTACAGATCAATTTTAGCCTTAGCCTATTTGCCTTTTATGCCTAGCATGACAACCACGACAAAATTTTGTCGACCGTTTTCTCGTGTTTTAATCGATCATCTCTTTATATCTTCTGGGTCTTATAAGACACACTTAAAACTCGACTTCTAATGTCAAAAGTTGACATATTTGTCGATCGAGACACTCGTATCTTGTCTATCAAAATTGTCGATGTCGAGATATCTCACCCGTTCGCGAGTTATCTCTTGATGGTCATGCTAGGAACTACGTGTAAAATAATAGTATTCTAAGAATTATATGAAGAATAGTAGGTATTAAGAATTGGATGAACGCAATATAAATTTCCGTTGGTAAATCTGTTATTAGTATAACCACAGATTTCTTCAGAAAACCTATTTTAAGTATTTATTGATATAACTGAAGTTTTTGAACTTCGATTTTCCATCCTGTGACACTCATTAACTCTTTACAAACTTATTAGATATTATTTCAATTATTTCAATAAATTAATTCTACCAGATTAGATGTTATAATATGGTATTAAATAT
The DNA here is from genome assembly GCA_905404175.1 of Anthocharis cardamines. Classification (NCBI taxonomy): domain Eukaryota; kingdom Metazoa; phylum Arthropoda; class Insecta; order Lepidoptera; family Pieridae; genus Anthocharis; species Anthocharis cardamines. The sequence goes on along the minus strand of FR989956.1, from coordinate 5,395,457 downwards.
CAAAATTGTGTCTTTTTTCTAAATAAAATCATGTACATATATAAAATCATCAAATAATGTACTCTGTCTGATAAATTATTTGTTATATTCTGTGAGAGCATTCGCTAGATAAACTTATAAAACGTTGTAATTTTCTGCAAGCATGTCCTCCCCACGTCCGGTAATTCGGGCAATGAACAGGTGGGAGGAATATCGAAATTCCGACTGGGTAACGAACCACCGTATATAGATGGATGAAACGTGAATATTGCGCGTTTCGGTTTCAGTAAAAAGCTCGAATGCTTCGAATGCTCGAAGTAAAAATTAGGTCGACAGTGCATCATTGACTGATGTTATCACCTACCATCAATTGAACCTCATGCTCGTCTGTCGATATCCAACATAAAAAAACGTTGTTGTTAGAGCTGTCAAGGTATTTAGTAAATTAACTAAGATAAACATTAGAAAGTGGTGAAATAGTCCCTTACGCTGTAAACTTCATTACAGTAAAAGGCAGCCACCTCGACGACCATCGCGTATGACGTATCAAGAACGCGATAAACGACGCGGACCTCAACGTCCTTCCAGGGACCAAAGATATAACCGATATTCGCACAACGACCATCGAAGACCACCGCATAGACACCATGACAATGAATACGAAGAAAATGAAACATCTAATTACGTGTATTGCAAGCGAACTGGAAACTGTTGAACTATGTAACATTTGTTGGGGTAAGACCGGACCGGAGCCTATATTTGGCATTTTATAGAGAACGGGGCATACGCGTTTCCGAATCTGTTTCATTGATATTTTACAGACGAATCAATCAACCTTTTGTGACCTACCAGACTGAATGCTTTTATTAGTTAATTTACTTGATCTAAAACATTGATTATATAAACATGGTATTATAGGAACATTGTATATGATATGTATTATAACGAACATGTAGCAAGATAAGGATAGTTTGTCTAAAGAAGTCCAAAAATCGAGTCGTTTATATACAAACAAAATATTACTTATGATTCTTTACAACCAATGGGATTAATGTACTTAATATGGTATGTAACATTATGCTAAATTCATAAATCCCAATATCCATATATTGGATCGCCTGTATCGCATCTCTCTTCAATCCGGGATTGTTCCCAAGTCATGGAAGATTGCCAACGTGCAACCCGTGCCCAAAAAAGGTAGCCGCGCAGACCCCTCTAACTATCGACCGATTTCAATAACCTCCATACTCTGTAAGATTATGGAGCGTCTATTGAATAATCGGCTCCTCGCGTACCTAGAAGACAAAGATCTCCTAAGCGATCGCCAGTACGGATTTCGCCGAAATAGATCAACAGGCGATCTTCTAGTTCACGCTTCGCACTTATGGGGAGAGGCCATTGAGAGTCACGGGGAAGCACTCGCTGTTTCCCTTGATATCTCAAAGGCCTTCGATAAGGTCTGGCATGCAAGCCTTTTGAGCAAACTTCCGTCATATGGGATACCCGCTACACTCTGTACATGGACCGGTGATTTCTTGAGGGAAAGATCGATTAGAGTAGTCGTTGACGGTTGCTCTTCCGATCTAATGGCTATAAATGCCGGTGTACCTCAAGGTTCCGTACTTTCCGCGACTCTGTTTCTGCTTCACATCAACGATATGCTGAAAGGCAACATCTTTGGTTATGCAGATGACAGTACAATCGTGGAAAGATATTTGTCCAGTGCTAGAGCTTCGAAGGATGTTTTAAAATCTGAAAGAGAGGCCATGGTTGAGCGAATTAACCTGACTTTAAAGGCAGTCTCCGATTGGGGCGATGCCAATCTAGTCAGGTTCAACGCCACTAAAACGCAGGCGTGTCTCTTTTCTACCAAACGGAGTTCCCTTCACCTTACTCCATCATTCCGCGGTGTGCCGATTGAAGTCACCGACCATCTAGAGTTGCTGGGCGTTACCTTGGCGTCGGATCTCAACTTTGGACGGTTTATCCAAACTAAGGCTCTGTTGGCTGGTAAAAAGCTTGGCATTTTGGCCAAGGTCAGACAGTACTTCACACCGGGACAACTCCTCAAGCTGTACCAGGCTCAGGTCCGATCGTGTGTGGAGTACTGCAGCCATCTTTGGGCAGGCGCTGCCAAATGCCATCTTGGAGCCTTGGATGTGATGGAGAGGCGTGCTAAACGAATAATTAATGACCCAGAGCAATTCGATTCGCGACTACTCAGTCTCGAACACCGCCGCACGGTTGCACGTCTCTCGGTCTTCTATCGGTTACACTTTGGAGAATGTTCATTAGAGCTACACAACCTCATTCCTTCGTCTCCATTCCACTCTCGCACATCCAGACGATCGGCAGGACTCCATCCATTTGTTGTGGATATTCCTCGAATCCGCACAGTTCGCTTCGCATCTTCATTCCTTGTTAAAACTGCGAAAGAATGGAACTCCCTTCCGGCTTCTATCTTTCCGGACCACTATAACTTGGGTATTTTTAAGGCCAGGGTGAATAGGCTTCTTCTAGACAGACGTGCCCCTTCTTAGATCGCATCACCACTTACCACCAGGTGGGATCGCGGTCAAACGTCTGACTATTATGCATAAAAAAAAAAAAATATTGGATCTTTCAAAAACAACAAAACCTCGTCCGAACTTACCTCAACTAACATTGCCTGTATACATACCTACTATTTTTAATGTATTCGGCTAAGCAATTGCATTTTCCGTAGGTTAAAATCTTCCCTTTTTCAGTTCATGTTTTCATAGTTATTACTTATTTATATTAATACTGGTTAAGCCTGAGCCGTTGTGATTTTAAATAAGAACTTCGTTATTAATTCGGTATGTGCCAAAGTTTCTGTAAGTCTGTTTTAATAATGCAATCATTTATTTATTCATTTTGAATAAGTACTTCAGTGTTTAAGTTGCGTTTATTATTGTATAAACTTATCTTAGATTAATTAAGTTAATAATAAATTATAATTTTGAAAACATGTTTTTCATTTCACAATCTTAGATTTGAAGTTTGTATGATTATCGATTTGTTATTTTTTACTGAAATACAATATAAAGTAGCGGATATATTTTAAATGCCTCTTTAATTACGATAAGGAAAAAGTAAATACGTATTATTTAAAACCTGTTAGGTGATGCACAATAAGACAATTCACAAGAATCATACATGGTGCCTAACTTGGTTGGAAGATAATTAAAAAACTACTCGTGTCCAATGTCCATACATTCTAAATAACATTGGTGGCATCGCAAAAAAAATATAACATATTATGAATAAATGATACTCGCTTTGACTAAAAATAATTAATAATATAGTACAGAATAAGTTGAAGAAGGGTTCCCATTTACAAATTTTAAATCCAATTCGCATTATGAACATTTCTTCTTGACGGGCTCGTTGGCGCGTTCGGTAGAACACCTGTCGTGCGGATCGATGGGTCGTGGGTTCGAATCCCACCGGGACAACATGTTTATAATTTTCTGTAAGCATGTTTACCCCACGTCTGGTAACTTCGGGCATTGATTCATAGATGGAAAAACCGTGAAGTGCTCATTGCGTGTTTCGGTTACAGTCTATGGATTTCCGAATGCTCGAAGTAAAAAGTAGGTCGACAGCGCATCATTGACAGAATGATGTTCTGTGGCTGAGGTTTCATGTACCATCAAGTGAAAATCATGTTCGTCTGTCGAAATCTAACATAAAGAAATACATAAATATGAAGCTACTGCTATTGCCGCTATATTTACTACCAAACAATATTTGTAATAGAGGACATTGACAGCGTAGAGCAGTGTTATTCACACGTGTGAATAAATACGGGCGCGAGATGAAGTTTCGGTCTTGCATGGATGCCCGCTTTTACCAACGCTCTGCTAAACATCATGCAGCTCTCATTCCGAACTAATTCACGCGAATTCATAGTTCCTACTGTTCTTAGAAGAACCTACCTGTAAATTATATGAGGAAATTATATTGTCACCAAAGTAGGTCCTGTTTTTTGTGCCTCGCAACAGTTTTTGTACTTGTCAGCTAAGATGGATGGATGGAATGCGATGAGAAATATAATACACTACTCACAAAAATTAAGTGTTATTGTGAAAAAACATCTAAATGTTGAGGTGATTTTGAACAAGGGATAACTGCGATTATATTTACTTAGTGCTCCGAAGGTTTGAATTTATCGTTTCTGTCAAAAATCACCGTGGGAAGAAATTTTTCCATCATTATTCATTATTTCAACTTCAAAGTTGTTTATTTTTTTCAGCAATAATGCGTACCTAATTCTTCTACAGAAAATTTGTGAACTTTTACAGAAGAATTAAAGTTTAAAATGGCTTTCTGGGTACTTGAACGGCTTATTTTGTAGCAAATGACTCTACATAAAGGGCTATATGGGATATATTTAGTTAAGCAACCGTAGATAAAATTAATCAAAATAGAACAATTCGTCATTTAAAGGTTAGTATTACATTTTCTTATAATGATTAGTAAAGCTTAAAAGTGCATCGTGCTTCTTTTAGAAATGGTTGATGCGATTGCTCGACCTTGTCAAGGCCACCAACGTGTTTAGCTACTTTTGATGGGCGCTTTGGTGCCATATGGCGTCTGCTGTACTACTTTGCGTCTTTTTTCATTTAACTTTAAGTTTATGGAATCTATACATACATATAATAAAACTGTAAAGGTTGAATGTGTGTACATTGAAAAAAAATGCTGATAATCGAATCAGGAGAAAGTGTAAGAAGAGAAATAGAACAAATCCAGATTTTTTCAATTTATTTTTGTTTCTTTGTCTGTTTGTCTGTAATCTGGTTGTCGCTAATCTCCGAAACTGATGGACCGATTTACATGGTGGTACCTTATATCCCCGGTCAACATCTTAGATACTTTTCATCCCGAATAATAAAGAGTTCCCAGCATAAAGTTATCATCATTTATGAAGCCCGCGCGAACGAAGTCGAGGGCATCAGCTAGTATGTAATAAAAATAGTGTTTATTAGGCACACAATAATTCGCCCATGTACTGAGTAAACATTGAGAAGAGGCGGAAATACTTTTCTCCCAACAATTTACGAACGAACGATTGCGTTTCACTCGATACAGCATAATATGATAAGTCTCAGAATACAGAAAAAACTTTTTATTCTGAGTGGTAAGTGTTATAATATGGTCTATCTTAGCGGTTGTGATAACTACCACTATTTCCAAATTTCATATAAGAGATATAACAGTATTTTTATTCAGAAATTATGTTTAAGAAGTTCTTACAAAATATAATAAATTTCAAATTTCAAAATTTGCTACTCTTCTATCTCTAGAAATAATGTCTAGATAATTTTAAATATAATAAGATAATCGAAAATATAGTATATTGTAAAAGGAGGAAATGGAAATATTACTTAAAATTCAAAAAGTTGTTGCAACACAGGTACGGTATTTCGATTCTTAAAAAGCTGTTTTACGAGGTATTCCGATTCAAAAGGTTCTAACACCTCTTGTGAGACTATCTTAAAAATATAATATGTACTTTACTAGGTAAATCGTAAGCTCTTATGCGCTGTCTAATGTATGTATGCAGTATGAGTAGAATATTTAAGTTAAACGTAATAAAATGAAACTCTACATAGAGCAATCTCTCAAGCTGTTTATTGAAGTTGTAACAATATTTGCCCTCAAAATACAAAAGGTATACGCAAATAGTCGTAGAAATCAATTTATTTGTTGGCGACTACTGTCGAATTTCATTAATAACTCACAATGACGACAACCGTTTATAAAGTATCGTATATAATTTGTATTTTGATGGGCTCGTTGGCACGTTCGGTAGAACACCTGCCGTGCGAATCGGTGGATTGTGGGTTCGAATCCCACCGGGACTACATGGTTATAATTTTATGTATGTCTTCCCCAAGTCTGGTAACTTCGGGCATTGATCAGGTGGGAGGAATATAAAAATTCCGACCGAGTAACTTTCCGCTCATAGATGGAAAAAACTGTCAAGTGCATATTGCGCGTTTCGGATTCACTCTATGGATTTCCGAATGCTCGAAGTAAAAAGTAGGTCGACAGCGCATCATTGACTGATTTTCTGAGGCTGAGGTCACCTACCATCAAGTGAATTTCATGCTCGTAACCTAAATCACGAATGCAAACCTAATTCATGAATACTTTAGTGATTCCTTGAGCCTTCTGTTTAGGTCGAATCCCGGCGAATTAAGATATAACATAAAATTATTTCTGTCCCCCTTGTTCTACTACTTTATGGATAGGGCATAGAAGACTTGCCAGTTTAGATCTAAGAAGGGGCAAGTCTGTCTAGATCACATTCATAATACAGTACAAATGTCAAAATGTCTGCCCTCATTTTCCAGTACGTGACAAAAGAATCGACTATTTATACTAGTAGTATACTACTTTGTAAAATAAATAAGCTATTGTTACGCTCAGAAACTTTGAACGAGTTGCAGAGTAGGCGTTGCAATTTGGTAAAACGTACCATTATTCGAATTTTAAGTGTTTTAAAATTATAATTATTAGTGCACAAGTCATGGCCAGCGGTTGCATCGCTCACGAATTGTACTATCTAATTTTTAATGCAACGCTTCCATTCTTAAAAATTGATAATAATCTTCTTGTATATTACAAGGTTCTTTTTTCAAATAACTATTTTCATTTCAGATAAGTTATAATATGTAACAAATTTACATTATGTTAATTTTTGTTTTTGGAATATTTTTGCATTATAGTTACCCCCATAGCGCACATAATGATTAATTACCTTTTTAGGAAGGAATTTAATCTACAAGATTTAGGATCTTCATATTATTTTATTATATTTCTAAATCAGACTTCTACACAATATAGTCAATATTATGGTATAATAAAACCCCTGACCTTGTTACTTCTATAATTACGTGTTTTTCCCCCATTGTTTAACTTTGCTGTATAAAATGTGTGCCGGTTCTATTCTGTTCTCTCAAATATACATAATATAAAATACTCATACGAAATAACGAATACGTTTTTTTTTCTTTATGCCCCTATCACTATCTTCTTTCACACATTATCTGCCGGCCTGGCATGTAACCATGACAAAATTTTGTCGACCGTTTTCTCGTGTTTTAATCAATTGTCTCTTATATAAGACTTAAATATATAAGACTGTAAATTGTATGATTAATTAATTAATGTCTGTATGTATTGCACCCTACTAAAACAATTTAAAATACAAAATTGTATTACGTTTATATAGCATATATAGTATGTATAGGCATTGTTTGCATATTTATGCAATTCAGCCTATCTAATTACAGAAGTGAACAACATACTAAATTATAATTTTATTGCATGCAAGTTAATTGAAGAAAGAGTATACCTACTGTTTTTCGTTCAGTTCGCGTGAATCACAATAAAATATAATATGACAAGTAATTTGTTTACATAATACGGCATACGACTCGACGTAGAGTCAGAAACAAAAGTATTATTTACAAAATGATTAGTTATTTGCATCGATATATTGTATAATATATCAATGGTTATTTATATCAAATTATTGAAGAGCAAGGATATTTAAGGAACAGTGATTCTGACTGAAGGTTTTCCTTCATGTCCAAATTTAAAATAATTATTGTTCTAATATCCCAATTTCTATGTTTAAAAATCTTGTTTCTGTGCATGCTACCAAAACTAATTTTTAATTACCGGCATGTTTTTATATATCACTATGATATCCAATTAAGGATTTTGCCATAAAGATGAATCTGTATTATTGTAACTAAATTTGAATGACGAACGGATGTGTCGATCATGGGATGAGCCTTGAATTACCTGCAACGAATTTACAACATTGGACTTTCGTAATCGATTTCAAACTTGACATAGTAAACTGTGTTGTTTGACCATATATTATGTACATGATTTAAAATTACAGTCTATAAAAAAGGTAAAGTATGCAATAAAAACAATACTTAGAAGGTGGGTGGAATGTACTCCTTGAATAGTTTTGTTTGATTGAAAAATACAGCATTCAGTCTGCCCTTACAATGATTAACAGAATAAATCGCTTTTAATTCATGCTTGCTTGAATTCTACATATTATTTTACTATGTGTGGGTGGCGGCAACACCGTTACTTACTCGTACATACCACAAAGTTTAAAATGACTCAATATACAGTCGTTGCCGGCCCATCCCAAAATCTACATAAAATATCGTCTTTTTCTGTATATGTTCTTACTAATTCTAATAAAAAATACTATGATCTATATAAATATAGGTTGTTATATAAATTTGGTCGGTAGGATATATATTTTTGCATTGCAAGATAGGATTTAATCCGATTTTGTAAACTAAGTAGTCTGTCTAGATGGAGATCACATTGTAATGGTCGGGAGAGATAATATACATTATATACATTTTTTCACTAGTTAGGTAATTTTAACTAACAACATTACGAGCATAAAACTACATCAATAAAAACATATTATTAAGTATTTACTGAATCAAATTAAATAATCCATTATGTTAGTAGAAACTTACAAACTAGTGTTAGTATAAATGTACATATTTTTTACAAACTAAAACATAGCTCACGAGAAAGTCTATGCCTACACGAGTCGATCTAAATAGACGAGTATGTACGCACAAAATGCCTCATGATAGGCGATGATAAATCATCTGCCTCAGTCTGTTCTGACTGCCCCGTATCCGGCTCAACAGAGGTCCTGTTTTAATTCGAATGATAGCCCAGAAATCATTAGTATGGGTCTGGGCTGTCATCTCCGAGGCACTGCAGATGGTTTATATAACTTGTTATATATTTATGACTGTAAGTTAAAACTCATAACGTAATAAAATCACGAGGCCTACGAACTTTGCCGTTAGATACGTGTAAGTAGAGTAGGTAATTGTTATCTTACACCCATCCATGAGAATGACCAAAGACAATATCCTTTAAAAAATAAGAAAAACTTCCTATTGTTTACATTTTTTGCAGAGAATATAAAGCCTTGTGAGACCTCGAACTGTTTAGTCCGTGTTGACGGTGCCGCTAAAACAGTCGCGTGCACTCACTTTTACGTTTCCAGTCTTATAGCGTGTAAGTCTGAATTTATTTATCTATTTTGCATGTAAACAACATGCTCTTCAAACATACCACGGACAGATTGAAATATTTTAGTTCACAAAAAGCTTTATTTTCATAAAAAGATTTTCGAAAGCTTTCTGCTGATAAGAAAGAGACTTGATCGTTTTCATATTTGTATGTTGTGTGTGCCAGAATATATAAAATAATAACACTATTTATTTGTTGTCATAATCATTTTATGGTTTTTCTGTGAGTTTATTACACACTCCAAAAAGGATGTGAAACTTAACATAAGAACAGTTCAAACAGCTGAATATTAAATTTCGTTAAAAATATAATAATAATTGTTGGTACATTCTGACATAACTGTATCCTACTAATATTATAACTGTGAATATTTATGAAGATGTTTGTTACTCTTTCACGCAAAAACTACTGCATAGATTTTGATGAAACTTTACAATATTTTTGTTTATACGTCAGAATAACATAGGCTATAATTTATAACGATATTGAGTTAATTGGTAAAATTATAATGATGAGTGTCAAGTAAGTCGGGAAAAATCCTGCTATAAGAGAGTTATTTCTTAAAATCTTAGCGGAATGTTTTAAATTGATATTAATTATGCACTACGTTTCTTATATTTTATGTTTCAAATTAATTTATGCCAAAATACTTAACTAAAAACAAAAACAAATCCAAAAAGGTTACAACGAACACATACAGATAGAAGTTGCCAACTCTTTGATACTTATTTTAACTTATAATGTAAGAAAATTAACTTAGTTCGCTTGGCAAATATCATAATACTAAAATCTTATATTTGGATTAATTGTTTACTTAGTACTTATACTCTTTGTATACGTACTTATACTATTTTGCATACTTTAATTACAAAATGACATCAATAACTCAAAATTTTGAATAATGTATTTAAAGATGATTAGTGTTTTAAAAAAAGGGGGTTCACCAACAAATAATCTAATACATTGCTACGACTGTATTGGGATGAATGTCAATACTCTCTTAAATAAAATAAAACCGGATTACACTCATCGGTAATCGGTGTATGTACGAGTATATGCAAAGTTCTTTCTTTTTTTTACATTCTGTTGAATATGTTTTTAGATAAAGTTGTGTTAACTCCAATTGAAGCTTTAGGTGGCGACCTCAAAAGCATTGAGTTGTGCTCACCTTGAGTACGAGATTGCTTGTTAAAGGCCTAAAAGGATTTCCATAGGCACGTACATTGTACAAGTACCTATATTACTTGCTCTCTATTGGAATTCATTAAGTACCTAGCGTATTCAAAGCACCTGCCGGCCTTGGACACAATGCGACAAAAACTTCTCTACCTACTTCAAAACTTGCTAACATTCTCTTTTATATATAATGGAGTAATTATAGACTCATCTGAACATAATTAAAACCTAAAATAGTTACGAATCTTTTACCCTTTTGCCATATATAATAATCAATAAGGACGGATTTTCATAAAATTTGGCTTGAATCATGCGGAAAACACGCCATGTTTTCACGTGAACAAAGATCCGGGGTTAACCCAGTTGTATTAATAAATTAATAGGTTTTATTCTTTTGAATAAACTGGTGAAGATGATGAAATTAATGCTATCTTCATTATATAACAGCTGACATATTCAATACTTATTTGTACAACGGTTTTGTCTAAATTCTTATATGGTCAGCACGACTAATATGTTAGCGACTAGCGTACACTATCAATAGAAAAGAGTGTTAGTAATTAGATATTGTTTTAAAATCATTTCAAAATAACAGCTTGCTATTTATTATTTTACAACATCGCAGATTTATTAAACCAATTATAGGACTAAGTAAATTAAAAAAATGGCACGACTAAATAGTGATATTTCAATACATATTTATTATTATTCGTTAATCTATGTACTCGTATAAGTACACAAATATTAAACAAATCTGTGAATAAAAAAAATTCAATCGTCTTGTGGATACGACATCACCATTCACCAAGTTGTAGTTTAAAAATTAAAATAAGTATTACAGTTCTTTTGAACTGTGAGAAATAAAAATATTGCGTGACAACAATATACTTACGACATAATAAATATTATTGCATGACATACACATTAAGAAAAATGCCAAAAAACTTTTTTCACACTTCATTGTTTTAGCTCGAAAATGAGAACAATTTTACTCACCGCATTAACTGTGATAATTGGATGTAAGGCTGCCACTCCAGAACTGCGTTTTGCGTGGAAACAAGTGGACTATGTGTGGGATTCGCCGGAGCAAAAGGAGAATGCGATCAAAAATGGTACATTCGTGCAAGCGCATAACCTACCTCTGGGGCTAGCCAGGTGGAAGAATAAGCTATTTGTTACTGTACCTAGATGGAAAAATGGAGTTGCATCATCATTAAATTACATAGATGTTGACGGATCTCAAGACCAGTTACTGAAGCCATATCCATCGTTAAAGGAAAATTTAGTTCCGGATACAGCGAAAGAACTTCCGTCAAACAGTTCAATCATTTCTGTCTTCAGACTATTTGTAGATCCTTGTGACAGACTTTGGATTATGGACTCTGGTTTAGCTGATATTTTAGGTAAGCAACTAGATAAATATGCAGGAATTTCACTTTCTTCACATTAAGCAAATATGTCGTGGAAGATGATAAAGATTTATGCTTTGTACGTTATTATATAATTAAACAATGAACTAAGTTGATAACAGAAGGAAGTATATAATATATAGAATAGAATGTTACATTCTATTATGTATAATATTAAATTGTGCAACTTTAAAATGTAAGTTTTTGAGTCGGTCTCTTTGGTGGTTCGTATACGACTGTTTAAATTAATATTCCATGAATAGTTTTTATAAAAAGTTTTACATATTATATTTCCCTTTAATATTAATTGTATACGTAGAATTCAAATTACGTAAGTTTTTGATTGAATGCGACCGCAAAGCAATTACCCAGCTTTTTTATTCTTCTCAAGGCTAGGTACACATATATGGTATATCTATGATTACTGTTGTGACGTCAGTTTCATATATTAACCCTTTAACGTCACAAATACAGTTTTCAGGAGCCCTTTTTTGACGTCTTTATTTACCATGAAAATGTTAGCGAAAAATTCCTAAATTTCGAATGGCGCAAATTGAATTCGAAGAAGCTGCGCCATTCGAAAGAACACCCTTGAAAATAGTTGACAAGGTACTTTAGGAAAGTTTAAATATTATCACGTCGAAAAGAGGACTTTTGAAAAGTGTCTTTGTGACGTTAAAGGGTAATCAAGCTACCAACTTCAGAAATATTATTGTACATAGTAGCAATGTAGAGATTGTTATATCCTTGTAATTATTTTTAATAATAAGTATATTTTTAAAGGTTCACCAAACCAAGTGACCGGGCCATCTTTAGTGATTTACGATTTGAACACCGACCAGCTTCTTCACCGTTATTTCTTCAAAGTTGGAGACATGAAAGAAGATTCGTTCTTTGCGAATGTTGTACGTATACCTAGTTCGTTTTTTACTTATGATGTTAAAAAAGCAAATATCTATTTCATATTAGAGTATGGAAAAATATCGTTATTAATTTCGCTTTGGGAAATTTATTTTTATTTGGTGGTTTAATTATAAACATAAAAACTTTCAAGTTTGCATATAAGCATTTTAAATGCGACCTATGATGATAAATATGAATAGTTATATTATATTTAAGTTTAAATTAAATAATATTGAATTGACTATTTCTCTCCATCACACCCCTTCGAAACTACTGTTCTGTCAAAATAAAATAACATATTACATTGCATTAAAATTAATCGTATAGTTACTTAAAGTATATTAATATATGTACTTGTTTAATTAAAAATAATAATGAAAGTTCAATTTAAGGTTGTGGATGTAGACAAGAATACTTGTGACGACGCCTTCGCCTACGTACCAGACTTGGGAGCTTACGGAGTGGTCGTGTATAGCTTGAAAGAGAACGATTCGTGGCGCGTCTCTCACCACTACTTCCACTTCGAACCCCTTGCCGGATCCTACAATGTCAGTGGCATTGAATTCCACTGGACCGACGGTGTTTTCGGATTAGCACTTTCTGAACCAAGAGAAAACGGGTACTGTAATTGATAGGCAACTTAATGACTGAATGTCTTGAGGCTTCATTAGTAGATACAGTGGAATCTCACTAATCCGGCACTTCAATAGACCGACACGTCCAATAATCCGGCACCCTATGCCCCTCCACCGTATGCGCTCCGTATTTTTAAACAAGTTGCACAAAAACAGACCTCAATTAAGGATTATTTTAAAACTATGTAATTGTTACAATTATAAAAACACTGTAAAAGATGAACACAAAGACGTTGTATTCCCTTTATTAAATGCTTTATTATATTTATTATGAATTTTCACAGTCCAATAATCATATGGTTTTTCATAGTTCTGGATTAGTGAGATTCTACTGTATTTATTACTAATACCATATATATACTTAAATAATTGATAAGTTAGCGAAGTAAAAACGTTATTATTTATGCAGTATTTATTATTAACCTTTAGATATAGATATAGCGGAATTGATTATGAATTACCCTTTCACAATTTACTCTGTAGCAGTAGTGACCAATGTCACAATGAAATCGATTAAATCAACAGGATCTCCAAGGTCTGAAGAACTTTGATATATTTTTGTGCAGATTGTTTTAAATTACTGAACGGAGAAATGTTTACATATTATGTGATGGTGACCTTATACGAATAACAACTGAATTTCGAAATAAGATGGCGATGATCTAATTGACGGGCTGGTTGGCGCATTTGGTAGAACACCTACCTTGCACTCCGGGACAAAATGATTATAATTTTCTATACGCATGCCTTCCCGACATCTGGCCATTTCGGGTATTAAATAGGTGGAAGGAATATCGAATTCCGACCGGATAACGAACTACCGTTCTTATATGGAAATTGCGCGTTTTGGTCTCAGTCTATGGACTTCGTTGCTCGAAGTAAATAGTAAGTCGACAGCGCATCATTGACTAAGGTATCAGACGTGAACCATGAGCATGAGCTCGTCTTTCGATAACTAACGTTAAAAAAAATCTTTATGAAGTGTTATATGTTAAAATATATTTTTGTCTTTTTTACAGATACCGAACAATGTTCTTTCACTCATTCTCTAGCACCAAAGAATTCTGCGTGTCCACAGAACTGCTCCGTAACTACACACATATTGACAAAAGCGAAGCATTCCACGACTTCAAGGTTTGTAGATGAATGCTTAATTTACGAGTAGGTAAGTACCGTTAGAGCTTCGTCAGGCGACAAACAACTTCAACTTAATAAAAATAAATAATAACTTCTATTTGTTTGTGAGAATAATATACCCGTTTTATATATATTTTACGTTTCGTACTTACTGTTTTGCATGCTATTTCTACAAGAAATTGTTAAATTATGTTGCAATTAATACCAGAAATATGAAGACTCCTGGCTATTGAAATGTCATTAGTACAGCATTTTAAATACTAATTAAATACCGACTATACCTACTTCCCTATCTTGCCATTTAATCATTGATCAAGTTAACAATGTAATAACACGCACATTGTTATTTTCCGAGTAGGTACGTTAACCTCAGTTGAGATTTTTATTACTTTCAAAAAATTTTGCTATGGAAATAAATACTAAAGCAGGCTCAAATACAGTTATACTTATTGACACATGTAACAGATATCATGTCTTGAATATATTATATATTATGTATAAAATAATAATTATTTAAATCTATAATCACTGTCTCGAGTGCAACTTATACCAATACACATAAAAAGCTTCGATGCATAATTTCAGGGAGTACAACTGTACAAGGTAACGTAAGGTAGGCCCCCACCATGAACGACTATCGACAAAAAATCTTTTGAAATTTCATACAAATGACAGTTCGACGATACGAATACTTTTTCGATAGTTGTTCGTGCTCACCTCTCAGAGGTGAGACTTATACGTTAAAATATAACACTGGAATTGCATAGGGCTCACTTATGATTTAAAAGTACATCAGTGCCGTGTCCATTATGGCCACAGCTTATACTGAGTGGCGACCCATTTGACATCACACGGTTAATTTATTTTTAAAATTATAATAAATATTTTACCTTTATATTATTTTTCAGTCATAGTTGTTTTATTGGTACAACGGGGATATTTTTGTTTTTCTTTTAATTGTAGGATAAAATATACTTATTATAAATTTTTGTTTTTAAGCTGGCTGGTTTTTATTTATTTCATTTCGTCTTCATAGGGACGAAAATACACTTAAAAATAATATACGGAAAAAATATTTTTTTAACAACTGAATTAACACGTACATAATAATAATTAATAAATTTACAGGTATACAAACCTACACACAGGTATATTGATTCCCAATAATTTCACATTATTAATTGACCATTAATGTTTTATTCACAGAACAGGGAAAAATAAGGGTTTTATTCCTCTCGTAATATTATGTTATAATGTTTGCTTTATATTTTATTTTCAGTTGTTGGGTGACCGAGGTGCCAACACACAAGCATCAGCCAGTTATTATGACACTAAAAACCACGTACTTTTTTACACACAGGTACAGTGCTTCTTTCTTCCGTACACAATTTTAATGAATAGTGTGGCAACTTTACAAAGATAGTATGAAAACGTTATCATTAATGGACTCACTGAACAACTCAGTGTAACACACACTGAATATAATTCACTGAGTTGGCTTCTGTTTCCCAGCGCAGTGTTTTTAGTTAATATTTTTGTATGTGTGGTTGTTTCTTTTGAATTAACCTTCATTTCGTTTTAATCAAAAAATTAAAAACTTATATTTACGTAATTATATTATTATTATTTTTTTCTACTATTTTAGTAATGTTTATTCACAACGTCTTTAATGATTTAAGGTGAATCGAGATGGCGTCGGTTGCTGGAATTCAAACAAACCCTACACGCCAGAAAACAATCCACTCATTATCACGGATCCCGTGCTGTTCGAGTTCCCTAATGATCTGAAGGTAAAGCTTTTACATTTCACACCTTCCAGTATTGATGAACTTATTCATTCCTAAAAGACACGGGACAGGTGTTGACAAAAAAACCTTTGAAGCTATCGAATAGGATAAGTAATTTAAAAGAATGTATATGAAATATATTTTAAGATAGCCATTAATAATCCTACCGCTATGCTATGCGAAAGTCTGGCTAACGGCAAGAATGAAATTCTTTTAGCAAAAAAGTAGCACTACACAGTGCTGATTTTGCGAGGCATATATTTACATAATACGAGTATTACAAGTGCATTTTTTTTAAATATTTCATAGAATATTTTAAAAACTATGTATGTATATAAAAAAAGAAACAGAAAATTGGTTTAAATTGAATGGTGTTAATTGTTAGTTATTATTGCTAAGAACCTCTATGAAGCCTCCTTCTTCCTAACTTCAACCCAACAACACGATCAACAGCGGTATGCAATGTCTTTGGTGCGATATCAAGAATTTGCAACCAATACTTCGATCAAATGTCAATGAACCAATACGTCAGTTGTCTCTATTCCATTATTAAAGAAGTCGAAATTCTGAACTTAAACTGATATTTATATATGTTGAGAAAAATTGATATGTTTTTATATAAATAAGAAACTGGTTCCAATGATTGTCGCCCAAGAAGGCCTTAGCGGTATTTACCGCTACTACACTTATAGCGGAGACGAGGGCAATCCACTATACTTACCTATTGAAGGTGTGATTTCTGAATTAATTTTTGTGTCAGTTCCCAGTGGTGTTATGTCTCCCCATTAAACAAGATCATCGTGATAAAAAGATTTTGACGGGCTCGTTGGGGCGTTCCGTAACATTGCCGTGCGCATCGATGGGTCCTGGGTTCGAATCCCACCGGGACGACATGTTTATAATTTTCTGTAAGCATGTCTTCCCCACGTCTAGTAACTTCGGGCATTGAACGGGTGGGAGGAATATCAAAATTCTGACCGGGTAAAGAACAACCGTTCATAGATGGAAAAACCGTGAAGTGCACATTGCGCGTTTCGGTTTCAGTCTATGGATTTCCGAATGTTTGAAATAAAAAGTAGGTCGACAGCGTATCATTGACTGATGTTCTGTGGCTGAGGTATCAAATACCACAAGTGAACCTCATGCTCATCTGTCGATATCTAACATAAAAAAAATAAGTATTATGTTCAGAAGATAGAAGTGCAAATATTTTTTCACAGGCGCTGCATACAGTAATTTTCTAAGTTCTAATGCATAATAATGGTCCATTTCACTTACCAATTAATATTATTGTTGTTAATTACTATCCGTAGGTTGACAGCGAAGACACATTATGGATACTGAGCGACAAGTTACCACGCTTCGTGTACAAAAGTCTGGACCCGAATGAAGTAAACCACAGGATATTCAGTATTAAGGTCGCTGATGCTATTGCGGATACCCCTTGTCAATAGATTAAGTTTTGTGTACTGTGTACATACATTATTTGAACTGTGAAATAAATGAACTGAACTCATGTTTTTTTAGTTTAATTTTATCTTAAAAACTACCTTTAGTTGTTAGGATAACCTCAGTAGATTTTCCCTATTATTATACTTATAATTATATTCATTTCAGGCTACGTGCCTAGCTAATAAACTATTTTAACTAACAAATTGTATCTAGTTGATTGGATAACTTACTACATAATATAATAATATGATTGTAACAAAGTAAAATTACTGATGAAAATAATTAATCATTAGTACAGTACAATTCCTCTAATAATATAGTTAAACTTATGTTTGCTTAAAACATATTATAATCTCAATTATCTCGTAATAATCTGATAATCTGCATTATTGCATTGTTAGAAATTTTGCACGTGTAGGTACGCAGTACTCATTGATAATATAATTATACCCATGTCAAATAATGTATATACCTATGTAATAAACACCTATTTCTTTCAAGTATTGAAGCTACATCAGGCATGAAAATAATTTTATGAATTATAGATATCAACTTTATTTGCCACCTCAAACACATAAAACAAACAAAACAAACCAAAGATACAAAAAGTTTAACAGTTATGATAATAATAATAAGTGATGGCAAATAGGACCCCTCATCAGCAAAGCAGCGACTAATGTCGCTACACTGATTTTCAGAGGAGACCCTCTAATTTAATTATCTTCTCCTAATTTAATTCTACCGTAAAGTTAATGTATGGTAAATAATATTATTAAAGGAGCAATAAAACCAATCAAGAGTTCACTATCTGAAGTTCAACACAACAAATAAAATACACCAGATATAATATGTAGAATAATTCCGAAGGTTTGACTCATTATTGTCGTACAACAATAACTTAATATCTATACTTATATAAAGATTTGTATTTTTGGATTTTTGTATGTTATGAATAAACTCAAAAACTACAGGATCAATTTTAAAAATTCTTTCATTGGTGAAAGTGAAAATTAGTGTTCTATTAGTAGAAAGCTACATTATCAGCTAGTAACATAGGCTTTTTTGTGTAGGTATAAGTAGTACATCTACACTGCACACGTGTGAAGCCGGGGCGCGCCTTGTCAGTTATAATACATAATAATATTTTTTTTATTATGTAGCCAAAATGGTGCCATTAAACTGTTACGCAATTTAAAGTTTATCTCCTTCGGTATATGTTCATAAAAATAAACATTCAGATGTCACGACCCATAATAAACTCCTTATCAAGCGGTTACTATAGGTATTGCAATTGGTTCGGTTTGACATCTAAAGTAATTTACTATTTTAAAAACTCAAAACATACATTGTCACTATTTTCCCGTTATTGTCGACTTGTTTAGCATCATTTTTATGCTATCATATTACCCATGCATACTGCGTTATGGGACCTTCTAGATTCGAATCTTGGGTAAACAAATGTTATTGTTCTTATTCATGCCCTGTTTTCTTTTTTTTAATTCTGATTCTTTTTCATTATGTAACAAACAAAAGTAATACAAAGAAACAATATTAAAAAAAATGGATCAAGGCCTGAAAAAAAGGAATAGAGACAGAAATGTGTCTACCCATCCCCCACTATGGGATGAGACAGAGGAATTCACAATATAACATATTTAAACATAACACATACCTTCGTTTAACTACTCCGAATGAGTACGTACCTATTACGTACGAGTAGGTACCAATTCTAAACGAAAATAAATACTATCGGTATATTATTATGTAGAATATAGATACATAATTATAAATCAGTGGCAAACTTTTTTGTTCTATTATTGTAAATTAATGATATTACTGCTATTATTCACGAATATTTTGTGTATTTAATAATAATCATTTATTTGTATGTAACAACGACTTACAAAAGCCTTCTTTTTTCAACTAACATTTCCTACTAAAATTTATTTAGACACGGCTTCACAAAAGGTCGAATAAGGTCAGCAACGCACCTGCAAGCCCTCTGGTGTTGCAGATCTCTATGAGAGGTGGTGACCACTTACCATCGCGTGAGGCACCTGCCCATTTGACCCCTATACTATTAAGACATAACAAAAATATGAAGACGCTAACAACAATTCAATACGTAACTCGTCACCCGAATGATATTAGTGAACGTAATGTTTACATTTCAAATGGAAATTATTAAATGGTTATCTAATAATTGCTGTTTACTAATTGTTCTCCAGATTTTAATTTGTAATTAGAAGTATCAATTTAAATGAACCGTGGGCCGTTGTTTCTCTACTTAAAGTTAATAAATAAGAGGGAGCTAGAAGCAATAAAAAAGAAAAATCTATCAAGGAAAAGTTAAATTTAAATTAATCCCATTATAAGCCGATTATAATTTTCTATAAGCATGTCTTCCCTATGTCTGTTTACTTCGAGCATTAAATGGAGAAATATGAAAATTCCGACCGGATAACGAACCACCGTTCATAAATGGAAAAACCGTGAAGTGGATATTGCGCATTTCGGTGTGGGCAAGATTCATTTTGCGAGGCCTTCTGCCAGCGCAAAAAATGGCTTTTTTTGGCAAATTTTTTTGGTGCATTCGCGGCTTTTAAGTACCTAATGCATATATTTTCGGGGTGCGAGGCCCCCTGGACCGCGATGCCGTAGGCGGTGGCCCACGTCGCCCACGCCTTACGCCGCCACTGCCTACCATCAAGTGAACCTCATGCTCGTCTGTGGATAGCTGTCTAATATTTATTATAAAAAAAACCTGTTTCTGCATCTCCCACTTTGTTAAAGATAATATGATACTTTTACTTTTTATACTTTACTAATATGTATAATACTTTTAAAATATATTTTTTATAATAAAGTTTAGAGATTTTTTGTCAATAAAATGTTTAATAATATTATAACATACTTTTTCTATTATGCTATGCTAAGACGATACTTTACCTTCTATAATTAATATTTATATTGAACTATAATTTTATTTTTATTGTGTTTGCGAATATTTCGTCTCTGATTTAATAACAGTTCTTTCATAAGCGCGATTCATAAACACTTTAAATATTAGTTAAAATTGTAAATATATCAACAGTGATTGTTGAAGCAAATAGCAGCATCGATATCGTTAAGATTACTTCAGTAATGTAGAATTATTGTAGATAACTAGTTAGAGGCAGTTTTATTTTAGAACGTAAGTCGACAGAGACCATTCACTCAAGGAACGCCGTGATCAGATATTGTGCTCAAAGCAAAATGGCGCCAAGTTTTAAGACTGAAAAAGTTGGCATATTCGGAAGGTTAGTAAAACTACACCTATAGTTTTTTTCATTATTGTGACTTAATTACTATAGGTATAAAAATTATAAATAATTCAATTAATACAATTTGTTAGCTAGGTTAGAAAAAAACTACGAGAATAATATTTAGGTACAAAGTAAATTAACCTATTTCATTATTTTGCGTATATCTTTTGAGAATATTAACTTACGACTACCTTTCATGTGAAAGTTGTTGTTGCTGTTGGACGACATTAACTTTTTACTTATGTATATAAAATTAATTATTAGGATTTACAAAGTAATTTAGTGACTAACTACTTACTGTGAAGTGCGAATACTATTACACTTCACGATATCATCTAGGTACATCGCAAGAAAAACAATGCTCATAATTTATCACTTATAAGATGAGATGTTTTTATGCGTATTAATTTATAATTTATTTAATAAACCACAGATAATAGTAATAATACTAATAATAGTTATACAAAGTAGGTAGGTAACGCAATAGAAACTGAAACAATAAAAATTAACAATCTATACTGAGATAATGAACTCGGCATACCTACGTTATGGAGTTTAATTAACTCACACTTACCTACATTTAGTTCTTATTTGATAACTGTGACACCACAAAACGTCTAAAAGAACGAAAGAAACTTATAAAATACTAGCGATACGCCCCGGCTTCGCACGGATGCAATGTATATGTACACAAAAAAAGAAAAAAAATAGCTTATATGTATAATAATTTTTAAAATACAAGTAGTTTTTGAGTTTATTCATAACATACAAAAAGACAAATCTCATAATAAGTGGTGTAATATTAATTAGTTTGTCTTAAATAATAAATAAACTTGAAAATGGTCCTACATAATATACAATTATTATATTCGTTGGTTACATTGAGAATAAATTACATATCGAGTCTTTGATATATTTTAAAGAGCCATAAATAGTCTGCATTTACATATTTTTACAGTAAACATTGTACGTCGCGAAGTGTCTTTGTATTTTTTTAAATTAATTAGTAGGTATTGTCCATTCTACTACCAAAAACATTGTTTTAAGAATTTCTGATTCTGATGTTATCTTTGTTGTTTTCGTTAAAAAAACAACAGAGATATGGCACGAGACTTGTAACGTTTACGCGACAGAATACTGTATACCGGATTAAAACGCGATTTATTATTTATATTGTTGCAGCACGCAGCACGGTTGCTGAAAAGCATCCGAAACGTCGGGATAAATAATTTAAACAATATAAATAATAAATCGTGTTTTAATCCGGTATACAGTATTTTATTTAAATGTGTGATACTCGCGTTAATAAAAGACAAACTTTGTATTTGCTAAGCATAAGCTCTTGGTAATTCATAATTACCTATATTATTTACTGCTTACTTAGGTACTTACGTTATTAACATAAAATTCTTGTGAGATGAATGACAGTTTTTAGCTTCAAGAAGTATAAGCTTCGATCAACAATATACTATGTCAATGAGTATAAGGTTAGAAAATAATGAGGGTTTACACCTGAGACTTATTTACAAAGCCATTCAAAATATTACCCACATAGATAAAACTGTGTGACTCGCCTTTAAATTAAAATCTTTACTATTGGCTCAATACAAAATGACTAATTTCAAGACATTTTTGTCCTTAAACATTTTTTGCTCAACTCTATAGTTTACGAGGAAAAAATTCATCAAGTTTCGGAAAAGAAAACATTCAGACCGCCATTTTGGCTAACCAAAACGTAAAAAAACAAAAATAATCTCATGGATTTTCAGTTCAGACATCGAGGTCACGATATAGATTGGTTTTAAGCATGAAAAAAAATCGACAGGGAACGGAAAGTCATTTTTTTTTAAAAATGTCATCGAAAAATCACGACATTTTGGCGAATTTTCGATTTTTCTATGGTTAAATTTTTTCTTGCGCAATTTTAACCATCATCATTCGAAAGAGCACACTCTAAAACATAGGAAACAGTAGCTCTCGATTTTTTTCTGTTCGAATTCATCACGTGGCAACAGATCAAACTCAGCTATCAAAATTGTGTCCACTGGGCGCTAATGGGTTAAGTACCCTATCATACATTTACACCAACCAATTTTTCAGTGGCCTCATTGGAAGATCATGGGCAATGTTATTCGCTTCAGTTGGTTACCAAGTTACGATATATGATATTGTCCCAAAGCAAGTTACTGATGCACTTGCAGACATCAAGGTACAGCTGGAGACCTTGGAAAAAGACGGTCTTCTTCGTGGTTCTTTAAACGCGAAAGAACAGTTCCAATGCATTAAAGGTAGGTTTTAACTCCATAATATAAACACTCATCACATGGACTCAAAGTTTTTAAAAACATCCTAGGACTGGTGTCTGGCGGTCTTCCACTAGTGCCAATCTACAAAACTGTGTTGATTTTGTATAATTTCTGTTTCTCAAATAAATTACTCAATTTACCTGGACCAAACGAAGTCAGTTGATAGAAGAACTCAATATACATTTAAAGTCACGATTTGGATGCTTAACTTGACTTCGACTTCGTGAAAGGTAAATTGTTTTGGGTCAAACACTTATATATACTTTACTTTCATCATTGTATATCGTTAATGAAATATCTACCTACACAATTTTATCAAAGAATATACAGTAAATATTAACTATCATATAATTATTATACACAGTAAACATTTAATTTGTGTATCTAATATCAATAATGTTAACATTCCGGTGTCTAATTGTGTACGAATACTTATGCATAGGTGCAATTCGGTCTATGACTGTTCAGAAAACAACGAAAACTAAATCTACAAATATAAAAAGACAAGAGAAGTAAATGTAAACAAATTGTTTTAGAATATATTAAGTGCCTCAGTATGTGCTTTGGTCGTTGCACTTGGGACGTGACATTTATGAGAAAAGGATCCGGTCCTTTTGTATGAATAAACTTCTGAATACTGCCTTTATATTTATGTAGTAGGTAGTATTTCTTGTAAATTAGAATTCGGATATTTCAATAAATTTTCCATGATAAAACGTATCTAAGATGTTCATCTGGTCAATAAGGTATATAATATGCTATGTAATACCTACATATTATATATCGGTTAAGTAATCTGCGTTACACTTGCACAAAAACAAACATAAATTAAAGAAAATGATACATATAAGAATCTTCCTGCTTTTTTTGGATGTTATATTGTAAAGAATTACAGTCCTAAATTTTGTTTTATAAGACGTGTTAATTAGACGTTTTCTATACATATCTTCTGCTTTTCCAACATAACAGGTACAACCGATTTAGCCACAGCTGTGAAAGACGCAATATTCGTCCAAGAATGTGTTCCAGAGGACTTGGAATTAAAGAAAAAAGTTTACAAAGAGTTAGATAATGTAATAGGCGATAATACTATCCTATCGAGCTCCACAAGCTGCATTCTACCTTCTAAATTTTCTGAAGGCTTGAAACACAAAGCGCAGGTTAGTACCTTACTCTCTTTTGCCATACCCTGGCCCTTAAGTTTCTTACCCTCCGCGCATCGTAGCGCGCCAATTATTTTTTTTATTAATCTAAGTTTTCTTAATTATTTTTTCATATACTCATATTATACACTATTTACTTTTGTGTTATATGACAATTTAAAAATAAATAAATAATTATCTTATTTCCTTTCCTAACAACTAATAAATGCAAAGACTAATCATTAATTAATTTTTCTGTGCCTTTTAGTTTACTTCTATACTCAACTGTCATATTATGTCTGTGTCCCCGTGACCACGCGACGGTTGCTGTAAAGCATCCGAAACGTCGGGATAAATAATTTAAACAATATGAATAATAAATCGCGTTTTAATCCGGTAAACAGTATTTTATTTAAATGTGTGATACTCGCGTTAATAAAAGACAATATTAAGTAAACGGTACTTTCTTATTAAAAAATGGCAGTTATTTGAGGAATTATTTGCAAGTGAAAATATAATATGATATTACAGATTCTGGTGTCTCACCCAGTGAACCCTCCCTACTACGTGCCTCTAGTTGAGATAGTACCAGCGCCGTGGACAAAGCCAGAAGTTGCCAAGAAAACGAAGGAAATTATGTTGGAAATTGGCCAGGAACCCGTATCGCTATCCAGAGAAATTGATGGATTTGTGCTTAACAGAATCCAGTAATTACTTTTTTATACAATATTTTTGTTTAGATATACATATATTTAATGAATTAATAAATTGAATGTTAAACGAGAACAAAACAAATCAAAATAAACTTATATGTGCCAATAGATCGTTTGAAATATATAATACGACAAATAAAACAACATAATATGACAATCATAAAATAATAATTAATATTAGTGATAATGCGATCTTAATAAATCGATAATTTTAATTTATTTCAGATACGCAATTCTTAATGAAGCATGGCGCCTGGTATCGGACGGAGTTGTGAATGTGGAAGACATCGACAAAGTGATGTCAGAAGGACTGGGAATGCGTTATGCTTTCCTTGGTTCTTTGGAAACGGCACATTTGAACGCTGAGGGAATGAAAAGTTATATTGAAAGGTAATCTATGCTGCTATTCTCTAAGCTACATTTTCGTATCAACTCTATTATTTTTTGAAGTATAGGGGTAGGCGAGCAGCCTCAACTAATGGGAAGCGAACACATAAATTGACGCTCTTGAAGTTGTATTGGTTTGGAAAAGTCGCTGCTGACTGGAGATAATGGCGTTGTGACGGGAAGCCTAAAAGGATAAAGCGTGCTTGATTTCCAAGCGTCAAGATTGCGTAGTGCCGCATACGCAACATTCGATTTACCCAAAATTGATTAGATTCACATTTCTTATCACATAATATAAAAAATCAGCCTGAAAAAGCTCGCCATTTCTTATAAAATGGCTATTTGTTATATTAATCAATTTAATTATTTATCTTAATAGCCGAGTAATAGGTAGGTAAGTAATATTATCTGAGGAAGAAACATTATTTACCTACTCGAACATCCGATAGCATCAATAATATCGTAATATTTTTAAAGTACACATAGGTATTTACTAAAGAACACAAAAATATATATTTATTAATTGACGTGTATAAAATATAGGCGTTACTTTTAATTGATTTGATGGTATCCTTGATGCTCGCTATTCCTAAAATTTAAAAAAAAATACTTTTTAACCCGAAACAGCAAGATTGATTCAATCGTGTAGACTGTAGAGATACCAACAAAACACGTTAAATATGTGGGATATTCCAATGGAGATGAATTTTTGTATGTAATAATATCGATGGGTAACGGCCGATATGTCGTAACCGACATTTTTATCTAATTAAAATGAGTTTAATATACAGTTCGATTCAGAATGACAAACTGTTATATTAAATACTTATATCCCCAAGTTCTATAGTGCACCTCTCAGCCATTATTGTGCAAAATAAACTCAAAGTTAGATGACTTGATAATTATTCGTTATGACCCTTTTCAATACACATAGGTACCCCGAAGGGGCGTAGCGTGCCGCATCAGCCGTATCAAAATACTTCAGCCTTATCTTTGGATAAGGGGCCCGAACCCGTCCAAGCGATAATTTGCCTTCCATTAGGGTTTCGCCACAGTTAGGAAGAAGGGTTTCACTAAATTTTGATACAGGGCTCATCAAGGGTAATCTAGGCCCGTGGTATTCCTTATATAATAAAACATGTTATTGACAACTTTTATTTAAAATAATTCTATTCTTTCAGATATGGAGAGACAATATACAAAGTCAGTAACACTTCTGGCGAAATACCAAGAATGACTCAATCCAATAGTGCGGAGAGTATCTGTGAACAATTAAATAAATTGGTGCCTATTGAGAAACTGCAGGAGCGTAGAGCTTGGCGCGATGCATGTCTCACTCGTCTGTCAATTCTGAAAAAAGAAATGAACAAAACATACAAGAAGTAGATGATTATTTAATAGTTAATATTTATACTATGTTTTTATTGTTGATATAAAAGTTATCTGTCTGTAAATAATTTGTTTTTTTTAACACTGATCATGAATAATCAAATGATTTACAACATTACATGATCAATGAGATGTAATTCGAGACCCATCGATACAAGACAGGTGTACTAACCAACGCACCTAACGCACCTAAAAGCCCAGCGATATAGAAATAATTTGTAGATAGATATTTAGATGGAGATATAATTTATGCGTAGTTTTCACTTTTCAGGACATGACATACCTAATTATAATGTTATTATAATAATTATTTTGGTGCTCTAATAATTAACTGATGCTATATTCATTTTACGAAATATAAAATTATTTTATGTTACATGTGATTTCAAAATATTTGAATATTATATAATATAAATAATTAAATCAAACATATTGTAAAAGCACATCGTATAAATGTTTTAAATAAAAAAAAACCGACCAAATGCGAGTCGGACTTGCGCACGAAGGGTTCCGTACCATTATCTATAAAAACGGCAAAAAAAACAGACGTTTGTTGTATGTGAGCCACCCTTAAATATTTGTTTGATTTTAATTTAATTAATGATTTTTAAAGTCAATATATAAGTTAATATTCTGTGAATATTTTAAGCGTCTACCTGTTTCCGTTATCAATATAGAGCAAAAACGAGCAAAAAAAACATCACGTTTGTTGTATGGGAGCCCCCTTAAATATTTATTATATTCAATTTTTTAGTATTTGTTGTTATAGCGGCACCAGAAATACATCATCTGTGAAACTGTCTAACTATCACGGTTCATGAGATACAGCCGGGGACATACGGACAGACAGACAGACAGACGGACGGACAGCGGAGTCTTAGTAATAGTGTCCCGTTTTACCCTTTGGGTACGGAACCCTAAAACGACAAAATTATTTGTAAAACACCGTTTGATATTAGATAAGAAACGGGGATTTTTTTTGAAGATTTTATAGCCAAACTAGCAACGCGCCCCGGCTTCACACGGGTGCAATTTAGATGTAATAAAATATAATTAGAGGTGGCCGTTTTTTTTAACAACGATGTTGAACACCGATGTCAGTCTACGATGACGTCATCCGTTGCCAAAGTCATGTGCAACGGATGTCACCGACACCGGTAAAACTCGATAACCCGATTCAGTATAAACATTACCGAGAGTTACCGACACCACCCGATACCCTTATCGGCAACGGCATCGGCAACTCCAACCGTTGAAGGCTATGATCAAAGAATATTATATTAAAAATTATTAATTTTCTTGATTGTTTATTTAGTGACTAAATTTGACAAATAAAATATTAATACATATAAATATTGTTATGGACACACATAACACCTTCACTCAACGTAAAAAATATGAGTTCTAAAAAATTTTACATATGTAACCCCTTCATACATTCATGTCTTCATAGGTATAATTAGGTCATAAATCTAAAAATCAACTACAACGTAGTTTTTGCTATCGATAACAGCATATTTTTTAATATCACTCTCACAATAAAATGATGTATAAAGTCAACGGAAACTAAACATCTTTAACCGCCCGGCATCGTTGAAACAAAAGGTGACTGACCGCTGGCCGTCACCGTTGACGAAAACAACGATGTCAACATCGGGTGCCGCTAGCGCCACACCGGTGATCATCGATGACGGAAATTATCAACAACGCCCATGACTAAATATAATATACACAAAACATAGCCTATGTTACTCGCTGATAATGTAGCTTTCTATTGGTGAAAGAATTTTCAAAATCAGTAGTTTTTGATTTTATTCATAAATTCAAAAATACAAATCTTTCTTCTTTATAATATTACAGTATAGATATTGGTTAAAAAAACATATTCGCCCATAGGGCAGGCTAACTAAAATAAGGTATTTCGACCATACCGCCATGTGTTATATTTTCCTTTTAAATCTCCTTATTTATGTCTAACGTTTCTTATCCTATTATTTACAACTTTCCCGCCATCCCAAACGTTGGTAAGTTTAAAATAGGTAGGTACTCATGTGCATGTCTGACTTGAGACTTCACTAGTAGGTACCTACTTAATCTGAGGACTTCACAAACATCAAATCTGCTGTCATCTGTCAAGTGATTATAATATTATAGTAGTATTTTACGTATTCTACCTATATATCTTTTATTAACCGGTAATAATATTCAATATAATATAATATATATAAATATTAGTCTATCCATGGATTGTGGCTTAGATTATTTACCTATAATAAGTGTTGTGGAATGTTTTTTTAATGACATTCTTTGACAGAGAAACCAAATATAAAATGACAGTTCAGTGCTCTGCTTCATTTTTCTTACTTATCTGTGAATCCATTTTTCAAAGCTGGTTAAATTTTTAATGGATTCGTAATTTTATTTACCTTTTGTTTCATGCAGTTGTAAAGTTCGTTTTTTATAGATATATATTATTTAAAGAAGAAGAGAGAAGTATATTTTGAGAAATATGTAAATTTAGTTCATAAATAAATTGTTGTAATATAACATACTCACGGACAAATTTTCCAAATGTGTTGTTGTGATAGATAATGGATCCAAGAATGTGCAGGAAAATCAGTAGCAGTGAAAGTCTTCAAGATGCTGATAATGAGGAATTTGAAGTGTCGAATATCATTGCACCGCAGGAAAGCGAAGATAATATGCTTTTGGAGGGTAGCCCAGAACCACAAACCGTAACTTGGCTTGACGACGATCAAATTGATGATCTTAATTTAGACCAAACTAACCTATTTTTTCATAGAGTTGATAGTGCAGATATAATTTATAGAAGCAAGAAAAAGAAATGTAAATTGGTAGGAAAATATGTAATGGGTGATATTTTGGGAGAGGGTTCCTATGGAAAAGTTAAAGAAATGTTAGATTCTGAGACTTTGTGTAGGCGTGCTGTTAAAATATTAAAAAAACGAAAGTTGAGGAGGATTCCAAATGGTGAACAAAATGTAGAGAGAGAAATTCAGCTATTACGAATACTTAGGCATAAAAATGTGATAGAACTAGTCGATGTTATGTATAATGATGAGAAGCAGAAAATGTATCTTGTTATGGAATTTTGTGTTGGTGTACTGCAAGTGAGTATTTTCTGTCCCCATAAACTCCAACTAGTTAATTAATGTGAATAATTCAAATTTATGATATGAATTTAAATATGGTAATCAATATTTTTAAGGATATGTTAGAATCAAGTCCTGGTAAGAAGTTTCCTCAGCATCAAGCACATGATTACTTTACTCAGCTACTTGATGGCTTGGAGTACCTGCATGGACAAGGTGTAGTGCATAAAGATATAAAACCGGGTAACCTACTCCTTACCCTGGACCAAACACTTAAAATTACTGACTTTGGAGTAGCTGAGGTAAGATTTTGCATATTTATGTAAATTATTCTCCTTGTGTGGCATGGAGTAGTCTATTGGATATTTCTGTGCCTGTTTAGTTTATAAGCAAGAAGGTGATCAGCTTACTGTGTGAGAGCATTTTTCTCTGTTTATCTATGAACCAGACCTATTATTATAAATTTGTATCATGTTTAAATCTTGTATGATTACTCTCATATTATCTGTTTTACTAATATTTTTCTTTAATAGTTTAATGATAGCAATCTTCTTATCCGTGCTAAACTAAGGCTTTTTCATTTTCTTAAGTTAACATGACATACTACTGCTAGGTCAAAGACGAATGCATTTATAGATTTGGGGAAGATAAAACTAATCCATTGCCAATGCAGATCATTGTAAAATATTAAGTTTAATATATTTTTGATAAAGTTTTTATAATTAGTTCTAT
Organism: Anthocharis cardamines; assembly: GCA_905404175.1. Classification (NCBI taxonomy): domain Eukaryota; kingdom Metazoa; phylum Arthropoda; class Insecta; order Lepidoptera; family Pieridae; genus Anthocharis; species Anthocharis cardamines. The sequence continues at coordinate 5,364,766 of FR989956.1, read as the reverse complement.
AGTATAGATAAGTTCTGAGGTAATTTATTTAAATGGAACATTGAAACCATTTGCAAATTACATACACAGCTGTTGCCTGATGCCGATATATATGTACATGTACTTCGGGGTGCATGATGTCATTGTTGATTTTGCTATCATCAAGTCTCAAGTCAGGCTTAAAAAATCTATTACTAGCTTATCTGTATTAAAGGAGAATGGTTTTATTGTTTCCAATTATTTTTTTATATCCATTATAAAGCAAGAGAAATGGTATGAGCTATTATTAAATTCATAACCATGGCATAATGAATACTATGTGATATCGAAAGCAGGGACTGAAACTGGTTGATTTATATTTTCCAAAATACGTGTCTGACTGAGATACCATGATATTAGTTTTAAAGAGTTATACACACTAAACTTACCACAGTAATCTTTTTCAGTAAATATGAATAAAAACGAAAGAATATTAACAAAAACCTTTATTAAGCCAGTATAATTCCCATATAGTAAATTAACCAGTATTCAGTCCCTGATCGAAAGCTTCAACTTGTTTTGTACGGTAAAGTACATTTCTTCTCATTTCAAATACTTGGAAATTTATTTGCATGTTATTATTCCAATATTTCTTTAGAAATCAGAGGTCATTGCTCTTAATTGTTTTAAATAACGGTTTTTATTAGTCATGTTTTAAACCATATTATTTACTTAATCGATTATTAAGTGAAGTCATACACTATTAGTATACTCTGTGGTTAGTAATAAATACATTCTGATTACATTGATGTATTAAGTAGGTCAAGCACACTAAAGTTATCTTTGTAATAAACCTTATGTATACTGATTTTAAATAAAGTGCATAACAATTAAATGTGTGTACTTTGATACAAATATAGAAATCAGAGAGATTAATATTAAAGTAAAAGTATAGTATTGCACATGCACGAGATATCCTGGATTTGTTTCTGTGTTTTTTTACAAAGATTTTTAAAAATAATCACCTACTTGCCTGCAAATAAAAATGATCAGTGAGATAGTGTCTGCCCCATGTCCTACTTGGGGTCCTGGGAATTCTATCAGGAGGGCTTGAGATGAAATAATTAATTTGGCAGGCTATGTGATACCCACTACTTATTAGTTTTAATTTATTTCTTAACTGTATTTTGTAAATAAAGGGTTACTTAATGGAATAAAATTAAAAATATGCACTAATTTTAAATTGTGGAATACCCTGGCTAATGCTAGCCGGATTAAATAAAAGAGCTTTAAAGAAAACTGGTAAATAGACTCACTAATAGTCAGAAGTGCCTACTGCATTTTAAACCAAATTTAGAAAATGAGCATACTATTTCATTTAATTTTTCAGGCTTTAGATATGTTCTCTTCACAAGACACCTGTTATACGGGTCAAGGTTCACCAGCTTTTCAACCTCCTGAAATTGCTAATGGTGCTGAAACATTCTCTGGCACTAAAGTTGACATATGGAGCAGTGGTGTTACATTGTAAGTTTCAGATTTACATATATTAACATCGATGAGTAATATTATGTTCTTTATATGGTAATAATATTCTACTAAATCTTGTACATTATTTTCAATAATGCACATTGAGTCACAACTAATTTAAATTCAAGTTTAAATTGTGTATAAAGATCTGTAACCTATATTGTTATTTGTGGTATTTTGGGATTCACATTATACATGGCTTAGTTAGAGAGAGGGAAAATATGTTTTTGAATAAAAAAGCGAAACTTTCAAATTAAAATTTGTATATTTAAAAAAATGTATAGAAATAATTTTATCAGGAATGTTATAACTGTTTTAAAGCAAGTTATTTTCCATTCCTGTTAGATGAGAAGGAAAATCTATATAAAATAGCGATGAGTCATAAATAACAAACATCATTATCAGAATTTACGAGTTGCATTGTTATTGTAATGTGCATTTGTTATTAAATACTGTTTCATCAAAATGTGGTCCTATTTGAAATAATAACATATTTTAATGCGTTGTGTCGCTATGATTCTGGTCCTATATGTTCACTATTTTTGTGTCATGAAGCAAATAAATTAAAGCTAATTAAGGGGTTAGGTACATTTAAAAAACCAAAAAAATTTTTAAACTGGTTTTATTATTTCTTGATGATTTTTTTTTCTTATTTAAGTCATAATTCATTCAGTTACAGTAATTTTTAAAGCAAAATTGTGAGAAATGAGTAAGATACAGCCAATCCACAAAAAAATGATTCCAAAAAATACGTTTTTGAGATGATCATTGTTTATCTGGAACAAAAAATAAAGTGGGAATTGTTAGTAAATCACTTAGAGCTCCGTTTAATTGTTGCTTTTTGAGATGCCATCATTAGTTTTACTACTAACTAGGGGTATCTTTAAGGTCAGTGTGAATAGGCTTCCAGACAGTCCTGCCCCTTTTTAGTTCGCTGATGCGAAGAGTAGTGATCTACTAAGGTGGTATTGTGGTCAAACATCTGCCTATTATGCAAAAAAAAAAAGTTAAGATCAGGTGTGATCGCAAACAAACGCTTTCCTATTTCAATATTGACCACGCTGAATGCAAAAAAAATCCTCTTTCCGTTCAGGCCGTGGTCAGTGATGGTCGACAACTAGACTTTCCGTTCGGGCCACGTCGATCAGTGCTGACCGACATTTTTGTTAATTAAAACATACATTTGGACATTAGATATATGTAAGTATCTAATTAAAAAACATATAGTATGGACAGAACTGTGATTTTTACTGTCGGTCAGCATTGACTGCGTTGGCGTTCAACGTGTTAAAAAAAGAAACAATGTTGAGTGACGGCATTAATGGATGTTTTACTAATTCAGATACAACATGACAACAGGACGTTATCCGTTCGAGGGCGATAACGTGTATCGGCTGCTGGAGGCGATAGGCCGCGCCGAGCCTGCGCCGCCGCCCGCCGCCGTCGGCGCCGCCCTGTCCGCGCTGCTCGGCCTCATGCTGCAGCGGGACCCGGAGCTGAGGCCCTCGGTGCAGGAGATCAGACGGCACGTGTGAGTACTTCTTTTAATTGGACGCTGTTAATCAATACAGTGCACACAGTTGCCATTTTGAGAAAATTGAGTTTGAAGTTTTAATCAGGTTTTATAAAATTTCTTTTAAAAAATAACACAAATATTATATTTTTTTGTAATTATTATTATTAAATTAAATGAATATCGTTTTCTTGGTAGCAATCAAAGTAATTGAATTTAATGCATTATTGTTAAATATTTTAAACATTTTCGGTTTTCGTGCCCGTTAGTTTATTCAATATTTTTGCTTTTTAAAACGATTTAAATGAGATGTATCTCTTTTGAAATATGTAGTCCAGCTAATAAGGAAGCGATTGGTATCAAAATTTAATTTTTTGTCATTTTGTGGGTTGACATTGTATTGCTTAACAGCGTCCAATTAGTAGTAATGGGTCCATCAAAGACAGATGCTATATGGGCTCGTTAGCGCGTTCGGTAGAACACCTGCCGTGTGCATCGATGCACGGCAAAGATCAATGACGAATGTTGGGAGTGTAAAGTGGCTTTACATTTACCATAATGCTTTCTAAGGTACCATACCAACCGGACTACCGGATACATATAGGTAATAGGTATATCTATACTAATATTATAAAGAGGAAAGATTTGTATTTTTGTATGTTATGAATAAACTCAAAAACTACCGACCGACCGATTTTGAAGATTCTTTCACCAATAGAAAGCTACATTATCAGCGAGTAACATAAGCAAGCATGAGTAATGTTTTGGGCATCTACATTGCACCCGTGTGAAGCCGGGGCGCGTTGCTAGGAATATATGAGTCGTATAGAATCAAAGGCGGCTATCTGACTTATCTGTATGTCAGCTTCTATTTTATTTTAAATTTTGTATTGCAGAAAGACTTGTGATCAGTAAAGGTTTCGTCGCTTACACCGCTCATGTCGTTTTTTGGCGACATAGACATTTTGATGCCAATGGATAAATCCTAAGCGTATCAAATCATTTGTTATCCATATTAAAGCACCTGTTTTTAATTACAGCTTAAAGACTTAAATTAAATAAATTATACAATTATTTTGTCTCTCCTGAAAATTTTGTAAAAATGACTTGAGCGGTGTTGTTAGTTACGTGGTTCACGCATCACGCGGCCTATTAGGCCAATAAAAAATAAGAATACTTTTATATTGCAGTTGGGTGCGAGCAATACCACCATTGTTGCCCGGAGAGAGGATAGTGAGTCCCCGATCGCGTCGGTCGGACGAGCTACACAACTCTACTGTCATCCCGTACCTCGTGGAGAGGCACTATGTCTCCGCTCAGGAGTACTTCACCGAAAGAGATCTCAGGCAAGGTGAGTCCAGTGTACTTATCATGTAGGAAAGAAGTAAATTGAAATTAAAAAATGGTAATTCTCCATACTAGACGGCGGTGTTACTTATATAGTTATAAAAACCTGCTAACTACCGTTATTTAACCAAATCCTTGGTTAATAACCCATAAAATGCAGTCATTATCGGTTATTTATCCGATGGCGATGTATAAAGTTGGTGTCGTATTTATGCTTTTTCAACGATTCAAACGAGGAGGATCATATTTTTAACGTTAATGTATGTATGTGAGCTTATATAACTTATAAATGCTTGAAAAGATTAAGATGTATAAGGTGTCGTTGGAATCCTTTTATTAGATTAGATAAAAAAAAATTGGTAGGACCATCGTGTTTTTAAACATTGTAGTTATAAAATATATTTAGGTCGTCAAGTTATGTATTTTGTTTCCTTGGGATTCGAACCCGGAAACTTTAGTGCTAAATACAACTCGCTCGCTACTGAGTTACAGAGGCGGTCATATATCAGTTGCTTAGAATACTCTAAACAAAATATAACTAATGAAGAACCTCAGGGAGCATATATATGGAGAAATTGGTTTATTAATAAATAATTATAAATAAATTATATTTGGAAAGAGTTATTGTATAAATAACGTCCGTTACATGTAAAAGTTAAAGTTTACTCTAATTTATATGACGTTGTTTTGAAATATCACTTTTTCTAACACAACTTCAAATTTTAATATAAAGTTAGCTTTGACAGTTGACACAACAAACTGGCAATGATATTACAAAATAACGATACCAATTGAGAAACGACTGTAATTATTATGATACTCTCCCTGTAAATATTACTTAAATCACTTTAATCATATCATACCATTTTCGTACATATTATGTATTAAATTAATATGTCCATTTGTATATATATTTTTGTTCTAGAATTTTTTTCAATTCAGAGATGTTAAAATCATAACTGAATAGCCGTTAGAGTTAATTTCGCACTTTAATTAAAGTAATCTAACTCAAAATTTTGCCATACATACTTTTCTTCAAAGAATGGCCTAAAAATCTTACTAACCATTAAAATCTTACATTCAATTATGAAATCAACTATTTAGTCTATAATAATATAATTGAAGTGTTAAAAACCAAAACTTAGATTATTTTTTAAGTGTTTATCCAAAATAAGTATTTTAGATTAAAGAGGATTTCTCGGGTACCCAAGTGACTATACAAGTACTTAAATTTGTAATTAGTTTTCTGTTTTCGACCCGCACTGACGTTAAACATGTATTTAAATTAATAACAAATTGCCAACACATTACAGATTCCGACGCGCTACCATTAGTCGGTCAAGTGCGCGCTAGAATTTGCTCATTAAGTTAGGTTCGTAGCATGAGTGTGAAGTTTTTGCACGCATCTTTAAGTGTCCTCGCCGTCTGTTGCAGTAATACTTGATTATACTATGTCGCAACATATATAAAATAGGTTGGGGTTGCCAATCACGATCTGAAAATGTATAAATTTTTTTATATTTGACTTGATGTCTTTCATAAAATTGCATATTTTTCGTTTACATACACCATTTATTAGGTTGGCAACCCTTGTACATATTATATTTCATATATATTTACTAACACTGCCAGTCGCTATATTTTTTTTGTTTCACTTAATACGTGTGATAGCGTGGCTTATTATTTTATTTTAGTTTTAAAAACGAACACAAGAGTTCATATGATTTTTCGAAAATGAAAATACCCTTTTGTCAGTTCACCCAGTAAAGTATTCTAAAAGTAATAATATAAATGAAGTTGATAAGTACGAAGCCAAAATAAGACTGAAATGTTCGAAAAATATTAAAAAATAAGTAATTTTTTATTGATGCATTAGTGCAAGTATACAGTATGGTATACATCTAGTCTTAAGTTATTAATAGGTAATTGATAGATAAAATAAAATTTGATAGGATTTGAAAAAATTATAATCCTACAGCTACGAAGACTATTCTACGTAACGATGCATAAAAAATGGAAGTGTTTCGAGTTAAATAAATCTTAACCAATTATTTCCCCCTTTCTTTAATATGATTAAATATAAATCTAAGAACCTAATTAGATTTTTATTTTTTAATCGATGCTCTAAGCCCCATCCTTACACTGCATCTGTGATCTGTCATACCGTACGTATTACATTTTGCGGACCTATTGTTCCTTCCTAGTTATTCTCAACGTTTTTATCTATACAGTAGTGTAATAAGTATATATTATAGAACTAGGCGACGGCGGTTCGCGGACCCTGTCGACTGCGGAGTTGTCGGACGGCGAGTCGACCCAGTGCAAGAGGCGCTGGCACTCGTCGTGCGGCCGGCTGCCGTCCTGCCGGCTCACGTGACTTACACACACGTACATATTGCACCTTGAAAACGCCAACAAAACTGACATTGTCTTTTATTAACGCGAGTATCACACATTCAAATAAAATACTGTATACTGGATTAAAACGCGATTTATTATTTATATTGTTTAAATTATTTATCCCGACCTTTCGGATGCTTTTCAGCAACCGTGGTTACGGGCCAGACTGAAAGATGACAGCTGTGTGATTTTTGAAATGGCACAATGTTGAAACGTCGGGATAAATAATTTAAACAATATAAATAATAAATCGCGTTTTAGTCCGGTATACAGTATTTTATTTAAACCAAACTGACACTAAACGAAAAATGTGTTTGGGAAATCTCGTTTAACCCATTAGAGCCTGAGTTTTTAAAAATATGTTCTTATTATTTTGCTTACATTATGATCAACCCGCCTAGCATGACCATCAAGAGATATCTCGCGGACGAGTGAAGACAAACTAAGATATAAGATATATCTCGTAATCGACAATTTTGATAGACAAGATATATCGATCAACAAATATCTCTACTTTTGACATTAGAAGTCGAGTTATAAGTGTGTCATGTTAGACCCGGAAGACATAAAGAGATAATCGATTAAGACACGAGAAAACGGTCGACAATTTTTTGGTGTGGTTTAATTTCGTGGTTGGTCATGCTAGATCGGCGGATATGTCCAATATTTTTTTTTTAAATGTTTTTATGTATAGCACCTTTGGGAATAAGGGTAATTTTATATGCGATAATCGACTTAATGTACACGGTAAAAAACGGTGACATTCACATGAATAACATCGTTTTGAGGGAGCGGGGGACGTAACACTATATCACGTGATTGGTCACGTAAAACAAACTAAAAAATGCTCTTCCTGTAAAGTTGGAAAAAATGCAGAAGTGACTCTTTGTTCCCAAATGTGCGATATGGCAATGCTAGGCTCAAATGGGTTAAAGTTCTAGTAACGTGTTCCTAATAATGACAGTGACATTTGCACCATCAAGTTGACCTTTTGAAGTTGTCTTTGCATTTTGAAGACGAACATTATCTCACAAAATGGCATTGATAGTTGAAAATCGTCAGTTTTCGTTTAGTGACGGTTTGATTTTCTAGATACGATATATCTGAGCAGTAACTCAACTTGGTATAGATCTCACTCGCCGCACCGTCACTGAGTATTTGCAGTTTCTTATAGTGAAGTGTGTGTGGTTTTTTCATGTTTAAAATAACTTTTTATAAAGATTATAAAGGAATAAGCATGGGTTAACACAGTCATTCTAAATGTCTACAAAATATAAATAACAGAGTATATAAGGAATGAGTATTGATATAAAAAATGACATGCTTCGCCTCTTAGAATATAGATGAAGTTTTTGTTATTTTAAAAATTTGATTAGATTTTTTTTGGATATATAAATCGTTCTAAATACTTGATAATACCCTGTTAAATAGCTTTTGTACCGAAAAACATATTTGATATATTTTTTGTATTTAAAAAACTTAGAGAATCTTTTTTGTTAGGTGATATCATGGTATCAACCTAACTCATTTCCTTTATACATAACCCATGCTTGTCCTGCCATATATACTCTTTAAAATATGATATATTTTTTTATCCAAATCAGTTAGAGTTGCTGCTTTGATTTTATTATTATGTATTGTATTAATGACTTAAGGAAATGTACTGTTATTGATATTTGCAATATCGTTAAAGTTCAATAAAGTACTTAACTACAAGCGAATGGAACTCACTTTACTTGAAAAGTCCTCAATAAAATAAAGTAATTTAAGCAAGACTTGTTCAATAAAGTCAAAGTCCAGAATGTAAATATTCTGTTCTGTTCCGTTGTAATAAGGTCATCAACCTCGTTTGTAAAATTATTTCGTGTTATGATGGTTGATGTTATTATAATGTAAAGTTTACTTATATTTATATATTTACTTATACACTAATAATTTGACAAAAATAATACAAAACGTGTTATAAGCTTGATATAGTTAAAATATGTTTTGTTTCTTTCGTTCTGTAGTCTTTTTATATTCGATATAGCGAGACAAAACATATTTTAAATATATCAAGCATATAATACGTTTATGAATAAGGCCATAAGTATCTAATGAATACTAGTATATTCCTTAAGTCATCTTAAATGTTACACTTTGCCACAAAGAGATGCATTTATAAAAGAAAAGAGTAATATTTAGTGTCTCTTTCGTTCGGCCATGGATTTGAATCGTCTATATACGTGTTGAATAGATTTACTTAATTTTCGTGTAAATAGCATTGACCTGTAATACATCCATGAATTATAATTGCGTTATATTTTTTGTTTTTGCCCATTAACTCGATTATGGCCGAACATAGGAATTATTTTTGTATGAGGCTAATACTGTTGTACTTTAAATACATACGAAAAATATTAAAGTAGATTTCGAAATAAATTATTAGTGTTTTTAAAAATCATTTCTCATGTTAACGGTTATCCGAAGGTTGCCATAGCAACGCTATTTCTAATGAACCAAAATTTTTGATAAATAATTGTACCTTTAGTAACACAAGGGCATAAATGTACTTCTTTCAAATCACAAATTTCAAATCTCGTAAAAAATTAATAAAAAAAGTATTTTATTGCTGTCATAAATATATCCCGATTCAAAAAGTATAAGGTAAACCTTTTACTACTTCTATATATTATTATATTACTAATTTTAAAATGAAGATTATTATAAGGCAAACCTTATACTTTTTGATGCACCTGATTTTTCTTTGCATGAAATTTATTTAAAAATCAGCCAAAATATTACGAAACAATGTAGAAAAAATGGCTGTCTTGTAAAATCACAAAAAAGACGGTTATTCCCTTGTCTTACCGATGGTACGAAATGAGTATGCTAAAGTAACCTATCAAGACATCCGTTAGTACTAGAACGTACAAGCTCTAAGAGCAGGATTGCGATCTTCTGTGCGAGAGAGAGACAGAGCGATGTTTTGTATAGTTCTGTCTCTTTCTACTGCTACTAATTCTGCTTTAAGAGTTGGCACGGCTAGATAATAATATTGGGCCATTTACCTTACAATTAATAAGATAATAATATTGAATGTGATAAATCCATATGTATGGTTATTGTTGTGTTTATTAGCATGCGATCTGTACTCGCTGGAATTTGTGCAAGTTTTTTTATAGTATTGCCAGAAAAATGAAGTCGCGTTTCGCTACATAATATATACTATATTGCTGAGAAATGGTATCCCACCGATATTCAAAATACGAATTGATGATATTTTTGTAAGCTCTTCGTATTGTTATGTATCTAGGAATTTTGATAAAGTTTCACGTGTTTGAAAAAAGATTTGACACAAAACATTGATATCGTGTCGTCGCGTTCTATGTTAATTGAATCTCACCGCGTCGGAGCGAGATGGCATGAAGTGTCATAATAGTATCTCTATTTCCATATCGTCGGTTCAAAATAAAACTCAGTGTCATTTTGAATAAAAATGTTTTTTACTTTTATTGCTTATTTTAAGCGTAAACCTACGGCAAGAACAAAGCACTAATTGCGTATTGTGGTCCATAACTAAACTATGAAGCGAAATTCGCGCTTAGTAATTTGTTCTTATCGTAGAAAAGTAAAATAAGCAACAGACGGATTTATTTTTATTCAAAATTACACTAAGTGAGTTGTACCTTTGAATCAACGATATATTGATAAATTTTGCTAATTATAGTCCTTCGAAATATTACTTGCATATTTTACGAACAGAGTTTAAGGAAGGGGAAAATATCTTTTACATTTTTTTCCAATTCGCTTACTCGATGAGTTCTATATATTATATTACTAATTATAAAATAAAGATATTATAAAGAAATGGACAATAATAATATCATATAAATATGAATTTAAATATTTTCTTAAAACTTTAATTTTATTATAGTATTGTAGGGAAATGCGACTTCTACATTACTCGCTGTCATTAATTATAGAATTTGGTCACTTTGCCGTTCGTCTATCGTAGTACTTAAGGTTAAATTATTATTTGTGTCATATATTCGTTAAAATAACATCTCAAATTGGAATAATGACCTACAGTGCAGTAAAAGAGAGGCCATCACAGTGCAAAGTATTTAACAAAAACATAAAAATAAATAAAATTTTCATTTATTTATCATGGATATGTATTAAATCAGATCTATGTATTTAATTTGATTGCTTCGAACGCTACAGAATTATTTTGCGAGGTTGTCTTACATAATATATATTTTTGTTATACATTTACTTTTTATTGAAATTTATTATTTAAACAATTTTTAATAATTTTTCTTTCAAAGGTTTTCTCTAGTATGATTAATAAAGTACAACTTTTGATCGTTCTCACCTACATATTTTAGAAATTTAATATAGTATTCGAATCCTTGTGTTAGAAACGTTAATGTTCCCATAAAAAAAAATCACATTTCCTTATTAAAGAAATTACTAATGCAATTTGTGTCTACGCTGTCTAAATATATGTATATGCGGACCTCACTTTTTATATATATTTTTATATTGCCTTTTAGTAAAATTTGCTTAGTATGTAGTGGTTTTAAAATATGTGTAATTAAAAATAAATAATGTAACACGTTTCAAGTATGTGAATATCCGCCTATAAATTGAATACAAGTTTTATCTTGTATTATATATTTTAAAACGCTAAAGGTACGCTATTTTAAGAAAGTCACTATTTCGACTCTAATTGTAAGCACTGTTTGGAGTACCAAGGGCGGTCGCACTTTGGATATATTTTTGTACGAATTCTACTCGTACGTACACGTACGAATACGCACGAACGGTGTCCCAGTACTACTGTGAAAATCCAGTGTGCGCGTTCAATTCGTACGTTTACGTGCGATACAAAGTCGTGTCCAAGGCGCGACCGCCACTATAGTATTTGGAGAGTCGGGATCGTTCGTACGTGCTAGTACGAGTAGAATTCGTACAAAAACGCATCCAAAGTGCGATAATTGTCCGGATATTCTGTAGTTTCAGCTTTCAACATTGAAATATTAAATTGTTCTGCACTATATGACGTTTCTTTGTGCAATAACTGTACTGTGGCTGTTGTAGTTATTAGGTTTTAGATTATACATTTTCGATGCATTCTGATACACGCCTCTTTGTAATGCCGTATTTCTAAAGAGTTTTTGATTCACAAAACATCGACAGCGATATTGTAAGTAAAATTAGGTCGACAGCGCTTCATTAACTGATGTTCTGTGGCTGAGGTATCACCTACCATCAAGTGAACCTCATGGTCCTCTGTCGATATCTAACATAAAAAAAACCTCTCGTGTCTATGAACAAAGCGACAGGCAAACGCATACTCTCAGTTTTTTAAATTACATTTATTTCTTTGTCTAAGAAGCTGATTTGAAGCTTTTAAAGGTGTTTTTTCTAAATGTCCAGATTCTATATTCAACTTTCTGATATCTGTAAAAGAAGCTATAAATGTATTGAATGCTATTGTAATATTTTTATGATAATCGGTATTGGAATCGAAGAAAGAGAAAACCTCATGGTGTGTATCAGTTGAAAATTTTGTGAACAGAGATTATTGCGCAGATCTCCTTTCGCCAAAGGCGTACGTAGCAACACTCGTAGTAAGTATTAGGTTGTAGTTCTAAATCGTTTAAAAAGTGAGGTCCTATGTTACCTAGGTACTGTATTCTGTGTGATGCTAGTAACAGATGTATGTGCAGTGCCTGAACTGATGCTGAGAAATGTTTAACAGAATAAAACAGAGATAATATATTGTAAATAAAATGTCAAATTAACAAAATATTAGTTTTATTTTGACCTTATAAGATCCTATTACAAAAATATAGGCAACATTTAAGAATCAAATGCCTTCCCCAAAATCCCATCATTATTTAACAACAGTAATAGTAACAGCTTTACAAATAATAATATTATAACTAAATTAAATAATCATTTTTAATTTTTTTTTCTATAGTTACTTGGCTCCTACATTATGTGTTTAGTTTGTATTAATTACAAAACATAATGTTAAGGTATAGACTATTTTTAGAACATTTTTAAACCCTATAAGTTTTTTGATGCTATTATTAACGTAACTATTGAATTTGTATTTTTAAATGGTAAATAAAAAAAAAAAAAAAAATTAAGGCTTAATTTAGAAGACCAAAATTTTCAAACAAATAACGACTTAAATTAGTAGATATAATTTACTAATTTAAGTTGTTTTTATTAATTACGTACTCCGTACCAAAAACGGTACCCTTATACGATCATTTCTTTTTCCGTCTGTCTGTCAAGTCGCATTTTCTCAGGAAGGCGTGGAATTATCAAGTTGAAATCAAATACCTACTTAGGTCTGTAATCCCTTGCAGCAGTGAAAAAAATCAAACTTCTAAGTTGACTCAATCAAGATACGGGCTTTTATATGCACTCGCAAAATCAAATGCTATAGGGTGCTTCTCGTTGACCTAGAGGCTAGAATCATGAAATTTGGCATGAAGCAATGTCATGTAGCACAAGTAAAGGAAAAAATCCGAAAATCGTTTTATAGTTTTTTTTATTGGGAAAATCTTCACATAACTAAAAGTTTGTACGGAACCCTCGTAGCGCGAGTCCCACTCGCACTTGGCCAGTTTTAATTACTACTAGGATTGGATTGGTGGCAAGTTACAACAAAGCGTTTAGAATAAAAAGCTTCTCCGTAAACTACATACCAATACCTGTATACGTGCCAATTTTCATGGTGATCTGTCAAACGCCGTTGGAGTTTTGCTATTTCATAATATGTGTACAAACATCCGTTTTTAAACACACAGAAGAATATACTTGTCCGACTGTGAAAGCGAACGCATGAAACCATTGATTGGAACTAAACAAGGTTAAGATTTTGTATGTTCTTCAGTAAAGATCTAAGCAAATTATTTGAAACTAGCAAAATGCCCCGGCTTTGCACGGGTGCAATGTAGTTGTACTATACAAAAAATGTTACTCGCTGATAATGTAGCTTTCTATTGAAGAAAAAAATTTTTACATCCTTTGAGTAGTTTTTGAATTAAATCGTAACCAACAAACAAATCTGTCCTTTTTTATAATAATAGTATATAAGATACGTCAGTTTTTTAGAAATCTGCTAATGTAGGTACCTATTAACTACAGTTAAGGCGCCATTAAGTGTCTGGGTTCACTAGATACATAATTGCAGTGTTGCAAGTGTCCCGCGATACGCGACCCGGTTCACAGTGCAGTCACAATGCACGGAAGTGTCAGTGCATTGCCACTAAGCCTCTTCCTCCCTATCAAGTTCTACTGCAATTAGATCATTATGCCATTCGGTACAAATACAAGGTACAAATACAAAGGACAAACTCAATATTTCTTTTGCTCTTCACATTTGCTCTTATCGCAATAAGGTAAGAAAATTATAGTCAGAGTTATGTTTCGATTTTATATTGAATATGTTTTAATAATATTTATAAAAATTGATATAGAAGAGGCCTCGTGGCCTGATGATATGATTAGCATGCCAAAAGTGAAGGGTTATTGAAGGTGGCTACCTACATATATTATGGTTTAAGTGGTAGTTTCATTCATTGTTAGTTTAAAAGTTCAAGGCGATTCCAGATTAGGGTCTAATCTTCTTAAGTCATTAGGTTACTTTAAAGTTATAGCTTTTAAACATCATCCCCCCCATCCATGATATTTCGTTGAATGATGTCATAAAAACGTTCTACGTAAATTCCTTTAATTTCCATAAAACACGTCAAAATGAAATTAATCCTCGCCGCCGTAGGCTCATGCAGTGGCGGCGTAAGGCGTGGGCGACGTGGGCCTCGCGACCCAGGGGGCCTCGCGCCCCGAAAATTTATGAATTAATTAAAAGCCGCGAACGTGCCAAAAATACCATCTTTTGCGCAGGCAGAGGGCCCCGCAAAATGAATCTTGCCCACATTAAATTTAGGTCTTACGCCGCCACTGGGCTTTTGCCTACTCAGCCTGCTGGTAAATCCACCACTGTCCACACTGATTGTGAGACTGTAAAACGCAAAGCAAACGAATGCAATGGGGCTGCTTTGTTCGATCATGATATCTATACTCACGGCCATCTTGCAGTCCCGTCCTCAGACCAGCCTGGCCTAGCATGACCATCAAGAGATATCTCGCGGATGAGTGAAGACAAACTAAGATATAAGATAACTCGACATCGATAACTTTGATAGACAAGAAATCACGATCGACAAATATCTCTATTTTTGACATTAGAAGTCAAGTTGTAAGTGTAGGTATCATGTTAGACTCGGAAGACATCAAGAGATAATTGATGCAAACACGATAAAACGGTCAACAAAATTATGTCATGGTTGTAATGCAGACCAGCATCGGCAGCATCATATAATTTATATAGGTATAATTATCAAAGAATAAGCAATATTATGAAAGAAAATCAATTAAAATATTTGAGGACAGCACATATTCATATAAAAACCAAACAATTTCATATTACTACAAGAATAAAATTACGATAATAACATTATAATATAGTATAATCAATTTATATTTACTTAAGCTATCAAGGTTTATGTGGGTCGTGAAAGGATGCACCTACCGTGGACGCCGAGTGTAGTCCTTGACGTCGCAGTATAAACAAATGGAATTTAATAACATATCTTGATTATTTAAAACAACTTTGCATTTCGAGTATGATGAAAAAGTTTACTGTAGGCAAAAAGCATATTTGCATCTACAAAAGGGCTTTTGCAAAAAACCTATTTGCAAATCGATTCAAGCTATAGAAATGTATAATTATATGATATATCATAAATAGTGGTCTGATGTAAGTACTTATAATAGTTACGGTGTCTACATTTTATGGGAATAATAAATGACTCCCACAAATAAATGTTCTATGTACCTATTCATAAAATTACTTCGTGTGTTTGAAGTTAATCATTTCTCAGTAAGTAGATGTTAGGTAGTCGATCATGATATCTATATGATATTTCAGAAATCCTACTCTACAATTACGACTACTACTATAATCGTTAAACACAAACAATAACCAACCATAAATCAACAACAAATCTATAGCAAACTCTATGGAGTTTATGATCACACCATGATGCCATCTTCAATGATATTTACTTTAAGATAAAGGTCACATAAATGCCAAGATATACCTAAGTCAAGCGGATGTTACTATAATTTGCTTGGCAAAAACAAACTGTTAGGTACTTATAGGGTGAATTTTTCAAATGGGTATGGATAACCAAATTAAAACTATGAGGGATAGCTAAAAAACATTTGATTTTAGAAAATACCAACTGTATTGTGCGCTACTGCCGCTAATAACGATCTAATTCTGGAAAATAATTATATATGGCACTAAGCCAAGCCTACTTTATTTTAGTACTAGCAATGCGCCCCGGCTTCACACGAGAGCAATGTAGATGTATACGTACTATACACAATAAATAGCCTATGTTATTCGCTGATAATGTAACTTTCTATTGGTGAAAGAATATTTAAAACGGGTCCAGTACCGCCAGTAACTTACCGCATCTTCCGTAGACCATTGTCTTCTCCCACTTTGGTATAACATTGAGAAATCGGTATTTTATAACCGATACTCGTTTCCTAAAACGTACTAAGTAATAAGTGTAGGCGCGCCACTTAAATATTCGTTTCAGATGCGTTTTCTTTTTATGACTGATTGAATGGGTTTTGCGTAACTAAGAATACTAAGATGCAATTTGATAGATTGAGATACTGTTTTTGCTCAGTGTAATCTTTAAAAGCATTTTAGTACTAACATCAATAATTTTGGTTCTTTGTTTTGGGATTTAACACGCAACTACTTCGAATGGGGTATATTTGAGAGTTAGCTCATGTGATATGGCATACACTGCCACTTTACATTTTGGACATCTTGTTTAGGTCAAATTCTTATTTTAAAATGTTTAGTAACATTCCTGGCTGCTGTCATATAATGATAATAAATCTTTTCGCAGACGCAGAAGGGCTAAGATTACACATAAGGTAACTATGGTAATTGTACAATAGTTACCTATTGTGTAATCTGTTGGACATTGACCCAACTACCGAACACATTTACAATTAAAACGATATACCATAATAATAATAATATTATATTTCTAATTTAACATGGGCACTTATTTCATGATACTTTATATTATGATATATTCAATGATAGGATAAGTATGTAAGTTACCCAACCAAATAACAGATAGTCCATTCATCGTGTACAGTTTAACCTCCCGGTAACATTCCAATTATTATGAGATTAAGATCCATCTGATTATTGAGATTATTGAGATTGTCAATAATTGACAGTAGCTTGTTCGCAGTTAGAAATTAATATTTTAAGTTTAAATAAAATACTGTATACCGGACTAAAACGCGATTTATTATTTATATTGTTTAAATTATTTATCCCGACGTTTCGGATGCTTTACAGCAACCGTGGTCGCGGGAAGACAGACCGCTTGTAGAATATAAATAATAAATCGCGTTTTAATCCGGTATACAGTATTTTATTTAAATGTGTGATACTCGCGTTAATAAAAGACAATATTATATTTTAAGTTAAGTGCCTATTGAGATCTGAGACTGGACTTTAATAATTTCAATAATTATGATCTGTGAATAAGTAACTAGGGCAGGGGTTCCCAAACATTTTCAGTTCACGGCGCACTAACAGGTTTAGTATTTTGTTTTGGCGCCCTAAATAGTAGAATAGGGTAATAAATATCTTGGCATAAAATAAAAATATCCTCCATATGAAGCTGAGTTCTTGTATTTTTAATACAGCCTACGGCGCCCCTCTTTACTTTCTACGGTGCACCAGGGCGCAGCAGCGCACAGCTTGGGAATCCCTGATCTAGACATTATAGTAAATAATTAAATCACATTTATTTCTAAACTAAGCATTGACAAAATGGGTTAATCTTTGTCATCGTATGGAGTGAAGAACACATAGTAGAAGTATTAACTAGTTATTGACTTGTCATATCCTTTTGGACTGTATGTAATAGAACTGGTTGTCTTACCTAGACATTTTGGGAGACTCGGCATCGTTAGCCGGAAATGATAAGTTAACTAATCCATTTCAACTCGTACCTAAGTATGTTGGTAATTTCTATTTCCGGAAAGTGAAATATCGCGTTCTCGGTAAAATAATTTTGCGTGTAAGACGATATGCTTTGAAACAAACCAAGCGATAAGGAATAAAAATAATTATCTTGACGCGATAATACTGACAACTTAAGCAGTTTGCTTGTTGAAAAAAAATCATACATTCTTTTAATTCTAGTCTATAGGTAATAATAACTATTATTTTCAAACCATTAATAATACCCGTTGACTGCTAATGATGATAATAAAAAATGAATTGTAAATATATATATAGCTAGCTGGTGTCCGCGACTTTGTTCGCGTGAGCTTCATCTTAAGCTGAGCTTCTAAGCAAGCTTTTAAAATGAAGATAACTTTTTTTCCCAACATCCGATTTCGATGAAACAAAGTTTTGATGTTGCCCATCACTAAGCTCAATCTATGTACCGTTGAAAAACAGTTCAGTATCTTCGGAGATAAGCGTGAACACACAGGCAAACACAGGTTACAAATGATTTTTATGTATACTGTTCCTCTTCTTTAGTCATCTTTCTCCATTTCTGGTAAAATTTCAATGTACATTTTTTTTGTTTCTAATCTACATCTATGCATATTATGATTATTATATACATATGTATGTATAGATGTAAATAATGTATTTAACGATTTAATCGCAACACAATTATATCCAAATGTCAGTTAACGGTAGGCTGCGGCGCTTTCAAATTTCAAGCTATTACCATCTCTGTAACTCAGCCTTACAATAAAAAAAATCTCCCATAATCATTACTAATTTATTTCCCTATGCTTGGTCTTAAATCCCAATCTTTAACACTATTAAGCAAGGACTGAATACCGGTTAATTTACTATGGGAGTTATACCGGTACAATAAAGGATTTTGTTAATATTCTTTCGTTTTATTCAAAACTGAAAATAAATTACTGTGGTAAGTTTAGTGTGTATTCCTCTTTAAAACTAATATCATGGTATCTCAGTTAGACACGTATTTCGGAAAATAAAAATTAACCGGTTTCAGTCCCTGCTATTAAGTAACTTGGCATGCAGGTATGTGTGTACTTACGATGACAGAGGTCAGTCCCAGGTCGCGATGCGCCTTCGGTCGCGGAAACCTTTTGCAAGGGACTCGTGATATACCGTGAGTGAAAGTGAACCTACCTAATGTTATCTAACTCGGCCTTGTTCAGTCTGGGAATGTCATATATACTGTATTCATTTTCAAAGGCCTCCTTACTCTAATCAGTGACGCTATAATATAACATTTAGGAAGTCATTGAACCTAACAAATTAAAAAAGTCTTTAGGGATCTCATACTATAGACAGACAGATTTATAGTTTACTCGCGGACCCGACAGAAGATCTCTTCAAAAATATTTCTAGATTTTTATTTTAAAATTAATTTTCTTCATATATTTTGTTCTGAAAATTTTCGATATTTTAATTATTCTGTTATTGGCATATTGACATAGACGAATCCAACAAATCCAGTCGTTCTTGAATTATAAATAGTGTAACTAAGACGACTTTGTTTCATATACATATTATTTAAAAAATATAAGATATATTATAGTGTGGTTTATGTGGGTCAAGTTTTACATTTTCATGTAATTACTAAGTAGATAGGTACTTCTCCAACACTGATCCTCTGACATGATTCCCTGCATAAAAGTAATTCTTAGTAATAAGGACGCATTAGCAACTGTTTTCTTCACATATGCTATTAATATAATTTATAGTATTATATTATTAATACAAATCATTAATTACAAACAAACATTGGGCTGAGACACAGCCAACTACCATATAATAAATACTTCCGAAACATGAAAGGAATTTACACTTTGAAAGAGCTACCCCGTTCGTTACTACTTACTAGTCGCTTCTCAAATAATGGAGCTTTATGGTAATCGTTAGTAAACATTATGCTTTAATTCGCGATAATATCATTGCTAAGTATGCCCCACAGAAATATTATGAAATCAAATTATTTAAAGTATGTTGTAAGAGCCGAGTTATCCACGACCTTCGGCAGCCGTGAGAAGCTTCGGCACAGTCTGCGTGCGACTCCAACATTGTCTTGTGTTTAAATAATCGACAACGGTTATAAGCATGTTGCAACTTTAAACTAGGAACAATAAACAAGTAGATTTAGATTTACTTGTGTGTCATTTTATGAATTTGGCACTTGGGGAGTTCTTCCCGAGTCTATAAAACAAACATCAGTCCATGATGCGCTATCGACCTACTTTTTACTTCGATCATTCGGAAATCTGAAACCGAAACGCGCAATGTGCACTTCACGGCTTGCCATCTATGAACGGTGGTTCGTTACCCGGTCGGAATTACGATATTCCTCCCACCCGATCAATGCCCAGAGTTACCGGACGTGGGGAAATCATGCTTACAGAAAATTATAAACATATTATCCCGGTCGGATTCAAACCCACGACCCATCGATGCGCACGGTAGGTGTTCTACCGAACGCGCCAACGAGCACGTTTTCTTGTTTTTTACATTTTAGTATATTTGACATTGGGTTTTAGATTTTTAATTACTGGATTCTAGGTGTTGGAATGTCTCAAACCATCCTCTCTATTGAAGTTAAGGTGTTTTTTTTTTAATAGTATTGTAGTTTATTCCTAATGTTGCAAATTACTTACGAGAAAGTACCTATTCGTATCGTCAATCTGCCTTTTGTATGCAATTTCAAATGACTTTTCATACAACTAGATTGACGTTACGAGACCTCTCTCGTAAATTGTTCGTGCTAGTTCCTTTGAATAAATAGTAAAGGTGCCTGAAATTGTTAATATGCTACAAACGTTGAACACCTTGCGTTGCGTTGAACACGTTGCGTTCCGATGAGTCGTGGGTTAAAATCCCACCGGGATTTTTTTCCTACGTCTGGTCACTTCGGATATTCAACGAACTAGGAAGGAATATCAAAATTACGATGGGTTAACGAATCTGTAGCATATCGTTAACCCATCGTATATTTCAATCGATAGCACATCATTGACAAATGTTCCGTGGCTGAGGATCATCTCCCATTTAGTGAGCTTCTATCGATATCTATAATAATATAATATAAATAATTAATAAAATATTGTAAGCGGATAATAGCTTATTGCAATATATGTATATTGTTGTTTATTTTAAGTATGAAGCCATTTCGTGCGTATTTAGTCTATAGCTAAGCAGAGGTACCTAAACACAACTTTGTGTTTTCGTAATAAGTACGTACTTACGTAGTAGATATTATGAAAATAAATTAAAACAGAAAACCTTTATATTATCTATTCTAGTATAAAATACGGAGTAGGTAATTTTATTATTAATTCTTTTTGCTTTCGCTATTTCTGAAACACATTATCGAGATCCACGAATTCTACTAAAGCACAGTGCAAACGTTATATAATCACGAGAAAGTTCATTTTAACGCGAATAATATGCATAAATAACACGCGACAAAAATAATTCTGAACTTAGCAATGGTTTTGCATGACCTTTAGCATTTTAATTCCATATAAATTCGCAAAAAGCTTCTGAAAGATAAACTGTACTGTTGGAGATTTCTGTAAGCATGTTTTCTCCACGTCTGGTAAACCCGATCAATGCCTTCGGGCCACGAACCATCAATGATGGAAAAACGGTTTCAGTCTATGGATTTCCGAATGCTCGAAGTAAAAAGTAGCTAGGCGTCGTTGACTGATGTTCTGTGTCTGAGATATCACCTACCATCAAGTGAATCTCATGCTCGTCTGTCGATATCTAACATAAAAAAATAGACAAAAATACACAAATGCACACCAGAGGGTGTAGCACATGTATGCGCAATGGTATTTACTTTCCATCAGGTTAGCCACAGGCTCCTTTGAACCCTACTATAAAAAAGACTTCAATAAGCAAAATCCATCAAATATACATACGTGTTATAATTAAATATGATCTTTAGAAAATACTGTAAAAAATCGCTATTAAAGTTCTCATAGCGGATACTTTAATCTCGTCCGTGATCTTCGTTCCGCGATGGTCTTTAAGGATGTGTTTCAAGGCTTAAGACATAGATCACATTTGTAAAGGTTACCCGTTACTATAGCCTTATTTGTTGTTTAACAATTAGATTTTGTAATAATGTACAATACTAACTCAGCTTAAGTATATTGTAAACGGCGACCTATTTTTTTTTGTGTTCGTAGATTGAAACAGAATAGTGGCAATTTCAGTCAGAAATGTGACACGCAGTTCTTAAATCTTAAAAACTCATAATTTTCCATTTTATCGAAATTATCAATAGGTAAGTTCTATGGCCCGCTTAATGATGTTTAGTATAATATTATTAGCAGCTAAGTTTCTCTCGCTATCTTTTTTATCAGAAGCTGCGCTCGGAAGTCGTGCCAGCAGTCAGGCTCCCTGCCGGGGACGACACGCCTCTGTGCCAATCATTGCTAAATACACATCTGCAATGTTATTGCAAGCTTTTAGAATATTTATTGAAACATCAAGATCACATACATACATTGTCTTATGTACTTACCTTAGGATTCCATAGTTGAACGAAGATGTTATGTTAAACGATAGACGTCATCTGTTTTTTTAATGTTAGATATCGACAAACGAGCATGAGGTTTACTTGATGGTAGGTGATACCTCAGCCACAGAACATCAGTCAATGATGCGCTGTCGACCTACTTTTTCGAAAATCCATAGACTGAAACCGTAACGCGCAATATGCTCTTCACGGTTTTTCCATCTATAAACGGTGGCACGCGATCATTGCCCGAAGTAACCAGACGTAGGGAAAACATGCTTACAAAAAGTTATAAACATGTCGTCCAGATAAGATTTGAACCCACGACCCAGGTGTTCTACCGAACGCGCCAACGAACCCGTCGAAAATAATGATAGGACTTCAACTACATGATATCAATCAATGATGCTGTCCACCTGTTTTTACGTTGAGCATTCGGAAATCAATAAACAAGTAAAACCGTCAAGTTAAACCGAAGTGTGCAATGTGTACTTCACGGTTTTTACACCTATATTTACGCAAGGTGATTTGTTCCCCGGCCGGAATTTCTATATTTTCATCCACCTCATTTAGTCTTAAAATGTATAAATGTATTAAAAAATACATTTATACATTTTCTATTCCTAAAGGGCTCCAAAAACTAAATTTTCATAGAAAATCACCTCCCGTAAATTGTAACCCGCCCTAATAGCAGCGGTTAAGAATAATTACCTAGACTTAAAACCACAGATATACTTTGGTGGATATAATCAGCATATTTCTCACGATTTACCACTTGCACATTGGTTTAGCACTAACTCAGTGACAAGTTGCAAAATATAATCAAGGCATTTTTTGCAAACGTGCAGTATATTTAGAGAAAACAATGCGTATGGGAAACTTAGAAACTTAGAAACACACTAATTGTGGATATTTTGAACCGGATTAGAAGGCTAGAAGGAAATGTATATGTATATTCATTTCTGCTATATTATATGTATATCTGCTAGTTTGGGTATTATTGGACATTGGACATTTAATTTAGAGTTGAGATTAAATTAGGTACCTTATCAAACCATAGTCGAAAATATAAAAATAATTATGTGCTTTTAGGATTTAGAATTTTTTCACCAAATAATTAAGAAAAAAACGCAAGTTAAACTTATCTTTCCAAGGCAGATTAAGTGGGTCCAAATATGTTCAAATATGGTTATAAATGATAACTTATTTAATGGTCAGAATACATGCTGTGTGATAAGCTTGAAGAATTACTTAAAATACCTACTATAAAGATAAATCCATCTGAATTCGAATTTCAAACAATACCAAAATCACTATAAAATTAATATTTTAAAAATATTGTATGATCTAGCAACAAATTTCAAAATCATAATACAGAAATAACAATAGATCATCAAAAAAACGAGATTAATTGCTTCAGTTTTCTTACACAGTAGTTAGTTCAATATCAAACGATCATACACCGTGAAATACATTTGGTTCAAGGCCACATCACATGTAGGATTCGCTAGATAGGTATTATACGATAGGCCCTTTTGTTTTCCATCTACCTTGGAGGAGTAAAACACTTCTTGAGTTAATAAGGGTATTTATTTGAATTTAATAGCAATGGTGTAGCATAGGTCACTAGCACCCAGTGCGGATCCCTAATTTGCCGCCCCCTTATTACGGACCGCACCATCCTCCCCCCCCCCCCCATGCTGTTAATAGTGATAATTCTAAATACATATTTAATGTATCGGGTGGGATTGAAAATGCTTTTATTTAACACTAGTTACTATTTAATACTATTAGGAGAAAACACCAATAACGAACCCCAACGAAGATAACCCAATACGATACTAAGAGATGCACTAAAGTCTAACTTTAGGTAAGGTTTCAAAAATATAACAATTTAATCAAAACCATGTTAACGAAGATGCATTTGTCTGTTTTGATTTTACTTTTATCTGAAGCAAATTTCTAATACCTAATATTAATTATGATCAAATAAAGTAACTCTTATATCTCAGTAACAATTAATATCACTTGCAGGTTGCAACTATTCGAGTAGCGCGGCTGTCTATAACAAAGCACATTGTTTCGGGTACATGAATGGAAAGATAATCACATTATCCACTTTTTGTTTGTATTTCATTCCCAAACAAGCACAACAAGTCAACTTTATTATAAATAATAGCTTTGATATGGGAAAATAAAATTCATATTCGTGTCTATTTTATACTTGAACTTTACTGATTTAATTGAGTTATTAAATTAAAACTAGTTCAATTAATGTGGGGAGAATCGACGTTTATCGCATTGGTCAAAACTTACATGCGGCCAACATAACCATTAAATATTTAGCCTTCTATCAATATTGTATAGGGCATTAAGGAGACAACAAAATTATGATCTGCCATATTATTATATATTTGGAATGCAGAATCGTTTACATTACAATGCACTTGACACGACTAGACAAGTATTAAGTAGATACCATTTATAATATTCATTATTATAATGTAATTTAACACTACTGTAACTTAAATCGGATATTGAATATAATGTCGATAGGTACTTCATGAAAAGGTAACTCGTTATCCGACCTACATCAATAAAGAATAAGCTTGTAAATACAAAATAAAGGTTTTAATTATCAATACAGTTCGATGAATAATTGAATAATTTCTTAATATACATATTGAAATACATAATTGAAGTTATCGTAATGAGATTTTGAAATAAAAAACTGTTTACATTGTATCATCGAAAAACAAAACACAGTATACGTTCTTTTTGTAAAGGTCAATATTAAAATGTGTTCTCGATTAACTTAATAGCTGAAACAATGTGTTAAGAGTATTGCTTGGGAATAGTACTTCGGGTCGGAATGTGAGCATCCTAAGCTAAAGGTCGTATTCCGAGGTCGCTGGTATTAAACTACCGACTTGGATGGTTCACTTTTAAATAGATGTTAAACTGAATATACATACGTCCGATATCAATTTAATATAATTTAGAATTAGTTAATAATGATTCATGGTGCCACTGTGAAATAATATATGCTCACAAAGAATATATTGTTGTATGGATAATTGTTGTTTAAATTATTTTTTATGGTATAGTATAATTTGGGCTTTATTTGGATAGCTAATTAGTACATTAGTCATTAGACTAATTAATTATATTAGTACATTAGAAGTAAGTAAAATGGAATGTGATTTTATAACGAACTTAATATTTGGATATTATTTGGCTATTTTTATTTTGTACATCATACACTAATTGAAATTCATAGTATTAAACTGTAAACAAGAGCACAGTCTAGACTGATATATTTAATATTAATGCTCACGTATCCATTGTGAGGTAAATTATTTGTTTACAGACGTGGGATATCCGTTTGGAGAACATAATGTATTAAGCACTCAAAAGCATAATGTTTGTGGGAAGAAGCTAAGGATTTGTGTTTGAATAGTAAATATATTTAGTTACAAACATCTAAGCAGATGTTTCTGTGGTTTAATGAACTTGAGTTTCATGAATAATATATTATTCTATGACTTAAGTATAAATAATTATCAAAGTGTAACATCCTAAATAAAATACTAAAACATAAATATTTTCTGTACTATGGAAATGTTATTTTTCTATAAAGGTACCATTGAATGTAAAATGAGATAAACATTAACATACAATACAGTCCAATTCCGCCAGTGCACAGTTAATATACTTTGCACTTTTTATGTAGAGCAAATGTAGGAATGGTTCGTGTCGGAATCTCTACATCGGCGAATCCGTGAGGCCTAGCAATAATTAGTGGATGAAATGAATAAAATACTATTGTATTTTTGATTGCTACGGTTATAGATAACTACTAATAGATGTAACATAACGTATACTTGACTGCCTCCCTAATAGGCTTCACTCTGTTAGATAACTGTGCTCGAAATGTACTGTAATTTGAGAAATAAAAAGAAACCGTGGTCAGCTAGTAGAATCAGAGATGACCTGTGACTGCTGATGCAATCATATCAACTACGCAAGGCTGATTCACAAGGCTTATTATATTATTTACCGTGCAAGGAGACTTTTATTTTTATTTAATATAAGCATAACAATTAGAATTATACTTAACCTCAATTACATATTCAAATAGAAAACCTTTTAAAAGATTAATGCGATTTATTTTATATATTACTAACCCGATGTAAAAAACTATAGTGGAGACTAAGACATACAATAATTTTTGTCTTGTTTTAATAACACATAGAATAGACACAATTTTGTATTAATAATGAGATGGTGTAGTATTTTGGGTTGATATGATGTAAGGTTCTATAGTTTGTTTGATACAAAAGTACTATACTAATTATTTCATTTAATGAAATCCACACTAGAATCATTAGCAAAGACTTTTTATTTAAATATGTTTTACTTGTAATTACAAACGTGGTAAGTGAGGAGAAAAATTGTTTTTTTCTGATCGGAAAACGCTGGTGGTTGAGATCTATAGGGGATGCAATGAACTACAATGTTGCTCATAAGTAGATAAGTTTTTACTTTGGGCACGAGAGATAAGAATTGCTTGATCTTACACCAGGCAAAATACCCAAAGGTATCTCAACCTACTTAAAAGTAAGTAAAGATTCAAAAGTAATAAAAAAGAGAATAAAAATCTTATTATGTACGAATATTTATGTTTGTATTTGTATTAACCAATATCCAGTTTCCTGTTCATAAGTCTTTGCAAGAATATTGCGCAAGATTGATGAGTTCAAACTAGCAAAATGAGAGTAGGCAGGTTCATTAAGGCTAAGTATACCTATGTCATGTCATAAACGACGAGATGTAACGGGTCAGATTGCGATAACCCGTTTTACCTGCCTAACATCTTGTGTACCCAAAGGCTTAGTGAAGAGATTAATCATATTGGACATGCTGCAAACCTGATGGTATGTCTATGTAATAAACAGTGACTCTAGTATGAAGGTCCCCATACATATTTTGTCTCGTGACAAGGGGTGTCATGTATTTCGAGTTTGAGTAAACCTAATTGAAATGTCAGTCACAAATCACAATTCAATTCTTTCTCTTTTAAATATTTTAATTTTGAATTGTAGTTGATCAATGATCAATCGAGTATGAATTTGAGAGTTCTGAGAGTTCTCAAAGTATTGTATTAGTGTTGAGATATTTCGACTAATATTAACGTACCATTTTTGAAACATACTGTAAAATTACACTAAAAATTAGCTGTGTTTTCTACCTAATTGACTTTCTGGTTATTTGCCTTTTAGAAAATAACAAAACAAAAAACCAAATTGCTTATAATTCACTATATTTCAATATGATAATTGGGGTTTTTAATAAAAATTGTAAAATTTTGAACTTTGAATTACCAAGTTTCGGCCATGGTATATGACTAAATTAGTTGCAAAAGAGTTCTACTTTAACCCCTTGCATCGTATTGTGATTCCGATCACCCGGTATATGTTTCGAAAACGCTGTACATAACAAAGTTACAGAGCCAATAAGACGTCTGCTATGACAGTGTAATAAAACAGGAGTATTATGTGTATTGCAAAGATATATAAATATCCATCTCATATCATCTTAATTACCTACATCAATATTATATTATATTTGCCTTCATTATAAAAATACTGACATTTAGGCGTAACTGGTAAAGAATTCTATAAACGTAGGTACTTAGACAGACAACAGAGGAAATTATTTTTTTATTAGAGAAAAGGTTAGACGGGTCACAATTCACATGCTGGTGTCGAACGATTACTCATGAGATAGTCGCTGTAATTGAATTCGCAATTCGTCACCATACTCAAATACCTGAGTATGGTGACGAGTGGGGATCCTAAACACAACCTAAAATACTGATCAAACTAGGTTTGATCGAATCATTTATTTATTTGAAGGCTAATATAATTTAAGTCAATTTAACAAAAATACAACATTTTCCGGTTTCATTGTGTAGTTTTACTTCGAAGTTTGTCCAAATTCTACTACTAAAGTCACACACCAATACGAGTATAATATATAAGATAAATATATAAATTTTTAACATTCTCTGTAGGAAACCCCCTTTATCTTAGATTCGTGTTAATTATTATGTTTAAGAATAAATACATACAAACGTTTTAAATTAAATAACTTTGGCATAGAATATTCCACAGACTAATGGCGAAACTTACAAAGACATTGTTGTAGTCATATAGAATTCTAAAAAAAAACTCTAACCTATTGTCTCGTTTTCTTTTTATTTTATATATTCAAAAAGTGTGAGTCAATAACCAATTATTCACAGATATTCTTGTCAATTACTCAAGAGGTATGCCTACGCCTGAGGCTGGAAGTAACAAGTAATAGTATAATATATCTACTCTTATGACTATGTAATAACAACGATAGCATCTAGCTAAGATTTAACTCTATTCATTTCCATACTTATTCAACACTATATAATATTTTATAGTATGTTAATTTGTAATTGTGTTTAATTATTCTACAGGTGATTTGAACAGTTCAAATCACCTGTAGAATAAATTCACGAATTCCGTTGTAATGGATGGGGCAAACACTTTTCTATTTCATAGCACCTTGAAAATTGTAAATAAAAATGTCTTCTGTGCCCGACCATTTAATTATCTTGTTTCCCCGATTTTCAATTTCGAGACCTTCAAAGACGATCACAAGTTATTACCGTAGACTCTCACTAATCCGACACATGTTCGGATTACTGGATTGTATAGAAAATATCATAATAAATAAAATAAAGCCTTTCATAAAGGGAATACAACGTATTTGAGTTCATGTTCTCCACGTTTTTTTATAACTGTAAAATATCTCACAGTCAACTAATTACATAATTTTAAAATAATCCTTAATTGAGGTCTGTTTTTGTGCAATTTATACGAATGAGACGCGGGCTGAGGGTGCCGGATTATTGGACGTGTCGGTCTATTGAAGTGCCGTATAAGTCAGATTCTACTGTAATTACTTTTTAGTATTGTTAGTATTTCTGACAATTTGCATTGCCAAATCAATAGATTTATACTTCAATCCGCAATAACAACAGTTAATATTTGTAAATTGACATTGAGCAGCATGTTTTGATTAATACTGTGCCTATTTTTTATAAAAACACAAATTTACCCGCGCCCACTTCGCTGAACAATGTTAAAATTTGGCGTAATATGTATTTTTTGATACAAAATTAAAAAAATAGAAAAACAAATTTGGATAGGGATAATAACTTTAAAAACCTTGTGGTGTGAAATATACTGTTCAATCTACCATACCAAATACACATAAAAATCGGTCGAGCCGTTTCGGAGGAGTGCGAACATAAACAGCTATTTAAAGCTATTTTAATAAGTATATTATATTTTGGTGAAGTTCAAATTCCAATACTTGTGTCAGAATCATTAAAATATTATTTACCTAGTATTTTATGTTTGAGTATTATTTCCCTCTTGATATTTAGACAATTGTCGCAAGCCATTGCAGTCGTGTTTAAAACCTTAACATGGAACACGATCGTTGTGCAACCGACCGTATGAGAACCATCTTTACGTGAGCTCATTTTACATATAAGACTGCACACTGTTATAGTAATGTGGATTTTATTTCCATTTTGTCATAAAATATCAGTAATAGGATGTTAAATATAAAATACTGTACTGAACATGTACGTATAAAAATATTGATAAGCTACGCCATAAGAAAATTATGTAGAAGGTATATATAAATATATATATATATATATTTTTAACATAGTAATCTAGTGAGTTAGAAATATTTCTATGTCCGTTTCACTGATCGCTTTTACTAACATACTCGTACTAATAGGTGATCTTCTCTTCTCTGCTCGACCAAAATAAACTTTATTATTTTTTACTCCGGGCTTCGACCCGGCACCTTTGATGCTAAACGCAATGTACTGCGCTACGGAGCTGACAGTTATACAATGCACAGAAATAATAAAAGATGCGTTCATAAAATGTTTAGTGATATGAATAACTAAACTAGATGTACTTCCTGAATGTGAAATGGGCCTTTCAAAACTATACTAGTAAGTAGTAACATGCACCGGCTTCGCACGGGTGCAATGTAGATGTAGGTACTATATACAAAAAAAAATAGTTATAATAATAGCTTGAATTCAGCTGATTTTGAATTCAGAATTTCTGAATCGATCCAAAAGTAATTTTACATAATACTAGTAACTCAAAAAGCCTATGTAACTCGCCGATAATGTAGCTTACTATTGGTAAAGTAATTTTTAAAATAGGGCCAGTAGTTTTTGAGTTAAATCGTAATAAACAAATCTTACCTCTATAATATTAGTATAGATTTATATTCAATAAAGCTTATATCGAGTGTCTATATGAACAAACATTTATTTTATTTATTTATAATAAGTAACCGTAACAAATATAATAAAATAGTTTAAATGTAGGTACTTAAATTATAGCTAGGCACAGCTTTAGAGCGAGGCCCCATTAGTACGTTGCGCTGCGTTGCGTCGTCGCAGCGTCGTCGCTGCGTCATTTTTCATATATTTTTTATAACATGCCCCACTAGACCGTTGCGTCGTCGCGCGCGATGATTCAACGGATCGACGGACAAGAGACGAAGCGGGAGGGAGGGTGATGCGCTGCGCTGTCGGAGCTCCGCTGCGACGACGGACAGTGATTATCCATTGCGAAGGCTGAACTGAGACGCAGCCAGTGTTGCTGCGACGCTCTTGCGCTGCGACATCGTGCGTCGTCGTAACGCAGGTGTGGCATACAATGCGCTGTTCCGTTACGACGACGCAACGCAACGCACTAATGGGGCCTCGCTCTTACTAAAACATTATGATGTTTACCTATACACATATTATGATACCTATTAATATTCATTATTAAAAAGTGGGTCTTGAGCTATAATGTTTACGACGCTCGCTTTATTTAATTAAATTATATAATATAGTTAACTATTTTAATTAACATATACAATATCTTTTCAATGATGAGTAAATTATCATATTAGAATATTACACACTTATAAAAATATATACTTTAATAGTTCATTTTATAGAGTAGGTACTAGCAAAGCGCCCGGCTTCACACGGGTGCAATGTAGCTGTAATATACACAAAACATGTAGCTTTCTATTGGTGAAAGAATTTTCAAAATCGGTTCAGTAGTTTTTGAGTTTATTCATAACATACAAAACTCTTTATAAAATTAGTATAGATATAAATATATGTAATGTTTTATCGCGAGTATTTCACATTTCAGTTGGATTTAACAGAAATTTTATATACCTATAAAACTCGTGTTTGTGGTTGCTCCTGCGAAACGGCCTGACCGATTTTTATGAGTCATGTATATTTAGTAGGTATGAGAATAGGTCTTAAAGTATATTTCATACCGCAAGGTGATTAGTGTCCCTATCCAGATTTTTTTTCTATGTTTCGACAAAAATATTTTTTGTATTTTTTTTTTATTTAGTATCAAAAAATACATTGATATAGCCCCAAATTTTCACTTTGTCGAGCGAAGTGCGTATGGGTCACCGAGTTACATAAAACTTAAGTGGTCAGCTGCGTACCATGGCCATATACAGCTGCGTACCATGACCATTATGGATGATTAAATGGGAGAAAGACTCTCAGATTGATTTAAATGTCGTAAAAAGGTCACATGCTTGTAGATCTATAATAATAGTATTAGAGTAAATAAATTATATATGTATGTACATGCAAGTGGTGATCAGTCTTCTGCGCCCTGCCTAACCGACATATTCTTTAAATTTGTTTCCCCAGGGTTCGAACTCGGGACTTGTGGTGCTAAATGCAACGCAATTATCCCTGAGCATTGGTGGTAAGGAAATGTATAAAGTAATGGTTATTTTAAGTATTAAGTATAATAAATAAGCATATCACAAGTTATAAATATATAATAATAATCATATTTTATTTAGAATTGTATAATTTTAATTTTAATATGACGTTCTTAAAATGAACAATTTACCTTATAATAAGAAAAAACCTTTTAAGATTTTGTAGAAGCTAAAAACACACTGGGCGCGTTGATGTCTTTTAAACTAAGATTCAAATATTTTTGCATTTTCTTGTTTCATATTTACAGGAAGTAGTCTATAAAATGAAATTTGGAAATAAAAGATAATATTTAAATAAAATACTGTATACTGGATTAAAACGCGATTTATTATTTATATTGTTTAAATTAACCGTGGTCGCGGGGAGACCGTCGTTGCTGAAAAGCATCCGAAACGTCGGGATAAATAATTTAAACAATATAACATTGTTCATAATTAATCAATCAATTTTATATAGTCCCAATAAAAGCGATAAGTGTTTATAAATAAATAGCGGTAGAGTTAGTATCTCTAAGGCGATCCATTAGCCCCCTTTTCATTAAAAAAGAAGGTGGTAACAAACTACTTATCCGTTACTTATCTGTTTTAAGTTATTTAAAACGTACATAATATAAAAAAGGATAGGCATAGCTTTGAAGTATGAAGGTAGTATTATCCAGAAGTGCTATATCGTCGTTGCGCCTGCCAAATTCCATATGTGCATTTTTTTGATTTTTGGTTTTTGCACAAAAAATAATCTTCGTTTTATTTTCTACTGTGTTACTAAAATCCTTTTTGTGATATTCAAACTGGAAAGGAGTTTAACTAAGTCCATATGTGTTTTGACTGTTAAGAAAACCTCCGTATGTGAGTCAATAATACGTTTTTCGTTGTTTCCCAAAACTATACAAAAATGCACATATGGAATTTGGCAGGCGCAGCGACGATATGACAATTGACAGTGAAGTAATGCCTACAGCGTATGATAAATGGGAGGAACCATAATAGATTATGCGATAACCGCACCTTACTCATCGCATAAATCACGACTCCGTTTTCTCTTTCATTGTAATATACCTCTTATATATATTAGTAATGTATAAGATAATAATAATTTATTATTAATAGACCAAGTGAATCCGATATATACGAGTACAATAAACTTTTGTATCCAACAGCTATTTAAAAACCTGCTTATGATTTTTTGGGATCATGAAAATTGATTGTGATCCTTTTTAATTTTTTGATGTAATTCCTAAAAATACGTTTTAATAAGAGCTTAGATACTTGACTAGATAGAAATTAAGTCTTTTATGTGTATTAAATAATTCGTAAAGTTACGAGTAAGATACCATGAGTAATAGAAACGCGAGTACACACATTAAGAGTTACCTGATACCTACCGCTATCAAAGTTTATGACTCGTAAACTATTGTATTGTATAAGTTATTTAGGTCCGTATCTTGAAACATATTCTGTAAATGTATGAAGAAACAGTGTTTATGTTATCCACATTTAATTGAC
Source organism: Anthocharis cardamines (assembly GCA_905404175.1). NCBI lineage: Eukaryota > Metazoa > Arthropoda > Insecta > Lepidoptera > Pieridae > Anthocharis > Anthocharis cardamines. Next base: position 5,330,950 of record FR989956.1, on the reverse strand, counting down.
GAAATAATAGCATTTATACTCTCTACGAATTGTATAATAAGTACATTTCAATGAACATGAATGAGATGGAATGTAACTTTTAGCGTTAAGATGTTAATAGCAGTTGTCTAGTGCAAGCTGTAGCTGAGCTTTCAGACACCCAGGCTTAAGTAGGGGAGGCGCATCCACCGATGCTACCATCAGTCCCTTCGCAACGCACTTCGCGGCAACATGTCAGTCTTGTGGCTCGTGCTTACATTGCTCCCTATCCTCGGTAAGTCGACATTCAACAATACATCGACAACGTGCATAGTGATGTGATTCTTTGTGATATTATTTCGTGTATTTTTTAATTAATGTGACATCGATGTTTGAGGAAATGGCCAGTGATAGTGCGCGATCGAAACGCGCGTGCGCATCTTACGCATTTCAGGACGTCCGTGTTTGTGGGAAGTTAATCGCGAAATTTCCTTATTAGAACTGTTATCGATTGTTTTGTAAACTTATACACATCATACTTATATATATAAAAATAATTAAAATAAGGATAATTAATTGTGTTAATTACTTCACCATATTTTGATATTAAGGAATATCAAGTATTGTAGTAATCCGATAACTAAGTAGGTAAATGGTTATTTAGTGGTTTTAGATTTAAACAGAGATTTTTTAAACACATATTATAATAATAAACATTTATTTCATATATTAAAAATCTATATTTGTTAGTATGTTAGTTTAAATATAATAAATTTTATATAAATTGTGCCATGTGATCCAAATTTTTACTTGATTTGTTCATTTTTTGTATCAAATTTGGTAAATTGCGTAATTAAAAATTCTAATCACAAGAGGTGAGGCTGTAAATCTATAATAAAAATTGTTCTTAACTGATAATAATAATTTCTTAATTGATGATTATTCTTGTTTTTTTTTAATGACTGAAATGTTTAAGTTTATGTTCAGTCTGGAATAAAAATGGAGTCGACTTATGGTCATAGAAATTTGACTCAAAGAAGAGTACTTTACTGCACCCATGTCCTCAGCAATATACGACTGGAGTATTCAACTGGTGGAATGGGGAATAGTCGATAAGACAAATTGTAGGTAGGATAAGACGTAACCCGGTAGTAATATTAGAGAAACCAATTCATAGAAATACTATATTTTATTAAAAATACTATGCTGAGGGCCTAGCACGAACTACTATCGAAAATGATTTCGAACCGTCCATCTGTCAGTTGTATGAGAAATTATTTAAAGTTTCATACAAATTATAGCTGGACGATACGAATACTTTTTCGCAAGTTGTTCGTGATAGGCCCTCTATTACAAAGCTTTTTTCCTAATTATGCATTATTTTTTTATAACATAATTCATAATTAAAAATGTAGAGGAAATCCTTAAGACCTGGTCACGAGTGATGAACCGATTTTCAGTTCTGATAACTGAGTGAGTAGTGTCGTACTGAAAATTGCGCAACTCGTTGCACTTTCCATTCGTTCATACGCTCGCGGCCGGCCAGTTCGCACATTGCGGAGATAATCGATTCCTCAGATTTGCATAAGCGATTCTCTCACGGGCCGCTCTCCTGAACTGGGCCGCGAGGGCCATCGGAGAACGGATGGGCTCTCCAAGGTTTAGACCTAAACGATGCATACTTGATATTTTGTAATTGGCAATTCTAAGTTCCATCGAAATCTGAAAACATGTTCTATTACCATATATGGTTATGTGATGACTTTACGTTCTATTTGGGACGAGATAGGTTTAGACATGTTTTTGGCATGCGTACTTACAAAAGCGTAATCGAATTCTAATTCCAACAATTCTGATAATAAGAGCAAACTATAATGACACGGAATTGATTAAGTTTACACACCTTAAATTATGTGTTAAAGGATTTCAATTATTGGATGATTTTTCTGAAAAAAAATTGGCTTTGCAGATATTCACTAATTAGCTTAAATTATTTTAACAACCGTCGCGGTTGCGTCTTATCTTTTGTCTTAATATTTGAAATTACATACCGGATTCCGGAAACTAACTAAATCCGATTGTTCTTGAGATAATTACAAGGATTGTAATTGTATCTAAATGTGGTTGCAGTAACAATTACTTAACAAAAGCGGAAAATCATCTAGTCATACAATACTATATTTATTAATATTATTATTAATTTTTACAGGTAAATACATAATTAATGAAGGCATCTTTTGACTCACGTTTAATCTCAATTTATTCTCATTTCTTAGTGTATTTATTACACCAAATATTAAATATGAGGAGTTCTAAACATGTGTTCTGCTCAAACACGAAAAGTTAAGAGATAGACATTTTCTAAAATTACATTACAATATTATTTATTTAAAACAAATAGCCAAGTATTAGTAACTGTCACAAATTATGTTTGAACCGTGAGAACGTATTACGTGAAAAGGAAAGTGTCATTGACGCCCCGTTGTGTCTGATCGTATTGTATCGAGAACCGACAGTGATAGACATCGATTAGCTGACTCATCACAACAATCAATAATTATTACATTTGAGTAACATCAAATCACATCTAACATTGTTCACGTGAAATATTGTAATGTATTGTATTCCGTTTTTTATTATATTTAGGTACTGAAAGTTTTCTACATATAAGATCATTAATTTTTAATTATATTTGGTTAGCATGAACTTTAATAGTAATAATTTTGTTAGTAATTTTAAGGGAAAATCAAATTCTATCACTTAATGTGACTTTATAAAACTTCTAAAAGATAAATAATCAAATCAAATTTACATTATAATTAATGATGGTCATTAAAAGCCCCAATTCATTAATCAAGTAATTCATCCATACAGAGTAATTGTGTCGAATGTTATATACATTCGACGATTTGCATAAGCGCACGACCTTTCGAGGATGCGGCGCGGCACCTTTGCGCACAGTCTCTTGCGCAACGCGATGCTATCTACTGCCGTCCGCTCACGCATGGGAACTATGTTTAACCTCAGTGTTTTAGCAACATTCACTAGTTTAACTTTCGTTAAAACTAAAGAGTTTGATATATTAATTGCGAGTAAAAATACAAAATAGTACGCGTATCAGTATGTATAGATAACGACTGCTGCGCGTAATATGAACGGTTTATTTGTGAATAAAGATGAAAAATACAGCCTTGTTATGAGATATTTCATATATATTGTTAGATTGTATAGGTTACTAATCTGCTGTCATAAGAAAAACAGATGTATACGCGTTAATTAATTTGAAAAACAAATTACAGGTAGATGCGTCTTTTATTAGTTTCTGGATCAAGAAGTAAGTCAGTTCCTTATAAAATGTCAGACACGTCTTTTTCCGTATGACGGAAATATTAGATACCTATCCATTTTTAATTATTCCATCGGTAATATGACCCTAGGTCATGACCTAGTAGCAGTCATGACCGAGAGTCATATTACTAAAACTATGACTGCCACTAGCGTGGTGGGACTAGTTATTAGTGACCTATTGTATTGTGGGTTTACTAGTCTAGTTTAGTATTTTGGTTTTATATTAAGCTAATACTCTTTAGGCCTTATTCATAAACGTATTATAAGCTTGATATAGTTATAATATGTTTTGTCGCGCTCTATCGAATATAAAAAGACTAGAGAATGAAAGAAACAAAACTTATTCTAACTATCTGGGGGCACGGCAGTGCCCCCGCCAAGTCGAGCAAAAAGCGGCACGGCCGTACTATCCTTTTCTCGAAGTAGTTCGGGCCATTTTCGACCCCCTATAACTTCGTTGTGGATAAAACTAGAATCCTGAATTTTCAGTCACTAAGCAGACATTGTATAAACTCGGTATATTTCAAATATCATTCTGTTTGAACCAGTAGTTTAAGAATTATAACTAGTCAAAGTTTGATAATTTGTCACTCACTCACTGACTGACCGATCATCAAAACTCTAAGGCACTTCTAGCAGACATAGAAACTTGAAATTTAGAATACAATTAGTGTTTAGTCTATAAATCAAGGAAAAACTACAATATTTTGAAATTTCGGTCCAGTTTTCTAGATATACAATTTTTTTTTGTATTTCTGTATGTAATGAATAACTTAAAAACTACTGGACCGATTTTAAAAATTCTTTTACCGTTAGAAAGCTACATTATCACTGAGTAACTTAGGGTATTTATTACTAGAAAAAATAGAGATCCTTAGAAATCCCTACTAAAAACAACCCAAGGTGTAAAAAAATTAGCCATAAAATGTCTTTCATCGCATGTGCTGCGGAAAGTATTTATGCTAGAACAAAAAAACGTTCCACAATATTATAGAACATATCAAAATCTACAAAAAATTTCACGAGACCATATGTCCAACTATTGTAGTTATGTCACTATAACTACTTTTTTACATTAAAAAGTTAATAAAAATGCCGATCAAAATCAGACTGTTAACCATAGCTTTATATTATTATATTTCTTATCCAAATAAACTAAGAAAAGGAATATCTACAAAAAGAAATGAGATGCCATCAAAAACATAAATTGTAAAAAAAGCCAAGTCTTGCAACTCAGTTCTCTCGTAAAAAGTTGTGAGATCCATATAATACCAAGTCGGTCAATTTATTCAGTCTCTACTGAAGGATCCTTCTGTCTTAAGTTATTACGTAATTAGGTAACCTAACAACATCTTATATTGATCATATCAATACCAATATTAAAAAGCTTTGATGTTTAAAATAAAAAGGTTGACTTGGCAATCGCACTAAACTATCTAATTTAATATAATATGTGTTACTTGTGATACACATTGTGTTTTTAATAAAATTAAAAAGATACATTGTGTTTTCATGCGATAGCCGAGTCAATCTATTTATTTAAAACATCAAAGATTTTTAATATTGGTATTGATATGATCAATATAAGATGTTGTTAGGTTACCTAATTACGTAATAACTTAAGACAGAAGGATCCTTCAGTAGAGACTGAATAAATTGACCGACTTGGTATTATATGGATCTCACAACTTTTTACGAGAGAACTGAGTTGCAAGACTTGGCTTTTTTTACAATTTATGTTTTTGATGGCATATCAAGCTTATACGTTTATGATTTAACGATTTTTTTACTAATACTTTATCTTATTTAATATTATCGTTCTTTAAAAACTCAAAGCAACTGCAAACTGCAAGTATCCTATAAAAAGCCATTAGTTACCATTAATGTTGTGGTTAGGTAAATATTAAATTCATTTCGATCTCGTAAGCGACCTCAATTTGAGATGACCGGTGTTAATATACTTCATATTTTATTTATAACATCATTAGTTCGTCAGTATTGCACACACGTGTAGCACATCACTATTTTATAAAAGTATATACAATATACATATTATGTAGTTTGAATTGAGCTTTAATGATCGATCTAAAAGCAGTTTTTGTCGTAATTTTACATAATATGTAAATCGGCCTCCTTACCTTGGTGGTCTACTCACCTTATCAAGTAATTAATTATCTATAATAATCAAAATAGCAATTATTAAAATGCAGAAACGATAACTCTTTGTATACAGGGGGAGCTCAGCGGTTTAACTGCAAAGGACGCATCTTAGGAGCATACTACGCAGACGCAAAGTCAGGCTGTAAGGCGTTCCATGTGTGTGTGCGGGTGGCTGGAGGCGGTGTTCGAGACTTTAGATTCTTCTGTCCCCCTGGTACCCTGTTCCATCAAGAAGCCCAAACATGTACCGACTGGGGTGACGACGACCCCCTTGCCTGTCCTGCAGATATCTACGATGGTCAGTTTGATCTCTACAAGATCGGATCCGGTGAGCTTGCTTTGCAAACTAACCATTAATGCTTTAGATTCAAGAAATTTAATATTTTTTTGAAAAATTTCCGAAGCTTTAGATGATAAACAGATAAAATTTAGGTTTATTTATAATAATATAAGACATTTTATGCTTTGACTATTAACTTTTATCATATGTAGTGCCAAAAAGCTTTCGGCAAATGCTACTGTAGAAGAGCTTACGAATGTAGAGGACATATCGCATAGTAAATTAAAGTTATATTAAAATAATATTAATTCAACTGTTGATTTATCATATAGTAAATATATAATTGTACATTTCATGTTCAAGGATATGACACGAAAAAATTGTCGCCTCCTGGAAACCGAGAAGATGAAGCTGAGTTTGGCCTTCAAAGAGCAGAAACTGGTGATGTTCGCCTCGCGCAAAATAATGAAGCATCCAACAATGTTGCTTCTGACTTGCGCACAGCTCATTCATCAGATTTCTTTAGTGGGCAGCGAGAACGTGGACGAGACGAGACTGTCTCCCAAGTGCAGCCATCTTCATTACCACCGGGGCGTCAGTCATTCAGAAGAGTACCGACTTCACGACCTTCATACCCAACCTCCCAATCCGTAACCACAGCGCCATCATCTCCACCGCAACCTTCAAGCCCCTCACAATACGATACTCCTAAAAGGAAATTATTGCGTAAAAGACCCGTTATTAAATCTACACCGGCCCCAACCTCTACTACAGTTCAAAATTATTATTCCTCATCTGTTCACACGAACTCGCCACAAGATTACTTTATTCAAAAAAATCCTCCACAAAACAGACAAACTACAACAACTACTGTAAATATCCCTAGTGAATACAAAGACGAATACGTTGAAGTAATCCGTGTTAATCCAAAACAAAATAAATATTTTTCTAACAGTCAATCTACTACACCGTACACTTTTACGACTCAACCATCATCTGTAAATAAGAAAGAAAACTTAGTTGAACTTTACAACTATAATGGTAACAATCCCGGAAGTGAAGGTTCACAAGATTCCCGCCCTTTCAAAGTACGAAACAGTTTTAATGTCCAATCGGACGTTGCGAAACCAACAGATTTTACCAAAATAAAATCATATAATCCAAATTATAATAGAGGTACGCCTGGTTATTCTACTAGTTTTCCAACCACGACTGTAGATTACAATTCAGCCAGAGGAGTAATAACCAGCACTCCAAGTTACAGAAACTTTAATAGTGTCTCTTATGAATCCGAAAAAAATAATTTCGTTTCCTTCCCTGGGGCCAAACAGAATTATTTTAATAACCCTACCAACGCACCTTCCACTACCACTTTACATATGACTACCCGTTCCGATTCCTATTCTAATTTGAATACAGTGGCTTATAATACGAACGTCGCATTGAATACACAATCTTCTAACTACGCTGAAAGTCAGGAAGATGATGGTCAGTACCGACCACCGCAAGGTGAGGATGATGGGCAATACAGACCTGAACTATACGAGAGAGAAAGAGAACTTCTTTCAGGTGCTCACTCTCTAAATATCGCGGCGAGTGGTAACCGACTGCCAGAAGATCAAAAACAAGAAAAGGTACGTTCTCAAAAGCTATTTGGAAAAGTATCAACACCAAGACCGTTTAGACCCGCACCAACAACAGTGGCTACCCAACAACCGATAGAAATCTATACAAGCACCGCTCAGCCTTACTCTGAACAAACGACTCTGCGCTCTTTTGATTATTATAAAACATACACGACAACCTCCAGACCGTATGAAGTACCATCTGCACCAGAATTTAATTTAGGGCCAGAAAATAATGCAGCAGTCCAAATCACTACCACCATAGCTCCCAGAAAACCTGAAGTCTATTCACAGAGTTATGAAAACATACAACCATCTTCGTCATTAAGACCACCACGCCCGCCACAATTTAACAATCGCCCAAACAAAGAAGAGTCAAGCTACGACTACGCGTACTATGATTCCGATCTAGGTTTCTCTGAATTCGATCAAATAGAGGACTTTGGAAGAACTAAATCTAGAGTATAGGTATTTCTTCCTTATTGTTTTGCTTTACTGCCATTAATTTAATATAAGGATAAGCCAAGGTAATAATTTAACTAAGTGATATTTATTTATAATAATATTTGATTTTTAACATTCGATTTTTCTGTAAATAATTTTCAAGTATTAATTCATTAGTTATACTGAAATATGCCAGTTTAATGATTATGAAGAGGCTTATCCTAAATTACCTTTCACTAAATTATTTTGTGATATTTAGACTTTTGTGCTTAATTAGTTTGTAAGATTTAGTTTTTAATAAAAATATGTATATTCATTTCATAATAATTTGGTTAATTTCCATACAGTCGTTCAATTATTGCAATCCAGCGTAAATACTAAATACTCGTTGTGAATGGTAACATATTCTGAGTACAATAAATATAATGTAAATTATAAAATAAACATAAAAAAAGTATTGTAAAATATTATGTAATGTAAATAAAGTTAGTATGAAGACAATATGTATTGTGTTTTTTTACGAAAATCCAGCAAACATTAATTCAAACCCATAGACAGGACTCGATCTATAGGTACTTTATAATATAGTAATTTAATAATTATTATTATCAATCTTAAAATTAAAGTTGGTTTCATGATCCGAGAGAATACCCCGAGATATCCCTTTTATTTTAATTTAGATATCGACAGACGAGCATGAGGTTCACTTAATGGTACCTCAGCCACAGAACATCAGTCAATGATGCGCTATCGACCTACTTTTTACTACGAGCATTCGGAAATCCATAGACTGAACTTCAGGATTTCCATCTATGAACGGTGATTCGTTATCCGGTCGGAATTTCGATATTCCCACCCGATCAATGCCCGAAGTAACCAGACGTGGGGAAAATATGCTTACAGAAAATTATAAACATGTCGTCCTGGTGGGATTCGAACCCACGACCCATAGATGCGCAAGGCAGGTGTTCTACCGAACGCGCCAACGAGCCCGTCAAAAATGCGTAGGTCTCTAACAAAAATCCCATTAGCAATACTGCCTGGCGCCAAGTTACTGTTATCACATTCGCTTGTGAATATTTCGTGATATATCGGCAGGAGTATATGCTTATTTGTAGTAGACCTTACATAGTTATATCGTAGTAACGGTTACAACACAATTAAAACCCAAATATTTCTATAATCTGCCATAGATTTTATGTTACATTGGTATCATAAAGCTACGTAGTACCAAGAGTGGATTTGCCTATAGGCTGAGTACAGGCTTGAGAGTGAACTTATACTTCAACGTTTAGAAAGTTACAAATAAACGGTATGCATCAATATGTAACAACACCGATTGTGTATAGAAACTTTCCTTATGTTTTACTTAATTCTTATATACCATTCATTTCTTCGTGCTCTAGTTCAGTAGGGGGTTGGCAATGTTACATAGACATGACAATGATATGATGGTAGTGTAACTGTCAGGCGCTTAAATATCATCTCTCAGATACTAATATAATAAGAAGGAAAAGTTTGGAGAGGATAATTTAACTTTAGAATAATAATAATCATTGATATTCGTATCATCAAACTGGGGATGGGGGAGGTTTATGTCGTACTAAGGAGTACGACATAACCAATTTCCATAGAGTTAGGCCCACCGTATAGAACTCCACGGTGGTCGTTTTCAGCGCAGGAAATCGAATTGACCCGAGATCAATTCTCTCACGCAGAGAGGATCTCTCACCGTGAGAGAATAGAAAGCTACATCTTTTTTTACCTTTATATTTTGATTTATATAAAAAAGGAATGTAGCTGTTTTCAGTTCACTATGTAATTTTATGTGAAGTCGAAAGAAAATATACTTTTATACTAATGATATTATATAGTACAGTATATATAAAGATTTTATTAGCATAGGAAGTGACATCGCTATCTAGGTATTAAACGTGTGCATAATTTACATTGCGTTAGTACTCGTAGTGACATCTTGTGTTGAATAACATGGATATCAATATATCACACATTTTAACGCCATCTCGTATGGAGTAGTGAAATTAATATTGTTTTTTATGTTTAAAGATAGCAGTGATACCAACTTGGGGGTTTTCCCCCAAATTTAGGGGGAATCAAGATATCCAGGAGGTTTTTAGGGGGTATTTATTTAGGGGAATTTAATATTAAGCCTCGAACCTCGAATTTCATTTTTATCATGATTAATTTTATTAGGTAATTAATTAATGTATGTAAATGTGTAAAATCCATCCATATAATACAACAGTTACTTTATACTACTTGAATGTATAATTGAATATTTAATTCATATTTGAAATTACCTCTCAAACCGACTGTACAACAAAAACTTTAATGGTTTTTAATCTATATTTAGGGATATTTGAAGTTGGTCCTAGATGGTCATTTTGTAGGAGTTAGCATCACTGAAAGGTAGAGCTACGGTTTCACGCATTATTGAAATGTATGAATAAAGGCGTTAGGGTAGTTTCTTGTGTTTGATTTAGTTTGTGTTTCGCATTTTCCTTGATTGATGTTCACTGATCGAGATTGGTTGACATTGAATTTATCTAGAAATAAATATTCAATTAATATTATCAAGTTTGAAACAACCGATCTAAACAATAATTTTGACATGAATCCATTTGTCATAAACCATTCGTTTAAATGAATGTATAGGAAATCTTATAGGTATAAAAATATTTTGTTTCTAATTTTTTTCGGAAAAATAAAAACACTAACGACAATATATTTAAAGGAAACATTACTTTCCTGTTTTGTTTCGTTAGATGAAATTATACCTATACAATAACTATTGCAATCAATTCTAGAATACTATTGTAGTTAAGGTATTTTTTTTAAATACATTAACGTATTTGACTTTTGTAAAGTTGTGAATGAGGTGAAATTTATGATCTGCGGAAAGGCTCAGGAGTCTACATAGACCTTAGATCATGGAATACAATAGCCTTAATACAGCCGCAGTCCTCACGGATATTGATACATAAGAAAACTTACTTTTCTTTACTTACTTTACTCGGCGACGTTCTTCAAAAAGGCCAGGTCAAAAGTACTCGAAACCGACGGGTGTGTATGATGCATTGATGAAAGTGGAAGAAGCGAAAGTGGTATGTAGGATCGGAGCATATGGAATTCCGTGATCTCTGCCTACCCCAATGGGAAAGAGGCGTGATATATGTATGTATTAAGAAGAAAGTATTTCAAACTTCATAGACACTGGCCATCTTAAGGAGACGACATCGACTGGAATCCTAGTCATATTCTTATTGTAACATACATAAAAAAGTTCCACCACTTTCACTTTATTCAGAGGTCATAAAAACAAAATAATTAGTTATTATAAAGTTTATTTAAATAAGTATCACAAAGTTGTATATTATGAAGTTATATATTTTGTCATAATTTTCTTAAATTACATAGATTTTGGATATGTAAAAATTATGGCAAAACCTATAACTTTTTATGCTACTTACAAATATAGCCTAAAAACTATTAAATTTCGAAATGTCTATGTTACTTGAAAATAGCATTAATCGTGTACAGGTATAGTATTGAAGTAATAGGTGCTGTAGTTGAAAATAATAAGATTTTTATTTGTTGTTTTTCAATAAAAACTTACTACATTTTAACAAAACTTTTGTATATGTATTTTTAAAAAATGGTCGGTAACTTGATATGTTATTGCTTTCGATTGAGGTATCTTTTCCAGATAGGTATTTTTTAATTTAACAGTTTTATAATTATTTGGCCCTCTACCAACAATAATTTGGTACTAAGTAATATTCATTACAGTTTTCCAACTTTTACATGGTTATATAAAAATAATATGAAAACTAGAGCAACGTAGCGCCTTTGTATTTACAATTTTTAACGAAATGCATTTGCTCATAAAATTAACATAGATTCCATTAGTCTAAATTCTAAAAAGTCTTGAACATAACGATAAACAATCCATAGATAAATCAGTAAGCATTAAGAAAGATTTGATTTTCTAAATAACCACCCGAACTCTAAGAACCTCAAGCTGTAGTTAAAAGTATTATTTAAATAATAATTTACTCAGTGACCCCATAGAATAAGCGTAAAAATATGTCAAGGTTACAGTCTACAAGTCCGTCGTAGGCGTAATTATATAATTTATGTATATAAGAGTTTCTTTGTTCAATAGACTCGGATATTGTTGAAATATAAGAAACATTTTTCCTTGTAGGAGGTATAATTTAGGTTAGGTTTACTACGATTGGATATAATTAAAATATCTTGCTTTAATGCCTTTTTATCAATGCTATCTTGTATCTGGATTTACTATCGTATTTGCATATGCGTAAATTACACACGATCGCATAGAAAAAATATTGTCTATGATTTATCGCTCAGTCGTAAAAGTATATAACAACCACTACTAGGATTTAATAATTTCAATATGATCATTATTTTATTTAACATTATATTTGTTAATTACTCACATATATCACTGTAAAATACTTAAAAAGATATCACCGTAAGAAAGTAACTGTTACTCGGAGAATGAAAACAGTAGAGTCATGCATCGATTCAAGTCTATATTAACACTTGACGCATTTAAATTATTCTACAACCTTCTATCTAATTGAGCTTTTTTCGTTTGTGTTTATACAATTTGTACATATTATTCGTATCCAGCCATACAACTGGATTAATGAGTCCATTGGTATGGCGTGTGCTAAATAATGTATTTTACTGTGACGCGACTGCGCCGGCCATTCTTTGTCGTACATCTCCCAGAGCTGATCCATTGCTGAATCCGTTGAGAAGAGGCAACATTCTGTCCTTTGACTCCGACTTGGATTCCAATATTAACTTTTCTACCGACTGCGCCTTCTATAACACAAAATTTATTTATTTATTTAATTAAAACGGACATATATCCAATTACGTTAATTAATTACAAATAATACAATAACAAAATAATCACAATAATAAAATATATACAATCAAATAATATAAGTAATAAATACGTAGTTTAATAAGTACATAATTTATAATAATAAAACAAGTATAAAAGTCACTAGTAAACACGAGTAACTATTCAAAGACAAGTTATTACGTTACCTTGACTTTTTTGAGGTAAGCTTGCTTGTAAAAGTCAGAGAATAGGTAGTAGAAAAGAACTGCGTGCATGCCAATCCACCAGACGAAGGCTCGAGGGTAGTTGCAATCGATGAACAGTAGTTGGAACGCGTGAATGAACACCAGCACAAATTGAACCTGTGGTACATAAAGTTTCTATATAGCAATTTTTTATTTTACAAATATTAGGAAAACCAAGAAAAAGAATTAAACAGTATAATATGTATACAGAAGGACATTTACAAGTTTTCCCAAATGAATATAGAATATGACAGGCATATAAGAAAGTTAAGTACAGAAGAAGCATTTTACAATAAAAATCACTACCATCATAGTGAAACCCTAATGTTGCCTGTTTAAAAATAACCTCCTACTTATATGTCTCATATATCTCTATATAATTGTAACTAACCTTACCTAACCTAAAATTTAATACCATTCCAATTACCGCATTGTACGTTAGAAAAAATGATAGATATATGCCATAGTGGACTTTTTTGTAGAACTATAAAAGAGGAATATCAAAGCATGGATTGTTTTGTTATATGGGTTATTAGTTATTAAACAGCGTTTTCGATCATAGCTCCCAGGCGGCTTGACTGTTTCCGAAACTTCCGACAATTATCGTTACATTTCAATCAATTTACACAAAACCTTGACAATTTATACATAAACCTTCCTCATGAATCCCTCTATATATATTTATAAAAACAACATGAAAATCCGTTCAGTAGTTTTTGAGTATATCGCGAACAGACAGACAGACGTGGCGGAGGACTTTAGTTTATAATATGTAGTGATATTCTTTATATTATTTAAGCTGAGCTGGTGTGAGTTTAAGAATCGAGAGTGGGCAACCTAAGCGAACATACCTCGATAAGATCAGGGACTTACTCCAAATGGGCCAAGTCAAAAATACTCGAAACCGAAGAGCGTGTATGAAATCATTGATGAAAGTGGTATGGTATCGGAGCATATAAAATGATCTCTGCCTACCCCAATGAGAAAAATTATGTATATGAATGTTTGTATGTATGTATTATTTATCCGCACGTTTCGAGTACTTTACTTTCTGACATAAACATAGAGTACAAAATAGGATTATAAGAGAACAGAAAAATGTTATAGACGCTTTGTCACACTGCCAAAGATTGAAATGGAAATGGATCGGCCATACAGCGCGAATAAACAACGAAGAAATGGACAAAAACTAGAAACGAAGGCAGACCCCTAGAGAGTTGGAAATAAAACAGATTGGAGGGGAAGCTTGGATAAAAACAGCCCAGCACAGAGGGAAAAGGAGCAAGGAGATGTACTATACACAAAAAATTACCTATGTTACTCGCTGATAATGTATCTTTTTAATTCTTATTGGTGAAAGAATTTTTAAAATCGGTCCATTAGTTTTTGAGTTTATTCATAACATACAAAAATAAAAATCTTTCCTCTTTATAATTAATATTATAATATACTAATGATCAAGATAATAGATCAAGGCTTTTATTTATATTTTATTTATTTATATCTTGTTAACGCCTGTCATTATTTAAAGGCCAAATGTGTATTTGTGGGTTGCCGCGATTTCTAACATTAGAATGAATATTTTTCTACCTACGTTAGTTCTCTAAAAACCATGGAACGTCTGTCCCTATTCTAATATTGTAAAATCTTTATAAAAAGTTAAAACACAGTTATAAATTTGTATATACGGGAGTTTCATTCGTGTACACGTGTGCATAAACATAAATAATTATTACTGGATCCCAGTCACTGGTGTAGTGTTGTACAGTCACAATCATATGACTTTGAATTAACTATTTAACTTGACTTTTAATTAACTATTTCGATACAGAATATTCTGTATCGAAATAGTTAATTTAAATAATAAGAAGTTACACTAAAAGTTATTTCATTAAAATGTATGATACCCGCGTTAGTTAAAGGGATAGGGAAATATTAAGGGAACTTGCGTCGCTGTGCGCATCGAATTACAGTTCAAATCCCGGAAGGCGTATACAAACATTAAATTATAAAATATAATAAAGAATGGTAATAAAAAAAATGTATATAATTTGTTTTAATTCTCATAAAATATTGCGGATGTGGACTTGGAACGTTTCGACGTTAATTCGAATAATAATCTGACGTCAGAAATTGCGCTCATATACGTAGGTATTAAGTGTAGACTTAAAAAAATATAAAACCATTTATGCTGTAAGTACTTTTACTTTCAATAATTGTTTCTGCAATTAATAAAATTAATAATTACTTACACTTATATATAATAATGTCACAATTTAAATGTCTTATTGATACCTACAGGAACTATTTGTTGAAGAAATTAATTTAAAAATGTTTTACTGAAAGATTTTTCTTAAAATCTCAGTCCGAGGTTTTGACTATCAATTGATTTCGCGAAATATTACAAAAGAACATTCCCAACAGCCGTCAGTTGTACTGTACGAGCAACAAAAATGAATGATGACATTTTCATTAACATTTTCAATGATTTAAATAAAAGAACTTAACACTAGAGTAGAGTATCATTTATAACTTTATTTCCAGAACTACTTGTACCTTGTGGATAGGCTTAACAAATATTTGAAGAAAATAATAATACTAGCCAATCTTTCCTGCCGGCCTAGCATGACCGCCACGAGATATGTCGCGGACGAGAGAAGACAAACTAAGATGTAAGATATCTCGATATATTATATCTCGACATCGACAATTTTGATAGAAAAGATATCTCGAGACAAATATATCTATTTTTGATTTTAAAAGTAGAGTTTTAAGTGTAATTGTCATGTTAGACCCGAAAGAAATAGAGCGATAATCGATTAAAACACGAGAAAACAGTCGACAAAATTTTGTCGCGGCTGTCATGCTAGGCCGACTGGTCTCTGAATGAGTAGTTTCAGATATTTTTTGATATAAAATTCGCGGTGAAGACAAATAAAACTTTGAAAATAGATTTACCATTTGTAGAACTGTGATATATTTCTTCCACCAGAGGAACTTTTGAACTTTGGGGCCGAAGGCAGCCAGCAGATAGTAGGAGTACATTATAATATGTACGAACGTGTTCAGCATCCCGAAGAACGTCGAATGGCCGCCTATAAAAAAAGACAATAACTCAATAAGTAATATTTATAATCTTAAAGTGTAACAAGTTTACAGATAAAGCACGAAGTAGGTAAATAATAAATATCGATTGTTCTTTTGGTTAACTCTATGTGTTCTATCCGCATCAATAATACCGCATTCATTTAGTCATATTTACAGAGGACACACACATTAACACAGGTAATTGTTGTTTTGAATAGTCTGATAAGTGCAGACATTTAAATGGAGTAAGTTCTCTTTTTTTCGAAACCGCTGTAATGGCAATGAATTCTTCAAGTAATACAAAAATATTCATAAAGCGCATTAATTTCAGCGATGATACTGGAATTAATAATAACGTGTCTATGAACTATTACGAGTATTTACATCAAAATGTCCAAATGTACTTTTTATACGTATTTCGGTATTGAGGGCTGGAGAGAGATCCACAGAGTATATTATTTATACTGGTAGAGATATCGCATCTCAGGAATCTTTCATCTACGCGGAAAAGCCGTCCGAGCCTTTTGAATGTCGCATAATATTACTATAGGTAAACAAGATGTTACATTTACCTTATCATAATATTATGACCAAACAAGCATAAGTGGGTACGTGCGAAACGGACATTAGGAATAAATTATTCTGAACTGCGATCTTTGCTGATATATCATTTAGTTCGCATGAAACAAATAGCGTTATTGTACGTAATAAGTATGTATGTTATGTCATGCCCAATTTTCATTATATGTATATCCGTACCAAATTAATTAATTTTATTGGTGGCTTTGGCCGTAAAGGAAATTAAGCCTTGACGTACTAACGCGTGTTTAAGGTACTTACTCTTGCTGCAAAAAATATGTCGGATTATATAAAATTTTAAAGAACAGCATTTTATATTCGATAAATGCATACTGATTAAAAATCTGTTCTTTGCTAAGTAATATTTAAATAAGTATATTAAACATTGACATTATTTTTATAACTTAGATAATGTGTATGTACAAGTGTTACAAGTACGAATAAAATTACAATTCTACTGCGTACTTCCTAAATTACATAGAACGGTCACTTGATTTATGTTATTTTTGCAGTGTACATCTAGTTGTGGTATTTTCCATGACATAAAAATATTGTAAATAAATTATAAGATATGTTATTTTTTGTATGGCATAAAAAGTACTAATTCAATCTTTAATTGATCATGTAATAAACACCCAACTCTGCGCAAATGGAACATCATAAAGAAACAATCATAATAAAAAATAACCAATAGCAATTTGTATTGCTTTTATATGTAATAATTAATTTATTTCTCATTGAAACACAAAATAAATAATATACAACTTCCACCAAATAATCCACAGATTAAATGTAGGCAAATAAATGCTGTTTTAAATAAAAACAATAATGCTATACGGAACTTAATAATATTTGAGATTTATTATCAGAAATCTGGTTTGATCTAGATAATACATTCGCTTTTTTGTAATCTGATGAAAGAAGTTCAAACATTGGTAATATGTTTGGGTCTTCTAACCTGTATTTTATTTATAAATTATATGCTCGATATCGGATAATGCATTTGCATCCCATCGAGCGACCCAAATGGCACCCTTAACCGCTTGGCCAATTCGATTTTTTGGTAAATAAACTTTAACAGATTATTGAGGTTTTATCGAAGCCCGAATTTTAATGTTTGACAAGGTCTAAAAATAAATGCCGAATCTTTCTTAATGTTATGCCGCTGCGAAACGTTATGGCTAGCAATTCGGCCACCTTTAACTATTTTCCTTAGGTAGGTATACGCATATATAAGCGCTATAAACATTATAGCGCTTGTACGGCAGCGCTATAGAAAAATTATATGTGTTTTTTTAAACCCGGGGAAACTCTTTTTACAGGCCCCCCGCCAGGGCAAAGATGATAAGGTGACGCAGGGAGTAGGGGGGTCGGGGCTGGAATATCCACTTAAACTCTAGGGGCAATGTAAGTAACAGTTTCCCTAATCCTCGTTATAGTAAAATGATACCTAGTTTGGTTAGGTTTTTAAATTAATTAATAAATCATCACATCTTCTACAGACAATTAATAACTATAAACAAAAGCAATTATTCACGGCAATAAACTTTAAACTGTAAAATGGTTTCATCAGTACAATTGGTCGTCAAGTAAATTAAATTAAATTATTCTCTACAAATGACTTTTTTATTTGATGAGATCGGAATTGTCTTTGGAATTAAAATATATGCATGAGATCTGTCTAGAAAATTCTCTACATGAAAAGATCGCTCAGTCACTATTATTATTCAAACAGAGTTATAACGTTTGATAAGTAAATACAAACCAATGAGCAAATATGTATTTTACTAATCATGCGTGTTCGTCAATGATAATCTTATGTGCATAATACCTGTACCTATATATTCATTACAAGCCTATTATAGGTAATAATGGGTTCCGTAGACTTAGGCCCGTATTCCAAGATGTTACCCAAGTCGTAATCTATTCTTGAGAACTGTCAATATGTCAAAATTCTGTAGAGAAAAAATGGTTTGACACGTCTCAAAACTAGATTCAAAACTGAGACACGTCTTGGAATATGGGCCTTAGTCTACATTTGGACAGGCTCGTTGACGTGTAGGGTAGTTGCCTTCCAATGGGTCGTGGGTTCTAATCCCGCCTGGACGACATTTATTAATTTTTACTTTGTCGCAAACCGTCACTTTAACTATTTTTCTAAGTTATTGTATTTAACATAATGAAACCTATTGTACCCAAAAAAGTAAAGTTAATAAATCGATAAGTTAGAGAGAAAGGAAAGGAACAAAATATAAGGATAAAGGCGAAAGGAAAGAATCAGCAATAAACACAAAAGTTATTTCGATAGTTACTTATGACGTAGGTGTATCAAGGAATTCCTTAACGTAAGTGTTAATCCAAGAAAAACAAAATTATTATGAGTGTACTTTTACTATGGGAAGGAAGTACAAATATGCTACGCGTTTGTGAGAGGCCAACGGATGAGCACATCGAAGTAATAAATGGAATCCTGGCTAGAAGACTAGGAGAGTCAATTTTAAAGAACTTTGTCAAAAATAAGATGTCCGATAGTTCTTTTCTATTTTTTTTATTTCTATTTTTCTATTGAATTTAATTTTGCTAAACGTAATAATGCAATTGTTTTTTACCAATATCTCATACGCTTCCATCAACATTTTGTCGATAGAATATTAATAATAAAATTTTATTTTATATGTATTAATTAAAAAAAATGTTTTTTATTTATAGTTCTTATCTTTTAATTTGTAAGTTATGTTTGTCGAAAGTTTTTGCGTGTGTGTGTCAAATAAATTATACTGATTTCTTAATAATTTGATTTAGTTAATCTAGGTGTCCGTTAGACGTAAGTTAAAGGAATAGAATGGGCCCAAGAAGGAGACTCGGAGGCATCCTCACGAAATGAAACAGTAAAGAAATGTTTATGTAACATTCCGTATATTTACAGTACCGTACTGAATGCGATTTAAATGCTCCTGCGAAGATTCTAAATCTACTGGGTATTAGGAGCAATTTCAGAGTAATCTTTTACTGATTATGAATGTACTACTATGTAAATTCCTGTCAAATTAAGATACTAAAACAGAAGAGGCATCTCCTATCTCTATCCTCTTTCCGATGAATGAGAACTAAGGAAACCGCTTGCGTCATACTTGAACGAAAATTACAAGCAAATGACATGCTTACAGAAAATTATAAACATGTCGAATCCATTACCCATCGAAGCGCAACGTGTACTACCAAACCCGCCAACGAGCCCGTCAAAAAGTGTTTATTACAGAATGTATATGTTATCAGTTATATAATTATAGGAGGCAATGTAGATGTACTATAGACAAAAAAATCTGCCTATAGTCTATGTCACTCGTTGAAAGCACTACAATTGGTGAAAGAATTTTGAAAATCGGTTCACTAGATCCAGAGTATAAGTATAACCACAACCTCACAAACTTTACCTTTTTATAATAGTAGTATAGATCACAAAATAAAGAACTTACCCGGTGTGAACTTGACTCCGAACCACACGGACATTGGCATGATACCATGGTGAATGACGTGAAGCTTCGACACGTGATCAAACTTCTTCCGTAATACGAAGAAGAACTGAAACAGGCAATGTATTCGATCTCTTAAATAAAATACTGTATAGCGGATTAAAACGCGATTTATTATTTATATTGTTTAAATTATTTATCCCGACGTTTCGGATGCTTTTCAGCAACCGGGGAGACAGGAAACAATATAAATAATAAAACGCGTTTTAATCCGGTATACAGTATTTTATTTAAATGTGTGATACTCGCGTTAATAAAAGACAATATTATTCGATCTCTTTTAATCGTAAAAATGTGAATTGCTGAGTCCCGTGCTGGGACACTTGTGTCTAAATCATACTATTCTAACATTATTTCTATCAGTGATAATTTTTAACCGACTTCAAAAAAGGAGGAAGTTCTTCGACTCCGATTTCAAAAATAACTGTTTATTAATATTAAATAGACATAGAAATATCAATAATCTTCTTGATTGTCCTTTAAGGCTCTTGCTTTGAAGCAATTAAAATATTACTTTTTAGTAAGTTGGTACATATAGGTATAGTTCTAAAGTTGGTTTTTTTTAAATAATTCTTTACAGCTTTTGATAAATATCAGTATAGTTATGTAAATACATACAGTAGCAGCCCTGTGTCCTTCCCAATAGATTTTTTTTATCTTGCTTGGTTTCAAACCCAGGATCTCTGGCACAAATACAAGCGAACGTCTTCTAATCTTATTCAATAATTATATTTGTTTTACTTCAATCCCTACAAACCTCTGTGCCAGGTAGATCGCATTTTGCGAAAAGGCCGACCGTTTTTGTGCAAAGGTTGAATTTTTAAATGTGTAACCTATTTTTAAGCACTTTGTTTATCTCTTTCTTGTGAACAATAAAGAATATCTGTCTATAATAATTATGATTATACAAGTTGCCTGACCCGGATTCACACTTAACACTAATGATGAAAATGAGACCTTTAAGATTTCAGTTATAAGACCTGTAGGGACTTAAAACTTACTGTCTATTTTTTTTCTATAAACATGTTTAAACTCAAATTTTCCGTACGATCCTTCAAATATTTCCATTCATACAAACTTTATCCTGAGAATGACAAATACAACAAAAAAAGGTGCAGCCGCTTTGAAATAATGCACGTACAGATACTTCGTGACTTAAAATCGGATCAAGCTTAAAAAATTAGTTATTTTTAATAAACCGACAAAAGCAGTTACCACTAGCCGCTAGAGTACAACCAACTTTTCTTATGTGTATCGCATTACTCACTAAACACTTAATTCTTGTTATTATGTTCATACACTATTATACATATAATTATAATCCCTTTTCGTAAATATAATATAACTTTTATTTATAAGTCCGTAAGTCCAAACGCCGCAGGGTCTCCTCTGACAATCAATGTAGCGATAGATATTAGTCGCTGCTTTGCTGATGAGGGGTACCTACCTACTTTTTGCCATCACTTATTAATATTTACATAATTGTTAAACTAATTGTATCTTTCATTTATTGTTTTATAATATTTGAATATAATTTAACTAGTTCGATACTAAGAAAATATAATTAGTTCAAATAAATTTCAACTTATTTTGACTTTTGATAACTTGAGAAAAAAACCTTGTATATAGGTATATATATAATATACATTCCAATACATGTGTAAAATTTGCAGAATGGATACTTTAGGTTATATTTTATAGCTGATTTTATTATGAACAACCTAAGTAAGATAACTAACAAACATAAACATTGTAAGAATCTGAATATTCATCGATGATTTTGTATTATATTCCATGTTCGTATTATGATACGAGTACAATTTATACTATATATACAGTCTACAATTTATACGGTACAAAATAAATAATACAACTATTCCTTCTGATGAGTCTGAATGGCATATTTTTGTTTGGTACAGCGTTATTTTTGAAAAATTGAATTTTTTTACTCCAAAGTTTATCTTACCGTGTCGAAAAATTCCGTGAACTTCGAGAAGTAGTACCACCAACAACCGATGGCCGTCTGTAAAAAAATAATGAAGAATAAATATTAATCGGCTTGTTACTTTAAATTATTTATTATAGTATGGACTTTTATTTGGTGAGAGGTTCTTAATATATGTATAATGATTTTAATAATTTGAAATATGAATTATTGAAAAGTATAATTTCTTTACATATTAGTACTTTTTAATTACATTTTTATTAAAGATTTCGATTTTCGTAACTTCGGGCATTGAACGGGTGGGAGGAATATCAATTCCGACCGGGTAACGAACACCGTTCATAGATGGAAAAACCGTGAAGTGCACATTGTGCGTTTCGGTTTCAGTCTATGGATTTCCTAAAGCTCGAAGTAGAAAAGTAAGTCGGCAGCGCATCATTGACTGATGTTTTGTGGCTAAGGCATCACCTACCTTCAAGTAAACCTCATGTTCGTCTGTCGATATCTGACATATAAACAGTCAATAATGAAGACTCGGAAATGCATAGTCTGAGACCGAAAAGCGCTATGTACATTGTACATCTTTAAAAATTGCCTTTGTTCATATTGTTGTTTTAAGTATAAACTGTCTTAAATATGATATATATAATAAGGTTACATATAAAACTGCATAAGGTTACAGTTTCCTAAGGACATTCGCAGTAACACGGTTAACACGGCTATAAAACTAGAAATTACCATCTAACGCCTTCCTTATTCATTAAAAAACAAAAAGATTAAATTTAACCTCTCATAAAAAACAATATTCTTTTTAATTTTTAGTTTATTTCAGAAATTTTTATACTTATTACACTAGAATTACTAGTTTTTATGTAAAAATCGGAAAAACCTTACATAGTAAGTTGGTAATGCAAATAGTTTTGAAGGCAAGCAAGTGTGTTTATATTGTGAATGAATATTATTGCAATTATTATTCAAATTACGTTTACATTTACTAGCCACGAATGCTATAGTTTAATAATCATAATAATTTGACGCATTAAGAGTATTCAACTTTTAGCCACGAATGATTTAGATTCAATAATCATACTAATTTGACGCATCATTACTTTTGTTTTGAGTTGCAAAAAATCAAAAACGGCCATAGAGCGAAAAAGTATGACTCGTTATGGTTTCTTTCAACAGTACATCTTGATTTCGAGTTATGGTACTAACAAAACGTCCATGACATGTGTAGTGAACGCACACCATATAGGGGAATTTGGATCATGATTTTCACGATATTCGGCAACCGTTGTGGCAATGAAAATGTCATGACGCGTTTAGTAATGCTATCTCTAAATATTCGTAGCTTTGATTGATAGCGAGCTCGATTTCGATGGTGAATTCTCGAGTCCCTTAGTGGGGCATGGGTTTAACGCATTCCTGTGTCTGTTTCACTGATCATTTTTCTGTACAGACAAGTAGGTGACCAGCCTGTGCCTTGTACTTTTAACAGTTACAATTATGAAACAATATTTAGTTTTTCCAATTATCAAATATTCAGTAAGAGACTTAAGTTTTTATCGAATCACAAAAACCTTTCAATTATATCAGTGACACTAAATAGCTTAAAAAACAAACAGAAATAGGAAAAAAACTTACCCTCATCGCATGTGGATTTCTAGAATAATCTACTGGTTGACATCTAAAACTATATGACCAAAACCACCCACTGACGACACTCTGAAAAAGAAAAATCCTTTGAATAATTCAACAATAGATGCAAAAATTTCCCTTTGTACGAGTTTGATATGCTAATGAATAGTTAGCGTATACGCGTGTCACATTTGTAATGTAAATTTTATCTTGAGCATGTATTATATATCTATGATCTAAACAAACTGATCCAATATGATGATCCATCTACGGCACTTTAGGCCACCAGTGCTGCTGCGTATAATATTTCATACAAAATGTATGGCACTGGCGCTCACTGAGCGCAAACAATATTATATTTTAAAACTAGTGGACCTGGAGCCATTTTCCTGCCAGAAAGTTTCTTCAAAAGTCTTCAAAAAAAATCTAGATTTGAATATGCAATTTTCCCGTGGAGAGCAATTATTAAAAATAAGCTATAAGCGTTCATGACGTGAGCTGTCAATTGCGGAAGATGGCGGAGTTCCGAAACTAATTTATTTTAAAATTATTTTTCTACATATTTTATTTCCTAATTTCCTGACGAATCCAACAATTAAAAAATCATTAAAATCGGTGCAGCCGTTCTTGTGTTATAAATGGTGTAACTAACACGACTTTGCTTTATATACAGTTTGTTATTGTTTATTTTATAACACATAAAAATTATTTTTATCGTATTTTAACTCACTTATACTTTATCTAAAGTAAAACAATAATTATATTTTTAAAAATATATACTTTTCGAAACCATCAGTATAATAATGATATGGGAATACCAGAATTGCAACTAGCGGATATAACAATATAAGCAAGCAGTATTTTGAATGCAAGTCAATTATAACTTACCTCATAAAATAGCCATGCGCTGAATATGACTTGAAATAGGTTGTACCATATCAGCACACGCGTAAGATCATATGGTTTTCTATTTTTCATGAATTGTGGTCCTAATACCTGCATAAAAAAAATGAAAATGTAATTAAAGAGATAGTATAAACGCGCTCATGATTGCTGATGATAATATTACGTAGATATGTAAGTATTATTTATTCATGTTTCCTAATTTTGTTTTGGAATAAAAACCGATGCAATCAGCTGGATAAAATTGTTTGTAACATTTATGGATTTCACACATAAACTAAACAAAAAGGGTAAACTAAAGAAAAAATCGTAATCAGGCTGTCAGAGTACCGATAATTAATCACATCCTTGCCAGTCAAAAAAAGGATTAGTGAACGTAAGCGTGTCCAATACGAGGGACAAAGACTTTCAGATTACCATGCACTTCAAGCACGATATAGGAGCAAATGTAGTCCAATTAACGTTCATAAATGGAGAAGCCTTTTCAAATTGCATATTATTTCGGATCCGATCTATGAATTTCCAAATATACTAAATTAAAAGAGAATATATTATCATGCAGCTTGTCTTGATGTCTGGCAATTTCAGATGTAAAAAGGGATCATTATAAAACAGTGCAACACAACTAAAAAAAAC
This sequence comes from Anthocharis cardamines, assembly GCA_905404175.1. Lineage (NCBI taxonomy): Eukaryota > Metazoa > Arthropoda > Insecta > Lepidoptera > Pieridae > Anthocharis > Anthocharis cardamines. The sequence goes on along the minus strand of FR989956.1, from coordinate 5,305,666 downwards.
CCTTTAAAACAAGAAATCTTACAATGTTTTTAATGTCGCGATGGAATACCAATACTAAACCAGTTTAATCATTATTGCTTCGAACTAAGTGTAATTTTATTACATCTATATTATGATAAACCAGTGATAAGAATATTTGTATTTACATGCAACTTTATAGGTCAAAGTAAATTTTTTGTGTTAGGTATCGACAGACGAACATGAGGTTCACTTGATGGCATGTGATAGCTACAAAACATCCGAAAAAAATTTACTTCGATCATTCGGAAATCCAGACTGAAACCGAAACGCGCAATATGAACATCACGGTTCTTCAATCTATGAATGGTGGTTCGATACCCGGCCGGAATTTCGATATTCCTCCTACACATTTCGTGAAATGACTCATCGGATCGCAAGGTAGATACGATATTTTACCGAACGCGCAAACGATCCCACCAATTTAATCGGCCACTATTTTGTTATACTCATAATGAAATTAAGATTTTTATGCTTTATGAACACAAAAGGTTAATATACGTATTTTTTAGGTTCGTAAACCTTTAAATACCTTCTGTAGCATAGCAGCTCTGATAACAATGTCCAATGGACGACAAAGATTAGAGTTTTATGGGCCATAAATCATGAGACGCACTTACCTTTACAATGAAAACATATGAAATGCAGATGCATAATGTGGGGAAAGGTGAAGACATTAGCAACCAATCTTTCACTCTCTGGTCACTTTTGTTATCCATGAGGTCATGGTAGCCATCGACTATCCTGTTTATAATTTCCATTTTACCTGTAACAAATAAAGAAGAATTTCAATAAATAGGCTCCAATGAATACTTATTTAAAGACAATATTTTACTTTTTTGTACCGAGTTTCTTTTTATGTACACGTGAAGTAAAAAGTGCAATATTTTATCGAAATTCTGTACATCCTTCCACTAAGTTTCGAAAAAGTTTTTCGTGTATATTATAATATAATAGAAAATCATTTCCACCGGCGCGGCATCGCACGGGTGCAATGTAGATGTACTATACACAAAAAAAGTATAAGATAGGTCGGTCGTGTTGTTTTTGAGTTAAATCGTAATAAACAAATCTTTCCTCTTAGTATAGATATAGTTCTTTGACGATCCCACGATACCGATAGCTATCTTTATGCTGAAATCTTAGTGAATTTCTCAAGAACTATTTGATATAAAGTCTACTGAATGTCAGGGTGAACGACTTGCTTCGGTATCGATTGATTATGACAAAATGAATACATTATTGCACATACTTTTCTCGCAATCTAATCGTTCGAAATTTATTAATTTTAATAAACATATTCATTGAATATGTAGATAGTTAGATTTACGAAAGTTAATATTTCAATCGCCTTATAGCATAATACAAGAACTGTCACAGTAACTGTATATAATATAACTATGTGAAATTCATCCACTGTCAAATACTCATCTCTAGATAGAGTAATAACCGACAGTATTTAAATCTCAACCTCAAGGTATTTGTTTAACACGATAATTGAATTAGAACATAAAAAGTATTAAGTTTAATTATTATCTTATATTATTTTGCTAATTAACCAGCGATCCGGTTTATTCCCTGTGTTTCAAGGTTACAAGATGTTGCTGAATCATTGGTCAATGTAAATTTTAATTATGTTTAGTTGACTAACTGGTATTTTATTACATGACATAGAAATTCAACATTTTTATAATAGAAATCTCTTTGTCTCTTTTTACAATTCGAAGACGCCTGCCCGCCTAGCATGACCATCAAGAGATATCTCGATATCTCTCGACATCGACAATTTTAATAGACAAGATATCTCGGTCGACAAATTTCTCTACTTTTGACATTAGAAGTCTAATTTTGAGAGTAACTGTCATGTTAGACTCGTGAGAGATAAAGAGGTAATCGAATAAAACACAAGAAATTACCGACAAAATGACCGACAAATTTTGTCGTGGTTGTTATTCTAGGCCGACTGTACATACAGGTAGATAATAATATATTATCTCAGTCTGGCATAGTGGTCATTGTATTGTTATGTAGGTTTAAGTTAACCTACTAAGTTTTTAAGTTGTCATAACTAAATAAGTTATATTATTATTTATTAATTAATTAACTGCTATAAGTTGATAAATAACTACACTACCATTTCAGTTTTAGTCAACCATGGATTTTTAAGACCAAAAACAACCTTTGCGCGGTAATCTTCGGTAGATAACTCAACTAAAACTTTAAGTTAAACAATAAATCACGTAGTATTGCGACAAAGAAACCTAACCTTACTTAATAAATAAACATAAACAACGTTTAAATTCTTATTCTTTATATGGATCACTGCATTAAATCAATACGTCATGGAAGGAAATAATTAGATGAATGTTTCCGCGATACTAATGATTCATCTGACTAATCTTATTATAAATTTAAATAGAAACAAAACCAGCTGCTTTAGAATTTTATAGAATTGGCTAGAAAATTGAATATAATTTATGCTTTGTATACATTCTGTGAGTATATACGATGAACATCAACTGGTATAACTATCACAAACATATAAGTATATGTACCATGATAAGTTTTTTGTTATCAAAAATATAAATTGCATTGGCTGATTGAGATAAATGCAATCGAACAACATGATTTTCTCAAATGTATTTGATACTTTTCAGACCCCTGAATCTTTATGGATAAGGATAGATTCTGAAATTACTTACTGAATCAACATAGGTAGTTTACGTGGTGTGTCAAGATCAAATTCCCGTAGATTGTCGGGATTGATCGTGGATTTTTAAAATTAGACGAGTATAAAGCTCACTGGTACCTCAGCCAGAGGACATTAGTCAATAATTTGCTGTCCACCGCTTTTTTGCTTCGCGTATTCAGACATCCATAAATTGATATTTAAATACAGGATATTTTAGTAATTTAATTCATTTAATTGGTTATTAATAATTTTAAAAATATACTGCCTCTAAATGGGATGGGATATTACACTGTTAATTTATTTCTGTTTGCTTAGCCTCTTTATTTTTGGTTTGTTTCTGATTCGAGGAATTTATTTAGAAGTGATAAATAACATGCGATTCAGATCAAAAAACTTAAGACCTGTTTAGCTTCGGGCCCTGTTGCTAATTATCTACTGCCTTAAATAAATTCCACTTTATTTAGTCTTATAAGTTAATTAAGTCTTTTTTTATTTACAAGTTTTCTACCATTTATTCAATTATGTGAATAAAAATGTTAAATAGTAATTAATACAAAATAATTCTGACTGTCTGAGACCCATGTTAAACCATGAACTAACGGCTTGACAGTTCTTGTCTAGATTGTCATCTTCTTAGTTTTTTTTGACACTTGACTTTTTCATAGCATAGACTAGTATTTTCTATACTCATCTCGGATCGTTATAATCAAAGGGCCTTCTAGCAACTCATGTTAAATATATTAAGCATAATTGAATATTAATTCTATATAATTATACAGAATCATAGAAAGTGCCTGAATAATATCATAGCGATAAAAAATCGAACATTACAAATTATATCGTTTTATGATTAAAAAATACAGTCCTGTTCAGGCACTCTCTGTTTCGTGTCATATTTTAGTTTATTTACTTTAAATTAAATTTTATTTAAAGTACGATTAATGTCCAAAGCCACCTAAAGTCCTGCGTCAAAGTGCCAATCACATCTGCAAAACATTATCGTATATTTCAAATGATGATCGCGGCTAAGACTTATGTAGTGTACTTTCTATGTATGTTCTACATCAGCTTTACTCTAAGTGTGTTCGCGGAACCCTAGGGTTCCGCAAGAATTTAGAAAAAAAAAAAAAACACCTCTCTCTGGCCATGTGGTAAAGTAAGAAATAATTAGTAATTGTTACATTGAATTTTTATTATGCTTATTAATAAAGAATACACTTTTAAAAACTTGTTTTATTGTAGGGTTCCATCAAGTATTTTGCTTTCCAAAAGGGTTCCGCCACCAAAAAAGTATAAGAACCGCTGTTCTACATAACGCTTCTCATACTGCCATCTATAAATTTCCGCTTGAGTGCACACAAAAGTTGGCACCTTTGCTAGTGTAGCGTTTAATTAGAAACTACTTAAGAAATGATTATGGAAAGGTACCGGTGCTATATGTTTGTATTGTGTAATGTAATGTTAATGTGTATGGAAATGAAACAAGAAAATACTCGAAGCGCCTAAGATAGCGAATACCGCTCAAAAGCTAACAGATGAATATACAACCATAATATTTAGTAATCTATCTATTAAGACTGTCATAAAGTCTTCTTGAGTAAAATAGTAACTTTGAAATGCATTTTTACCTTATTTTCACATTATAAATTAAATACGGAATATATTGCACGGTATCCACGAGTTAGTCAATGAAATAGCTGTGTAAGTCGATAAATCATATAATTGAGGGTCATCACGACCGAAGTCAATACTTTCTCTATAAATAATAAGTATTAAAATTAATAGTTTTCAAATGCAGCATTACAAAACTTAATTGATGGAAGTGTGAACGTTGCTTAACGATGTTTTTTGTATTATTGGCAATATTTAATCTCTATACAAATTTTGATTTATTCAAATCTCTTAATCTCTTAAAATAATTTTATTCACGATTTTTTTTTATTGGTGATAAAACTGGCTATGCATTTCATTTTGTTGTTATTACAATATCACTAGTAAACGTCAAAATCCGTGCCATGGTCCAACGTATTACCTCATAGACTTTTAAAATTGGTTTTAGTTTGGAACTATTTTTTTTATGTTAAATATCATACATACATATGAGCATGAGGTTCACTTGATGATCGGTGATACCTCAGCCACAGAACATCAGTCAATAATGCGCTGTAGATCTACTTTTTACTTCGAGCATTCGGAAAACCATAGACAAACCGAAACGCGCAATATGCACTTCCCAATACTTCCATCTATGAACGTTACCCGGTCGGAATTTCGATATTCCTTCCACCCGTTCAATGTCCGAAGTGGCCAGATGTGGGGCCAGAAGACATGATTACAGAAAACTATAAACATGTCGTCCCAGTCGGAATCGAACTCACGACCCATCGATGCGCACTGCAGATGTTCTACCGAACGCGCCAAGGGTCGTCAACAAATAACAAATACATAATAGAGAATTACAAAATATATACACACATTATTTAATTAAAAAGAATATGTTTTATTTTTACATATTTAATTTGGCATAATATTAAAATATGTCAAATTGTTAAATCAGAATAATGGAATAAATTATACTTATGACAGTAAAAGATATATATATATATTTTGTTTACTAAAATTCGCGACTTTTCATCACGTTAATATTGTTCATAGCCTCGATACAGTTATAGTAAAAAGTTTCAGAAGAAATAAATGTATTTTTCCTGGCTACTATAAACTTATTTATTGTAGTGTAATTTGAAAAAAAAGCAAAAACTGCATGGGCTTTTGTTTCAGCATAACTAATATAATTTTATAGTTTTTATTTATTTATTAAAGTACACCACATGCATACATACGAGTATATAGAGCATATATATATCTTTCCCTTTGGAGTAGGCGAAATTCCATATGCTCCGATCCTTACATACCACTTTCGCTTCTTCCATTTTCATCAATGCTTTCATACACACTCGTAGGTTTCGAATACTTTTGACCTATACACAAAGTACACCACATCATATAAAATACAATTTTCTACATTTTAAGTAACAATTTGTTGTTCTAAAATATATGATAATTATGGTGAACATAAGAATTACAAAAAATACTCCCTAATTGCATTTGAAAAAGAAACAATTAAAAATAAAAATAATACTTAAGCTACAAAAAAAGGTTTACAAGTTGTTCAATAAATATAGACAAAGAAAAAATCTAGAAACTAGTACAATGCGGAGGCATAACAGTCGAGTTATGGTGCTACCGTTTATTACGCATTGAACGAGCAAGCACTGGCTAAGCATACACATGGCACTCGATTAGACGCGACCGCGACACTCCAACATTGACTCATGGCCCTGCGTCTCTCAGGATGCCATGCTGACCCTGACATTCCTATATTAAACCACAATAACACTTGCAAATCTTTCTCTACATTTATGGGTTCTCATACTTTATGTGGAAGTCATTATAGTTGTAATTTTGATCGATATTGATTGTTTAATTAAATACTTACGACTGTAAACTTTTAGTAAGCAAAGTGTAGAAAGAAAATATGAAAATTATAAATTGTAAACAAATTTCTTTTGAATTAATCTGGTACTGGAAAACATTGGTTCTAACAAATGAGTCGGTGGAAAGGTAAAGTTTTCCAGAGTAATTAAATAGTATGGAAATAAATAGGTTTTTTGCGCTATTTCCTGTGATTCAATTGACAGCAGGTAGGTTTGAGTTGAACCAGTTTCTGATCGCATAACGAATATTCACTGTACAGTGTTTTATAAGTAATTGCCATGACAAAAGATTTCAAAACACGTATCTACATTTTTCCCCCTAACAAGTACAATTATAAAACAAGATATTTCTTGAAAGACTAGTGCAACTACTTTTGTTGTAATCGATTATCTATTTTTCACACGGACCATAATTGTGGTATTCTAGAAGCTACGTTTTTGTTTTTCATAACCATTTCTCTAGAAATATTACAAATCATATAAGTTTATTATTTACTTTTATGTACGTTTACTATATATCACTTTTAGAGTTTAAGATAACCCATGAAGAAGAGAATTTATGTATGGTAGTGGTAATGAGTGGATTTCCCATTTGTATAAAAATCTTAAATTATTATACCTTGTGGTATTCATCAAATATTGTTTACTACCATTTAGATATTATGCCTAATTAAAACAAAAGGAACATTAATGTATAAAGAATTGAAAAGGCATTGCTTCAGTCATTAATTTCTTAAATGCACTCGAATTATAGATTATTATTTATACATTGTTTGTTATAAAATATAGAGTGTGTTTAATTTAATTTGTAAAGTTTGAAACCTATAATATATTACGCATAGCATTGTCTACTTAAATTGTACATTTACGGTATCGTGTCGTATATACAATTGTACTTTATTTTTATATTTAAGTTCTATATAAAAGTTTCCGCTATATATGAAGAAAAAACATTAAGCATAAATCACGTAATAAATGTATTAATAATTATTAATTAAAAATCTATCAACGTCATTTAAAACGGGTTGTTGTACATTCGTCACAAAGTAAATTCGTCACATTTTTGTAAACGCCATACTGTTAAAGTAAATTCGTCACATGCATTAAAAATATGTGTAAATTCGTCACAGGTAGGTGAAAGTTATTGTAAATTTGCCACAAATCCTCATTTCTTTGTGTAAAGTAGTGGTAGCAAGCAAAGTTGTTAGTTTTAAGCTTTGACCAAAAATGCACATACCTTACAATTGAATGACATCGAAGAGAAAAGACACTTAGCCATGTGTGCTGCATTGGCTCATATAAAGAAATAAGATATTGAAGACGCTTGGTTGTACATAATGGAAGATGCTCCACAGAATGAAGCAGTCACAAAATTCAATGATTATTTTGCGTCCCAGTGGTTAGAGAACACTTGTATACAGTTTATGTGGAATGTACATGGGGCTTGTCATAGGACAATAAATCTAGCAGAAGCATGGCATAAACGTTTGAACAGTAAGATGGGTAAAAGAAAACCTAAAATGCTTCAGTTTCTTGATACACTAAAAAAGGAAGCTGAATATATAGATTGGAAATTAAAGAATTTCAGATTTGATATACCATTAAAGTTGAGAACACGTCATATGACATTGAATTGAAAACTATTTTGGACAATTACGATAACATGTCCCTGGCTGAAGTTCTTAAAAACTTTCTGTTATGCAGCATTTTAAAAATTTGTAACGTTTAATAACCAATCAATCTATTGAAATAAGTATTTAATTTTTTACATAGTTTTATTATTTATTACTGTGATTTAATTAACTTTCTATTGTTTTTTGTTATAATAATTTTAATGTTATGGGCACATCAGCCACTTGAAAAGTGAGATTTTTATATAGGTGTAAGGTAAATTATTAAAATTGCTATGATTATGAAAAATAAATAACATTTTTTATCTGCATAATGTTTAATTTTTTTGCTGTCCGTGCGAAAAAATAATGTGACGAATTTACAATTATCAAAATTAATATATTGGAAATTTACTACTTAAATTAGATTTGTGGCGAATTTACACATACTTTTTTTGGTGACGAATTTACTTTGTGACGAATGTACAACAACCCTTTAAAACGTCGTTAATTAATACGTCAGAATTAATATAATGTGTTACATACTAAACTTTTTGCTTGATGTTTATATTTCAAGTTATATATCGAAATTCCGACCAGGTAACGAACCACCGTTCATGGATGAAAAAACCGTGAAGTGCACATTGCGCGTTTCGGTATCAGTCTATGGATTTCCAAATGCTTGAAGTAAAAAGTAGTTCGACAGCGCATCATTGACTGATGTTCTGTGGCTGGGGTATCACCTACCATCAAGTGAACCTCATGCTCGTCTGTCTGTGCGTAGAAAAAAAATGTAAGAAGTGAAATAGAACAACCCAGATTCTTTTAAAAAAATTTAAGTCTCTGTCGGTTTGTCTGTTTGTCTGTTTGTACGGGCTAATCTCCGAAGATACTGAACCGATTTTCATGCAATTTTTTTTTCAAGCATATATTAAGCAAAGCCAGGGGCAACATATAAGCTATGTTTCATCAAAATCGGTTTGTTTCAATAATTGTCGGAAAGAAAAGTTATCATCATTTAAAGATTATTTTAAACAAATATCAACAAATTGCAATGCAAACTGACTAGCTTCGAACTTTTTCGAATTATCAGATGTCAATTACAGTTTGATATGTAAATGAAATATTTTATGTTTGATTATTTCCCCCTTTAATTGAATATATCACATGAAGAAACCTTGCTCGAAGTCGCTGGCATCAACTAGTCTGATATAAAATAAAGTATGAATTTGCAATAATATAACACTGAACCGCACATATAAGACGTATGTTTACATACACCAAGTAACTCTCAATAAATGGTTTTCCATCGATGTCGTGAATACAAACAACATATAAAAACTATCCGCGTTCTTTATTTCTGTAATAATCTTCGAGAGTTCTATTTTATTCTATTATGTTCTGACAAACTTGAACTTGATGGAGTAAATATTGTGACGCGAACGACGAAATATTATACATATGTAAAATTAAAACTGGTTACTTATTTATAAGTTGTTAAACATTTTGAAAACTCTTCGTATCCGTGTTTAGATCACTAAAGATCAATAAACTCTTATCGATCTATATGGAATTTGTAACTTTTTAAGCTACGTACAAATATATTTAAATACTAGCTGATGCCAGCGACTTCGTTCGTGTGGGCTTCATAACTTTTCTCTTCGACAACCAATGAAACAACGTATATATGTTGGGAACTCTTTAATTTTCCGAGATGAAAAGTATCAAACATGTTGACCGGGGATATAATGTAACACCATCCAAAATTTCATGTAAAGCGGTCCACCAGTTTCCACAGACCACAGACAGAGAAACAAAAAAAAATTAAAAATCGGGATTTGTTCTATTTCTCTTCTTACATCCCCCTGACTCGGTTTTAAGTATTTTTTTTAACATTCGACCTCTATAGCTTTATTATATATGTATAGATAATACGATCCAAGTTTCCCCTCGTCATTAACTACTTATAAAACACTTTCAATATGTTTTTTCTATATCTATATAATATGAAATGATAACCAGTGGCGTAGCTATCATAGGGCAAAGTGGTGCAGTGCACCAGGTCCCTGTAGCTGAGAATGAGGCCCCTGGCCCTGCCCCTGGGCTTAGGAATGAGGGGGAGGCAGCTCTTGAAGTTAGAAATTTTTCGTTGCGATTTTTTTCTCTGCACCGAGGCCCTTGTTCACGTAACTACGCCACTGATGATAACAGTTACTATTTATAACGACAACCGCGTTTTTGCTATTTTCTTTACTGAGTTGTTTTACCGGAATGTGGTACAAATTGTATTTTGACCTAGTCACTTAAAGGGAGTACGTTTAAAATTAAAAATATTCATATAGAATAAAATTTAAAACTTTATATTTTTTAATTATTTTGAATCATTGAGGTATTGTCATGTTTTTTAATATATATGTATATATTTAAAACAATAAGTATGTGTTTTAAAAAAATATATATAGTTGGTTAAAATTTAATCCCACCGACTCCTCCGAATAATATTTGATGGATCTGGCGTTAGGGATTTAACCAAAACATAATTTTCATATTTTAAAAATTTTGCTATAGTAGGTAGTACATATATTATTTTTTTGTAACCAGTTTTTTACATTCACAATTTGTGAATAGGAGTAGGTACCATTAAAATTACTTCCTGGGCGATGCTAGTTTTAAAAATTGCAATATATCTTTTACCGCTAGATTATACTTATGCCCACTCTTAGTAATCTATTACATATAATAAAACTGTAGAGGTAAAATGTATGTATGTACATAGAAAAAAAATCCTAAAAACTGAGTCAGGGGGATGTTGAACAAACCCTGCTTATTTTTAAATTTTTTGGTTCTTTGTCTGTTTGTACGGGCTAATCTCCGAAGATACTGAACCGATTTTCATGCAATTTTCACAAATATATTTCAGGTTCAGGTTTTGTTTCATCAAAATCGGTTGTCGGAAAGAAAAGTTATCATCATTTAAAGGCACCATGCAATGCAAACTGACTAACGTCGAACTTTTTCGAATTATCAGATGTCAATAACAGTTTGATATGGAGATGAAATAGTTTGATTATTTCGGCACTTTCAATTGAATATATCATATAAAGAAACCTTGTTCAAAAGCTCAGCTTAAGGTTCACCTTCAGCCAACGCAAACGAAGTAACTGGCATCAGCTAGTTTAAAAATAAGAGTTAATGTTATGTAATGAATAAATTTGTAATGTTAAAATATTCTTAAATCTCAGTTAGCTTTAGCGTAAAGTGCTTACTAACATATTCACTTAAATAAAAAAATAACCTTCCTTTGGTGAAATAATTTACTTCTTGCCCTCCTATTGACCTCACGTCTCGACTCAGCAGCCTCCTAATTTCTTCAACTGACTATTATTATTAATTTATCACATAATATTTCGTAAAATATAGGAATGACAATGCAAATAATTAATTTATTTATCTTAATTGCACATATTAAAATACTGTATAAAAACAGGACAACATAATTGATTTTAAAATGTTTATTTTTATTTTGTCGTCTCCTTCACATTAAAAACCAAATATTTGAAAGTATCTTGATAAATAACTTGTTATAGAAGTATTTTCGACGTTCTCGTTGGCGCGTAATACCTATTACCCTGCGCATCGATGGGTCCCGCCATGTTTATAATTTTCTTAAAGCATGTCTTCCCCACGAACGTCCGAACTCCGAAGTGACCGGAGTCACTTCGGGCATTAAACGAGTGGGAGAAATGTCGAAATTTCGACCGGGTAACGTACCACAATTAGATAAAAAACCGTGAAGTGCAAATTACACGTTTCGGTCTCAGTCTATGGATTTCCGAATGCTCGAAGTAAAAAAGTAGGTCGACAGCGCATCATTGATTCAAGATGTGTGGCTAGGCTAACCGAATGATTTTACTAACTGAGAGATATCAATAAATAATATGCCATGGATTTTTAACAGGTTGATTAAAAAATATATATACAACAATATCATATCAGTGTCATTATTTTGTGTTAAACAACATATTAAATAATTTACCGATAACTGTACACGAATAAATTTTAAAACATAATAATTATTATAATTTTTTGTACGCTCTACCGAAGTGGGTTTTTGAACTTGTTGACATTTTTTATTAACATTGTAACACTCCAAATACATCGTTGACTACTATGTGTAAAATGATTGCATAAAACTCTATAATAAACATGAATATTTACCGGTATGGTATTAAACGTCAGTATCGAACTTCCTTACAAATATGCAGCAAGGACAATGGTTTCCACTATACCGTGGGACAAAATATATGGACATTTGCGTGGTAGTAGCATCGCAGTCGGTAACTATTCCGGTTTACGACATGTATTCAAAACGAGAAACGTAATTAAGTAAATATTAATATAATTAATGTCAGCATAATGCTATTTTGTTTTATTTGCTTAAATATAATTGCCTATTTAGTTTTTAAATGCTAACCGTAGTTCGTTCTCAGTAAAGCAAAACAAATCCACATTTTTATATACACACTAGCGATCCGCCCCGGTTTCGCACGGTAGACGGGTGCATTGTAGATGTACTTAATATAGTAAGTATTACTCGCTGATAACGTAGTTTTCTATTGGTGAAATAATTTTTAAAATCGGTCTAAGTTCGAGTTAAATCGTAAAAAACAAACAAATCTTTCCTTTTTATAATATTAGTGGGCATAGATTTACCATATTAGGACCATAATTTTTGGGTACTGGCACTGGCTGGCTGGATTGAGATTGCCAGATATCGTGTCTTCTAATTATCTCCCAATTTCATACCTATTATAGATCAACCTTTTAAACTTTTCATCAAACGCGGGTACGAAAGAATTATATGTACAAGTTAATTCCCACCTGGCCATCGCTGTTCAATACGATTATGAAGAATTTTTATTGCAAAAGCACAGTGGTCAAGAGTGTTGCAATGTACCATGAACATAGCGCAACTTCTTATCAAACATAATGTTACCAACAGATCCAATGTCAACGAGAATGGGACGAGTTCTACACACCTCGAGGCCTTTCTTATTAGACGCAACAGTTCAAAATAATATAATTATACGATATTGACCAAATAATATTCATTTTAAAAGAGATTATGTGCTTAGTGATACGAGTTAGTGGGTTTATTATATACAGGGTAAGGCACATAAAGTAGCTTTGCTCTGTAACGAGCATTGAAACATTAACTATAGCATAATATACGGATGAGATACGAGAAATCTATGTTACGTTAGATGTAGGTACGTATAAATACATTGAGTTGGATTTCTTGTATAATTAATTTAGCACCTCTGTGTTAGGGTAATAGATACACATATCGGTTGGTTATATCATATAACGTTTGAAAATATATTCACAATTATATATTAATACTGAATACAAATAACGTCTTATTTTTGCGCTTTATGATAAAATAGTTAAAAAGTGATTATACTAAGAATCCAGTTAAACAAACATTAAAAATAAGAGCTCTCAAACAAGTTACGAATCTTGAACTACCAGTTTTGTATATTTCTATTTGATACTTTTTTATCTTGCTCATAGAGTTTGACATCCTTCTGAAGTACACAAAAAACTGGTTTGAAAAGTACTTTGTGGAATATACTGGAAACCTCAGTGCTTCCTGTTCCTTTTTTTATAAATTTTTGTTATTTACTATCAAGATAGAGCTTGATCTAGTAATTCCTAGATTAAAATCAAAACATAAAGCTACGAAAATAAATTGCAATGTTAGCCAATGTTTCGTGCAATTTAAAGTTTGCATCAGCTGCGATGAAATAACAGTACGGTTGGGCCGAAGTAACTGTAATATTTAAAAATATATTATTGTTGTTATTTTTAAAATAAAGTTACTATTATTTTTTTGCTTAAAAGCAAATGACACTCAGTCGGTGTTGTGAATAAAATGAGTGACATTTGAATAATTATATTATACAGTAGCGTTTTTTGTCGTAAAATAATTTTGAATGAAATTTAATGTAATTATATAGACTAAGATTTTTTGTGTTGATCCTTTTCATCACAGACTATTTATGAGTTTAATTGTATTTACCGACTTGTTTTTGTATTGCTTATTCTGTATTATCTAAGTAATAATTAAAGTTATGTATATACATATTACCTTCAATAACATTCTATTACAGAATGTCTTACCGATAGCTTAGAAAGCTTGACAAGGTGGGATCGTTTATCAGTACAAGAACAATATAAATGCTTTTACTACAAGTTTTAAATCTTGAAAAATTTACTTGATTAAGTTGGGTACTAAATTCCTAATTAAGGGTGTAGTATTGCGGGACATCTACGTAATATTAATTATTATTTATTTAATTCAAATACTTTTTATTATTATTGTAAAGGGGGACAAACGAGCTGCTGACCTGATGGAAAATGGATACCGCCGCCCATAAACATCCGCAACACAAGAAGATTTGCAGATGCGTTATCGGCCTTTAAAATAATATAAAATAAACTCGCTTTTTTGATGCTGTTTATAAAGTAATGTGTTTGTTATCGTTTACAGAATTCCTACCAGAATTTGCAATCAATAAAATAAAGTATTTTAAACGTTGTAGAGAAATCTCAATGCCTTGTAAGTCGAGAAATTACACTTTTTGTGTACGTAGTTTCCCATGGGTAGAACAGGACCCTGGACAAGTCGCTAGTATGCGTTTAAGTATAATACATTGTAATATAATTTACTCAATAATTTTTGAAAAAGTATCAGAGCGTTGAAGCCTTCATTTATTGCGAAAACAATGATTCACATAAAATAGTTTCATGCCTCTGATAGCGAAATATATACTTGCTTACTGATAACATACTTTTAATACAAGTTTAATATGAAAGCAGTACTAACGGATATTTATACCTCTAAATTATTATTAATCGTTTATAATATTAAATATATATTAATCTTCGTGTGTATATATATACATATATAAATAATATATATTATTTATTATATTCTTTATGTCGTTACTTTATTTAAGGATGTTCCTAGATTTTTTATTAAATTTTTGAGGAAAGTTTAATAAAATAAATAAATACCTCTTTCATTGAAATATAATTTTATCTATACTAATATTTAAATTTATAAAGAGGTAAAGTTTGTGAATTTGTGACGTTGTAGGGGGTAATCTCTGGATCTACTGAACCGATTTTAAAAAAATCTTTCACCAATAGAAAGCTACATTATCAGCAAGTAACAGTTTTTTTTGTATAGTTTTTTTCGCACCCGTGCGAACCCGCGGCGTGTTGCTAGTCGCATATAAACTATTGAGACGTTATTAGTGTGTTGAAGAATTGATTACAATACCGCAAGGCCTTCGAAACTTTCGCCCATCTATCCTATAACCAAATATTAGGTTCCTGCAAATTTAATATTTTAACTAATTGCAATTTGACGGTTTACCCGCATAGATTTACAGGGAACAATACGAAAGAAGAAGTTCTTTCCCCTTTTCGGGAACTGTGTTGATTAGAATCAGTGAAAATATTTTTGAAATGAGATCAGCAGATTATATTCTAGTACATTATATAATAATACGAGTGGACCCCGCAGACGTTGTTCTGCCAAAATATTGGCTTCGAAATTATACAATTATTCTTAGATTGGAATATGCCCATTTGCCTACCGCTGTATGTGAAAAAAGATTTTCCCGCTTTTCTGTTGAAATTTTTCCTGAATTTTCTTTGCTATAAACATCACGGAGCCTGAGACCTTTCCAACGAATGCAAAACTGTGGAAATCGGTTCGTGCGTTCTGGAGTTATAGCGTCAGGAAGGAAAACCCGACTTATTTTTATATATTATAAACAACACCAACAATATATACAGACAAAAAATAATTGTTAATGAATGATTATTGAATTATAAATGAGTTCCGGCGGCAATAACCAACAAGTCTTAATTTATTTTGATAATAAAATAGATTATACTCCATATATTTATATTATTGTTATTTGCTTTACATTTATATGTAGATGATGCTGGAAGGTTTAAAAAAATGAGATAATATAACTGAAATGAGCAATAAGTTCAGACTCCAAGTAGCCTTTTGCATATCACGGAAACATTTTTTACAAAATAAACAAGATTTTCTTATTATTCACACGATCTGAGATTATAAATAGTTGTAATTGCGTTGCTCCGAAGCGTTAATTTATATAGCATTATTTGATAAGTAATGTTATAGGAATACACTTATATTCACCGTTTAAAGTGTCCGTCCCATTTTGACAAATTATTTTAATAACACATTTATCACGGAACCATAAGTGAATGAAAGTTAAGGATTATTTAAGTAATTGACCTTTACATGCATTTTTAAGGCTAACACCGCGCATTCTCAGAGATTTGAACTGAACGACCAGAGTTGGCATCAAAATTTATAGATATTTTAAAACAAACTAACCACGAAAATAATTTCGTATGCAAATAAGAACTGGCTAAATATCCTTTAGTTGAAGTAGGTACTCCAAGCGATTTTTACATCCAGATACATTCTATTTCATTGGTCGTTGGCAATTTAATAAAATCAGTTAAAAAAAATAGAATTATCTTAACCGCAACCTTGAATTATGTCGTAGCAAATTGATATAAGGGACTTTTATACAGAAGTGAATAGCAAGCAAGTCAAGTTTATGTTTATGTTTATTTGTAGTCTAGTGAAGTAGGTATGCTGATGATTCCTTATACGAATATATGAATGCAAGTTATTGTGTACCAGACTATAATTAAAATAAATTGTGAGATTGTGAAAGCATACTGCTATTTTGTCTAGACCTTATAATTACTGATGGAGATACCCTTAGTAACATTATACCCTTGCGATAATTTTTGGATGTACGAAGCGAAAGGAGAGAATTTGTCTGAAGAAGACTATGTTATGGAATGCATTCACTGCAAAACGTTCCCTGAGCGCATAATAATAAGAAAATGAGTACATTTAATATAAATTAGTAAGAATAACTAGTAAAGAAAATATTTAAAATTTAAAAAAGACAGACAATGTAAACACGATCTCTATACATCATAAATCGGCATTTATGTTTACGCTCTTAAGAATAACGTACCTATAAGAAAAAAAAATAGATTTTGTTTGTTGTAGTCGCAAAATTCATATATAGCTATCAGTTATAACATATTGTTTAAAATTGATAGAGTTTTGATCTAAAAAAATACTCTGGCACGTTTTATACTATAAATTATTTATTTCTTAAAAGTTACTTTATTTAGGGGAATTGCAAGTTTTTTATAGAACGACAGAACTTGTATCTTTAGCAAATTGTATTTTGTGTACTTTTATAAATAAATAAATATGAAATAGATATATCTTTTATCATGCATATCGGCTACAATCATGTGGGATTGCTTATATTTTTGTTATTTTAACACGGAGGACTGAAAGCTAAAATATAAAGTTGCCACAGATAAAACTACACGTTTAGCGGATTCAATTTGACGCAACTTCATTCTCGCGTTCCAAACTAAATCGATTTTGGGTACTCTTATTCTGAGATCAAAAAAATTCTTTATGAGCAAGGAATACTCACATATTTACGTTTTTTTATCATCAGCAATAGCTAGGTTTAGAGTTTCAGAAATAGTAAAATCTATGAGTAATTATGATAAAAGTTGGATAAAATTTTGCCAAACATTTACATGGGTAAAATCGTGTTCACGGAAAAAGGAACAGCCTGACAAGCATAATTAATTATAACAAACAAACTTAAATAATTATAATAGTATATAATAAATTCGAACTGAAATAAGGAAAGTCACTTAGTACACCTGGTAGGTACACAAACTAAAGGCTTTCACAGAAGGCATAAATAGCCCTTAACTTGACGAACTTTCACACTAACGCGATTTATGATTCGACAAGCCTTGACAGCAATTTTCCGTCATACGTTTCTTGCACGCTTTTGTGGAACACAAAATTAATTCTGGAAAGGTTTATTGTTGTCAGTTTTCAAACAAAGGATTTAATATCATAAGAATCTCAAAAAAGGATATCTAAATATATTTTTTACCAGATTATGGACAGTTGTTTGACCACTATCCCACCTCATTTAAGTCTAGAAGAAGCCTATTGTTTGACTTGATTAAAGTCATGGCCATGCATGGTCCATAAAGATTCTAGTAAACTTATTTCAATTATTAAAAATTTTGTGTTGTTTTCCATGCTATGTAATATTATCTTCGAGGTGTGTCATAAATCATGTATGTAAAACCTATTAAAATACTAATCATTGTAATTTTTAAAATTAAAAAATTTATAATTATGTATAAAGCTATCAGGCATATCAAGAAATAATATATAATATTCTTAGGATTAATTTTTAAAATTAAGATAAATTTCCATTTTTTCTGTAATATTATTTAATAATTATACTTACTACTTAATATATTCCCAATTGAATTAATCACTAATGCACTACTTATTTATTGTTATGTGACAGAAAACAACTCGCCTCAGAGACGATACCTTCAGCACAGACACGAAGTCTTGTGCCGGCCAATCACTACACTTGCAATGTGCGCGCGCGCCGCTGACTATCACCTATATATCTCAATAAAGTGACGTCACGATTATTATGATAACTGCTACGCACCTTTAAAAACGTGTTCTATCTAAGAATTTTTACGTAACATAAATATAAAAAATAATAACTTATCATGAGGGGATAGACCTGACGGTAATCTGCGAATATCGAAGGGGTTGCATCCGCGTAAGTAAGTCTTTACCACGTTAATCAAAAAAGAGCGATTAGTCGCAGCTTAAATCACAGTCTGTCTCTTGCGAGCTTTATATTTCATGTAAAACTAAGTAGAAAGGGAAAAATATATCCATATATTTATTGATTAAAATACCACCCTATGACCATATTATAATAGAAGTTACCATTTTTACATTAAACTTATAAATATAAATGATATCCAAAATTGAAAAAAAACACTGAAAGTAACCTTTAACAATCAAAAATTATGCGCACCGCAAGTAAAAAAAATAGCTGTCGAATCCTATGGGATGCGTAGCGCAAAATTGAGAAGGTCTATATCGCGAGACTTAGCAAGGAACGATAAAAATATAAAAACTCATAACAAAAACTATATAAAAATATTTTACGATTGCTTAAAATTTATTGAGTGGTAATTAAAGTGACTAATATTCAATAGCATTATTCTTCTCTAAAAATCTACACTGTCCTCTGACTTAGTGTTCGTCAGCCACCATCAATGCGCGTCTAAGAAATACTATCTTAGCCTCTATGTATCTTCGATGTAAGCTTCTGTAAATTAACTTTAGCGTCAGTAGTGTAGATAGGTCACTAGCATCCGGTGCTGATCCCTAATTATCCGCCCCCTTATTTTTGAAAATGATTATATAAAATTTTGGACATGGTTAAAATGGGACTCTTATTGAAGAGCACGAACCTAGAGTCATTACGGTGAAGTACTAACAACAACAAAAAAATAAAGAAATAAAACGTTGAATTTTTTACCGTTACTTGTGAAATGCCGCCCCCGTCAAAGTGCCGCCAGGGGCGGACCGCACCACCATGCTACGCCACTGCTTAGCTTGGTAGTTATTTTTTAGCATCTATATTTGTAACTTATGTTCAAGGAGTTAACTTCTAAAATATATATACGTATATATATATATATATATATATATATACCTATATATATATATATATATATAACTAGCAATCCGCCCCGGCTTCGCACGGGTGCAATGATCATGATAATAAAATCGGTCGAGTAGATTTATATGGATAATTTTCCCCGTATTTGCACATTTTCACTGATGCTTCGCTTCTATTGGTCGCAGCGTGATGTTATATATCCTAAAGCCTTCCTCGATAATTGGACTATCCAACACAAAAATAATTATTCAATTCGAACCAGTAGTTCTTGAGATTAGCACGTTCAAACTCTACAGCTTTATAATATTATTATAGATTATTATTTTTATTATAAGTATAGATTATTGGTGTGCAACCAATAAAGTAATTGTATCCGACATCTAATTTCTTATTTAATATACATATGTGAAAAATTAATAATTTATATTCTTTGATCATCATAATGTACCAGACATTTGCTTTATTAATCCAAGTGATATATGACTAGGGTTCGGTTCAAGCACTCGTCGGCCGCTCTCTTCGCTCGACTAGTGCATGGTGGTCACGATACCAACATAACCTAACCTAGGTGGTGGTCAATTTTAGAGTGAAACTGGTAGGGTTAAACACCATACTAATTATAAACTTAAACATATATATACCTTTTTTGATGGTTTGCTTTCTTTAAAACTCACCCAATGATCTATTAATGATTATATCAATATTAATCAAGTAACTATTAATAAATCTATTATTAATATACCTGACAATCAGTTACATTTTATCTTTACCAAAAATATTTATATTAAACTAATTGACATTTTTTATTAAAGTATATAATTACATTTTTAGTGCCCAGAACCATTAGAATTGACAAAGTTTCAGTCAAATTTTGGATTGTTGTACAAAATCCAAGACGCATAACAAGAGTAGATTAATATTATTACGTAAAAGTTCCAGTATTTAAGTTTAAGTCATTTATACATATAATTAGTATCTCCGAGGCTATAAAATACTTAATTTCCGAGTGTCCTAATGTGGCATGGGGCTGACCCATTTCTGTGTCTGTTCTACTGATCATTTTTCATTTTTCTGTACTGGCAAGTAAGTGATCAGCCTTCTGCGTCCTGCCCCAGCGAAATTTTTAAAACCGTATTTCCCCGGGATTCGAATCCAGAATCTTTGGTGCATCGCGCTTATCACTGATCCACGGGAGAAGTCATTAAGATTAAATATTTACCTAATTTATTAACATACCTTAATATTAAATTAATAGAAAGTAAATAGAGCAAGGGACGGGCAACGGACGACGGGCTCGTCGGCCGTTTGGTACAACACCTACCTTGTACTGCGATGTGTCGTGGGTTCGAATCCCGCCATGTTTATAATTTTCTGTGAACATGTCTGCCTCAAGTCTGGTCACTTCGGACATTATACGGATGGGAGGAATATCGAGATTCTGACCACACCATTCTTTCCACTTCAAAGGGAAATGCCAAAAAATAGGTACCTATATGAGTCAGTTAAAGGAGAGGGTATCGTGTCGTATAAGGAGGTCAAGGAAAAAGTGCTAATTGCTAAATAGCAAAAAAATGCTACATCATTGCAACCAATTATTATAACTATAATGTAAGAGCCATGCTATATTATGGCTCTTACATTTGAAGAAGGTTCATAACCTTTAAGAATGTAAAAAGTGTGTAAATAAAAAATGAAAAACTACCGTCATAAGTCAAGAAATGTAATCCCAACTGGGACTTTCGAGATAATATTTGAGGATAGAGGATAATTTGTAAATTTCATTAATTTCTCACT
This sequence comes from Anthocharis cardamines, assembly GCA_905404175.1. Classification (NCBI taxonomy): domain Eukaryota; kingdom Metazoa; phylum Arthropoda; class Insecta; order Lepidoptera; family Pieridae; genus Anthocharis; species Anthocharis cardamines. Next base: position 5,284,374 of record FR989956.1, on the reverse strand, counting down.
AAATTGGAATAAACTATACCTACTCTTGGCTGTTTAAAGATTAAATCTAGATTTTGTTTTTGAAACCAACATTCTGGCAAGACAAAACCTGACGGGTGATGCCTGACGGGTCCACTAGTATGTAATAAATAGAAAAAAGTATTTCTTTTATTTTCATACATTCTTCTAGATCTACAATATTTAATTAATTTCTCAGTAAATTGGAATAAACTATACCTACTCTTGGCTGTTTTAAGATTAAATCTAGATTTTGTTTTTGAAACCAACATTCAGGCAAGATAAACCCTGACGGGTGATGCCTGACGGGTCCACTAGTATGTAATAAATATAAAAAAAGTATTTCTTTTATTTTCATATATTCTTCTAGATCATACACAAAAATCATTTTGTATGTCTGTTTGTTGACGCTAACTTCTTAAAATACTGATTTTCATGCAATTTCTTAAGTTCGCGTCTTTTGGCTTACAAATTGGTGCAGGCAGATTCGCAATAGGAAACAGAAGCAAAAAAAATCTGATATATCGCTTTTTGGTGTATGGCGACACATTTCCACTTATAAAATGGCATACCAATGTTAATTATTTGTCCTTCGCGGGAGAATTATTGTACTTTTAAGTTAAATTAATTAGTATGAAGAAGTTAGAAAAGCCAATGACCTCTCATTAATTATCAACTTCCTATGTGGCAATGACATTGAATCGCCTTAAAGGGTTCGCGTAATATGGTATTTACTGTGTGCTAATTTAATAAATCTTATGTAATAACTATGATTTGCTTATTTTAAAACCATCAATGTACCTATACAATGAGAGTATAGTCGAAGTATTACTAAAATTTGAGCAGTACAGTGCACAAATCGATTATATCCATAAAAAAAAGTTGAAAAATGCGATGAAATATAAAGAGATGACCATATGACGATACGATTTGCTTTGACACTTAGATTATTCAAAAAGTAGAGTTAATCGAATTATACGCTGAACGGCTAAATTGTCCAAAGCTTAAATGATATTATAAGCGTTAATCAAAAAAAAATGGATTGAATGACATTTAGATAGCAGGTATATGTCCCGAAATACCATCAAAAAATGTAAAACATTGAAATGGGTTAGGAGTTCGCTAATAAAATAGACGGGATCTATGTGAATACCATGTCCTGCACGGTGATTAAACATTATAATAAAATGATTGTTAGTTTTTAACCATCCAGCCAACATTCATATTCATGAGTAATATTCTACTGAAATTGCCAATGTTTTCCGTTTATTTAACAAAATGTTTATTTAACATTTTTTTCTCTTTCCCCACAAAATAAACAAAAAAATAAACTAATCTTACTCGATCTTTAAAATAGTTTCAAAAAAAGAGCGACACTGAGGCTGCTGTTCCTCTTTGAGTCACGCGGTCATCGCTCAATCCCACCTATCGCGTAAATTCGGGCTATTACTGTAGGTATATTATGTATGTTGTGTAGGTATTATGTACTTCTTCACTGTTGATGTAAGTTTTTCAAAAGCTTCAAATTAAAATTTAACGCTCTTGGTATTTAGTTTTTAACAGTGCAGAATTTCAAGATTATAATTTCCAATAACATTTTAAATTATAATCTTGAAATTGATAGTTTTATGGATAATTCAATTGGTTCATTCATATATATTTTCGTATATTAGTCACCGGCGATGTCTTTAATTGTTCGTGCCTTGTGTTTAGATCCTGTTCCGAGCTACTAGCTTTTCCGACCGTGAACCGGTTTAAAATGTTTCAATGAACTTGTGAACCATCACAAAATTAACTAAAGGACTTCCAAAGCTAAATTAGATATATATGATTATTGTCTTTTATTAACGCGAGTATCACACATTTAAATAAAATACTGTATACCGGATTAAAACGCGATTTATTATTTATATTGTTTAAATTATTTATCCCGACGTTTCAGATGCTTTTCAGCAACCGTGGTCGCGGGAGACTGGAACGTCGAACGAAACGTCGGGATAAATAATTTAAACAATATAAATAATAAATCGCGTTTTAATCCGGTATACAGTATTTTATTTAAATATATATGATTAGTTCATAGTTGTAACGAGAAAGATATTAACTATCCTTATCTTATAAATAGAGCGGAAATCTATATCTATACTAATATTTTATATTACGTGTATACAGAGGAAAGATTTGTTTGTTTTTTTTGTTACGATTTAACTCAAAAATTACTGGACCGATTTTAAAAATTCTTTCACCAATAGAAAGCTACATTATCAGCAAGTAACATAGGTTATTACTATCAGCAAGTAACATAGGCATCTACACTGAACCCTTGCGAAACCGGGCCATGTTATTATATCAAATAAATGGAGGCTTGCGTGATGCTATATGTTTAGTCAAGAATTGTCCAGTATTATAATTGGACGTACCATTACATACATATATCCAAACCACACAAGTTAAGTTTTGAAATATTAATATTTTATAAATTAAATACCCCGTCAAACAAATGGGATGGTACCCAATGCAGAAAAAACACTGCTTTTACCTTTTTCTTAGGCTGTTTTAGTTATATGATATTAGGGCATTTTCGGTATAGTTACTTAAGTCATTTTGAGCAAAGTTGTGGGTTGGATCCTTTTCATGGATATACGTCCAATTTTGTCTCACTTAAATGATAAATTAAATATCTTAGAATATCTTAAATATTATAATATCGAAGTGCTAAACGGGGATAGTGAAATAATTACACATGTCCAATTAATTTTAATTAGTAAGTATTATAATTAATGTTAATTCAATTACTCCATAGATGTGCAATACATTAAAGCACTAGTTGCAAATCTTGGTTGAAATTTCGGAAGGTCGGTATGTAGGCATCCATCTTTAAATGATGAATGTAATCTGATAGTAAATTAAAGTAGCTTAGTCTCTTTATTGATAAAATTATAATGCATTTAAAGCTATGTGGCGTCAGAAGAATCTTCGCAAAACAAAATAATATTGAAAATGACGCAGCAAATTCAGCGCGCGAGTGGTGCGCTGTACCACCGCCTCTTCACCCCGCGCCCCGCCGCCGCTAAAACAACTTTCTAAAATACTTGGTCGCCGCGGCGGGGACACTGCGCGGCTAGATCTCACGGCGAATGCATGTCATATCTTTTGCTCTGTACTCTGTTTAATGTGCTCGTAAATTCGTATTTAATAATTAATTTTTATATCAAATAATATTGTAAAATCGTAAATACAGTTGTTATAATATGTGGATTAGTTTTTGATTTGATATACCCAGTAGGCTATCCACATAATTGGTGACCCCCGACGTTCGAGAACATTCGAGAACAAGATGGCGCAAGAAGCTTCAACAGACAATGAGGTTAACAAAGTTGGAGTGCGGCTACCTCCGTTTTGGCCAGATGATCCCGCATTATGGTTTGCTCAGATTGAGGGACAATTTTATTTAGCCGGAATAACATCGGATACGACGAAGTTTTACCACATATCCTCTCAACTGGAACAACGATTTGCGCAGGAGGTAAAAGATATTATTAAAAGTCCTCCCTCGGAAAACAAGTACCTCAAATTGAAGACCGAGTTAATAAAAAGGCTTACAGCTTCTCAAGAAAAGCGTATCCAGCAGCTTTTAGCTCAAGAGGAATTGGGAGATAGGAAGCCGTCTCAATTTTTGAGACATTTACAGAACTTGGCAGGTCCAGCAGTTCCAGAGGAATTTCTACGGACATTATGGACAGGTCGGTTACCATTAAATATTCAAACAATAATAGCTTCACAAAAAAGTCTCAGTTTAGAAGCAATTGCTGATTTGGCAGATTCTGTTCACGATATTGTACAACCCTCCCAACAAGTTTGCACTTTAAATAATAATATTAAAAATAATGAAATTTCAGAATTGAGTAAACAATTAGAAAGTTTAACGAAAGAAGTAGCTTCATTGAAAAGTAAATTCCATAAATCACGGCCACGTACCCCATCACGTGACAATAATCACCGTCACAGATCTAGATCGAGATCGAGGTCTAGAAATTTAGATTTTTGTTGGTATCATCAGAGATTTAGAAATCGAGCACATAAATGCATTAAGCCATGCAATTATAATTCACAGTCGGAAAACGGCATGAGCAGCCGGAATTAGCGGCAACCGACTGCCAAATTTCACCAGGCCGCATTTTTATTGTGGATAAAATAACTAAAATGAAATTTCTTATTGATACAGGTTCTGATTTATGTGTTTATCCACGCAGAGCATTGAGAGAGCATCGAACGAAGACTGACTACCAGCTGTTTGCAGCTAATGGCTCAATAATCACTACTTATGGTTGGGTTCAGATTCATATTAATTTAGGATTGCGACGTGATTTTAAATGGAGATTTGTAGTTGCCGACATTTCTAAACCGATAATTGGTGTTGATTTTCTTTCTTTTTATAATCTGTTAGTAGATTGTCGTCAGCAACGCCTTATTGACGGATTGACATCACTCGCAGTTTCAACATCAATTGAAAAGGCATCTGAAAGTGACGTGACTTCTATCAAGGTAATTTCTGGAGATTCTATTTACCATCAAATCTTACGTCGGTATCCAGATATAACGCGCCCAGCAGGTACTTATAAGGAGCCAAAGCATAATACCGTGCATCATATTCGGACAACACCAGGTCCGCCAGTTTCATCTCGACCTCGTAGACTTCCTCCTGATCGATTGAAGGTTGCACAGAAGGAGTTTGAAGATATGCTACAAGCTGGAATAGCACGCAGGTCAGATAGTCCATGGTCTTCTCCTCTTCATTTAGCTCCCAAGAAGGATAACAGCTGGAGACCTTGTGGTGACTACAGAGCTTTGAACGCGAGAACATTGCCCGACTGCTATCCAATCAGGCATATCCAAGATTTTACACATTTGATAGCAGGTAGCACAATCTTTTCAAAAATCGATTTGGTACGAGCGTACAATCAGATACCGGTTTTTAAAGACGATATACCGAAGACTGCTATTACTACACCGTTTGGATTATTTGAATTTTCATATATGACATTTGGTCTTCGAAATGCAGCGCAAACATTTCAGCGTTTTATTGACGAAATGCTCAAAGGATTTCATTTTTGCTATGGATACTTAGATGACATTTTAGTATTTTCTCAGAACTATGATGAGCACCTGGATCACCTGCATCAATTGTTCCAGAGACTATCAGATTTTGGCATCTTAATAAATTCCGCTAAGTGTGAGTTTGGTGTATCTAATATAACTTTTTTGGGTCATAAGGTTTCATCAACTGGAATATGTCCGGTGCAAGAGAAAGTACAAGCAGTGATGGACTTTCCAGTTCCGAAGAATATTCAAGAACTCCGTCGTTTTCTGGGTATGTTTAACTTTTATAGACGTTTTATCCCAGGCGCATCATCTATCCAAGCTCCACTCAGTTTAGCTCTTGCCGGACCCAAAAAGAAAAGCAAACAAGCTATTGAGATGACCCCAGTAGAAATGGAATCTTTTAACGCATGTAAGTTGGCTCTTTCTAAAGCGACCACGCTAGCACATCCTAGAACTGATTGTGATATCGCAATTCATACGGATGCATCAGACAATGCGATTGGGGCTGTTTTACAACAACGTGTGAATGACACCTGGCAACCTTTAGCTTTCTTCTCACGTAAACTTAAGCCATGTCAAGTTAAGTATAGCCCATATGATCGAGAGCTTTTAGCTATTTATGATGCTATTCGATATTTTCGTCATATGCTAGAAGCAAGAGTTTTTGCCGTTTATACAGATCATAAACCACTTACATATGTTTTTAATTCAAATCGAGATAAATGCTCACCTCGTCAGTTTCGCTATTTAGATTTTATATCTCAATTCACTACTGATATCAGGTACGTGGCCGGTACAGATAATGTGGTAGCCGACGCACTGTCTAGAATAAATGAGATCGCAGATGTAATTAATTTTGAAGAGCTTGCACGAACTCAGGTTACAGATACTGAACTGCAAGAACTTTTAAAAAAAGAAACGTCACTTAAATTAGAAAAAGTAAATTTACCAAATTCTTCAAGTTACATTTATTGTGACGTATCAATGGCAAACTCGAGACCTTTTATAACTAAGAATTTACGAGAGCAAGTTTTTAATTATTTTCATGGATTTAGTCATCCTGGAGCCAGGGCAAGCATTAAATTGATTTCCCAAAGATTTGTTTGGCCTGGAATGAAAAGAGATTGTCGCCGCATGGCAAATTCATGCACAGAATGCCAACGTAACAAAGTATTCCGCCATACTTCCTCTCCTTTAAATCCTTTTTCAAGCCCAACTCAACGTTTTTCCCACGTCCACATGGACATCGTGGGCCCGTTACCTTATTCTTCTGGTTTCAGATATTGTCTCACGATCATCGATCGCTTTACACGTTGGCCTGAGGCAATTCCTTTACCAGACATCTCGGCAGAAACGTGTGCCCGAGCTTTCATCTCCGGCTGGGTTGCACGCTTTGGCTGCCCTGAGAAGATTACGACAGACAGAGGCAGGCAGTTTGAGTCCCACCTGTTTCACAACATCGCTGCTCTGCTAGGCGCAGTGCATCGCCCAACTACAGCCTACCATCCAGCAAGTAACGGTATGGTGGAACGTTTTCATCGTCAGCTGAAGGCAGCTATCATGTGTCACAAAAATAATCAATGGTCAGAGGTACTTCCACTTGTTTTACTTGGTATACGCAGTGTGTGGAAAGATGGTATTAAATCCTCTGCAGCTGAGCTGGTTTACGGAGAACAATTACGACTTCCTGGCGAGTTTTTCTCTTCTAAAGCTACTACTATCACAGACTTCACTGACTTTGTTTCACGCTTACGTAGCTACATTAAAAACCTTGCACCAGAGCCGGCGCATTGGCATTCCAATAAAACTTTCTATGTTCCTAAGGGCTTAGACACAGCTGAGCATGTTTTTCTTCGCAAAGGGCCTATTAAAAGATCGCTAGAATCGCCTTACTCCGGTCCGCATAAAGTACTGGAACGAGGGAAGAAAACCTTCAAGATCGACTTGTGTGGTAGACATACCTATGTCACAATCGATCGCTTAAAACCTGCTTATTTGCTTAATAATTTACAGAATGAAGTTCAAATTAATAACAGCAAGTCGTCAGCAGCAGAGCCAATCAAGACAAGAAGTGGTCGTGTGGTTCGTTTTCCTGACTACTATCGACCGTAGCTGGCTCCGGTCTCGGTGGGGGAGTAGTGTGGCGTCAGAAGAATCTTCGCAAAACAAAATAATATTGAAAATGACGCAGCAAATTCAGCGCGCGAGTGGTGCGCTGTACCACCGCCTCTTCACCCCGCGCCCCGCCGCCGCTAAAACAACTTTCTAAAATACTTGGTCGCCGCGGCGGGGACACTGCGCGGCTAGATCTCACGGCGAATGCATGTCATATCTTTTGCTCTGTACTCTGTTTAATGTGCTCGTAAATTCGTATTTAATAATTAATTTTTATATCAAATAATATTGTAAAATCGTAAATACAGTTGTTATAATATGTGGATTAGTTTTTGATTTGATATACCCAGTAGGCTATCCACAGCTATAAGGGTTTTTTTGCGGCTTTAGACATTAAATTTTACTAAAATTAGTTTAAATAAAATACTGTATACCGGATTAAAACGCGATTTATTATTTAAATTATTTATCCCGACGTTTCGGATGCTTTTCAGCAACCGTGGTCGCGGGAGACTGAAAGATGACAGTTGTCTTATATTTGAAATGTCACAAAGTTGCCATATTTAATTCAATTAAATTAAAAAATAATCTATTAATTTAGGTAACACAATGTACATCTATGAACGTCATTAAAAAAAAAATAATACATATTAAATTACTAATATTACTAATATTAAATGCTTCTAATTTTACATTTACTACCAGTTCACAAATCAAGGGCGTAGAGCGGACGAGAAGAACTGGCAAGAAACTCGCCGCCACTCTTTTTAATCGCCAAGTTTTTGTTTTACAATAATTATATATTAACGCCATCTATTCCTACGGAGTTGATATTTACTGTAATTTTCTATATTATGACAATATTGACTAACGGTGTCCTCTTGTTTTTTAGTATTTGAAAACAAGAGGACACCGTTAGTCAATATTGTCATAATATAGAAAATTACAGTAAATATCAACTCCGTAGGAATAGATGGCGTTAATATGTAATTATTGTAAAACAAAAACTTGGCGATTAAAAAGAGTGGCGGCGAGTTTCTTGCCAGTTCTTCTCGTCCGCTCTACGCCCTTGATTTGTGAACTGGTAGTAAATGTAAAATTAGAAGCATTTAATATTAGTAATATTAGTAATTTAATATGTATTATTTTTTTTTAATGACGTTCATAGATGTACATTGTGTTACCTAAATTAATAGATTATTTTTTAATTTAATTGAATTAAATATGGCAACTTTGTGACATTTCAAATATAAGACAACTGTCATCTTTCAGTCTCCCGCGACCACGGTTGCTGAAAAGCATCCGAAACGTCGGGATAAATAATTTAAATAATAAATCGCGTTTTAATCCGGTATACAGTATTTTATTTAAATGTGTGATACTCGCGTTAATAAAAGACAATATTAAAATTAGTTTACTTTTGTATATTTAATATAAGTATGGATATTACCTAATATTCTTTTATTAACGCGATTATCACACATTTAAATAAAATACTTAAAAAAAGGAAAGCCTTCTACTGTTTTGTCAAGAAGGCTCATAACCGAACTCAAAAAGTTATTGCATTAAAAGGCAATTTTTTATAGTATGAATCTTGTTTAGATATAATAAATCTAAACAAGAATATTAATAAAAATATTATATTTAGTTTTGTTATTTCTTTTAAATTATTTATATGATATTTTTGAAATAATATAATGAATTATTAAATGTAAATGTAAAACCCAGACATACAGGGAAGTGACAGTAAGAAACAAGAATGTTGATTGTAACTACGTTTTGGTAAAAACCGTAGCTCTCTTAATCTAAAATAATTATAATATATTTTACATTAATAACAACTCAATATCTACTACAACTATATCTGGTTACTTTCACTGCAGTGAAATTAGTCAGGGTCAAAACAAAATCAAGGAATGTTTATACAACATAATATTGACGTGTAATATACGTATCATATTAATTGAAGCTGGGAGTTTTTATTCCTTATTTACTATCAAACACCTAATTAAGATAATTGAATATTAATTAAACAAGAACTTAGTAGATTCTAGATACCAAATAATTACTATTCCTAAATGTTTTGTCTGTGTAAGTATAAACAAATGAAGTCTAAAGTTGATAATAAAGACAATTCAATGCATATTTTTTTAATATTGTTCTCAAAGGTCATTGTACTACAGACTTCCGATATTAATGTAAATTTATAAAAAAGAATCAGAAAAAAACTTATATCTATCGTTGAGATATCAATATCACTTTATATTACATATAAAACGAAGTCCTCCGTCGCGTCTGTCTATCTGTTCGCGATAAACTCAAAAAATACTGAACGGATTTTCATGGGGTTTTCACTAATATATAGAGTGATTCATCAAGGTTTAAGTATATAATTTGTCAAGGTTTTGTGTAAATTGGTTGAAGTATAAATATAATTGTTGGATTGTCGGAGAAAGTCAAAACGCCTAGGAGCTTTTTTGAAATAGCTGTCTAATCTTGCCTTTGTATATCAAAACAATGCATGGTGGATTAATCCTCTTTTATAGATCTACAAAAAAGTCCGCGATATGGCATATGTGTGTATATATATTTTACGGATAGCTTGCTATTCCTACTCATTCGGTAATTGGAATGCTATTTAGACGGATAAAATATTAATCCTTATCAAATTAAATAAGTTAGTTACCTTAAGAGGAAACACTAAGGGCGAGAGAATTGAATAATATCTATTTGTAAAATCTATTGCTGTCGCGCATTGCCCGAACAACCGAGCTAAGACCCGAAAGAAACAACTGCAGCTTTGACCGAAAATACCTATCAAAAGTACGTAAAATCAACGTTTCGTAGTCCCCTGATTCCTTCTCCAAAACTTGACCGATTTAACTACTTTTTTCATCAAAAATTAAAGAAAGGCTTTGGCCGTGTTCCTATGTTTTCTTTTTTTTATTTAATCAAGTTAAATTTGTTTTCTGGATGTTTGATCACAGCGTAAAATCTGGCAATTTTTTTAAGGTTTTTGAAGGTTCATAACTCTTTTAATTTTTAATTTATGAAAAAAAAACATAGGAACATGCAAATAATGGCCATAGATCTTTGGAAAAAAATATATTTCTCTACTGGCATTATCCAGGGAGGAAACAGGGAAATACGGCCCTTGTGTTTCCTCTTAAGCATTTCATGCACATTATTATAATATTTTACACCATACAAATTAAATAAATATCTTAGGAGTTATCGCATTTCTTTTAACGCGCGCGATTGCGACCCTACGACAGACAAAACATGATATAGACATAATATACTCTTCTACCCGTGCGTAGTTGGGGCGGGTCTAAAATATTTTTTCAAAATGCTGTGAATGACTTTATATAATTTTCGGAAAATAATGGTGATGTTAAATTGTGCATTGATTCCACTCCGGTTGTGTGAAAACAAACTCGCGGCCTTATCGGCGGGGTAATATCGAATTATTATTTAGTTTATGGTAATAATAAGTTATCAGATTTAATATTGTTCATAAAAACTTAAAAGCACTATTACTTATTACTTTATTATTATTTACTTTATTCACTCTTTATTACTTCACATATTTTATTAAAACAGATTTAACGATAATGTAATGCATTTACGTATAGCAAATTAACTTAATGCATTTAATACGAAAAAAAACTAAAAATGATTAAAACTCGAATTTTCAATTAAAAAAAGACAATGTTATTGTCTTAAGTATAAATTGGATTACGTACAAATATCAACTACTTAAATCATTGTTTTCTATTATAAAGGCCATACAATATACCCGTTTTTAAAATCCACATTGTAAACACTTTTATATTCATCAAAGTATGTTTAGAAGATATATTTTAATCTTTATGCACTACAAGATGGGTGGTGATGATTTTCGTGTACGCTGGTCGGGTTAAGGTCCTCATTTTGAAGTTAATTTTCATATAAAATAATAAAATCGTAGTTGATCCAATTATATAGAAGTATTTTAGAGTGTGTATAATTTCGATTGCATTGGTTACCATTCTTTTTAAATTTTATTTTAATTAAAATAAAATTTAATCCGTTATCCGTTTTCATTTCCAATACGTTCTCAAAAAGTGTCTGACTGAAACCCATTGATATAGTTAATACAATGTCATAGTTTTAATACTATGTCAATGGTATTAACCACAGATCAGAAGACTTATTTTTCCCTGTTCTGTGGTATTAACCTATATTTTTTTTTTCTTGATACTGGTGTTGGTACATCCCGAGGTTATTAAACATAACTTACACAAGAAAAACATATTAAACTTCTATATAATAGTTGAGATACACTTCAAATTTTGCTATTAAACCGATTTAAATGATATATAATATCTCTTTTGAAATATGTGGAGCTCATAAGGAAGCGATTGGTACAAAATTTTATTTTTTTATCATTTTGTGGGTTGACACTGTATTGCTTAACAGCGTCCATAACTTAAAGAAATAAAAGAAGAAAAGAAATTAAGAACTTCGATGTAAAAACCGTAAAAAGTGTTGTTTTTGCAGTTTTTACCACGGAATAGATAAAAAAGATCTTATTTATCATTTATATGTGTTTAATCATTGTTTTCATCAGTTTTAAATTTTGGTTGCAAACTAAGAGTTGATTAACATAAAGTAGGTAGTTTAATTCACACAGAAAAAAACATCTAACTTAATCATATCGTGAATGTTTAATGTACCTATATGTTAATAATGTTGAGATTAAGGATGAGTTCGTCAACTGAACTATATAAAATAATGACAAGGCTAGAAGGCAAGAAAGAAATCGCTGCTTAGCGATAATATATTATCTGTATTCTTTCTGTTATTTAGTGGAATAAAGTGTAAAATTCTCAATGTGTAAAATCAAATCAAAGTATAAAACTCGTTGATTGATATTTTTAAATATCATGATGTTTATAAGGATCCTGAGAGTTAAATCTTATCACTCTTCATTTTAACTTATTACATCTGATTACGTGAAGATTGTAGTCATATATTTAACGCGTGCCCTATCTTTAACATGATAATTACCCATAGCCTCTTCTGCATACAATATTACAAAATAAAGTAGCGTACGATTATGTAACGAATTATATGCATTTTTATGCATACATCCATTGACATAGTATACGTCTCCATTGACGTTATTCTTTGTAATTGTAATATTTTAAAAAATATACTTATTTTATAATATATTGGTATATATTTTTTATTACATATTGGTATTTAGTGGTAGAGCTTAAAAATGTTGTTCCGTGGAAGAAAGTGAGTGAGTGAAACCTCATAAACAGAAAACTACTCACTTGCTTTGCTACTGCCGCGGCCGGAGCAGATGCCGCTCTCAATCGCGCTATCCGTAGGCAAATATTTTTAAGAACAAATAATCGTATATTTACAAAGTACAGTAGGTAAAGTTATCTAAAATTGTTTACAAGTGTTTACTCGTCGGAATTTGAAAGATTTTTGTTCCGAAGTCTCTATTGTGGGGCCCCAAAAAAAACCATCCCTCACCCCTCAAGCCGCCGTAATGGGGCCCACGGGATCGCGATAGCGTAGTGCCGCGAGCACCCGGCGGTCAGGCCAAACGGAGGGGGGCTCCTCGACCCGCTTGTGCATCCTTTCCATGCTCAACATGGGAGGAGTCCGCGGGACGAATTTTAAGTCAAACTTGTTGACTCACCACTAGTGTTAGTTTTCCACCTTACGTGCCTTCTGCATAGGTTTCAAACTTCCACCAATGTTTATGTTATCAACCCTTCCGGGCGTCAAACAACCCTCAAGCTCTCAAACTCTGATCACCAACCATTTCCACACTTTTTTAAAAAGCGAGAAACACTTAATGACCAACCTGGGAATCGAACCCGAGACGTATGCTCTTACGGATCAATGTGCGACCGCAAGGCTGCATACGCAGTTTTTGTGAAGGCCCCGGGCCAGCCCCGAATGGCCTCCCCTTAATCCCGCCCCGGTTATTCAATTTCAAAAGCTTAGCGACAAAAGTACCTAAGATATATCTAAACTAATATTATAAAAAGGAAAGCTTTGTTTGTTTGTTATGATTTAACTCAAAAGCTACTGGACTGATTTTAAAGATTCTTTCACCAATAGAAAGCTACATTATCAGCGAGTAACACACAGGTATATTAGGTATATCTAGTATCTACATTACACCTTTGCGAAGCAGGGGCGGATCGCTAGTAAAGAATATATTGCATCACAATTATTATTCCGGCGATATTCTTATATTATTATTGGCTTTTATCACTGTACCTTTGATTATAAAGAGTGGCGGCGAGTTTCTTGCCAGTTCTTCTCGTCCGCTCTACGCCCTTGTTTTGAGAACTGGCAGTACCTAAATGGAAAATTAGAATTTAATATGTATTTTTATTGACGTTAATAAGTGTACTTTGTGTTACCTAAATAAATAAATGATTTTTTAATTTTGAATTAATATTAATTTGTTAACACATGTATTTAATATGATTTTTATTAATTCTTGCGCAATTGCAATAATACAGAGTAGCTATAATATTATTATAACCAGAATAACTACATTTATGAAGTTTTAAAAAAAATAGTTGCATAATTTTCATCATAGTACTATCGAATTTATTATAAATCATTTTTAAATGAAGTTGTAGATAAAAAAACCTGTTATTTTAAACTAAAAAATATTTCCTTTGCAACCTTTATAATTTATTACTTTACATATTTAATGTTCTGTAGAAAACAGGGTAACTGATTTATTACTCAGTATTTGTTTAATAATAATTATTTATTAATAGTAATAATATACAGTATAGAACCTAACTTGCAGACTACTATAAAAATAACAAATATTTTTCCCTAAGAAAATTATATCTTACTTTGAGAAACCTGTTGATATACAATAAATACAAAAAATGTAGTTAACAAAGAATACCTTTTTTTTAAAAGTGGGGAATGCATTTGCGCACTGGGTACCCCCCCCCCCCCCCCGCGGGATGTTATGCGGGGGGAGTGTAGGACTCGAGCTCACCCGGTGAATCAGGTCCGCCGATATGAGGTTTCTGGGATCGCATATGAAAGTATAAAAGAAATTGTAGCAAGGAATTCCTTGCTACAATTTTGCGTTATAATACGAGTATGTAACTATAAGCACACTTTCAAATTAATACTTTTAATATGGATCACATTTGACTCCAAACGGTTTTTTAGATGAATCACAAACTACCAACAATTGGGTGGATTATATTTTAACGGTAAAACGGTCTCCACTTTAACAATGCCCTTAATTCAATACCAAGTAAGTATATTGCTTTGTATTTTTCATAAAAATGCACACATACTACTAAAGTTTCCTTTATTACTTCTGCGAAACGTATGATTATTTCGCAGTCATTGTCTTACAAATTATACGATTTTTTGGTTTTGTGTACATTTGTGTGATTCTATAATCATATTATTTAAATAAGTATGTTAAGGAGACGAGATAGTCGACGAATTGTTTTCTTTTACGTTTATTTTACTTTCTTTAGTGTTAATATTTTAAATTACACCGAAACCCGAACATCTTTAAAAATGGTATATTGATATCTATTTAGATTTAAATAATAATAATGAGCGATTACCCATATCGATGGATGCCACGTTATCCAACTAGTTAGGGTAACCTACATATTATATTAGTGTTTTACTTTTTATAAACTATAGTCTGATTTCATTTATTTTCTGTGTGCAATAAAAAATTCAAACATATTTAATTTTTAGTTTTAGTTACTTACAATACATATAAGATTGTATCATTATAAAAACTAGATGAAAATGGACAGTAGGTATAGTTGAAAAAACGTTTGTTGGTTACCATAATTTATGTAGGAAGCATCGATATTATGTATAAACTGGCGTAGTTTCAAAAATTCAGCCTTAACCTCCTGGTTAAGGCTGAATTTTTGAAACTACGATCCAGATTAAGAGGTGTGGACCCAAATTATTTTCATGTTAACAAATTGTTTGTACAGAGTACAGTAGGTAAAGGTAAAAAAACGAAAAAAAATATCAAAGGAAAAGTTGTAAACTAGTGTTCACTCGTCGATATTTGAAAAAAATTCCGAAATCTCTATTGTGGTGGCCCACAGAACATGTGGTTGCCCCTCTTTTGTGAAGGCCCGGGACAGTAACCCCGGATGTCCTCCTCTAAATCCGGCTCAGGCCTTAACAATACTGTTTCATTTATAATCTGTATTATACATTTTGTAGATTTGCATGATTCAGCATGCTTATCCAAGGTGTCAAGATCACACCAGTATCTGTTTTGTATGTATTGATTTGAGTTGAGAGTGTTGCTTGCCAGTGCCAGGTTGCCCGAGATTTCAGTGAGTCGGAATCGGATGTCGCATAGTTCGCGGTGAGTCGGAACTGTGTGCGATGATGCTGCATATTGCTCCAGTGAGTCGGAGTGCTGCAGTGTTCGAAGCTGGCTGCTGCGTCGACCAGGAGAGATGTGTTCTGCTTGCTGACCGGCCGAAGTGCAGTGAGCTGTGCTGAAGGTGGCTGAGAGTGCTGACCAGGCATACACAAGCATATGGCATAGACAAGACACCCGAAGCCGAAGGTTCTGGCTGGCTGGCTGTGACTTAATTGCTGCTGATTGACGTGAGTGAGGAGCGATGCAGGAGTGATGACGTCATGCTTCTTGATGTTCAGAAGTAGGTGTTCTTCTGCGGGGTCACCAATGTAGTGGTATAAATTCAGTTCTTCTTTTGTAATTATATATCATTCGTTATTAGTTAATAGTCTTTCAATCCAAGCTATACACACTGACTTTTTAACTACTACAGCTACAGTATCGTTGAAAAACGTTAACTTTTATATATATGTATATCTTATTTGTACATATGTGTTTATAAATGGTTTACCTATATATTTCAGTTGGTTTCAATATAATTTATATATTAGGTTGGCACAAAAATAATGAGACACTCTTAAAAATGTAGAAATGTTTTTTTTTTCTAATTAATTATTTTCGACCATATTCTATTATATTATAGAACACTCTAGGTACTTCTACTTAGTGGGTATATAAAAGCGCTCCCATGATTAATTAAGTCAGTTTGAAGAATAATGGACGAGCGACAAATTCGAAATTTATACCTATACGAGTATTTGCTAAGCCACATTGCGCGGGCTGCGACTAATAATATTAACGCTGCATTGGGTGCTGGAACTACTAGCCATGTGACAGCATCGCGTGGTTTTCACGTTTCAAATCAGGAGGCAGAAGCCTTGAAAGTCAGACCGACCATCCGTATTGGATGATGAAGATTTGCATCGCGAATTACAGTTGAATCCGGATGCCACCACCCGTGAATTAGCGGAAGCACTTAACTGTAGTCACCACGCTGTAGAGTAACATTTGTAAGAACTTAGATATCGAAAAGTTTTGTCGCGATGGGTACCGCATGTCCTTAGACGTCAATCGTGCAACTCGGGCCACTATCTGTCAATCTCTTTTACTGCAACCACGACGTAAAGAGTTTTTATATTATCTAGTGACTGGTGATGAATCCTAGATTCATTATGAGAATGATACACGTCGTGCTTTTTGGCCGCCTCGAGAAGAAAACCCACTAATTCAACCCAAGCAGAATCAACAGAAACGCTTGAAGGTTCTGCTCTGTTGTTTTTGGGATTCACAAGGAATGCAATTTTATGAACTATTACACAATGAGACGTTAAACGCTGACAAATATTCAACTCAGATCAACAAAATAGCTGCTGCTATTAAGAAAAAACGACGTAGACGAGTCAATGTGATTTTATTACATGATAACGCTCGACCTCACGTTGCATCTGCCACTCGCCGAGAGCTGGAGAGATTGGTCTGGGAGACGGTACCTCACCCACCATATTCCCCAGACATCGCTCCATAAGATTATCATTTGTTTAGGGCCCTGAAGAATAATTTGCGGGATAAACATTTCAATGATTTCTCTGATGTATAGTCAGAGTTGAACAACTTCTTCGATTCGCAGCCATGAGAGTTCTGGGCGAAAGGCTTCCAAACTTTGCAGCATCATTGGCAAAAGGTCATGGATGCTGACGGTGGTTATATTATTGATTCAGCTTTTTGTATCATAAACATAATGAAATATATAAAACGTAAATCAAGTGTCTCATTATTTTTGTGCCAACCTGATATTTTATTGCAGTGCCATCTAGCAAGAGAAAGATTGATATTATAAATGGTCTGTGGCATGAATTTGAAGATACTATATAGTATCACTACTTGACACTAGATGGTGAAATATGTGAAATTAAATTATTATGATATATTTTATTACTATATACTTCTTAAATAAAATATATATATTTAAGTTTAAAAATCATTTAATGAATATTAAATTCAATATATATCTAGTTAAACTTTTAAGAAATTGTCTTCCTTTCAATGTCAAGGATGGATATCCCTTTTAGTGTTGTTAATTTCCATATATAAATTTTATCGATTTAAGATGAAATTGTATAGTCGATTATCGGCAATTCAAATTTTTTTATAATGACTTTGTACCAGAGACTGAATACCGGTTAATTTACTAGGTATGGGAGTTATACCGGTATGATAGAGGTTTTTGTTAATATTCTTTCGTTTTTATTCATATTTACTGAAAAAAATTACTGTGGTAATTGTATTACTGTATGTGTATTACTCTTTAAAACTAATATCATGGTATCTCTGTCAGACATGTGTTTTGGAAAATAAAAACTAACCGGTTTCAGTCCCTGCTTTGTACACAGTATAATTTAAGAGAAATATTTTAAATCTGATACAAAAATAATTTCTTTTTTTATTGTATGTCAGTAAACAATTTAAACACACGAAAACTTAATGGCGTCAAATCCTTCATTTCATCAACATGTTACTTATATCTATACTTCTATACTAATATTTATTATTTTTTATTTACTATTATAAAGAGGAAAGATTTGTATTTTTGTATGTTATGAATAAACTCAAAAACTGCTGGTCGGACCAATAGAAAGCTAAATTATCAGCGAGTTATATAGGGTCTACATTGCACCCGTGTGGAGCCGGGGCGCGAAGCTAGTGTATAAAGTAAATACTATAAATTTTGCATGGTTTATCCCGTGAACATATTATTATTTTTCAAATAAAATTAAACCTTTGTATTAGTTTTATTTATATTTTACAAAGAGCTAAGGTGGCTAGCGCGTGACACTAGCAGTAGTAGAGCTCGCCAACAATTTAAACTATATATTCATGTAGAGATCGGATAGAGTTGAAAATACTTTAATTTTTTTATTTAATAGTTCAAAATGTGACGTCACACAACTTAGGACCCCTACCACCACTTTTCATACAATGTCACACTTCGTCGCTCAGTATTAAAATAATTGTAAGTATTATGGCTTCAGTAAAATAATGCTTAACTTTAAACAAGTTATTGCCTCATCAAATATTGATAATATTAACCATTTTCATTAAATATTATGATATTCATATAAAATTAATCAATCTAAAAATAGTTGCAATAATCGGTCGCGACTCGCTGTTATTCTTTGATTATTTGCAAGCAATGTGTACTAAAATATTGAATCACTTCTAGTGACAGATTCACTATGGAGCGAGGACAACACTATGATTTCATTCATGTTTAATGGGAGTGTCAGTTTAGGCAGGATAGACAGTAAAAAATAAAAATTAAATTAAAATGAAAGCTGATAGAAGTTGTAGTTGATAGAAATTGTATTAAATATAGTTTTAATTATTATTGATAATGATGTCGTTGATAATAATTGGTTCATTCAATAAATAGTATAAATTAGATTGAGTTTAGTATAGCTATTTTTATAACCTAAGTCATCGAGTGTAAATGAAGAGGTGACAAGCGCTGTTATAGTTAATTTATTTTCAATGCTACAATAAGGTACCTAATGTATGAAAACTGTGATTGTCTATTGAGGTGATATTATTATTATCTGCGCGTCTTTTTGGTAAGTGTAAAAAGCTTTTCATATCAGACTTAGATGTGCACACGCCCATTACAATTTTTTTTATATTTTATATTGTATACCTACATTTCATTTAAGTACTCTTTAATTCGCGGGTATTTTTCGTAAAATAAATATAGAATTCGTTTAAATTAGATGTAGGTGACAATAGTAAAAGTAATGTTTCACAGCTTCTGTACTATCAAGTACTTCAAAACTGTTGGGCAAAGTATAACAGCTTAGCAATAAATCTCATGATAGTGTTATAACTATGAAATTAACCAGGGTGAGAAGCACAGTGTAAGGCAAATTAGGCCTTTGCAATTTACATTGATATCTGTACCTCTCATAAATTATTTATTTGCATGCCCAACCACTTCTTCATAAATACTGACCAGCTACTTAAATCCGACCACTTTATTATTTAGTGAATATCTACACAACATAATTGTAAATGTATTTTTACAATTAAAATATTTAGAATAATTACTAAACTTGTGACTAGTTGAAAATTATGTACATCAAGTGCCTTTAATGTAGAGAAACGAATTGTTGTTCCACACAGATGCTAGATCTTACTGCTGTTGATCAATGAAAATCTTAAAATCAATACTTTAAAAATATGAAATTTGTTTATGATTGGAATAGTTTATTGTCATTATTTTTTCGAATTATTTACTTTTTAGTAATAGATCAAGGATTTTTTCAGTAACAGTGGACAGAATCAGGGTCTAGTACGTACCTGTATTTGTCTTTTTCAATAGCAATATTGAATGTAGGTACTATTTGTTTAATTAACAAATGGTAATTATATGGAATCCTTTTAACTTTTATAAATTTAAATAAAAATTTATATTTACTGAAAACATAAATTAATGCCACCAAATATATTAATAGCCACCCTTAATCGGTCAGTAATAGATGACTTTATTTTAATAAAACAACTTAATTCTGTATTCTTTAAATGTTGTACTTCAATTACCCATTAATTTGCTACAATATATAGCAAACTTTATGCTTATTATTGATTTATAACAGATTGTTAAAACAGTATTGTTTTATTGTATACTAACAACGTGTCCCGGCTTCACACGGGTGCAATATAGATGTATTATAAACAAAAAATATCCTATGTTACTCGCTGATAATTTAGCTTTCTATTGGTGAAAGAATTTTTAAAATACATCCAGTCATTTTTGAGTTTATTCATAACATACAAAAATACACATAAACAAACAAAATTTCTTTATTCTAATCTTCTTTCTTAATTCTTTTTAATAATTTTAATTCTTTATACAAATCTATCCTCTTAATAATATTCGTATAGATTTGCCATTAGAAAGCCATAGAATTCTTCCTCAGGACATTGGTATGGTTGTATGGTAATTTTGCACAAGAAATTACTAGGTAATTATACTCAATTCCATAGGAGAAAAAATTTAGTTGCCTGTAAAATTTTGATCACTATAGACACAATTAAGTGCAAAATCATGAAAAGGAATCAAGTTGTCTATTCTCCATTGAATTTAATTTATAGTGGCATGGTTATGTAGAATACAATAAATAAAATAGAATATAAGTAAGAAGTTCTAAAAAATAACAAATTAAGTCTAAAAAAATATCTATAACAAATTTGAACAAAAATATAATAGTCATTTTATAATAGGACAATTTTAATTGATTGATTTAATTCAATTTACAATTTATTTATTTTGTCAGTATTATTTGTAATTTTTAAATATTAACTATAAATCGTGGAATTACTTAACTAAACTTTGTTTAGGTACCATTTACAATTGACATAATATAATTTTGATGTAATTTCTATAAAAACTACAATTGTTGAATGAGTTTTAATATTTTCATCTTTAAATTATATGTTGTATACTTACCTTATATCTGTATTATGTAGATAAAAAAAGATTTTAAAATTAAGTGGTATCTGTATACTCACAGAGAGACCTAAAAGCACCTTCAAAATGTTTTACATCATAAAATTATATATGTAACATTATGAATTGATAAAATAAAATAATATGAAGGATGTAACAACTATAAAAATGTTTATAGTTTAAGTAAATGGATTTTTTTATAAAAATAAAAAAGCACAATATTTGTATTATAAAAGCATAATGAACCATTGAAGTCAATAGGTAATGCTATCTTAAGTAAACTGTCAGTTTGAATACTATATTTACTATACTGATGTTGTTCAAGAAGTAATCCTTAGGTTAGGTACTTAACTCAAGTTCATTAATAACGACATGTTAACATGATGCCATCAAAAACATAAATTGTAAAAAGAGCCAAGTCTTGCAACTCAGTTCTTCTATCGTAAAAAGTTGTGAGATCCATATAATACCAAGTCGGTCAATTTATTCAGTCTCTACTGAAGGATCCTTCTGTCTTAAGTTATTACATAATTAGCTAACCTAACAATATCTTATAGTGATCATATCAATACCAATATTAAAAATCTTTGATGTTTAAAATAAATAGATTGGCTCGGTCGGCTATCGCATGAAATCACAATGTATCTTTTTTATTTTATTAAAAACGTAATGTATCTCACAAGTAATACATATAATTATATTAAACTAGCAATTGACCCCCCACCCCCCCTTGTGGGTGGAATTTCGTAAAATCCGTTCTTAGCTGACCTCTACTCGGCGAAAGGAATATTCCTACCATATTTCAAGTCGCTACGCCTTATGGTTCCAGAGATATCGTGATGAGTGACTATATAGGTGGAAATCTCTTTTATATACATATATAGATTAGATTGTTTAGTGCGATTGCCAAGTCAATCTATTTATTTTAAACATCAAAGATTTTTAATATTGGTATTGATATGATCACTATAAGATATTGTTAGGTTAGCTAATTATGTAATAACTTAAGACAGAAGGATCCTTCAGTAGAGACTGAATAAATTGACCGACTTGGTATTATATGGATCTCACAACTTTTTACGATAGAAGAACTGAGTTGCAAGACTTGGCTCTTTTTACAATTTATGTTTTTGATGGCATCTCATTTCTTTTTGTAGATAGTCCTTTTCTTAGTTTATTTGGATAAGAATGAATACAAAGCTATGGTTAACAGTCTGATTTTGATCGGCATTTTTATCAACTTTTAAATGTAAAAAAGTAGTTATAGTGACATAACTACAATAGTTGGACATATGGTTTCGTGAAGTTTTTTGTAGATTTTGATATGTTCTATAATATTGTAGAACGTTTTCTTGTTCTATCATCAATACTTTCCGCAGCACATGCAATGAAAGACATTTTATGGCTAATTTTTTTACACCTTGGGTTGTTTTTAGTAAGGATTTCTAAGGATCTCTATTTTTTCTAGTAATAAATATAACCTATGTTACTCAGTGATAATGTAGCTTTCTAACGGTAAAATAATTTTTTAAATCGGTCCAGTAGTTTTTAAGTTATTCATTACATACAAAAATACAAAAAAAAATTGTATATCTAGAAAACTGGACCGAAATTTCAAAATATTGTAGTTTTTCCTTGATTTATAGACTAAACACTAATTGTATTCTAAATTTCAAGTTTCTATGTCTGCTAGAAGTGCCTTAGAGTTTTGATGATCGGTCAGTCAGTGAGTGAGTGAGTGAGTGACAAATTATCAAACTTTGACTAGTACTACTGGTTCAAACAGAATTATATTTGAAATATACCGAGTTTATACAATGCCTGCTTAGTGACTGAAAATTCAGGATTCTAGTTTAATCCACAACGAAGCTATAGGGGGTCGAAAATGGCCCGAACTACTTCGAGAAAAGGATAGTACGGCCGTGCCGCTTTTTGCTCGACTTGGCGGGGGCACTGCCGTGCCCCCAGATCTGTACAGATCTACTATGTAGTAAGTTGGGCCTAGTATTGTAACCGTACCTGTATAATATATTTTTGATACAATCTCTGATGTTGCTCTATCAGGCTAAAAATAAGACTAAGAAATGATTGCACTTGTAAGGTCAACTGTGCTCACCTGTAACCATTTACAAATCAGCAATCTTTCATGGTCTAGGGCAGTGATTCCCAAAGTGGTTTATATAGACCCCTAGGGGTCTATGACAACCTGCAAGGGGTCTACGTCAGCGAAAAAAAATTTGGGTCCATGAAGTGAAAATGGGGGTCCATGATAGTGGATCTCAACACATACATTGATACATACATCATACTATATTATAATATCAAAACATATACATTATTACGTAGGAAGTAAAAAAATATTATATATGTTTATAACATATTTTACATAACAGATACAAAATTTTATTTTGAGTAGTTTTAATTAAAATTCAATTTATAAATTTATAAATTAACATGTGTTTTTACTTTAAGTTTTTAACACTAAACTTCACAACAGTTAGTTTACAGGAAATCAATATCAGGTAAGTAGGGGGTCTACCCAACACGGAAAAACATGGCAAGGGGTCTACGACACATAAAAGTTTGGAGAACTCTGGTCTAGGGCTTAGGCAGTTTAATTAGCGAATGATCTGTTACTTACCACCAAGAAAGCTGACTTTAAACTCAAGAATATGATTTATAACCGCCAATACTTTTTTATCTACTATTTGTCCATAACTTAATTTGCATACGAAATAGGGACATTTTTCAGGGTTTAAAGGTCTCTAGCCCCCTACAACTTACCCTTACTCCATTTCTTTTTCACAAAATTATCAAAGAAATATGAGAATGACTTTCTGCTGTATTTCTCCTATTTCCAATCTTACAATATTTCGTGAGTAACTTAACCAAACGATATAATTTACTTTATATTATATATATCATTTATGGAAATACTAATTGAGATCAGTATTTTTTTTTTTACTCTTCAAGTATGTATTATGCAATCTAAATTTTACAGCTTATCTATTGTAGAGGTCAAATGTCTGAATAGACATAGAAAATAAATGCTAAAAACCGAGTCTAAGAAGAGAAGTCCTAGATTATTTTTAAATTTTTTGTTTCTCTGTCTGTTTGTACGGGCTAATCTCCGAAGATACTGGCCCGATTTTCATGCAATTTCACTAATATATTAAGCGTGTGTGATACTGATGTTATTTATCATAACTTTAACAATATCAATTTGTCCCGGGAAATCAACAGTAAGGGGAGGTCCCCCAGTACCGAACTTTTAAGGAATATTAAAAATAACAAAAACACGTGAGAGTATATAATCAGACTCAAATATTTTAAATTTAGTAGTCACTAAGCAAAATTTATACTTAATCTATACTTCATACGAGTATCTATATTCTATATAATATTATAAAGCTGAAGAGTTTGTTTGTTTGAACGCGCTAATCTCAGGAACTACGGGTACGAATTGTTTTTGTGTTGGATTAGAATTATCGAGGAAGGCTTTAGGCTATATAACATAACGCTGCGACCAATGGGAGCGTGAGTGAAAAATGTTGAAAAAACGGGGAAAGAACGTTTTATTTTTTTTAATACCGAACTGGGTACTTTTTGGTACGTCCTAATCTTCAGATGATTTTCTCAAAGAATTGTCATTTGGCATCACCAGTTTTTTAAATTTTCGCATTTAAGAAGAGATTTTGCTGCTTTTATTTTTCGTCATTTTAATAGTAAGAAAAAGGTGTGGCATATCTTAAGGAATATTACAAAATACTCGGAATATATCTCTCAGTCGAATGTAAATCTTATAAAGTCTTATGTAAGGACCGGTTACTTTTATGTCGTGATATTCACGAACTTTTCAACTAGCTCTTCAACGGCTCAGTATTCCGTCTCAGATCTCAATTTTGCTATCAGGGTGTGCTCAATAAAGGGCATTCATAGGACTTGAAAACACCATTGACACGTCTTATAACTCTTCAGTTGCACTAGCTAATCTGAAAGAAACCAGGCTAACAACGCTCGGTTAGTGTATTACATTTGACTATTATCAATCATTTCTACCAGTTATTATTAATTAATTAACATTAAAATAAATTCATTTCAAAAATGTTGAGGTCAATACGAATGACATATTCTTAATGGATGCTTTATACAAGATTAACCGAAATAATAAAGGTTTTTGTTAATATTCTTTCGTTTTTAGTCTTTAATTTACTGAAAAAAATATTGTGGTAAGTTTAGTGTGAAGATTACACTTTAAAACTACTGTCATGGTATCCAATCATACACGTATTTTGGAAAATTAAAATTAACCAGTTTCAATCCCTGCTTTATACCTCCTTATCAGGGATGTTTCGTTATTGTCAAGTCCGAAAAGTGTTGTTCCGAAAGGTTCCGGAACTTCCGATTGATTTTGCACCTTCGATTCTGATTTCGGTTCCGATCAAGTTGAATTATTGGAGGTCGAAGCACAGCCGCTGACGCCTCGATCAGCGCCATAATATTTAAGAAAATCCTTTTTCAACACCCTGGATATGAATTAAACTGACGAATATGTTACTAGATTTGTAATTTTATTTTATTACACATCTCTCTTTTGCCAAGACAAAGGCTGAGGCCTCTGATTCCGATTCCGACAAACCAAACTAAAAAACTCCAATTCAGAATTCGGTTCCAAAAAAACCATCCACCTCAGTAACGTCCCTACTTTTTATGTAGCTTCAGTAATTTACAACGTTTTATACATATAGAATAACAATTTTGTAAAAAAATGTTCCCAACTTAAAGGGTTCTGAGCTGTATGTACCTGAACTTAGATTAATATATGTATATATATAATATATAAATGATATGCCTATAGCAAAACATTATTTTTGCGGTCGCGTGTAGTTGTCACATAGAAGGACGCCTAGTGGTTATATAATATCTACTGGCTCAGGATAATTATGATTACGTTTTTAATAAAAACAAAAATTGAAATATATTTCAACATTTCAATACACTGATAACACACATAAAATATACACCATAAGACATTATTTATTAAAAGTTAGAAATAATAAATGGCTCTGAGCCTTCGCTGCAAATATCCCAGCACAAGTATAGTATGGCATTTGTATACATATACTGGTAAGTGTTATCGGTAATTATCATTAGTAGTTTTTAAATGTACAATATACTATTATTTATATTCGGTTACCTTGCTCTCTTCCGCAACGCTAAACCTACTACTAGGGATGTTACGGAAGTGGTTTTACCGGAACCGAATTCGGAATCAGAGTTTTTAAATTTGGTTTATCGGAACCGAAATCGGAATCGGAGGCAGACACAAAAGAGATAATTATGTGTAATAAAATAAAATTACAAACATTATTCATTAGTTTTATTCATATCAGTTCAAAAAAGTAGGTAAACATTTTCCTGGGTGTGATATATAAAAGTTTTCTTAAATTTTAAACAGAAGTTAATTAAATCAAATGGCGCTGACCGCTGCTACCGCCGCCGATGTGCTTCGAACTCCGATTATAATCTCCGATTCTAATTTATCGGAACCGAAATCGGAATCGGAGGTGCAAAATCAATCGGAAGTTCCGACTTTTCGGAACCGAAATCGAAGCTTCGTAACATCCCTGCCTACTACATATTTCTATTACTGTGCTGTATGTACTCTCCCCAGGTCCCTTAGCTAGTTTGATAAAAATAATATTTTTATCTTTCTGTGACGAAACCTAAAATAATAATTGTTTATGCCAACGGCGATCATACTAACCTACCTAATAAAGTACTAAGCACACTGATTTATATCTAGGAATCCTGTATTTCTTATCTAGTTTGTACAATATTGTACAACATATTGTATTTTATTATCATAATATACTCATTTGAATGTTTTTTTTACTACCGATATTTTTCAGCACCGATAATATGCTTAGTGAAAATATGCTTTAATATGTACGTTCTATATCATCAGATGTTAGAGTAGACAGTCTTCTTTAGAATCATTTTAAATATTTTTTTTTGGATATTTATAGGTAATTTGTACAGATCTTTTTGCGGTTTTTTTACATTATCTAGCCCCGCTATGTTTCAATACCTCCCACGTAAGTAGTGGAAACTAAAAAAATAATTGTTTTTTTTTTTTAAGGGCAAACGGGTTGTAGGCTCACCTGATGATAAGTGATTACCGGCGCCCATAGAGGACCGCAACACTAGAGGATTTGCAGTTGCGTTACCGGCCTTTATGAAATGAGAAAGTTCTTTTTTTTAAAATCCCTAAGGCCAGGTTTTTTAATCCTTACAAATCCAACCCAAAAAGTAGGTTATGCATGACGCGGTGACATCAATATACATACATACATACATCACGCCTCTTTCCCATTGGGGTAGGCAGAGATCACGGAATCCATATCCTCCGATCGACCGACCACTTTCGCGTCTTCCAGTTTCATCAATGCTTTCATACACACTCGTCGGTGAAGAATATAGAAACATTTAATTATTTGTCGGGCTCATTGGCGCGTTCGGTAGAACACCTGCCGTGCGCATCGATGGGTCGTGGGTTCGAATCCCACTGGGAACACATGTTTATAGTTTTCTGTAAGCATATTTTCTCCACGTCTGGTAACTTCGGGCAGTGATCGGGTGGGAGGAATATCGAAATTCCGACCGAGTAACGAACCACCGTTGATAGGTGGAAAAACCGTGAAGTGCACATTGCGCGTTTCGGTTTCTGTCTATGGATTTCCGAATGCTCGAAGTAAAAAAGTAGGTCGACAACGCATCATGAGTCCATGGACTGATGTTCTGTCCGCAACAAAAAACAGTAACAAAACAAATTAAATTGAATTACTATTTATCAACTCGATTTGCATATACACTCCGACATAATATATATTATATACCTAATTCCCTTTATATTAAATTATCGGTTTTGATAAATAATTTTAAATGAAATACAATAATTCTGCGGTAATTATACTGAGGAGTGGCGAGTAGTTGGCAAATGGTATTTGTATAGGTAATGACGTACGTGAAACTTTTCGTGTAAAATATAATAATAAATATTCATTTATTTTGATGAGCATGATTATAAATATTGTTTTAATTATAGAGGTTATTATGGTAGGACATTTATAGGTTGTATATGGAACTTAAAAAAACTTTCCGTCATTATTAACTTAAATTAGGACTGTTTATTAGCCTCTGTTGGCTAGATTACAGTAGTTGAAAAATAGGTAACGTTAATTCATAACTAAAAAAACACGTGTAGAACATGAACATTGAACACAAAAACGTTGTATTTCCCTTTATGAAATGCTTTATTTTTTCTATACTATCCAGTATTTTGAAACATCGGGGTCCGTGGTCCTATAAGTGCGACATACCCCGTCACTTCCCCCGAAGCGGGGATCACTGATGATACAATCCAGTAATCCGAACGGCGAACATTCCAAAAATCCGGCAACCCTTGTTTTTAATAAAGCCGAACTAGTGAAAGTCTAATGTAACATATATACTCGTATTTAGTGTATATTGGGATGTTCAGATTACTGGAATGTATAGAAAAATTCTTAATAAATAAAATAAAGCATTTCATAAAGGGAATACTTCTTCTACACCTTTTTTTATATGGACTATAACATATCTCATAATTAACTAATTACATAGTTTTAAAATAAGGATTATTATATAAATAAATAATTGAGGTCTGTTTTTGTGCAATTCATACGGCAGAGGCGAGGGCAGAGGGTGCCGGGTTATTGGAGGTGTCGGTCTGTTGAAGTGTCGGATTAGTGAGATTATACAATATATATAATATTAAATATAAATAATAAAATAAAAAAGACTAGTTCAGAGACTGTAGGAAATGCACCTTGAGCGGTTTTTAGATTGTAACTGAGCTTACCTTATGTAAAGAGGTAAAATATTCCACAGCTTAACAGACAGTTAAAAAAGAAGAATATATTTTGTGATATATAATATACTAGCGATCCGCCCCGGCTTCGCACGGGTGCGAATGTAGATGGTCAAAAATTCTAAGCTATCCTATCTCTTAAGTTGGACCAGACTGCTCACGGTGTGCCAATTTAATTTAAAATCGGTTAAGTAGTTTAGGAGTCCAACGCGGACAAACATCATGACAGGAGATTTATATATATTAAGAAGATGTTGTGAAAGAGCATAAAAATGAGTAAATTGACAATTGTGCGTAGGCCTAGGCTTTGTTTCGATAGAAACGCCAATATTATATTATGATGGCGGCATATGGTGCTGTACCACAATCTGTCAGGGCAATATTATTGCTACCTTACTATACCTACGAGAGAAAATGACAGCGCGATACTATTTGTATAGCTCTTAGGGCCTAGCTTGAACAACTTGCGAAGAAGTATTCGTATCGTCGAGTTGATCGTATAGAATATAGATGGACGAATCGAATACTTTTTCGATAGTCGTTCGTGCTAGGCCTTCTGTTTCTTTCACCACGGACTCCTATAATAATACAGCTCTGGAGCCTTACATGGGGTCAACTATTAAAGCAGTATTATTGCGGATTTAATTGACGATGCGAATGAGACAGAGCTATGAAAAAATGTATCGTGCTGCCGGACTAGCATGACCGCCACGAGATATCTCGCGGACAAGAGAAGACAAACTAAGATGTAAGATATCTCGACATCGACAATTTTGATAGAAAAGATATCTCGATCGACAAATATATCTATTTTTGATATTAAAAGTCGAGTTTTAATCGTAATTGTCATATTAGACCCGGAAGAAATAAAGCGATAATCGATTAAAACACGAGAAAACGGTCAACAAAATTTTGTCGCGGTTGTCATGCTAGGCCGGCTGCTCTCGTACACTAAGACTACAATAATTAATAGAAAAGCCCCAAAGAGATTGTGATAGAGCCCCTGGTAGGAGCAACGCCAGAAGCAGGCCGATACGCGGTATTGCAACAGTGTCGTCTGATGACGCAGGCGCGGCGGCGCGCGCCGGCTCCCGCTAGCTGTCTCGATCACTGCTTGCTGCGCCGTCGCAGAACGTTAACACCTGCGTTCGCGCAACCGTGCAAAGTGATACGGGAAAGTCGAATAGCTCGATAATTTTATTTGTATTCAATCGGTGATCGCACGCCTTAATATAATACGGACGAATTTTCGTCCTTACGCGTATCTATTCCGGATAAGAAATTCGTGAGTATAACTGTTTATTTTACTGTATCTATGTTAATATTAATGGATTCAAATTTTGATTAATTGTATTACATGCTTATAACTCTAAATATGGAATTTTGTATTTAATTAAATACGTAGGCATAATTATTTTGTCGAACTATATTTATCTTTATAATAATAATTTAACTATTAATAATAATTATAAATATTTATATGTAACCAATATTTTACAAACCTACGTTTCCTATAAATATCAAATAAAGTATATAACAAATATAACAAATAATATTTATAGTTTTCCAAGAAGAGATATTAATTACTGTGGTGGAATAAACGTTCAAACCTATTTTATGTATAAAATAGTATCTTAAATATATTAATTTCATACATATTTAATTTAATGATGATCTCAAAATGAAACTGCTGGCATGGTCACTTAACAAATAAAACATTTAAATCGACTTCACCTAAACTGGAGACTGAACCGGAAACCTTATAAAGCTTTCAATGTCGATAACCATTTTAACTATAATCCCAGTTATAGCAATCGTATTCAAGGACAGACAATTCTTTGCATAAATGCTTAATTAATAACATCATTGATACCGGATTTTAATGATATCGTTACAGTGTTTTTTAAGACTTCTTTATGAGTTCAAAGTTTATAAATTTTTTCCGAATATTGTTGATTATTTATGCGATACATTGAAGCAAAGAATCTTTCAATTTGTGATTAAATACAGCGTTCTCACATTACACATGTTTCGTCACGCGCTTTGCCTTTCCTTTTCCAACGTTATGTTAATGTCATCTACTGAAATCATTTAGTATTAAATTATAACTTGAATACCTTGGATATAAAGATGTAACTAATTAATGTGGGTCTTCATACTTCCTTACGAATATTAAGTAATTTAAGTTTCGTTTCCATGGCTTTGAAGTTATCTTGAAAGACCTTGTCTCAAAGTTACCGTTACACTTCATAGGTTAGTCGATTATTGCAATGAACACAAAACGTTTTTATATTGACTTTTTTGATTTATATGTAATGACGCGTGCTTACGTGATTTCATACAAGGTTTGAGAGAATTAGGAACAGAACCGTCTAGTTTGTAGAATTTATTCTTTATATTAGTTTCTACGTTGGGAATCTTCAATTTACGGTTGTTGTTTTGAGATTAAGATTTTTTTATAGTAACCTGTGAATACTAGAACTTCTTGAAACTCAAAATATCTTGATTGCTTTTTATAGCATACATTACACATATACGTTAGGTATTTGAAATCATGACCATAAGCTATTAGGGCATCGGTAATGTCGAGATCAATTGAAGACATGAATGGATAAAGGGGCTATGAAACTTTTTTTAGAACTCAAATTTTTTACGTTGAGTAAAGGTGTTATGTGTCTCCTTAACAATATATTAA
Source organism: Anthocharis cardamines (assembly GCA_905404175.1). Lineage (NCBI taxonomy): Eukaryota > Metazoa > Arthropoda > Insecta > Lepidoptera > Pieridae > Anthocharis > Anthocharis cardamines. The sequence continues at coordinate 5,252,648 of FR989956.1, read as the reverse complement.
TTTGTAAAATTATTTTATTTATCAAATTTAGCTATTAAATCAACAATCAAGAAAGTTAATACTAAATAATATATATCGAAACTATTCTGCCCATTTTCTCGATCAATTACAAAATGTATCATACCCCCTTCATCCACTCATGTCTTCAATTTTATCTAACGGGTGTCTCAATAAGAATGCACTATTCACTAATAATGAAAACATGTAAGTATTGAGTAAGTTTTAATATTTATATTGCATTGTAAAGGCGCCATCTGCCCATCAAACAATCGATTTATTGCAACAACGATTACAAGACCAATCATCTCACATAATTCTGATGTCAACTGACCACAAGATCTTGCTATTTCTTTCATTGGGGTTTTGTGAAATCTCGGGTTTATGCGAATAAACCAGAAACAATTCCTGAGCTCAAGGCCGAGATCCAACGAGTTATCGGTGTAATACAGCCACATCTTTGTCAAAAAGTAGGTAATCGAAATTTGAAAAGAGTAATGACCTGTCATCAGAACGGCTGCCATTAGCCGGATATTTTATTCCATATATAACCTTAACGTGTTTTCTTCACAATGCAATATTAATATCACAACTTACTCAAAAAGTACGTGAGTACACTCTTATTGAGACAACCGTTAGATATATGTATATTTTATATAATAAATATAAATTATATTAAAATCTTTCTAACATGACTTCCTTGGTTTCGAATGGTTCTGTCGAATCATGTATATTTGTTCTATTTATTTTTGTTGTATATTAGATATCAACAGACGAGCATGAATTTCACTTGATGGTAGGTTATAACCTAAAATAGAACATCAGTCAATGATGCGCTATCGACCTACTTTTTCATTAACAGTCGTGGGGGTGTAAGAATTGTACGATGATATCCTCTAAGATTACTGTAGAATTTCACTAATCCGGCCCTATTAAAAACCAGAGCGTGCCGGCTTATTGGAATTTTTGGATTGCTGGATTGAATAGAAAAAATCATAAAAAATAAATAAATCATTTCATAAAGGGAATACAGTGTGTTTGTGTTCACGATTTTATACTTTTAACTATAACATATTATATCACAATAATTATAAAATATTAAATTACATAATATATTTAAAATACTCCTACTCAATTAAGGTCTGCTTTTTTGCATCTTATTTAAAAAATACGGAGCGAATATGCGTGCGGAGGGTACGGGATTATATTGGACGTGTCGGGTTATTAAAATGCCGGATTAGTGAGTAGTATTTAAAACAGTAACATGAGGTAAAATCTGCATTTTTATGTTTATGTGAGATTTAAAGAAATCCTAAAGGTTTGCGCTTACCTTTTTACGCAAATAAATATTTGAAGTCGCTAAATGGTAACTAAGTAGGTAAGTAATTTTGCCTAAAAGATTATTATTTAGTAGGTACCTAATGGTTAGTAATTGGATGGCTTCAACCTCTGCATTGTTGTAGGCTTTTAAGGATCGTACGCAAAGTAAATGGTATGAATTGTTTGCAACTTATGGGAAAGGGTATCGCCAAACAACAATACCTACCTACTCATTACGTTAACAGATCTTTATGAAGTTAGTATGTCTACTTTTTAGATGGCTGTAAAACAAAATTTAAATGCTATTTTCTCAATTTACTCAATATTGTATGTACTTACAAATATTAAAACATTATATTTTATTTTGTATTTTACAATGCATAGTTTACAGATGACTTCTCTAGAAAATGTACGAAAATCAATCATTCCCTGATTGACAATTTTGAAAAAATATACGGTAAAGACAATCTACAAGACCTATATTCGTGAAGAATAAAATTATAAGATAAATATTGATCGAGATTAATTATTATTTATTAGTCGTATTGCAATCCAACAAACATATTAAATACACCTGATGAATGAAATAGAAAAAATATAATGTAAAAATATATTATAGTCATATTCGAACTTGACCGGCTTCTTGTGTGTCACGTGCAATTAATTTTAATATTAGGTACATAGTTTCCATTTGTAGACCTAAATCGTCTATCGGTGAATTCGGTCGGAGGTTGGCTTTGCGTAAATGGGTCTTTTCGCATATCGTCGTTGTTCAGATCGGGGACGTTCTTCAAAAGGGCCAGGTCAAAAGTACTCGTAACCGACGAGTGTGTATGAAAGCATTGATGAAAGTAGAAGAAGCGAAAGAGGTATATAAGGATCGGAGCATATGGAATTCCGTGATCTCTGCCTACCCCAATGGGAAAGAGGCGTGATGTATATGTATATATGTATGTACGTTGTTCACTTAAGGATCGTATAAATAGGCTAAGGAATAAGCGTAACTTACTTTACATAAATTTTTTATATATTTTTTTAATAATAGTCAATATAAGTATGTAGTAGAATAATATATATGTATGTACATAAGTAAGTAGTAATCACAACACATATTATGTTTGTCTCGATTTCCATATTGTGATCTTGAAATACAATCGGACAAAAATAATAATATTTTCATAGACTGATACGAATAATGGATTTGTCTAACCGTTAGCATGAAGTATGAACGTTGCATAAGAACTTTGACAATGGTTTCGCGAAGTGTACTCGTAATTGATCATCGCTGCATAGCGATGTTGTTAACAAATTTTAGCACCTCTTGCATAACAATATATTTTTATTGACAGTATTTAATTTCTTTCATTAATAATGAAAAGTTGTTTAGTTTTATTACTAGCCACCAGTGGCGGGACCACCAGACACGCATAAAAGCCCTAAGAAAAGAAAAATAATAATGCCCTTAACGTAATTATACAAGTCACATATAACTTATATGATTACATAATTATATAGGTTAAATATAAACACGTATTACGTTTAAGTCGGCAAGCCTGGCTTTTGGGTTTGTATGGTGTTAGCCACTGATTCTTTTACATTCCTTTCATAATGCCGTTTGTGTCACATCTAACCATAGAAGTATGATTTGAACCACTTCCCAATGATCAATTGAGCTAAAATATTGAATGGTAATGAAATATGTATATTGAACTGAGTTTATGATGGCGCTCGATGATACAAAATGATAAAACAAAGGCTCGATAAATGATAAATCAAGTTTCGACTAATTTAATTTTTATTTTCTTGATAGTCACAAGGTAGTAGATAAAATCTTGTTTTAAAATATCAATTTTTATAATAAGGATATCAAGTGGTATACAATTATCAAGTGGTTGACTTCTGAAACATTTATTGTTTGTTTTATACATTGTAAAAATACCACTTAGCGAATAATATCAGATCAAATAATGGTCAGATAAATTTGTATCTTATTGTATCTTAACACTGGCTAATTTAAATTCGGGAAACCCATGCGCGTTACAGATCAGTATTGATTTTATTCTTATATACTATCGTATCGTATACTAATTTAAATCAACTTTAATACACCTTATGGAATATTCCGATTAAATTATAATGCTTTAATAACTGGTTTAAACCGATGGTAAAACCCGTTTAATAAAGAAAACCAGTCAGCAACGTCAATGCGCCATAAAAAAAATAAGATTTGAACGGAGACTTGAGGGGAATCCTTTAATTAGTTAATCGTGTTAGTTTTCAGAAACCCTTCCACAGTTGTTTGTTTTCCGAATATCTTTCCGAGCTTTTATAAACACCTCATCTCTGTAGATAGATCGATGAACTCGGCGTCAATTCAGGACCTTTAGGACGTCAATTTTAATAGAAGAAGTAGCCTTCTGTAGTGATAAACTAATGAACTTGCTGGCAAGCATAGGTTTTTCGGTAAAACCTTATAAGTGTCAACTGCAGATATTAGTGCATTTCCTTGTAAGTGCATTGATAAATTAATTAGCCAAAAATGTTAAAAAAGTATTTTGCATTGCATTTGAAAACTACCACGCTTATAAACTATACGAGTAGTTTATTTTGTTAGCATTGGCTTATCAAATTTAATTGGAAACATGTGCTGTTTGGCGGCTTTATTGGCTCGCCAAAATATTGACTTAAATTCCTACTAATATATATTATTTTAATATTATAAACGCGAAAGTAAATCTGTCTGTCTGTAACGCTTTCACTCCTAAACCACTAAATCAATTTTGATGAAATTTAGTACAAAGATAGACTAGAGCTTGGGAAAGGACCATAGGCTTATTATCGCGAAAAAAGGCTTGAAGGGGTTGAAAAAAGGGATGAAAGTTTGTCATTATCGAAGATGACACCATGAAATTTTATTTTTAGGTACTTTATAAAAATTAAATAAATATTTGTTCTAGCGTTATTTGAAATTTTGACCTGTGTGGGAATGAAATAGGGGATGAAAGTTTGCAGGGAAGTCCAAACAAATCTGTGTTTGTTAGCTATACGTATATTCATCGGAAACATGTTTATGATTATACATTTTTGTCTAATCTATTTGTAAATGATTTCTTTTTTTTAACCGACTTCAAAAAAGGAGGAGGTTCTCAATTCGTCTGTATGTTGTTTTTTTTTTTTTTTTTGGATTTGGATGATTCTTCTTTTGTTTGGTAGGGGATATTTCAGAGGTGGTCCCATATATTTTTTATCGAAATTGGTTTAGTGCTTTTTTAGAAAATTAACAATAACAAAAAAATCTTATACGTGGATGATGTTATGGTTTGTAGTTCCTTTCACGGCGCTGTCTCATTTGAGCAGCACGTTTAGTGGTAGGTCTACTAAATTATTATGTAAGGATTAATGAACTTAAAAAATAAACTTCCTACAAAAATTTTGAAAAAAAAATTATTTTTAAGCAAAAAACAAAAACCGACTTCAAAACTATAACTAAAAAGTAAAAAATAATATTTTAATTACTTCAAAGCATTATTTATTAACAGTTATTTTTGGAGTCGGTGCCAGCAGAGAAGGACTGTTTAATCCTGCTTTTGCAACTTTTTGAACGGTACGGAGCGGCATCGGTTCTATATCGGATCTAGCCGCAATTAGAATATTTAAATAGTAAGGAGATTGATGAAAAAACAGCTCGGATATATAATCTACCCGTAGTACTAATTCTACGCTAACGAAGTCGCGGGCAGAAGCTAGTAGTTCTATAAAATTATGTATATATTTTATATATTTGTTTTTTGTATTAAAGCCTCCATGAAGGTTAATATTACCCGTACATTAACAATAGAACATAAATAGGTATAACAAAATTTTTAATTGACAATAAAACTATGTTTGTTTATCGACTTTTTAAAATACGTAGTTTCATGGATGAGGAATATCCGTGATGTCTTCTGTGATCAGTGTACCTTATCTTGCCCTTGAATTTCGGTTAGTTCTTTTTCATATTAACAGCCTGCAATTATTTTAGTGAAACAACTAAATAAATACATATTTTAATTAGAAGAGGAAAAAAAGGTTAGATGTTCAACAGATTGATAGTTACATATCATATCATCATAAACATCAAACAGATCGCTTCTAATTGTATCTGTTTGTTCATCTCGAGAATAATCAATCGTTTAAAAAAACCTTTAGCATATTCAGGTCAGTGAAGTATTTTTAGAATTCAGGTATTCATGTTTTGTTTTTGGTCTTGAAGTTGTGTGATAAGTATAGATAAGATAAAGATGTATTGAATTAGAAGTATGTGCACGCAACTTCGTACGGATAGAAAAGTGAACGGAAAATACAGTAGAGAATTAAATGAAGAAAAATATACAGAGAATAATTAATAGGTGTATGGGAGAGTCTAAGGGCGGTCGCACATTGAACACGAATTTGTATCGTACGTAAACGTACGTTATTGGTCGTACGAATTGAACGCGCACACTGGTTCCGTTTCTCTGTTGAAATGGCAGAACCGTAACTGGTAACATCGCAATTTTATGGTTATCTGCGCATGAATAAAGATATATTTGATTAACTCTTAGCAACAATCAGTTTTAACTAAATACAGTAATTTTCGCAAGACCAGACTGTGGACTTTTTCTATATCCATATCGGATTTAACGTACGAACGCCTAAAAACTCCGAACACGTTGGGGTTTATTTCGTTTGTCGGAACACGCACGATTAGTCCGCATTCAGTGTGCGAGGCACAGTAGTACTCGGAGAGTTGGGATCGTTCAGGCGTATTCGTACGTTTTCGTACGTACGAGTAGAATTCGAACAAAAACGCATCCAATGTGCGACTGCCCTAAGGAAATAAAATATCTCATAATCATATCCACTGTAATGAAGCATTGGTGAACTGTCATTTGTATGAGATTTTTCATACAACTGACAGTTTGACGATTCGAATACTTTCTCGATAGTCGTTCGTGCTAGGCCCTCAGTAAGAACCACACAAAGAATTTTCTGGACAAATACACCTTTAAGAGAGCCAATATTACACTACTTATTTAAAGAGGTTCAGCGTTTCCTATTCAACAAACAGTTAGGGTTTTATTTGATTTTTTTTATAAATATGATTCTGGTTGTTTTCTGTATTTTATTTAACGTTTTGAAGTTTAGTTTATTTTATCAAATATTATTTAATGTAATTATTTCAATATCTTTTTTGTCTTTTGTGTTATTATTCTTAATCTTTATTACTTATTTATTTTAAGATATAAATAGATCATACTAAGGGAAATTAAAATCGCGCTGCAATGCTCTGCGGCACGTGCTGTGCCCATTTCACTAAGAGATCTTTTGTTTGTCTTATTTGTAAGTTTTTAAAAAAGAGAAATAAACTGATTATTTATTTATTTTTAATAAAGATTTTCATAGTTTAAATATCTTATCTAAGATGCATTCTCTGTTCTCTGTATATTGTTGTGTTGTGTTTTAATATAGAATTAAGACCACACCAAAAAAAAATCGCAACAGCGCAACTCGCATGGTGCAAAGGTTGTAATCCATTTTTAGTCACTCTCATTTAGGTTAGACATTTTTTTTATTTTTAATTAATAATGAAACGCTCTGGTTGGTATTCACCTTCAGCAATGAAGTGAAATTGTGTTTCAAAGAATACATAAACAAAGTTTCGTACTCGAAGGCACGTAACATGTGTAACGCAATGTTTGAGAACGTTCTATGGGATGAATGTCGAGGAGTGGGGTGCAGCCCGGTGCGCGTGCGGCTGTGTGGCACTGGGTCACCGGTTCCGCGGGGCGAGCCATACCACCCGCTCGTTTGGCGCAATGTATTTACGTAAGGCGTGCGGCTTGCGCACTAGCTCGGTGCGGCTGAGAGCTATGCGCCGGCGCGTTATGCCTCGCCACAGTGAAAGTTAGCGCACCACAGGCGATACGAGACGAACCACTGTCACCTGTTCCCTTTCGAACACTGACGTTTTTTAGAAAAATGCCGCGATCTCAACCATGTTGCATAATCGAACCAATTGAGATTGCATAACATGAATGACCGACTAACCCAGTCTATACGCTTAGCTTAATAAACCTTTATTATCATGAGGATAACCCCACACCCATGGGTGTTCACATAATTGAATTATGTCAATTATGTTAGCCTAAAGAATGTTAATGTTACGTAAGTTGCCAAATACCCGATTTGTTTTCAAGTGTAAGTGGAAGTGACTTTCTATCTGACTGAGTCAAGGTCGACCGTAAGTTGGTTGTGTAAGACACATCGCACCGTTGAGTTGGATCATTGTTGTTTTGTGTCAGCAGCGTCATCTTGATTATTGCTCATTTAAAATTGTTCCGTTCGTTGAACCTGCCAACAATACCGTATATTGCCAGAATCCGATTTTAATGGAAGTAAAATAAAATAAGAAGTATATATTTTTTTCCGGTTAAGTAGTGTTAATCTACTAAGAGCAATAAGGAATTAAATAATTGTAATCAAAAATGGTAACCTTCTCTTGACTGAAAGTGGTAAATGAATAAACCCACTTGACCTCTTGGATTTTTAACCTCTTGAAATCTCGCGTGCACCTTGACAACTTTATAACCACAATGAGTTAATTACCTAATACGTTTATACTCATACCTATGATGCCTTGTATATTACAGCGTTGCCATGTAATAATGATATGCGAATGCAGTTCATGGAACGTGACAATAGCACGAATGTAGTATAACGCTTAAAAACAAACGTGCTTACATCTGGCTTCTGATGTGACATTTTGCGAATTTCGCACACTGCTCAATAACTATTCAGACTGTTAATTAGAAGCTATAAGAGTGCTATGGTCACAGCATACGTATGAGGATTGGCAACGAAGTGGAATGTAATTTGTGTGGTTATATAGATATGGTACAACAATCGAAATTTAAACAAATCATGATGATAGAGTAATATTCTGTTAAGTGTAATTATTTTTGGATAATTGGATTGCATTTTTAAATCGCCCCTTTCTCGCCGTAGCTGTACGACTCATAGTGTCGTAACTGCCGGATATTCTCTTAATCACTCATTTTGTATGCGAAATCTGCAAACAACTAGTTTTTAAGGACAGTGCCGTAATGTTAATGTGGTGCTTCCGCCATACGCCATACAATACTCCACATGGTCACTAGAATATAGATGTAGGAAGAATATTGTGTCAACATAAATCGAAATAAATATTTGTTTTCAAATAACACTATTTTAATATTTCTTGTCCGCGAAGTGCTTATTTTCTCGCACAGTAATACCTACTAATTATGTATTTGCTATGGCATCATTCCTTAGAATAAATATTATTGTGACGTATGTTTGAGGTCTGACAAAATACACATTAGTAAAAAGCACACCGTAATTGAAACGCGTATTCTTTTTTTATTTACATACACTTCGTATCTCCATATAATGGGCAAAACGAAATTTAATATTTTATATTATCCAAGAAAATATTCGAAGCAATAGTCTGGATATATAAAAATTACTTCTCACCCTACATAATTTTTAAATTAAGCTGTGCGAAATATATGTACCTATACAATACATAGTCGTGTTCGTGAGTCGGGGTCACGAACACTGCTATTCCACGCCTTTGCGTTACCTAAATTAATATATTATATACCAAGCCTATTTTCACAATTATCGCCTTTCATTGTTTCAGATATAATAAGTTGCTAGAAACCATTCCAAAGATGGAAAGCTTGCACGCTTGGTACAGGGACTTGATGGACAACAGAAGTGGTAAGTAACGATTATTTAAGTACGAACATTCATCACTAATATTGTCATTTTATTAATATCCTAGTAGATACATATACAAAGTTATTCTTAACAGTTGTAACCGAAAGACAGTACAATTTCCTTACATATCACCAACGTCACATAAAAGAATAGCCATTTGTTGCGATAGGAAGTTGAGCATTTGGGACTCTCCTCTTTTTTCCCCCTTTTCTTTTATGGCCTGGAAACATAACTGACAAATTAGTGCGTTTCTCCGCAGACGCTCATGATCATACAACTCGGTGTCTTAATTGTATGACAGCAGTGATGCAATGTTTTAATTCCTCCTAACTAGCATTCGTGTGTCGCGAGTTCAATTACCGCCAGGTCAATTTTTTTAGATAATTCTACAAACAACAAAAAAAATAGCCTATGTTACTGTAATACTGATGCCTGGTAATAAGCTTTCTTTTGGTGACAGAATTTTTAAAATCGTTCAAGTAGTTTTTGAGTTAAATCGTAACAAACAATCAAATCTTTCCTCTTAATAATATTAGTGTAGATTTATCATTTAGTTAGACATTATATTTGTGTCTACAAGTAGAGTAGGTACACCGAATACTGAAAGGAACTGAATACTCTCTAGGGTGGATATTTATGGCAAGAGTAACTTGATTAACTACAAAAACAATCATTCTTACAATTAATCATATGACAATCTAACACTGAACATGTTATAATCTAGCAGTGGACATATGAAGCATTAAACGGATTATTATGGGATATCAAATTGTCAAACGAAAAAGGAATGAAGTGCAATTTATGCTCTCGGCTACATACTTGTCTGTAGATATGTGAAATGTATCGAAATTTAACAAAAACGTTTATAATTTTACAGAAAAATAATTCTATATTTGTAAATATTCATTATATTATTCACTTTAATTTATGTTAGAATTGACATACAAGCGTGAGGCAGGCAGGATACATCAGCTTCAAAAAATTTTTTTTTCTGTTTTTCTTAATATTAATCCACAAATAAATTTATAGCCCAAAATAAAGAATATTAATTTATTTATAATATTTGTAAAAAATAAATATAATTAGACAAATTTATTCCTATACTACAAGGCTAATGAATGAAGGCTGTCTCTTTTATAAAAAATAATTTAATTATTTCCTGTGACTTTTGTGACATCATATGGACAAGATTATTTAAAACTAATTCATCAAAGAATACGCTAAATACATAATAATCAAAAACATAATTTTTGATATTTTCAATTTGTAGATATTTTTAGACAATTCCTATACATTTGTAATACATTCCTATACCTTAGCAGATTGAAAAATCAACCTCTACAAAGTTACACCATTACATTATATTTTATATAAATACAATGGGCCAAAACATTTATACATCTGTAGCTCTGTTCATAGATACATCAAAACTAGTGCGAAAAAACGTAATATCTCATACAGACAGTATATATGAGAGATCTTACATAAAATATTTATATTTCATGACTTACAATTATGAAAAGCGAAAGTCTGAAGGACACGCTGAATTTTTAGTAACTTTATAAATATAATTATTTTATTTATTTTGATAATTAAAACCAATTACATTAATTATAATTATTTATTTTTTTATACTATATAAAACTATAATACAAAATTATACAATCAAAATAAAGTCAATGGACAACTGCTGACTCCAAATGTTCACTCAAAGTGAAGAGTGGTTTTCCGAATTCTCGAAGTAAAAAGTAGGTCGACAGCCCATCATTGACTGGTGTTCTGTGGCTGAGGTATCACCTACCATAAAGTGAACCTCATGCTCGTCTGTCGTTATCTGTCATAAAAAAAACCCCTTCAGCATAAATATCGAGGGGATAATACATTTGTAGCGATTAAAAATAATATTGAAAATTAGAAGGCCACGCGTAACTATATGAGTAGATGTCACCTATCTTTCTGAATTTCACGATCTACAGAGTTGGTACTTGCTGTATTTCTCTGGATTGTGGCAATAACTAACCTTGTCCTCTTGTTTTAAGTATGGTTGACATGGGGATGACAATCACTATAGTTTATATACCCTACTTCTTATAAATTAATATCAGTTCTAAGCGGTCTTAACAACTGTTAAATCTTCCTGTGCGGGTTGAAAATTATATTAATCTAGCTCGCTTTGTGACTGCATACCGTGTCTGTAACGCATCCTATATTACGGTAGGCTAGTTAACGTTAAGCTGTATGAAGGTGTATGTTTTGTGAAGTTGTGGAGGCCACAGTAGGAGTCTGGGCGTTAATTCAATAAGCAGCTTTTCTAAACCGCTTTTCTAATGTTAACGAATTAGCTGCTTTTCGTTTACCGCAAAAGCCGTTAAATATATTGTTTCATTCAAAGATTTTCGAACGCGGATTAGCTCAACGAACATTCAACGCGTAGTCGCTAACATTATCCGAAGCAGCTTGTTTATTTAACGCAAAACCAGTTGAATTTATTAACTATTACTCTAATAAATAATTGCTACGTAAAATCTGTTGACATTACTGCAAACCAGTTAATAATTAGCTTATTTTAACAGGTTATCAGTTTGTAATTAACAGTTTCATTTCGTTATTCCAATAACCGTCAAGGACCCACCTCTACCCCACAGCTTGTCGCAGAATACTTACATAAGATGCTGCTCACCTCAATAAGGAACTTTTCAGCTCATTTTCTTTTCTAAATGTTAAATTAACTAGTCCGTTGAAGTGTATAACATCTGACTGCCTCTATCTTCGGCTAAGTTATCATTCATACAGTATTAAGAGAAAAGGTGTGCACGATGCGTTCAATACTCTTACGTAAAGTGTTACGAAGGAATCATAATAATCATTCTCTACCAAGTGTTTTTGTCTCTCCACAATAAGTCGCATTCATAATATATATTTTCTATATTTTTCTATGTTACATATTCAAGATGCCTCGTCTTTGAGTTTTAATTACTTGCTCTACTTCTTTATTCTTATAATAAGAGCATACAAAGCTTACAATTTTCTTAAAAGTGATTCGTTACGTATATATTATTATTTATGTTTAAGGAAATTCCTTCGGTTGCTATCAAATTCAAGATTACCTTAAAGATAATAATAATCTATGCAATATATACAATATACATATTATGCGTGATAGTATAAATAGTTTGACTAAAGTGTCTCACGCACACACACACACACACAAACAAACAAACACACACACATGAAATTCACAACCTTAATTGTGAACTCGATGCATCTTCAAACAATGTTCCTGTCATGATGCCAATGATGTGTCTATAATTTCCTCTTTACCATATAGGTATTGATTGATGCTCAGTCGATAATAAACCGTATAGGGACAAAAAAAAATGATATTTCCCTTATATGATTATTTCACCAGGGCGGTATTTTTGGTTGTTGACATTGCTCCGAGTCTAGAATGTCAAGGATTTCACTTCCGTATTTAATCGGATGTTGGATCTCTTTATTTAAATGTCAAATGCGTAGCAATAATGAATCCGGCTAAAAGCATTCACCTGGTAAAAGCGATGTAGACAATTATTTTTCTGTGGACATTAATTCACTTGAATCGTCCATTTATTAATGTTTATTTTTGATTTGAATTTGTTATATAAAATTGTTGCTCATATGAATTAGAAAGGGTAAAGAGCTCCGCCGTCTTCTTCCATGACTATTACTTTCCTAATTGCATTCAATTATTGCCAGCTATATAAGGTCATCAGCCCACCGCCTCTGGTCTACCCTAATTTTTCTTTTCCCTAATAGTCCTTTCGAGCGTGTGGTTAGAATTGTTCGTCTTTGGTCAGTGAGTCTTGATACGTGCCCAGCCCATCATAATTTTAAAAGAAGAGCTTTTGTTAATACATTTGTTTTTTCTATGATTACTTTTTCTTTGCTCTTTGGGTAGTAATTATTTTATTTTTAATTTTGCTTGTGTATGTCCACGTTTGTCTTTGAGGCCTTTACCTGAGAAGTGATCCAATTCTCACAAATGTGTAATTATTTACTAACAAACTAGATATAGAACAAACCTCTAACAACTAAATTATAAGATGTATACTAACCACTAAATTATAAGATGTATATTTAGTATATTGTACCATAGATTTGGAAAAATAAAAAGGCTTATTATTATTATTATGAATTAGAAAGGCACAGACTCTTGAAATATAGTACCTATATTGGTTAAAAGGTACGTATCAAATGGCAATTCAAGATATATGAAGAATGTACTTCATATGTCTTGAATTGCCATTTGAGTATTATTATTGTCAATCAGGAGTGTGCTGTGTTCTTTAAACAATTGTTGAAATAACCATAAACTACTTCTTAATGTCCTTATAGCCTACATTAAAAAAAAAATTAAAAAAAAATGAAGGCTTCCGCCTTTTGGTTTTCCAAATGCTTGAAGTAAAACGATAGATCAACTTTATGTGGCTGTGGGATATCTGGTTGTTGGTTCAAGTGGGCCTCGCGCTTACCTGTAGATATCTATTTAAATAAAATACTGTATACCGGATTAATACGCGATTATTATTTATATTGTTTAAATTATTTATCCCGACGTTTCGGATGCGTTCCAGTCTCCCGCGACCACGGTTGCTGAAAAGCATCCGAAACGTCGGGATAAATAATTTAAACAATATAAATAATAAATCGCGTTTTAATCCGGTATACAGTATTTTATTTAAATGTGTGATACTCGCGTTAATAAAAGACAATATTATGTAGATATCTAGCATAAAAACACAGCAATAGTTGATTATAATCCCATTCATAATACATAGTAGTATCAATGTAATTGCAATTACAGATCCCCGTGTAAAGGACTGGCTGATGATGTCTTCCCCTCTGCCGACGTTAGCCGCGTGTTTGTGCTACGCGTTTTGCGCAAAGAAACTGGGTCCTGCGCTTATGGCTAACCGCAAACCTTTCGAATTGAGAAACATCCTCGTCATTTATAACTTCGCACAAACCGTATTCAGTGCATGGATATTCTATGAGGTAATGTATTTATACACTTACTTAACGACATTTTTATATCGACACTAGCGATCCGCCTCGGCTTGTAATATACAAAAAAAGCCTATGTTATTCGCTGATAATGTAGCTTTCTATAATTCGGGAAAGAATTTTTAAAATAGGTCGAGTAGTTTTTGATTTAAATCTGAACAAACAAATCTTTCCTCTTTTGTTCATGCATAATTATTTCGTTTTTGATACGACATCAATAAGAAAAGATATCAAACAATTTATACGCATACTAAAGTATGTATAATAAAGTAATGCAAATTCGAGGTCTCTATATCGTTTACGATATAGAGTCCCAGTCATTGCCACAGTATATTTACTTTTAATTCTCATGACGTAGGTAGGTACATATATGCCTAATTATATTTTTAACAAAAACGTTAATCTGAATACTTTTACCAAATCGGAAAGGAAGGAGTCTAAAATATCCAAAAGCAATATAGAACAGTAATAATTGTAATATCGAATGAAATTGTTTATAATTCACTGATTGACGTGACAAGCGACTCGAGTATTTACGAGTATGTTAAATTTCAGAAAATGGAAAAGAAACCTTTATTTAATTTGAAGACAATTTTAATTAAAATTGTATGTAAGTATAAAAATGTAGATACGTTTAAGGTAAAAAAAAATAATAAAATTTCAAGTAATACCACTTAGTGACTACAAAACTACCTTCATAATAATTAATGCATTGCAATAATATTTAAACCTCGAAGTCGGGTCCTCTCTTGACTCAACGACTGTATGCCTCTTAGAATAATGCCTATAGTCAGTATTATTATGTATTTATTTCCTTCATTGTAATGGATAGTATTAATGGTTTCGTAGAAGTTCAAAGCGATGTATAAAGTCCGATGTATCGAGAGCTCATGCAAAGGCACTTTATAATTAAATTGGTTAGAGCGAGGAGTGAGCGAGTGGGCCTAGCAAAATCGACTAGACCTAGACTATCGAAAAAGTATTCGAATCGTCAATCTGTCAGTTGTATGAGAAATCATTTGAAATTTCATACAATTGACAGTTAGACGTCTCACTGTCAACAGTTCACTGACGATACGAATACTTTTTCGATAGTTGTTCGTGCTAGGCCGTCAAATCTAAGAAAACGCTTGACTGATTTGAAAATTAATGTTTTGCAAATTACTGAGGTTATGTCGAAGCCCGAATTTTAATTTTTTGCCCAAATTCTTTTTTAAATGCCGAAACTTTTGTAATGTTAGTGTTTTGCCTAGAACTACGGCCATCTAGTCATTAAATATGTATATAGAGATTTTTAACTAAATCGATATGATGAAATCGAACGTGAAAATTATTTATTAGATTATTCCGTTTTTGGAAATATAACGTATATATCTCACCTTGACGAGACAGGCCATGAATGAGTAGGTTGATGAGAATAATCTTTTTTAAACACCAAACATGGATAAAATCTGCATCCGCGTATGTACGAGGGGCGGCTGATAAGTCCGCGGCCTGAGGTACTTAGAACTGACTAATTATCTCACTTGTGTTAGTACTAGTTGAGACACTTCTTGGTAGTATAAATATAATCTTTTTTCGATAATAAGGTTATTAGTAAAATATCTGTTGAATGACAAACATCATCATGTCAGCCGATTCGACAAATTTAAGTAATATTGAACACCGCGCCGTGATAAAGTACTTCGTAAAGAAAGGAAAAACTCTGAAATGAACTTTCGAAGACATGTCATTAGTTCTTTGGGGATCTGCGCCTTCATATACCATAGTCAAAAAATGGGCTCGCTTATTAAAACAAGGACGAGAGAGCTGTGAAGATGATCCGAGTCCGGGGCGTTCTGTGACGGTAGTGACGGAGGAAAATGTTCGAAAAGTCGATAAATTTGTACTGGCCGACCAAAGACGAAAATTATGGCAGATAGCCGAAGAGTTGCAGATCAGTAAAAAATGGGTTGGATAAATTATGCACGAGCATTTCAATATGAGCAAATTCAATGCGCGTTGGGTACCAAAAATGCTTTCACCGTTCGATAAGCAGCGGCGACTCGCGTCTAGTAAGTATTTTTAGAGCTAGTCGGGAACAATCTAGACGAAATTTGCGACCGAATCATAAACATAGATGAAATCTGGGTTCGCCAATGCAATTTTGACCCAAATTAAAGTCCATGCAATGGACGAAAAAAGGAAAAAGGCCGCCGAAGAAATTTAAGGTTAAATATTCGGCATCAAAGCTTATGGCGACTGTTTTCTGGGACAGCGAAGGTGTTTTGCTGATTAATTACATACCATAGGGAACTACTATAAATGGACAATACTATGAAAATTTATTGGCTCAGGCGCGAGAGGCAGTCGCTCAGAAGCGACGTGGGAAATTAGCACGCGGAGTGCTGTTTTTGCAAGACAAAGCGCGCGCCACACGGCGCGCGTTTCCCGGCTGCTGCTGAAGGACACAGGCTTCTAGGAAATTGACCACTCACCTTAGAGTCTAGACTTGGCTCTCAGCTACTATTTCCTTTTTTCCAATTTGAAAAAGGAGTAACGAGATCGTAGATTTACCGATGACAATGAAATGTAGACGTTTGTAGAAACCCAATTTGAGGGGAAAGATAAAATAATTTTTTTTGGAGGTTTAAAAGCGTTGCACGCCGGATTTGTAAAATGTATTTTGCTTGAGGAAGACTATATTGAAAAATAAAAATAAAATACTCATACTTTTCTTTCATTTAATGCCTTAGGCCGCGGACTTATCAGCCGCCCCTCGTATGTTAACATAAGCGAGCAAACAAATATCTCGTTAAATAACAACTCTATGTTTATCGAATCGTTTAACCAGTGTGTCCGGCCTAGGTTTTAGTTTTATTATTTTTAATATCATTGCCAAAACAATTTTTAATTTTAATTGTAAACATATATTTTTTCATTTTGTTATGATCAATAATGAAGTTAAATTATATTAAATTATAAACGTTATTAAATAAATCATTATATTGGCAAAACATTAAGATAGCTATATTAAAGAGCTAAAAGTTTCCTTTTATCTGTATATATCTATTTAAATAAAATACTGTATACCGGATTAAAACGCGATTTATTATTTAAATTATTTATCCCGACGTTTCGGATGCTTTTCAGCAACCGTGGTCGCTGGTCCGGGAGCCAGCAACAGATTTTCATGACCAAGTTCCTCTCAAGCGGTAATTAGTAAAATGCATCAGAGTATAGTATTATGAAGCCTCGTGAACGTCAGCTGGCGCTCGGGTGGGGGGATGAGTGGTTGTAGCCTCCTTCCTTAAGTGGAGCAGCTGACGGTTTTTCCACCAAGATACAGCCAGCTGACCTATATATTTATCCACAGTTACATATAAGCTATCATCAGGTAAATTTTTGTTTGAGAGGAAATCACGGAAAATATTTTTTTTTTTCATGTTCGAGACACCAGCTGACGTATAATACACTATGTTGTAAGCAGCTGATTATTTTTTTTCGTTGAGATATTGGATTAGCTACAATTTGACAAATTTTTAGCTGAGAGGAAATGAATGAATGTATTTTTTTTTCCTTCGTGCGTGGGACCGCTAATCCCCCCACCCGAGCGCCAGCTGACGTTCACGACGCTTTATAATACTATACTCTGATGCGTCTGACGAATTATCTCTCGAGAGGAAATAATTAACCAAATTTGCACCTGGCTCCCGGACTACGCGGGAGACTGAAAGATGACAGTTGTCTTATATTTGAAATGTCACAAAGTTGCCATATTTAATTCAATTAAATTAAAAAATAATCTATTAATTTAGGTAACACAATGTACATCTATGAATGTCATTAAAAAAAAAAATACATATTAAATTACTAATATTACTAATATTAAATGCTTCTAATTTTACATTTACTACCAGTTCACAAATCAAGGGCGTAGAGCGGACGAGAAGAACTGGCAAGAAACTCGCCGCCACTCTTTTTAATCGCCAAGTTTTTGTTTTACAATAATTACATATTAACGCCATCTATTCCTACGGAGTTGATATTTACTGTAATTTTCTATATTATGACAATATTGACTAACGGTGTCCTCTTGTTTTTTAGTATGTTGGATTTGGGGCTTTAGATTTTTAATTACTGGATCCCAGGTGTTGGAAAGTCTCAAACCATCTTCTCTATTGAAGTTAGGATGTTTTTTAATTTCAATAGCCTCACGTACTAGTCTGGGAAAGAATCTACTTTCTTTTGCAAGGATTTTTGGTTGGTCGAAACGTATGTAGTGGTTTGGTTTATCCAGAGTGTGTTCACATACTGCTGATTTAGAGTGACGTCTGTTTTTGATATCCGCAATGTGTTCCTTAAGTCGGTTTGAAATGCTACGTTTAGTTTGCCCAATGTAGGATAAACCACAGTCACAATCCAGTTTATATACACCTGAATCTTGCAACCGCGACCACGGTTGCTGAAAAGCATCCGAAACGTCGGGATAAATAATTTAAATAATAAATCGCGTTTTAATCCGGTATACAGTATTTTATTTAAATGTGTGATACTCGCGTTAATAAAAGACAATATTATGTATATATCTAGTTATTATTTTGTTTTTTATTTACTAACAATATTACATACAAGAAAAAGGCTTCTCTCGCTTATAAATGAGGGTCTATTTTCGGATTATGACTTATTAATGTTCTTTAGGATATTCCAATTAGCACTAAAGTTCATCAAAATCGATTCCAAACCCAACAGGATTATGTTCATTAGCAGCATATTAGTATTGATATATGTAAGAGTTATTTTTGTCTATTCCTGTATTAATTTACCTTAAATAATGTTAATAATGTATTTTAGTAATAATGATTGAACATTTCACGTGATATATTTTTCTCCATCGCAGTACATGGCGAGCGGATGGTGGGGACACTATGACTTCAGATGCCAACTCGTTGATTATTCTCGGAGTCCAAAAGCTATGAGGGTGAGTTCTTTGTTATTTTGAAACTGAACTATACTATATTTATGTCAGCAGTCGTCGAAAAGAGGATGTCATGTGTTAAATAATAATGTATGACAATCTTGATTGTCAATATGAGGTGATACCTCAGCCATAGAACAATGAGTGCTACACTATACATAGATTTATTGCTTTATTCAAAGCATTTGAAATAAGGTATTTATATAAAAAATATTATTTCCTAGAAATATATACTTTATTTATTATAATGTAATAAATTTAAAGTTAATATTTCACACATGCTTTTGTCATACCCATAAAAAATGGCCAAGTTTGGGGAAGAATTTGACAACTTGAATACACGCTTTCATAAGTGGTCAACATTTCTTCAGTGTCTTGATATAGAAAATATTAATTTAAAAATTTTGAAGGAACAGAATACTCGTTTGATAAGCAGCTACAAGGTGGAAAAGGATCGAGTAAACAACGCCTCGCTTTATAATTAATTCTTATTTAGATTTATTTCTCTTACGCCAATGTGCTAACTTACAACAATGCCCATAGCATGTTTACGAACTGCACAATAGACACCGAAACAAGAATGTTTCATGGAATATCATAGTTTCATTTAGTAAATATCGTTTTAATTAATATGAATATAAAACAAACATGAGTACGATATTATTATATCATAGCTTTGACATTCAAAGATTTAAAGCCGGCAACGCATCCTCAAGACCTCTGGAGTTGCGAATGTCCATGGGCGGCGGTAGTCACTTACAATCAGTTGACACGCCGCGCCTGTCCGTTTGCCTCCTCTAATATACAAAAAAAAAGATTAAAGAAAACGAAATTTTTAAAAACGTAATTTTTATAAAAAAATAATGAAATATCGGAATCGACTAATAAATAAATTATATAACACACATAAAGACGATAAAAGATTTCATCAAATATTTTTCTCTCTCTTTGTTCACGCTAATATCCGAAACTACTCATAACTCCACTGGTTGTCATTCAGTTTTCACAGGAGGCTCTGAATCACACTATAATTTTTGTTTTGTCGAAGATCGAATATATTATCATTATTTAAAGGTATAGTTGCGGACGAATTCGCGGATGCCAGCAAGTAAATAATAAATAAGGTATTTTTTTGTTTTTGTTCGTGAGGCGTTATCTACTGGATATTGTTGTTCACATATAATTACGTGTAATATAATTATTACAAATGCTAAATTGCTGCCCGAATACTGTTTGAATCACTACGAATGTAATAACAAGATACAATTGAAATTAATTAGATATAATTAGTAAAAAATGGTTTAATGCTGTAATTTGTTTTACAAGAACGAATAAGAATTATACAACATCAGTTTTAATTTCAAGTATAAGATTTTAATCCATCAGTTTTTACCCCACAGAACAGCTTATATATGCGTTTTTGTTTAACGGAAAAACAAGCCAAATATAATATAAAAATGTTGATTTTTTCAGTCGATTATTTTTAATATAATGTAACAAAAAGAAAATACTTCCGCGTTCATAAATAACATTTATAACGTATTCAATAATTGTTTATTTTGTAACTGTATTAGCCAATAATGTTCTTATAGTTTAATGGCTATACGAAATAAATACTTGCGATTTTTAATGGCTATATCTTTATAAAAATTATATTTACGTCCGGCTGAAACGTCGGGATAAATAATAAATCGCGTTTTAATCCATTATAAAGTATTTTATTTAAATTTGTGATACTGGCGTTAATAAAAGACAATATTATGTCATATGATACCTATTTAGTCTGATTTTGCTATGGTATTTCTTTCGAAGATTAGAGTGCTCTGGGCTACAGGAAAAGTTTTGCAACTTGACTCAAACACTCAGTCATTCTAAATTGAATATTACCCGTATGCTAATTATATATTATCTTACTTCCTGATTCATTGAATTGTTTCTCTTCTTACCTGAAATAACTTATATGAGAAATTAGTTGAATATGCATAAAAGTTACAAATTGACACATTAATACTTACTCTTTGAAGAACCTATTCATTTTCATTTATATTAAAGTTTATTATTTATCATAAGAAGTTTGATAAATTAACAATGTTAGTGACGTATCACTCATTCATAGATAAAATAGCCGTGAATTGCAGATTGCACATTTCGTTCTATGCCGGAAATGCAATGCTCAAAAAATAAACTTCCCTTGACTAGTTGGTGTCAAATGGCTGAGGTGATACTCCTCAACATCTCACCTACCATCTAGTGATCTTATGCTCGTCTTATAAAAAATCCGATGGGTATATATTAGGGATGTTACGGAGCTTCGGTTCCGGTTTCGAAAGGTCGGAACTTCCGATCGATTTTGCACCTCCGATTTCGGTTCCGATAAATTCGAATCGGAGGTTATAATCGGAAGTCGAACACAGCGGTGGCGGTGGCCGCGGTCAGCACTATTTGATTTAATTTACTACTGTATAAAATTTAACAAAATTCTTTTATTTTTATTTTCACAACAATTTCAACACGGTTTCAGGTTTTCAGGAAGGTGTTTTATTTTTTGAACTGATATGAATGAAACTGATGAATAATGTTTGTTCTGCTTCCGATTTCGGTTCCGACAAACCAAATTTAAAAACTCCGATTCCGAATTCGGTTCCGATAAAACCACTTCCGTAACATCCCTAGTATATATATATAGACTATAGACTGATTGTGTTTGTAATTTTAGATGGCAAACACATGCTGGTGGTACTACTTCAGTAAATTCACGGAGTTCTTCGACACACTGTTCTTTGTACTACGTAAGAAGAATGAGCACGTGTCGACGCTGCATGTCATCCATCACGGCATCATGCCCATGTCCGTTTGGTTCGGACTCAAGTTTGCACCAGGTTTGTATTATTATTAAATTCTGATATGAGAAATGCCCAAGGTATTACTTTCTTTGTCAAAAAAATACGCGATGACATGTGTCTTTTTTCTAAAAATGACTTTCAGTAACCATATTTGGATGCTGTTAAGCAATACAGTGTCAACCCACGAAATTACAAAAATGTAAATATTGATACCAATTGCTTCCTTATGAGTTGAAGTACATATTTCAAAAGAGATATGTATCATTTAAATCGTTTTAATAGCAAAAATATTGAAAAAACTAGCGAGCACGAAAGCCTAAAATGTTTAAAATATATAATAATAATGCATTTATTATGTTACTTTAATATTAATATTAGATTATTTAGGAAGCTAGAAATCTATATTTCCTAATTCAGTATCCTGATACATATACTACTCGATAGAACAGTGTAAACATAAATTACATTACAATACAAGTAAATCTGAGGGGAGAGCACGAACAAGTATCGAAAGAGTATTCGTATCGTCGAACTGTCATTTGTATGAGATTTTTCATACAACTGACAGTTTGACGATTCGAATACTTTGTCGATAGTCGTTCGTGCTCACCCCTCTGGACTGTGCAAAGTCGGAGCGGGCCGCTAATAGCTAATAAATTAAGAAGGAAGGAAAGGACGTTTAAAAAGGAATCTGCATATACTAACATTAATTTAACAACTTACAATAACATTTAAACGCTTGGAAATAAACATTAATAGTGTAGTCTATTAGTATTTCAATTTTCCATACAATTAAAACTTCTATCGTTAAGCATAATAATTTATTTCTACTAAACGACGCTTCGATCGATAACGTGTGACTCATTTAAAAATGCATTACTTTTTACGACATGTCATACATATTCAGATGCAAATGGAGTTATAGGTTATCTCCAAACAATAAAAGTATTTTATACAATTCTTACTGAAATAAAGGATTATGCAAGCTTTGCATTCTTTATTTGAAAGCCCTTGAAACTTTAACAATAAGTAATCATTAAGTGATGTATGGAGGTAAAAAGTATTACTTTAGTATTGCGTATTAGCGTTCTTAGAATGGTACCTACATCTTAGTTACTTAGCAATTTGTAAATTCAGCTTTGGTAATTTTTTAACATTAAAAACCCTATATATCCTTAACTTATGAAGACCCCCATAATTACTCGAGAAGATATGTACAATAACATATATCAAAATTAATAAAATCGGAGGTGAATGCCGTTTTACCTTATTAACAACAGTAGCACCTCGTTTAGCTGTTAGTTTTTGAGTATCATTATCAATTATCACTAATCATTGATAAAATTACGTTGTTCAAAAAACAAATAGGAAATAAAGACAAACATACTTCCACACGAGATAATATTGACATATCGCGCTGTGATGAAGATTTTGTTTCATGTAGGTATAACGCTAATGACGTACGAGTATATAAAACTTGATTAATTGACCACTGTTTAATACCATCCGGATGTGAAAATATATAACATAATGTACAGATTTTTATTACAAAATATTCTGTATTTTTTTGTCATTTTTTGTATTTCTTTTAAAAATAACTTTAGATTTATAAAAAAAAAAAACATTTTATTTTATTGTACTACAAATTTCTTCCACCTCCTCCTACGTTTCATGGGCTGGATTGAGGCTTTTCTAATATTGAGTATAATGTTGTAAAAAAATATTTCTTTAAGGTTAATAGATTGAGTTTGACTAATGAAAAACAAAAAAAAACATGAGAAATTGGAGAAAAGATGTATCTAAAAAAGTTTTGGATATGAAAGTGGAAAGCATGGATTGACTGTGTGAAGAATGATGTGTTTGAGAGGTGTGACTGATGATATGGCGAGTGAAAGAAGAGATTGGAAAAAAATAACATACTGCGCCGACCCCAAATAAAAAAAGGGAATAGGGCAGAAGTTTGATTGACTAATATTAAACTCTTTTCTCCCTTGCAGGTGGTCACAGCACATTCTTTGCGCTGTTGAACACATTTGTGCACATCGTGATGTACTTCTACTATATGGTGTCCGCGCTCGGACCGCGATACCAGAAATACATCTGGTGGAAGAAATACCTCACTGCCTTCCAAATGGTAAGACTTGTTTCATGATTCATCATTTTTAATTTAAGATATGATAGATAGATGTATAATACAAAACTTGACGGGCTCGTTGACGCGTTCGGTAGAACACCTGCTGTGCGCATCGATGGGTCGTTGATTCGAATCCCACCGGGACGACATATAATTTTCTATAAATATGTATTTTTCCCACGACTGGTAACTTCGGGCATTGAACGGGTGGGAGTAATATTGAATCTCCAACCGGCTAACGAACCACTGTTCTTAGATGGAAAAACCGAGAAGTGCATATTGTGCGTTTTGGTTTCAGTCTATGGATTTCCGAATGCTCGAAGTAAAAAGTATGTCGAGAGCGCATCATTGACTGATGTTCTGTGGCTGAGGTATCACCTACCATCAAGTGAACCTCATGCTCGTCTGTCGATATCTAACATAAAAAAACTGTTTGGCGTATTTTAAAATGTTTGCTGTTGTTGAATTCAATTTCATCTCCATTGTGTTATAATTTACGTGTACATGCCTTCGATGTTTGTTACTCTTTTACGTTAAAACTACTGTACAGATTTTGAAACTTTACAGTATTATTGTTTATACACCAGAATAAAGGCTATAATTTATAACGATATTGCATTAATTGGCCAAATTATAATGATGAGTGTCAAATACGGAAAAAATCCTGCTATTTATTTCGCCCAGCGTAGTAGACACGGATTATCTAGTAATTAAATGGGTTTTTAACTTTGGAATCCTGAAATGGTAATCCAAGTTGAGAGCTATTTTAAATGTTTGTCTTTAATATTATGCATGTATTATGTAAGTGAAAGCAATACTTTTATATAAAGCTAAATATTAATTAGTGTTAGAGTATTCGGTTGTTTCTTATAACTTCACTGCAAAACACTTAATTCCTCTGCGTGATATCACGTGATCGATAATAAACATTAGAAAACTTACAAGTAACAAGAATCCTAACTGCCAGTCATCCTTCTAGAGGTTCTGTTTTCCTTAAACGTAAGGTTCGAAGATATAAGTAAGGTTGCTTACAAGCAATTGTCCTCCTCTACTTATTTCCTCATTTAAATAATAACGCAGCTACCATTTCCATAATATTATATAATAGTTATGGTTTATTTAATTGGAGGTATTTTATTGTGAAATTATACCGTTACTTGAATACCAGTTAAGAAACTGTGTCTGAAATGATACAAGGATGCAGAGCATGACGTAGCCAAAAAAATTGGTTAATTACATGCTTGTAGAATAATAATATTATGAGCAGTGTCATAAGAGTTATAAATATTAATATTTAGATCTAGGTCGATTTCGTAAATGTACTAAAGAGCAAAGACCGACTGATTGAAGAACTTGCCATATGCTAATTGCTATATGTGACAATCAAAAGACCCATTGTGACAAATAAAGCAGAAGGTTATCATCATTTCGTCAAGCTGAAAAGGTGTATCTTTAAGTAATGTTCAGAATGAATAAGTAACTTAACGGACCACGGCATATGTTTTGTATTCAATACTAACTTCAGATATAATCAAAATATACTTGAAGTTATTTCTAACGTTTCTTTTTTTACTTGGCTTGATCTCCATATGTTTCCACGACTTTGTCAACTTTTTAAAAAGCCAACATATTAAATTAAGTAGTTACAAACATTTTTGTGTCTTTTTCATAATATAGTGATGTAAAATAATTATATAAATAATCAGGCAGGTTCAGTCTCGGTCTGAAATTTACTACGATTAACAGTGGGGTATATTTTACCTAATTAAAAATATTTAATTAGGTAAAATATAATATATATATCAGAATTCAATAATATGTCAGAATTCACAAAATTATGCGGGCTTATTTCATGCAAAGAACAATCACTTCCGGCGTTGGAAAAATACTACGAAATTGAATGTAATAAATAATTTAAAATAGCTGTCTTGTGAACAAATGAGATAATTGACAATGCATATTTGCAATTAACATGTCAAATATGGTTATAGTCACACTTATCTAAGTGTTAGTAAGTTACACTTATCTATTGAAGCTAATATTTTATAATTATGTATCGCATAATAGAAACATCATCGTGGCGCCACGGAAAATCCGTGTTAAATTGGCGTGGTATTCAACGTGTTCAAAATACAGGACTTTGTTAACACACATATTTATTTATTAAAACAAAAATATATATATTAAAAATACAGAATTTAATGAAACTTCCAAGGTTTTGCAGCGCGTCTGGCATGTTTACGGACGCGAGGGTTCCTGATTTTTATGCGATAATCCGTTCGAGGATAGCATCGTTTTGGGATAGGATTAGGCGTTCCAGTAATAATATTTTGGTGGCTGTCTCTAATATTAATGGTCCAATACAGAAATTCTGGCGCGAATCTCACACTCAACATATTAGATAATTGTAAACCAAATTTTATTTTAATTAATGTCTAGTATTGCATTTTATTTTATATATTGAATTAATACCCTTTTTTTACATTTTAGTTTTAACATGAATATTTTGTATTTTGTACTTGAAATGCTAGATTTGTATGGGTTTCTTGCCTGAATAAATAAAATTTTATTATTATTATATTTGTTCTAACTACGCTGTTTCTCGCTAGGTGCAATTCGTGCTGATCTTCAGCCATCAGCTCCAAGTATTATTCCGACCGTCGTGCCAGTACCCGCGCGTGTTCGTCTACTGGATAGCGATGCACGGGTTCCTCTTCCTGTTCCTGTTCACTGACTTCTACAAAGCGCGCTACAACAAGGGCGAGAGGAACTCCAGGCTGAACAAAGGACTGTGTATGGTAAGCTATTTAACATTAAAGCGGTAGTAATATAGGTTCAGTTAGGCTTGCTCTTCTTTTTCAGTCAACTGCGCTATCATTTGACCATCGTGTTTCAGTTATCCACCTTTCGTGCCGTCTGTACAGGCTTCAAACCAGGGTCTGAAACCGGTTAATTTTCATTTTCCAAAATACGTGTCTGAATGAGATACCATGATTAGTTTTAAAGATTAATACACACTAAACTTACCACAGTAATTTTTTTCAGTATATATGAATATTAACAAAAACCTTTATTATACCGGTATAACTCCCATAGTAAATTAACCGGTATTCAGTCCCTGCTTCAAACTTCCACCAATTTTATATTGTCAATCTTTACAGGCGACAAACATCCCTTAAAGTGGTTCGTTTTCCATACAAAAAGTCATGATTATTAACGAAGTCAGTTTAGAGTTTCGATATTTGTGTAACTATTTACTTTCCGGGAGTTCTTTGCGCGGAGTTAATAAAATGATTTATTTTATACAGAAATCATGCATATAATAATGAAATATAAATTAATAAATATAATATAATTATAAATAATCATGACTTTTGTATAGAAAACGAACCACCTTAAATTCGCAAACTCGGATCGACAAGTGCTTCTTTAAATTTAAAAGCACTTGATCATCAATCTGGGAATCGAACAGTTAAAAAATAAATGCGACATGTACGTTAATTCGCTAACCCATGCATCCCGGGGTCGATTCCCAGGTTGATGATTAAGTGTTTTTCAATTTCTGGATCACTTATCGATCAGAGTTTGAGAAATTAGTGTATGTTTGAACTTTGTGCAGGTGGCACGTAAGGTTGATAACAAAAACGGAGGGTAATATTGTTTTATTAACGCGAGTATCACACATTTAAATAAAATACTGTATACCGTATTAAAACACGATTTATTATTTATATTGTTTAAATTATTTATCCCGACGTTTCGGATGCTTTTCAGCAACCATGGTCACGGGCAGACAATAATTTAAACAATATAAATAATAAATCGCGTTTTAATCCGGTATACAGTATTTTATTTCAAAACGGAGGGTGTCAGAACCCCGTGAAGGTGTGAATAGCATAATGCGCCGGTCCCACGGTTGCCTGCTAAGCGATCCGTCATTCAAAAATTACCTCTTTTGCGTTGAAAAAAATGTATTTTGGGAAATTCTGGAAAATATTTATAATTTGTCGATGTCGTCAACTTTGTCAACTGAATTTAATGTCTTGGATGTTCACATTAACTCTCAGATAGTAATTTTATCGGTATTTACACTAAAATATAATTAACTTGTAGTTTGTAAAATCTCGAATTTCTGAATGAATTTGAATTATTGTTTCATTAATCGCATACTACATATTACAATTAGCTCGAAAGAAAATCCACTATTCGGGCAAAATTTATTAGAAGTCCCTATCAAGGTTTTATTGAAAATATCACTATTGTCTCATAATAAAATGTTCTACGGAGTACTTGATAACGATTTTACTACTAAGTGAGTCACGACTTGCGATATCGTACACGATCACTTTACTTCTAGAAAGTGATTATGCATTAATAATAATCAACACTTGTAATTTCAACTACAGATTTTGCAATTGCAATGATATGCTGTTTAGATAAAAAATACTTCATGGAATCTAGGCTATGAAAAATTATTATTTTAAATCGTATTATTTTACTAATTTTATTTGTCTAGGGATTAATATATCTTCTCAGAAATGGGACCCTCTATGACAATATACTTAAGTTCTTATTATTTCAAATATCTGTTTTCTTTTGTAAATGGTTATAAACAAAAGAAAACAGAGTTCATAGAAGCTGGGGAAAACCGTGACGTTCGTATAGCGCGTCTCGGTCTCAGTCTATGGATTTCCCAATACTTGAAGTAAAATAAGGTCGGCAACGCATCAGTAATTGATGTCCTGTGTAAGGTTGTACCTAACATCTAGAGAGCCTTACGCTCGTTTTTCCATATATAGTATACGAATTTTATTAATATTTTTTTACAAGTATAACCAACTTCATATTTTTCCTTTATATTCTTTGAAAACGGTCACATGCCCTACTAGGGAGTCCGGGTTTTCTTTTCGGTGTCCGACCTAAATATTTTTTCCGTTGCTAAAAGTAACGCGCACCCCCCGCTCATCAACGTAGGTAGTCAGTTATTTCTCATACTTTATAAGGTGAAATTATATTTAATATAAACTTTTGCATCCTTCCAGACGGTGATGGACGACAGTTCACTGAACGGCAAGAACGGCTACAGGCAAGAAGACTCGTCCGTGCCCAACTCGTACGCGTCCTCCGCGGCCGACGCGTTCGTGCGCCGGCGGCCGGTCACGTAGTGTGCACGCGGCTTTTTAGCTTAATTTATAGCTTTAATAGACTCTATGGACTTTCCGAACATTTCCGATGCCCGCTATTAACACTCGGCATGCGGGTGTTACTCAAAAGACCGAATCACTCGACAAACATGGATAATAGATAAGCAACAGCAGATGCGACAGACGTTGTCCTGCCCGAATGTTGGTCTTCAAAAACATTTTTTTTAATCTGGAAGTTGACGTAACGTCATTCAACTCAAACACACTGAAGATTTCATTAAATTAAATATATTCCTATATCCATGGCCACACATACGTACAGAAGAAATATATGTTAAAGAAGATATATAGCGCATCATTGACGATATCCTGTGGCTGAGGTATCACCTAGCAAGCGAACCTCTCGTCTGTCTAATAACTAACATAAAATGTAAAGCGTTGCTTTATCACAAACATACATACAGTATCACACGATGCTCGCTCTCTAGCACAAAACTACTAATATATAAATATAATACAGGTTTTTAAATGAATCGCCTTCCAGTGAGAAAATATCAAAGTACGTTGCCCGCGTGCCAAGTGTTAAATAGTGCGTATTCTACCTGCGTCAACGGTTCAAATGACGCACTAACAGGATCTATCTAGGGTTGACAAAAATATAATATATTGTGGTATTTGTCTGAGCTTGATATACATTGTTTTAATTTGGATTTGAAAGATTTATATAAACTCCCAAACTGGCACTGACCCGAAAAAAAACGAAACACCAGAGATAATTGATATTTGGTGAAGAAGTTAGAACTATTTCTCAAACTACGTAACACGTTAATCGTTTGTTTTTAATCAATTTGTGGAGATCAATTTTCATACTTTCAATGGTAAAACTTATGATTTTCATGTATTTGGTCATAATCAAGTGATGTTGTTTAGAGATATCTATCGCAACTGAACAAATTTCTCAATAATGTTGCAATAAGTGTTGCAAGCACAAAAAGTGCAAATCACGGTGACTGCAAAAAAAGAGTCGCGCGTGCCTTCACCCCATCTACTGGCAGTATTTATAATAATTATCGTGTCTTACGGAGACCTGTTTCATATAACTATTACAGGCGAGGCTAATCCCCTTAGTCATAAACGAAGTATAAGCTTGAAATAGTTAAAAAATGTTTTTTTGTTTATTTCGTTTTAAAGGTTTTTAGTATTTGATAGAGCGCGACAAAACATATTTTAACTATAATACGTTTATGAATAAGACCGTTAGTGTATAAAGCTGCCCTAAGTTTTGGATCTATTGTCACCATTTGTTTCTAAATATCCAATATTTAAAAAAAAATTTATTTTAAATTTGAATATAATTACTATAAAACATTTGTGCATATATCTCAAAAATAAATTAGCAGTTAATGGGTTGAACATTATGCCTGTGATGTTTTTTAGTAAAAAAACAGTGTTTCCGTTTTGAGGTAAAACGATTTACAGGCAATATTATTTATTTAAAAAAGCTGGTTAACAGTTATCGGTCGCAATTACGCCTAATTAAAAACGGAAAGTCAAATATTCACATATCGTACTTCGCTTTGAACAAAAGAACAACCCGTATGGAACAATGATTCCGAACGATACTCTCTCAAAATAATTAAATGCACAAAGATTTTAATCTTAATATTGAATGCCTTATACTTTTAAGTACAAACTGAGTACTAGTAATTGTTGAATAAAATTTTATTGTGTGTTTCGCGTGTTTTACGATCTTATTTTCTTTTGTAATTGTATAGCGATACGTGGAACGAGTTACGGGCATTTTCTTTATTGTATTATACACAGATTTTATGATCTTGTATTGATTTCTTATAGATAACTTAATTATTACTTATTCTATTTATAATATTAGCTTGTTTTGTGTAAATATAATTTTATTGCATTACAATGGCTTACGTGTTAAACGATGTTACCACAGTGTCGGTTCCAGTGTAACTCTATTATTTCAATAAAAATATTTATACAATCTATTGAACATAAAGGCACGCTTAGTCTGCTTTACGTAAGAATTCCCCCGAAGGTTTGGGTTTCTTAGTAAATAGTTGGTTATTTAGTAAATAATGCGATTATTTCAAGGGATATTCTTATTTTGAACAAACAGCTTGCTACTGACATTTTTATAATTTATATTATTGTCAAATCTACTGGATTGGTTCAATTGTTGAAAGCTGTATTTATTACGTATATTAATAATTTGTATTCACAGTTTTAGTTTTAAGACTATGCATACCCGTTGCCTATATAAAATATATTATATATTTATGAAATATGTATAGGCATATTATGTAGATTAGGGTGGCCCAAAAAAACCGACTATTTTTTTTTTTGAGTCTCGAGTGAAAAAATGTTAGTTTTTGATGTTTTAAGAGCCCTCTCCAAAGAACAGCTCAAAAAAAAATAATAATAACGAGAAAAAAAATTAAAAAAAATAATATCGATTTTCGATGATTTGTGAAATTTTAAAAAATTTGGAGCGACCTCTTAAAATTTTTTTTTGAGCTGTTTTTTAGAGAGGGTTCTTAAAACATCAAAAACTAACATTTTATCAGTCGAGACTAAAACAAAAAAAATAGTCGGTTTTTTTGGGCCACCCTAATGTAGATATACAGATTCCATCGCGAAGGTAGAGTGTATAGTGCGCGTCACGAATCATACCTTAAAATAGGCGATTGGTAGAAAATATAGCGTTCAGGAATATTTTTAAGTGACGCTTTAGTATGAGTTTTCTTACATTCTCAGTCGCGTTAACATTAACTCGGCTTGGTATAAGTTGAGAGATAACGTTGACGCGATCGCAGAACCAAGTACGAAATACTTGTGAGAAAATATTATGAAATTGCATACAACAGACTGATAGGAATACTTTCTTGCAAGTTTTTCGTCCATGTTTTCAGTCGCTTCACGTTCATGACACGGGCTATATAATGCATGTGGTCTCAAACAAATCCATTTTTTTTTTTCAAAAATAGAAAAAAATATATTGAACCCTAATCACCTATCGGTTGAAATATAGGTTGCGACCTATTCATACCTACCAAATATACATTAATATTTATAACAACAAACACTGTGGCACGAGATTTATATATATATAAATATAAATATATATATATATAGAAGTTAATATACAGACTAAGGCCACGTGCACACGTCTCTGCTGTCGTTGTATGGTTTTCTGTAATAGTAAAAACTTATCGAAACCGTAGACCTAGAACTGTTGTATAGAAATAGGACTAAATTAGATTTGTTAGAAAAAAATACTAAGTTTCTGTACAGTTGGAATACTTGTTGAAAATATTATAATAAATTATGTTTTCTTTTTTTAAATTCGAATTAATTTTAAATTATATGTTTATGTAAATGAATAAAATGAAAAACATCACTTCACACACACATTAGTGTTTTAATACATTGAAATGTATGGAAACTATAAGGCCGTATAGAAATTTGGCGATTCTGACCTCAAGCCGTGCTGTCAAGTTCGATTTCAAGGTTTTCTTATTTATGTATTCAAATTATGTCGTTAGCGAAGTGCTAATTCGTCTAAGATGTTGTCTTACCTTCGTGTTTCCGGTAGTATGTTACGTATTGGCATATGTATTGAAACTTTTACAGTCACATCAAAAAGCTGATATAAAAATTCAATCTCTCATTCGAAATTATTTTGAGGTTTTACTCTAGTAAAGGAAGGAAGTTTAAAATTCCGATATAAAACTAGAGTTTTATATCGGAATTTTAAACAACCCGTTTTTAGAATTATAAATAAATTAATTAAAAAATGGACACCGGCTTTTCACTATAAGATTTTGTAATATATGATTGTATGGTTATAGGCTATTGACGCTCTTCTGTTAATATGTTAAACGTACGGGTGTGCATGGCAATGTATCCATGGGCGAAAATCTTCGACGGCGCTTACATCTTGCGCGTTTGCATCATCGTGGAATGGAACTGTGAAACCATGCAAATTATTAAATCTTGTTATGCGGGTACACGTATAACTCGTAAGTCTGAAAAACTCGAAAAAATCTGGGAAAAGACATGCATACAATGTTCAACGTATTTTTTATACCATATACGATAAAAGTAAGTTGCCCGCATGCCATGTGTTAAAATCTTCACGAATAGCGCTTGATACAATCGAGTTGAACTGCGTATGTTAGATAGACTGATATATCATGAACTCCCAATACGCAGAAACCTCTTACTAAAAATACTCTTTACAGAGGATCTAGAACTTGAGAGAAAGTATTCGTATCGTCCATTTGTCATTTCGATACCTCCCACGTAAATTAGTGTTTTACGTTTTTTTTTAAGTATACCTGTTTTCGTTTACTTTCTGAGACCGCATTAAAAAAGAAAACTTACTTGACTTTTTATATACATATAAGACGTATTAAGTTTTATCATTATAAAAAAAAGATGACAACTGAGGGTATACTTTAAAAACGTAATGTTACTTTGTTACCACAACTTACGTGGGAGGTATCGATTTTGCATTCAATTTATTATATAAATGAACGATATGATTACTTTCTCGCCATTCGTTAGTGCTAGGCCGCAGTTCCGTTCCGGATCGATGCTAGCAAACCCTTATCAAAGAGGGGCGGTACTACGATCTCTGAGCAGTATTAATCCGTGTTTGGCAGATAGATGCTCTTAACAGCGCTTGTTAGCGCTAAGAAACAGTTGTCGTTTGCTAACTTCAATAGTGCTGACACAATCCGCCATTTAACTTATTTATTCAGCAGTTGACAGCGATTACCGCATAGCCATCGCCATTTCGCTTTCAAGCGCTTTTGTCTGCCAAACACATCCATTGCAACTGCTTTAGAGAACGTGACAGCGCTACATTGTGTATAGCTCTGTTTCGTTTTATTCAAGCACGTCTCAGATATGGCGGTCGGCCTCTGTAGTAGTAGCGTTCTATAACAGCTGATGTCAGCGTCGTTGAGGAATATTATTATTTCGTATCACGTTTTTGTGTATTAATGCTTTAAGTGTTGTAACGTGGAGGCAGAGGCTTGGGGCGCGCCGCCCGCGACACAGTGCTCAAACATTCTGCAAACTCACTATGGCAATTTATTTATTATTTTAATAAAGTATTTTACAATTTCGTCCTGATTTTATTTACTTATTTTTTGTTATTTGTATTTTTTTTAATAGAGCAGTATTCAATTGAAATAAAATTACTTGTACTGATACTTGTTCTCGAAAATCAGCAGTAAAGACATGTTGCTTCACATGGTTTAAGTTATAACAGGACCAGAGCACTGTCTCTAGAACAAAATCAACCTTGAACGAAAAATCGTGTATTCAGCTAAAAGGTCTACAAATAATAATATTAATATAAATTCGAACTTGGTTGACTTACCAAAACTCTGTACAAATCTGGAACAGTGTCAAATTAAAACCTAGGTCTTTTCAAGGTGAGAGTAAATAGGCACCTTCTAGACAGATGTATGTTGTTGTTTTACCCCCACCAAACCTTGGGTGTACATTAAGTCATACGTAGTATCTCTAACTAGTCTGTGATTAAGTCTTAAACATTAACTCACTTTCTGCGACACAACCAAGTGGTGCAGTGCACCAGAGCCCTGAAGCTGAGAGGGCCCCCGGGCTTTGGAAAGAGGGGGAGGCAGCTCTTGAAGCTAAAAGTAACAGTTTGCGACCATCTACATGGACATCTGTCTGGTCTCAAACTGTTACAAATTGGTCCCCAATTTACAAAACGAGAAGACGAGGCAGACCATTCAAAAGATGGAGCGATGATATTGCAGAAGTAGCCGGAGATCTTTGGAGGAGGGTGGGAAGAGATAGAGAAAGATGAGGCGTTCACCGCAAAAGGCGGCCCTTATATAGAATAAAATATTTAAAAAAACAATAATAATAAAATAATACTTATATATTTTAAAATAAACATAAAAAAAATCAACTGTTAAGGAATAAATAAAGCTTATTTATTTATTTATTTTATTAGTTGCGGAGGGGGGATTGCGATTTTTTCTCTGCACCGAGGTTCTTGGTCACCTAACTACGCCACTGGATACAACTCTAAAACCTCCTATCTACTGGTCCTGCTAGACTACCTCAACCTCTTAAAACCTGTAGTCTGAAGCTCTTGATGCAGCATTGATTTTAGTTAACGTTAGGCAGGTTTGATTTATTTCACTGAGGACCTTTTTAATTTACATTTAGCGACAGTTCGTGTGTAATTAGAGCTGTAAAGTATCATATTACTTACCTTGACCCTGATAGGTAAGCATAAATATTAATTCAGTTAATATACACAAATAGTAATAGTTAACAAGCTGTATCGTGCCGCCATCTTTTAAAGCTATAAGAAATAGTGCAATCATATTTTTTTCAATCGTATAATATTTCCACTGATAGTATCTACACAAGCAAATTACAGTAATTTATAATCAGTAATCACGTTACTTACCTACTGCGCATAAGTATCGCAGGCAGGGTTTTACCTACTTTAAAATTTAATTAACAACGTAAATCGTAAACTGATATACTCAGATATGCTGCAAAAATGTGCGCTATAATAGGTACATTATAATGTTTGCAGGATTAACTGAAATAATGCAAAAAATACATAATACGTGATTTACGTGTATCAGCGGTTAGGAGGTAAGAATAAATTACATTATTAGGGATGAAGTGCTGGTTGATTCAATTCTATCCTATTTATTTATAACATTTTTTTAGATGAGTTTTGCACCCTCCGTAACTATCCTTTTATATTTTTGCAACATTGAGCAACAACAGCGAAATGATATTTATTCACTCACTGTTTTACTTATCTTTTATTTACATTGCATACAAGATATTCGACATAAGTATGTTTACATAAATAATAAAAATGGCTGCTATAACTACTGTATAGAGTAGTTACGTTAGCATTTCCGACTTTTAAAATAATAAAGAAAATATTAAATAGTCGAAGTTTTTTTACGATTTAGGTAATGTAACATTTTACATTCACTGCCAAATGAACTGACGATCTCACCC
The DNA here is from genome assembly GCA_905404175.1 of Anthocharis cardamines. NCBI lineage: Eukaryota > Metazoa > Arthropoda > Insecta > Lepidoptera > Pieridae > Anthocharis > Anthocharis cardamines. Next base: position 5,216,369 of record FR989956.1, on the reverse strand, counting down.
AAGTACCCAGCTGACTGCAATTTTAAAAGGAAAATTTATAAGTATTATTAGTTGTTCAGTATTCGAAGGCACAAAACTAGTGTCTAGTATTAGGTATATTTTCCAACGTTGCCAGGCGTTCCGATTTTGGCGGGACGTTCCGATTTTATTAGTCCAAAGATATTCATAATTCGTGGCACAGATAATTTGAAATCATAAAAAAATATACCGGATTTTACGCTTTTTATTATGTCCCGCTTTTGATGACACAATCCCGCTTTTTTACCCATGGGATTGTCTTCACTTTCTGCAAAAAAAGTCCTATAATAAAAAGTAAACTAGTGTTATGTATCTATAATCATCGAGATAATTATGTAGATTGTACAATGTACATACTACCCCCAGGAGCATCTCACTTGTATCATATAAAGTATCTGTTTCTCAAGAATAAATATTGAAATGAATTAAAATGATTTAGTAATTTCATACTAGTTTTTGTTTCACAAAGTGTATGTTTAACATGTTTCTAAGTTAATAAGCAAAATATTAATATATTTGTGGTCGAACCGGATCTTAAGCCCGGTTGGTACCTACTTTCAAATGAAGATCGAGACATCTAAGAATTATCGAGCATATGTGGTATAGCATGGGTCAATGGCATCTGGTGAGGCTCTCAAATTTTCCGCTATCTTATTTTCGTGATGAAATGGGAGCCTGACAAAAAGTACGCTTACTGAATATAACTTTAAAAAAACTCATCGTTGTATTAAAACAAGCCTATAAATAATTGGCCTCATATATATTCTGGGTTAAAAACAAATTGAAAACGTAACACGAGATACGCAAATATTTATACGTAATAGTATATATTAATACTATACAAATATAAAAGTATAAAAATAAATGGAAAAAAGGAAGCCTTACTAGTTTTAACAAGCAATGAATTCTACAAACGGATGACTTAAACAGTAAAATAGGAGATAAATAATTTAGAGGAGAGAGCGGTACACACACAGCAATATTAAATCATTGTCTTAATTGAGAATGAGAAGTTCTACAGCCTTTAAAATAAATTTAATTTAGATAAGAGTGGAAAGAAAGGTTACCATCTTGAAGTACGTCGCGCGTCGGCGTCATAATGATGAACTGAAATAATTATACCTAACCGAAAATGTTTTTTTTTTGCTTAAAAAGTAGCAATGACGTAAATACGTATAAAACAGCGCAGTCCATCTAAATTTAAGAGGTTTATTTGCACAAAAACCAGCTCTCGCACGTATCAGTAGCATACCTTAGCCACGTGATGAGCCCACTTTAACGCCTGCCACGGGTAGGGTTGACAAAGTTCTGTTAAATATAAGATATTCTTGGTTTTGTTTGAGGAACATAGTGTATTTTATATTGGTTGCGTATTGCTGGGAAACAACTGAAATCATATCAAGTTACAAAAAACTATACTATTTCAATAAAAGAAGAATGTTCTAACGTAAATAATTTAGTTATTAACATGCATATAATCTTAATTAGTCGAAAGACACTCTTTTTCACACACAGCACGAAATAAAATTCTTAATACTTAATAACTTTAATCCATACCTACTAATATTATAAAGAGGAAAGATTTGTTTGTTTGTTATGATTTAACTCAAAAACTACTCGATTTTAAAAATTATTTCATCAATAGAAACATTATCAGCAAATAACATTTTTTTAACAGTTCATCCGTGCGATTACTAGTATTTTATAAAAGACAATAATTATAAAAGTGCAATAGACCGCCGAGGCGCCGACTGGTAAATAAAATTTGTATTATATACCAAGCATATAATATGTTCAGTAATCTATTGGCACAGTGGACAGATCATTCAGCGAAATTTATTTTATTTTGGATTAAAGACTTGTTTCAAGCCATAGCTAGTTAAACATTTCCTATATCTACGTACATAAACGAGGTGTCGTAACAAAATATTTTATAAAACATAAAAGAAAATGAATCGTACTAAATGATTGGTAATCCTTGGTATTGGTAATCCTTCACTTTTAAATAAGGAACTTATATAAAACATGTATCACAAATTTAAATACGCTGCTCTGTATTTTCTTAAAGGTGTGATAAAAATCGATACAATATTCTAAACAGAAAATCCAACAGTAAATCACTCGCTCCCAGTGTAATCACTGTAGGGTAATAGTTTTTTTATTACATAAATTAAGCTATCAGAGTATTTTAAAATAATTAATATTAAAATAATCTGTTTCTTATTTGAAACTACTAACAGACTTTTCAGACTTTAGACAGGAATTCTTATGCAAATGAATTTCAAGAAAATAGAACATTAATACCACATTGTATAGAACCCGTTTGTGACCCTAGCAGCGAGTATTCAAATCATGAGAATATTATAATATTTTGTGATTACTAGTTAATAATATACTTTTCGTCATTAATTCCAAACCAGTTCCTATGTTAAGTTTTACAGTTCTATCTGTATTCGTATTAGCAACTCATGTCTGCAATCTCGTATACCACCAAAAACTTATTATTATTAAAATATATTTCATATTATATCTTTCTAATGTAATGCTTGACATAAGGTCCTATGTCACCTAAATGGGGCGTAAAGCATCCAGAGTGTTCCGCCAGCCCGCTCTGTCTTGAGCTACCCTTTTCAATATGCTCCAAGTCTTCCTAATGGCCTTCGCCTCTGCAATGACAGTCCATCGCCAAGTTTGTTTAGCACGACCATGCTTTCGTTTTCCTTGGGGACTCCAGTCTAGAGCTTGCGGAGAACATAGCGGTGCATGCAGGTGTAAGGCAGGGTTGTCTTCTCTCACCTCTATTGTATTTACTGTCCTTGATAGCATCATGCAAAACAGACATAATTGATATTTCAAAATTGTCTCGTAGATACAACAATAACAATAATACTTTCCGAGTGTGTGAGTTTGATTATAGGTTTGTTAAATTAATAATACCTACTAAAAAATCTAAATTCCTTAGCTTCTTCTGTTGCTGACGGTATTTTTAGATACTTTACTCATATTAGCTTTAACATAAAACATTATAAACAACAAATATATACACCATATTTTCAAGAGGCACTATAAACACTTAATATGCTGGTAATGACGGTGGAGACCTTCATGCAGGCGGTGAATTGTGTATGATTTGCAAACATTTATAATTAATTATTATATATTATGAATCTCTAAAATCTAAATAGATGTGGTGTACCTATCATTGAACAGATATACAATGTTTATCTAATTTAATTAATACTAGCACGTTATATCTCGAATTATTATATCATGACATCGAAAACTTTAATAGAGAAGATATCTCCAACACAAACATATCTCTACTTTTGAAATTAGGTTAGACCCGGAAAATCCGACAAAATACTGTCGTAAATCGTGATTATCTTGCTATTCCAGCTGGATCGCTATGATCACATTTTCGTAGACAACGCTTCGAACTTGAATTCCGTGCAGGCGAGGACCAGCCCTTTCTACAACAACCCAAGTCGAGGTGTGTCGACTTGACGCCTTTAACCGAGTCAGAAAAAACCTATGAAACGCCCAAGGGCACATGAGTTAATCTGTCAAGGTCAATAGGGCCTACAGCAAGATTCCATACAAAAAACTAGTACGAAGTTTTCAGGTAGGATAGACATATAACATTCGTCTACTCAGAATAAAAATTAGGCCGAGGTACAATATAGATATTAGATACATTATTGGTACTTCAGTACCATTTGTATTGTATGCTATTCAACACAAATAATTCCACAGTAAGTAGGTAATTAAAATAAATCTACAACACAATCAATAACTTGGAAACAAAAGCAGGAACTTAATGTAAAATTAATTTTAAGTGTAAACAATATTATTCAGTGTCCCCGTAGTAAAATTTGAGAGGTGATTGCAACTTTTAAACGTGTCTCAGGGTTTTTTTTTCCACCGACTCAAAGTTTATTGTTTACCAATAACATAATTAAAAATTCAAACTAATAAATATATTGAAATTAATAAATGCGAATTATTCATAAAAACTTAAACAGACGTTTTGAGAACTTAACATGGCCAAAAGAATATGAGACTCTCGTTAAAAAATAAAAAAAACTATTACAAGTGCGACTCGGACTCGCGTACTTACGGTTCCGTAATTTTTTTTTATTATGTAATGATTTACCTAATAACATAAAAAACCCAACCCAAAAATAGGTTTATTATAATATATTCTACTATTATCATTTAAAAAAAAGTGAAAAAAAAGCACTTAAACAATAAGTTTTATTCAATCTTTGAAATATAGGCATGTTATAAATACATTTATAAATTATGAATTTATATAATATATATAAATTATAAAATCATAAATTATATTATTATAATTATACTATGGTATATAATAAAAAAAATCTAGTACTCGGTTCTGGAATAGAAATCCAAGACGATCACGGGACAAGCTTTTAGTACAAAGTTGCGATTACGTAATTTACGTTAGATTTACATCATGTGTACCTACAACATTTGCGGATGTAAATATTAAATATATTTCAAATCTTGCCGAAAATCATTGTTGTACATCGTGCTGTAAATATTTCTCATACTTAGGACACGCATTTATAATATTTACATCATTTTCTGATCACGAATTTAATAATTCGAATTCAATAGCAATATTTTTACATTATATTTTTTGACGGGCTCGTTGGCGCGTTGGGTAGAACACATCGATGCCGTGCGCATCGATGGGTCGTGGGTTCGAATCCCCTCTGGACGCCATGATTATAATTTTCTGTAAGCATGTCTTTCCTCAGATAACTTCGGGCATTGAATGGGTCGGAGGAATATCGAAATTCCGACCGGGTTTCACCGTTCATAAATTTTAAAGTCGTGAAGTGCATTTTGAGCGTTTTTGTTTCAGTCTATGTATTTCCGAATATTCGAAGTAAATAGTAGGTCGACACCGCATCATTGACTGTTGTTGATGAAAATTGAAAACCTGTTCGAAACGTGTAGGTGTTTAAAATCTGTCATTTATTTTTTCTGTAGCGCGATGGATGGATTTAAATCGACAAAAAAATCAATTTGTAACTCTAACGATAGTTACAGCAGCTTCTGACTAGAAAATACCCAAAAACTAAAACTAGGATGTGGTGATGAAGTCTCTTCTCATGCCCTTGTGTAGTATATAAACGTATGATTTATTCGTCTCCACGACAATTCGCGTGAATGACGGCCGGCTTTCTAGACGAATGAATAGCAATTTTCCGGGATACATTTTGGCGGCTTGTAATTGGCCTATTCTGTATTATGAACATAAAAAAAAGCCCAAATTACAAAGTGTGCATAAAATGTTGAACAAGCATTACCAATTGGATAAAAAATTACATATCAGCGAATATGACATTGAACGTTGACGTGATATCAATATTTTACACGTACCTGACATTACATACGGAAGTACTTTCGGAAGCTTTATTCAAGATTGTGTACATACGGACAACACATGAGTTAATGGAAACACTGAAATTCCAAAATATCTTAGTGAATATGTAGCAGATACAGTTCTGTGTCTGTTCCAGTAATAATTTGTTTAAAGTCAAATAGTTCAGTCTTCAGTGCCTTTTTTTACCGAAGCGGAAATGCATTAATGCATACCAATTCAGCAGCGGGGTTATTTGGGACTATAAGCCCCAGTCACCTAAGCCCATCGATCAGCTCTAGGGGGTTGGGTGAAGAGGAGCGTTTACTAAAACCACCCCTAACATTCGCCATAATAAAGCCACGGAATCGCTTCAGCATTTTACCGCGGGACGACGGTGGCCAAATAAAAAAACCTTATTTGGCACCACGAGCTAGGATTTTCCATCCCCTTTGCTCCGCTTCTATATCCTTCCTACGCTCAACGTGAAGACTGATCAATGCCCTTGAACGCTTCGATTACGGCGAAAAACGGAGACGTCTAGGTACATTTTTAGAACGGTTTACGACTCCAGAAGCGACGGTAATGCCGATAGAGGTCAGTGAAGAAATCACTAAGGAATGCTGAGCTAACTATTCTAAATATGTAAATTTGTAAATAATTAGGCAAAATTCGTTAACAAGCTGTAAATCTAATTAAAATATTGTACGTAACTAATTTACACCATCAAAATCTAAGTAGATTAATAATATAGTTAAGATAATGATTACGGGGTTCACCCATCCTAGTAATACATATTTACTATTGCGTCAAGCACTGGGCTGGCTCAAGCCTAACATTATGCACTCGACTCAAATGGCAATTTTATAAAAACGTTAACCTAACCATTTGTTCACTTCATTTACAAATAAAATTTTATACGAGTACTATACTATACTACTACTAAATAATATATTTTAAACAAGTATGTTAATGTATTAGTCAATACATTTATAATTCGGTTCAATATACAGCAAACCTTTAGCAACCTTATTTACCTCTTTATTGTTATAGTTTAGATACCATTGCGTCACTTAATTTCAAGACTAACAAAAGAATAAAATTATAATAAAATGACGTCACAATAACAGTTTTCTGCATTTTAAATATACCTACTTCTTACTTTCCTGGGTATAAATTCTTTGTTATTGTTTGAATTTAACTGCATCTTTTAGCATTCATAAATTGTTGTTATGAAGCAATTTTTGGTAGCAACTTATAGAAAATAGAAATGGTATTTTAGGTCAGACACTTCATAAAAATGGCTTACTACAAGAAAAAATAAAGATCTTCTATAAGATATTTCCTTTTAAAGCAAATTAAATCCGACTTTTTGATAAATCATTATAGTTAGCTTTGATGGAACAGATATTTAGTCTATTTTCCTGTCCTTATTTAAAATAACTCTAAAAACATCGTGCCGTAGAAGGTATAATTGCTAATAAAGGGATTGTTTCAACGTATGAATTTAACTACTAATTTATGTAAAATTCGATTAACAGAATCATCAGACTGGACCATGAAAATTGAAAGTGAAAATTAATTTAATCATATATTGAGAGCTACTTGGAAGTCCTCAAAATTCTCAAGTTACATTAAGGCTGAAAGGGTCACTCATAACTTGTCACCCTTCAGTCTCGGCGTGACAACACTTGCTGTACAAACAAATCAAAGGTCGCATCGGAATGAATGACATAATTAATAATAGCGTTTTAGTCTGTTTATTTTATATGTTGTGGTTATCGCGAAATAAAACCGAATTAAAATATATTACTTAAGGAAATAGTTAATAAAACTTACTGTTGCTTGGCATATTATTAAACCTGACCTACTTTTAGTAAATGGCATGATATTATTTTTATTTGATTAAAATTTATTATGCAGCATTAAAATTAGTAAGCAGTTGTGAAAATATTTGTAACCACCATTGCATATTTTTAATTTCTCATACGATTGTTCTACTTAGGCACTTCAAGGTAAGCGACAAGCAACTGCTTCCCCAACACACTAATTAAAAACATCAGGTTCCAGTAACAATGTTATATTCTTCACATAATGTTACAGTTATTATTGTTGAGCCAATGGGTCTGGTTTCTCAGTATTTGCAACCTTAATTAATCGCAATGCAAGTAATAACACGATATAAAGTATTGTTATAAATGTTACTGCATTTTAATAAAACTTAAGTATTCGCTAAGTACCCACAATATACCCGAAACTATTATTTGATTTAATGTCCGAAGCAAAGTATTATATATTAAAATGTAAAAACAAACTGGCAATTGCATGTTTAAATTAAAATCTTCATAACATCTCGAATAAAAAATATAGATATAAAAAAGTCAAATTGACTTCATCACTCCGACTTCATTTATCATCATACACAGTAAAAAAACTAAGTCGCTTCCCGCTGTCTATCTGTCCCTATGTATGCTTAGATCTTCAAAACTACGCAACGGATTTTGATGCGGATGATTTTTTAATAGATAGAGTGATTCAAGAGGAAGGTTTAAGTATATAATTTGTCAAGGGTTTTTGTAAATTGGTTGAAATATATCGATAATTGTTGTAAGTGTCAGAAAAAGTTAAGCCGCTTTGGAGCTTTCATCGAAAACGCAGCCTAATCTTTTTGAGATACTTATATCAAAACAAAATGGGATATTCCTCTTTTATAGATCTACAAAAAAGCGATGGCATATATCTTTTAAGGATAGCTTACTATACCCATTACATATATCTTCTAAAAAATGGTCACGTATAATAGGGTATTCGGAAAGCTATTTAGACGGATATACCTAGTATTATTCTTTATCCACTTAAATACGTTAGTTATCTTAACCATTTCATGCACATTATTACAGTCTTTTACGCCATATAATTAAATGAATATCCTTATCGCAAAAATTAATGTGCGGGAAAATATTTAAATTCAGGCGCGTTTCTCAAACCGATGATGGGATCGCTTGATGCGATCACCAGCAGACAAAACATGTAGGCAAATTATGCTCTACTACCCGTGCAAAGCCGAGGCGGGTCGCTAGTAGAAATTAAAATTTCTTAATAAAATCCAATTTTCTAACTAACACTTACAAAAACTGTTCATATAAAAAAATATTCGAAATGATTCTTTATTATTAGAAATTATTTTCTACAAAAACCAATCAAACTTTACCTATATATATCAACTAGTTACACACCCGGCTTCGCACAGGTGCAATAAAGATGTACTATACAAAAATTTAAATCCTTCTTTATTATGCCATCCAATATTGTACTATGTAACATATAAAATAATTATATTACAAGTGATTAAAGAACCTAAAACTAAAAACCTTAAAATATATTAATAAAAGGGGTCCCTTTAGGCAAGGTTCCGAAGATACTGGCAGCGTTCCCCCTTTGAATGGCAAGACTAATTCTTTGTCCGAGGTAGCTGCCAGCTCTTCGGTCTCCTGTGATGTCGACTAACCTTTTTGCTATTTCCTTAAAATAAAATAATTTGTATTACGATTGCAACATACATACCCGTTCATTCAACATATACACAACATTTATGTGAGTATAAGCACTATAGTTTATTATAATTACACCCGCGTGCGGATAAACCAGTTACTTTTTCATCTTTTTGTCCGAGTCTTAATAGAAATGATCTAAAACAGTGAAATACAGTTAAAAAAATATTATAGCTAAAACTTTGATTATTTATACATTTATTAACTTTACTAGCCCAAAACTACATTACAGACGACAGACGAGCATGAGGCTCATTAGGTGGTAGGTGAATGACATCAACCAGTGATGCGTTGTTGACCTATTACACCGGATATTTGAATCCCAAGAAAGTTTGATAAAAACAAATATATTTAGCCTCATGATCATTTATAATCATATAATGACTTATAATATACGACACATATTTTATATAAGAACAGTATTCGTCGGAATATTTAAAATAATTATTAAGTAAATATTATAATTTATTAATTTATTTATTTACCAGTAATATATTTAGTAAGGAGATTACTAAAACTAATTATAAGTATACAAAACTTATACTATAAATGCCAAGTACTTGTAGACCTAGATAGACCAACCTTTATATTAGGGGTCAAAACCCTCTCATGGATTCATTGTAAGTGTCTTTGCAGTTGAGATCTCTGAGCCTTGTGCGTGGTTTTCTTGATGGAACTCGTTTTAGAGTCTTTTAGACGTATAACAACCACGCTGTTAAACCAGCTATCGCAGGCGGGTTTTTCGAACCGATACGACTTGAGAACCTACAAGAAACGAGCCGTTTATTGTATGTATTTGTAGTTGTTACTACAAATAAACTTTTGTCTATCTTTTTTTTAATATTAGATATCGACAGACGAGCATTAGGTTCACTTGATGGTAGATGATACCTCTGCCACAATACATCAGTCAATGACGCGCTGTCGACCTAATTTTTTACTTCGAGCATTCGGAAATACATAGACAGAAACCGAAACGGGCAATGAGCACTTCACGGTTTTTCCATCTATGAACGGTGGTTCTGGTGTTTCGGTGGTGCATGGGTGGCTAACTATCAGATGAGCTACCTGCCCATTTCTATTATGAAACGATATTTAATATTAACGTTTCTTGATGTTGTCACGGAAACGAAATGGTAAATTGACAACATTACTAATATTTATAGATAAACATCCGCGTTTTAAGGGGCTGGCTAAGTTTGGAGTTTGCACTTGACTGTACAAGGTGAAGCGAAAATCACTATACGGCCTTCTGTATATTAGCAATTTATTATTGGAGAATTAAGTATTTGAATTTTACCTTTTTTATTATATAGTGGACAACCGAGTAATCCGATGGTATGTAATCACCACCGCCCATGGACATCAGCGACTTAAAAGTATCAGATGCGTTGTCGGCCTTTTAAAATTTTATTGGCTCGACCAACGAGGTCGTAGCCAGATGGAAACCTTTAGTATTAGGAGGAAGCTAAACCAGTAAATATATATAGTAGAACCTCTTTAAGTCGAACCTCGATCAGTCAAAAACCTCTGGAGGTTTTCGGAAAAATGAGAGGAGGAACTCGAAAAAATGTTTTCTTCCCTTCCCTTCAAGCTCCTCCTCCATTACTCGAAATCTCAACCCTCTATAGGTCGAAATAATCAGTGAGTCCCTACAAGCCACTTCAGTAGGTACATATTTTCCCTCCATAACTCGAAAAAATAAATTGGTCTGCATCTCGAACAAAGCAATGTTTTTATTTTACAACCTTTACAACTCAATCATTTGTAATTAATTTTACCAACTTTAAGAATTTTCCGACATTGTACGAGTAAGTCATTGTTTCTTAGAAAACAATGTCCACATTATACAGATTCGACTTACAGAGGTTCTACTGTATATATCAAACCGCTTGATTAAATATGATGAATTTGAATTAAAAATCCAGATCATTCTAGATCTGACATATTTAAGTTGTATGTTATCAGTCACTACCAGAAGGAACATAATTTAAACTGGTTATTACAATATTTGTGCGTATTTTAGTTGTGTTTTGGGAAATTCTTGTAAATGTATCAAGATTGTTGTTTAGATCTTATTAAAGAGAATCCTGTCAAAAAATCATACTACGATACGTATAACAATGTAACAGCTCAAAGATGTTTTATAACCAACAAGCGGATTCAACAGACGAAAATAAAATGATGTTTTCCAAAATAAAAAAAATATTTCTAGCTTTGAATATGCTATTTTCCCGAATATGCTTAATATTAGCTTCAATCTCGAAATAGAGTAATATAGACTACACCAATACCTCTAGTATGGATAATTTCGTCTTTGTAAACTATTTCTAACATATACAAAAATAAAATTTAAATGGTCTACATACACATTCTTTAGCACATACGTAATTTATTTATAACTCAGTCACAAGTAGACCATAATAAAACGCAGTCGAAAAACAACCAAGCATCCTTGATAACAAAATATATCGAGATTTAGCACGTTCAAAGTCCAATTTACTGTTCAAGTAAATATTCAAAGGTTAATTGTAGGTTGACTTAATATTTTTGAATGTAAAAAATACTATTAAATATACTGTAATTGTAATTAAAAACATATAAATACCTATTATTAGTTTCTATAAACGAAGTAAATGGAGCGTATATAATCAAAATTGAAACAAAAAAATCTTAATTATAAACTATATATAATGCGTTAACAAAATATAAAGATAACCTTAACATAAGTTATAAATACGTACAAGGTATACATACTTCCTGTTAGATTTAAAAATTAAAGGAATACATAAGACTTTTTATTTTTAACCGACTTCAAAAAAGGAGTAGGTTCTCAATTCGTCTGTATGTTGCTTTTTTTGTATGTTTGTTACGCTATAATTCTGCAAGTTATGCATGGATTTGGGTAATTATGTTTTTGTTTGGTAGGTAATATTTCACAGGTGGTCCCATATAATCAATTATTAGAATCGGTTATTTGTTATTTTTGGAGTCGGTGCCAGTCAAGAAGGACAGTTTTTGCAACAAACTTTGCGGCAGCGGTTGGCTGGCACCGACTTCAAAAATAACTGTTAATAAATATTAAATACATATATAGTATCAAGTATCAATAATGTTATCGATTGTCCTTTAAGGCACTTGTAGCTTTGAAGTAATTAAAATATTATTTTTTACTTTTTAATTTAAGTTTGTACATACTATTTGTAGTTATAGTTTTGAAGTCGGTTTTTGTTTTTTGTTTAAAAATAATTTAACTCTTTATCATTGAGCCATTAATTTAGTGATTACTTAAAAACGATAAATTTATTTGTAGATAAATTGTACTTGATTGTAAAAAACAGTATCGTAATGACCACTACACATTTTTTAAGATATCCAAGTTTTTTGCTAATATTGAAAATCTTATATGTATTATGTTGATATTATTCATATTCACAAAATCTATATTATATATTTATATATACAGTGAAACCTGGTTAAGTGAGACATCAAGGGACCTGCAATGTCGTTTCACTTATAGAGGTTTTCCACTTACCCAGTGTCTCAGATATACAGGTATAAATAAATATCTGTCTCATTTACAGAGGGTTCCATTAATAGAGGTGAGAATACAGGTTATTTCAGTTATACAGGTGCGATCATTAAATAAAATAACGTCTTATGTATGTAAATGAGTTTTCATAAAAAAAGTAATCATACAAATGTAATGAACAAAAATATTCAAGCACGTTTTTACACGTAATATGTACGAATATGGAAATCTGTCATTTTAGTTTGTCGTTTGGAAGTATCAGCCATCAGATGTTTTTCGATGTTATAAATTTTATCAAATATGCTTTGGTCACCAATTGATTGTAGCTTTCGTTTTGGCATTTTTCAAATAAACATCTGTATGATAGTAAAGCGAAACTAAAACTGAAGGTAATTGAAGCTCAAAATTACTTACGTACTTGGAATTACGTGTGGAATTTGTGGGTAGAATAAGAATGAGTAAACAAACAATGTTATCTCAGTTACAGAGGTTTATGCATATAAAATTTACTCGCTGTCTCAGTTATAGAGGTAACTATGATGATAAATCGAAATAACAAATCCCAGATATAGAGGCTTACCTCGTTCCACTAACAGAGGTAATTCAGTGCCAAAGTGTTGGGACCTCAGCATGGGTTCCAGTTATGGAGGTTTCTCACTTATCCAGGTCCCACTTAACCAAGTTTCACTGTATATTATTATATTATATATCAAATATATATTATAAATTCTAGGATTATCAAATACATTTTATATACATGTTACATATTTTTTTCTGATTTCACTTTTTGTGTATATTATAAGCTTCCTAATATCATATATGTTTAAAAGAAGAAATAGAAAAAAAAGAACAATAAGATAATAAATTCACTTCGACTCTTATAAATATGTACGATCATCCCTATTATTGACTACGCTACGGCGTAGCTTCGGATTGGGCTACGACTTAAAGTCTACGGGACACATCTACAGAATTGGAGGAAAGATATTAAAAATAATATTACACATATTATATGAAATTATAAATTGTATTAGTAAGGGGACGTCCATAAATTACGTGAGGTGTTTAAGGGGGGGGGAGGGGGTCGAGTCAAATCTCACGTGAGATTGGAGGATGGGGGAGGGGGTTGAATAAAATCTCTCGACATCTCACCAGAAGGGAGGGACAGAAAATTAAAAAAACACCTCACGTAATTTATGGACGCCCCCTAACTTAGTTAATGTATTCACGCAGTTCCTACGCAACTTTAACGTCCGGGGGTAGGTAGCTACAAGTGAATATATAATATTTTTCTCTATGTAGTCTAAAGGAATAAGCAACTGGTCTATAATTTAAATTTTGTGAGTTATTCTTAAAACTGACGATTTTCTATTACGGCGGTTTCGCTTCTTGTTGTTTGTTTATATATTAGCAACACGCCCAATGTGCATTGAAGATGTACCATACACAAAAAATTGCCTATGATACTCGCTGATAATATAGCATTCTAGCGAAAGAATTCGGTACAAAAATACAAAACTATCCTCTTTATAACATTAGTTTAGATATCGACAGATGAGTATGAGATTCACTTGACGGTATAGATCTCACGGCATCTTAGTTTAGCTTAGTCGTTAAAGAAGAAACAAAGTACGGTAGATTAACTAAAACTTGTCAGAAATAATGTTAAGAAATATAATTTTTACTCAAACTTGAAAAAACACTACCACACATTATTTTATAAAAAACTTGATTTTATATAAAATAATGTGTGGGAAAAAATAATAATTAACATTATATATATTTAACAAAAAACAGTCCACGGTCGTGATACATTATAAAAAGGTATATTTATATATAATTTTAAACCAACTAATTAATAATGTACGTCTAAATTTCCATATTTGGTAATTTGATCTTAATTTATTAACATTAATTTATTAAGTCTAATCTAATACTCGTAGATTAATTTATCAGCATCTGCCTCGCGCTGCCACTCTGTGGAACCAACTGTCACCGGCGGTTTATCCTAATCTATACGACGAGTAGTTTGCTACTTGGGAGCCACCTCCGTGAAAAATGCGTTGCGGTGTTGCGTCCCGAGGAAACTAAATAAAAAATTGTTTTGTAAGGTTAGGCACAGAAGTTTGATCAACTACTTGAATATTAATAGAAATAATCTGTGAAACAGGCACAGAAATGTCCCTGCCCATGCTCCATTAGACTCGGGGACTCGGGAACTATTAGGTTGGAATTTTCGATATTCTTCTGTAGGCAAAGTAGCGTGGGGAGACACATGTTTAGAGAATTTTATATAGCATAACATAAATAAACATATTGAACCGGCGCGGCGGGAGGAATATCGAAATTCCGACCGGGTAACGAACCACCGTTCATAGATGGAAAAACTGTGAAGTGCATTTTGCGCGTTTCGGTTTCAGTCTATGGATTTCCGAATACTCGAAGTAAAAAATTATGTCAACAGCGCATCATTGACTGATATTCTGTAGCACTTACCATCAAGTGAAACTCATGCTCGTCTTTTGAAATGTGACATAAAATAAATACATTGTAAGTTAAAATTTGCTGTTCTAAAATATATGAACATTGTCATTTAAGTTGCTTTCATACCATCTTGATGTCTGGAAGTCCACAACTGCGCGATTCCTGAGACACTTCTTGCCTCGCACAGCCACTCTGTGGAATCAGCTTTCGCCGGCGGTTTTTTCCGAACCGATACGACTTGGAAACCTTCAAGAAGCGAGCCTACATCTTTCTTGAAGGCCGGCAACGCACCTGCAAGCCCTCTGGTGTTGCGGATGTCTATGGGCGGCGGTGATCACTTACCATCACGTGAGCCGTCTGCCCGTTTGCCCCCTATACTATAAAAAAAGAAAAAATTAATACTTCCAAATTGCATTTAAAAGAGAAACAAATAAAGACAACAGAACTCAAGGCAATCGTACCTTCAAATAAGCCAACAAGCTATAAGTTTATTATTACTACTTCTAAACGTGTATTGAAGTTAATGTACGTAATGGAATGCTGTATCTATATTTTCATAACTTAATGAGTGTTTACGTTTAAATACATTATGATAGATACTATTATGTAAATATATCACGTGTTGCAAATGAATATTTTTAGTTCACTTGATTACCTTGCTATATGATATATGCTAGTACAGTAGAATCTCACTAATCCGACACTTCAATAGACCGACAAGTCCCTCATATAAATTGCACAAAAATAAACCTCTATAAAAATATTTTAAAACGATGTAATTAGTGAATTAAGTCATATGTCACAGTTATAAAAAAAAGTGTTGAACACTTCGATCAACAATATACTCGTACTATGTCAATGGTTGAACATGAACACAAATACGTTGAAATACCTTTATGAAATGCTTTATTTTATTTATTATGATTTTTTTTTAATCCAAACATTCCAATTATCCGACACCCTATGGTTTTTAATAGTGCCGGATTAGTGAGAGTCTACTGTGCTAGTACTTTGCTAGTAATAGTAGGGAACACGTACCGTAGCGAATGAAAATAAAACAGTACCAAAAGTCCAACTCAAACTGAGCAATAATATCGAAGGTACGATATAGACACGGCTTGCTGGCATTTATTATATCCAGTAGACAATTATTATTACCATGACTGCATATTCTTTAATTATTATATTTGTTTCAAACGCATGTTGAGATGGACAAAATAACCTAGTTTCTAATAAATTGCTCAAAAACGTGCACGTGTGTTAATTTTATTATACAGTCACATTAATAAAAGTATAATCACACCAGCTATGTCACATGCATTGGAGCCTTCAATTAACAGTGCCTTCAATTCACAGTGACTTCAATTCACAGTGCCTTCAATTCACAGTGACTTCAATTCACAGTGCCTTCAATTCACAGCGCCTTCAATTCACGGTGCATTAAATTTGTAACTAAGATAGGTACGATTTGATAAATATAGAGATTTTCAATGGAATCTTATATATTTTAATAACTTATTTTTAACTTCTATTTAATTATATTTTATATCACCCTCTCGCTTTATTCCAAAAGTAAAGATTATTATTTATTACCCATACACTTGATATACTTATAATTATTAATTATGTTATCATATAAATACTAATTTCTTACTTTATTACTTTATTTATTATTGAATTTTTATTCTAAAGGCCAGCAACGCATCTGCAAATAGAGGTCAAATGTCTGTACATAGAAAAAAAATATGCTAAAAACCGAGTCAGGGGGATGTAAGAAGAGAAATAGAACAAATCCAGATTTTTTTTACTTTTTGTTTCTCTGTCTGTTTATCTGTTTGTACGGGCTAATCTCCCAAGATACTGAACCGATTTTCATGCAATTAAATTCACAAATATATTAAGCAAAGCCGAGGGCAACATATAGTCTTTGTTTCATCAAAATCGGTTGTCGGAAAGAAAATTTATCATCATTTAAAGATCACTTTAAAAGCACCATATCAACAAATTGTAATGCAAACTGACTCGCGTCGAACTCTTTTGAATTAATTATCAGTTTCATATGTAAATGAAATAGTTTGATTATTTCGCCACTTTCAATTGAATATATCATACGAAGAAACCTTGCTCAAAAGCTCAGTTTAAGGTGAAGCCCACGCGAACGAAGTCGCTGGCATCAGCTAGTAATACGTATAATAATAAATGCTGAAAAACTAAATTTTTACTAAACCCATTAAAACTACCTACCTCACTTTGATATCACAATCTTAATTAATTAATATAAATATATAAGTGTACTTGTTCCCTAGAGGCAATATATAAAATATTTTGTACAGAGATGTTTTAAACTTTAAAGTCTGGAGAGTAATATAAACCTCATTATTTTCCGGGAAATTATAGCAATAGATCAACGCGAGTGAATGTACGTAAAAAACTATTTAATTGTAATTATGAATAATATTTAGATATAAGTTAGTACCTGTTTATAATAAAAATCTTATCGTTTTTCGTGTGATCCATCTACCTCTATTGTTTTATTTGCTATAATTAATTCATATAATTAGTCACTTAATTACACATTATATTTTACTGGTTCTATTTGTAAACGACAAAAAATGAGATGTACCGGTGTAATCTTCATCTTCAAGCGTCTGCTGTGAATAGCAAAATATAATACATATAATAGATCTCTCTATCTATCGGTATCCTAAATTATTTGTACGGCAAATCTATCGACGACTTTTGTTGATTGATTCGTACTCGTCATTCACAAACATATGAAACCGTCGCGTGGTTACAAAAATAAATAAAAAAAACTTTGATGTCATAAGAAATATCGAGAAGTTTTTGTTTACCATTTACAAACACCTTGTGATAATAATCGCTGCAATTTCAATTATTTTCTACGTTCAACTAAATAAGCAACTTCATACGTACATTCCTGTAGAACCAGTTCTATAAAGGAAAAGCGTAATAACATGATTATTCCAACGTCATGGCTTTTCCATATATGATATTAATTATTCACTATATTGTTGAATAAATATACTTAAATAATCTAATCGAACACTTCATATATCCGTTTTAAACTGTATTTTGCGTTTTAATTTTGAAATAAAATGCTTGGTATAAAATATAATTGGTGCTTGTAGTATTTAGGTATATATTTATTTTAATTCAACTAATGTTTAAGTTATTATGAATAGTAGGTTAAATTATATTAATAGGTTCAACCTACTGTTTAAAATTAAGAACTGCATTATGCGATTTACAAAACCTTCCCCAAAATAACCAGTAAACCTTTAAACACAAATCCTATCAAAGTGTCAGGAGCCTATGAAAGCCGCCCTCCCACTCCCTGAAAAGCACGAAAATATATATATAATCCTAGTGCAATGTACACAAAGAGCAAGTTTTAGTAGGTACTTTAAATCGAATCTGTTCTTAATTATGTGAAGGAAACCTCGAACTGGATATTGTGGTTTACCAAGTTTTCGTAAACTTCTCAGCGACAAATACTACGCTAATTTCATAAATCAAATATAGTCTGAAGTTTGTAAGTGTGTTAGCAAGGAAAGCACTATATTATCAGTGATACGTAACTTTTCTGCTAAATTAATACTTTGTCAACACTATTTGCGCTAACAATGAGGTAAATTATGTTTTGTAAGTTATCTAAGGTGATGTATTCCATTGTGCGTTGGTGTTGCTGAATAAAATAAAAATAAGATTAAAGTAAAAATAACGAAGGTCTGTTAATGGTTATATCTCAATCAGTTTCGTTATCGATACTGATGCATGCCGTTTTATATGTAAGTAACTTGACTTTTGCCTGGGTTGTTTGAGTTTCTAAACCTTCACAGAGGGCGCGACTATTAAAAAAATCTCACCAAGTTCTGCCCCCAGGCCTAATCGGCGTATAGGGAAATTCGCCCCTGCAAAGTGCAATCACTAGTCATTTCAATTTTATAATGAAGATCGTTAATACTTATAAATTATAACGAACGTATTATCAAGGAGAGATGTCGAAGAACAAAGCATTCCTTTTCTTCACTATAAAACATTTTCATATGTCATCGATGTTGACAATAGAATCATTACTTGATTAGTACCTGGTAGTAGGAATACCTATGATAATTTGTTAGTTAACTCTTATTTATTACTTATTGTCTTTCAAGCTTGTATAATAGCTTATGGTTCTTTTCTACAAACTCGAATATGAATATTATATATAATATTTACCTTTAAAATATAATGCTCGTGACGATTTTCTACATAAGACTTTAACGAGTCATGTTTTGCAATTAATGTATATTTTTTTTAAATCTATTGATAAACTATTCCTATTTCTTGTGTGCAATATCTTGAAACAGATGTGAAATATTGAAACAGTAAATAATGTTATTTTTTGTTGTAAAGGAGTAATTATTAAGTGGCAAATAAATATTTAATATATTTCTGAGGAGCGCACGTACACTAGTATTTTCAGTAGGATCACTGTAATTATTGTCAGAAATCTTGGTTTACACAATTTAAATTAATGAACTCCATTACTACAGTGATATTGAACTATAAATCATGTTGTTCCAAGTATAGTTAGTGAAACATTAATATTTAAAAAAAAATATTTCAAAATAAAAAATAGTACAGTTATGAACTCGGTGAACGACTGAACTCTAAGGCGTCAAAGAAAACTAAAAGATTGGTATGGCATGGTTTCTTGAGTAGTGTACATAAACATGTTAATTGTCTTATGGGACATATATGTTATATATATTATATATGTATATGATATATGTATGAGCGTTATGCCTCGTAGATAAAACTTCGCATCTGTAATTAGAACCTTCGGATTTTTTTAGACAGATACGGAAACTCATTATCTGCCTTACACGCTACAATCGCGAAATATTTGGCTTTCGATGATCATCCTTCAATTATAGACTAATTAATACTAATAAGTAGGTAAGTAAAAATTATATAATTTTAATTATATACCATCAAACAGATTTTGCAAAAGACGTGTGATTTGTAAACACTTCTAAAATTAAATAACGTTTTGTCAATGCAAATAAAGGTAAATAAACATAAATAATCTTACCATATTGATGCTATAAAAACTATTTTATTTGTCGACTTGTCTGGACTAAGGATGGGCATTGAGAAGAAAATCCTATAACTATGACGATCCTTGAATACATTCAAGTTCAGTTTACTGCAATAAAAAATTTAAGTATAATGCGTGTAATAATTATTAAGTAAAGCGTTAAGTATAGTGCACTTAAAACAGCTCTTTGCAGTACGTTGATTCGCGGTAGTAAAGGTTGACGAGCTCGAAAATCATCAAACTGTTTTTGCACAACTAAGTAAGATCGATGTCCATGCTTACTCTGCAACTCGCACAAACTGCCAATGTAAACACGGTAACGACATCTTCACTAATATTTTATGGGACAAAGGCAAAATGATTTGTATGTATCCTCGTTTAACTGCCGACTTAGTACTTACTAATACCCCTTCGTACTTACATTACATTTGCAAAAAATAAGTATGTGAATATTATTCAATATTATTCAATATTATTTTAAAATTGGATAACGATATTGATAATTTTTTTAGAAAGGATTTCAAGAGATTTTTTAAGGAAGTTGATATTTCCTTTAGAGTATATTAAAATCTTTAGAATTAGTAATGTTGTACCTAGATATACGTTAAATAATATTTAAGTAGTTATAAGTATTAATATTAAATTAGGAAGTAATAAGTAAAATTATGTAGCTATCTAGTTAAATTAAAATTATGAATATTAATGAGTACTGAAACTTTCCTTTCATCAGTGGTCAGCTCTTCTGAATTATTATATAAAGGAATAACAGGAGCTTTGATTTTTGAGACGTCTTAATAATCTAAGATCGGTAACGGATTAGTCTTTCGTGACAAACTTACAAAGTGACACGATGACCTCTCTTTAGCTCGCCGCGCTGTTCCGCCAATATAAATATTGCGTAATAACTCATACACAAATCATAACAACAACACGAGTGACTCCACGTGATATTTTATTCAGATAGAAGCATTATGTAGATGCAAATGTCACTCATTTAATTATCAAAATTATCTATTATAGCAATATAAATAAGGCTAATGAATAAACGTCCCGATGGTAACCAGAAAAAAATATTAAGTTACTAACTCCGGTAGTAACAAAAATTGATCGGCCATGTAAAAGTATGAGAGAATATTTTTTATTTCATGTTTCTAAGAGGAAGTTGTTCCGAAAATACCAGTCATAAGTTGCCATACATGGTATTAATCAATAGCGTAAATATATTATTAAACGTCTGTAAGTCTGTGAGTATAATATTATATATATTAATGTACGATAAAACAAAGCAATATTCAGAACTTTAAAGTAGTTTTCCAACAAATACATGAGCATCGTTAGTTAAATAGTTATATCGACATTTTCATAATTATTACATAATATGAAACTGATACAGTGAACGATTCTTAAAATAAACAATATTGCAACATTACACTAGGTTTAACAACTTTATCAAATTAAAAAAGCATTTTTTTAAAATAAAACATAGGTTAAATAAAATACTCTACATTGTAATTATTCATGTCTCGATCTTTGCGGTCTCGCTTGATTTGCAGATGTGGAAAATTTTTAACAATAACAATCATAAGGAACTGGATTTTCCGCTAAATAACATAAACCGATTACTAAATCGTTTTAATCCGGTATAAAGTATTTTATTTTAATGTGTGATACTCGCGTTAATAAAAGACAATATTATGAACCAATTGGCAATTACTATTATATAAACCAGAGCTTGGTCGCTAATAAAAAACGACAGACTAGCTGAGGCTGACTTGACGATAGGTACAAAATAATACCATCAATGGATGGTTGCGTTGTTGACCAAAAAAAAGTCACCGATATTCTATTTTATTTGAGTTATATTACGTATCAAAATAATACAGCATGAATTGATATAAGACATACGTATGTACTAAAACTTGCTAATATTTATTATAGAGTATTTTTAATTATAATTGCTTGGTAATCAAGGTTTGTTATAAATTAGTAGAGAAAATCTCATGGATTGCTAGTACAGCGCTGGCGAAGCCTTTCACCCCAAAAGAATTTAAATGTAACTTGTAAACTTGTATATAACTGAACGCTGTTAAGCAATACAGCATCAACCCACAAAATGATAAAAAAATAAATTTTTATACCATTCGCTTCCTTATGAGCTGGAGTATATTTTTCAAAAGAGATATATTATATATCATTTAAATCGTTTTAATGGCAAACATATTGAAAAAACTAGTGGGCCCGAAACCCTAAAATGTTTAGATTTTTTAACAATAATGCAATAAATTCTATTACTTTGATTGCTACTAAGAAAAACGATATACCGACATTTATTGTAATAATAATAATTACGAAAAAAAACTATTATTTCTGTTATTTTTTAAAAGCAATTTAGTAAAACCTAATCTCAATTTTCTCAAAATGCCAACCATGTGGGTTGACACTGTATTGGATAACACAGTCCAACTATTCTTCTAGATAAATAAATACTATTAATCCACTCATATAATTGTGTTATTTATTTATATTTTGCATCGTCGTATATTTCAGAAACAAAGAATAGAAATATCATGTTTGATTTTCGTACTTATACTCGTATTTTTATCTATATACATATAATAAAAGAGTAGGATCGAAATTACGCTTCACTAAATATTTTTACCAGAAATTAAAAGGGGTGATAAAAGAAGGGTAGCAGAATGCATAAATGCAATTTTTAAGATTCTTGTCTGTCTGTCTGTCTGTCTGTCCGTCTGTCTGTCTGTCTGTCTGTCTGTTTGTTCACGCTAATCTCCGAAGATACTGAACGGATTTTCATGCAATTTACACAAATATATTAAGTAAAGCCCGGGGCAACATATAGGCTTTGTTTTATCGAAATCGGTTCTCAGAAAGAAAAGTTATCATCATTTAAAAATAATTTTAAAGACACCATATCACCAAATTGCAATGCAAACTGACTCGCGTTGAACTTTTTCGAATTGTCAGATGTCAATCACAGTTTGATATGTAAATGAAATACTTTGTTTATTTCGCCATTTCCGATATACGAGTATGTAATCCTAGAATAGTGGATATGCAGGCCCATTGCGTAACTTCAGATGCGAGTTCGAATCTGAAGTTGAACGGAAATATTTTTTTTTTTTTTTTAAAGAACTATATTATAAAAAAAATAGAAAATGTATTATTGAAATATTATATGAAAAAGTATTTCTTATGAGATCGTTTATTTCACCTTTTCATCCATCCTTTCTCTACAGAATTACGATTATTCGACAATCGACATTGTTTTTATTGCTTCTTAAGGACTGTCTTCGTATCTTAGAGGTTTCCGCATTTAGCACCGGAAACCCGAGTAGGAATCCCGGGAAAAGGGAATTAAAAAAAAATGTCTCAAAATGAAAATGACCAATTAAATGAAATAAATATCGAGGTGGATACAGTATCTTCACCACTAATTAAATTTATAAAAAAATTAAGTAAATTTCTTTGAAGTCAGGTTAATTTTTTCAACAATGGTATTTCTATTGAATTTCAAATCATACTTCGTACCCCAATCTCAACCACCATTAAACGTGCCGATAATATGATGCAAAAGCAACCGTCAATGACTAATTTGATAGCTCTTTCCCAAAAGAAATCACCAAGTACACAGGATGGAGGATATGTCATTTGAAGAAAGCTTGCTCAAAAGCGAACCCCACGCGAACGAAGTCGCGGGCATCAGCTAGTAATCAATAAAAATTTACTCAATAGCGCATTCTATCACTCATTCCCAAATTAAAGTCTTCATAACGGTTTCAATATAAATTACGGATATAAGCAATAATTTAAGTATTTAGAGGACAATTATTATAGAACATAAATTTCAAGACATTTATTAGTCAGTGTTTATCGATAAACCTGCGCCGTTGTATCACGATCAATTTCAAGAAAATGTCGTTACAATTATTAAATATTATGAGATTAAATAAAAATGCCTTTTATTTCCTACTAAATATTTTAACAATAATAAATAATAAGTGTTAATATCTAATAAAAACTTTTCTTTTTTTATTCGAGGGGAAATGCAGTTTACGCACCCACTGCGTCGGAGTAGTGCAAGGACGCAGGGAGTGTGGGACTCACCCTACCAGTTTGCCTGATATGAGCCCTCTGCTCCAGGTCACTGGTAGCTACCCACTAAAACCCCTCACCCCTCAAACCGCCATAATAGGCCCCACTAAGCACTACTGGGCCCCGAAGAGCTCACCACAAAGACACCAAGGGGTTTGCCGCTTCCCATATCTCCTCTTAAGAAAGAGGGGGATTCAATTGGCTGTACCAGGATGCTGGCTTGCACTCCGGCTACTGAGCCCCCTGCCGACGACAAGGCTTGTATCCATGGGGAAGACCTAATTAAAACTAAATTAGTTTATTTAACTATTTAATTTCACTAGTACTAATTTCTAATTAACAAATTTTTATGCTAACTGATATTTCAATACACTTAATAATTTACTATTTTATCATAAAACATATAAAATAATGTTTATTTAACTCTAATTTAAGGAATATCTGTAGAAACCCCATATTGGGTGCAGGTCTCTTCCAAAGATGCTCAATTGTCTTCATGAAATTAAATATGCTACATTAATGAATGACTTCGTAGCTTTCGATAAATGGAAAAATTTCAAAAACATTTTCAAACAATATTTAAACTCTTTGACCTAGACTTTTTTTATTTTTGTAGATGACCTCTTTTTAACCGACTTCAAAAAAGGAGGAGGTTCTCAATTCGTCTGTATGTAACTCCGCAAGTTATGGATGGATTTGGATGATTCTTCTTTTGTTTGGTAGGTGACATTTCAGAGGTGGTCCCATATATTTTTTATCGAAATTGGTTTGGTGCTTTTTTAGAAAATCAACAATAACAAAAAAATAACTTATACGTGGATGATGTTATGGTTTGTAGTTCCTTTCACGGCGCTGTCTCATTTGAGCAGCACGTTTAGTGGTAGGTCTACTAAACTATTATCTAAGGATTAATGAACTTAAACACATACACTTCCTACAAAAAGTTTGAAAAAAAATTATTTTTAAGCAAAAAACAAAAACCGACTTCAAAACTACAACTCGCACTAAAAAGTAAAAAATAATATTTTAATTACATACTTCAAAGCATTATTTATTAACAGTTATTTTTGGAGTCGGTGCCAGCAAAGAAGGACTGTTTAATCCTGCTTTTGCAACTTTTCGAACGGTACGGAGCGGCATCGGTTGGGTGGCACCGACTTCAAAAATAACTGTTAATAAATAATGCTTTGAAGTATGTAATTAAAATATTATTTTTTACTTTTTAGTGCGAGTTGTAGTTTTGAAGTCGGTTTTTGTTTTTTGCTTAAAAATATTTTTTTGTAGATTATTACTTTTTATTTGTATTGCAATATTTTAGAAATATCTCAGGGTTGTGGGATTCTACGTGTTTGAATTTGAAACACACAATCCCGCAAAAACTGCGTTTGAATTCTTTCCTTAAAATCAAGAATATCATATTTGTCAAGGGAGAGATAAAAAATATTCTCGGTGTTGGCGAGCTCATTGAACTTTGTGCATTCAAACTTCGAACGATTCATTTTACTAATCGATTTATTTTGCATGTGTGTTAAGAAATAATTCAGACATTTAACTGTTTGAGATCGTTGACCGTAAGTACCTACGGCCGGGAACTTTTACCATGTAGAAGATTTCGAAAGATCGAAAGGTATGAAAATTTAGTGAAGATAGGAAGTATAGAGTAAACATTATAAATTAAATAAACAATAGTACAATTAAAATTATGGCCATATATCGGAAATAATCAGTAGAGCCTTTAGCGGCTGGTGAGCAGGGCAATCACTTAAGGCTTCGTTCATGCAAGGGTATCGGCTAAAAGTTAATATTTTATTCTATAACAATATTTT
Source organism: Anthocharis cardamines (assembly GCA_905404175.1). NCBI lineage: Eukaryota > Metazoa > Arthropoda > Insecta > Lepidoptera > Pieridae > Anthocharis > Anthocharis cardamines. The sequence continues at coordinate 5,190,349 of FR989956.1, read as the reverse complement.
AAAAGTAAATTCGAAAAAAAGGAGGCTTCGAGTAGTTATGCCACGCGCACCTTCTGCTGTCAAAACTTATTATCGCGTACCAAAATTACAATTCAGAATTCAGCACGTCCTCTATTCTATCATCAATAAGTAATACCATTAATAATTATTGAAGCCATTATTTATGTGGTGTTGCTCTTTGGACTATGACTAGCTGAGTTAGCTAGTCATAGTCCAAAGAGCAACTAATATAACTTACTAACCGCGGAATACTGAAACGATAATCAAAATTTGAGGGCTTCTTAAAATGTTTCTGTCTTTCATTTTACCTTCGTAAAGGGTTAGAGATACTTTTAAGTACACCTCAATGCTGATTAGCGTTTGAGAATTCGGCCGTAAGAGTAAAGTATTCCTGTTTATGTAATACTAGCAATTTATTTCATTTTTTGAACTGTACAAGCTCCAGGGCGCGAGAGAATATGGCGTATACATATATATTATCGCTAACTGCAAGGGTGCTTAGTTTTTCCCTATTCCCACAGGTAATATACTATATAGGGCCGTACCTAAAGAGATAAGTACCTATTTGCTATAGCTAGATACTGATAAGTAGTTACGTTTTATTATTTCATTATAATGGAAACGTTATCAAGTATAATTTAAACAAAAAAATTAAAGTTTTTGAATATGTTGCAAATATAGACTATATATAAAAAATGTATATTCTAACGAATATTAGTCAGGTTAACAACCGGTTGAGCCGGATGTAAGTGACGCGTAATGAATGGAGATTTTTTAATAAATAATCGTTTAATCTTTTTTATTATTTATAACGACTTAAATTATGATATGGTGTGCTTCACTTAATTGAAAATGAATAAGTTTTTCTTAGAAAACATAGTGTGATTGTAGAACTGATAATTAAGTTGATAATTGATATTGATTTCCACAGCTAAACTGCCAATCAATTGATCATATTTCATTTTGAGTTTCACAAATAAGTTTAATTTCTATAATACTGATGTTACATATATTTTAATAAAATAGCTTTGAATTTACACAATCTTATTATTATTTTTACACGAGATCAAAGGTTTAAAAAAAAATTAAGATGTAGACAATTAACCATTAATAATAAAAACTACAGATGTTTAAAAAACTTAACCGACTGGAATGTAAACAAGTCTGTTAAGTACTGAAGAACTGATAGTTTTGAATTATAATTATGTTTTTATTTATTATATCGTGTATTTTTCCTTTCAATAAAACACGGAAATTTATGGTTAAGAACATTATTGAAGTATCTGAGTTCCATAATACTTTCTGGCAAAAAATATATTAGTAATAAACATTTTAATAAATATATCATTGCGATTAGCATTTTCCTACATTTACTTACAAGTTTATATGTATTTGATTCTTGAAATTATTTTAAATGAACGACTGAAGTACAAGTAGGTACATGTCATCCAAATTCCAAGACGATTCATGAACTCTTATCCATTTGAAGGTAAACAGTTGTAATTATCTCACGGTGGTCTATCCTTCACTAAATTGTTATTGCAAATGAAAAATAATAAAATATTGGAATGATCATCCATTAAGTAGTCTAATTATAGTCCAAACCACTTTTTTGTGCAAGCGATCGATGAAACAGCCTTCCAAGGCTTTCGAAGCATCCAGAATTCGGTTCGAAAGAAAAAACGACTAATTATTATTATTTAATTTTTGCGAACGTTTGCATAAAGAGGCTAAACAAATTCTGTGTAAGTATAAAGTAAACATACCATATACCTAATATTTGCTCCTTGTGATCTTGACTTCTAAATTATGCTCCTCTTGCATTATCGCTTGCCTGAATACCGAACAACAGTAAAGAGAGTGATTTTAATGGGTTTTATTAAATGTATAGAGTAAGGCCATGGCTCGATTACATCGAAATATTGGCTTGTTTTCCCTGAAAAAGTAGTTAATAGCTTAAATCATATCAGAAAAATCAGTTTTCAGGTTTAACTATAGAAACGTAACATAAGAAATCTAAATACATAATACCGATATTGTCAAATTTTCCTTTATAATAACTATGAATTTCCATAATTATAATTTTCTCACTTCTTCTTCCTTCCCTTTTTTTATTTGGGGTCGGCACAGCATGTTTCACACCTCTCAAACACATATCATTTTTCACCCAGTCAATCCATGTTTTTTTGGCCTCCGTCTTCCCCTATACCCATCCACTTTAATATTCAAAACTTTTTTAGAGAGATGAAAACTCCTTATAACATGCCCATACCAAGTTAAACGATTACCTTTAAATTTTTCATTCACTGGCACTCTCAAACTTCCTCTTAGTATTTCTTATCTTGTCACTCCACACATACACCTCAACATTCTCATCTCAGCTTCAGCTACATGCAACAGCTATATAATTTTTTCACATAATAGTAACAGGGTGATTGGTAGAGCGATGCAGAAAATGTAGGAGGAGGTAGATAGACCTGTGAACATTTTAGACCATATTTACTATAGTGCAAAATGTTAGTTTTGAAGTTGTTCGCATTTATTAAAATTTTACGAAAATCTCTAAGTATAATAATATTTACATTAATTTTTAGCTTTATGTTGTCTAGACATGTTAGTTTATCGATACAAAGCATTACAAAAGCTTACCAAGGTGTAAACAATGTAAAACAAGGTTTAAAAAGAGGTGTGTGTAGTGAACATGATTTTTCAATCAGTTAAAAATTTTAAAAGGTTTACTACAAAGAAAATTAAAGCGATAGAGATATTCAAATCATTTCAAAAACTTCTTCAGTTCATAGTCTCTCTAATAACATGCAATACTTTTCCCCTTTTATATTATCTCATAAACAAAATTACCATAAAAGGCTTGCGACAACGATGCCGCGGTCTCCTTTGTTTAGACGGAATTGAAAAAAAAAGTTGCTGAATTGCATGATTAGTGTTCTTTTATTGCGAATTATTGCTGTTGCGCCTCCGTTTGTAAAGTGTTGAACCCTTTAGGTTGAGTTGACATTTAATTCTGTTTTTCACTATCTAATAATATATAATAAGCATTTTCTTGGCATAATTTAAGGTTTTCGTAAAATTTTAAACAATGCGAACAACTTCAAAACTATAACACTTTGCACTATAGTCAATATGGTCTAGAATACTTACTATTTACCTCCTCCTAAATTTTCTGCATCGCTCTACCAAACACCTGTATATATATAAATATTAACCACTCCTGGATTTCCCCCACCTTGAAATACTAGAAGCAATTGGGATTTTTATTTGGTGCATATCTAATTAATCTTTTAGACGGGCTCGTTGGCGCGTTCGGTAGAACACCTGCCGTGCGCATCGATGGGTCGTGGGTTCTAATCCCACCGGGAGCACATGCTTATATTTTTCTGTAAGCATGTTTTCCCCACGTCTGGTAACTTCGGGCATTGATCGGGTGATTCCGACCGGGTAACGAACCACCGTTCATAGATGGAAAAACCGTGAAGTGCATATTGCGCGTTTCGGTTTCAGTCTATGGATTTCCGAATGCTCGAAGTAAAAATTAGGTCGACAGCGCATCATTGACTGATGTTCTGTGGCTGAGGTATCACCTTCCATCAAGTGAACCTCATGCTCGTCTGTCGATATCTGACATTAAAAAAAATATATATATGATATAGGATATTATGATCATATATTACAACACTGTGCACTGGGTTAAATCAGTGTTAAATGATATCCCTGAAATTCATGCAAGAATTGAGATGAATCAGAACAAAATAACGCTGCATACATAGGTACATAGAATAAAGAATTAGGGGAACACGAAGCTGTTATTGATTTTGAAATAAACATTCATTGACTCGGGCTATTAAGCAAATAATTACGCATAATGATAGGTTCGGAACTTATCTGTCAGTCAGTCAGTAAAAAGTTAAGTAGGTTTATTCTCGAAATGTCGCTACTGCTTTGGTATGGACAGTGTCAGGCTATTGAAGGTTTTTTTCAATGTCAAAGGTCAATAACAAGTAATTATAATTACGAGTTATAATCATTGGATCGAATATGTACATAAAATATTAATAATATGTATCTAATCATGTATTGGTTACATGGCCTGTTTTTATCTGTTATAAATTATTTATATAGTATATTTTATGATATTATATATATTCTCCACATGAAAAACCGACAAAAGTTATTCTTGGCCTGTTTGCTATTTGACATAGTACACACTAAACAACCAGATTACCTTTTTAAAAAACTTCTGTGGAGAAGTGAAGTTTGTCAGAAAAATGTTAGATGTATAAGTAAATTATTAGTAACACCCTCACATAAGACTGCAGCATTTAGGGGTAGTTTTAAATTTCAGGCCACTAAATGCTGGAACGATCTGCCCCCTCCTCTCCATAAAAAGACGTCGAGACAAGGTTTTAAATTAGAATATAGGTCTTTGTTGCTGTCCTTACAAAAACCTCTTCCTTAATATAACTGTTCCGGCCTTAATTTACATAATATCATGCTACATCGTACATGGCTTACTTACTTTATTTACTCTCTATTTTTATTTTATTTTTTTATTTTTATAATTTATTAATATCTATTATCGTTAATATCAAAAATTTAATTATAATAATATCGTGTATTTTGTTTATCTTTTATTTTACTCCGTATGTATTCTGGGTATCACTTTTATTTTACTCCGTAATGGCTCCTATAAATTTATAATTTATTAGCTTACCTTTTTCATATTTTTTATATTTAATTATAATTTTAAATTAAATATATACGTATTGGCGCAGCTGCCTTACGATCCAAAGGGGCTGGCAGAATTAACAGCGTTGTGACATGAAAGTGTCACAGCATATGCTGAGCCAGCTCCTATTCGCAACCGCAGTGCACACTGCGACTTGACTGTAGTAGAATATATTTAGTTATAGTTAGTATAAGCTGATGTCACGCATTTGTACTGTGTTTTGTGAATAAATGGTTCATCTATCTAGATAGATAGATATCTATCTATCTATATTATTTCCATTCAACTTAGTACATCTATGTACATACATAATAAGCTTAATAATAATGGCTTTGAGCTTTTACCGACAATATGAGTGTCTTACTCCAGTGAAGTATACGCAGTGGTGGACTTACCAGAATGCTGAGTAAGCTTGAGCCTAGAGTGACAGATTTCAGTTAACCAGGGACCAGTTTAATAATATTTTTAGATGTCTTATAGACATCAAAAAGTTTTGTGACCGAGAGCTAAACAGAGTACAGTCCACAAGACATCTTGCCAATGTTTTTTCCCTCTTCCCTTTCATTGGTACATGGTTGGCCATAAATTCAACGTTATAACAAACTTCTATACGTATATTCTGAAGCAATATAGCCAGTTCACCCCAAACCAGTAATTGGCCTCTATACCGGCATCTATAATATATATATTAATTTAGGAACTAACAATTATTATTGAGGCAAGGGCGGCTATAATTTACCTGCCTTTACCTTGTAAATGTATAATTCCGCCAGAGATAGGTATAAGTTTAGTAGATAAAAAAATGTTTTTATGTTAATACTTTGTACTTTTCTGTTGCCAAAGCATAGTTGAATCGTGTAATCTAATTTGACCCTTGAGCCACCATCACCCTCCCCTTTTACGGCAGGCCAAGTCGATGTAGGTGTCTCGCAACAGGCGTTTCAAAGCAAAATCCCAAAATTTTAAGCCTAACTTAGGAGTTCCCATGGAGCGAAGTCCTTCACGAATTGCCCGTTCCTGAATATTGCCATTGTACTCATATATTTTATAGAGAAAATGTTTTATTTCTGTATAATAAATATTGATTTATTAGACAAATTGTTTGGAAAATTAAAAACAAGTATAACTAAAATTAGCCTAAAACATATTTAATTATGCGAACCGCAAAAATATGGAAAATCCTCCGTGTCTGTTTCCCCGAAAATTATCGAGAGGAAATAGGCACCTTCTAGACAGTTGTGATTCACACTGACCGTATTATCAGTTAACATAAGATAGTCAAACAACTATCTATCTTTAAATAAAAAAAAATATTAAGTTTTCAAATCAAATAAATAAGTTTAAAATGAAAACCTAACGGACGACCCGTCTAATCTTAATATTTAATAATTTAGCGATACATAACTGCTTACTACGAGGTAGGTTTATGAGCGGTGGTTTATAACGTATGGCTTTTTCAAAGCTATATACATATTTTAAACTAAAACTTTGCCTGAACAAAATTTGTATATTAATTATCTTACATAGAAAAAAATTGTAGAAAATAATTAATCAAATATTATTGAGCAATAATCTCTGACTAAATAAGAAAGGGCAATAATATTACATTCACATATTATTATAATTTTCTTTATATTCAATATTATTTCTGCATCTATGTAGGTAGTAGGGACTTTATAAAACAACTTAAACATTAAAAAAGTCCTCTGCGATATTTTTTTAATATTATTAAGTATTAACATTAATATCCACAAATAAACACTTATTTTTGTAAACAACAAAATAATAATCCAGTTGGAATTTTCTTATAAGAAATACGTAAGAAAATCGCTATTCGTGCGTGCCTTTTGACCACTTAGTTCTTCTTGACTACGAAAGGAATTTTGATGCTGCTTTAACTAGTAAAACAATTTGTTCCGAAAGATTTTTATGTACTCGTATATTAAATTTAAATTATACACAAAAAGAGCAGAAAAGTCTGAGTATGTTAAAACCTAAAAAACGACAGCTTTGAGGCAATAACTAGTAATTTGTATACCACAGATCAAGATTTAAAAAAAACCCTAAAATATCGAGTTATTTATTAATATACTTATATTGTTTTTTGAAATACGGGCAAACGGGCTGTTGGCTCATCCGATGGTTAGTGATTATATGCGCCACATTTGCAACAACGGAAGACTTGCAGGTGCGTTGCCGGACTTTAAGAAAAGAGTATGCTCTTTTAAACAACAATAATTTATAAATTATAATATGATTTGGTTGACAAGGTATTACATATTAATTCCATCAAACAATAAATCGCCAGTTCAAAGGTAAAACTCAATAAGCGACATTTTGAAAAAAAAAAAATTTGCCTCTATTACTCATTTTGATAGTAAATTGATTGATTTTAACCTACGGTTAAAATGAAGAACTAATTACGTATTCTGATCCATAACTAAACAAAGTAAATTTTTATTCAAAATGTCGCTTATTGAGTTTTACCTTTGAACCAACGAAATGAACATTAAATTTTTCAAGCAATTCAAAGAACAATTAATGTTTTAGAATTTGAATAAAATTACTCGCAACAAAAAACCGGTCGCACAAACACCACGCAACGGACGTTGTGGATCTGTCTTATATTTTAAATGTCTTTTTAGTATAACTTGATAATCATTTACGTAGTCCCTAGTCGAAACCTTATCAACCTTACGTGAAATGTCCAACAGGGCCTGGTGAATCGCAATACTGATTATACATAATATATTTAATAAACTGTTATCAACACAATATTTGAAAACATGCAACATGGAAATTTACAACCTTTTTGTCAGCACAGATCTACAATCGTTCAGAATACTGGTATTTCCAGAGGTAGGGATATAAGCAAAATATCCACATTTTGCTTTCAAAACGTATACAAAACACGATCCGGCGCGTTGTTAAGACCTTAGTTTTTGTAGAAAATTAAAAATATAATTAGGGTTTTTTTAGTAATTGCAAGATTTCATACATGTTTAAATTTTCTTTGTTGAATATTGAGACGCTTCCAATTTATTAAATGATTTTAATTATGTAGCGTAACAAAGTATTACTTGTATATTATACTGTAAACATTTCAAATCTTGTAAATAAAATGTTTAATCAATAATATAAAAAACTTTAAAATATTATTTTAATACCATTTGTATAATTACATCGGTTGTTTAATTTAATTCGATTATCTGAACAAAAGTTTTTACCCATATAAAAAGTTTTATAATTCCGGCAAAATATTAATCTTGCTTATGTTGGCCAATCATAATTACCTAATTCCTAAATAAATTTAAGGTATATTTTTTATATTTAACTAAATACACAACCAACTTTTAATTATACTAAAAAGCATCTTTAATCAATATTAAAATGATTATACTGACGTCAAACATATAAAAGTCAAGTTGAAGGCGGGTAAAGAGCAATGTGATAAAAGAGCGTGGAAGCAGCGCGCGGAAGCAGTACGGAGCACGCTTGCACGTAGAGCGCAGGCGCAGTTTTTGAAAACTCCTCGCGATTTACGCGCGGTCCGCGCTCCCTCGCAACTTAGCCTAGCGCCCTCTTTTTTATATGTTACGTGCTGGACGTTAGCGATTCACTTTCGGGTAGTGTGTGTGCTCTTTCTTCGACAACCACTGGAAAGGAAATCGCGCTGTTTCGCAGTAACGGGGACACCTGCAGGTGAGATTTAAGATGATACCGTTCGCAGTTATGAAATCAGATTGTGTCTGAATCATGTGATTGGAATTTTTTTTGATTTAAATACAAATAGGGTTTAGTTAGCGTTAACTTAGTTATTTATAAAGGTCAATTATTCTAATATTATTGAATTAATTTAATCTAACTCAGTTTTTAGTTGAATTGAGAGCGCAGGAAAAGTTTTTTTTAATAAGATTTAGTAACATATAAAAGTTTAGGAAAAGTTCAAAATAATTCCATTAAAAAAGTATTCGAATGATTATTTAATTAGTAGATCTATAGAGATTCTCTATACAAAGGTCATTTCTACTGAGATGTCCAAATCCTAGGCAAGTCGTTACAAGAATAGTTGGAAACACATAATATTCCTTTTGAAACTTTATACATACGAAGGACACGCCATTCTAATGAGCATTCCATATTTAAACTATCGATGAGCAAATAGTTGATCGTTGTTGACGATTTAATATTAACAAACATTGGCAGTCATAAAACGAAATCATTTGCATGAGCGAGATGAATTTTTCTTTTATACAAAGATGATTTGTTGTAAGATTTAAACGTTAATTCAGTGCAATAGTCTAAGAAAGGAGCTCGGTTTTGAAGCCAAGGATTCATCAAGGCGCTTTGCAAACGTTAGTATTCCCATCGCGTATGTCAACGCAAAGCGGTGTACGTGTGACGTAAGGTCACGTCTTCTGGCCACTGACATGAGATTAACTCCTTACTATCGTACTCCTTATCATGATACTATTAAACACATCGATAATAAATAGAAAACATCGACGAACGAACCCATCAGTAGTAGTACATTATTCCTCAAATATCCGAACTACGCAAAGCCTTACAACATCGCAAAGCATTATCTTTGGCAATGAATAGATTTAACCTTAGTTTTCTTGAGCAAACTTACCTGCATGACTAGCATAAACTTCTTTTCCAATTAACCATCTAAAGGACATTTAGAATTGTCGTAATCAAAACCTATCTTGTATTCGGCTGATGCTTATTATAAAAGCTGTTCAATAAACTGTTACTCGTAATAACATAATATTTGGCTTTAAATAATATAGTTCTTACAATAAAATACCTAAGCATGACCATCACATATCGACTCAAAATGGTGTCTATAAAAGTTGAAAGACAGAGGTCAAAATCTTATAATGAAAGCAAACATGGGAAACCTTCGAAGGTCATAACTAGTTAAGTAAAATTAGAAGAGACCCGCGAACTAAACTTATGGCTGAAGTGTATGTTATTGGCTAACTTGAGTCAGGAAATTATCTGTATTCATCAACACGTTGATATTGATTCGTTAACATTGGATATATCCAGTTTTATCAATGTCACTGATTTACTTAGTTGTTGTAATAATATTGCCTTAACGTTATAAATTTTACTATGAATCATAATTATTTATAATTACGACATTATTAGAGATGGTTAATTTATATATGTAAGTTTCTTTATATTAATGTTTCGTTGAGATACTCGCGTTGTGGCTTCAGCCGCGTTTAATTCTTACGTATTATATTACCTACATGTATAAATCTTCCTACATGAGCTTTAGGTGCTGGCTGAACATAAAAAATCCGTAGACAACAACTAAACTTATAAAAAAATTAAATAACTAAAAAAGTAATAAACGCTTCGTTAATTATGTTTTTTAATTTAATTTCCTCATTGCTTAAATTTTGTTAAATTCATGGACACGATACACAAAAAAATATTTTTTTTATTTCCTACTTCTAAGGACGAGATTCAGTAAATACCAGTTTGATTGGTTTAATTAAACCAATCGAACTGTTTAACATTTATCAATATGTATAAACCTCTAAAGTCGTTTTACATATTAGATATGTATTTTTGATCCTGTTATTTTTCTTTTATGATTAAATGACATTGATTGATTGACCTAATGAAAAAATATATTTATCTTTTAATTGAAAAAAAAGTTAATTAATCTCTAATAAAAAAGATCTCTAGATCATTACAAATATCTTCCCTAACATACATACGATGTCAACAACAGCTATGTTTTTTTTATAAACATTAATAAATATTTATATTTATTTAAAAATATTATTTCGCTTATATCTTACGATTTTTATGACTTATATCATTAGTATAACTGTAATCAATTATTATAGTATTAGCCGTGGTAGGTGAGCAACATCGCTGCACTAATTATAGTACATTTTTGAATAGATTCTATTTTGCTCTAAAATCTATTTTGCAAAAAAAGTGTTTAGTCCCAATATAAAGATGGTTCGTCTGAGAACTTAAAAATCTTCCAGTTCACAAAGTAACAATGATAAAAAATCTCTGCTTCCACTACGTTAATCTACTTACTGATAAGTGTAACAAGTCTAGTTTTTCTTTAACGAACTACGCAATATAAGTTCTGACTGTTCTGAATCTGACTGTGCCTCTTACTCTCAATTACATACACTTAATTCTCACAAACACATTAAACAAATAATATTGCGCTATAAAGAGTCAATGTCAAAAGTTTTGATATCCCAAGGTAAAACGAAGTACAACTATCAACATCATATGACATATAGATAAGTAAATAAGAGCAGAAGATATTTGTTTGTCCGCAAACCTGGTAATCCTTGGATGGCCATTACTAGATAGGAAGTATTCATTGATGCTTACAATGTTTATAGCGTAGGTGAACAACGTTTATACATGCTCAATTTACAAGAACTATGAAGTGTTCAATGTTAGCATTAATCACGTAAGGTGACAAGCAAATGTACATACAACAAGGATAGTCATTAATGGTATAATATGATGTTAGGGAGCACGTCCGTTTTGGCCTCGTGTGTTCGACTGTCGCCTGTAAATGTTTACATTTGTGCCGGCAACGCCTCGCGATGTACCTACAGCTGAAGCGCAACGACCAGTGATTAGTTGCAAAATGGTCGTGGCCGAATTGAGTTCAGGGTCGAGCGTGTTGCCTCCGGGTGTTTCGCAAGCCTCCGAACCACCAGGCGTTCCTCGATATCAATATACGCTACTGTATCTGGTTTACCCTCACAATTCCATCTAATCTTAATTTATTTTATTTTATAATATGTATATATGTTGGTCCAAGCACTTCTAAGAAAGTATCGTCCATATGTCACCTGAACATCGCTAATAGATATCTTTCTTATACATACGTTCCTTATCATAAAAACCGGAAATAATTGAATGGTCTTTTTTGGGTTCTACCTTTCCAAACATCTTAGTATAGTTCGTATGTTATATGACTTTTACCTACGTAAATTTTAACTTTAACTTACGTGAATTTGATTTTAAAAAGTAATGTCCTCTTGACCAATCAATGCAATACTCCAATGGTCCATATTCGAAGTCGATGAACTCGAATAAACCTTTATTCCTTCTTACGTACTTACCCAAAGTTACACCGGGAACTTCTTTTAATGAACAAACGTTGGATAATGAAATTATTTGTTGAATAAGGTTGAGAATTAATGTTACCTTATCTTGTTACCTCAAACTTCGTATCAATGGTATGGACGTAATAAATTTTTTGATGTTGAAGACTGACGAAAAAGACGAACGACGTATGTAAACTTCATTTCGGTGAATCTGCATCAGAGCTTCCCCACCTCATTCCACCATCTCCTTTTCTTCAACGGACATCTAGACGTACGGAGGGGTACCATCCTTACTTGGTCGATGTACCGAAAGCTCGTACAGGACGCTTTGCCTCGTCTTTTATAGTACGAACAGCCAAGGATTGGAATTCCCTACCGTCGTCTGTCTTTCCAGAAACCTATGATATTGGGCTCTTCAAGTCAAGGGTAAATAGGCTTTTCATAGGTAAGCGTGATTTACCACCTTAGTTTGCATCAACACTTAACATCAGGTGTGATCGCAAGCAAACGCTTTCCTATTTCAAGAATAAAAAAAAAATGGAAACAAATCCTTAAATTTTTCCACTTAATTACAAATCAAAGCCAATGGAAGGCTCACTGGAAATTATAATTAGATCAAATAAAATTAAAACAATTGACATTTAAAAGGTTTTAATTATCTTTAAATAGTAGTTCTAAAAACAGCCTGTAATGTTATCCTTTTTTGTTAATTTTCGTTCTGCGAAATCTGTGGTGCGTATTTAAATATTATTTCTTAATACATACATAACTAGTTGGTTGTCGAAATTTTTGCTTATAATTATGTCTTAACTAAATAATTTCAAAACCACATTCTACTATAGTAAATATATTTTAGTAACGTGATCCAAGTGAGGCCAACTCAAGGCATCGAAACTTTTAAAAGTTTGCTTCACACAATCTACAATACAACCATTATTTTTTCAAAACTGATATACATCTTAACGCATGTAGTAACTAAAAAACCATTAAATTAAAGACCCCTCAACCTCACCTCACCCCTCAGATGTATTGTTATTACTAAACTATATTCAGTTATATATCTTTTATGTGCTTGTGCATATCTTCATCAACATTCGACATTCAAATACATATTAATACATAGAAATACTAGTTTGTTTATTCATACATTCTAATACATAGAAATACTAGTTTGTTTATTTGAAGTGTTATCTCTAGAAATACAGACAAGAAATAAGTCAGAAGCCACTATAGATTCGTTTTAATTGGTGCGAGGATTTTCTTAAATAGTACTTAACTGTCGTAAATCATACTGCGAAAAAGAACTGTCAGATATACATATTATAATTCAAAAAGATTTCATTAAGAACTATGTTTAGGACGTATTGTTTAATTCATTTTCATGAACATATTAAGTAATATTAAGAGCGTAACTTCATTACGAAAATAGGTAAGTAGGTAATTGTTTTACTTTATCGCATTGTATTTGTGCGTTTTGTTATTATACGTAATTAGGGCGTTGTATGGTAAGAATTTAGTTTAATTGCAATATATTATTGAAGTTTCTCTTACGTAATGGAAAGACCAATAGGCCTCTCTACAATACTCTTCGTTATATTTTACACATCTCTACAATCCTAATAGTATGCTTCGAAAGTTTTATAGTACCTTACAACCATTACTTCACGGAGGTAACGTTTATTCCTGATCTGAGATCAAATCACTATCCCTAAAATAAAAAAGGTACATCCATTATAAATAGAAGTTATTAGCTCATCTTTTCCATACAGCATTAATCAGTTTAAAATTGACGACATGAGTGGATGAAGGGTGTATGATACAATTTGTAAATTATTGAGAAAATGGGCAAAACAGTTGCGTTACATATTTCTTAAATAATTATTAACTTTCTAGATTATTTATTAATTTGACAAATAAAATAATTATGCATATAATATTGTCTTTTATTAACGCGAGTATCACACATTTAAATAAAATACTGTATATACCAGTCTCCCGCGACCACGGTTGCTGAAAAGCATCCGAAACGTCGGGATAAATAATTTAAATAATAAATCGCGTTTTAATCCGGTATATAGTATTTTATTTAAATTATGCATATAGGTGTACATATATTGTTATGGAGACACATAACATCTTCACTCAACGTAATAAATATGAGTTTTAAAAAATGTTACATAGCCCCTCCATCCATTCATGTCTTCAATTATGGAAGGGTTTAGGCTCGTATTCGTAGAAGTGAATCAGGTTTTAATCAAAATTTGAGATTTGTCAAACCACATCTCTTTATTAAAGTAATTAAAGTTCTAAAGAATAGATTTTGACTTAAAAACGGACATGGAAAACGGGTAATAAATTTAGATATCAGACAACTATTAATTGAGGACTATTATTTATAAGCCCTCTTGAAGTCTTTTAAAACTTCTTGTACATGATCTCTTATCATGGAGGTTGGTCATACTTTATAATTTCGCTCACTTTCCTGTGACAACAGTGGATCATCGACAAAACAGTGTCAAAATTCAATCCCACATATTATATCTTAAATTATGAACTGTACTGTCATATTATTATGAATGATAAAATAACGTTATTTGTTACATAGATAAAATGCTTGTCGATTTTACACTTCAAATATTTGTTTTTCTCCTGTAATTGGTATACAGTAACTTCTTCATGAGTTTGCTATTCTGGTATGTTATCAAGGTTGATACGTTCCGCGTATATTAGCACGTTGGCCAGTGGTATTCATGATAATTAACGACATTACCATAATTATGTATCACTGAGTTTGTCTAGGCCAAATTACTTTCTGAATTTAAAAAAAAAAATAAAAACCCGTAACCGTAAAAATGCGTAGGTACTCAGTTTTTAATATGCCTTCAGCAAACTATCTATACATAAATGTTCAATAAGTGTTCAAAAATAAAAGTGATTACATTTAAGAATAAATTTTTCTTGCTAAATTCTTTTTGGCTTCGTCAATTATATACAAACAAGTAAACAACATAAGTAATACTTTAAAATGAAAGGTTACTACTGAAATTTTCAATACACGGCACAATATAACGGCACCTATAATAATATAATCGGTCGTAGTCTGTTTTACTGGCTAGATAAAATATACATATATATTTTTACTATATATTATTTTGAGTATTATAATTGTTTATAACGTATATTTTCATAAAATTTATTTCTTGATCTGTTTTAAATTGTCCTACATTTTTGCCGTTCGACTTATTCTCTAATGGTAAAAACGTCAACACTAAACCTACCAGAGTGGTCAAAGGACCATTTCTATTTTCATTTTTCTGGAACTTACCGCACGACTTTATAGATAGAAAAATAAAATCTGGATTTTGACAATGTTTAGTCTCTAAAGTAGTCATAGTGTTTATGTAGGTACATCTTATCCAATTGCACGCAAATATAGATGCGTGGAAAATCCCTATGTATATTGTTTCACTATCATAGAAATAATGTGTTATAGGAATTATATATTACTTAAATACCCATTAACGAGTACAATGAAATGAAACCGATATTCCATTCGAAAACCAATCATTGCATATCACAGAGTAAGGTATAGTACCTATTCGTATTTTTTTATATCTCAGAAACCATCAAGTGTAGCACTTGTATGAATTACTTTTAGAAGGATCGTAGCTCTAGTAACATATTATATTAGAACCACGTTGTTTATATTCTGATATACCAAACTGATGTTTTTTATATACCTATTATCCATTTGTGAAGTTATAGTTGTATCAGAGTATTTGTAATTATAGCTTGTGTCGCTACATGAGCATCGCTGTGTGCTAAATCATGAATAGATTTTTTCATTTCCGCACTTGATACGTACCTACATAGTACATACGCGTATTATTGTCAGTTAGCGTTATGTCGTATGTGTAATGTTACGAGGATTTGACTATTATTTATCCATAGATGATATCATCATCATAACTATAATATCATACATATTCTTTATTCCGGCTCTTTTTTATCGTAATCATTTACCTAGGACCTCGATAGTCGTATTCAGAGTTTGTATAATTTTCTTGTTATCCTTATAACTGCCTCTTCGTATGTCGTTATTACATATGTATATGTTTATTACGCCTCTTTCTTTGGGGTAGATAGAGATCACTTAATTCTATATGCTTCGATTCTTGCATACTTCCACTTTCATATTGTTATTAAATTATTATAGATAAATTATCACTCATGAATTTATTATAATATATATCTGCTGTAATCAAGAATGCCCAATTATATTATAAATATAAACAGGTCCTCTCTGGTAATTAATATATTAATTAATTATTAATAACATTCATCTCATTAGAGCAATAAAACGTTTTTCTTGTGTATATACTTTCACACAACGTAAACGTAGACTCGGCTGCTTGGTTACAATTCATTGAAAGTCATTTTCAATAACAAACGGAATTTTTGACGCCTTGCGTGCAAGTATGCTCTCATTGTCAATGTCGCCGACCACTCGCCGACTGTGGCTAATGTATGTTTATGAGTCGATTTTTTAAAGTAAATAATAATTGTAATGACATAATCATTTATTTTTATATTTTATTTATTGTATAGGTAAGTAGTGTGTATTTTTACCGTTACCTGTGAAATGCCGCCCCCGCCAAAGTGCCGCCCGGGGCGGACCGTTGATAGATGGAAAAACCGTGAAGTGCACATTGCGCGTTTCGGGCTTCAGTCTATGGATTTCCGAATGCTTGAAGTAAAAATTAGGTCGACAGCGCATCATTGACTGATGTTCTGTGGCTGAGGTATCACCTACCATCAAGTGAATCTCATGCTCGTCTGTCGATATCTGATATAAAAAAAAATTGGTAAGGATCTGTCAACTGGTACTTTTGTATATTTAAAAAGTATCCAATTTAATAAAAATAACTTTAAAGTTAAGCTGATTACTTACTCTAAGAAAAAGAATTTCTAAAATTGAGGCACCAAATACAGTGGAAAATTTAAAATACGCTGTTTGAGACAGAATCAACTTAATAAATAGTTCAATGAACAACGCCAAGCACGGACCGACCAGACGAATGAAGCTAATCTACAAAATACAGCATAGCCGTAACCCTAGATGGAGGGATGAGACACTTCACAAATGACATCCGCATAAAATGGTTACTCATTGGCTTATCATAATTATCATGGCTCTCCTAAAACGTAGACGTAAGAAGACTGCCAACAGTTTTTTTTTTAGATATTATTTTATTTCAGAAGAAATCAGAAATCAGAAGAGTATCAGTGCGGTATTTTTTCCAATCACTTGTTTACCAGAAGAATCAAGAATGCAAACACGTGTCTTAATAAGGTGAAGTAGTTCCGCTAAAAACTTAAGCATCTATAGCTTTTATATAAATTTACTGTGACCAGTCCGGCTCGGAATGTTGCGTGCTTGGAATAAATGAATTTTTTAAAACGAAGTTCCACAACCGCGTTTTCGGTGTTTTTCTGGATGACAGTGTAAGGCGAACGAGGTTTGGTCATGAACTTTACCAACGTATATTATATTCTGTACTAGCAATTGGTTGAATTTCGTAAAATCCATTCTTAGCTGACCTCTACTCGGCGAAAGGAATATTCCTACCATATTTCAAGTCGCTACGCCTTATGGTTCCAGAGATATCGTGATGAGTGACTATATAGGTGGAAATCTCTTTTATATATTCTGTATATAATAGAACAAAATCGAAAAGACTCCAATCCCCAACGATTTCTTGAAGGATAGCCTGACGGTCAAATATATCGTCGTAGACCAAAACTATGAAGTATAGATCTGAAGCAGACAGGGGTCAAATGCAGAGAGGCATTAAATATGGACAAATGAAGGCAAACTCTAGAACAGGCCAAGGCTCAATATAAGTCTTTGATATATAAGTTAGTAAAGGAAAGGTTGTGTCTATTTCTGTAGGAATTTTCCTTATTCTAACCTTTAAGAATGGAGAGGCGTTATACCTTAGCGATATAGTTTATACAGTCATTGTAAATCTCTTATTTACACTCGTCAGACAGTAGTACGAACCAGGAACGTCACCTGAATGCCAATAGCATTCGGGCTTCCCCACTCTAACTTCAAACGGACTGTGACTCAGTTTGATATTTTTTGTGAACTTGTTTGGAAATACCTTTTTTAAAATTGCGGGATATTTAAATCTCACGTCAGTTAATATTAATCAAAGGCACGTAATTTATTTTAAAACAAAAAATTAATTGATAAGAATATTCTAAAGAACAAAGAGTTAAAGTTATTATAAATTGTAACAAAATTGCTAATATATTGCAGTCACGTGTATGCACGTCGTTGTGACACAGGAACAGAGTACGTTACTAACGCAATTTTATTCCTAAATAAGTACGAATAATGTTTTTATTGTCTTTACGAGCTGGGAATATTTATAGATCATTAAAGTCCAGTATGATATTTAAGAATTAAGGATTGCATAAAAATTTAGATAAAACACGTTAGATGACGAACTACATCTCGTTAAAAAGCCATTTTGCCTTCCGTGACATAATTATTAGATGCTTTAGTACACTGTTGTGTTTTTATTAAACTCTATTTTCGATACAATAAACAAGTAATGATCGTCACAGAGAATATTGCGATAGGTATCCACTTATTCTAAAGATATTTTCTTTTAGCAGTTTTGATGCTAGTATAATATCATCTTCAAATATGTACATAATATGTTCAATTGAAAATGATTTATGTTTATTTATCTCATTACTAACCGCCTCAGTGGCTTAGTGGTTAGCTCGATGAGTTTAGAACCGGAAGTCATAGGGTTTAAATCCCGGGGAAACAAGATTTAAAAAAAATTGTTTCGGTTAGGCAGGGCACAGAAGGCTGATCACGTACTTGCCTTTAAAGGAAAAAATATCAGTAAAACAGACACAGAAATGGGCCTGCCTAGTGCCCCACTAGGGGACTCGGGAATTCACTTATCTCTACTCTTACTGTTTTTGTAATTCTTAAACAATCAATTAATAAGGTCAGTGTCTTATGCAAAAACAACTAGTTTAATCATTCACCTACTATTGAGGTATTTGAGTGATATCATTTCATCGTCAGTTTTATTGTGGAAGGTTTACATAAGGTGAAACCTACGACCTTGCAATTTATAATAAGCGACTGTACAATTTTATAAAAATGCTGAGATAGCCATATATGGTTATGAATTAATGTTCCATTAAAATTAAAATTTCATTATGATGACTGAGTAAATTAGTTTCACTAATAGATAAGAATTCATACTAATGTGCAGTAGGAACTCTATCTCTAACGTTTTCACGGCTAACCGATGTTTTCAGGGGAACCGATTTTGATAAAATTTAGTATTGAGAGATTTGGTAGAAGCCCTTGTCCATTCTTGTGGGTAAAAACTTCACTTGAATAAAGTAATATTTGTTTTGACGGGGACTTTTTATTTAAGGAAAATATCCAAATATTAGGTATCAATCGAAAACCGCTAACCACTTTAGATGTCCGCTAACCATATTTCATTGTTTAGCGGGCAGTAACCGAAAAATGTATTAATTGTCATATTGGTGTAAAATAAGAGACTTCTATAATAAGTTATTGTAAAACAAAGTTTCCTTGAAATATTAAGTAAAAGCTGTGAGACCACAGCAATAATGTAGCATAAAAACCTCTATAAAATAGTTGAGACTCATCTACACACAGCCGGATTTAGGGGAGCCCTCCCCGGAGCTAAGTTCCTTGGGGCCTCAAAAGAGAGGCATACAATAGAGAAATCGGAAAAAATCTTTCAAATTCTTATGAGTAAACACTTGTAAACAAATTTTCCATTGATGTTTATTTTTGTTTTACCTTTACTACTGCACTTAGTACAGACATGATTATAAGGTTCTAAAATAATTAAAAAAAGTTGAAAGTATTTTTGGGGCAAGGGCACTCCACTCTTTGGATGGCCCGAGGCCTCTAGATCTCTAAATCCAGCCCTGTCTACACAATAAATAAATGTAAGCTTTGAATCCATGTGGCCGCTTGAATAATAATATACCTACTACTGACTAATAATAACAGAAATATTCTATTTTTGTTGTAATAAAATTCCCATTATATTTTCATATTATTTAGTGAGCATTTTAAACGCACACATATAATATTATCTTTTAACAACTTATCTTTTATATTTATTTGTACCTCCTTTTTATTATCAGTTACAATTTTGAGCAATTTGTTTGTCACCTTATGGGTGTGGTATTGTCACGGATCTAGCTAGTTTTTTTTTATAATTACATGGTTTTATCATTACATACGATAATTTTCAAGTAAATATTTAAATGTGACTTCATAGAACGTCAGAATGACGGAATTTAAAACATACTGACGTTACTTAAAAGGTACATTATATCAGTGTATAGACGCAGGAAATAGCTAATGGATGTAACTATAAAATATGTACCGTATACGGTACCATATGCTATAGTAAATTGTAAAAAATAGGCTTATATCATTACATAGAACTTTAAAATATATTATTGTTCACATTATCTAGAGTCTAGACCAGTGTTTCCCAAAGTGGGCGATAACGCCCCCTTGTGGGCGCTGTAGATCTAAAGGGGGGCGGTATGAGACCCAAAAAAAAACGGGGGCGTTGTGCAGAGGCTTGGGGGGCGATTTGTAATTTCATCTAGCTAGGAAGACTCTTAGACACCGACTGAGCTCTCGACTCTCGACTTTAACTTGTGAACATCAACTATTATTAATTAAGAGATTGCTCAAACTCGGTTCGATATTTCTCTCCGCGAAGTTCATATATCTGTCCTGTTTTATTCAATAAATAAAAAAAAAAATGTCAATCGGTCGGGTTATAGTAAAAGTCTCGTTTAGAATGAATGTTTAATCTCCGCTAATATAGCTCACAATAATTAATTAATTTAATTTGAAGTTATAGAGGTTTTTAAGGTTTTTGAAAAAATGGAGGCGCAAAAAAATAATTTATTCTCAAAGTGGGCAGTAGACAAAATAAGTTTGGGAACCCATGGTCTAAAATAATATTATAAACAGGAAAGGTTTGTATTTTTGTAACGAATAAAGTCAAAAACTACTGGACCTATTTTAAAAATTATATCAGCGAATAAGATAGACATTTTTGTGTATAGTTTCTCCATTGCACCCGTGTGAAGCCGGGTTGTCTTAAATATAGACAACGAGGGCGTTGTTACATAATAAGTTCGTTGCACATTGATGTGCAATTTGTTCTAAATTCTAAAACCAGTTTACTTTAAACTTTTGTAGCCTCAAAAGGTTGATCTTGCATTTCAAGGATTATTATTCATTTGCTCGGTGCAGCAAAGCAAGCCGTCGCGACGCGGTTCCTCGTGATTACGTAACGCGACGTGCAGCCAATGACCCACTTTGTGGATTACTAAACACACAATAATTAAAACAATCTCCGTTAATTTAGATCTTATTCCATGCTAACTCAAAATTACATCTCCTAATCGAAATACATATGCAAAATGATAATCGATTGTCACGAGAGTGCGCTATGATTATGGGTGTCGTAATGCACTCGCATTCTTGTTACGTCATAACCCACTTACAGAACAACTACGGCAAATGATTTCACTTTATTATCAGTAATATACAGAGCAGATTTTTGAAAAGGAGAAGTAGGTATCTTACCTAAGTGGTAACACAAAAACGTTCCTAAGAACGTCCTCAACTTAGAAATATATTAACCTACGTTTACAGATTTTAAAAATAAATCTTAAACTAATATAAAAATGGACACAACATATTACACAAAAATCATATTCATCGATCGATTTATCATTAATCATTTTTTAAAGAGAATTAAAAGACCTCTTCGGGAATAAATGAAGTTAGATCGGTTCTGTGGTTATAATATACACTTTATCAATATTTTTTGTAGGAAATTGTCGTGACTTCGATTTTAATTATTACAACGTAAAAAATATTATTAAAATTGTAATATTATCATTTAATGTGTTATATGAAAGCGTAAGAAATAGTAATTTTCATAAAAAAGGTAACTTTAAAAATAAAAACCATACGATTTTATTCGACAAATTTCTAATAATGTAGAGTCGTCTCATTTGGATCGTTTGGCCAGCTGCATAGGTTTAAATTAGGCCTATAATTAATCTATTTGGGTTGATTCAATGCAGAATCATCATCATCTTTTAGATTCACCCACCAAAATTGTGTATGTTTTATTCACATGAAGAATAACGAGGCGTCTTTACACATATTTCTTGTTTATTCAAAAATATGTTATTGTAGGTCATCTCCTGTCTGTCCTTACAGTCCGTCTCAGAATATCAACCTGTACGAATATATGAATGCATCTTAACTCAACCGATATCATCAATTATTCTTTATCTAGTATTTGAACACTGCGTCTTTGTATGTAATCAGAACATGTAGGCTGCAACTTATCCTTATCAGCTCTTAAGTAAATTATGTAACTCAATTTTTAAAATAACAGCAACTATTTCAAAAGTAAGCAAACAAACTGGTTTTGATTTTGGGTAATTTAATATAACATTGTTAATAGGTAATATTGTCTTTTATTAACGCGAGTATCACACATTTAAATAAAATACTGTATACCGGATTAAAACGCGATTTATTATTTATATTGTTTAAATTATTTATCCCGACGTTTCGGATGCTTTTCAGCAACCGTGGTCGCGGGAGACAGTCACCCGGTATACAGTATTTTATTTAAATATAACATTGTTGTGTATACAATATAACAATTTAAAAATAGTAAACACAGCAACATTATCTTGATATGTATCGATAAGGTCTCATATCTGCCCCAAATTAACGAAAATTTATTTTTTATATAATGCGAAAGTAGACTTAGTGTGACCTGATATAAAAATAATTTACTTAAAAAAACTACAATTAATATTATCTACCCGTGGGATGCCAAACTTTAGTCTGTGATATTGGTTCAAAATAATACATTTTCAGTAACATTTCAACTTTTTCAGAGCGCATGTAAGAACTAAGAAGCACTTTCTTTTTTTTTCTTTTTTTTTAATGTTCTTTCGTTACTATACAATTTATTTAAAAAATACACTCTGTATAAAAAGTAGATTAGTAAATTTTAAAATTTGTTATCGGAGTAAAAAAAATCGAAATTAAGTCATGTACCAAAACCTTTTGATGTCTTATCTCATCACCTCGTCATATCTAATCGTTCTAATTCATATCTATTATAATTCATAACAAAGATAAAAATGCTATGAGTAACATAAGGGAAATGAAGAGGAACGTGGTTACGTGCTGACAAGCAAAACGTGAAAAAACGTTTTATTAAGTAAATGATCTTATGATCGACTATAGCACGTATCAAATCCGATAAGAGAATTTTGAACTTGATAAGCGGCTTATCGACTTCAGTTTTCTAATAACTGATTAGCCTGATATAGGTTTTTACTTAGATAATATGTGAGTAGCATTTCCCTAATACCTTTTTCCGAACAAATTCAACTTAGGCATTTGCTTTTTTTTAACACCACTCAACCAAACTTGAGTGACTTTGCATTCTAAATAATACTAGTTAGCACTTAGCAACACCGACGTCATGGGGTTAGTAGCTTAAAAATGTAATTAAAAAAATACAATAACATGTATTTTTAATATACAAAACTAGCAGAAAATTGAGTTATTCTTATCATTATTAGGATATCTAAAACCGTAACGATTTTAACTAAGCTATTAATGTGAACAGTAATAATCTTTTTTTCAATGCAATTATTTATTAGTTTTATCATTGTGACGTACGGAGACAGAAGACTTACCTTATCTCTGCTGAAGTCACATTATCATCATATCTGTCATACAAAGTAGGTCAATGGAAAATTGAAAATGTTTTTATCAGGTTCACATTTTTTTTATTTATACTAATATTATAAAGAGGAAAGATTTGTTTGTTTCTATTTAACTCAAAAACTACTGGACCGATTTTAAAAATTAGGTATTTATACATATAATTATAATATATGTATATATAATATGTACCTACTTCACTTCATATTATAAAAGTCTTCCACCGCGTCTGTCTGTCTGTCTGTTCGCGATAAATTCAATTTTTTTTAATGAAATTAGTTGAAAAACCCAACGATAATTGTTGGCAGTGTCGGAAAATATCAAGCCGCCTGGGAGCTTTCATCGAAAACGCTGCCTAATCCCTTTGAGATATAACAAAATAATGCATGGTGGGATATTCCTCTTTTTTGGGGCCTACAAAAAGGCCGCGATGGCATATACCTATCTTTTAAGAATAGCTACTATACCCATTATATCTTCTAAAAAATGGTCACGTACAATGCAGTAATTGGTAAGCTTTTTAGACTTAAATACCATATTCACCTTAAGATTTTCATGGACAATATAATAATCTCTTACACCATATAATTTAAATGAATATCTTAGAAGTTATCGATATAAAATTAACGCTTAGCTGACGACAATAAGTTCAAGCGCGTTTCTCACAACGATGCATAGCATGCGGACGAGACTCGTTTGATGCGATAATCCACATAATATTATATGTAATGTATTGTGCGACCTTACGACAGACAAAGCATGTAGGCATAATAATATAAGTAGATACTACCCGTGCGAAGTCGGGGCGGTTCGTTAGTATATTATGTATAATGTAGGTTATGTATCAGTATCGAGTTATTTTCCACACTCGTACATGTTATGATCATTGTTAAATTAATATTATTCTCGCCCTGTTTAGTTAATTGAAGCAGATACATATAATATATAGTTTTTAATATAATATAAGAAAGGTTAATTTTTATATCGCGTTCGAAGTCAAATTTTAATTATTTCATTAAATATTTATGATTGTAGAAAAAAAATAGCGTCAAAGGTCATACCGTGCCTATACATTATAATTTCGGATACCATCCGGGCTAGCATGACAAGCGCGACAAAATTTTGTCTACCGTTTTCTCGTGTTTCAATCGACTATCGCTTTATTTCTTTCGGGTCTAACATGACAATTACACTTAAAACTCGACTTTTAATATCAAAAATAGATACATTTGTCGATCGAGATATCTTTTCTATCAAAATTGTCGATGTCGAGATATAATATATCGAGATATTTAACATCTTAGTTTGTCTTCTCTCGCGCGAGATATATCTCGTGGCGGTCATGCTAGCCCTACACCTATAATTTATCGATTACGTATTGAGATATATTTTTTACGCTTAAAAATATTAGATACCTAAAGTTAATATTAAATTTCAAGCAGAGCATTAGAACTTAATAATTTTTTGTGTGCATATCTTCCCCACGGCTGGTGAAACTCATCCTCATCTCTCGATATCTATCATAAAAAAAAACTATAGAGCCTGGCCGCTCCCAAATTACTTTTATTTTTATTCTGTGCCCCAAGCTCCAAGGTATCTTTAAAATTTACTCGTCAGCGACCATCGAGATCATAGTTAATTAGGGTACAATGAGTATTGTCATTACTTGTTATCAAGGCTCTTTGTGCCGTACTAATTTTATTTGTAAACAACTACCGAGGAAGTTATGAATTTTTACGTATCACTCATCGAATGTTAATATTGTGAATACATTCTAGTGAAATTTCATGTTAGTACCTTGACAGAACTGGACAGCCATTAACACAAAACCTAACGTAACAAACATTGAAACAATGCATTCTATAGCTTTCTTATTTTATAAAATCATATCACAAGCCCACTAAATTCAATTATGCCTTAGTGATGCCTAAAGGAAATAAAAGAGATATAAATATCTCTTTTATTATCTCAGTAGTGTTTACATCGATTTAATATAGGTACCTAAGAGCCGCACGGTTAAATAATTGCCTCGATTGCAATAGAATCAGTGAAACTCTTCCTTTTGTTTCCATATAATCAGAAAATACAACATAGATTTACATGCTTACATCGACTCTACAAACTATGTTGAAATACATATATGACCCTGATAACAACGCCGATTTGACCACTCCTATAAACTAAATATTTCGTAGTCTCTGGTATTGATTATTCTAACCATGAGGCTTAATATGTAATCTTTTCTGATCCACCGTTTAAAAATATTAAATTCATTCGTCTTAAATATGAAAAAACCGGTTAGTAGCTCAGTCATAGTTTTGTATCTATTTCAGTACAAATACTTGTCTATATCATGATTTAAATAAAATAACTTTTACTGGATTAAAACAGAGAAGAGTGTCACCTTTCAGTCTGTCCATGACCACGTTTGCTGACATATGCTTCGATAACAGTCTGAGTTTTACTTCTGCGAGAGCAACATCTATCAGTGACTTCTATACTTCAGTACCAGTACGCGATATCTATGCCCTTCAGGCAACAATTCTATTAGAGACACGCAATCTCTAAATATGTATTTAAGTGGTATTTTAAGGAGTTACCTCAGGTAGGCTACAATTCGAAAATCTACAGGGGTTAGAGCCCAGAATTTTATAGCCGCCGAGTCGGTGTGCTTTGATTTGGGAAATTATATATAAAATATTACATAAAACAAGTTTTTATTCGTATTAAATAAATAATATAATAATAATAAAAAAAACAAGTTCTTACAAATCTAATATCATTTCAATTACATATCCGAAAACATTCTTATTTTGTGAATTTTCCGCTGCAAAAATCTATTAATTAATACGGATTACGGACCAGTGAAGTTGTGCAAATATAATTTGCTGGCGAACCAATATTAAATTTAGTAGGTATACTTCTCGTCATATTTGTCCACATTCTTAGAGAACATTTTACAATATTGAAATCATATTGTATTAGTACCAGAATCAAAAGTTTAGCTTACTTATAATATTAAAATGAAAGAGTAGAAAATGAAACTTGTCCGCCTAAAAACAACAGTTTTTGGTATACCTACGTTTTATACTGTAGGCATCTTAATGAAGTAGGTATTTTGGAAATTAAGGAATAAAACAGGACGTTTCATTTCAACGTCCGTTTATACGGAAATTTAACGTTGATATAAATAAGTATTTTGGTTAGAAATTAAGAACTCCATGTATCAGGATTTTTATGGTGGGGCAAAGAGTTGAATTGATGTTCCGCATTGAGAATTAGCGAAGGAGTTTTTATTAATTAGTTATCAACATGATTATTTTAAAATTACAGGGCACATTTTGACTCACATTAATTTTGTTTGCAGATAAACACGGCAAGGTGTAAAGGCCGAAAAATAAATATTTCCACCTATAAAACGTAAGTATTTACTCGAGTAATTATATCATTAATTTAAAAGGTTATCTCCTTATAAGTAGTTTTTGTAAACAAAAACAACAAACAATATCAATTGAGATTTCATACTTACAACTGAAGGCTCAAGGAACTAATCCTGATAGCTTTCTATTGGAGAAATATGTTTTTAAATCAATTTCATTGTACCGGAAATAAAATTGACCAGTTGCAATCATTATTTCGTTATACTATAATTGTGTTTTTTAAATGCCATTAACGTAGGAGTTTAATGTCCAATTTCCTTAGGAACCTTGCAACACATTTTTTGTGAATAATTCACCATCTCTATCCAATAATATAGATATAGAGAATCTTTAATAGAGATGTAACGGATAGCTGTTTGGCCGGATACCGGATATCCGGTCAACCTTGAAGCGGGATATCCGGCCGAATATAGCCCTTAGTTAAGTACGAGTACTAAATCATTTCCTAAGTTGTAGAATGAAAATTTTATGATTATTGATAATTTTTGTAAAGTGATATAAATAAAGTACTTACCTTAACTGTATATTACGTATTTTTTTAAATATCCGGTATCGGGTCGGATGTTTTATTTAAGCCGGATAGGCCGGATATCCATTTCAGCTCTCATCTTTAATGTGTATAGCAACTAAAAACGAGGATAAATAATATATCGATGGCAACTTTTGTGTCGAAATGCAAGGTTGCAGGAAATAAAAATCGGAAGTCTTCTTATACGCCTTTTAATAAGAACCGAAAATATACAAACACATGGAATATTTCAATTGCAGCTTGATTATTAACATTGTTATACTTAATTGTTGTAATTTTTCAACTCATTTACTTATTTACCGATAACATGTGGTGTGGTGGTTGATCTCCCCGAATGTAACACTTCGCTTCTACTGTATTCGCATCGAAATCATGTTTTTCATTTAATGTCCAAACCACTATTCTCAATTTAAATCAAATTAATTCCTACTGCAACGTCTGCGCTTCATAGTTCATAATTATCTCATGCAAGATGCTAGCGTATTTCATTTACCTGTGAAATATCGGGCTCCTTTCCCGCAAAAAGTATATTTAGAAAAACATGTTATAAAAATTACATCATTATTTTTACAGTAGGTAGCCTAGTGAAGCACTGCAATTTTTAATGAAAATCGTAGTAGAGTCCTTTTCATAAAAGAAGTCCTTTTTAGGTGTCGCTAGTGTCTATGGAGTTAAAAATACTTTCATAAAAATATTGTAGTTCCAATATTATCCGTGGGACTTCTTTCTTGAAACGTACTCTACTATGTATTGACCCTTAGTTGTCAACTGTCATTTGTCATCTTTCATGTGTCATTTGTGATTAACCTATTGAGTAAGAGAGAACTTATGTATGATTTAGGTCTAGTAAAAGTGGTCATAGAGGTGTTATATTAGTGTCAAATGTACGTAATCCTATTATCGAATATAACGCTTTACAAATAATAGGATATCATACCTATTACTGGGTAATAGTCAAATAATAGTATAACAGTCAAGAGATCAAAAAATACGCAATACGCATTACGCAAATTAATAGGATAGCATACCTATTACTTGGTAATAGTCAAATAATAGTATAACAGTCAAGAGTTCAAATAATACGCAATATTTGAATATTGCGTATTATTATTTTTTATATAAAAAAGTTTAATTATGAGATTTTTTAATGAATATAGAGTATAATAATAAAAAACTTTATTGTACACAATAAAAAAAAGAACAAATAACTTACACACTACAAAATATATTGGATGTACAAGGGGCTTTTCATACTTTTTTACAAAAAAAAAAATTAAAAAATATATTTTTTTTTATTTTTTATGTTTTTTGCGACGTATGCGCAATTTGAACATAAACACGACTAAATGAACATTTTAAAATAATAGGCATAATTCCCTTTTCTTCGTACCATAAAAATATAAAAAAATATATTTTTTTATTTTTTATGTCTTTTTGTGACGTATGCGCAATTTGAACATAAACACGACTAAATGAACATTTTAAAATAATAGGCATAATTCCCTATTATCCGTACCATAATACCATTGCATATTCATATAACAATTTTTAATATTTAATCGATATCGATTGCTTGCTGTCGAAAGGCTTATCCACGAAGCTTAAATGCAAAACGCGACGTGTATACTATACAACTCATGGAATAACGATCGATGCGTAGCAACGAGCGAGCGATTCGATGAGAAGTATGGCAACGTCGCACTATGACTTTGCGTACCTATTCTTCGCGGCGTTTAATACGTACGTCGCTGACTATTATTTTACTGGGTATTATTGGATATCCTAATATGAGAACATTCATATTGCCTATTCTGCGCGGCGTATAATAGGTACGTCGCTGACTATTACTTGACTGGGTATTATTGGATAGCCTAATATGAGAACATTCATATTGCCTAATATGGAACTTCTGCCGTATACCTATTACCTATACCTAATACGAATATATTAGTCACACCTTTAAGTGGTCAGAAGTATGAAGAAAATTGTGCTCTAGTCCTTCAATTCTAGCCATATCACCATATTTATAAATTAAACTCATTATGAATATAATTCAGGAACAATTATGAATCCTATTAGATACTAAAAGTATCCATTTATCATCGGCCGTTAACACCTACTTGATATAATTGTGACATCTAAATAGTGATAGCGAGTTAAGAGACAGGTACTTGTCTGTTATCTCATCCAGTACTGTACCTTAAAATAAAATCATTCATAGTGAATTAGGTTAAATAATAATTTAATTCCGTTTTCAGAATCTGTCACAATGGCACTAGTTCTACAATACATCGATAATATTAATCATTATATGGATAAGTATGGAGGTAAGTGAGCATATTTTCAAATTAGTGCCTATAGAAATTCTAAAATTAAACATACCTGTCTGAATATGTTTTGCATGAAGCTACATTACAATTAAATTTCTGAGCTATATATAGTCCTGATTATAAATTAAATAAAAACTAAATTAGCTTTCCAATAAACTAATAATTTGAATACCTTCAAATGTATGTCTAGCTCTGGAAGTCTCGGGTTTGTATCCCAAAAAATATTGATTTTTAAAAATGTTTTGATTGGGCAGGGAATGCTGATAACTTACTTGCCTGTAAAGAAACAGACACAAAACTATGCCTGTCCCATTAAGGTACTTGCAAACTTACTTTACTATCACAATTTCTTCCAGATCCACGGACAAATTCATGGTTCCTGATGAGTTCACCATTTCCTACATTAATAATATGTCTAAGTTATGTTTATCTAGTCAAGGTAATTTAAGTTTATTTTATATATCTAAGTGAGCTAATTAAATAATATATAGTTTGTAGCCAATCTCATAGCCTGAAATCCTTTTCAACTGAATGCTTTTGTCTATTGTTCAGTTATTAATAAAAACAGCATTATACTATGAAATATGTTTGATGATTTTTTCTGAAAAACTATCAAGTCCAGTAGTATGTAAATGTTTTTATTTCGATAATAGCAACGTAATAAAACAATGTATTAACACAATTAGGCAAATTAATCATTACAGCATTATGTGTATTAAGTAGTTGTATATTTTAACAATGTTTGAATTAATTTCAGGTCATAGGGCCAAGGTTTATGGAAAACAGAAAGCCCTTTGAATTAACAAATTTGTTAATAGTATATAATTTTTTACAAGTACTGTTCAGCACATGGCTGTTCTATGAGGTAAGAATATTTCTCTTTTGTTTCTGAAGTGTTTAATTTAGAATATTTTTTGCAATAACTTATATTTGTAAGTCGAAGTCTGTTTGTTTGATGAAAATGAATGAAGATTGATGATATTTGCACAGATATAGAGATTGGGAGAGTGACATACACTACTGTTTATCCTGGAAGATTATATATACAAATATAATTATGAAATCAGAATAACTTACCAAGTGACGTCTGATGGTAATTTTATGAATGGATCATCCTGAAAACAATTTTACATGGTATTATTTGTTTCCGAGTTCGTTGGAGACGAATAATACCATGTAAAATTGTTTTCAGAATTAACCATGTAATAAAATTGTTTATATTATTAACAAATTAGTAAAAAAATATATATTCATGTAAGTTTAATAACTGTAACATTGCAACAGTGCCTATACAAATAACAGCGATAAAATTACTCTCCTCTGCCGGCCTAGCATGACCGCCACGAGATATGTCGCGGACGAGAGAAGACAAACTAAGAAGTAAGATATCTCGATATATTATATCTCAACATCGACAATTTTGATAGAAAAGATAACTCGATCAACAAATATATCTATTTTTGATATTAAAAGTTGAGTTTTAAGTGTAATTGTCATGTTAGACCCGAAAGAAATAGAGCGATAATCGATTATAACACGAGAAAACGGTCGACAAAATTTTGTCGCGGTTGTCATGCTAGGCCGGCAGTACTCTACTTAACTTCACTTCCCAAAATTTAGGATAAATAATTCTTAAACCATGTAAATTATGATGCGATAATTATTAGCTATGTTTTAAACAGTTTGTAGCAAATTATTGTGGTAAAAAAAATCACAATAATTCATAACTTTCATATATTGGAATTATAGAAAAAATATGCAACTATTTTTATTGATTCTATTAATAACACAAAGGATATTCCAAACAATATTTATATTTTCTAATTTAAAAATAGTATATTAATTATTTAAATTTCAGTAATAAAGGTAAGGGGTGTTTTTTAATTATGGAATTAATAATTATATCTCATAAATCCTATTTAAATAGGAATTGTGAGAAAGTTTCAAAATTGTATGTTTTTTGCGTATATTGCATAAACTCCTGTGTACAACATTGAAAGCTTTCAGAGGTGAGTCTTACCACAAAATGGTCAGTATAGCTGAGCTTATTGACCCAGCTTGATTGCATTTGAATCAATTTTTTAAATAACTCGGTACGTTTTGATGATATTAAAAATATATATTTTTTTTAATTACCAAAGTTCTGACAAAGTTCATTAAAACGGACCATTACCGAGCCGATTAAAAGTACGAACCGGTCATACTACTATTACTTAAAGGTTAGTTAACATTTAAAATATAGATAACAAAAGCAGTCTTTTGAAGATATTCCTGCATAAGATTTTTTTACAATCCTTTAAAAGCTATTTCGTGGTATGCTATTTCGTACTTCATACTAGTTAATGTAAAAAGACAACAATTACATCTATAATCTAGAAAATTCCGAACATAATTTTGAAAATTCTAACTATATTGTGCCCTATTAATTAGAAACATTGTAATATCTAACAATGTTCCTTGTTATTTAAATAGATGGTCAGATTATTATTAGATAATTTTAAAAAAGGTAGTACCTACTAAGCAAACATTTTTAAATTTTAATGGTGATTTAACAAATATGACCAGAGCATGATGGGGGGCTGGCTGAATCATTACAGCCTTCGATGCCAGCCAGTGGACTACACTGACAATCCTATAGCCAATAGAGTAAGTGATGAGAAGGTCACCATAAGCCTGCATTGACAAAAATAAAACTAACGTCACTGTAAATATACATCGATCATTTTCAGGACCTGTAAATACGATCGCAGCGACTGGCATGTATTATAATTATGCTATAAAATGATTTATTATTTAGTTATTTATAATTGTATAGTCTATATATTATTATACTTATCAAGTATATACTAACACCAAGGGTTTATGCAGTCTCGTTAATATCGTAGCTTTGCCCTACTTGATACCTGCAGTAGGTTTAAGATACGAATACCTAAACCATTTTTTATTCCAGTAGATATTCGCGTTATAATTTTTCAAATATCTCAGTTAGAACTCATTATAATATTTGATCACGGCAACTCGGTCTTGCCATTGTACCTACTATTTATTAATTGACTGCGTCATTGAAACAGTTAAACTGCAACGTTAAATAATAACTCACGATCGGTATATTTTCATGAACACATGATTTGCATTGACCCTGAATATATAAAAATATCTTACCTGTGTACGCGGCAGTGAAATGCTGACAGTTACACTTGGCAGCTGGTTATTAACCGGTCATAGAGGCGTATGACCACATGCTATGCAAATACGAATAACACAGGGTGAGGTGTCGGTATATTGTTTCAGATCGGAGCCGCGGGCTGGTTCACAGGCAGGTATAACTTTCACTGTCAGCCGGTCGACCACACCAAACATCCACAAACGATGAGGGTGAATTTTTAATTCTACTGTATTTACACTTTCCAATGAATTAAATCCACCCATAGGATTATCTCGGTACCTCATTGTTTTTTGCTTGCAAACTTCTACTTAGATCATGTTGTCTAACATTTAATACAAACAAATCGTATCCTCAGCCTATCGTGGCTTTCTTCACTCATAGATTCCCCTGACCGCGAGACACTCCACTCCAATCCCGAGTCGATGTACTTTATGTTATAACACGTTATCTACAGAATATTTATCGTTAATTATTGCGTAAATATAATATCACTGCACGTTTTAATATTCATTATGATAAGCTTCAGACATTCCATGTGGTGATAGCACGAATACAATAAAGTGATGATGATGATGATTCAACAACTCCTTTATATCTCAAACTCATGTCATTTTAATCGTAACTATAATTTGGCATAATATAACCAAGACACGAAACCTGAAATTAAGGCAACAAACCAAAGAAATTAGTTGGTCACAAAAATAATATTATATGAATACAGAACTACTTGTGACCAACATCAAACATAGTGTTGTTACCTTAATTAAGTTCTCACTCCATCTATTCAAGTCATAAAACGCATCAAATCATCTGTTAAATATACATTTAATGTTATCATTACATAGGATTGGTAAAACTCATAGTAAATTAGTATTTAGTATATATTTTATACAGTGGCGAGACCACGATACAAGCCCAAAAGCCCGGCGTGCCCTCTTAAAAATAATCTTAACCTTATATAAAAGTAATATAAATATGTAATTCATATAAGTTATATATAAATACGTATTATGTTAAAGCCGGCAAGTCGGGCTTTTGGGCTTGTATGGTGGTCCCGCCATTGATTTTATATAATGCTTAGGCAATGGGAATTATTATATAAACAAATTTAATTGCTAAATTATTACTGCTTGAAAAAGAAAATCGCTTTAATCATATTGTTCAAAAATATAGTTTGCTTGTGATTCAGTTTAAATTATCATTAATTCTAAACCTGTATTGTTACTAATATTTTATTAAAATTACAGATGGTTCACGCATGTTGGTGGTACTACTTCTCAAAGTTCACAGAATTTTTTGATACGGTAAGTTTATATGAATGTAATTAAATCTAAATGATGATAATTTTTATCGACTTCGTGTTACACATGGAGTGTGCTGTTATGACTACCGCACGACATTATTTGGTATATTTAGTCTAGGTATATTGATAAAAACGTAATCACGTTTTATATATTATTAACTAGTGAACCCGGCAGACGTTGTTCTGCCACAATGTTGGCTTGAAATTATACAATTATTCTTAGATTTGAATATGCCCATTTGCCCACTTTTTTATACGTATATAATGTCTAATATGTCACTGATTTGCAGTGGACATCTTTTATTCCAAAAAAGCTAAGCATGCATGACGTGAGCTGTCAAGATGGCGGAGTTCGGAACCAAATTTATTTTAATATTAATTTTTGCATATATTGTTTTCTTGAATTTTTCCGACATTTTAATAGCTATTCTGTTATTCGGAACATAGAGGAATCCAACAAATAAGATATCCTTAAAATCGGTGCAGCCGTTCTTGAGTTATAAATGGTGTAACTAACACAACTTTCTTTTATATATATAGATTTTCCTTATAATGCTTCGATCAACAATATACTAGATATCGGGTCGACGCAAAAAATCCGTGCCGGTAAATATCGGCTCACTTGAAATGTGAGAGTCTATTTTGTTTAGTTCTCTTCAAGCACGGCCAATATTAAGACGTTTCACAATGACGCAGTTTGTCTTAAAAAATTGCGAAAATAATTCCCGAAAAAACAATTTTACGGACGGAGTCTTATTTTTGGTTAGTACATATAAAATAAGATATATTTTAAGCTTTCAAACTAACAAATAATTGAAAATTTGAACAAAATTATCTGTTTTAAATGAACGCTACAAATGTTTGGCCAAGGTTGGCCAACACATGCGCATACTATTGTGTAACAGAATAGTGGATGCATGGAGTAGATTAGTACTAAAATAATTCTTACTATCTAAGGATAAGCATCCTTAGTAGGTAATATTATAAATGCAAAAGTGTTTTTTTGTTTGTTACGCTTTCACGCTAAAACGGTAAAAAAATTTCCAATCTGTATACATTCGGAACATTTTGCGGATATTATTATTTAACATACGAATTACTATTTATATAAAACATTATATTATTGTTTATCAAATATATTATAGTATTTGTACCCTACTAGATAAATGATAATTTACACATTGGTGTTTCATAAACTATACTAATAATACCAGTCTTCGAAGTTAGTCAAGTGTGTATGTATAATACATAGATATGTATAAATATATATATATATATATATATATATATATATATATATATATATATATATATATAAATTTTGGTAACTAATAAAATCATATTTCGACTTCACTCTTTTCTTTGTTCCCATTGAGCAGTGTCATTTTTTCATAATTTGACAAGGGGTGTGGCTTAAATAATAGGGACACTTTTTTCGTGAATTTTGTATGCGACCTGAAGTCTACAACAACAACAATTTACTGGTATTCCTTGAGTGTACGGCTCCCACTGTTCGATTCTGCAGCTATCTGTTTTTTTCAATGAAACTTAATGTTAAACTCTATACTAATATTATAAAAGAAAGATTTTTTTGTATATTACGATTTAACTCAAAAAGTACGGGACCGATTTTAAAATTATTTCACAAATAGAAAGGTACATTATCAGCGAGTAAAATATAGCTATTTGTTTATCTAATATATAAAATTTCCACAATGTTAGTTAC
This sequence comes from Anthocharis cardamines, assembly GCA_905404175.1. Taxonomy (NCBI): domain Eukaryota; kingdom Metazoa; phylum Arthropoda; class Insecta; order Lepidoptera; family Pieridae; genus Anthocharis; species Anthocharis cardamines. The sequence continues at coordinate 5,154,121 of FR989956.1, read as the reverse complement.
CGTACTCCTCCGAAACGGCTTTACCGATTTTTACCAAATTTTATATGCGTATTCAGTAGGTCTGAGAATCGGCTACCATTCATACCCCTATAGTGATAAGGGTTGTTCACCCTTAATTTTTTATTTTTGGACGAAATTTTTTGTTTTTATTTTTTTATAATGTGGCATCAAAAAATACATACAACCCTAATTTTTTACTTTTTATCACCAACCCCTGCTTTTTAGAAATTATTCAGCAAGCAGTGGTTGCCATAATTTAAACGAATTTATTTAAATTGCAAAAACAGCTGCAGAATTGAGCAGTGACCTTTGATCATAGACCATTACTGAAGAGTGACTGACTGTAACTATTATAATCCATAGTCACAGATTCATGAAATAAATTTAGGTCTCATTCAATTGGTGATCTTTGAAATTAAAGATTCAGTAGGTATGTGTACGTGGGGTTATAGACTTCAAGGTGTTAAACAATTATATAGTTTTCACAAAAAAATAAGGACAAAATAAATGTATAACCGCTAACAAACAGTTAATAAGACAATAAGATAATATAGTACGCGAGAAAAACATAAAAGATTTTATTATGAGTGTGATAATATTATTCACGTGCTAAAATAATAACCACGTTCCTTATTTGCAAATTACACTGAGGTAGTTGCAAAATAATGTATCGCAATAATTTATTTTTCGTAAGGGGCCGTCCATTAATCACGTGAGGTCGTTTTTCTCATTTTTTGACCCCCCCTACCCCCTGATGATATTTGGTGAGGTTTGGGACCACTCCCCCCCCCCCCCCTCCCCCTGGATCACGTGTATTTTTTTGGAAGTCTATGTAAAGGCTATTTTTGACTGGAAAAAAATATTTAACAAATGGCGTTTTGATTCGAAAAACATTTATATGTATTTGCAATAAAATTAATGAATAATTAATTAATTAATTAATAAATTTTCGCGCCGTTCAAAATTTCGGTTCATAAATAGCGCTTTTTGACAAAAAATAAATAAAATTAATACACGTGATGTCTAACGAGACCCCCCCCCTCCCCCCTCGTGATGTTTCGTGATGTTTTCCGTACCCCCTCCCCCCCCCCCCCCCTTTTGAGCCTCACGTGATTAATGGACGGCCCCTAAATGTATATTTAAAAATACAAACATTATTACAATTTAATGAATATAACGAAGTTATATCGGTATCCAAATTACATGTTCTAACTCATATGTAATTTCTAAAAGAAGAGGTAAGTTATTCGTTACTTCAGTATACCTTTGCTTTTTCTATTTTGGCTAAATAAAAAAGCCTTACCGTCGCACTCAGTCGCTTAAATATCTTAGCATTCATTATCTCTTTCTAAAGTTCATTAATAAAAAGGGACAAAACAGTTTCAAACACTACTTAATTTATATTTTGTACAAGCGATCCGCCCCAGCTTCGTACGAGTGCAAAAAACCTATGTTACTCGCTGATAATGTAGCTTTCTATTGGTGAAAGAATATATTAAATTTGTCGAGTAGCTTATGAGTTAAATCGAAACAAACAAATCGTCGCTTAAGTTTTAACACCGCAGATGTCATAATACGTAACTTTTCAGGAGAGCAAAATTTTTTGTTGTTTATCAACTGTTTAGAGTTTCTCAAAATACGAATTAAAGAACTGTTTCATTTTCATAAACTTTCGTGTTTGGTCAAACGATGCGTCTTGCGATTCCCTATCTATGCGTAACGTTATTTGTTCAAAATGTGACTTCCGCTGTGTGCGACGAAATCTTTCCTCTTTATAATATTAGTATAGATATTTTATTTTAAAAGCCTAACTGTAAGATTATTTCTCCTCAGATCTTCTTTGTGCTCAGAAAGAAATTTGATCACGTATCTACTCTTCACGTGATTCACCACGGCGTCATGCCGATGTCGGTCTGGTTCGGAGTGAAGTTCACTCCTGGCGGTCACTCGACATTCTTTGGCCTCTTGAACACTTTCGTACACATAATAATGTACACTTACTACATGGTCTCAGCTATGGGGCCGAGGTGGAAGCGGTTCCTATGGTGGAAGAAATACTTAACGACATTGCAGATGGTAAGAACTGTTTTTAATGATGCATTTTTTTTAAATATGGAAAACTGTCGCTGATATCTTTTTTACATGAAGAAGCGACTACTAAGACAAAAAATAAGGAAAATAATTAAAGGATGTTATATAAACATTTATTTTAATTGTAAAATAAAAGTAAGTTGCCCTCATAAACTTAAGTTTTTTGCATCAGTATGAATGGTTAACATCATAATTAATGTTGTATAAATCATTTTAATATGCAGAATATTTAAATATGTAGCATATCGAATATTCGAATGCTCGAAACAAAAAATTATAGTGTGTTGTGGCTTAGGAACCCCCTTCAAATCCTGGGATACCTGATAATTAATATCTATACGCGATATATTCACTATATTACTAATCAACCCGTAACTATTGCCGTTTATGTTTTTTATTGAAAATTAATTATCGCGTAAACACAAGAAAATAATGTCTATGAATCATGTCCTATTATGACGCAACTTCACGTCGAACCGTTGCCAAGGACTTCCTTCAACCTTGTCCCAATTTCCGTGCATCCTATTAATGCACAGCGTCCGAATATAACTATGTCATCTACATAATGTCGACATATTTCAGGTTATAACAGGGTAGTTACAAGTCGTTTATTTTTTCTTTAGAAATTTCTTTATCTATAGAAATCAATATTTATCATAATTAAATTGGAATAATAATAAATTATTAAAATATACCTACCCAGACTTTATTATATGATTAAAAAATATCGGAAGTTTCGTGACGTTATTCACATTTGAAAAACTTAATTTGTTTAGAGCTCATTGTCTCACTCTTTCATTCCCTTTTAATTTTATGAGAAATCCTATTTACAATCATATTAACACATCCATTGGGACCCATCTTTTTAGCTGTTTTATATTTAAATCAAAATGATGTAAAACGGTTTTCTGATAGAGTCAGTTCACTCTTCCGTTTCATTGTATTTTAGAAAATTTAGAAACTGACAGTTGACAGAGGCAAGGGCGGCAAATATTTAGCAGCCTATACTTTGAAAATGTATAAGTCCACTGTTATGGACATTATGAGAGAAAACATGTCTAGAAATGTAATAATATGCGATGTATTCCAGGCTCAATTCATCGGCATCATGGTTCACGCGTTCCAGTTGCTATTCATAGAGTGTGACTACCCGCGCGCTTTCGTCTGGTGGATCGGAATGCACGCTGTCATGTTCTTCTTCCTCTTCAAAGACTTCTACAACCAATCCTACAGGAAACCAAGGGTAAATTGTGTTTATATACATGACTGGATATAAATATATATATTTTCATCTCCCACTGTATATTATGATGTGATAGATTTGTGATATCGAATTTTTACGAAACAGTTTGCAGCTGAGTTGTAGTCTTTAGTGAAGGAAAATTTCCCTAAATAACCACATAGTAAATGTTTATTTCAAACGCAGGAATCGAACACTGAGGTTTTTTTTAGTATAAAGAGAATTTTATCTATAAGTAGTTTCTTCTTACGCAAGATTTATAAATGCAACTAACGAATGATCATAGATAGACTACCATAGAAACATAGATTAGGTCTCGAAATACATCAAATTCTTTTGATAGATTATTATTGTTATGACACTCTTACTAAAGATTTTCTATATCTCTGGCCTAACTATCAAACTTCGTAACTCCAAAATTTCCGATTTTTGTTTTTTGATGCCATCTTGTGTAAAATACTGTAACGAATACGATGGAATCACTCGTATCTACTAATTGTTTTTAGTTTTTTTTTGTATTTACAAAAAATAAAACTACGTATGTCCATGGATTGTTTGACCTGTTTGTAGCTTTTCCCTCCTCCTGTAAAGTTTGACCAAATGGAGATACGAAGTTTGATAATTAAGCCGAAGATATAAATACTAGTCACTCTATTTTTCTTATCATTTTGACCAATTGCTTAACCGATCTTAATTCAATGTGGTACACGAAAAGCTTTAATCCAAGAGAAGAGATGGATTACTTATCCTGGGAAAACTATATTATTTAATGACAACAACTACTTATAATCATTTCCAATTAAAGTGAATGATATTGAGACAAGTAAAGGTAAAATATTTAACCTTATTCCATACTTTCTTAACTCTATTTCATTTATGCTGATCCATTTGGTCATATGTTAAATAGCTATGTATTGATTCATAGAATGACCATTGGTATGTTATTGAAAATGGCCTTCATGCAAAGTAATTATTTTTTCACTTGACATACATTGCTAAATTATAAGATTCTTAATCGTAAACTGCCTATAAACGATTTCAAAACATAAACCGGTGTTAGAAAAAATATTGTATACAATGTCAATGTCATGAACACGTTAAGTTGCTTATATTGCTCATTATAATATATAGTTTGCTCAATATTTAGGAGAATTTGAAAGTTTAATTAGCCTTATGTTTGGAAATAGTTTAGTTTCATAATGATATTTGCACACACCCTGATGTGAATATCGTGTTTAATATCTGCAATAACGCATAATCATCGTATTAGCCAATGTTAGCTGCCATTCCTATATCGCACTCACACTCTCTTGCAAAATAATAGGCGTAATTTCCCAAGTCATATAAATAGTTTCGCATACAAGTCAAAATTTAATTCAACCGGAAACGACAATGTTAAGATCGCGTTCGTAAAAAGAGTAAAGTTTTATAGTGCGACGGAAATAGATAAACTTCTGAAAATCGAATCTGCCAATTCGAAATGAGAATGAGATGCGAAAAATTCGAGGTTAATTTTTTAATCAACTTAATCCATATCATAAATAATTATAACTTCATGTTTCTTTAGTAGCAAGAACTAAGAACTTACCATTTTACCTCCAACTATATTTCGTTATTGACAGAAAAAGTACACAAATTGAATGGTTATTTAGGAAAATTTTCCATATTCTAATTTCTTTTGTATTTACCTGCTCATCCCACAAAAAGATTTTGAAATTGGTCAAATTATTGCTACTGTTAAGATATCGAACCTAATTATTGTCATATGCCATACTTATACTATAACTTTACTTTTATATCAACGAGTCGAATAAAATCAAACGCAAAAATATAATTTTATTTAAGACAGATTGAATTAATTTAAATGTATCTTAATTTTAATGAAATGAAATGAAAAAAATTATTAGCATGAATCGTCGTATGAACAGCTGTCGTATTTAACCTTTCTGTTGATATTATTCAATATTACATTCAAACTTAAACTTCAATAATTATTGGCAATTGAATAGTTATTTTCACTTTGTCAAATTGCCCACCAGCCTTTGATTTTATACGACTCATAATAATTATAATATTTTATAATAGCAGGGACGTGCGAAGTCCCCTGTTCCGGTGACGACGGACATCAGCTCCACGGAGTTGACTTACAAGAACGGGTCAGTTAAGAACGGGTACAGCAATGGCCACGCGAACGGACTGGTTCGCGCGCGCACCGTGCTGCCCGCGGGCAACTGACCCCTCGCGGGCAACTGACCCCTCGCGCACGGAACCTTTTAGCATTCCCTCGTCTGTGATTCATTGCCCGAACTTACATTAATTCGGCTCCATTCAATACGTGGACTTATCCCAAGATACGGTGACGAAACTATCCTGTCGCTCTACCGTCGTTACGACGCCCCGAGGTGTTAGTGTTTAACTCCAGCCAATGAAAAATGAATATAATGACGCGCTGAACAAAAAAATAAACGATTTGTTTTTCTTATTTTACCTTTTTTTTATATTTTGTCTTATTAATAAGGGTAAATATATTTTCTTAAAACAACTAACAAAATACTGGAGTTAATTTCCGATGGGAAGTAAATTTAACAAAATAATTTATATATATTTTTTTTTGTTCATCGTGTGGCTATCGTTTATCGAGCGCTTTGTATTTTCATTCATATTCATAATTTGATGGCGGGACTTATAAATGTGATTATCTAGTGTTTAAAGGCGGTATCAGTGGTGTACATTTTATTTTTATGATACAAATTATAGCTAGATATGTGATCGCATAGCGTTTTGTACTTTTACAATCGTCGCTTTTAGATTAGTTACCTCTGAAAGTACTCGTATGTACTTGTGTATATAACATATAAGAATACATCTGTTGAAATTACGAACCGATTTAGAAAAATAACATAACTTTTATATTCGAGATTTAGAAAAATTCAATATTCTTATAAAAAACTAATATTTAATTTTGTTTTTATAAAAGTTAAATTGTGTTACTTCTACATATTTTTATAATGTATTTTTATCTTCATGTTGGATATTTTTTTTAGTGTCCTTGACATTTAAATTGGAAAAAGTCTGCTTTAAAACTTTACGACTATAATCAAATTATAAAAATATTCACACTGGATTACAGAAATCATAAATCATGATTTATACTTTAATATGATATAACATTTTGAGTAATTACTACGTTGGTGCATAATTTTCGCATTTGATAAATTCTCATTTTTTTATAATATACAAGTATACAAGTTTTTTTGGTTTTTATGACATAATATTAAAAAATGCATAATAGATTTTTATAGCTGTTTGTGGTTTGTTTTTAAGAATTTAACCATTAGTAATTTGATCAAATATTAACCATTTTTTTATAATGTTGGTAATGTACGTGAAACTATGTCATTAAATTTGCAATAAGAGTTCATAATTTCCCAAGATTATAATGACGATTGACACGAATTGTTTGAGTATGCAAAATATTCGCATCAGTTTTTTTTAAGCCAGTAAGAAAATTTTGTATTTATGACTTGTTATTTTCCTTATCATTATATGTATGTATTACAATTATCTTTTGTAAGCGATAATGGTTTTTATTACTTTGTGACTATTCTATTTACTCATAATTTTTTATAGAATCGCCGAATTCGTAAACTTAACCTTGTACTAAAATTTAGGTTTACTTTTGCATACTCGAATGTCCTTAACTATGACGTAAAATACTGTGAAATGCATATGAAATGCCTCGGAACACTGGATTAGCATATGTACAACGAAGATAATTTACTGTATGTTGTCTGTCATTATGCACACATTTCTTATATAAAACAAACAGTTTGAACGCAATAAAAACGCACATTTTTAACTATTTTCAATTTCACAAGTCCAGTGGTTTTCGAAGATGCTCGCTATCAACAGTATTTTCACGTCGTTATTTTAAATATAATTGCAATGCAATAAACTTAGGTTTTTTAATGACACCAAGGTTGTGTTGGTTATTTATTTTGATTAATTTATATTTTTTTATTTATACCAAATACATTTGTGAAACTGTCCCGATGTTGACGTCTGCAAACTTAAGTATTCGTAGTTTACCATTTACGGTACAAAATTATTTAGTCAATTTTAGTTAGCAATATAAATTAGGATGTATTCGATGTCAAGTTTGCAGGTTACTTGCGACAGCGAGAGGCACAATACATCATAGTATTGCCACTTTCTACGTAACGACAAATATCTTGAAACTTCATTGTTAACTCCACATCGTGGAATCAAAATTTAGATAAGTTTTCGAGCTATAGCCGTTTAATATAAAATAACGTTTTGTCTTCCGTTTTGTTTTGTACTTACCAGAGAATTGAGGTGCTTTTGTACTCCGAACTGTACTGCTTTCGATAGCGGTAAAAGCTATGCTCGCCATTTTGTAAATAAAATTGTTTCATTAGTTATAATAGAATTGGTTTATGTACTATTGCAATTTTTATACAAAAATGCAAATAAACTATAAGGGTAAGATGTTATTTTATGATTAGTTTTATATTCCCCCTTACACTCGTTCACAAATCAACAGAATCGTCACTAATCAAAATAGAATAAACATGACAAAAAATTGTAAAGCTTCATTTACTTATAGATTTTTTTATTGTCGAATATCGACAGACAAGTATGAGGCTCACTTGATGTCTCAGCCACAGGGCATTTGAAAATGTATGGACAACACTTCCATGCTTAATTTCTATCGATATATAGTGAGTTTTTTACTTGGAATTTCAAGTTTATTCTTCTGGTCAGGTATGCTAACAAAAATAAATAACATCACATCTGCAGAGAATTGAACTCAACTAATAAAGTAGGTAATTAATTATGTAATTAAATAATTATGATGCTGATCCATACATTCAAATGGTATGACCATATTCCAAATATTCCAATGTTACACTCAACTACTAATAAAAGCCACATTTATTTAAGTTAATATATTTTGAATAGTATAAATTGGAAGACTAGGAAACACACGAAATAAATATAACAATACAACACACATCAATAAAAATAGGTATATCAAATAGGTACAAGATTTTGTTCTGAGACTTGTATTAAGTACTAAAATAAATTCATATAAATGCAATATGGCAACAATCCCAGTTGCCCACTTCCATTATTTGTACTGAAATGTTGACATAGGTCTCTTAAGCCTACGCTACAGACTTAGCACACCTAAATCCTAAGTTTCCAGCGGAGCTGTCATCAGTGTTGTGAGATCGAGCTGAACATCTGTATCTGTAGCAGTAGGAGTGATGACATAAGTATGACCCACCCCTTTTTACTTTTTCTTGTTTCTGAAAAACCAAGTTATTTTAGTTAATTAAAGAATTGTGTATACAAGCACAAAGTGGGAAGGATGCCATGTACAATATTATAACCTAAGGACTAATCTAAATTTGCTGTAGTATTTTTTTTGAATGAAAAGTATTTAAATGGATTATGTAACAACCTATTGAATGTTGAATTGAATTTTCCGTAATTTTTGATATTAAAAAATATATCAGACCAGAATAATAAAACAGTTTCATCCTTAAAATAGATTGTTGGGCCTTATGAGGATAATTGAATTACACTGCTAGTTGTGCTTCAATTAATCATAAAAGTAATCTAGGTCAGCTCTTCAACCTCAAATGTATTTATCCTCATTTGCCCACCATATGGGAGTCCAGTACGCTGACCACTTAGCCACTGAGCTGTTGCAGAGCAAAAATCTAAACAAGTATATAAGCTACGCTGAGTCATATATCTTCAAAAAACTTGAAATTACTTACATTATCCTCTGACCAAAGGCTATCAGTCCACTCCCAAACATTACCAGCCATATTGTGGAGACCAAAATCATTTTGAGAAAACATGTGCACTGGGTTAGTACCAATGTAGCCGTCTTTAGCAGTGTTATAATTTGGAAATGTACCCTGCCATATATTTGCCCTGAAAGTTCACATTAAATTATTTCAATTAAAAATTAAGTTTAATATTAACATAACTCTGAAATTTAATATATTTTGTTTATGTATGTTTTTGGTGCAATATAGCTAATAGTTATTGATAATTATAAAGGTCCTGCCATAAAACATCCGCTGTGCAAAATGCTTTCATATAATAATACCTCTTTCTCTAAATGATTTTTTTATAGTTTTGATGACTCATCTTTCATACCAAACTACATAGAAATCATTATCAAACTTACATATGTTTTCTATTAGGGAATAATTTATCACCCCATGGATACTTTGTGTCTCTATGACCTCCACGGCACGCAGCCTCCCACTCTACCTCAGTTGGTAGTCTCATTGCCTTCCAAGCACAGTATGCTTTGGCATCATTCCATGAAACATGTATAACTGGATGGTCCATGATATCTGCAAAAAAATCAACACTGAAAGTTTAGAAATTATTACAATCAGAAAAACAAATAATACTTTAAACATACATATTTCTTTAGATAACAATGCAGATTTGATTCAGGTCATAAATACACCTCTTACATATATCGTTTCATGAATACAAATATAGGTAAATTTAATAAACTTTACCTGATATATCAGAATCTGGTCCATTGGGGTGCTTCCAAGAAGCTCTAAACACTTTATACCACCAAGGTGCCTGAGCCACACGGTAATCTTTCAATTGTTCTTTAAATGTGTTGTTAAGAAATAATGTGAAAACAAAACTATCTCCAAATGTTTCAGCTTCAGTCTTATAATTAGTTAATCCAGTAAAAATACTAAAATCCCTGTTTGATACTTCGTATTTGTCTAAATAAAAACTCTTAAGTTCTACTAATCGTTTTGGACCTTCTTTATCGGATTCAATGACAATATCATCTGTACCCAGTTGGTAAGGCCCACCAGGTATTAAAACCATTTCACTTGCTATATCATGTTCTTCAATATTATTAAGACCATCATTTACAGGCAATTGGCACCGATCATCAGCCGGCAAAGGACCAAATATACTTTCTTTTCTTAGATGATCTTTATTCTCACGATCAACATGACAACCACAATCACTGTCCTTATTCTGAATACTTTTAAAATGTATAATAGTAATGAATAAACTTAATAAGCGCATGATAATTTAAAAAGTACAAAACCGCAAGCATTACATTTATTATTTTAATGGATAATACACATTTATTTAACTTTTAACAAACCAAAATAAAGTTGAGATTTGAGCTGAGAACACATCAACACAATATTCAATAATATTATAATAGTCAAAGAGTATATAAGTAAGAGACGGCACTCCATACAAACGTCTCAGCTAGGGTGATTTATGCAAAACGATACCAACCTACAGCGAAACTTTTTCTCCATGTTGGCTTTACTGTTCTTACGTCAACGTCAAAGCGACGTAGTGAGGGATATATCAAAACAAATGTACGATAAATTCTAGTGTTGTACTTAATATCGATATATTCTTATCGACAAAAATAATAATATTGCCTTTTAAGGTCTATAATAAAAAAAGGAATATAAGAAAACAAATAAAACAACATTTTTTATTTTATATTTATTTTATCATATTCTGCAGATGCAAATACATATTTTACAGTATTTTCTTATAAATAAGACAATCTTTTCAATGGTATGTGTTTCATTTCTAAATTTATTGACATAGACATATATTTATTCACAACAAACACACGCACATACAAAAGTAGCTATGGACAGACATCAAGGACAAGAAGGATTTAAATACCTAGTACAATTAATAACTAAAATTATATAAACTTAATCCTATATTTTAAATTAACAAACAATGTATGCGGCAGTGCCTGTCATGAAAAGGAAAGCTACTCAGCTTAAGTCAGGGAGATTTTCCCTAACACTGATTTTCAGTAGCTTCCTGGCTGACCGGTGTGTCCTGTCCATTTACTAGGCAGTTAAAAATGTGTAAAACAAGGAAAAACAAGCATATTTATAAATAAAAATAAAGTTAAAAAAAAAACAAGTATATAAACGATCTAAAATTAATTTAATAAGTCAGTATTAAAAATCGAATACGCAAAATAAATAAATTTGAGGTACAATATTGTGATGGGTGAAGGGAATATGATTAACTCGATGAAATGTTAGGTTGAGTATTATTATTTTATAATTAATTAGCTCAATATGGGAAACCGTGAAGATGGAAGTTGACTTTCCTGTAAATTAAGTAAATATTTTTTAAGATGGAATTTAAAGTTATGTATGTTGTTATTGTATTGGACATATAAACCTTTTTAAATCACATCCCACAGATAATTCCAGTAGACAAGACATGTATATATTTATATACATATATATATATATAATATAAAATATATTCATATATATTTATATGTTACCATCATATTAAGCTGGTATAAATTTAAATATTTGAAGCCCTATTTTTAGGGAGATTATAAATCCCTTAATGAAGCGGACATGTTAGTTGTATTTGAAAGCTCCACTTAAGGAACTTACTGCTTCCAATTTTATTTAGATAATATAGCCACTTCTTAACAAAATTACTAGAATGTCTTACCTCCCTTATATTATTATGCAAGCATGTGTATTTGTTTTTAAGAATCACAAAAGATCCTAAGCTAGACCTGTTTTGTTTACTTTTGCAATCTTAACAGCCATTGACCATTATACTGAACCCCAGATGGTGATAATGTTACCCATTCAAATTGTTTACAATACAGCTGGTTGTTCTAACAAATATAATTCTCCTAAGTCGATGTCATCATAAACGGTTTTAACTGTATATATATACTATGTTTTGGATATTGCCCAATATGTAGTGGGAAGTCATCAAATAGTCTCTCTTCTAAAGGTTTTAAAGGTAAATTTAAAGTTGGTACAGCATGTGAAGAAAGTCTGGTTCTTGTTTGATCTTTTTGAAAATGCTCATTACACACAAACTTCAGTTGATGGAGTTTCTCTATTAGCAAGTATACAAGATCTTCTTGACCACTTTTTGAGCTTTAATCCATTGTTGATACCTGAAAAGTAATACAAAAACCAAATTGTAATATTTATGTATGATATTCCGATGGAAATACTTTACAGGATAATAGATAGAAAAGTTAGTTGTTTGTTAATTGTTATACACCTTTACACTAAAACTGTTTAATAAATTTTGATATGGATACAAGGTGTAAAATATACTATATAGGCTCCTTTTTGTCTAAATACTGACAATGTGTTACGTGAAGCGCATTCTGATTTAATATTTAATACAATATAGGTATAATGCATTATTGACTTTGAAAAAATTACCACGCTAATGGAATTACTATAACATACCTTATAGGATCGAGTGGTGATTGGGATAAGCGCAGATTTGAACCAGGTGTACGGCTTTTGTTACAAATAGCACACTTTTTATGGCTCCTTGAGAGTCTTTCCATCTTTATAATAGAAAAAACACTAAACAATACACTTATGAACTTAAACGCGTTTCTAAAGGGAAGGCAAAGTTAAAGGCGATAAGATGTCCAATAATTACACTGGATTGAAAATATCGAGGTATTTTTAGCACTATTACACAGTTTAAGCACATAAACAACCACATATGGAGCAATTACAATTTCACCGATTGTGAATTAATAAACGCCATTTTGAGTTTTGAAATTTTCTAACACTGAAATGACCAACATAAATTATTTTTTTATGTTGGGTATGAAGTGCAGTAATCAACGTTTATGATTTGCAAATTGAAATGGACCTTACATCTTTGTAATAAGGTCGAAAGTTTAAAAATCCTTGAATGTGATTTTCTGTTGTACCGAAGTGTCCACCCACTGATAATAGTAAACCTAATACCTATAACCTACCTAGTACCTATGCTCTGTAACTCTATAGTCTATACCTATAGTCGGTGTGAATAATGTGATTATCTATGGTGTGATAGTGATTCGGGCAGCGGGCTAAACATGTGTAACACTGCGCTTCGCCGCGCAATTGCGTCGGCACTCGGCACGCTTCCCTGCGCAGGGTGAGCCAGCTCACACATTCATAATGTGTTTGTGTTGGCTGTTAGCTAGCTGCAATTTATTTCGATGTACCAAAAGGCTATTTACGGCTGGATAAACAACTATCCGTTTCATCTCTAATTTTAATTGAAATAAATAATAAGGTACAATAAAAATCAATATAATATTTATTAAAAAGAAAATTTAACCAAAGAATAATTTATACACAAATGAGAATATCAAAAAATAAAAAGTAAATTTTAAAGCCACCCGTATTACTATCCTATACAATGGTGTTGGAGGTATTCTGAAACAATTTTTTTAAATAATTACTCTGTTTTACCTGCATTTGTAAATTTCTATTCAATATAAACAGCAATATTTTTTAATTACGAAAACCAAAAATTGTAGGCTGTCGTCAATTTTCTCACTTTTCAGAAGATTTCTGTCAAAAGCTTAGTCACTGAAAAGAAAAATACTATCATTTAACATTGCTTAAACAATTTAATGAACAAAATACAAACTCAAAATATATTGCTGTTTCTACATTCTACCTACAAATCTCTGTATATATAAAACTACAAATAAGTAAAACATGTTAATACTAAATTGTACATTATAGTCAGTAATATAATAATGATTTATCAGCAAAATCTTCACTAATAATATAATAAAGACAGTTTGTTTAGGGTTACACAGATAACATATTTCTAGATTAACTCACGATAATAAAGGCACAATATCATCCTGCTTCATTTTGCCGTAATATTTAAGGATGCCATCCACGTGTCCCATCCCTACCACT